>JAVANC010000017.1:45556008-47956008 GCA_033319125.1 Parnassius glacialis
ATTTAGCTGGGTTATAAATACAAGGTAGAGGTGAGTTGGCATTTAAAGAAAAAGGTGTAAATTACAGCCTCCTTAAGCTAGTTAAATATTAATTGGTTATTTATAAATCCATTATAATAAAGATCTTAAAAAACAATTTGCATAATAAATAAACCGCTAAGCGGTCATCCACACCAGTCTACTTTACCTAAGGATGCCTCGTGTAGAGGAGAAAGACGTGTCGTGTTATCAAAGGTGGTGTATCTTTTCTGGTGTGGTGGTATTGGGAGTAATTCTGCTGGGATTAATGATGACGGGGATAGTGTACGGAATTGAAGGAGTGTATTTTACTACGCAAATTAATTTTAGAGTTCTTTACTCGCTCTTTATTACTGTACACCGTGTTAGGTTGCATGCTAAAACTACTAAAGCTTAAAACACATAATTTTTTTATAGAATAGGGGGACAAACGAACACACAGTTCACCTGATGGTAAGTGGTTGCTGTGGGCCATAGACATCTGCATCTATCTTCGTTTGCTAATTAAAATGCAGATGCGTTGTCAGCCGTGAGGACTAAGATAGGATGCCTCTTTTCTAGTAAAAAGGGTCTCCGGTTCTCTACACTCACCATACGAAACACAGCATCATTAAGCTGCTATATTACGCCGGTATTGTGTGAGAGCGTGGTCCTTCCCCGGTCGAGCCGATCCATTCGTGCTACAACTATACTTTTTTTTTATAGGATAGGGGCAAACGAGCATGCGGCTCACCTGATGGTAAGTGACTACCGCCGCCCATGAACAACTGCAACACCAGGGAGGGAATTGCAGATGCGTTGCCGGCCTTTTAAAAAGGAGTACGCTCTTTTCTTGAAGGTCCCTAAGTCGTATCGGTCCGGAAAAATCGCTGATGGTAATCGATTCCACAAGGAAGTCGTGCCAGGAAGAAAACATCTTCTAAATCGCACATTGGTGGACCGCCAATCATCAAGATGGTGTGGATGGTATCGGGAGTTCTGCCGCGATGTGCGTTCGTGAAATTTGGCGGCTGGGATTAATCCGAACAATTCCTCAGAGCACTTCCCATGGTAGATGCGAAAGAAAATGCAAAGAGATGCAACATCTCTTCGCAGCGCCAATGAGTCGAGCCGATCGGAAAGAACTCGGTCGTTGACGATTCCAGCCGCTCTGCGCTGGATGCGGTCAAGTGGAAGGAGCTGGCACTGGGGAGCCCCTGCCCAGAGATGGGAACAGTATTCCATGTGAGGCCGAACCTGCGCCTTGTAAAGTTGCAGGCGGTGTGCCGGCATGAAATACTGTCCCGCTCTGCTGAGCACGCCAAGATTTTTAGAGGCCAATTTGGCCTTCTCTTCCAAGTGACCACAAAACTCCACGTCACTCGATATGTCGACGCCGAGGATTCCGATACTGGCTGAGGCAACCAAGGGAGTGCCTTGAAACTGAGGAGATACGACAAAGGGGTTCTTTTTAGCGGTAAACGCGCAAACTTGTATCTTCTGAGGATTAAACTGGACTAGATTTAGTCGCCCCCAGTTCGAGACTTTGTCCAGCAAAGACTCGACTTCAGACACAAGTTTGTTTCGGTACTCGGAGACGTTTTCCCGAGAAATATTAGCACGGCCGGTGTATAGAGCATCACCAGTGCTGTCATCCGCATAGCAATGAATGTTACCAGTTAGCAACATATCATTGATATGCAGAAGAAACAGCGTTGGTGATAGCACACAGCCTTGTGGAACACCAGCGTTAATAGGCTTGTAGTCAGAACATGCACCGTCTACAACGACCTTGATGCTCCGATCTGCAAGGAAGCTGGTGATCCAATTGCACAATTTCTCGGGAAGCCCATAGGAAGGGAGCTTCGAAAGAAGCGCTTTGTGCCAAACCCGACCGAAGGCCTTCGCAAATGTCCAGACTAACGGCCAACGCCTCCCCCTTGGACTCTACTGCCTCCGCCCATCTATGGGTCAGGTAGACCAGAAGATCACTAGCTGATCGAACCCGACGAAAACCGTATTGGCGGTCACTAATCAGCTGGTGATCCTCAAGATACTGGATGAGCTGGCAGTTGATAATGGATTCCATTATTTTGGAGAACAAGGAGGTGATCGCGATAGGCCTATAGTTGGACGGGTCTGAGCGGTCGCCTTTTTTAGGGATCGGGTGGACAAAAGCTGTTTTCCATGAATTCGGGACTACGCATTGGGAGTAGGAGTACCGGAAAAGACGCGTTAGGACCGGTGCCAACTCCGGAACACACGTCCTCAGCACAATTGGGGGAATTCCGTCAGGCCCACTCGACTTCTGGATGTCCAGGGAGAGAAGTGCTTTGTGAACCGAACGCTGTGAGAACAGCACATCCGGCATGGAGCACTCACACCGCGGGATGGTCGGCGGTGTTTTCCCCCCGTCATCATGAGTCGAGTTGGACGCAAAAAGGGAGCCTAAAAGGTCGGCTTTGTCTTTTGCGTCATGGGCCAGTGAGTCGCGTCCTCCCTGTGCAGAGATGGTAGTGATGGCTTACAGAAATTCCCTTGGACAGCCTTGGCGAGAGACCAGAATGCACGGGTTCCCGAAGGAAGGCGAACTAGTTTCTCGCCAATTCTGCCTATGTGCTCTGACTTTGCCTTGGCAATAACTCTTTTGAAGGACCTGGAGGCGAAGTTATACTTCTTTTTAAGTATGCTGGTGTTTACATCCCGAGTCGCCGAAGTTGCAGCCCAGGCTTGATAACACTCCTGCTTACTGCGTAATGCAGTTTTACAGGAGCGACCAAACCAAGGCTGAGATCTGCCTCCGATGGGTACCACAGATAATGGAATAAATAGTTCCATTCCCTGTAGCACCACATCAGTGACAGAGTCAGCAACAGCGCTGGGTTCATCCGGCGAGAAGCAAACCTGCCCCCATGGGTTGGATGCAAAGAAAGACCGCATTCCGTCCCAATCCGCCGACCTGTCATGCCAAACACGGCGGCAACCTGCAGAACGCAACCGCGAAGGGAGCGTGAGTGGCACCATACTCCGGATCAGACAGTGGTCCGAAGAGCCGAGAGGGGCATCGACGGAAACCTGATATCCGTCTGGATGAGAGGTCAGCAGAAGATCCAACAGGGTAAGTGTATGATCCTCCACATCTGGAATCCGCGTAGGCGAAGTAACCAGTTGTGTCAGACCATATGCCAAGGCAAAGTCATAAACAGATCTCCCCGCATGATCGGTTAAACGTGAACCGAGCCATTCGGCATGGTGGGCGTTAAAATCGCCAAGGATCACGATCTCTGCGGATGGGACCTGTTGGAGAAAGGAATCTGTAGTCATTTGGACGTGGTCGATGAGTCCGTCTGTTTCGGCATTACCGCTATGGGACCTATAGAGGCACCCGTAGACGCGCGGATGGTCGTAGCTCTCTACGCGTAGCCAAAGGATGGACAGGTCCGAACCTTCAAGACTGCCGAGGCGTCGAGAACAGATGTCCTCTCTGACATACACGCAAACTCCAGCACGAGGCACAAAGGAGTGCTCCAATTTGTACCCCGGGTAGGAGAGATACGAAATATCAGCCGGAGAGGAAATCTGCGTCTCGGTCAGGAAGAGCAAGGCCGGCTTCGCCGTCTCGAGATGGTAGTGAACGGCGTTTAGGTTAGAGTGAAGTCCCCTGATGTTGCAGAAATTCACGGATAGCGTGGCAGGGGTCGCCTTGGTATTGTTGCTCAGTTTGCCCCGAGCAGTTATGTTTTTGAGCGGAATTTTGCCCCCCCCCCCCCCCAGAATACGCGGGACAGCCTGAGCACCCACGCTCAGGATTGGAATAACATGGTCGTGGATGCTCAGCGAGGGATTCTCCAGGGGTGCTGGTACCCTCCTGGGGTAGTCTAATGTGTAATTCCGCTACCATGTTGATGGGGGGGGACACCAGACGAAACGCAGAAGCAGGGCGCCTACTTCACGCCGGTATTCTGTGAGGTCGTGGTACCAACCCGGCTCGAGCCGGCCCATACGTGCAACAGCAAAAACTGCTGCGTGGCTCTACCACGTATAAAAATGATATGGTAATGGGGCCGCTAAATCCCTCTAGGAACCCTCTCACCGCATGACACAGGGTACCGTACCCCTTCACTTAGTATTTATGGTTAAGTGGAATAACGACCGTGATGAAGTAAGTAGAGTCAATGGATGTTCAACAGTTGATTTTTAAGAACTTTAATAAAGATATAATTATGACAAACAGCAAATCCATACTAAATTTGAACAAAGTTATAACTAACGGTGGTTTGCCTTATAAACCAACTCCTCCAGTTATTAATTCCTATAGGAGGTACTGTAGTGTTATGCTACTTATTTATCATTTTACATTAATTTAAATCCATTTTTCCATTCTGTTTCAATTCTCTGCATTCACTTCAAATCGGGATATTTTACATCACCTTTATTTCCATAGGATCCTGTAACGATTTCAAACCATAAGAACACAATCACAAATCATTTCTACTTCGTATTTCCACATTATCAGCACTTTTAAATTGGTGTCAATGAAGTCTACCTTTTTTCGATCTTTTAGTTAGTTTTCCGTAACTCTACAATTTCGGGCTTTGTGTGGGTAGTTGCGCTACCTTTTTTCCTATTTCAATAATATCTCCTTTTCCACTTAAATCTTTCCATTTTCTTATAACAAGCCTAAAACTAAAATTTGACATGTTCTGTTACTGATGTTTATTTGGTCTCCATGGAAATTATATTCAAATTTGTTACCGGTCTGTAGTTTCTATTTCGATAATTCCACATAAATACTTTTCCCTCTTGACCATTTACAAAAAATTTGCGTTTAATTTAAATAATTTTTCCGTTCTCTCTAGAAAGATATAAAACCCGAACAATCGGTGAAGAAATTCAGTCTTGCTTCAGTTCTCGTATCGGAAGCATCTTCTAAAGGCCTTATCCCGGGGCCGCTCAGCCCCGGGATCCTGCAAGCCTCTATCCTGCCTGAAGCCACTGGACTCTACGATCCGTTGCTCTGCCTGAAGTCGCCGGATCCTACAAAACGTTGCTCTGCCTGAAGTCGCCGAGATCCCACAAGTCTCTACTCTACCTGGAGTCGCCGGAACCTACAAACCTCTGTTCCGCCCGAAATCACCGGAACCTACAAACCTCTGTCCCGCCTGCAGTCACCGGATCCTGCAGGCCACTGCGCTGTCTGAAGTCGCTGAGGATCCTGCAAGCTCCTGTCTGTGCTGAAGTCGCCGATACTGCAATCGCCGCATTCACCTGAGGTCGTCGCCTAGAGACGCCCTCGCCTTCTCACCTACGCCGTGCGTGCTCGTACCAGGCGCTGAGAGCACACTTGGGATCTTCGGACTCAGCTTCGACACAAATCTCTTTTTTTTATTACCTTTTTTTTAAAAAAATAGTTTGTAAATCACATCATCCATCCTCATATTCATACTCCATTTTTTTTTGTTATATAAAATTGTAAATATTTTCGAATCTTAAATATATTTTTTGTCTTGGTCTATTTGGTTGATTTGCTGATCGTAGGTTAGGTTTTTTCTTCTTTTAATTGTCGCTTCACGACAGTTTGGCGCCCAACGTAAAAGTCCTCTTTCTCTCTTAATTCTTCACCTTTACTGCGCCTTGTCTAGTTCCTTTTGATTTAATTGCTTTCCCTTTTGTTCTTAACTTACTATTCATCATTCATTTACACATCCTTTTCATACCTTCAAAATTCTAAAACAAAACTTCTTCTAGTTTTTCAACTTATTTGGATTATATTTAGGCCTACAAATAACACTTCATTTACATTCATCACTCTAAGTTACATTCATCACTATAATATTTTTTATTCTAGATAACTTAGAGGTACGATTTTTAATAATATTTTTATTTCTTAAACTTAACTTTACACGTAATTATAACAATAAAAAGGGTTATTAAGTACGAATTCCTTAACAAGGCCGAACTTGAATACGAAGTGAAGATTAGATGTGAGGAACCAGCTAATACTGTTTTGCTTCTAAAAAAACAAGTTTTACGTTTAGTTGCGAATTCTCACCCTGAAGATATTCTGACTTCTCCAATTCCGATCGAGGATGACTTGTCTCAAATTGATTCTACATTGACCTATCTGGACTGTAAAATTAAAAAATTTTTACAAGGTGAAACCAAATATTTACGACTAATAGAAACTTTTATTAACCATGTTTTTTACAGATTAGAGCGAATAGATACTGACTTATATCCAGACTTTAAAGCTAATTTCGAGACTTTGAAGATGAAATATGACGCTATGGCTAAACAATTCGAATCCTTGACTCCACCTTCAACTGAAAATGACGTTCCATCACTTGACCCTCCTGATGACCCGACTGTTACGGTTGACCCGACTGTCACGGAACTCCCTCTTGTTTCTCAAACTTCTATTCAGGTCCATACCCCGTATCCTCCACCACCACCTCAATCTTTTTCTCCATCCAACGTCTTCAAAGATCTGAAAAGACACACCTTCAATGGTAAAAGCTGTTCAAGATCCTTTCTTCAAAAACTGGAAGAATACTGTATAGCTCGTGGCTTGTCCAAAGACTTGTTGATTTCACAAGCGTTTGAAATTTTCACTGACAATGCTCTTCATTGGTTCAGATTTAAATATAATCAGAATCCAAACTTAACGTGGAACGAACTTTCTTCATTATTAATCAAAGACTTTGGTGGTTTTGATTATGATCACAAACTTTTAGAAGCGATTAGGAATCGAACTCAAGGTCGAGATGAACCTATTGTCATCTATATTTCCATCATGTCTGGAATGTTTTCTCGTCTTTCGAAGAAACTTTCTGAAACAGAACAATTGGAGATTATTTTGAGGAATATTCGCCCATGTTATTCTGTCTTCGTAGCTCTAAAAGACATTGACTCTATCGGCTCTCTTTTGGCTACTTGCCAAAACTATGAAAAATTCCTAGACAGAGACAAACAATTTAAAGAACCAAATGTACAACAAAGTCCTCTTATTTCTGAATTCAACTACAAGCATTCCACTTCAAGTTCAGTTGACTCTTCAAATTCTTCTAATAACTCAAGACCTTCTCCTCCCCTCATGAATAAATTCACTTCATCCTACAAATACCCTTCTAGGCAAGTTAATAGTCTCTCTCAAACCAAAGCTCCTCAAGAATGCTCCTTTTGTGTTCGCTGTCGTAAACAAGGTCATTCTTTAAACACCTGTACTCAACCACGATTCGTGAAAACTAACTACTGACTTGAAAAGTAACTTAAACTTTGATAACGACGATTGGACTAATTGGATTAAAACAATTCAAAACTTCTTTTCTTGTTACAAAATCTCTTCTACACTCTACTCCAAGGAACAAGATCTTAATCATCCATTCGTTAATGTCAAAATTTATAACTTAACTTTATCTGGTTTACTAGATTCTGGCAGTTCAGTAACTATTCTGGGTAATAATTCTCATTTGGAAATTCTTAAACTGGGCTGCAAACTTTTCAAGTCAGATCTTATTACTGTCTCTACTGCTAATAATCAAAAAATTAATTCCTTGGGTTATTTTGACTTACCTGTTCATTTTAATAATCAAACTCATTTAATTAAAGCTTATGTTTTCCCTGAAATATTTCCTTCGCTAATATTAGGTATTGACTTTTGGAGAAAATTTAATCTTTTACCTAGTGTTTTATCTTCTCTTAACTTTACAGAATCTAAATGTTCTGCTATCGAAACTAAAGATACTAAAGTTTTACCTTATGAGCATTCAACTTAACTTAACAGTGGTAGAGCCACGCGGCAGCTCTTGCTGTCACACGGATGGGCCGGCTCGAACCGGGGTGGTACCACGACCTCACAGAAAACCAGCGTGAAGTAGAGGTTTACCTCTGCGTTTCGCTTGGTGAGTGCAGGTGGCCGGAGGCCCTTTTTACTGGAAATGAGGCATTCCATCTTAGTCCTCACGGGTGACAACGCATCTACATTTTGACTTTTAATTGAGGATAGATGTAGATGTCTATGGGCCGCAGCAACCACTTACCATCAGGTGGACTGTGTGCTCGTTTGTCACCCTTATCCTATAAATAAAAAAAATTCAACTCCTAACCAAAAGAACATCGCTAACGACATCATCCAACGCTTCAAAACAATTTCTTTTGAGGAAAAAGGTATCCTGGGAAGCACACATTTAATCACCCACAAGATTGATACTGGTGATTCTCTTCCAATCAAACAAAGATGTTATAGACTGTCTCCTGAAAAACAAAAGGCGTTAATTAATGAAGTTGACAAGATGCTGGGATGGAAGGTCATTGAACAATGCGAAAGTCCTTGGTTATCTCCAGTTCTCATCACTCCGAAGAAGAATGGTGAATGGCGTTTCTGTGTTGACAGCAGGAAGCTTAACTCAATTACACGTCGTGATGCTTATAAGTTGCCACTAATAAGCGAAATTTTGGACAACCTGAAGAATGCCAAATACTTATCAAGCATTGACATTGCAAAAGCATTTTGGGAAATTCCCTTGAATCCTGCGGATAAAGATAAAACTGCCTTTTATGTACCTGGAAGAGGTATGTTTAGATTTAAAGTAATGCCTTTTAGCCTCACCAACTCACCTGCAACTCTACAAAGATTAATGGATATGCTGTTTACTCCTGAATTTGAGAACAAGGTATTTTGCTATCTGGACGACATTGTTATTATTAGTGAGACTTTTGATGAACACATATCGCTTCTCATGAAAGTTCATGAAAAACTATCATATGCCAATCTAACTATTAACTTTGAGAAGAGTCAATTCTTCAAGAAAGAACTGAAATACCTTGGTTTTCTTGTGGACGAGTATGGTTTACGTGCAGATCCAGATAAAATAAAAGCTATTTTAGAATATCCTGTACCTACTTGCAGAAAAGAAGTACGAAGATTCATAGGCACCTGCAGCTGGTTCAGAAGATTCATTCCAAACTTTAGCACTATTGCCTCTCCACTCAACCAACTAACCTGTTCCGGGAAGAACGCTCCTAATTTTTTATGGAATTCACAAGCTGCAGCTGCTTTCCAGAAACTTAAAGAAGCCTTGGTAACTGCTCCTGTCCTTGCTTGCCCTAACTTCGAACTACCCTTCTCTGTACATTGTGATGCATCAAATTATGGCATAGGAGCAATGCTTACCCAACAACAAGATGATAAAGAAGTCGTGATTGCTTACATGAGTAAAGCACTAAATAAAAATCAACGGAACTACTCAACTACTGAAAGAGAAACATTGGCTGTAATAACTGCATTAGAACATTGGAGATGTTACCTAGACAATGGTAAAGAATTTACAATATATACTGATCATGCTGCGCTTAAATGGTTTCAGAATTTATCAAACCCATCAGGAAGACTTGCTCGCTGGACTTTACGCTTATCATGCTTTAACTTTGTCATAAAACATAAAAAAGGATAGGATAACGTTGTTCCAGATTTATTATCAAGACATAAAAATCAAGAACGTCCTAATACACGAGAAACTTCACCTCAAGGCGTACATCCCATTACGATTGAAGAACCACCTGATCGTAGACTTGAACACTACAACAAAATTTTTCTCGGATGTTCCAACAATCCAGACGCATATCCCAACTACACTATCAGGGATAACAAACTTTACCGCTGTATCCATTCTCCCGATCGTCTAAACGATGACTTTATTTGGAAAGAAGTTCCACTACCTCAAGATAGACAGGCACTTATTGAAGCTAACCATGGTTCCCCTTCAGAACTCCATCTTGGTATCTTCAAAACATTCAAGAAAATATCATTAAAATACTATTGGCCTGGTATGTTTAAGGACATTGCTGAATTAATCTCGACTTGTGAAACCTGCTTAACCTACAAACACCCTAATCATTCTCCCTATGGTCTTATGGGTAAACCCAAACTTTGCTCCAGACCTTTTCAAACTATATCCTTAGATCTTATGGGTCCATTGCCAATGACTCGAAGACGAAATCAGTATATTCTAGTGATTAACTGCAATTTTACTAAATATACTATGATTTTTCCCCTTAAACGTGCTACTTCAGCTAATATTATTAATGTTTTGGAAAGTTCAGTTTTTCTAGTTCATGGCATTCCTCAAACTATTATAATGGACAACGCTGTTCAATTTCAGTCGCGAGAATTCCACTCATTTTTAAATTCTTATAATGTTCCTTGTATTTTTCACACAGCTTTATATTGTCCTCAGGTTAATCCTACGGAGAAGTTTAATAGCACAATTATTACAGCTCTAGCATCTCTAGTAGGAGACGATCATAGATCCTGGGACAACCATCTTGCTAAGATTCAGTACGCAATGAACAGCGCTACAAATGTAGCTACTGGTTTTACTCCAAATTTTTTAGTCTTTGGTAGGGAAACAATACCTTGTGGTTCCTTCTATACTCCAACTCAGAACCTCGAGGAATTGGTATTTATGCCTCGTGATATTTACGCGTCTAATGCTGGTCTCCTCTCATCTATATTTCACAAAGTTCAAACTAAACTTCACATAGCTCACGCTAAAAATAGCGCTCGCTATGATCTTCGTCGGTCTTTTAAAGAATTCAATGTGGGAGACACTGTTTGGCGTAAAAACCATGTTTTAAGCGATGCCGGCGCATACTTTAATGCTAAACTTGCCCCTAAGTTCATCAAGTGCAAAGTGATAGCTAAACTGTCACCACTAGTCTATGTGCTTGAAGACCCTAATGGAGTTAGAGGCAAGTGGCACATTAAAGATGTAAAATCATAAATTTTCTTAACTTTTATTTACTATTAATTTGTATATATGTATAAATGTCACCATCATTTTCACCTTATTATTTTTATTTCTTTTAATTTGTTTGTTTGTTTGATGATCCAGTGTTCTTCAACACATCTTGCTTTAGGAACTCGAACTTTCGTTGGTTAATCGTCACTTTTTATTTTTATTTCAGACACATCTCGTTGGTGATGTTGCTGATCTCTGGCTTTGAGCCCTACCGCTCAGGCCGTTCTTAATCTTTACTTAAGTCATAGCGACTAAAGCTTACTTGAGGTATTTCTTTACCTTTATCTTCACTTGGGAGCAGCTGACTACTCCCTTAATTTTTATCTTCACTTAGGAGCGGTTGACAACTCCTTAAATAAGCCTGAATGTCCTTTTGAAAACACACTTCTAAGAGTGGTGTTTCTTCGACTAATTTTTTTTTCCCCACACAGGAGCGGTTGACTACTCCTTAAATAAGCCTTAATGTCGTTTTGAAAACACACTTTTAGAGTGGTAGTCATTGAATGTGAACTCCACCCTTACCTGAATGCAGATGATGAATGTAAGAGATAGTATATCTAATTTTGACTGGTGATGTCTGTTTCTGCAAAGCTGTGTTTTTATGGTTTATTTTAGAATGTATATATCAAAATTTTTGCTGAGTCAAAAATTTTCCAGGGTCGGGGGGAAAATGTAGTGTTATGCTACTTACTTATCATTTTACATTAATTTAAATCCATTTTTCCATTTTGTTTCAATTCTCTGCATTCACTTCAAATCGGGATATTTTACATCACTTTTATTTCCATAGGATCCTGTAACGATTTCAAACCATAAGAACACAATCACAAATCATTTCTACTTCGTATTTCCACATTATCAGCACTTTTAAATTGGTGTCAATGAAGTCTACCTTTTTTCGATCTTTTAGTTAGTTTTCCGTAACTCTACAATTTCGGGCTTTGTGTGGGTAGTTGCGCTACCTTTTTTCCTATTTCAATAATATCTCCTTTTCCACTTAAATCTTTCCATTTTCTTATAACAAGCCTAAAACTAAAATTTGACATGTTCTGTTACTGATGTTTATTTGGTCTCCATGGAAATTATATTCAAATTTGTTACCGGTCTGTAGTTTCTATTTCGATAATTCCACATAAATACTTTTCCCTCTTGACCATTTACAAAAAATTTGCGTTTAATTTAAATAATTTTTCCGTTCTCTCTAGAAAGATATAAAAGCCGAACAATCGGTGAAGAAATTCAGTCTTGCTTCAGTTCTCGTATCGGAAGCATCTTCTAAAGGCCTTATCCCGGGGCCGCTCAGCCCCGGGATCCTGCAAGCCTCTATCCTGCCTGAAGCCACTGGACTCTACGATCCGTTGCTCTGCCTGAAGTCGCCGGATCCTACAAAACGTTGCTCTGCCTGAAGTCGCCGAGATCCCACAAGTCTCTACTCTACCTGGAGTCGCCGGAACCTACAAACCTCTGTTCCGCCCGAAATCACTGGAACCTACAAACCTCTGTCCCGCCTGCAGTCACCGGATCCTGCAGGCCACTGCGCTGTCTGAAGTCGCTGAGGATCCTGCAAGCTCCTGTCTGGGCTGAAGTCGCCGATACTGCAATCGCCGCATTCACCTGAGGTCGTCGCCTAGAGACGCCCTCGCCTTCTCACCTACGCCGTGCGTGCTCGTACCAGGCGCTGAGAGCACACTTGGGATCTTCGGACTCAGCTTCGACACAAATCTCTTTTTTTATTACCTTTTTTTTAAAAAATAATTTGTAAATCACATCATCCATCCTCATATTCATACTCCATTTTTTTTTGTTATATAAAATTGTAAATATTTTCGAATCTTAAATATATTTTTTGTCTTGGTCTATTTGGTTGTTTTGCTGATCGTAGGTTAGGTTCTTTCTTCTTTTAATTGTCGCTTCACGACAGTACTTGATAATCAAATACGTGAGAAGTTCGCTAATTACGTGTTATAAACTTCGAAGTTGGAGTTAAAAGCTCAGTCTACGTATATTAATAAAAAGTTAGTTCACAAAATTAATTATGATGAAAGATACATAAGCTTAAAGGAACGTATCCATTCTACGTGAACAAATTTTTTACAATTTTTTCCCCCCCTGCCCCTGTCGGTGACACTTATATAACTAAATATGATTTTAAATCATTTTTTGCAAACAGAAAGTTAAAAAATATATAATTTGCTTCATATTTGTCTTTATTAATACAGCGCTTGCCGTGTGCCGCAAACTTGAGTGAAAAAATATTATGAAGAAGAAAAAACAAATTGTAACAGGAACTTAACTTACAAGAACAAAAGTATGTTCTTCTTTTATTAACATTTATTTTACAGAGATTTTCCTAGAAAATACGTGACGAAATACTTAACCCCCATTATTTTTAATCACAAACAACTGGAAATTTTTCACACAATTAAAGCGAATAACGTTATAACATTTATAAATAAATTTACCAACTGACTCATTATCGTCATCACGTTGATGTATACTGAGCCACCCGTATCCATCGACTTCCTGCATGTCTTACCAAGTCGTCACTCCATCTAGTGGGGAGCCGCCCTACACCGCCTACCGGTACGAAATTGCCACTCGAGAACCTTTTTTCCCCATCGGTTCTCAGTTCTTCAAGGTATATTGCCGGCCCATAGCCACTTCAGTTTACTAATACGTTGGACTATATCGGTCACTCTGGTTCTACTGTGGATATCCTCATCTCTAAGTTTATCACGCAAAGAAACCCCGAGCATAGCCCTCTCCATCGCTCGCTGAGCGACCTTGAGTTTCCTCATACAGCCAACAGTGAAGGACCACATCTCAGATCCATAAGTCATCACTGGCAACACGCACTGGTTGTACAATCTAGTTTTCAAGTTCTGAGGCATACCTGATGAGAAGATGTGTCGTAATCTCTCGAACGCTGCCCAGCCAAATTGAATCCGTAAATTGTCGCTTGAAGTTGGACTTAACTTTGTCCCTAGTAAACATACTCATCAACAACTTCGAACGTAGTGTTCCAATAAACAAACACTTGTCATTTATGCTTTTACCACTAGTTTGGGAGAAACCTATCCTGAGATGAGTCAGCAAAACCCCCAGCGTCCTTTTATACTTAATCCTACAAAGTCCTTTTACACTTAATGTAACGTCGACTCTGGTCGCGTCATCACAAACCTTTTCTGTATGCGACTTTTTAGTATAGTTTTTTTTTTGTGATGCTTTGTAATATGGTAAATAAATTGAAAAAATTATACTAGTACTTGGCTTCGATCCCACCTACGGGCAAGTGGTGATTCATTCTAGGATTGCGAAACCAAACACTCTTTACACTTAGAAGTCTGTGGATGAAACAGTATTGGGTGGCAAAAGAAGAAGGATGACCTAGTCAATAAAAGAATGACAAATGAGCAAACAGGTAATTCGTCGCTGAGGCCGCAAAGTTGCAAACCTCAATTTTTCAAAAAATTGCAGGATAGTAAGAAAACATTTATTATTTCCCGAATACTAGCTTTTTTATCAGAAAATTAGTCTTATTTGTAGTTTTCCATTAAGTCTAATATATTTAGTTTTCTAATGAAAAAATATAGTAATCGGGGAATGATACATGTTTTCTTGCTCTCCTGTATTTTTTTCTAAAATTTAGGTTCGCCCCTTTGCATCCTCAACGACAAATTGGTTAAAAATAAATTATCAAAACACAAAAATAAGATTAACTAAAACTTTTAAGAAATAGAAAATGAAATAGAAACTTCTCACCAATGATTAAACGGTTTATTGATTCGTAAATATTACTTTATTGGAAAAAATCTTTAAAAATTAAATTTCGAAAAGAATAATTTAATTTATAAAATGAAACTTGTCTGGTTCAGACAGACAGACGGCGCGGTTCGAACGCTGTGCAACATTTTTTAAACTTATTATAAGCAAGTGCTTGACCACAATCCCACCTGGTGGTAAGTGGTGATGCAGTCCTAGATGGTAAATCGTACTGTCTTAACGTAACAAAAGCCTATTCACTCTTGCCTTGAAGACGCCCAGATTGTACTCGGACGGAAAGATGGACGCCAGCAAATTATTCCACTCCTTTGCTGTACGCATTACAAAAGACGAAGCATACCATTTGGTTCTAATGCGTGGAATATCGACAACAAAGAGGTGAAGACCCACCGGCCGCCTGCTTGGCCGATGGTGTAAAGGAGAGGGAGGAATTAAAGCGTGTAATTCCTGCGCACACTCACCGAAATGCATCCTATAGAATGCCGAGAGACACTACTCTGCGTTTGTGTTCAAATCTGACGCGAGTGGTTTTAACCAAATCAAGGTCACCAATGAGCTTCTTAGCAGATCCCTCCACTGAGTCCAACGCTGCCAGATGGCATTTTGCAGCACCAGCCCATATATTACAGCAGTACTCCATGCACGACCGTACTTACTTTATATAAGGTAAGAAGCTGCCCTGGCATGAAGTACCCTCAGCACCCTTGCAAGAACACCACGTTTCCTTACGGCTGCTTAGCTTTGGACTCAATGAACCACCCATAGTTGAGGTTCGGAGAAAATTCGAACTCTAACTACTGAAGGCGGTCAGTGTACTCCAAGGATACATTCCGGAAAGTAGGACCCAGGGTGAATAAGCTCCTTTTAGTGGTGAAAAGACACGCTTGTGTTTTAGAGTCGTTGAATCCCACGATATTGACATCGGCCCATTCGGAGACTGCCTAGTAGTGTGAGATCCACACGCTCAACTATAGCCTCTCGTTCGGACTGGATTTGATCCCAACTGGCCCGAACACTTGTTTGGTATCTCTCAACAACTGTGCTGTCATCTACATACCTATAGATACCGGGAATGAGCAGATCATTTATATGCAGCAGGAAGAGAGTTGTGGAAAGAACGAACCCCTGACGACTCGGGGAAATCGTTCACTCAGAAATTCCTTCACCCAGTTATTTAGGCCAGGGGATAAGTCGTACGCTGAAAACTTGCTCAATAGAGTAGCGTGCCAAACCCTGTCAAAAGCCTTCAAAACATCGAGGGAAATAGCAATTACTTCAACGCTGTTCTCGAGGGCTTCGCCCCATATGTGAGTGGCATTCAATAGAAGGTCCCCAGTTGATCGATTTCGGTGAAAATTGTACTGGCGGTCACTGATGAGACCATTCTGCTGTAGATATGCCATAATGTGGGCATTCAATATATGCTCCATAATCTCGCAGAGTATGGAGGTAATTGAAATTGGCCGATAATTGGCAGGGCTACCTTTTTAGGCACAGGAGCACATTAATCAGCTTTCAATATTTGGGCACCATTCTGGAATAGTACCCAAATCTTGGAAGATGGCCCAGAATGAGAGGCGGAACAAGAACTTCAACACAAGAAACAACTCAGGTGTACAGACCTTTAGAACTATAGCTGGTATACCATCAGGTTCACTAGCTTTGTTCACGTCTAGACTTCGCAAAGCTTTAAGAAACTCCTTTTTGGTGATATGGACCTCTGACATAGAGGTACCACAGTGAGGTAATGGAGATGGTACGCTGTTGCTACTATCCAGATGTGAATTGCAAGCAAAAAAAGAAGCAAATACGTCTGCTCTCCTTAGGCGCATGCGCCAGTGAGTCGTGTGGTTTTACCCGCGGAATTAGCGTAGACTGACAGAAGTTTGTCTCAACCGCTTTAGCGAGAGACCAAAAAGCTCTACTGCCAGATGGTTTGACAGAGAGCTTTATACCGTTGTGTTTAATGTGGTCGAAACAGGCTTACCGTAATGCCTTTTTACAAGACTTGGTGGCTTGGTTAAATGCTCTCTTCTTAAGGCTAATATCCGGAGCTTTACAGTCTCGAGCATCGACCCAGGATAAGTACGCTATATGCTTGTGCTTTTCAGCACGAGCACACTCGGCGTTGAACCATTGAGCTTTACCACCAATGGGCACGTCAGCAAAGGGGATGAATGAAATACTCCATCGCTTGACGTATCACATCGGTTATGGCATCCACGCAGCTCGACGGATCTTCAGACGAGAAGCAGAACTGCATCTCATCCCAGTCTGCTGACTTGTATTGCCACACTCGCCGCACACCGTGGAAATCGTAGTTAGGTGTAAAATATAATGACACAGATTTAGATTTAATGACACAGATGTCTTGATCGGTTGTCAGCAGAAGGTCAAGGCAATTGGCTGTGTGCCCATCCACATCAGATACCCTAGTCTCTTTTTGTAGCAGCTGGGTGAGCCCCAGCGACAAGGCAAAATTCCACGCCTCTCTCCCAATGTGATCGGTCTTCTGGTATGGGAACAGCCAGTCCTGATAACAGGCATTAAAGTTCCCCAGAAAAACTAACTATGCATTAGGGTACCGACTTAGAGCCACATCAGAGGCTTCACTAAGGTGTATAATAATAGAATAATAGAATAGCCTAGTTGTCTCCTGGTCACCGCTGTGTGATTGGTAGACACAAGAATAAATAATTTTATCCCATTCCTGCATCTATCAATAACCAGATCGTAGAGAAAGTGGGGTCTTTAAGGTGACGGAGACACTTACAGCAGATATCATTGCAGACGTAAACACAGACTCCGGCGCACTGATAGAAATTAAGCTCCAATGTGTACCCAGGGTAACCAAGGTACGCCGCATCTAGAGGACATCTGATTTGCGTCTCAGTCAAGAATAGTAAGTGCGGCTTGACAGCCTCCAGGTGATAGTGGACTGCATTGAGATTACAGGGCAGGCCTCGGATGTTTGTTAGGTGCACTTTGATGGAGAGGGAGTGCAACCGCTGTAAAACTCACTCGTCTTTTTCCTTTTTTTTCATAAATAGTGCAGTGAATAGGTTGAGAGAATGGCAGTTGGACGACAAGTCACACATTTAACCTAAAGACGCAAACAGAGTACCTAGCATGGATATCGCGGGGACGCCCGAACCCCCTTGGAAATCGCCACCACGTCCTCTCCTCCGGTTGCCAACTGGCATGGTGGAGCCATCCCAGGCTTTTTCGTAAGATGGTGGGGCAGCTTTTCATAAGTGGCTGGCTCATTAATTGGGCCACCAACTATATACGGTCAGCCAGCGGTGCAACCGGGTCCATAACTAGGCTGACCTGACCCTAAGAAACGGCCAAGTCGCTACTGGTTCTTATGCGTAATGCAACTGTCCAAACCCATCCTCCCTAAGAAATGGGTTTCACCTAACATCAAACCGGAACACGACTTGCATCATTTGGCGGTATGTCTTTGCCAGGTGGGTGGTAACTAACCCTCGGTCGGGCCTTTCACTAGTAGAGGACCAACCTACCACCAGTATGTATTGTTTTAATATATTAACTTAATTTAATATATTATAATACGTATAAAAACAACGAATAGAATCAGGCGTATTCTGGAAATCCATTAAATTAAAGATGCTAAAATTAATAAGTTGTTATTCAAACTAGTAGATTTTAACATCTTTAAATAATGAAAACAAGTCCCACGTTGTGCTGATTTCTTACCCTTTATACTATAATATGTCAAAATTGATAAGTTTCTCTTCAAACTAGGTAAGCCACATAATGTCTACCATCAGAAGTTTTTTTTCCTCGCACGACTTTTTTGTGGAACCGACTACTACTAGTAATTTTTCCGGCCCGATAAAACTTAGGATCCTTCAGTAAAGAACCTACTCATTTTTAAAATACCAATACAATTTTTTTATAACACTCTTGAAATTTTCTTATTATTACAGTTGTTAATATGCGTCAGTTGCCACTAAACATCAAGTGAGCCGTTGGCTCGTATGCCCCTCTCCTGAAATGTTAATTTTTCACAGAGATCTTAACTAATTAATTTTAACATTTTTAAGTAATGAAAAAAAATAGCACGATGCGCTGCGGTAACACTTCGACAAAGTAAATAAGTGACCAATCGAGAAACATATTTTCGTACATATTTTCCGATTTATTCTCATTATGATTTTCAATTCGTTATTTGCTATCTTGATGTAGAGTTTTTGTAAAGCAACTTCTCAAGTACACAAGGCGAGCATTCAAGAAATGGTCTCAATGTGACAAAACCGAATACGTTGTGTTAATGACATTAACATATAAATTGCTTGAGGTACAATTTTTATTTGTATATACTAAATATTTGTGATTATGATAATACAACATCGTTGGTTCTGGATATTATATGGTGTGGCATCGGGATTTTCTCATACTAATTCAAGAAATAGATCTTTATTTCTTTAGAATATTAAATATTTGTTCTCGTACAAATACAATAATTGCAATAAAAAGTAAATTTGAATAACAAATTTTTCAAATGTACGTACAAGGTAGTAAGAGCGTGGAGGACAGCGTTTAATTTTGATTTGTGTATGTAATGGTCCGACATTTGTCGAGTGCGATGATTTCCCGTTCGGCAGATAGAGGTTGCTGCTTGTTTCTTCGAAACTATGTTCAGAATGGTATAGGAACGAAAACAATGTGATGATAATCGTTTCTGTCACAATACATCCTTTTTTTCATGGTGCAATGTATACGAATGCATCGCGGGGGCAAGGACCGGTTTGGTCTGACTCGCACCTACTAAATTCCTATGATATTCAACTTCTCCACATAAAGGCAGGGCTAACAAAAAATAGCGTGAGTGTCGAACACTCGGTTGGAACGAAGTTCCTTGAGTAGTATATTATTATTGATAAAAGTAGGTATTATATTATTGATTACCAAATACAAATAAATGAATTACTAGCGTCTATTAAAATGAAGCGTCATTTGAAATAAAATAATATTTCTTTCATGCCAAGATAAGAATAAGTGCGAAGGATTATTCTATCTCACTTCCTTATTTCGTCGCCAAGGCCGTCTACACTATGACACAAGGGGTAGTGACGAAAAAATATTACATTTTTTGTCGCCTAGCTCCCATCCGCCAAACCCGCACCGTCCGATAAGGAACTTCGTTCCAAAAACGCTTTCACACACATCTGCGGCCCCACCAACGCCGGTTGCTACCTATCGGCCCCTCCTCGTTGGAGGACATTTTCTCCTATTTCTGTTTAGGAAAAGGGTGCCGGAACACAAGGCATGGTCTCTATCTTCATCTGAGCTAGAGAAACCCGAAGCATAAGGGGGGAGCCCTACCGAGTCTATTAAGCGGAGACCATGGAGCTAAGAGAAACCGAGTAACTATAAGTACCAGCTTTCCTAGGCCCGAAGGCAGGTCTGGTCTATGACTTTGCCACCGACCACGTTTCAGATACTGAGGATAAATAGAGAGGTGTCTCGCAATGCTCATACTCTTCTCTGTAACTGCTGAGCTTAGGTTTAAGTTCTACAACATATTTTTAGAAAAATCATTCTGATAGGTCATAAAAAGTATTTCCATTAGAATGAGTTTCTGCTACTCTATTCGTCTCTGGTACAGTCATTGTTTTCGCTCACCTTTATTGAATGAAAGTTACATGAGAACAAGCAGGTTAAGACAAATTTCACATAATGTTATTTTCCACGCAGTTGGTAATTTCTGAAGTTATTTCTTTGATGCCGTAAACCGCACAATATTGTATACTCCTGTATTAGATACAGATAAGAGATTATCTACATTTACTACATATAAAACGGGGTCAGGTACGGTATTTCATTATATTAAATTACTATTTTCAAGTCAGGTAATATTTTCAAATTTCCAAATAATTTTTTTCATCTAACCCAAGCGTAATTAATCATTCAGCAAAATAACGGGCTGATATTGTAAGTAAAAATTGTCTACATGAGGGTCAAAACGTAATGTCGTTACTTAAATTGCTTTCGTTACGCCATTCATGAGAGAGGAAAACCTCTTCCACTATTTTCCAAGGTTTAATGTGATATCATTATCAACACAAACATAACATGAAGCAGTAGTAATTTAGTGCTAGTTAGTTATGTGGTTGTAGTAGTAATTGAAGTTTAACTAGACATTTTCGAAAACTTTTCTTCTTTGAAGATCTAACTGGATACCTATATTATATATATATATATATATATATATATACCTATATATTTCTTACATTATTCTACCGCTAACCAGCAGTGCACCTGTTGCTGTAATGTGAGTTCCAGTTTTAAGCGACTATAAAGTCTCCTCTTTTGTTAGAAGTTGGTTTCAAAAGGACTATGAGCTCGTATATCAATCCAAAATTGTATAAAAAAAACATGCGGGAGTGTCGTGGAACGAAGTTCTTTTCGTAGTATATTATTATTGATAAACGCATTATATTATTGATTAACAAATACAAATAAATTAATTACTAGTGTCTATTAAAATGAAGCGTCATTTAAAATAAAATAATATTAGTTTCATGGCAAGATTTATATTATATTATGGTATCTCGCTTCCTTATAGCCGCCAAGGCCGTCTACACTACGTCAGAAGGGGTCGTGACTCGTGACGGAAAAATCAGACACTTTTTCTCGCCTAACCTCCATCCGCCAAATTCGAACCGTCCGATAAGGAACTTTGTTCCAAAAGTTTGTAAATTGAAAGATGAATGTTTCAAAATAATCTGATTCTAGAAATAAATTACAGCACCTTGGTGGCATACTACTTTCTTTCTCTTTGCTTTATGGCTTCTCTTAAGAGATTCTGCCAAAGGTACGACGTGGTGACGTTGTCGATGCATAGCAACAAACCGCCAACGTGAAGGGATGGTTTATTAATGTAGTTAATTTGGAAACATAATGAAAAAATACTTTTCTATTTAGTAATTTGCTGTGTTTAATTTTACGACTAGCATACGGACGACGTTGTCAATCAAATATGCTCGCGAAAGCCGCTACGTAAGTAGCTCTAAGGCTAATGTTATATGACTACTGGCCCATTACCACTCCAGCTTAGTGATCGGTTGGGCTATGTCGGTTACTCTGGTTCTACTGCGGATATCCTCATTAAGAAGTCACGCAGAGTAACGCCGAACATAGCCCATGTTTGCAGTATCATTACACAAAATATAGTTGCATAACGTACGGCGACAACATAAGAATATTCAAAACTCTTTTTTATAGGATAAGATGACAAACGAGCACACAGTCCACCTTATGGTAAGTGGTTGTTGTGGCCCATAGACATCTACATCTACCCTCGTATGCGAATCAAAATGCAGATGCGTTGTCACCCGTGAAGACTAAGATGGAATGCCTATTTTCCAGTAAAAAGGGTCTCCGGTTCTCTACACTCACCATACGAAACACAGCGGTGTAAAACTGCTATTTTACGCTGGTATTCTGTGAGAGCGTGGTCCTTCCCCGATCGAGCCGACCCATTCGTGCTACAACTATACTACTAACTGCAGCATGGCTCTACCACGTGTGAAACTGCACGTACTGCATTGCCTACCATCGAATACCAGGGTATATCCTCTCGGAAATGGGAGGTCTGTGCTCACCAATGGGACGCACATAGGTCAATAGATTAACTTTAGTTTAATAAATATTACCACAACATTTTATTATTTAGCGATATCTCACAAAAAATATTAGAGAGACGGTTCAACAACACTTATCTTAAATTGGTTTTTAGCTACCCTTAGGATCCGTAATTGCGTAGCAACGTAATAACGTTGCCCAGATAAATGCAAAAAAATCAAACCTTTTCCATATTTGCCTACATTTTTATAAGGAAAATGCTGAAAGTATGTTTTAAATATATATAACATAATCCCTTTGCAAGTTTTTTTTAATATTTCAGTGACTACGTTCTTAAGTGAAGCATTATACTATTAAAGGAGATCATCACTTAATTGCCAAAACTTCATTTTTGGAACTGCGAAATTTTGGATTGGCGAATGCAGTAACAGATGTCGTGCACCTTTCATTCTCCTCCTCGTTTCCGGTCTGGATATTTACATCTGAAATATACTAGATGGTTCTGCCACCTTGTATAGGAGGCCGAGAGATCTTTCTAGCTTTTCTTATAGTCGTCTTTTATGGCATCCAAGGGTCGAAATGTAAGTAATTCTCTTTCGTCGTCACCCCGCGGCCAATAATAACTTAATTAATTTAATTTTCAGCCGTAGTAGCTTAAACGGTGGATATTAGTCTTAAGGTTTTCTTATAGGACGGTGTGTAGGTGTGAAAACTTTACCTTGCACTCCAAAGTAGTCGAGTGAATTTGTACGAAAGCGGGGAGAATTTCAGAAAAAAATGCATACGTGAAAACTGATATCCACGTTGCGTTAAGTGATCAAAGTGTTACTTGAAATCTAGTTTTGGGTTAAAGAAAACGCTTATGTTTTTTATCGAGTGAATTATTGTGGTTGCGTCATTACGCAAACCTTACCCGTACGTTATTTTTATAGAATGTTTTTTTGCGCAATAATTACATTTAAGTAGATTTACAGAGACTCTGAAGTAAGTTAAAAAGTACTGCAACATTGCCTTAACTTCTGTAATACGTGAGCGACCCTAACTCGATCCCCGCTGGTACCACTGAAATTGTTAATCGCAGTTTCAAGTGTTTTACTACGTGAATTAAAATACAAAATATAAAAGTAGTCAATTTTCTGTAACATATTGAAGCAAATTCCGTGTAAAATTTAAAACATCTGATGCCATCTACTTTACTTTTTTTTATTTAAAGGCAATATCGCTATCGGAAGCTCGTAAAATGTTAAAAGAAGAATATGGGGAATTACAACTTGATAACGGCCCGATGGTAATAAACGATTGACTCTTATTCACACTGTCAGCAAAGCGAGACATTATTTCATGCCGACACACCGCTTGCAACATTACAAGGTGCAGATTTGGCCACACATGGAACGAACTCTTTCCAGTTGACCGCATCCAACGCCAAGCGGCTCGAATCATCGACGACCGAATTCTCTCCGATCAGCTCGATTCACATGCGCTGCGATTTTACCACGGAGAGTGCTCTGAGGGATTGTTCCGATTAATTCCAGCCGCTAAATTTCACCAACGCCCATCGCGACAAAACTTACGTTACCATCCACATCATCTGGATGCTTGGCGGTCCACCACTATGCGATTTACAAGGAGTTTTCTTCCTCGCACGACTACTTTGTGGAATCGTTGACCACCGGTGATTTTTCCGGACCGATAAGACTTAGGGGCCTTCAAGAAACGAGCTTATTCCTTTTTAAAAGGCCGGCAACGCATCTGCAAATCCCCTGGTGTTGCAGTTGTTCATGGCTGACGGCCGAAACTAACCCTCCCCCTTTTTTGACCCCTCTTCTATGAAATAATAAATAAATAACAGATCGTACTAGTAGTACTATCCGCAAGAAGGAAGATATAAAGTAATATGGTTAAGAGAGTTCTTCACTATTATTACTTTAGGCGCCATACCGAATTTTAGCATCATGCATATTTCATGACCTCTGGCCTGAATAATATATTGTGTAGTATATCAAAGAAATTTCAAGGCAGTATCATAAATTTGTTACCGCATTGGTACATAATATCATCATAATATCTAAATGCAATATAATTTCAATATATTTTGCATTAAAACAGAAAGACGGATCGTTGCGTTCACTTTAAATCATTTAGTAACCAATAACATGGTTTTAGATGCTTATGTGTGCGTCTAGCTTTGACCTTTTATGGACTAACACAGAAAGAAAGAAGAAAGATGTGTGCTTGTATGCTATCTTTTTGTGTTGGTCTGAAAATGTGATTCGATTCTTAAAGCGAACAAATAATAAATTTAAGGCTTAAATAGAACCGTTGACTAATTTCGGTAATAATTATATACCTATATCTATACCTGTCACTTTCTATTGTCATTAAGTTAAAAGAGGGAGAATACCTTTAAGAATTTCTTAATTTGACTTAGATTTTTATGAGTAAGGCTTTTAATTTTTATACATTTTCCCTTGCATTACATTTTCAACGCTTTCTAATGATCGGCCCCATCGTGTGTGCATACAATTGTCCTTAACTAAACAGAAAATAGGGCCCTTACACAGACAGTGAAGTACAATAAGTCGGTTATATAAATTTAAAATTTTGTACAACCGACTTCAATATAAATTATTAAGAATAACTCAAAAACTACTGGTCTGACCTTGATCAAATTTATATGGAGCCACGTGTGAAGCACCAGCTTTCAAATAAAAAAAGAATCATCGAAATCGGTTCACCCTGAAAGAAGTCATAAGGTAACACACATAAAAAATAAAAATAAAATATAATCGAATTGAGTACCTCCTCCTGTTTGAAGTCGGTAGAAAAATGGGCAGTCCTTAAAAAAGGCTAGACTTTCAATGTGTGCAAGCAACCTGAATTGAATCCCTTATTCTTTCGCCCCCATCACACGGGACACCGAAGTCCATTCAGTATAAAAATACCATAGTATTACCATGCTATGCTGTTTACGCTGTTATTTTGTGAGAACGCAATCATCGAAATAGCTCGGCCAGGGAGGTTCGTGGTAGAGTTACGCTTCAGCACAAATATCTATTCAACCATGAAATATTTAGGCAAACATTTGATGCACCTTATAGTTCTTGTACTATTATTTATTCTGTGCTTATAGAGAGCGATATAATTGCACGCCTTACAACACGCGAGCGTGTGGGAGTGTTCTACTCTCGATATGCAGCTATGTGACGATTTTGCAATATAAAATCGTTAGGATTGTTTCCATAAATTTAGAGTCTAAATTAATAAAAAAGCAATGTTTTGAAAACTAGATATATTAAATTATAAAATCAGCTTATTTTTTTATTCATTTGTTTAGTCATACAGTGAAATCTTATAATATAAATTAACCTTATAGGATAACTGGGACCTCAAGGGACCTGCAAATTTGTCTCACTTAAAGACGTATTCCACTTACCCAGTGTCTCAGATATCCAGGTATAAATAAATATCTGCCTCATTTACAGAGGGTTCCATTAATAGAGATGAGAGTAGAGGTTATTTAAGTTATAGAGGTGCGATTATTAAATAATATAACGTATTTTGTAAACATTATACATGAGTTGTAATCTACATTAACAATCAAAAAAGCTATTAAACAAAAATATTTTTTATAAACAATACAAAAATGCATACAGAATGCGTCAATCAAAAAAAAATCTGTTATTTTAGTTTGTCTTTTGAAAGTATCAGCTACAGCTGATACATCTTACAAGATAATTTTCAATTTTATAAATTTAGATCAGGCATATTATTGTGAGCTGTACAATTTTCAACAAACATCAAAATTTTTCGTTTGTGGGCATTTTGTGGGACTCCATTACTTGATACAAATTCTTCATCCAATCGGCAAAAAGAGTAGATGTCATCCAAGCTTTTTGATTATTTTGGTAATTCACAGGCAAAGTTTTTACACCTTAGGAACATAAACATACGGACGATGACAAAACCAAACTAAAACTGAAGGTCACTTTCACACAATTAGCCAAGTGCGGAATTTGCGGGTAGAACAAGAATTAGTAAACAAAACGGTACACAAAATATAGTCTTAGGCTGGTTTCACAGCTGTACGGGAGTCCCGTACGGGCTCCCGGAGCGGAGACAGACGTAAGGCGCTATAACATCGTTTCACAGCGACGCGGATTGTTCCGTACGGAACTCGCTCCGCGTAGAGCCCGTAGAACACCACCCGCTTCCCGCACCCGGACCCCCGTAGATGGCAGACGCGAGCGCACTGCTGCTCATCCATCGTTTCACAGCAATGCGGAGCGCCCGTGCTCCGTGAGTACAATCGAGATGAGTCGATTAACATAGGATTTGTCATGGACATATATTTCTCATCTTTTTATTTTATATAAAAAGTACGTGTCACGTTGTTTGTCCGCGATGGACTCCTAAACTACTGAACTGATTTCAATGAAATTTTTGGTCAATGTGCAGTTTGGTCCAACTTAAAAGATAGGATAGCTTACATCTCAATTTATAGTCGCAACATAATATTATTTTATTGAAAATTGTTTGTCTATTATTTGACAGTCACAATTATCTGTTGGAGCTAACGATTCTGTCAGATGACGATATCTGTTGACTGGATTGAGTAAATATTTAATAGCAAACGTTTAATATAAGCTACAATTTAGTAGTATAACCACCACGTGTTGCTGTAAGTATTCAACAGATAGAACCGATTTCAAAAAAAAATTGCAGACTGTGTCCAGTTTGATCCAACTTGAGAGATAGTACAGTTTTTATACCGATAAGTGACCCTCAATTTTTTTATTGCTAATTTCAGGAGTTTTTTTGGGTAAGCAAATGGTCGTTCGGAAAGATCAGAACAACGTCTGCCTGGTCAGCTAGTAGATATATATATAGACATAGATAGCAGCACGAAACATATCTTGATGTTTTCTTTTGTTCTCCAACCTGGATAGTAGTTCATCAAAACTATTAATCGACATATGAAAATAATTAAAAAAATTGCGCGGTTCGTTCCAAAGTTTATAGTTTAAGGTTACAAACCACTTTCGAAACATGTTGCTTCGATGATGGGATGTACCCATTCCAGCCTCTTTCTCTGTCGTCGTAGTCTCTCACAAACTAAATAAATACCAAGAATTTTCAATACGTTCGCATTCACTTTCATTTGCGACTGTCTTCCGCTAGCACCCGTATCGTACTAAACACTCGTTTCAGAGCACTGCGGGCGTTACCCGTAGGGGTCTCCCACATTACGGGCTACCCGTACGGGACTCCCGTACAGCTGTAAAACCAGCCTTAGTAAAAGAGGTAAAATATACTCCTTGTCTCCATTATACAGGTAATTATGAAGATAAAATCGAAAGAACTAATCTCAGATATAGAGGTTTGTTCTGTCCTACTAACGGAAGTAATTAAGTGCTAAAGTTTTGGGACCTAAGCATGAGTTCCAGCTATGGAGTTTCTCAATTATCCAGGTCCCGCTTAACCAAGCTTTACTGTATTGACAAAAAATGTAAGTTAAAAAAATATGGGTTATGCTGTCAGTTAGTCTGTGCACTTGTTTGTCTTCACGTTTCAGAAAAATATACGAAACGAAATGAAATAAAACTTTCTGAATAAGTTTTCCTTTATCCTCAAGATGATCCCTATTACTGGTTGTAATCACACTCACAGACGTTTAAAAGGTATTTAAAAAAAACTAAATGACTTTACATTACCATGACGATGACGACGATCATGACAATGACGATGACCATGTCGATGTCCATGACGGTATCAATGAACATTACGCATGAAGATGACGATGACCATGCCGATGACCATGTTTATGATTATGGCTATAACGATGACGATGACGATCACTATGACTATGACAATGACCATGTATGTTTGTAACCCTATATTATGTTCTGCAATATTCACCGGCTAAAGTCTTTTCAGACTTTAGTATTAATCGGGTTTTAGTCTAAACTGCTTATTGCTACTAAACTGTGTGGTTAACATTTTCGCAAAGATTGGTAAATTCATTTAGTATATTTAATAAAATCAGGCGTTACTTTGCGGAAGGACATTATATTAAAGTTGGCAAAAAATTACTTTGCGTACATCCGCTCGATAAAATAAAATGATGTGTCTTGCCTAGTTTGAAGAGCACCTCCCACCCTCCCTCAATTGCGTGCACTATCCCCGTCACCATTAATCCCAGCACCACTACTCCCAACACTACTACACTAGGAAAGACACACCACTGACGACAATACGACACGAGTTTCGCCTCTACACGAGGCATCTTCAGATGATGTAGACTGCGACCACTAAGTGAGCGGCAAGCCAAAACAACTGCTATTTATACGGACTATATAGATAGCAGACTGTATAAGTAGCCAAAACAACTGCTATTTATACGGACTATATAAATAGCAGACTGTATAAGTAGCCAAAACAACTGCTATTTATACAGACTGTATAAATTGCAGTTGTATTGGCTCACCGCGCCCTGCGCCCATTTTTCCCCTGCGCCCCCTTTTATCCTGCGCCCCCTTTTCCCTAAAGAGGGTCGCTTCCGATTTGGCAGAAAGGCCTCATAAGCCAATGCCAGTCTCACAGGTGATGTTTAGTGGGTAGGCACTTAGATTAGGTTAGTCGCAGAGAGTTCCACATAACCTTAGAGCTTAGAGCATTCACCACCTCCCTTCCTCGCTTTCCGGAGGGTAGCCCTTTTCAATTGATTCTGGGCGCAAAAAAAAGCTCGCCGCTCGCTTAGCGGTCCGCCATTGCAGAGCCTACATCACCTGAAGATGCCTCGTGTAGAGGCGAAAGACGTGTCGTATTGTCGTCAGTAGTGTGTCTTTCCTAGTGTAGTGGTGTTGGGAGTAGTGGTCCTTAGATTAGTAGTGACGAGGATAGTGCACGCAATTGAGGGATGGCGAAAGGTGCTCTTCAAACTAGGTAAGACATCAATTTATTTTATAGAGTGTACGCGAAGTAATTTTTTGCCAACTTTAATTTAGTAGTTTTTACAATCTTCTTCTTTACCACAAAAACTGTAAAATTCTGTACATGGATCCACTGTCCACTCCTGTACTTGAACCTCCCCCCGTGAAAGGGGGGAGAGATTCCTTAATAAGGGCTAACAAAATATTCCGTTGACCAGATGTCGTTATTCTTGAGATGAGATGGGCTTGAGTTAAATTTGTTTTGTTTCACAAAACAAAAGTTTTTGTTTGCAAAATTGCAAAGAGCAAAATACCTTAGTGGTTTGCTCTTTGCAATTTTGCACAATTTTAACTCGTTTTTTTTTAATTTAACCACTTTTAGGAATATCCGTAATTAATATAAATAATAACTGATAATACAAAAAGAAACATTAACCCTTATATTTTCCTAACAAATTAATTTCCCCATTATGAAATTTGTCAAATATTATCACCTCATTCCAAAGTGACACCGCCCTGGTGACAGAAAAGTTGTGGATTCCATTACCACGCTTCGAAGGCGGATTGACGATCACAGCGCCAGACATGAGCACTTTTAACACTGCTTCCCGTCATCGGTCGATGTATTTTAAGTCTGGTATAAATGGGGTGCAATACTTTTGCGAAACCCACGCGAAATGGAGTAACGAATTCTCTAACTCCCGCCATCACACAGCGTAGTTATAAATTACATACGACACACGACAAAGTATCTACATTTTGATTTGTAATAGAGGATAGATGTAGATGTCTATGGGCCGCAGCAACCACTTACCATCAGGTGGACTGTGTGCTCGTTTGTCACTCTTTTCCTATAAAAAAAAACCGCCATCTGCATTTGAGCTTGGAGCGGTCCGTCACGGAGTCCCAGTCGCCTCTGATGACCCGAGCATATTATTATTATATTGTGAACCGATTTCAATAATTATTTTTATTAAATAGGTTATACTTCAGGAGTAATCCCATAGGAGAAAAAATTCTACATCTAAAGGTGGCAAATTAGGAGATAAAGTTTTTGATGTAACTATTTACATGACATTGGGATTGTGATATATATATTAGTTAGTTGGCTCAAAATCTTAAAAGAAAAATACTTTTCAATAAGAAAGTAAAAAATATTCATATTTCCAAGTTTGTACTTTTAATTTTTTCTTTTAAGTGGACTTTTACATTTCATTTTTATTTATTTATAATATACGTTCTTCAAATGACAACAATTACAAAGAAAATGATCTTCAAAGGCCTCTTCGAATACCATCAAGAATAATAATTTGTATATTTTTGGGTTTCATCTAAATAAAATTTATTGCATTAGCTTTCTAGGTTAACAAATAGGATAATATTCAATGATATTCAGAGCGAACAAAGCTGTAGTTAAATGGTTTTAAAAATGTAACTTTAATTGAATGTAAGCTCAAATAACCACTCACACAATCTTTATTCTCAATGGTCTACTAAAAGCTCTTGCTTTTAGTAGACTAATGAGTTTCAGCGTATTACATACGAGTACGTCTTAGTGAACTCTTAGTAAAGAAATTAATCATATATAACAAATATAATACTAATAGGGATAACATTATATGATTTTACACCACACAGTAAACATTATTTTATATTTAAAACAATATATTTTCTTAAAAGTATCAGTATCTAGTATACTATTGTTTTTAATTTAATTTTCGGGTGACAATACATCTGCATTTCGATTCCAATTCCGAGATCGGGCGAGGGATTTAATAAAAATCAACAATAAATTATAATATTCATATTGAAGTCGTTTGTACAAATTTTTAAATTGACCAATTGTTTATTATTCTGGTCCAAAACCTTGTGCCATCTTTATAGCAGGGGCGTGATTTTTGATCTCCTCATTTGAAGTAAAGGTTTTCCGTCTAAAAATTTTGCAGAGACCGGCAAAAATAATAGCCAGAACGTGCCAAATCTGGAAAATACTGTGCAGTATATTACATCCAAGCTGTAAATGCTTTTGGCGAGTCAACAAACCTGTATGAGTTCGCGCATTATCTTGTTGAAACATTACACCTTTACTATTAATCAGTCGTATTAATACAATATTCATATTTTTAAAATATATGTTTTAATTAAGTAAAATAAAAGTGTAACTAATTAAATAAGGATATATAAAGAATAAAACACGAAAATTATATAACGCATGCTACATTGTAAATAAAATTATTATATATATTGTTTTTATGTCTACTTAATCTCTGTACAAGTGAACAGTGTGTTCTTTAAGAAAAATAGATGTCTTTAAACTGATGTGTTCTGGCCTTTTCTTTTTAAATTAATGTTTCAATTGTTCTAGCTGATAACAGCTGATAACTTCAGAGTTGATCGTTGTGTTGTCACGTAGAAGCATTGAAGTATAATGCACTACGTACGCGGTGCATAAAATAGCTCAATGGGTAAAAGCTCTAATAACAACGATTTCTTTCAAACAGATAGCATCACTTTTTGACGAATGTCGGCTTTCCATGTGCGTTGAGTCAGTTTATCTTTTTTACTCCATTGCACACGACACATTCACGATATTGCGTTCAATATTGTTCTAAAAAACAACCCATTTCTCGTCCGCAGTAATAATGTGCTTCAAAAATGGATCATTTTCTTGACGTTTGAGAAGTTTTGAGTGATTTTTCACGGGTGTCAACGTGACGACACATATTTATTTCCTTAAGAACATGACGAACCCTTATGTTGAGCTATCATTATTAATATGAGATTAAACCTCGGCATTGCAAATGATCAAGAAATGTCCAATTCGATAAATTTAATCTCTCAGCGATCTTACGAGTTGTGATTCACCGGTTTGCATCAATAAATAACTTTATTGTGTCTTCATCAGCTTTAACTGACTTTACCGAACGTGGTATGCACCACGTTCTGTAAAGTCAGTTAACTTTCAACATACAAATCTTGTTCCACATACAAATTACCGGATCGTAATTTCGCAAACTAATTTTGGCACTGGCGTCCTGTCGATATATTTTCTTCATAAACGTCGGATAATTTTTCTATTCCTTGAACAGCACTTTCATTTAAAAAAAAAAAGTAAAAAGTTTGAAAATGCTGCTTTTCACTTTCTATATTTTAAATTATATATTCTAAGTTGTACCACAGAATAAATAATAGTTAAAAGAAGTTGTACCAACCAAAAACTACGAAGTAGGTACTGCGTAGAATTAATCGAACTTATTCACAAGCAAGCATTGCTATATCATGTGTCAAATTTTATTTTTTTTAAAAGCGAGACAATTTTAGAAAATAAATAACATTATCTTATCTTACAACGGATCTCTCTTTATATCAAACAATTGAGATCTCGAGGAGAATCTCGAATACCAATATTCGCATTATTTTCCGAGTAAAACTTCGTGACCTGATTCTTCCTTTCCTTAATAACATAAGAAACAAATATTTTGTCAGGATTCATTTAAGTAGTTACTGTGTAACTCATGGCAATTTGCGTCAAGAAAGATTTGGCAAACAATTTTTGTGTCGATTTTCTCATTTTGCTCTGAGACAAAAATTCCAAAGGCTTGTTTTTTTTTTATAGGATAAGGGTGACAAACGAGCACATCCACCTGATGGTAAGTGGTTGCTGCGGCCCATAGACATCTACATCTATCCTCTATTACAATTCAAAATGTAGATGCGTTGTCACCCGTGAGGACTAAGATGGAATGCCTCATTTCCAGTAAAAAGGGCCTCCGACCACCTGCACTCACCAGGCGAAACGCAGAGGTAAACCTCTACTTCACGCTGGTATTCTGTGAGGTCGTGGTACCACCCCGGTTCGAGCCGGCCCATCCGTGCGACAGCAAAAGCTGCCGCGTGGCTCTACCACTGTTAAAACTGCTTGTATTTATAGATTTTAGGTACAATGCGGTTTTAGGTTTTAAAAACTGTTTCTATATTACAAACAGAATTATATATATAGAAGCGTCAGAAGCCGTAGAAAGGTCGTGGGTTCGAATCCGCCATTCGACTACTGTCGTGAACCACTTCTAACACAAGTATTTTAAGCTTGCCAGAAGTGGTTTAAGCGAATATTAGTAATGTTTAATAGCATTACTAGTATTTAAAAAAAATTATACTCGTATTATTATTTTGTGGTGACACTGATAATTTTTAAATCAAAAACAGAATAAAGTGTTAGATTATTTATATATATATATATATATATATATACTAGCTGACCAGGCAGACGTTGTTCTGCCCGTTCCGACGGTCATGTGTCCTAAAAAAACCTTAAATTCATTATTAAAAAAATTGAGAGTCACGTTTAGGGATAAAAACTATCCTATCTCTCAAGTTGGACCAAACTGCACACATTGTGAAACATTTCATTGAAATCAGTTCAGTAGTTTAGGAGTTCATCGCGGATAAACAATGTGACACGTAATTTTGATATATAATAATATATTATATTTTTATGCTTATGTTGTTTTTTATTTATTAGTTTTTATTAGGAAAACACTGCTTCTAGTTTGTTTCCTTTTGTCGCCACTTACGATACCCACGGGACTATATGTTTTCTTTTTTTATAGGATAAGGGTGACAAACAAGCACACAGTCCACCTGATGGTAAGTGGTTGCTGTGGTCCATAGATATCTACATCCATCATCGATTACGAATCAAAAAGCAGATGCGTTGTCACCCGTGAGGACTAAACTAAGATAGAATGCCTCGTTTCCAGTAAAAAGGGTTTCTACACTCACCATACGAAACACAGCAGCATTGAGGTGCTATTTTACTCTGGTATTCTGTGAGAGCGTGGTAGTTCTCCGGTCGAGCCGACCCGTTCGTGCTAAAACTGTACCAGTAATATAGTTACAGCAAGGCTCTGCCACGTGAAAGAATGTACGAAAATATATGTTGTTATATTCAAGATTAGGATGAACGAAAGTTTTATCAGCTTGATAAGGATTTGCAAAATACATGGATATGGTTTTGATATAGTTGAATTAGTGTGATTAGACTAATACCATTCTGATTAAATTTAAAAATAAATGAATAAATTGTTTGCTTTCGGTAACTTGATTTACGTTGAAGCATTAGCCAACATTAAGTTCAACGAGTTCGCTCTGCTGCATAGAAATACAAGTATTTGTAATGTAATACTGCATTAAACCGAGAGGCTTTTTTATACAAATTATAGGCATCACAATGTTTTTTAAACCCACGCTAGGATTTTCACCAGTTTAGTGAAGGCAGTTAACAAACACAAATTGCACATGGACAAACTTGGAAACCAGGTACAATTTTTGGAGACCATACAAATATTTGTTCCGTACGGAATTCGAACCCGACGTTGTAATAACTAGAATTGTCGTTTTAAACTGTTCTTTTTATTGTTTTGATGCATAACTTTTTATTTATTCGTTCAGTTGTCACTTAATCCAATCATGAAAAGGAACAGAAGGACTAATCACTATAACACTGTGTTATCAGAATCGGTTTCAACTATTATTAACCAAATTGTAACGCATTAATTCAAAAATAGTGCAACTGTTTTCTAAATCATCATAATCGGTACCGCTGAGTATTAAAACAAATACTACAAAGCTGAACCTTTATAAAATATAAAGACTAAAAATAATCAGTATAAACCTGCTAAATTGTACGGCTGTATTTTTATAAAACTATACTATAGTAAAATTATTTTTTCCGTGCAGTTTATGTCATAAATCATCGGAATATTTCGCTCTCTCTCCCACTCACGGGCCTTAGGGGCGAGCACAGTGATGTGCATTATTGTTGTCGATAAGCGTTATCGACAGTGTATTTAGTTTTGTCATTATGTGGGTTAGTGATAAAATGAAAAAAAAAATAGATTAAACAACGTATTTATTAAAATAAGAATAATAATGATTTTACATAAATTATAATTAGGTATCTATGTATTAAAAAAATTATAAGTACAAAAAATTATAAATGCAAATTATAGTAACACAATTAACATTAATAATGATCCCGTTAACCCCTCCCATTAGGCTTAAATGCTCGCGTCGAGATTGGTTCACCACAGTAATCGAATGACGGATTTGAATGACTTTCCGATGTTGCAGGTTGCTTCCTTTACCATTAGCCTACTGTCCTCAATGTGTAATTACATAAATTATAAGAATTATATAAATGTGCAGAGTATTTATAAAAAGAGACTTCCAGCTTATTATTGTACCAAACGTTTTCGATTTCACTTTCTACCGACTTCAAAAAGGAGGAGGAACTCCATTCGACTTAATGATTTTTTATGTGTTACCTGATAATTTTTTTTTGGGTGAAGCGATTTCGATGATTCTTTTTTTATTTGATATCTGGTGCTTCTCATGTTGTCCCAAGTTATCAAGGTCTGACCAATCATTTTTGAGTTATTCTTAATAATTTGTATTGAAGTCGGTTGTACAAAATTTTTAATTATTTTCTTTCCTTTTCCTTCTATTTCAAAAAGCTTTTAACTACAATCAACATATTTTTATTACGATTTTAAAAAAGCAAACTTGTTAAAGGTTTGTCGTTGTACCTTGTTTTAAAGAAGTGTCAAACCTTATGAAGCAAATAAAATCATGTAATCTTTTCAAATTTCAAAAATACCTTTAATTTTTTTAATATCCAGCTAATAGGATTCCATTTCTTCGTAGTAGTCCATCTAGGTAGGCTACCTATTTCTACAATCAAGCACTATAGTGTCCCCTAAGGTGGACTGTAAGTTCGTTTGTCTCTTCTTTTTTTTTAAGTTTGCGTTTTTAAGTGCGAAATTCACTATGGATTTATATTTTTTCATAAAATATCCCCTCATTATTATAACGTCTTAATGATGTTATACTACTTAAGTTCAAACTTTAACTAATTAGGGTGGAAATTTAAAAGAAATTTCTTTTAATTTTCCACGTTATTTATTATCGTAGATAACCCTTTTCCGAAATTTCTAAGACAAACAATTACATGAAATTTTAAAACACTTGCATTTAAGGAGGAAATCCGACGAATTTTCGTGGATCAACCCTGCCGATTTGCTTATTACGTCCCTAAGGGAACTCTAGATATAATCCATAAGGGGCCTCTAGAAATAACTTTTCGTAAAGTGCTATTTCTTTTTATCGGTAAATATAGCAATCATTATCCAAGCTCATACATAACCTTAGTCGTTTAGATAAGAGCCTGTACTTGTATTCAAGCTTCGTTTTATTTATGGAAATCCATTAAATGTAAACATTTCGTTTTTAAGCCGTGGTCGCTCAAGGGATTAGGACTTGCCTTAAAATTGAAATTTTATTTTATAGTTCGCCAGCAAATAGAGTTAAGTCACAATGAATTGTGGATTTTAATTGCTACTCATACACGTGTTCAATACGAGCGCGTAGTGGCGGTGTAAACATATCCACTACCCTTTTTAGGGTTCCGTAGTTATACAACAAGGAACCCATATAGTTTCGCCATACCGTCCGTCCGTGATCTTCTCTTCTCGTCTCAGATACCCTAGGTGCTACAAATCTGTAAGCTGGCATAATTATAGATATTAATTAGCCTAGAAAAATGTAAAATTAAATCTTTAAAAACATTTTTATATTAGGTACTTCACATACAAGTAAATGGAGGATGATTTTGTTTTACTCGTCTATTCCATCATGTGGGGTATCGTTGGATAGTTCGATCAACCTACCAACTAAACCGCGATTTTCGGAAATGTAAAAAGTATACATGATAGCAGTATATACAATGAAGTGAAAAGGAAAACTTTCACAGCTAAGTATAATTACGAAGTTAACAAGTAATAGTCGACCAACTTATAAAATGCACTTGGATTAGTGAAAATTTCGTTACAATTCCATAGAAAATGACTACAATATATAAATAAAACTAGCTGCATTATAACTTTTTAATGTAATTGTAAACTGTTAAAAATAAACATTTTATGAAGAAAACGGCTTATATGCAATACTGTTATAGCTTTAGATTTTCATTTGCGGGATAGGCAGGGAGGATCTTTTTTACTTACTTACTACTTTCACTTATTTTTAGATGGTAGTTACTGTAGGCCTCATTCAAAGTATTTATGCAATCATATAGCCTCATACGGTTTCATTCGTCACACTCTTGGTTTACGTGGGCGACCTCATGATAATTTAGAGCAGTGGTGGTTTAAGTGAAAGTTCGTTCCGTTCATATATGTATATCTTATTTTTGCACTGCTGGGATAGATAGTCAACTATGATCATCTTTGTACCTTGGCATGTGAATGATTTGATGTAAATTGTATTATTTTCAAAATCGAAATCTTTTTTGAATAACACTCCCTATAAGTCTGATTTAAAAATAAGTCCTTCGGTTACAATCTTCCTATTTGGGCCAATTTTTAGTCGTTATAGCAGTCAAAAAGCGTACTCGCTTATTATGCTCCTTATCAAGAAAGCCCACGTATTGGGACGAGTTACTACGGAACCCTACCTATAGATAGCGCGTCGCCCGACACCCACTTGCCAGTTATTTTTTCCTTGTTTTTTTTTATTTTAGAACATGCTTTAATTACCAAGAGTCTCCTGCTTTTTAATTTTGATCAAGAATATCATTTTATTTGCTTTTAAAAAATGACAAAAAAGAGGATATCTACGGAGTTACTTTCGCAGTTTCTAAAACATATACCTACCTACAGAGGAAGTTCATTTTGCAACGGTACTAAATTTTAAAAAATGTTGACATTTGACAAACGAAATTTCAATTTCTTACGTCGAGAAATAAAGAGTTTTATTTAATTTCATTATATTTTATAACATTCTGTAGATGTCTTAAGAGGCAACAAAGGGAAACAAAACTGAAGCTAGGCAGCACAGTCTGTTCCATAACAACTAGAAAATAAGCTAAATTTCAAGGACATAGAGATGAAATTTAGAGTAGCGTATTGTCCTCTTTCTATCTTTCATTAGAATTTTTTGCCAATTTAGAACTGGCTCTAGAAAATATTGGATCTGAGACATTTCGTAATCATGGGATATTTTAACACGGGCTTGGTCAAAAATTCTATTCGTTCACCAAAAACTTCGTAAAATAATTAAGTCAGCTAATCTCAACATTCTTCCTTTAATTGTCATTAAAAAAATTCATGGTATAACAACAAGCCGCTGATTTTTTAAAAGACCCTGAAAAGGCTTATTATTGGTTCAGAAATCGATTTTTAAAACCATAATAATATAGGTGTATTGTAATATAAATAAAAACAAAAACATTTACATATAAAGCGTTATTTTACGCTTGCTACGGCTGAAAAACCGTTTTGTGCTTTACGCCCTTTGTAATCCGAAGTGTCAGCATACTCGTAGTTTAATTAAGGTTGCAGCAGCTGACGTTGCTAAAGCTTACATATTCATTAGCTCAGTAAGCGCATCGCTCTGTATGTATATTTGCATACAAATGTCGCATAAAATTCATAAAACGTTATTGCGTCTGTTACAATAACACTCGTAGCTCATGCCTCTACTAGTGTCAGCCTTAGATTTGTATATATTATTTAAAATGAATTAATCAAAATAATTTTGAGGAAATTACTGATTTTTTGAAAATATTATAAAATTGAGAATAAGATAAGACGGGGATTGACTTTTATTCCCAAAATGCCGCCTCCTAAAACCTTATGCAGCCACGAAATTGAATAGATGAAATTTTATATCAGATGTTTTTATAATATTAAAGAATTAATGATTGACAATAACCCCAGTGAATGAGGTAATTTCTTATGTATAATAAAATTTTTCTACATTATAAATTATTATAAAATATGATTTAAAAATATTCCGCTGGGTTTCTTGCTGGTTTTTCCCAGGGTAGAGGATCTTTCGAACCAATGATGGTAAAGCATAAATGACTTTCAAGTAAGTATCACTTGTAATCTACGAGTATGTTGTATAAAAATATTCTATTCCATTTAATAGACTACTATATGACTGTAAAAAGTTGAGCACTAACAAAAACAATAATAAATAAACTTCAGGTTTTTCAGCATGCAATAGGGAGAAACATTTTAGGGGAAACAAAGAAATAATAAAAACAACAAAAATATTAGATTTTAATATATTATATATTAGCAGGATTAACATGTAGATCAAATTGGAGGTGGACATGTCGGTCACGTTGCATGAGCTAAAAATGGACGTTGGATTTTCTTTTTTTGCTTTTCGCTCACATAGTCTTTTCAGTTTTTCCTCTAATTGAATTTTTATTGGTGTGCTGGATAAAATCTGAAAACGCTTCTTATTCTGTCGCTTAGAAATGGTTATTTTTTTTGGGAATAACAGGAACATTGATAATTCCGGCAAGAGGCACAGGTGTGGAAGGACGAGGAATTTTAATGGTTACGCTCAAATCGTTGTCATTTTTAAGAATAGAAGTGGAATCCTGTGTTGGTGTTTGACTCTGGCTGACACTGTTAACGGACTCATTCAAACTTGGCTCAGCTGCAGTTTCATGAACATCACACTCTTGAATCTGACTGATGTGAGATTGGTCAAACACCTTATTTTCAAATGTGTCTTTAAAATTGTCAGGATCAATAGGATGAATTCCAGCGGCTCTAAATCCACTGAGAGCCTTCTTGCTTATGTTAGCTTTTTTATTGTACGCTTTTGTAAAACGTTCTCCAAACTCGTCCAAATTCGTTTGCCAGGATTGTTAACCATGTATAGCTCACATTCCTTATTGTACGCCATCTTCAGCGAACTGAAGATTGTAAGATCCAGTGGCTGCATTTTGTGAGATACATGGGGTGACAAGGAAAGAACTTGCAGGTTGTATTCTCGGAAAAATTCGTATGCTCCCACGCTGATATGACTTCCGTGATTGTCAAGTATTATTAATACTGGGTCTTCTTTGGTAGGTTTCACGAAAGAAATGACACTTAATTCATCGCCAGTAGTCAAGAAATATGAACTCATTTATCCAACCGGAATCAGAAACAGTGGCAATTATGTCGCTGTTACGGCCTTTAAGTTACAGTTTGCTCATTTTTTTATTTTAAATATAAATATGGGTGGTACATATATGCCACTAGCGCTGACAGCACAAACTACTGTTGTTGTAACACCGCGTTCTCCGCTTGTAGCTTTTGCTCTCTGCTTTAAACATTTTGGAACCAAAATCTTATAATTATTTTGTATTGTGCTAATTCCGGTTTCATCAATATTAAAAATACGATGACCAGGTATATTTTATTTTGTTCAAAAAGCAGATTGATTTACTTCGGTGGCGTTAAACGCTGTAATTCTATTAATTGAAGTAGCTTCTGGAATCCGTAAACTGATGGAAGGATGTCGAGACATAAAGCCATAGTACCAGTCTTTGCCTGCCAGCTTTTTTTTTTTGATGAAATAGTGTTTCAGTTAGTTTGCTTCAGCAAATCGAAAGGCAATTCTATGTAATTAACTTGGTGTTATACCATAAAAAGACTTGCAGCAATTAAGTATATATTTTTCTAGCTGATCTTTTGTTCTTTATTAAGTACAATATACCGACCTTTTTCTGGTATCTTTAATTCATTTTATTTTACTTGTTTAAATAATGTTGTTTTTGGTACTGAGTATTTGGTAGCAGCTTGGCCCAATGTGAGCTTTTTACTTTTGACATCTTCGATTGCATGGCGAAGATCTTCAATTTGGTATTTTGGTTCAGTCTTTCGTATGTAATTTCGAGGCATCTAAAACAATTTGTAACATTAAAAACATTTTCACACAATCACCTTGTTTATTATTGCACTAGGAATAAATAAAGACAAAAGGGGTAACTGGGAACGTTCTCAATTACCCGCCTGACGCCGTTCCCAATTGCCCGAAGTAGTCAATACAAATCAAAATGGCCGCCTCAACAGTATTTTTTGTAAACTTCAAATCACGTGGGGTTTGAAACCAGATATTACGTACATAATAGTACCGAAACATGGTGTCTATGAACTTAAAAATATGATATTTACATTTATTACAACACACGACAAAAAATATAACAAAAATGCAAAAAAAAATCGACTAACCGTGACAGCGCGCGTGCGGCTATTCACTAAGGGGTGTTTGATACGTCTATTACGTTTGATACAGGTGTGGGATTGTGTAGAGCGGGGGAAGTATTACCTATCTAGCTTTTCCCAACTACCCGCCGTTCTCAATTCCCCCACTCTTCCCTATACACACCTAATTTGGGTACCATTACTTTTAATTTAATTTAATTATTTTGTATTTGATAATTAAATGATACAATATAATTATTATTTTTAATCTGTTACGATATTATTTAATTAGGTTTATGGTTTATTGTACATAATTAATCAAATTTATTCTACGTAGGCGGGATGATATAGTCCCACCAACTTATCTGTGTTGTTAACTGACAGCTGCGGCAAAATTGTGAACTACAGCCGCCATTTAATCAAATGTCACTCGATACGTCATTGTTTTGAGAGTTTATAGAAAAATATAAAATGCCGAAAACCATTAAAAGTGATGCCCGAAACATTATTTTAAAAGTATTAAACTTTTGTGAGCAAGAAGCTCCAGGGCAAGCACCGATAATGACTTTCAATCAGGTCTATAAAAGAGTATCAGCTGCTACAGGTCAGTATTGCTATGTTTTGTTCCTTCCTTTCGTATTTCCGATAAATGGATTGATTAATGCAGTTCATTTCTTTGTCAGATGTTAGTCAAGGATTCATTTCCAAAATAGTTAAAGAACCGGAAACCGTATAAACCACAGGAACGCAAATTACAACGCCCGGTAAAAAAGGCATAAAGGCATATTGTTAAATTCAAGTTTAATTTGTTCAATTATTATATTTTTGTTTCTTCTTGTTCTTGGACATATATCTGTTAAATCTGTGTTCTAGTCTTTTTATTCCGTGACTAATTTATTACCCTAGTATGTGGACTCTATGTAGGAATATAAGACCCTTAGATGGGAATATTCCCAAACTGGCAACACTTCAGCACAGAAGCGCCAAGCTGTCAGTTCACAGATAAGTTGGTGGCACTATAAGTAACTAGCCACTGCTATTTAAAAAGTTATAATTAATTAAATATATATGTCATTTTTAAATTCGTATCTCTGGCCACCTGTGTTCTAAATTTGAATTTGGTGGCTTGACAATTTTATTGACTTTTTGTCATTTAAAAATATATTTCGTCAACTGTTTTCAAAATGGATAAAATTGAACAGTTATAAAAATACTTTACTTAATGATGGGAAATAAAAATTGGTTGCTTTAAAACCCGATTCTCGAGACATATCGATTATCTAGAGTTTGTAATGGACAATGTATCTACATCGTTTAAAATTGATTCTCAAGGCATATCGTTTTAATACATGTACGAGTTTGTAATATTTAACAGTTATTACATAAATCCAAACTAAGTTTAAATTTGGGCCAGTTTCAAAGCCAAGATGCCAACTGAAGTCCGACATACATTGTATATTATGTAGGCACGCCACTGATATGCACCCGTAGGAAGCCGAGGCGGACGCTAGTCAAGAATAAAATTAACAATAAATAAGTGTGGTCGGGTCAGGTAAATAAATAAATTCACTGACTTCATAAAATTTTTATTCTCAATTCTTATCTTAATGCCAACAAACAATTTTTTATAAAACCTTCCCCGGCAGATCCAGCATGACAAATAATGAGGCGTCCACCCTTTCCCATTGGAACTTTTGAGCTGGATGCTTGCGTATCATACGTCCAAGATTGTGGCACAGGCATTTAACCATGGCTCGTCATTAAATATTACCTTGTCTCAGTTGATTATTTTATTAACTTCTCTTAAGAAGGATACTCTTTGTAGTATTATGTCATAACTTTCCATCAATATTTTCGATTTGTCGGTTTTTTTTTGTATGAAAACCCGCTATTTTTTAGAATTGTTTTTTATAGATGTTGCACTGCCATCATATAAGTTTGCAGATTTAAGGGACACAAGTAATTTACTTATGGTGAGGTATTCTTATCTTGTGTAGTAGTCGTATACACGGGATCTAATAGCATCAGCATCAAAATTATCAATACTTGTCACAGGTCTTTGTTTTTTTTTGTTTTTTAGGTGTGTGCAGTACATTATCTTCACAGCCAAAAGGCCCGTACTTTTGATTTATAATATTTCGGTCAGTTTTTGTGCCAATACCAAACGCTTGTGCGACTCGTTCTTGTACTTGGGTAATTTATAAAAGAGGCTCTCTATTTGCTGACTCCTGTTCAAAGTACTCGTGCAACTTCAAAACCAAGTCACGAGACTGGCTGTTAAGAGTACGTCCACTTTTATACATGTTGTCTAGTTCGCACTAAAACACCAAAATCACGTAATGCCTAATCAAAGTCCGGAATTAGCAAGCCAAGGTCAACGATAATAGCAGAAACAGTGCAAGAGTGATAGCCGAATCAGAAAATATAATGATAACCAATTACAGAAAAACTTCCAAGATAGCGAGAGACCGTGCGAAGCATTGACGAATCAACGACATAGAGAGAAAAAATGGAGGTTAAAATAATTTTTTTCAAGATCAAACTATTTCCAATATTAACAAATTGAATATCAAAATAAAGCTAGAAATATATGTGGTCAGATTTTGTTGTTATATGTTTAAACATTAAATAATACGTTTCTCTCTTTTCTAAATGTGTAAGTAACGATTTTTCAGAATATCGATTTTATTTGGTCAAAATATGGTTTATAACGGTCACAACACTACGGCAACGAACCTAAAGATATCAACAGACATGTCATTGTAATATCGTCCTGTGGGAATATTAATCATCGATTAATTCGTATTTTTGAGAGCATTTTTCGAATATAAAGTAAAACATCAAGTTTTACTAGCTTACAAATAATACTCACTGTCATAGTGTATGGATAACATAGTAATTATTTAAGACTGTGAATTTTATTTTTCGATTTCTTACGTCAACGTTCATACAATGTTTTTGCGGCATGTATAATGAGAAACGTCAAATCGGGCCTTTTAGATTGTCGCGAGTATAGTTACTTATCATCCCGCCCTCGTATATAATGTCATATCTAAACGTTTGTTAAAATAATTATCTTTGAAGCGTGCATAGTTTTATAGATGAATATTGTAATATTTTAATGTTATGTTATTCTTTTTTGTAATTAAGGCTCAAATAAATAAATTATATTTTATGATTTTCTGTAAACCTTGAAATTTTATTTCTAACGCCAAGCAAAGCCAGGTTGTCCAGGTTTATTTTTAATGATAATAAATGTTTATACTATTTTCTGAATTTTAAAATAATACGATAAAAATGCAAGTTACAATTTAACAATTACTACATAAAGATCAACCCATTTCAGGTTGAGGTTTTGCAATCAACGTGCGGTCTGTGCGGACACACAGGGATTAAATTCAATAACACATTACACCATTTCTATTGATTTAAAGTGCATTTTTGCAAGGTATTGTAATAAGACTGATTAATTAAAAAACGATAAAATATATAATGATGAATATTAATAAAAAAATTAAAATATCAAATTATCCTATTATTAAAAGTTTAGAAAATGGATGAGAATTCGATTAGAAAATCGAATAAATTAAAAAAATAATAACATTATAAGATATTAATGAATTTTTAAATACTCTCAAATAAATATAACGTCGCTCGGCATTCAGTACCGCGAATGTGAAAATATTGCAAATTTTTATTTTTTGTTGTTTCGATAGTATTCAATCAAATACGCGATTTTGTATTTAAAATATGACCAAAAACCTTTCAAAAATAGATTTAAAAAATACTTAAAAAAAACTCTTTCCAAAAAATAGTAAAGCGTACATTATAAATAAATCAGTTTTTTGTCTCTCCTGTAAAGTGACTCAATTACACATTCGCGGTACTGAATGCCGAACGACGTAAATATCTCGCAATGATTAAATGCTTTAGATTTAGGATCATTACTAACTTGTACCATTATTTATTCTGCGTAAACACTAAAAGTTATACTTCCAACGCCACTCAAAAAAAATTCACTTAGCGGTTAATCATCTCAGAGTCTATTTCTCCTGATGATATCTCGTTTAAGCGAAATACGTGTCGTATAATAGACAGTGGTGCGTTTCCTAGTGTAGAGGTTAGAGTGGTGTTAAAAGTAACCGCATTGGGTAAGAACCCAAATAAAAAGGTCCGCCATATTCTATTTTTTAACGCAGATCTTAGGTAACTAGCTTCCACATCTGTTAATAAATTTTGATCTCTTATAAGTGCCACAACAATAAAGTTAGAAGGAAATTATACAGTTTTGTTTTACTCTAACCAAATCCACTTATCATGCTTTCTAATTATTATCTTAAATCTCCGACAGTTTTTCACCGATTGCTTTAAAATTTCATCAGATCATTAAATTAGAACTCGCGCGTTTATATATTTCAAAAAAAAATTTTGTCTCACAGCAATGCGTCTCTTTACTTGTACCTGACAAGTTTTTTTTTATATAGGAGAGGGGGCAAACGAGCATGCGGCTCACCTGATGGTAAGTGACTACCGCCGCCCATGAACAACTGCAACACCAGGGAAGGAATTGCAGATACGATGCCGGTCTTTTAAAAAGGAGTACGCTCTTTTCTTGAAGGTCTCTAAGTCGTATCCGTCCGGAAAAATCGCTGATAGTAATCGATTCCACAAGGAAGTCGTGCGAGGAAGAAAACATCTTCTAAATCGCACAGCGGTGGACCGCCAATCATCCAGATGGTGTGAATGGAATCGGGAGTTCTGCCGCGATGTGCGTTCGTGAAATATGGCGGCTGGGATTAATCCGAACAATTCCTAAGAGCACTACCCGTGGTAGATGTGAAAGAAAATGCAAAGGGATGCAACATCTCTTCGCAGTGTCAATGAATCGAGCCGATCGGAAAGGACTCGGTCGTCGACGATTCGAGCCGCTCTGCGCTGGATGCAGTCAAGTGGAAGGAGCTAGCACTGGGGAGCCCCTGCCCAGAGATGGGAACAGTATTCCATATGAGGCCGAACCTGCGAAACTGCACGTCACTCGATATATCGACTCCGAGGACTCCGATACTGGCTGAGGCAAGAAGGCGAGTGCCTTGAAACTGATGAGATACGACAAAGGGGTTCTTTTTAGCGGTAAACGCGCAAACTTTTATATTCTGAGGATTAAACTGGACTAGATTTAGTCGTCCCCAATCCGAGACTTTGTTCAGCAAAGACTCGACTTCAGACACAAGTTTGTTCCGGTACTCGGCGACGTTTTCCCGAGAAATATTGGCACGGCCGGTGTATAGAGCATCATCAGTGCTGTCATCCGCATAGCAATGAATGTTACCAGTTAGCAACATATCATTGATATGCAGAAGAAACAGTGTTGGTGATAGCACACAGCCTTGTGGAACACCAGCGTTAATAGGCTTGTAGTAAGTTAAGATAGTTCTTAATAAAATTGAAAAGACAAGCGAGCTCATGGTAAGTGGCTACTCGAGCCAATGAACACCTGCATCCAACTTTAAACAAAGAAGTCTACAAATGTGTTGTTGCCACCTAGGACTAAGATGGTAAGCCTCTCAACCTGTAATTATATTGCTTTATTTACCCTTCAGAGCGAAACAAAGCAATGCACGCACTACAGCATGGCGGTAGAAATAAGCAAGACGGTGATACCTACACAGGGGACTCCCAGGAAAAAGAGATAGATGATTTCTCCTCTTTCACTTCCACTATCGGTTGTATTGAAAATGCCCTAAGAAATACTTTACTGACGCCAGTTTTTCAGGCCTATTATGATAGTATTAGGGCTCTTCAAGGTTTCTCTTTCGCCAAAGGGCCAACGTGACCGCCATTTCAGACGATAACGTGACCTAATAAAAATTCAATCGAGTTCACAACTATATCTCAACATTTGACAGTTTACTTGTACAGATAACCACTAAATTGGCGTTAAGCTATGTAAGTACTGTTTCCGATAAACTAGTTTCTAGTGGTTTGTAGAATATATCGATAGAATATAAAGGCGACTGAGGGAAATGAAACAGGAGATGGGCAGCAGGGCAGCAGTATCTTCCTCATAACAAATAAAAGAACTGCGGTTGCCATCCCGCCTGCTAAGTTAGGTAATTATGGCAATTATCCCTCTATGAAAAAAATCGACTTTTGAATGAATGATGTGGTATAACAAAATCGAGTTACATTACCGAGCTTTGTACGCGATTCTCTTTAATTGAACGATTTTCTTTTCATATTTCCTACACAAGGAGTATGAAAGGCAACTAGCTCATTAAAACATTCCATCTGAATGAACACGCTAGAAAGAATACAAAGCCATTTCTTTAATCATTTTTTATAGAATAAGGGTAACAAACGATCACACAGTCCACCTGATGGTAAGTCGTTGCTGTGGCCCAAGACATCTACATCTATCTTCGTTTGCGAATTAAAATGCAGATGCGTTGTCAGCCGTGAGGACTAAGATGGAATGCCTCTTTTCCAGTAAAAAGGATTTCCGGTTATCTACACTCACCATACGAAACACAGCAGCATTAAGCTGCTATTTTACACTGGTCGTTTTCCTGTATTACTTATTCTGAACCTTCTCTGAAAATTTGGCCGGTTATTACAAAATAATCCTGTATAATAAACAATATAAAATAAATATACAGGTAAGTTTTTAAGGGTTGTTTTTTTGTAGAAGCGTGCCCAAAGTGACAATAGTACTGGAAATTTAAAAAGTCGTGGGTTCAAATCCACCACTAGGTGCCTATCAAAGTGAACCAACCCTGACAATTCCCCGTGTAGTGGCGGGTAAGAATACTCACTACCCCATATCTTCCCGTGGGTGTCGTAAAAGGTGACAGAGGGAAACTGAGGTAGAGGATGGGTAGCAGGATCTTTCTGATAACAGCAAAACAACAATAAAAAAAACTGAGGTTGCCAACCCGCTCGCCAAGCGTAGGCAACTATGGCAATATACCCCGCATGAAAGTAACGTAGAGACGGCCCCCAGTACCCGGCGGCCCCGCTATTCCTGGCTACAGTGGCGACCATGGTAACGGCGGGGCAGGGGGTGCTAAGAATCTCCAGTGGAGGTTCGGTTGCCACCTACGACGACTCGACCTGGCAACATATAACGCACGCACCCTGAGGACTGACGAGAAGATCCTGGAGCTGGAAGAAGAGATAGACAATTTGCGTTGGAGTGTCATAGGATTATCCGAAGTCCGAAGAGAGGGAGAGGACACGGTCATCCTCGAATCCGGCAATTTGTTCTATCACCGGGAGGGCGACCATCTGTCCCAAGGAGGTGTCGGATTTATCGTCCACAAGTCTCTCGTTAACAACGTTGAAAAGAAGTGTGTCGACGAGGGTTGCGTACCTTATACTCAGAATCACCAAACGGTATTCGCTAAAGGTTATACAGGTTTACGCACCAACCTCGGCACACCCCGATGAGGAGGTAGGGGAAATGTATATGGATATATATCTCTAGAGCCATGCATTCCTCCAAAACCTACAATACGGTGTTAATGGAAGACTTCAACGCAAAACTAGGCACAAGAGAGAACGGTGAGCTGAAAGTAGGGAATTTCGGAATAAGGCAACGAAACCCAAGGGGCCAGCAGCTGGCCGACTTCATGGAGAAAGAGGGACTCTTTATGATGAACTCTTTCTTCCAGAAGCGGCCCCACAAGAAGTGGAACTGGTCGAGCCCCGACGGTTCGAAAAAAAATGAGATTGACTTCATTATGACGACCAGACGACAACTGTTCAGTGATGTCTCAGTGATCGGGAGGGTGAAAACCGGCAGCGATCACCGAATGGTGAGAGGCACACTAAACTTAAACGTTAAGTTGGAGAGGTCACGTCTAATGAAGTCAACGCTCCGTCCCCCTCGTGCTCTAATCCAAAGTCCCGAAACCTTTCAGCTCGAGCTACAAAACCGTTTTCAGTGCCTAGAAGATTGCAATGCAGTGGACGATATGAAAGACAAGCTCGTGGAAACTGTCCATGCGGTCGGAGCTAAGTTTTGCAAGACCCGCCGCAGATGAACACAAAAACTCTCCGATCACACTCTTAATCTCATGGCTGTTAGACGGGATATGAAGCTGCAGTCTTCAGTAGATTTGACAGCACAGGCAACTGAACAGACAGATCTCTAAATGCATGCGGCGGGACTTACGCAACTTTAATACTGCTCGTATTAAAGAAGCGATCGAGCGGAACCAAGGCTCCAAAGTTTTTGCTAGAGACCTGTTTGCCAGAAAGAGTCAACTGTCGAAGCTGAAGACCGAGTGTGGCAGCGTCGTTTCCGGGACATCTGAGATTTTGAGTGAGATTGAGAGGTTCTACGGGCAGCTGTACACATCATCGTTTGAGCCACACGTAAGTGTGAGTAACGATCCAAGAGCGAGTCTTATCCGACACTATTCCGATGATATCCCGGACATCAGTCTGAGCGAGATTAGAATGGCTCTCCGGCACCTTGAAAACGGCAAGGCCCCAGGCGAGGATGGAATTACAGCGGAGCTTCTGAAAGCGGGTGGAAGACCGGTACTTGAAGTCCTTCAGAAGCTCTTTAATTCCGTCCGCCATGGTGGCACTACACCGGAGGCGTGGAGCAGAAGTGCGGTGGTCTTATTCTTCAAGAAAGGTGACAACGCTCTCTTGAAAAACTACAGACCGATTTCCCTTCTGAGCCGCGTCTACGTGCTATTTTCGAGAGTCATTACGAATCGACTCGCGCACAGACTTGACGACTTCCAGCCTCCCGAACAAGCCGGTTTCCGAAAGGGCTTTAGCACCATAGACTACATACATACCCTTCGGCAAATTGTACAGAAGTCCGAGGAGTACAATTTGCCACTATGCCTGGCGTATGTGGACTATGAGAAAGCCTTTGATTCCGTCGAAATTTGGGTGGTGCTGCAGTCCCTCCAGCGATGCCAGTACTTGTACAGTAGAGCTATGATGGCTATCCGAGTACAGAACCAGAGTACGAAACCTATCCAATTGCAGACAGATGTAAGACAGGGTGACGTGATATCCCCGAAACTCTTCACCGCTGCATTGGATCGCGTTTTCAAGCTTCTGGACTAGAAAGGATACGGTATCAACATCAATGGCGAGTACATCACTCACCTTCGATTTGCCGACGATATAGTCCTTATGGCAGAATCTATGAGGAAGCTATCAGAAGCTATCAGAAATATGAGGAAGCTCTCAGGTTAATTGCTGCATTGAAGTTACAGTTGAATGAGGCTAATGAGCAAATAACACAATTTAAAACATATATAGATAACCTTAAAGCCTCCCAGACTCAAAGCCTGTTCTCCGAGCTTGTGCAATGTGATACTTCAAGAATGTTACAGCAATCTTCAACAATAGACTTGACTGGTGACGACTCTTCCACTTCAGGAAACACAGTAAGGATTAATTGCAGTAAAACCAAATTGAAGAAGTATATAAAAGTTAATAAATACTTAAGGAAAGTACAAAAATTAATAAGAAATAAGATTAATACCAAAAATTATGTTAATGTATGTAAAGAAAAGCAAGCATTGTTATGTGAACTTAATTTGTATTCAATTGAGGTGGATAACATAAAAAAATGTTATGAGACTGAAGTAGAGTGCCTTAAATCAGAAATATTATCACTTATGAACTCTCTTCAAACTGTGTCCAATAAATATAAATCAGCCCAAAATGAAATAAAAGAACACATATTGGCTATGGATAATCTGGTAAAGACTTGTAAATATAATGAGGAGCGGTTTGACTCCTTAGTTAAATATCAATGTGAGTGTCAGCGCTCAATACCAGATTCTTCAGAGTCAGTGTGTGCTGATAATATTATACCACCACCAAAACTCTATAACAGTGCCATAGCAGAGGATATTAAAATAATAAATAACTCAAATATTACTAAAAATAATATAATTGTTTATAGCGATGACATGGGAAAAAATCTAGGCATAACTTTAAATAACTCTTTAAAGGGACATAAAGTTACAAATTGCTGCATGCCTGGAGCATCTTTTAGTGACATCCTAAATAAAATTATTGCTACTAAATTTTGCCCAAATAGTACAATAATAATTATTGTTGGTAGAAGAGGCAGTGTAAACAACAAACAGTTATTAAGATATATTGAACAACTTAATAACTTAAATGTACACAAAATTGTCTTGTTTACACTGCCTTATATACAGGGATTGCCACAGGAAAATAATTTAAGACATAATTTAAATATACAAATGCATAATTTAATATTTAATAATAATTTAAATTTGACATATAATTGTAATGATAATAATCATAAATTTCATGTTATTGACATAAATAATTTAATAAAAAAGTTTTGGACAAAAGATAGGTATTACCTATCCAAATATAATTTAAGACTGATAGCAAATGTGCTATCTTATTATTTACTTTTTAACTCAGCCAAGTTTTTGGCTACCAAGACTGCTTTTATTGAGCATAATCATTTGACATTTAATTTGGAATCAGTTCCAACTAATTTAAATTAGTGAATGAGACAATAGAGGCAATCTCTAGCAATAATAAGAGTTTAATTAATTTTGAATACAGCCCACAAATAAGTAATAAAAATTGTTTACACCTGGTGCATCAAAATATACAAGGCATGTTGGGCAAAGAATTGGAAGTTGAATTGTTTTTAAATAGTAACAATATACACATCCTTTGTATTACTGAACATTGGCTAAAAGATTATAATTTCATGTTTAATTTCAGAAATCACCAGGTGGTCAGTTCCTTCAATAGAGAAAAAAGTTTACGTGGTGGCTCCTTAATATTAGCAGATAAATCATTATTATATAAAGAACGTAAGGATATTGTGAGCCTCTCTGTTGAACGAACTGTAGAAATGGCTTGTGTCGAGCTCGAGCACCTCATTGTTGTAGGTGTTTACAGACCCCCATGTGCTACTTATGACCATTTTGAAAGGATTGTGGAAGAAGTTTTACTCAAACTTAGCAAACAGAACAAGTCTGTTGTAATATGTGGAGACTTTAATATCAATCTCCTTGAAACTTCTTCCATTAGTATTAAGTTTAGCTCATTGTTTAAATCATATAATCTTGTAAATTTATTCTTAGAACCAACACGTATTGCTGGGCCGAGTGCGACCTGTATAGATAACACTTTTACAGATGTTAAGCCCTTGCATAAATCAATTATTCAAAATTTAAGTTCAGATCACTGTGGACAGTTGGTATCACTACCTTACATACACAAAACACAGAAAAATAAGAAAGTTGTGTTTGTTCCAATAAATGAACATCGCTTGGAGAGGTTTAGAAGTAATGTAATAAAAAGACTTCCATCACTTTCGTTTAAAAATAGTGCTAATTATATGTATGCTACATTATTTAAAATTATAAGTTGTGAATTTAGTAGAATATTTACTTCTAAAACTTTCTCTTTTAACAGTCGCAAATCATTTAATGAATGGGCGACAGTAGGAATTTATAAAAGTAGGCGAAGGTTATACGAGCTTTATGATGAAAGATCATATAATAGTAGTGTTATATTTAGAGATTATGTAAAAACATATTCTAAAATATTTAAAAAAGTGTGTTCCACTGCTAAGGCTTTACATTTAAGCAACAAAATTAAAACTGCATCCGACAAAATTAAAATGACCTGGAGAATAATAAATAGTGAAACGGGCAAGGTCAAACCGCGCAACTCGGATTTTCAATTGAATATTAACAATAATTTAACGCGATCTGATCAAGAAGTTGCTATGGCTTTTGAGAAACATTTTACTGATGTTCCTTTTTTGACAACAAAATCATTAAATTCTTCTCCTACTGTCGCCGAATCATTGCTCAAACAAAATGTAAAGGCTTGTTCTAATACTTTTAAATTCCATAGAGTACTGCCAAAAGATATCGTTAAATATTTTAAAGCTATTGATGTTAAGAAAACGGCAGATTTATGGGGGATTTCCGTTAAAGTTATTTTATCTATAATAGATATATTAGCACCTTATCTAGCCACTATATTTAATATAAGCGTCGAATCTGGTGTGTTTCCTGATTTAATGAAACATAGTAAAGTCATACCTATATTTAAATCTGGTAGTACAATAGACCCCGCCAATTTTAGACCAATTTCTGTACTACCAACATTAAGTAAAATTTTTGAAAAAATTATTTTAGATCAGATGTTAAGTTTTTTTAATATTAATAAATTGCTACATAAAAATCAATTCGGTTTTACAAGGGGTCGCTCGACAACTGACGCTGGAGTTGAGCTTATTAAACATATTTTTTGTGCATGGGAGAATTCAGAGGATGCTTTGGGTATATTTTGTGACCTTTCCAAGGCCTTCGACTGTGTTCACCATGAGACATTAATCAGGAAGCTACAGTACTATGGTGTCAAGAACACAGCGCTTAAACTTATTATTTCATATTTAAGTAATAGAAAGCAGAAGGTTATTATCAATGGTAAAAGTTCTTCCGGGTCACCTGTACTAATGGGTGTTCCTCAGGGCTCGATTCTCGGCCCATTCCTGTTTCTGGTGTATATTAATGACTTACCTCACCTTGTAGGGGATAGTCATGATATAGTATTATTTGCTGATGATACTTCCTTGATTTTTAAACTTAAACGTCAATCATTTAAATGTGACGAAGTGAATAATGCTATATCAAAATTAGTGCATTGGTTTAACGTTAATAATCTGCATTTGAACGGAAATAAAACTAATTGTGTTAAATTTACAACAACGAATGTTAAAAATCTGAATACCAATGTGTTTTTAAATGGGGAAGAATTGAGCCCTGTTGTATCTACTGTTTTTCTTGGCATCACTCTTGACGCAAAGCTTCAGTGGGGCCCCCATATATCCAAATTAGCAAGCAGACTAAGTTCTGCAGCCTATGCTGTAAAAAAGATTAGAGGTCTCACTAGTGTCGAGACAGCTAGATTAGTTTATTTTAGTTATTTCCATAGCATAATGTCTTATGGCATTTTGCTATGGGGACATGCGGCTGATTCAGAAACTATTTTTGTTTTACAGAAGAGGGCCATTAGAGCTTTTTACAATCTAAAACCGAGAGAGTCTCTTAGAGATAAATTTAAAGAAATTAATATATTAACTTTGGCCTCTCAGTATATTTACGAAAATTTAATGTATGTTCACAAAAACAAAGATAGTTTTAGTAAAAAAAGTGATATACATTCTGTAAACACTAGGAACAAACACAAGCTAGTGATGCCAGTTTCTCGACTCCACAGAGTCAGTAATTCATTCTTGGGGCAATGTATACGCTATTACAACAGGGTCCCGGAAAGTGTACAGGTTCTCTCTATTACCAAGTTTAAATGTTTTATTAAGCTGAAACTGTATAAAAAGGGTTATTATAGTATAAATGAATACATGGTTGATAATAACCCCTGGGAATGAGGTGGTCGCTTCCAAGCAGTTTCTAAAATAAATTTTGTAAATAGTTCGTAATCATTTATATTGTAAAATTTATTTTAAAAAAATTGTCCCGCTGGGTTTCTTGCTGGTTCTTCACAGGACAGAGGGTTTTTTTTCGAACCAGTGGTAAAGTAAAAAATGACTTTCAATAACAATTACACATGTAATGTATATTGAATAAAAATTAAAAAAAAAAAAAAAAATCGCTGGAGGACCTAAGCACTATGCTCAATGACCTCAATAGTGTTTCCCAACGGATAGGTCTTAAGATGAACATGGACAAAACAAAGATCATGTTTAATGTCCATGTCACACCTATGCCGGTAGATGTTAGGGACACTAAGCTCGAAGTTGTTGACGAGTATGTTTACCTGGGACAAATAGTCCGACTAGGTAAGTCCAACTTCGACCGAGAGGTCAATCGGCGGATTCAACTCGGCTGGGCAGCGTTCGGGAAATTACGGCACATCTTCTCGTCAGGTATACCTCAAAACTTGAAAACAAGAAAGTACAAACAGTGCGTGTTACCAGTGATGACCTATGGTACTAAGACGTGGTCCTTCCTTGCTGGCCGGATGAGGAAGCTCAAGGTCGCTCAACGAGCTATGGAGAGGGCTATGCTCGGAGTTTCTCTGCGTGATAAACTTAGAAATGAGGATATCCGCAGTAGAACCAGAGTGACTGACATAGCTCAACGGATTAGTAAGCTGAAGTGGCAATGGGCCGGCCATATAGCTCGAAGAACCGACAACCGTTGGGGAAAAAAGGTTCTTGAGTGGCGGCCTCGTACCGGCGGACGAAGTGTAAGGTGTCCCCTCACTAGATGGAGTGACGACCTGGTAAGATATGCATAATAATCCAACGTCTGCCGCGCGGATGGTTGCATGGCTAGCGGCAAGCCTAATCGTTAGCGTGCCACACTGCCCTGGGACCGGGCGACCCCAGAATTAGGCCAGCTTTACCCTGATCTGCGGGGCTCTGCTGGGGGGGACAAATCTTTCCCTCGTTATTCGTGTAAACGCAATGGATAATCGTAAAAATAATTTAATTAACCAAAATGGCGGCGATGTGGTTCACCACCCATCACGTCTCGTTTCTCACGGGGGCGAAAAGCGGCCCACTGAGAGCCGCTTCGCTACGTTGAATGTAAGAGTAGGAATGGATGGTAAGGTAGATGAAGTATGTCAGATGATGGATGAACGATGCATTGATATTCTGCGCGTGAACGAAACCAAGACGAAAGGATGTGATACCACGGTTCATGGCCCCTACACGGCATACTGGTCGGGAGTCCCCCAAACCAGCCGAGGCTTTCAGGGAGTTGGTGTGATTCTTTCATCTCGAATGTAAGTAATGGAGCATGAATGTGTAAGCTCAAGACTCCTCTGGATTAGGTTAAAAGATGGACTCACTCGCTTGTTTATCCTTGGGGTCTATGCACCGACGGATCTGTGTGGAGGTGGGTCATTAAAATCCCAACAAGAGAGAGAGGAGTTTTGGGGTAGCATGAGAGAGGTCTTGAATAAATGCGGAGAAAATGAACGGATCGTGATGTTAGGAGACTTTAATGGATGGGTTGGAGTAAAGCGTGATGGGTATGAAGGAGTTCTGGGTACTTTTGGGGACAAGAGAGAATGAAAATGGGAGAAGCTTGCTTAAAGTATGCTTGGAATGGAATCTGAGCGTGGCCAACACAAAGTTTGACCACAAAAAGATCCATTTGTGTACAAGAGATGAAGGTGAGTCTAGAAGTATAATTGATTTTGTAATTGTGTATGAAAGACTGAGGAAGAAAGTGCTAGACACTCGGACATACCGCGGTGTAGGCCTCGACACAGACCACTTCCTGGTCATAGCCCGAATGCGTGGCCTCTTGAAACGGTGGCGACATCGAGGGGCCGAGCCTACGAGTGTTCTGGACAAAGTAAAAGTGGATAATAAACAAGAAAAAGAAAAGAAAGTCGAGTATGTAGAGAAACTGAAAGAAAGTCAGTCTTGTTATGAGCACTTTCTAGGCTGGACGTGTGCCGTATTATTGTCCGATTAGAGTAACTTAACTTATTAATTTTGCGTTCTCTGTAATTGTGCATTGTGGGTGAAATTCGCTTGTGTCCCTATCGCGTGTGACGTGTGAGAGGACCGGTCTTCCGTCCCTGTCTCTGTTCTGTCGGAAGTTTTCGACGTTCTTCGTCATAGACATCGTGCGAAGCAGAAGCGACGAATGTGCATACTTTTCATTCACACCTTTAGCGTTTGCTCCATACTCCTCACTTGGATTTGCTACCTACCTCCTTTCTCGCTACATCCGATAATATGAGCGTACAAAGGAGTTCAACCAAAACCAACTCAAAATCCGATTTATCGAAGATAAGCGATGGTGACTTCCTAAATATAACAGAAAGAAAGAGAAAATCTCCCGACTGTCACTGCAACCAACAGCAACTCATGGATGATTTTTGTAATAGAATGATGACTACTCTCACAGCAAAGCTGGATTCTCAAAACAATACCATTAAGGGTGTTTTAAATGGCATTCGCGAGGACATCAATTCATTTAAGAAAGAGATTAGTGACGTAAACTCTTCAATAAAAAAATTGGCTGACGAACAAGCTATTGTGAAAAAAGATGTTTGCGAGTTGAGTTCTGCAACAGGCTTAATTACCCAGCGTGTGGATCTAGTTTCAAGTGAGATTTCCGAGCTGCGATCCATAACAACTAATCTTACTGACCAGCTGAAAGCGAAGGAGCAACTTGGGAGGATTAATAACGTGGAAATTTCTGGGATACCACTTTTGAAAAGCGAAAATTTAAATAATATTATATATAACATCGCTACAAAGATCGGTTTTAAGTTATTGCCGACAGATACTGATTACATTCACCGTGTGCGTCGTTTTAACTCGACAAGGAACGACATCCCTACTAAACACGATGGCAGTACCTCTCTAGACTCATCTTCCATACCGAACATCATCATCAGATTCTCACAAAGATATCGCAAGAATGAATTTTTGGCTGCCGCGCGCGCGCGACGTGGATTAACAACTGCTGACGCGGGCTTAAACGGGCCCACCAGTCCTATCTACGTCAATGAGCACCTCGCGCCGCACAACAAACAATTATACAAGCAAACCCGCCTTCTTGCCAAACAGAAAGAATACAAATACGTGTGGTTGTCTGACTGTAAGATTTTATTGCGTAAAAATGATACGTCTAAAGTTCAACTTATATCATGTTATGCGGATCTTAGTAAAATTAAATGACTGTATGTCGTTATCTATTTTAATGTTTTGAAAGAAATTTCTTTTTGTTACAAATACTTACAAATTAAAACAACATTACCTGTTAAAAAGTGCTGTAGAATAAATTTCTCACGTAACTTAAAATACTGTCATTGGTGTTTTCTATTATTTGTGAATGTTAGTGGAACCCATAATATTTCATTCTGTGATATTACTTTGCCGTATTTTCTACATAGTGGTTTATAACAATAACTTGTCTATTTACTACCAAAACGTGAGGGGCTTACGTACAAAATCGCACGATTTTCTGAAGAATATTCTGTGTAGCAATTATGATGTGGTATGTGTCACGGAATCATGGCTTAATAGTAATTTCTTTGACAGTCGATACGAGGTGTACCGTTGTGATCGCAACGTAACGGTTAGTGGTCGCGGGATGGGTGGCGGCGTACTGATCGCAGTGTGGCGCGACCTATGCCCGTCGCAGCTTCCTCACGAGTGCCCGCCGACGCAGGCAGAAGAGGTTTGGTTATATATCCCATTAATTGAAATATTGTCGCGTGCGGGCTATGTGACGTCATCGCACGAGTCTTACACTACTCGATCGCCGGCTCAGCGCCGCTTACATATTATAGCAACATATATACCGCACGGTTGTAACCACGAATCACAATTGACATCGTTCTATACCAGAGTAAGCGATTTTATAATATCAAACCCCGACGATACTTATCTAATACTGGGCGACTTCAACGTCACTTATGCTGACTGGTATTTTAATTCTTCTAGTGATTGCATGGAAATACGTACAAACATTAATGGTCTCGCATGTCTTACTACCGATTTTATGAACATATCGTCACTAATACAATATAACAATCAATTTAATATTAATAATAGATTATTAGATTTAATTTTCAGTAATACAACATGTAATGTTACGCGACCTGAATTTCCGTTAGTACCCGAGGACGCGCACCACAAATCCCTAGAAATTAGTTTGAATTTAAAATCCCCCGCCCCATTACCCTCCGCCAAAATTAAGAAAAAAAACTTTCATAAAGCTGACTTTGGCTCGATTAAAACTGGACTTAACACTGTTAACTGGGAGGAAGTTTTTAATACCATGACGGATATTAATTCAATGACGAGTTATTTTTATAAAATTTTAAACAATTTGATAGATATATACGTACCTACTCAAAATCTTTGTAGCGAAAATAAATGCCCGCCGTGGTTTACTTCGTGCCTCATAAAACTAGAAAAGGAAAAGCTTAAATATCATAAGAAGTGGAAACTTAATAATAACTTACGAGACTACCAGACCTTCTCTTGTCTTCGGAAGAGGTTTAAGAGGATGGAGGCAGAATGTTATAAAAAATTCATTGAACTTTCTGAGGACAATATCAAAGCCAGTCCAAAGTTATTTTGGTCTTTCGTAAAGTCAAAAAAAGCTTCTAGTTGCATTCCTGAAAAAATGATATATAAAGGTAAAATTATTTCCACAGGCGATGAGATATGCGAGGCTTTTAATGATTATTTTCATTCAGTCTTCAACCCTTCTACCCGTCAAAGTTCTGATCATACAATTCCTTACTCAGACAGTTCAGCCGTAGACATACACTCTATTAACATCTACCACGATAATGTTATCAAAGAACTTAAACAAGTAAATATTCATAAAGGTGCAGGGCCCGACGGGATCCATCCTCTTCTCATATCCGAATCTGCCAAAGAACTTGCAATACCCATTACAATCATATTTCGTTTCTCTCTCCAAACTGGGGAATTTCCCAGTTTATGGAAAGAGTCTTTAGTAACCCCCATTCCAAAAAATAAGAGACGTGAATGTATAGACGAATACAGACCCATATCAAAACTTTGTATCTTTGGCAAAATCCTAGAAAAGATAGTAACCGCTCAAATGTCATACTCGTTTCGCAATCACATTTCCCAGGAACAACATGGTTTCTTTAAGTGCCGTAGCGTAGACACTAATATGTTATCTTTCAGTGACTTTCTGTTGCGTGCCATGGATGATAATCTACAGGTGGATGCCGTTTACACCGACTTTTCCAAAGCTTTCGATAAAATAAATCACGATCTGCTAATGAAGAAGCTTGCGAGGGCCGGTGTGCATGGTAGCCTCCTTAGATGGATCCAATCCTACATAAGTAATAGGAGTCAAGCAGTCTTTGTAAAGGGTTATTCCTCACGATTTCTTCCAGTGCCTTCTGGTGTGCCTCAAGGGTCTCATATTGGACCTTTACTGTTTTCAGTCTACATAAATGACATTGGTAATGTCCTGAAACATAGTCACCATCTTTTGTATGCTGATGATACTAAGTTGTATCGAATCATCAGATCAATTAGTGACTGCCACAAATTACAAGAAGATTTACACCGATTACATGCATACTGTGAGTCCAACCAACTGTTCCTAAACAGCGATAAATGCTACACAATATCGTATACTCGCAAAAAAAATCCAGTTACTTACGACTACCACATAAATCAGAGGGCCTTGAATAGAGTAACCACAATCAGGGACTTAGGCATAATTATGGATTCGACCTTATCATTTATTCCACACATTGATCACATATTAGCTTTGGCTTTTAGAAATCTAGGTTTTATACTACGAATAAGTAAACCCTTTAAACGTCCCGAAACTAAAAATTTTATACGTCTCTTTTGTTAGATCTTTCCTTGATTTTTGCAGCACTGTTTGGAGCCCTTGTTATGAAGTTCATATTAGTAGAATAGAAAGAGTTCAAAAATTGTTTATTAAATCCCTAAATTATCGCCAAAATATTTTAAATCAGTCATACACCGATTCATTAAAAAAGTACAATTTACTTTCTCTTTGCAATAGGCGTAAAATGTTTGACATAGTATTTCTATACAAAATTATTAATAACTTAGTCGACTCCTCGTTGTTACTTAGCAGATTGTCATTTGTGTCCAGAGTCCGTCTGCCAGTGCGCTCCTCACGTCCAAAACCACTTTTTGTAACTCCACGATATCATAAAAAATATACACGTAACTCATTTGTGTATCGTTCCACTAACATCTACAATAAAACATTCACAGATATTGATTTATTTAATACATCATTATCAAAGTTTAAATCCGCTCTCTTTCAATGTTTGGCTTGTGAATAATCTAGTTACCCATCATTGAAAATGATGCAGCACTCAATTCGGTAATTGAATCTGAATTGAATCTGGCAGTGTTATAATAATCAGATTTTTAACATAGGTTTTTCTTCTCTATTTTCCTTAATTGGACACCAAATGTTAACTAGTTATCTTATCTTAGAACTTAGTGTATTAATAAATAAATTAATTTATAATGTCCTTTAGTCCTAAAAGTGGCACAATAAGTTTAAAATATTGTAAAAGTTTAGTTATAGGCACTATAGGTTTTTAGTTATATTAATATTTATCCATGTTACTATCTTTATACATGACTGTTTGTTGCCTTAAATAAATAAAAAAAAAAAAGTTTTAAAGGCATAGAAGAGATAGGTGTGATTAAAATTTTTTTTTTTAGGATAACGGTGACAGACGAGCACACAGACCACCTGATGGTAAGTGGTTGCTGCGGCCCATAGACATCTACATCTATCCTCTATTACGAATCAAAATGTAGATGCGTTGTCACCCGTGAGGACTAAGATGGAATGCCTCATTTCCAGTAAAAAGGGTCTCCGGCCACCTGCACTCACCAAGCGAAACGCAGAGATAAAAAATTTGTGGGATACATTTATGAAAGGGTTCGTGAATGTTGCTATTGAGGTATGCGGGGTAGCTAAAAGAAGGAAAGGAATGTGTGGTTCGATTGGTTAGCAACAAAAGCTAACCAAAAGTTCAAAAGGCAACGGAGGACGAGATAAAGGAAGCAAGTATAAAAGATTGAAAACAGCAGCGATAGAAGTTGTGTCTAGAAAGAAAGAAGACCGAAAGGATGATTTCGATAGGAGGCTCACTGAAGATTTCCAGTCAAACATTAAGTTTTTCTCCATCATTACAACATAATCCATCAAAACAGCTAGAGGAAAAACTTCCACCTCGGAGCTGAGTACAATCAGGGGTCAAGATGGGAGCACTATAAAAGAAGAAAAATGTGTAATAAAGAGATGGAAAGAGTATTTTGAAAGTTTGTTTGAAAGAGAGGAAGTGCAGGTACAGCATCCGGCACCTTCCATGGAAACTATTATAAATGTTGATGAAAGTGAGATAAGCATGGCTGAAATAGTGAAAGTGTTGAAAAGCATGAGATTAGGTCCTTACCTAAGGCTACAGGGTATGACAGGATTACCGTCGAGATGCTGAGGGCTGGACAGGGCATAGTGGCTAGTCAACTGTACCGCCTTTTCAATTTGTGCTGGCGAAATGGGCAAGTACCGGGAGACTTGTGCAAAGCCGTAATCGTGCCATTGTATAAGTGAGAAGGGTAGGACTGCATAAATTACCGCGGTATAAGCCTTCTCAGCGTCGTCGATAAATTGTATGCGAAAGTGTTGATTGAAAGGGTTGTGAATGAAACAGATGAAAAAGTATGAGATGCACAAGCGGGATTTAGAAAGGGAATGGGATGTACGGATCAGGTATTATCCTTACGGTGCATAGCCGAAAAGTGTTTGCCTAAAAACAAGAAGGTTTATTGCGCGTTCGTGGATCTAGAAAAGGCCTATGATAGAGTGGTGAGGGATGAATTGTGGTCAGCAATGTCCGTGAACGGTGTGAGCAGTATCCTCATACGAGCATTGCAATTTCTTTATAGGGATTCTTGTGCTTGTGTAAGGATAAACGGGGCATACACTGAATGGTTTAATATCGAAAAAGGTGTTAGACAGGGATGTGTAGCGTCACCGTTGCTGTTTAATCCTTCATAGAAGTCCATCTAGGTAGGCTCCCTATTTCTGCAATCAAGCACTTTAGTGATCTTTTTCTTTAAGTTAGTGCGAAATTCACTATGGAGTTATATTTTTTCATAAAATATCCCCTCATTATAATAATGTCGTTAATGATGTTATAGGACCTAAGTTCAACCTTAAAATATTTAAGGTGGAAATTTAAAGGAACTTTCTTTTAATTTTCCACGTTATTTAATATTATAGATAACCCTTTTCTGAAATTTCTAAGACAAACAATTACATGAAATTTTGAGACACTTGCATTTAAGATTTCCATCCGACGAGTTTTCGTGGATCAACCCTGCCGACTTACTTATTACGTTCCTAAGGGAATTCTAGATATAATCCATAAGGGACCTCTAGAAATAACTTTTCGTAAAGTGCTATTTCTTTTTATCGGTAAGTATAGCAATCATTATCCAAGCTCATACATAACCTTAGTCGTTTAGATAAGAGCCTGTACTTGTATTCAAGTTTCGTTTTATTTATGGAAATCCATTAAATGTAAACATTTCGTTTTTAAGCCGTGGTCGCTCAAGGGATTAGGACTTGCCTTAAAATTGAAATTTTATTTTACAGTTCGCCAGCAAATAGAGTTAAATCTCAATGAATTGTGGATTTTAATTGCTACTCATACACGTGTTCAATTTGAGCGTGTAGTGGCGGTGTAAACATATCCACTACCCTTTTTAGGGTTCCGTAGTTATACAACAAGGAACCCATATAGTTTCGCCATGTCCGTCCGTCCGTCCGTCCGTGGTTTTGCTCAGAGACCGTAGGTGCTACAAATCTGTAATTTGGCATAGTTATATATATTAATTACGCCTAGAAAAATGTAAAATAAAATCTTTAAAAACATTTTTATATTGGGTACTTCACCTACAAGTAAATGGAGGATGATTTTTTTTTACTCGTCTATTCCATCATGTGGGGTATGGTTGGATAGTTCGACCAGCCTACCAACTAAACCGCGATTTTCGGAAATGTAAAAAGTATACATGATAGCAGTATATATAATTAAGTGAAAAGGAAAACTTTCACAGCTAAGTATAATTACGAAGTTAACAAGTAATAGTCGACCAACTTATAAAATGCACTTGTATTAGTAAAAATTTCGTTACAATTCCATAGAAAATGACTAAATACTATAACAGTGGTAGAGCCACGCGGCAGCTTTTGCTGTCGCACGGATGGGCCGGCTCGAACCGGGGTGGTACCACGACCTCACAGAATACCTCTAATCTTCGTTTGCGAATTATTTTAATTAATTGCCCGCCGTGTGGACTAAGATAGAATGCCTCTTTTCCAGTAAAAAAGGTCTCCGGTTCTCTACACTCATCATACGAAACACAGCAGCGTTAAGCTGCTATTTTACGCTGGTATTCTGTGAGAGCGTGGTCCTTTTCCGGTCGAGCCGACCAATACAACTATACTATTAATAACTATAGCTGCAGCATGGATCTACCACGTAAAAATGTTTTATTTTATTTTGTTTCTTTAAGGACGGCCAGAGGTAATTACAATAATACTTGTTCACAAAAAAACAATATACAAGCTTAATTTTTAAGTGTAAAGCCTATTAAAGGCAGCCACAACTTGCTTCACAAGAAGAGTAAACACTTTGTAATATAAATTACAAAATATCAGAAACATAACCTAAAAATAAATCAAAAGCCGAGAAATACCAAAAATATTTTTTTTAAATATACACTAATAAACTGAGACACCTTAAAACAATACAGTGGGGAAATCACAATAACCATTTAAACCAAATAACAAAATTAATACATATAACTCTTAAATATTATCTCTTAAGTTCTGTAGCATTGTTTTTTTAAAAGAGGACAAAGAATTACTAAAAATGTCAACAGAATCCGACATCAAATTCAGCAGACGTGACATTCTAGCTAAACTATTGTTATGACCTAGATTAGATTTAGAAGGAAGTGGATAGAACAAAGGTACAGATTTACGCAAATAACGCCTTGGAACTTTATAATTTTATTTTTCGCAATAGCTCAGCGCTGTCCATAGTTCCATGCACTATTTTATAAAACATTACCATGTCCAGATACTGTCTTCGGTTTAATAAGCTGTCAACGCCGAAGAATTTTAACTTCTCATTATATCCGCCAAGTTTCTTGTCATTTATGTTACTACAATAAGTCAGATTCCTCATAAACCGTTAATGTATCCTTTCTATACGTAGTTGATGGACTTTGTATTGTGATGACCATATTACGCTCCCATATTCTAATATGCTGCGGACATAGGTATTAAATAATATTTTTTGGTTGTGATGTTCATAAATGTTTTACTATTTTTTAATATGAAGCCTAAAGTCCTTGAAGCTTTCTCTATCATGCGGTCCATTTGTGGAATAAAAGTCAGTTTAGAATCCAAAAAAACGCCCAGATCCTTAACAAAATCCACAATCTGTATTTCTTCATTATTTATTTTATACTACATTTTAAATGGAGATAATTTACGTGTGAAAGAGATTTGAGAACATTTGTTGGGATTCAACTGCACATTATTAATGCTACACCAATTTACTAGACCTTCAACATCATTTTGTAAAAGTTGTGAATCATTGGAACAACTAATCACTCTAGCTATCTTTAAGTCATCTGCAAATAATAGGACCTCACTATTCCTTATTTGTTGATCCAAATCATTAATGAACACGTTAAAGAGCCATAACCCCAGGTGAGAACCTTGTGGAACGCCAAAACTGGATATATAGTTATCAGACCTTTAAAAAACCTTTAAAACCTTTAAAAGCGTCAGCAGCCTAATGGCAGAGCATGGACCGCGAACTCGAAAGGTTCCGTGGGTTCGAATCCGTCATTCGACTACTGTAGTGAACCACTTCTAACACAAGCACTTTAAGCTTACCAGAAGTGGTTAAAGGGAATATTAGTAATGTTTAATAGCATTAACACTATTTAAAAAAAAGACCTGTAACCGTTTAGTACTACATAGTTAGTTCGACCACGTAGATACGACTCAAACCAATCAACCATAGACCCACAGAAACCGTAATTAGATAATTTATGCAATAGAGTTCAATGGCATACTCTGTGAATTTAGAAAAGTCTGTGTACATAGCGTCTACTTGAAGTTGAGTGTCGACTTTTTCTGTTACGAAACCTACATGAGATATTAAATTTGTTAATGTCGAGCGATTTTTAACAAAACCATGTTGGTTATCAGAGAGGCATCTCTTAAAATAACTAAATAAATAAGGATAGACTACGGCCTCAAATATCTTCGAAAAAGCTGATATTATAGATATTGGTCGATAATTAATAACATTTTTACTAACGTCGTTTTTCAATACTGGGGCGACTTTTGTTATTTTCCATTTCTCTGGAAATACAACTGATCGCAATGATTCGTTAAAATTATGGTTAAGGGCTTACAAAGGGAAGAAGCGCAAATATTTATAAAAACTGGATGATTTCTATACGGACCGGCTTATTTATTTTTATCAAGTCTTTTTAAATATTTGTAAATTGTTTTTGTGGGATATATATAAGGAGCTAAAACAATTAGATGAATTTGTAATGGAAATATTAATGCTACTGGATACTGTGGCATTGGTATAAACGCTTATTACGCTTATTTTTAATGTAAGACCAAAAATACTTAGGCTCGTTGCCTATGCTACTTTCAATTTTAGAAATATATTCTTGATAACAAAATTTTGTATAAATTTTACAGAGTTTGCTCAATAATTATAGCGACATTTCATTAAGCGGGTTTTTATAAATTTTATATTTATGCAATAGAGTTATTTTCGCATTTATTATTCTTATTAAACCTTTATTGAACCAGTGTAGATATTTTCAACTGCGTGATTTCGATTTTGGAATATACTTTTTTATCGTATTATTAAGTATATCATAAAACATATTAATCATCTCATTAACATCATTACAATCAGCAAATTCAAGATACCAGCTTATATTGTTAAGTGATGCCCCAATATTGTTATAATCTGCTTTAACTTCTTTAAGTTGTATTTAGTTTGCAATACATTTGATTTAAGTTCCATCTATGCAGTAAAGGCAAAATTTATGTCCAGAGGTGGATGGTAATGGTCAGTTTGGACTAAGCTATGAACTGAATACAGAACTTTAATGTATTTTAAATTGGATCCACTCAAGCGTCCAGCCCGCGCGATTATTATACCCTTGAACGTCCAGATACGCGCGGCCCTGATTCGGCTGCTACTGCGCTCGCATGTAGTAACAAAAAACCTACATAGCTACTTAACTATAATAGCTAGAATAAAGAAAAAAGCTACGAAAAATTGATAGAAGAATACACATTAAACTAATGTAGGTTTTAAGATCTAAAATAATAATTTAAGATATTAAAAATTGGTGTGAACATAGAATTCGGAGAAAAATAAACGTATAAATTTTATTAATTTACATCACAACCAAGAAATATTGTATTTTTTACAAATAACGCAATGTCACTAAAAACTAGACATATTTACCTGTCTTATGATGCATAGATGTTTATGTTTAATTAAGACTAAGTAGTTAAATAAATCGAAACAAAACACCTACTCCTCTTAATTTTACCGCGAGTTCTCGAGCGCTTTCAACTCGCTTGCGAAGGCAAAATATAAGCAAGATGGCCGCCTATCTCAGGTCTCATACACACTTTGTAATTTAAGAAACTTTAAAAAAGGTAGTTATCAGTTTTTTTAGATGAGGTTTTAAATTAAACACCAATAATAAAATCAAGTTTATTGATATAATAAACATTTTTATTTTCACAAAACCATATTATTACCATCCACTTTTTAAACAAATTGTGCCAAGCGAAAACTATATACCGAAAAAATGAATGATTTTTATTAAATATGAGAATTAAATTATTGTCAATACATAACAAGCAAAATCAAGTGAGTAGAAATCGTAGAACACATCCTCTATATAACTTAAGTGAAGTTAAATAAAAAAGAGAATAAAAGTCGACAATCGTAAACAAAAATAACACAAGAACAAAACCTATGAGATAAGAGCATGACGAAACACTAAGCAAAAAAAAAACTCATAACCCAAATCAACCAAGACCCAGCCTGCAAAAAATAACAAGGCAAAAAATATTGCAAACATATTTCGCTATTTGTACCGAGCCTTATTTAGAACCATTGTGGTTACGTCCATGGATACCAAACTATCCACAACAAAAGACCCGAGGAACACAATAACATTTTTAGGGAATCCTCAGTGAATACAGTTTAATTCTGTTTTTAAAGTGCATTATTATATTTGTTACGAATTATCACTCGTTGCTTAAATATAATTATACTGAAAAACAAATTAAACAAAATTAAAATTGGGCTGATGACTTCACAATGGCCAATTTTTTTTAAACAGTTATAGTTTTTATTTAAAATATGATTCGATTTTAGACTAGGAACTGTGATATGTATCATCATCATCATCATCATTACAGCCCTTCACAAGTCCACTGCTGAACATAGGCCTCCCCCAAGGAATGCCACAAAGCACGGTCCCGAGCCACCTGCATCCATCGACTTCCTGCATGTCTTATCAGGTCGTCACTCCATCTTGTGGGGGGACGCCCTACACTTCGCCTACCGGTACGAGGCTGCCACTCGAGAACCTTTCTTCCCCATCGGTTGTCGGTTCTTCGAGCTATATGGCCAGCCCACTGCCACTTCAGCTTACTAATCCGTTGGGCTATGTCTATTACTCTGGTTCTACTGCGGATATCCTTATTCCTAAGTTTATCACGCAGAGAAACTCCGAGCATAGCCCTCTCCATAGCTCGCTGAGCGACCTTGAGCTTCCTCATACGGCCAGCAGTGAAGGACCACGTCTCAGTTCCGTAAGTCATCACTGGCAACACGCACTGGTTGTACAATTTTGTTTTAAGGTTTTGAGGTATTTCTGACGAGAAGATGTGTCGTAGCTTCCCGAACGCTGCCCAGCCGAGTTGAATCCGTCGATTGACCTCTCGGTCGAAGTTGGACTTACCTAGTCGGACTATTTGTCCCAGGTAAACATACTCGTCAACAACTTCGAGCTTAGTGCTCCCAACAACTACCGGCATATGTGTGACATGGACATTAAACATAATCTTTGTTTTGTCCATGTTCATCTTAAGACCTATCCGTTGGGAGACACTATTGAGGTCATTGAGCATAGTGCTTAGCTCCTCCAGCGATTCTGCCATGAGGACTATATCGTCGGCAAATCGAAGGTGAGTGATGTACTCGCCATTGATGTTAATTCCGTATCCTTTCCAGTCCAGAAGCTTGAAAACGTCTTCCAATGCAGCGGTGAAGAGTTTCGGGGATATAACGTCACCCTGTCTTACACCTCTCTGCAATTGGATAGGTTTCGTACTCTGGTTCTGTAATCGGATAGCCATCGTAGCTCTACTGTACAAACACTTCAACACTTCGATATACCGACAGTCAACTTGGCACCGCTGAAGGGACTGCCACACCGCCCAAATTTCGACGGAATCAAAGGCTTTCTCATAGTCCACATACGCCAGACATAGTGGCAAATTGTACTCTTCGGACTTCTGTACAATTTGCCGTAGGGTATGTATGTGGTCTATGGTGCTAAAGCCCTTTCGGAAACCGGCTTGTTCGGGAGGCTGGAAGTCGTCAAGTCTGCGCGCGAGACGATTCGTAATGACTCTCGAAAACAGCACGTAGACGCGGCTCAGAAGGGAAATCGGTATGTTGTTCTTCAAGAGAGCGTTGTCACCTTTCTTGAAGAACAAGACCACTGCACTTCTGCTCCACGCCTCCGGTGTAATGCCACCATGGAGGACGGAATTAAAGAGCTTCTGAAGGACTTCAAGCACCGGTCTTCCACCCGCTTTCAGAAGCTCCCCTGTAATTCCATCCTCGCCTGGGGCCTTGCCGTTTTTAAGATGCTGGAGAGCCATTCTAATCTCGCTCAGACTGACGTCCGGGATATCTTCGGAATAGTGTCGAATAAGACTCGCTCTTGGATCGTTACTCACACTTGCATGTGGCTCCAACGATGACGTGTACAGCTGCCCATAGAACCTCTCAATCTCACTCAAAATCTCAGGTGCCCCGGAAACGATGCTGCCACATTCGGTCTTCAGCTTTGACAGTTGGCTCTTTCTGGCAGACAGATCTCTGGCAAAGACTTTGGAGCCTTGGTTCCGCTCGATCGCTTCTTCAACACGAGCTGTATTGAAGTAGCGTAAGTCTCGCCGCATGCATTTGGAGATCTGTCTGTTCAGTTGCCTGTATGCTGTCAAATCTGTTGAAGAATGTAGCCTCATCTCCCGTCTAACAGCCATGAGATTAAGAGTGTGATCGGAGAGTTTTTGTGTTCTTCTGCGGTGGGTCTTGCAGAACTTAGCTCCGACCGCATGGACAGTTTCCACGAGCTTGTCATTCATATCATCCACTTCATTGCAGTCTTCTAGGCACTGAAAACGGTTTTGTAACTCGAGCTGAAAGGTTTCGGGACTTTGGATTAGAGCACGAGGGGGACGGAGCGTTGACTTCATTAGACGTGACCTCTCCAACTTAACGTTTAGGTTCAGTGTGCCTCTCACCATTCGGTGATCGCTGCCGGTTTTCACCCTCGCGATCACTTAGACATCACCGAACAGTTTTTTTATAGGATTGGGTGACAAACGAGCGCACAGTCCACCTGATGGTAAGTGGTTACTGTGACCCATAGACATCTACATCTATCCTCAATAAAGACTCAAGATGCAGATGCGTTGTTGTTTATACTTAAACCAAAATGGATATCCCGCTGCCACTCCCCAGTAACCAATTACAAAAGTGCACCGGCGTTCATTGCTTTCGCGGTGGACATTTTTTCAGTGGCTCTGGGTATAGCTTCAGGGGCGGTCGACGTGATTCAATCTATAAAATATTCTGATTCAATTTTGCGTTGTTTTAGTAATAAAACCCGATCGTTGTGTAATAATTCTGCAATAGTAATGTTAAAATACTTTCAGAAGGTGGATTGACGAGGTAAGTTACCAAAATTATTGCTTTTTTTATCACCCTCGCGATCACTGAGACATCACTGAACAGTTGTCGTCTGGTCGTCATAATGAAGTCAATCTCATTTTTTGTCGAACCGTCGGGGCTCGACCAGGTCCGCTTCCTGTGGGGCCGCTTCTTGAAGAAAGAGTTCATCATAAAGAGTCCCTCTTTCTCCATGAAGTCGGCCAGCTGCTGGCCCCTTGGGTTCCGTTGCCCTATTCCAAATTTCCCTACTTTCAGCTCACCGTTCTCTCTTGTGCCTGGTTTTGCATTGAAGTCTCCCATTAACACCGTATATTGGGTTTTGGAGGAATGCATGGCTCTAGAGATATCCTCATACATTTCCTTCACCTCCTCATCGGGGTGTGCCGAGGTTGGTGCGTAAACCTGTATGACCTTCAGCGAATACCGTTTGGTGATTCTGAGTATAAGGTACGCAACCCTCGTCGACACACTCCCGATCTTTACAACGTTGTTAACGAGAGACTTGTGGACGATAAATCCGACACCTCCTTGGGACAGATGGTCGCCCTCCCGGTGATAGAGCAAGTTGCCGGATTCGAGGATTACCGTGTCCTCCCCCTCTCTTCGGACTTCGGATAAGCCTATAATATGCCAGCGCAACTTGTCTATCTTTTCTTCCAGCTCCACGATCTTCTCGTCAGTCCTCAGGGTGCGTGCGTTGTACGTTGCCAGGTCGAGTCGTCTAAGGTGGCAACCGAACCTCCACCGGAGATTCTTAGCACCCCTTGCCCCGCCGTTACCATGGTCGCCACCGTAGCCAGGAATAGCGGGGCCGCCGGGGACTGGGGGCCGTTTATTATTGTCATTGCTCATGGGGGGGTATATTGCCATAGTTGCCACGCTTGGCGAGCGGGTTGGCAACCGCAGTTTTTTTATTGTATTTATGCCGTTACCAGGAAGATGCTGCTGCCCATCTCCTGCCTGTTTCCCTTTGTCGCCTTTTACGACACCCACGGGAGGATATGGGGTAGTGGATATTCTTGACCGCCACTACACGGCTTGATATGTATACGTAATTATAAAGCCCAAATCATCTAGTTTACTATGATGTATAATAATCTAAGAAATATTAAATAAAACTAAATGACTTACGACACTACAAAAACACAAAACACCGAGTGTAAAGGCGACTGAAGCACTGAAGTTAGATAATTATTTGTTCATTCGTCAAAGCTTGTTACACTGCCATCTCGTATTTAATACGTAAAATAGTTCGTCAGCTATCGATTCCATAAACGAAACTCACAAAAAGAACCGCAGATGGCCCCTAGATGTCAGTTTTATAAAATTTGATGCTATGGATACTATAGTATCCAGGACGGACAACGCTACTTTTATTTTGGATACCGTAGTATCCATGGACGTGTGAGTGGAGACTAGATCAAGGACTTTATCATTTTTATTCTTTATATTATTATATTGTTTTAAGTCATTAAGAGATGAAAAATGTATTAACGTTTGGCCTAAGTTGGAGGCGTAACGAATTGGACTGCATGTCCAGTCAATACTGCTTAAATTAAAAACACCTAAGAGACACACATTTTCAAATCCTTTAGATACTCTATTAAAATTGTCTGTAAAATGTTTTAAAATAGTATGATTCACGGGGGAAGGTAGGTATACCGCAAAAATCGTCATTTTGAATGTCTAGGATTCTATTTTTATCCATAAATCCTCACATTTAATCTCAAGCCCAACGAGCCTAGTAGATTTTAGCCTGTTAGAGAGAGCAATTAATACACCGCTACCCACCTTTGAACAATGAAATCCAGAGCTTTCGCGATCACGTCTGTAAATACTATAGTGATTATCGAGGATCTCAGCATTAATAGATTGGTTTAACCAAGTTTCAGTCAATATTATAATCTCATAATCAGCACAGAAAGCATTACAAAAAGATCATGTGTTTTGTTTCGAATTCCGCGGACGTTCTGGTAATATACAGATATAACGTTAGAAATCTGACAGCATACACAAATAGTAAAGACACTCTAATTTCTCCAAACTACTCATAACTCTTATGTATTGGCGAGGTATATGTCTTACGCATGAAGATCTTGCCCTGCTTTACCAACACAAACTTGTAACTTTTCTCTTTGTCTTTAAGACGAGCAGCAGCGTTGATTTTCTTATTTAATGGAGAAAGATGTTCCGTTATGAACACGGGCGTCTTGCCAGCTATGGCTTGTATTGAGTTTTTCGTTAGAATTAGCCTCATTAAACTTTATTATCTTGGTTAAAAAGTTGTCAATTATTTTGTTAAAAAGATCTTGAACGGCAGCTCTTTAAGTCCATCTTTGCTACACGTCTACATACATGGATGTCAGTTTCTTTGATATCGCAAGAGACGGTTTTGGCAAGTTGTAAGACACATAGTATTTCAATATTTTTGGACCGACTATGCTGTTCTATAGTTTGCAGTCTAGCTGTGATATCTCTGGTAGTATCAACCATGGATTGGTATTTCTTTTCAGATAAACTTTGCAGGTTCTAAGTTCTTCTTAATGGTATCATATTTGTCGTTTTAAAATGCTATAGCCTTTTCAGTTGCTTCTATCATTCTGTCGAAGGAATGTATTTCTTCCTTAACCATATTATTATGTACACATAAGACCTGGCAAACACTCACCTGGGTAATTTCTGAGCTGCCCAACGTTTACCGGGCCCGGTGTGATGTATCTTCTGGCCAAATGTGTCCACTATTGTTCTTTCATCCACAGGTCAGGTATGGAAAACTGCCTTAGTATTCGATGGAGCAGGGGAATGTGATCTTATCTACTGTTGGTAATGAAACGCGCACGTAATCTGTACCGTCAAAAGCGTTAGTGCTTGCGTTGACGAGGAAGTTGGCCGTTACTAGCGGTCGTTGCGGGTGTAGTTCAAAAAAATGTTGCTCGCTTCAAAGTTAAAGAGTGCTTGCCAGTAAGAAAAAATATTTATTCAAAATGTCATGCGTAAGATGAAATGTTTTCCTTTCAAATTGCACTATTTCTAGTTATAAAATTATACCGAAACATTAATGAAAAAAAAAGAAAAAGATATCAAATACGGAACACATATCTCTAACAATGTGCTTGAATGTATCTAGCAACGAATTTTTAACAAGCTCCAGTTCTTCTTTTATTATGTTTTTTATATCAGTGGAAGTGAGAGATGATTGTGGTGACATTTCTCTGCGTCTCATTTTTACATTTTGAGTTGTTACCTCCTTTCATCCTAACAAATTTACAATCTGGACATTCCCAGAATTTCGGACAAGCGGCACAAGTTAATTAAATATTTTTTTTTAATTTCTCCTCTTGTTTTAGGCATAGTTGTAATAAATATATTTTTTTTTTACTATAGTTTTTGAACAATTCTAAATTCAAAGATTTGACGTTTGAAAGTGTTGATGTTTGACAAACGAAATTTCTATTACGAGAAATTTTTTATGCGTGATAGAGCCATGCTGCAGCTATATTATGGTTGTAGCACGAATGGGTCGGCCCGACCGGGGAAGGCCCACACTCTCAAAGAATACCAGCGTAAAATAGCAGCTTAACGCTGCTGTGTTTAGTTTGGTGAGTGTAGAGGAGAACCGGAGACCCTTTTTACTTGAAACGAGACATTCCATCTCAGTCCTCACGGGTGACAACGCATCTGCATTTTAATTCTTAATCGAAGATAGATGTAGATGTCTATGGGCCACAGCAACCACTTACCATCAGGTGGACTGTGTCCTCGTTTGTCACCCTTATTCTATAAAAAAAAAATCTTAAAAATTATATTCACCATCTTTAAAGCACTGCACAAAGAGAAGACCAAAAAAATAGGAAACACTATTCTTTTTTTAAATACTAATAATGCTAATAGCATTTAGCAGTTCTCTCACTCCAACATCCATCTTTAGCTCATGCAACGTGACCTGTCCACCTCCATTTTGGTCTACATATTAATTTTGCTAATATATATAATATATTTTAATCTAATATTTTTGTTGTTTTTCTTATTCATTTATTTTTTGTTAATCTCTTACCTTAACCCCAAAAATGTTTCTCCCTATTGCATGCTGAAAAACCTGAAGTTTATTTATTATTGTTTTTGTTAGTGCTCAACTTTTTACAGTCATAGAGTAGTCTAATAATTGAATAGAATATTTTTATACAACATAGATTACAAGTTATACTTGCTTGAAAGTTATTTATGTTTTACCATTGCATCGGTTCGAAAAATCCTCTAAAAACCAGAAAAAAAATCAGTAAGGAACCCAGCGGAACATTTTTTAAATCTTATTTTATAATAATTTACAGTGTAGATAAATTGAATTATACATCAGAAATAACCTCATTCATTGGGGGTTATTGTTAGTCATGTATTCTATGATATTATAAATACGTTATACTTATAAAATTTCATCTATTCTATTTCGTGGCGGCATTATGTTTTAGGGGGCGGCATTTTGGGGATAAAAGTCAATCCCCGCCTTATCTTTTTCAACAATATCTATAATATTTTCAGTAAGTAATAAATAACTCGACATTATTTTGATTCATTAATTTTAAATAATATATACAAATCTACGGCTGATACTACTAGAGGCATGAGCTAAGAGTGTTGTTGTAACAGACGCAATAACGTTTTATGCATTTTATGTGGCATTAGTATGCAAATATACATACAGAGCGATGCGCTTACTGAGCTAATGAATATGTAAGCTTTAGCAACGTCAGCTACTGCAACCTTAATTAAACTATGCCGACACTTCGGATTACAAATGACGTAAAGCACAAAACGAGTTTTCAGCCGTAGCAAGCGTAAAATAATGTTTTATATGTAAATATTTTTTTTATTTATATTACAATACACCTATATTATTATGGTTTTAAAAATCGATTTCTGGACCATTCTTAATCCTTTTCAGGGTCTTTTAAAAAAATCAGCGGCTAGTTGTTCTACCACGTAAAAAAATGTAATGACAATTAAAGGAAGAATGCTGAGATTAGCAGACTCAATTGTGTCCCAAGCTTTTGGTGAACGGATAGAATTTATGACCAAGCCCGTGTTAAAATATCCCATGATTATATTTTCTAGAGCCAGTTCTAAATCAGCGAGACATTCTATAGAAAGAGGACAACAGGGCAACTACAAGTGCGGCATAAATAAAAGATTAATTAAAATTTTAACTGTTTATTTTAGCACTTAAAAGTTATATTCACCATCTTTAAAGCACCGCACAAAGAGGAGACCAAAAAAATAGGAAACAATATTCTTTTTATTAAATACTAGTAATGCTAATTGTACACTAGTATTTAAAAAAAGAATATGTAGAAGGGTCATGAAGAATATAGAGAACTTAAATGGAAAGCTTTATCCCACTTCTGATGTAGAAAGGGTAATTGAGTATAGTACAGAGACTAATTTTGTAGTTAGGAATAATAATTAATTCGTTTACACGAATCAATTATCCAACGAGTCGAGGATAAGCTAGTAATGGAATACGACAAGCGTACCGTTCCACGTCAGAGCCAAGACTGTCCTAACGGCGGCCGCGCCGTCCGTTTTATACAAGCAAAACGGGCGCCACCGCAGGTGCAATGGTGCAGGTGTGCTGAACACGTGTTATTTACAAGAATTCTGTCTAACTGCACCAACGGCTACCGCGCCGCACGTGCAATGGTGCTGGTCCCGTCAAATACATTACTAATAAAGTAATAAACAATATGCGTGTTATTTGAACCCGCAACCTTTCGAGTTCGCGGTCCGCACCCTTTTTTTAACATGGGAATATGCCTAGGCATACCCGCCTCGTGGCCAAGGACGGGTTATGTCGGACTCGTACGGACTAAAACCCCATGGTGTTCCACCTTCGCCGCATATTGGCAGGGCCACGGGAATGCTTTCGCACACATCCGCGGCCCCACCAGCGCCGGGCGCCCTATGCTAGCCCCTTCTCGGGGAGGAGTTCTCCTCCCCGCTCCAGAAAGCAAAGCGCTCCAGGAACACAAGGCACGCCCCCCTACTCGGCGTCCAACTCCACCTGCGTATCGGACCCCCCTCCCCCCCGAGTTCGATTCGCGGAGGTCATGGGGCCAGGAAAATCGAGTGCTTAGTAGCACCCGCTTTCCCAACCCCAACGGCGGATCTGGTCTCTGGCTCCGCCGCCAACCAAGTTTCGGTCGCAGAAGGTAGGGAGAGCGGCGCCTCGCAACACCGACACTCCTCTCCCCCCGCGGCCCCACCACCACCGCATCAACGGTGCGGCCCCGTCTGAGTCGCGAAGGATAGGGCGAGTGGCGCATCGCCATACCAACACTCCTCTTCCTCCGCGACTCCACCTCGGCTGCAGTGATAGGGATAGAGAACACCCCTCTCACCGCAGCCCACCGACACACATCCGCAGTGGGCTCGCCAAGCCCACTCGGAGTGGCCACCTCGGGCCGGTCCTACACCTCGGACCAGCCAAGGGGTTCCTCTGTGTTCACCGTGGATGACCAAGCCACGGCTACTAAGCCCCCCCGCCACGACAAGGCGGGAACCCGTTCGGGGGGGCGGCCCGCACCCTGCCTTAAGGCTTCTGTCGACTACTACACTGTATCTATTCTAACTCATTCTCTCGCAGGCTATATCCTATAGACGTATCCTATATGTAGATGTAGATCCAATTGTCTTAGTGTCGCTTTTTCGTCCCATCCAGTTTCAAATCACAACGATACTAAAGAAGTTTTCACTTCAAAAATGATTGTGTTAGGAGTGGTTCACGACAGTAGTTGAATGGCGGAACTAAACCCACAACCTTTTGAGTTTGTCGAACCGCACCCTGCCATTAAGCTACTGTCGCTTACTACACTCTATTCTATCTCATTCTCTCCCAGGCTAAATCTTATAGATGTATAGGTTTGTCTTTTTTTGTTCAGCGTTTTCGTTTCATCAAGTTTGAAATCACAACGATGCTAAAGAAGTTTTCAATAATCTTGCATAGTATAAAAATAATCTTTAAATTGTTCTATTGTCATATACATAATTTAGGTACCATTATTTAAAATTTTATTTTATTATTTGGTATTTGATAATTAAATAATACAATATTCAAGAATGAAAAAGATAGACAGGCTGTGTTGAAAAAATTTAACGCAAATGTTTTGGATGTCGATCTAGTGCAAATGGTTTTATCAAACCCCAAATCAAAGATGTCAAGAGGGTTATTCCGACTTGCTTCTAGGACGGAATAATTATCTTCTCTATCTAGTATAAGTTTCTTTTTAGGTTATTAATTTAACTAGTACTCTCAATTATACATTTTTATTTAGTTGATAGTGTTAGCAGTAATTAGTATAAGGTATGATGAGATTGGCATGTCATTTTGACTAAAATCCCAAAAACAAATTAAAGAAAAAAAAGAATACAATATAATTATTGTTTTTTAATCTGTTACCGACATTATTTAATTAGATTTATGGTTTATTGTACATACATAACTAATCAATTCTTACTAATGTCATATCTAAACTTTTGTTAAAATAATTATCTTTAAAGTGTGCAGTTTTACAAATGAATATTGTAATATTTTAATTTCATGTTATTTTTTTTTAATAAAGGTCAAATAAATAAATAAATTCTATTTTATGAATTTCTGCCTCTCTCTGCCTCTAAGCCTTGAAATTCTTTTTCTAACGCCAAGCAAAGCTCAGTAATTTTATTAAGAAAAAATGTTTGTACTTTTTCCTGAATTTTGAAACTAATACGATAAAAATATTAATTTCAATTTAACAATGAGGGCTAATAATCTTTCACTCACCAGATGTCGCTAGTTGCGACTGAGGTAAAGTTTTTTGTTACACAATGTCAGTTAATTGAAAAATTAGTTTTATGAAAATAGTTTATCATTATCTAGAATATTATATTAATACACAACACAATGCGTCAGTGGTTTGCTTTTTAATTTTTTGCACTTTATAACTCTTTTTTTTAAAAATCGGCTTTTAGTTATATTTTTTAGTTTGGTTTATTCATTTCTAATGTAATTAATATAAAATATAACTAATAATACAGAAAGAAACCTTAAAAATTACATTTTCGTAAGAAATTATCATCCCCGCTATGAAATCTGTCAAATATTTTACCTCACTGTAAAGTGGCGCCGCCCTGGTGGTAGAAAAAGTCGTGGATGCCCTCATTACCACATAAAGATCAACCCATGTCAGGTTGAGGTTTTGCAATCAACGTGCGGTCTATGCAGACATACAGGTATTACTTTCAATGACACATTAGACCATTTCTTTTGTTTTAAAGTGCATTTTTACAAAGTATTGTAATAAGATCTATGATTATAGTATTATTAAAAGTTTATAAAATCGATAAGAAATCGATTAGAAAATGGAATAAATTAAAAAAATAATAATCTAAATACATACTCATAAATAAATATAAATATCTCGCAATGATTAAAATGCTTTAAATTTAGGATCATTATTAATTGAGTTGGGTATTACTTCTTATTCTGGCAATTGCGTGTAAATACTTGTACTATTAGCTTTATTCTGTGTAAATACTAAAAAGTTATACATCCAACGCCACTTAAAGAATTTTCACTTAGCGGTTAGTTATCTCAGAGTCTATTTCTCCTGATAATATCTCGTTTAAGCGAAATACGTGTCGTATAATAGACAGTGGTGCGTTTCCTAGTGTACAGGTTACAGTGGTGTTAAAAGTAACCGCATTGGGTCAGAACTCAAATAGAACGGCCCTATTACAGCCACTATTAAAATCGGCTATAATAGTGCATGCAATTGTAGTGAGAGGGAGATGCTCTTCAAACTAGGTAATACCCGCTATTTTTTATTTTTCAACGCAGATCTTAGGTAACTAGCTTCCACATCTGTTAATAAATTTTGATCTCTTATAAGTGCCACAACAATAAAGTGAGAAGGAAATTATAAAGTTTTGTTTTACTCTAACCAAATCCACTCATCATGCTTTCTAATTAATATATTATATTACAAATTTTCATCGATTGCTTTAAAATTTCGTCAGATCATTACATTAGAACACGCGCGTTTTTATATATGTATTTGAAAAAAACGTTGGACTCACAGCAATGCGTCTCTTTACTTGTACCTGTCAAGTTAATAAAGTTCTAAATAAAATTGAAAAGACAAGCGAACTCATGGTAAGTGGCTACTCCAGTCAATGAACACCTGCATCCAACTTTAAACAAAGAAATCTACAAATGTGTTGTCGCCACCTAGGACTAAGATGGAATGCCAGCCTGTAATTATATTGCTTTCTTTACCCTTCAGAGCGAAACAAAGCAATGCACGCACTACAGCATGGCGGTAGAAATAAGCAAGACGGTGATACCTACACAGGGGACTCCCAGGCAAAAGAGATAGATGATTTCTCCTCTTTCACTTCCACTATCGGTTGTATTGAAAATGCCCTAAGAAATACTTTACTGACGCCAGTTTTTCAGGCCTATTATGATAGTATTAGGGCTCTTCAAGGTTTCTCTTTCGCCAAAGGGCCAACGTGACCGCCATTTCAGACGATAACGCGACCTAATAAAACTTCAATCGAGTTCACAACTATATCTCTACATTTAACAGCTTACTTTTACAGATAACCACTAAATTGGCGGTAAGCTATGTAAGTACTGTTTCCGATAAACTAGTTTCTAGTGGTTTGTAGAATATATCGATAGAATATAAAGGCGACTGAGGGAAATGAAACAGGAGATGGGCAGCAGGGCAGCAGTATCTTCCTCATAACAAATTAAAAAACTGCGGTTGCCATCCCGCCTGCTAAGTTAGGTAATTATGGCAATTATCCCTCTATGAAAAAAATCGACTTTTGAATGAATGATGTGGTATAACAAAATCGAGTTACATTACCGAGTTGAGCTTTGTACGCGATTCTCTTTAATTGAACGACTTTCTTTTCATATTTCCTACACAAGGAGTATGAAAGGCAACTAGCTCATTAAAACATTCCATCTGAATGAACACGCTAGAAAGAATACAAAGCCATTTCTTTAATAATTTTTTATAAAATAAGAGTGACAAACGAGCACACAGTCCACCTGATGGTAAGTGGTTGCTGTGGCCCAAGACATCTACATCTATCTTCATTTGCGAATTAAAATGCAGATGCGTTGTCAGCCGTGAGGACAAAGATGGAATGCCTCTTTTCCAGTAAAAAGGGTTTCCGGTTATCTACACTCACCATACGAAACACAGCAGCATTAAGCTGCTATTTTACACTGGTCATTTTCCTGTATTACTTATTCTGAACCTTCTCTGAAAATTTGGCCGGTTATTACAAAAAATATATAGGTAAATTTTTAAGGGTTGTTATTTTGTAGAAGCGTGCCCAAAGTGACAATAGTACTGGAAATTTAAAAAGTCGTGGGTTCGAATCCACCATTTGACTAGGTGCCTATTAAAGTGAACCAACCCTGACAATCACCCGTGTAGTGGCGGGTAAGAATACTCACTACCCCATATCTTCCCGTGGGTGTCGTAAAAGGCGACAGAGGGAAACTGAGGTAGAGGATGGGTAGCAGCATCTTTCTGATAACAGCAAAACAACAATAAAAAACTGAGGTTGCCAACCCAGTACCCGGCAGCCCCGCTATTCCTGGCTACAGTGGCGACCATGGTAACGGCGGGGCAGGGGGTGCTAAGAATCTCCAGTGGAGGTTCGGTTGCCACCTACGACGACTCGACCTGGCAACATATAACGCACGCACCCTGAGGACTGACGAGAAGATCCTAAAGCTGGAAGAAGAGATAGACAATTTGCGTTGGAGTGTCATAGGATTATCTGAAGTCAGAAGAGAGGGGGAGGACACGGTCATCCTCGAATCTGGCAATTTGTTCTATCACCGGGAGGGCGACCATCTGTCCCAAGGAGGTGTCGGATTTATCGTCCACAAGTCTCTCGTTAACAAAGTTGTAAAGATTAGGAGTGTGTCGACGAGGGTTGGGTACCTTATACTCAGAATCTCCAAACGTCATTCGCTGAAGGTTATACAGGTTTACGCACCAACCTCGGCACACCCCGATGAGGAGGTAGGGGAAATGTATGAGGATATCTCTAGAGCCATGCATTCCTTCAAAACCTACTATACGGTGTTAATGGGAGACTTCAACGCAAAACTAGGCACAAGAGAGAACGGTGAGCTGAAAGTAGGGAATTTCGGAATAAGGCAACGAAACCCAAGGGGCCAGCAGCTGGCCGACTTCATGGAGAAAGAGGGACTCTTTATGATGAACTCTTTCTTGCAGAAGCGGCCCCACAGGAAGTGGACCTGGTCGATAAATGAGATTGACTTCATTATGACGACCAGACGACAACTGTTCAGTGATGTTTCAGTGATCGCGAGGGTGAAAACCGGCAGCGATCACCGAATGGTGACAGGCACACTAAACCTAAACGTTAAGTTGGAGAGGTCACGTCTAATGAAGTCAACGCTCCGTCCCCCTCGTGCTCTAATCTAAAGTCCCGAAACATTTCAGCTCGAGCTACAAAACCGTTTTCAGTGCCTAGAAGATTGCAATTCAGTGGACGATATGAAAGACAAGCTCGTGGAAACTGTCCATGCGTTCGGAGCAAAGTTTTGCAAGACCTGCCGCAGATGAACACAAAAACTCTCCGATCACACTCTTAATCTCATGGCTGTTAGACGGGATATAAAGCTGCAGTGTTCAGTAGATTTGACAGCACAGGCAATTGAACAGACAGATTTCCAAATACATGCGGCGAGACCTACGCAACTTTAATACTGCTCGTATTAAAGAAGCGATCGAGCGGAACCAGGGCTCCAAAGTTTTTGTTAGAGATCTGTTGGCCAGAAAGAGCCAACTGTCGAAGCTGAAGACCGAGTGTGGCAGCGTCGTTTCCGGGACATCTGAGATTTTGAGTGAGATTGAGAGGTTCTATGGGCAGTTGTACACATCATCATTGGAGCCACACGTAAGTGTGAGTAACGATCCAAGAGCGAGTCTTATCCGTCACTATTCCGATGATATCCCGGACATCAGTCTGAGCGAGATTAGAATGGCTCTCCGGCACCTTGAAAACGGCAAGGCCCCAGGCGAGGATGGAATTACAGCGGAGCTTCTGAAAGCGGGTGGAAAAACGGTACTTGAAGTCCTTCAGAAGCTCTTTAATTCCGTCCTCCATGGTGGCACTACACCGGAGGCGTGGAGCAGAAGTGCGGTGGTCTTATTCTTCAAGAAAGGTGACAACGCTCTCTTGAAGAACTACAGACCGATTTCCCTTCTGAGCCGCGTCTACGTGCTATTTTCGAGAGTCATTACGAATCGTCTCGCGCGCATACTTGACGACTTCCAGCCTCCCGAACAAGCCGGTTTCCGAAAGGGCTTTAGCACCATAGACTACATACATACCCTTCGGCAAATTGTACAGAAGTCCGAAGAGTACAATTTGCCACTATGTCTGGCGTATGTGGACTATGAGAAAGCCTTTGATTCCGTCGAAATTTGGGTGGTGCTGCAGTCCCTCCAGCGATGCCAAGTTGACTGTCGATATATCGAAGTGCTGAAATGCTTGTACAGTAGAGCTACGATGGCTATCCGAGTACAGAACCAGAGTACGAAACCTATCCAATTGCAGAGAGGTGTAAGACAGGGTGACGTGATATCCCCGAAACTCTTCACCGCTGCATTGGAACGCGTTTTCAAGCTTCTGGACTGGAAAGGATACGGTATTAACATCAATGGCGAGTACATCACTCACCTTCGATTTGCCGACGATATAGTCCTTATGGCAGAATCGCTGGAGGACCTAAGTACTATGCTCAATGACCTCAATAGTGTTTCCCAACGGATAGGTCTTAAGATGAACATGGACAAAACAAAGATCATGTTTAATGTCCATGTCACACCTATGCCGGTAGATGTTGGGGACACTAAGCTCGAAGTTGTTGACGAGTTTGTTTACCTGGGACAAATAGTCCGACTAGGTAAGTCCAACTTCGACCGAGAGGTCAATCGGCGGATTCAACTCGGTTGGGTAGCGTTCGGAAAATTACGGCACATCTTCTCGTCAGGTATACCTCAAAACTTGAAAACAAGACTGTACAACTAGTGCGTGTTGCCAGTGATGACCTATGGTACTAAGACGTGGTCCTTCACTGCTGGCCAGATGAGGAAGCTCAAGGTCGCTCAGCGAGCTATGGAGAAGGCTATGCTCGGAGTTTCTCTGCGTGATAAACTTAGAAATGAGGATATCCGCAGTAGAACCAGAATGACTGACATAGCTCAACGGATTAGTAAGCTGAAGTGGCAATGGGCCGGCCATATAGCTCGAAGAACCGACAACCGTTGGGGAAAAAAGGTTCTCGAGTGGCGGCCTCGTACCGGCGGACGAAGTGCATAATAATATATGCATAATAATCCAACGTCTGCCGCGCGGATGGATGCATGGCTAGCGGCAAGCCTAATCGTTAGCGTGCCACACTGCCCTGGGACCGGGCAACCCCAGGATTAGGCCAACCTTACCCTGGTCTGCGGGGGTCTGCTGGGGGGGACAAACCTTTCCCTCGTTATTCGTGTAAATTATTAATTAACCAAAATGGCGGCGATGTGGTTCGCCACCCATCACGTCTCGTTTCTCACGGGGGCGAAAAGCGGCCCACTGAGAGCCGCTTCGCTACGTTGAATGTAAGAGTAGGAATGGGTGGTAAGGTAGATGAAGTATGTCAGATGATGGATGAACGATGCATTGATATTCTGTGCGTGAACGAAACCAAGACGAAAGGATGTGATACCACGGTTCATGGCCCCTACCCGGCATACTGGTCGGGAGTCCCGCAAACTAGCCGAGGCTGTCAGGGAGTTGGTGTGATTCTTTCATCTCGAATGTAAGTAATGGAGCATGAATGTTTAAGCCCAAGACTCCTCTGGATTAGGTTAAAAGATGGACTCACTCGCTTGTTTATCCTTGGGGTCTATGCACCGACGGATCTGCGTGGAGGTGGGTCATTAAAATCCCAACAAGAAAAAGAGGAGTTTTGGGATGAAATGAGAATGAGAATGGCATGAAAGAGGTCTTGAATAAATGCGGAGAAAATGAACAGATCGTGATGTTAGGGGACTTTAATGGATGGGTTGGAGTAAAGCGTGATGGGTATGAAGGAGTTATTGGCAGACGTTGGATTATTATGCATATATTATTATGCACTTCGTCCGCCGGTACGAGGCCGCCACTCGAGAACCTTTTTTCCCCAACGGTTGTCGGTTCTTCGAGCTATATGGCCGGCTCATTGCCACTTCAGCTTACTAATCCGTTGAGCTATGTCAGTCATTGGGGACGAGAGAGAGAAACAGTGTATTGTGTAACTCTGGTGGGCATAGTGGTTGGTTTCTGGAAAAAAATATAACTCGGATGCGGAATGATACCCAATAGCAAACGATTTCTATCAGAGTTACATAATCGCACTGCTAGTTAAATTTAAAGTTACAGTAAAGTTACAATATACGTCCCACTGCTGGACATAGGCCTCCTCTCGTTTCTGAGGGCCATGGTAGCTCAGGAAACGGTAGAAGTACAGGGGCTAAGTACTCGCTATAAATTTCACAGTACGAAAGTAACCCGGTTTCGATCCTCGCCAGCATTAGTGAAATTTTTAATTGCAATTTTAAGTGATGATTTGCTCGACGGTGAAGGAAATCATTAAGAGAAAACCTGCATGTCTGAGAAATAAGAAAAAAAATAGTGATCGATGAGCGTGGCGGACATTTCCTTACCTAAAACCTTCTCATAAACTGGCTAGTCTATATTAAAATTATGTAAAACTACTTAAATACTTTGATTTGCATTTTATAATTATTTTTGCTAGCATAACTACAAGTTTGACTTAAAGAAGGTTGGTTTTTCGTTTTGTAAATACGTATACTCGTACGATATTGACCTAAATGTCTCAAATTCTAAAACTCAAAGCTTATTGATCTTATTATGCTAATGACAATGGAAATTAGGTCTGGTGATTTGACACAGCTTACACTCATTCGTCATAAAATCGCTTTGAATATCCATCCTATTCGTAGTTTTATATCGTAATGCTGTTCAATCATAATTTAATTTTTTATTCATTATTTATTTCAATTTCATTTGACTGCCCTAGGAGGGTACCAGCATACCTGGAGAATCCCTCGCTGAGCATCCACGACCAAACTACTCCACTCCTAAGCGTGGGTGCTCAGGCTGCCCCGCGTATTCTGAGGGGGGGGGGGGGGACAAAAATTCCGCTCGCGACTAAAACTGCTCCGGGCAAGCGGAGCAATAAGAGCAATATCCGTGAATTTTTGCAACATCAGGGGACTTCATTCCAACCTTAACGCTGTCCATTACCATCTGGAGACGACTAAGCCGTCCTTGCTCTTTTTAACCGAGACTCAGGTATCCTCTCCAGCTGATACTTCATATCTCTTCTACCCGGCGTACAAATTAGAACATTCCTTTGTGCCTCGGGCTGGGGTTTGCGTATACGTCAGAGAGGACATCTGTTTTCGAAGCCTCAGCAGTCTTGAAGGTACCTGTCCGTGCTATGGCTGCGCGTATACAGCAATGACCATCCCCGCGTCTACGGGTGCCTGTATCGGTCCCATAGCGGTAATGCCGACACAGACCGACTCATCGACCACGTCCAAATGGCTGCAGACTCCGTGCTACAACAGGTCCCATCCGCAGAGATCGTGATACTCGGTAATTTTAACGCTCACCACGCTGAATGGCTTGGTTCCTGTTTGACCGATTATGCGGGTAGATCTGTCTATGACTTTGCCTTGGCAACTTGGTCTAACACAACTGGTTACTTCGCCTACGCGAATCCCAGATGTGGAAGATCATGTACCTTCCCTGTTGGACCTTCTGCTGACCTTTCATCCGGACGGATATCAGGTCTCCGTCGATGCTCCTTTGGGCTCTTCGGACCATTGTCTGACCCGGAGTACGGTGCCACTCACGCGCCAATCGCAGTTGGGATCTGCAGCTTGCCGCCGTGTTTGGCAATATAGGTCAGCCGATTGGGACGGAATGCGGTCTTTTTTTGCATCCTACCCTTGGAAGCGGGTTTGCTTCTTGCCGGAAGAACCCAGCGTTGTTGCCGATTCTGTTGCTGATGTGGTACTTCAGGGTATAGAACTTTTTATTCCATCCACTGTGGTGCCCATCGGAAGCAGATCCCAGCCATGGTTTGGTCGCTCCTGTAAAATAGCATCACGCTATAAGCAGGAGTCCTGCCGGGCCTGGGCTGATGTATTAACGTGGATATAAATACCAGCGCACTTAAAAAGAAATATAATTCCGCTTCCAGGACCTTCAAAAGCATCATTGCCAAGGCAAGGTCTGAGCATATCGGTAGAATTGGCGAGAAGCTAGTTCACCTTCCTTCGGGAACCCGTGCATTTTGGTCTCTCGCCAAGGCTGTCCAAGGAAACTTCTGTCAGCCATCTCTTTCATCTCTGCACAAAGAGGACGACTCACTGCCCCATGCCGCAAAGGAGAAAGCCGATCTTTTAAGTTTTCTCTTTGCGTCCAACTCGACTCTTGATGACGGGGGGAATACACCGCCGACCGTCCCGCGGTGTGAGTGCTCCATGCCGGATGTGCGATTTACACAGCGCTCGGTTCGTAAAACACTCTTCTTCCTGGACGTTAGCAAGTCAAGTGGGCCTGATGAAGTCCTTCCCATTGTGCTGAAGACGTATGCTCCGGAGTTGGCACAGGTTTTAACGCGTCTTTTGTTTTGTTTGTCTGTTGTTTCGGTTGTTAATGGGCGGCGGTAGCCACTTACCATCAGGCTAGCCGCATGCTCGTTTGCCCCCTCCTATAAAAAAAATCATAAACTGAGACACATATAAAAATCAACTTGCAAACATTAACGTGCAATTTGTCATTTGAATATGTATCAAAGTAAATTACTATCCACCTGATCGTAAATGCCTAATGCTGTCCGACACCTGCAACTAACTTCAGTAGAAGGAAGGCTTGCGTTACATTACAGCCTGTAATTTTACTGGTTTTCTATACTCTTCAAGATGTAATTCAGAAAAGAAATATACAGAAATAAGTAAGAGCATGGTAGCTACCCAGACGAACTCCTAATTATAAATGGAGTCATACCATCATGAGTATTACAACGGGAGATAGGTGCACAGTGAAATTTTTTTTTGGTATCTTCATTAAATGTAACTAATTTTACATTTTTTCGCGCGTTTAATTTGAACTTTTTAACACAAGACCTTACGATACCTTCTTTCCGTATTCAAAATGTGTTGATGTGTTCAAATATGGTGTAAAACGAACCAATGGACCGTGCAGTGGCGGTGTAAGAATATCTACTACCGCATATCGTCCCGTGGGTGTTGTGAGAGGTGACAGTGGGAAACAAACCAGGACATGGGCAGCAGCGCTTTCCTAATAACGACTAAAAATAAAAAAACTGGTGTTGCCAACCCGCAATAAGAAATGCACATGTTCGTGCTCAACATTCGAGTACTCCAATGCTGTCATGCGTAGATTTCCGTTCCGCAGTCTCTGTTGAGACCGGCTGCTTTAAACAAAATTCGATCTGTAGGATATTATTATGCCTCAAAGTAATCAAAATATTTACTTTCTTCCTCTTTATTAGCAATTATAAAAGTCAGCTGATGACTATGGGACTCTCCCCTTGCATGGAGGATTTGCCTTTATGTGGAGGATTTGCCTTTATGGTCGGGCTTGGCGGTCGGATTCACGATCACCGTACAAGACCTCTCACGCTTTGACGCTGCTCCGTTATTAGCCTTTGTGTAAGGCTCATTACCGAGCAGCGTCATTATGTAATCAAAATCATTTTTTTTTTATTTTTATAGATGCTGCAACTCATTCCTAAGTCACAGCGCCACGGAGCCTGTGACTTAGGAATGAAGAGATCAACATATTTCGCTATTTCTTTTTGGGGCATGTTTTGAACGTAAATTATATTTTATTTACTACGGCACTTCGTTAACCGGGATTTCACGGCAGGAGACAGCCGCAACGGAATCACGTCGCGAGCTTTCGCGTATCTTAGCAGTAGACGTATTTTAATAAATATAAATAAAATTAATTATTATAATTAATAAATATGAATAATATGTATTTAAATATAAAACTTTTTATTTGAAGCAGACATAATTCTGCAAAGAACTTCGTTGACTGAAAGCATTTTTGATTATTGATATATATATATATATATATATATATATATATATATATATATATATATATATATATATATATGTGTGTGTGTGTGTGTGTGATCATAACAGATTACATGCATGCCTAAAACTTATTTCAGACCAAAAACCCGGCATACACATGAGCAACCAACTCCTAGGACTAATGTGGGATTCCTCGCAGACTGCCATTAATAATATAGTATATTTCGTTATTACAACCGTCAGTTTATTTTTATTTACTATAACATATAAACACATTTTTAATGACATTTTGCATTTGTAGTTTTTCATTTTGCCGTGTTACTTTTAAAAATCTAGTGGAAAATTGTATTTAAAAAATTGGGTTAAAATAAAATAAATGCCCTAAATTGTTTCTCCTCTCAAGAAATAAGCTTGTTAAAACACGTAGCTTGTTACCAGGTCAAGTTTCATGTAGTGAAAATAAAGTTTGCTTCGTGTTCTAAGAAAGGTTTAAATGTAATTCTGTTAAAAGCACTATAGGTGGAAAGAACCTATAGTGCTTTTAACAGCATTACATTTAAATATTCTTCAAAACTCTTTTAATAAATTACACAAAACCTAAATTGTTTAGTGCTGATTTATCAGGTGCTCGAAGATCAAGGAAGAAAACCTGTATATCTTAAAAGTGAAAAAGTTTGCGAAGTGTGTGAAGCGATTAAGGAGTCGTGGAGGACGTTGCCTGCCCTAAAACTCTCTCAAAATGAGAGGAGTCTGTGCCCAGGAGTAGGATGTATACAAACTGTTACTTTAGTTATGGCATAAAAATATCAAAAATTGCCAGAAACTAATTCTTGCCCCCTGACGGAACAGCTTTTAACTAGCCTTAGTAGAGTAGAGACAGTGCAAAAGTACATGAATTGATGATGATTGATAATAATGACAATAATTATGAGATATACTATTGGATATAGATAAATGAGGAAACCGTGGTGAGCGCGTTGTAGTTTGTTATCAGCAATAACACCGATGTAAGTATTTTTGTATGCACAGCCTTATTGGCGGTTTTATTATAAACTATAATTCCACTAGACAATAAACTAGAATTCCACCGTATCATTGCCAATATAACGCGATTGAGCTAATCTGGGCTCAAATAAAAGGTGCATAAACTAGGTAAAATCTGTATCTTAGGTCACCAGGTCCCCACATTGTAGTTATCCGGGGACAAAATAGACAGATGAAGCTACAATAAATGATTTCCTTCGCAATTATACAATACAAAATGATTCACTTATATTCTAGTAAGAAAAAAAACAAAACTAATAAGAAAGAGAAAAAAAAGGAATGTCGCACTAAACAGCAAACAGAGACAACAGTTAAATATTCTACAACAGTAGGTATTACATTTTACTTTTTAATGGTCACATTTAGGATGCACATAATTGAGTAGAACAATATAATCAAAATAATATATCCGTAATTATGATACCCATAGATATATGTATACGTAAATAACTGGGCTGTGATCTACATAGTACAAATTTTCAGTAAGCTGAAGTAACATACGTGGTAAGTTTTATACGCGGTAGAGCCATGCTGCAACTATATTATGGTTGTAGCACGAATGGGTCGGCTCGACCGGGGAAGGACCACGCTCTCACAGAATACCAGCGTAAAATAGCAGCTTAACGCTGCTGTGTTTCGTACGGTGAGTGTAGATAACCGGAGATCCTTTTTACTGGAAACGAGGCATTCACGGGTGACAACGCATCTGCATTTTGATTCATAATCGAAGATAGATGTAGATGTCTATGGGCCACAGCAACCACTTACCATCAGGTGGACTGTGTGCTCGTTTGTCACCCTATCCTATAAAAAAAACAAAGGGCTGGTCATATAGTTTGAAGAACTGACAACCGATTAGAAAGAAATGTTCTCGAGTGGCAGCCTCGTACCAGTAAGCGGATAAGGCGGCTTCCCACTGGGTAGAGTGATGACCTCATAAGTCATGCATAAAGCAGAGGGAGACAAGTGGCTCAGGTTGTTTCATGTAATAGTCTCCTAGTGACTGTAATTATGATGATGATAATAATATCAAATAATCTTTCTAATGGAAAAATTTATATAGACGTAATATTTATTATGCATTCTAGGAATTCCGTCTTTGAAATCGATCAGTTTGACAGAGAAAAATGTTCCTTTGTCTCCACTCTCCAGATACGTTTCAGAGACAATATACTGAATGTGAGCAAAATTGTATTGATGTTTAAATTGAATTTTCTTTTTACGAAATAGCGAGTACTCTTCTTGCAAAATTTTTCTCGATTTGAAATTATGCATGGAATTTTAAAATGTCTCTCGTTCTGCAAAACTTGACGTATGCCAAACTTTTTAACATTTTTTTAGTAAAATATAATAGAATAGAACAAAATAATTTTTATTCAATATAGATTGCATAATTCTTATTGGGTCATTTTTTTAATTTTACCACTGGTTCGCAAAAAAACCAGATACCCAGCGGGACAAATAAGTTATTTTATCCTACTTTCATGATGGGTACCATAATATTTTACGTGGTAGAACTAGCAGCTATATTAATTGTATATTTTGATCATGTAGAAAGAATGAACGAGGAAAGAGTGACAAAGCAAATTTATGTTGCAGAAGCGAACGGCAGGGTCTGGAAGGACGCCCTAGACGAAGGTTTATCGACGAAATCGGCGATACATTGAAAATGGGCCAGATTAGGAGTACCCTTAACCGACGAGCGTGCATGCGTAGATATATGGATGTAAAGGAGGCGAGAGAGGTGTGTCAGGATCGCGCCAAATAAGAGGTCCGTAGTCTCTGCCTACCCCTCTGGGCGACAGGCGTGAGTGTTTGTGTGTGTGTGTGTGTGTGTGTCTGTGAGTGTGTGTGTGTGTGAGTGTGTGTGTGCGTGTGCGTGTGTACGTGTGTGCGTGTTTGCGTGTGCGTGTTTGCGTGTGCGCGTGTGCGCACGCGCGTGTTTGTGTGTGTATGTGTGCGTGTGTGTATGTGCATTTATGTGTGTGTGTGTGTGTGTGTGTGTGTGTGTGTGTGTGTGTGTGTGCGCGCGTGTGTGTGTGTGTGTGTGTGTGTGTGTGCGTGCGTGCGTGTGTGTTGTAGCACGTTATGGTCGGCTCAACCGGGAAAAGACCACGCTTTCACAGAATACCAGCATAAAGTAGCAACTCAATGCTGCAGTTTTTCGTATGGTGAGTGTATAGTACAAAAATAACCCCCTTTTCTGCCGACTTCCAAAAAGGAGACGGTACTCAATTCGGGTGTATGTTTTTTTTTTTTATGTGTGTTACCTCATAACTTTGTACTGGGCGAACCGATTTCGATGATTCTTTTTTTATATGAAAGCTGACAGTTCTCGTGTGGTCCCATATGAATTTGATCAAGGTCAGACCAATGGTTATTGAGTTATTCTTAAATAACCTATATTGAAGTCGGCTGTACAAAATTTTTAATTTTAAATTATACTAGAAACGAGATGTAGATGTCTATGGGCCACAGTATCCACTTAATATCCGGTGGACTGTGTGCTCGCTTGTCACTCTTATTCTATATAAAATAAAAAATATAATAGCATGAGAGTCGAATTTATCACACACTATCGATTTGCCGATTATATATGGCAGAGTAGATTCGCCAAGTTGTGGCAAAATCGTTACAAGACCTTATCGTTACGCTTAATTACTTTACTACTGTCTCCCAACAGATAGATCTTCAATATATAAAAACGCTGCCCCAACGAAAAATTAATACAAATGTTAGTTTAATCCAAAGAATACTATAATACACAATAGAATGGCTGCCAACCTTATTTTGTTCGAGAACAGGTGTCGCCGGGAACACACATACAAGCGGTTACGTCTTATTATCACTACTAGAAACCAAATTCGCTCATTGGACATATAAATTTCAATAAGTAAATGTTACAAACGCATTTTAATATTACATAAAATCAGAATTTATTCCAACGCGATAACAACGGATTCACAACAAATCTTTATAAGGAATAATTCTGTTGACAGACTGAGAAAATTTGCACATTTTAAAGTTTTGATCGATATTCAAGATCATCAAAAAAAAGAAATCGGTTTAATTTTAAAACATGGTCGTCACTTCATCTAGTGGGGGGACGCCCTACACTTTGCCTGCCGGTACGAGGCTGCCACTCGAGAACCTTTCTTCCCCATCGGTTGTCGGTTCTTCGAGCTATATGGCCGGCCCATTGCCACTTCAGAATACTAATCCGTTGGGCTATGTCAATCACTCTGGTTCTACTGCGGATATCCTCATTTCTGAGTTTATCACGCAGAGAAACTCCGAGCATAGCCCTCTCCATAGCTCGCTGAGCGACCTTGAGCTTCCTCATCTGGCCAGCAGTGAAGGACCACGTCTCAGTTCCGTATGTCATCACTGGCAACACGCACTGGGTGTACAGTCTTATTTTCAAGTTTTGAGGTATACCTGACGAGAAGATGTGCCGTAATTTCCCGAACGCTGCCCAACCGAGTTGAATCCGTCGATTGACCTCTCGGTCGAAGTTGGACTTACCTAGTCGGACTATTTGTCCCAGGTAAACATACTCGTCAACAACTTCGAGCTTAGTGTTCCCAACAACTACCGGCATAGGTGTGACATGGACATTAAACATGATCTTTGTTTTGTCCATGTTCATCTTACGACCTATCCGTTGGGAAACACTATTGAGGATATTGAGCATAGTGCTTAGGTCCTCCAGCGATTCTGCCATAAGGACTATATCGTCGGCAAATCGAAGGTGAGTGATGTACTCGCTATTGATGTTGATACCGTACCCTTTCCAGTCCAGAAGCTTGAAAACGTCTTCCAATGTAGCAGTGAAGAGTTTCGGGGATATGACGTCACCCTGTCTTACACCTCTCTGCAATTGATAGGTTTCGTACTCTGGTTCTGTACTCGGATAGCCATCGTAGCCCTACTGTACAAGCACTTCAACACTTCGATATACCGATAGTCAGCTCGGCACCGCTAAAGGGACTGCAGCACCGCCCAAATTTCGACGAAATCAAAGGCTTTCTCATAGTCCACATACGCCAGACATAGTGGCAAATTGTACTCTTCGGATTTCTGTACAATTTGCCGAAGGGTATGTATGTGGTCTATGGTGCTAAAGCCTTTTCGAAAACCGGCTTGTTCGGGAGGCTGGAAGTCGTCAAGTCTGCGCGCGAGACATGATCTGGTCAGATATGCAGGAAGTCGATGGATGCAGGTGGCTCAGGACCGTGCTTTGTGGCATTCTTTGGGGGAGGCCTATGTTCAGCAGTGGACTTGTGAAGGCCTGTAATGATGATGATGATTTTAAACATGTTTATTTGTAAATAGTGTGCAAACTAATTGAATAATAACTTATTAAATATTACACGACAATTGACAACTCACAACTAGACATGGGACGAGTACTCGGTTTGGATTCGCTACTCGGCGGATTAGGCCATTTTTTAGGGTTCGGCCGAGCACCGAGCATTAACGGCCGAGTACCGAGTACTCGGCCTTAATTATATTCCAGAGAAAAATAAAGACAAAAAGCCAGTTTTTATCATTACTATTATTATATTTGACACATTAAAACATCAGGAACATGAAAAGCAGCAGAAATATTTAGAACGTACATAAGAATCTATAATAGAAATTTTTATTACTAATATTTAAAATTTAAGAGTGGAAGATCAATAATTTTTCTAGATGTTTTCCGATAAAACGATTTCTATAAGCAGTAATTTTCGCGCCAAATAACGAAAATTATCTCTCGAACATGAACTCATGTTGTCTCATTTGATAAGTAATCAGTAATCACTCATCAACAGTATCCGTGGGTGTGTGACTGATCGAGTACCGATACAAGTACTTTTCTTTCGATACTACTTGGTACTAAGTTTTAAAGTATCGATACCCAAAGTACTTGGTATAGAAAGAAAAGTATCGAGTAACTACTTGTATTTCCTCGTATCGTTCCATCCCTGACTCTGTGTAACGGAAATAACCACACGCCGTTCGCTACTGCGTTTTTTTTAAGCCGAGTATTCGGCCGAGTACTCGGCCCAATCTAGGCCGAGTACCCGGTGGCCGAGTACTCGGCGAATCACTACTCGTTCCATGTCTACTCACAACACACCTTAACGAATAAATTCAAGTGGCGTCGCTGAGGATAGTATGTAAGTACTACAATTAAACGTATTTCTGTAAAATTTTAACCGCCATGTACTGCCGGCGTACAACAATCCACCACCCTATAATATCTCTTGGGTATCATAAGAGGCGAAAGAAAGCACTAAAACGGAAGATGGGCAACAGCATCTTTTTAATAACAACACAAAATAATAGAAACTACTGTCGTAAACTCAAATTTCAATTGTGCCAATAAAGAAATTGCATGGCTTTTAATATTTTTGTTATGAAAGTTTACTTAAAAGATAAAATAAAAAAATTAACAATTGATTTTTCTTGTTATTTTACAATTAAGTTTTTTTCTAAAATGTAAATTCAAACGCCAGTGACGTCATTGTATTACTTTAGTAACGCCACCGCACGGTGAAATGATAAAACACTCATGTTTTTGTTGCCAAAATTAAAAAATTGTCGTTGCATAACACAGGTTATATATGTATTGTTATGAAACATGGTGATCCGAATATAGAAAATACAAAAGTATATCTAGCATTATTGCGATTGGCTCACAACCTCAACGGATATAATGACGTCACAACCAATTACAAGTAATTTGTTTCATTCAAAAATTTAAATGTTTTTTATTAATAATTACTAAAAAAAATAGAATTGTTAATAAAATAATTTAAATATACTTTAAATTAATTATTCTTTCTTTTATATATCAATAAGTGGCCAAAAAATTAATGCAATTTCTCTATTATGGCAAATATGACCTAAAAGGCAATATATTGAGGGGGGGACCTATGTTCAACTGTAGACTATTGATAGCTGTAATGAATTAATGAATTAATCTTTAGGTGAACTCCTGTTGCCCATTACCTGCCACGACTCAAATAACAGCAATAAATAATGACCATGCTTTCGTAGTCTTGGAGACTGTCATCGGCTAATATGTCACGATAAATTGTTCTTTGTGTATTTACTCGTACTTTTTTGACAAACGGTACTTGTTATTTGTTATTTATTAGAAACAACAAAAGCTGAGTCGTGCCAGCGTATTCACATATTGAACGCAATATATACACAATTATGTACATATTATTTATTTATATATTAGCCACCCGCTCCGGCTTCGCCTCGGTGGAATCTATTAATGTGGCATTATTTGGATTTAGAATAACCATTAAAGATCAGTTATCTTATATTTTTTTCGTTATCATTTCCGTTCTCTTTACTCATCATACGGAACACAGCAGCATTAAGCTGCTATTTAACGCTGGCATTCTGTGAAAGTGTGGTTTTTCCCTAGTCTAGTTGACCCATTTGTGCTACTACCATAATATAACTGCAGCGTGGCTCTAACTTTGCTCTTTCATTTACAAATATATTTTAAATCGCATATGTTTTTATTTGTGCTAATTTGTTATTTTTAAGTTCAAAGATACTTTTTCTTGTCCCTTGATTCCTTTGTTTGAAGTATATATTCATTATTACGTTGGCGTTCTTAATTAACCGATCAGTAAAATTAGATCAGACGGCAAACGAGGGAACAGGATTTGAATTCCACTTGTAATCCATGCTTGCATAATATGCACCGACTGCAATGAGGTTTCTAATGTAAAATCTGTGTGATCCGAACGTTGATCGAGTAAAGGAAATGTTTCTGCTTTTAGTAAGGCGGTAAGTTATCAATTAACATCATCATCATTATCATCTTCATTTAGCCTATCAAGGTCCATTGCTGAACATAGGTTGTCCCATAGACTGCAAAATAGGGGTTCTCAACTGCAATTTTTTATTGAGTTATCAGAAAATTGCTAATGTCCGTATCCTTCTTTTGTTTCCTGTTATCCTTTTGTGAACCGGTAGTTCGGGACAGTTCGGGACCAGCTACCAGTTTTACAGTTTAAATCAAGAGAGAAGACAGTTCCCTACTGTCTTCTCTCTTGATTTAAGTGATAGTAAAAATAGTTAAAGTTTCAATTTTGTACTCTTACGGGAAGTTATGAAGATAAAAATGATGTTTTTTTCCTACTGCACCTTAAGGAATACAGTTCACTTCCGATAGACGTCAAGATCGGGACCATTCCATAGGGACCCGTAATCTTAGTCATCTATACTTTCTTTTGAGAGAGGACAGACGGGCTTTGAGTGGCACACCTTCTCAGTGGTCACGCCTACCTCGTTCTTCCCGAACCCAACGTGATGTGGTATTAGTTTCTGAGGATAGAACGTCGCTAATTGGTTGATCTCTGCTGCAGGGCGGGTCACTGACTGTCTGTGTACCCCTTTCAGTAGTATAGTTGTAGCACGAATGGGTCGTCTCGACCGGGGAAGGACTACGCTCTCACAGAATACCAGCGTAAAATAGCAGCTTAACACTGCTGTGTTTCATATGGTGAGTGTAGAGAACTGGAGACCCTATTTACAAAGAATTTAAAGAATTTTTCTTTCACTGGTATTCCTATTACTTCTGATATACTGCAAGCATCTGATCTGATAATTCCAAGCGTGTATACTTTCTGCTTATTCATAAAATAAGCATGCTTTCGATTTCAAATGACTGGCTGATTTTGGTAAAGCTCGAAAAACATCGTAACTTTTTGTTGGTGGACTAGCCATTTTGTTTATGTTGCTTGATATAGGTTTGTTACGAAATGAACATGAAAGCAAATGTGTAAGCACTTGTACGTCTAGCCGCTCCCTTTGATCCGTGTCCAAAAAACGACGTGGAACACGAGGCAAATGACGAACCACATGTTGCTAATTGCAATTTTGAAGGAAAACATCTTGAGTAAACCCAGATATCTGAGGGGTAAGTATTTAAATAATTTAATTGCGTGGAATATTTCTTAGGTTTATTTATTTCGCTTAGCAAAAATGCTTTCTATGCGAAATCTATTGTCTCGCTTAACTCCAAAGAAATCTAAAATAAATTCTTATTCAGTGTTACGGCCAGCAGCTGCTTATCCCAGGAGTAGGGTCCTCCGCGTCCCATAGACGAAGAACCTACAAGCAGGTGTTAGTCGGGCCTGCTACAGGCCAAAGGTGGAAAGTTTCTAATTACAATAAACAATCAGGAGGGAGCGTTCTATTCTTATAAAGGTAGCTTACTTACCTCTATCCAAGGCGACTGGTCCCTCAGGATTCGGTCAGGTCGCATGTGGATGAATAGTTCTAGGAAAGTAAGGATCAGTGATGTGTTTCTGGGTGTGGCTGGTAGTGTTATTGACCTTATTATACCGTTACCATCTGCAGCAGTTCACACCTCCGCACCGCTCCCACTGCTCTCCGTCCACAGTCACTTTCTTCGTCTCTACGATGACAGTCCCTTCACTCTGTCGTACGATTAACTACCTTACAGAAGACACTAACTCTCGTTTGTTATAAAGCTTAACACGCGAGAACGAATCAACGGTCACTACCATTTTGCGTGGCCACAGTTATTTCTAGAATATCAAATACCGCACTAGTAACTAATACAGTCGAATCCACTTATACGGTCTCAGCGTTAAACCTAAAAATCCCGGGTGAAGCTCTCAGCAAGGAATACGCGCTACAATTCTCAGTCAGTATATTTACTATACGCGCCTACCATTACGAGTTCCCGACAAAATGGACCGCTTGCTATCTATCGCAGCGATGAATTTGGACTCTCAATTTTTCTAGCGCGTTCTCGACACCCACCGTTCAACACGCTCGGACGAACTTCATCCCGTATCGCGCCGAGCCGAGTGCCATCTAGCGTCGATGCTTGACATTAGCGCTTTTGCGCGAATATTCAGTATTCAGAAAATTACAACGACTTGTTATCTCGCTTTTAAATGTTCTTACTAAGATAAGATGAAATTTAATGCAAATTATGCAATCAGTTAAAGAAAATTAGGCGCGCATGGCAGCACGGAATTAAGACATTTTAATCACATTTACTTTTTGTTTTATTTATAAAGCGCCATATTATTCTTAAAACATTAAAGTATCAAACAAGCTTTCTCTATCCTCATGATTTCTTATATTTAAGCGAACCATGGGTGCTGTAAAGTACTCGAAACGTCGGGAATATAAAATAAGTTAATAAACGCGATACTCGTAAAATCCGTAAAACTAGTTTTATTTAAATCTCTATCCTCAATTGAATATCAAAATTCAGAAGCGTTGTCATCCCTAAGGACTAAAATGGCATGGTCTTCGGTTCTACTAAAATATGATCCTACTCCGGTCGAGCATACTCATAGATATAATATTTCTATGAGCAGACACATTCATGCTACAGTCATAACCTAAGTGCAGCATGGCTCTATCATGTTTGATGTAAATTTCAAACGTAGAAGACGACGGTTCCTACGAAACCGAAAACTAAGGTTTTTATAAGAATACTAATAAGGCTATTAAAGTTACTAATTAATCTTAACCATTACCACTTCAACTTAACCATTCCAAGTATCATTTATAATGATAGTGTTCACGACCAGTAGTCGAATGGCAGATTTGAATTCACGATTTTATGAGTTTGCATTTTGCACCCTTACCTTCTTCTTCCGCTTCTTGTTCTTCTTCTTTCGCTTATAAAATATGTTTGTGGATGCTACCCAATTATAGTGTACTATCTAAACCTGATCGGAGGTTGTTGTACGTATTATTATGCAGTTTAGTTTCTGTCCTTTTTTAGATACCATACAACTAGATTTACGCACACTTTTAATAAATTCGTATTTGTTTAGTACATAACATCAGTTTTATTATGATGCGACATGTTTCATTAGCAATATTGCAAGTTTTAGAGTTGTTGGGTGGTTTAACAATACCTTGTAGTTAGGCAATTGTTTTTATTATTACATTCACTCACACATGCACATTGACCGTATTTCTCATCTTCCTACAACATATTGTGCGCCTGAGCTCCCTCACAGATCCTTCATTTTATAATGTAAATTTAACGATTTCCTCATAATACGCGATAAAAAAAAATCCGCTACTGAATAATAAAAAAATCAAAACATTAACAAGTAATCGCAGTGATATTAATGAAAATTCTATGGCACATAGCCATCACTGGTGGACATTTTTGTCAAAAAATGAGGCTCGCCTAGATAAATATAAGTCCTCCCCCCCCCCAAATTTGGTGTTGACATTAGCCTCTATGCTTTAAAATTTTATTTGATCTTACTAAGAATGAAAATGTTATATAAGATATATTTAATGAAGAAAATTGTATCTACAATTCTTGCAAATAATCATTGTAAGTAATTCAAAGTATTCCCAGGCTAAATACAACCCATTTTAAAGTTCGTGTTCTTTGTATTAATGAAATTTAATTAAAATCCTTAGAAGCATCGTAGACGTAGTCAGAATTGAACGGAATAATCGGTAGAACCACTTACCATCAGATGGATTATAAGTTCGTTTTTCTGTTCAGTTTAAAAGAAATAAAATCGATTACACTAAAAGACATAATTAGAAAGCAGGTCGTAGTAGCAATGAGGAAATCCTTGTGTGTTTTTTTATAGGACAAGGGTGACAAACGAGCAAACAGTCCACCTGATGGTAAGTAGTTGCTGCGGCCCATATACATCTACATCTATCTTTTATTAAAAATCAAAATGCAGATGCGTTGTCACCCGATAAGATGGAATGCCTCATTTCCAGTAAAAAGGATCTCCGGTTCTCTACACTCACCATACGAAACACAGCAGCGTAAAGCTGCTATTTTACGCTGGTATTCTGTGAGAGTGTGGACTTTCCCCGGTCGAGCCGACCCATTCATGCTACAACTATACTACTAATATAACTACAGCATAGCTCTACCACGTAAAAAAAAATTATTTCTATTATTATTTTATATTTCTATTCTATTTTTAGTGTTATGTTTTAATTGCAATTGTAACATACTCGTATAGGCGTCTCGCTTCCTTTGCAGAAATTGATGAACGCCTACTGAGTTTGCAACTTTATTCATTAGAAACAGATTAATCTTTAATTAATCAAGTTTCATATAGTTAAGATTGCCTTTCATTTTAATCACTGTTGGAATGTTCCGTCTATAATTAAAGTTCTATTATAATTTGAGTGTAATGTCTCTACTAGGCGATGTAACGTTTTCCGATTGACAATCTCGTACCAGTAAGTGCAGTGAAGAGTTTTCCCTTTCCCCCACCCCTGACACTTCATAGAGTGAGTAACGTAGTGAAATGGTATTTAATGAATTTTATCTTGAACAGTGGATCTAAATAGGCTATAACGATGATAACAATAACGTTTTTTTTTTAATTATTTATAAATAACAGCATAAAATTTTATACTTTACTTTACTTAACTTATCTTCACGCACAATCCTTAACGGGGTAGCCAGAGAGAACAGTTCGCCAAGTGTCACGATCCTTACATACCTCTTTCGCTTCTTTCAGATTCATTATCTTCTTCATACATGCACGTCTAGGTATCAGAGTACTCTTGACCCTCCCCTCTTCGAGCAATTTGCTTACATGGTCTTCGAAAGTTAGTCTCGGTCTACCTCGACACCTTTTAATATTAACTTTCGCGCTGTATATTTTCTTCACCATTCGGTCTTCACTCATTTGCTCAACGTGCCTTAACCATTGAAACACGCCCTTATCAATTTTTGTGATAAGGTCATCTTTCAAATCTGCCATATAGCGAATCTCTTCGTTTCGCTTTCGGTCGGCCATGGTAATGCCGCACATTTTACGAAGAGATCGCATCTCCACTGCATTCAAATTGCTTTTATGCTTCTTCTGGCATACCCAAGTTTCGCTACCATATAACAAAGTCGGTACCAACACTGCGTTATGTAAAGTGTAAGGCGTGCACTCTTCACTACGCCTTGCCTTTTGACTAACGCAGTCAGAGCACCATTGACTTTGTTCCTGGCAGCGAAACGCCTGTCCACATTTAAATCATATCTTCCATCCCGGCTTAAAGCACTCCCCAAGTATACAATTTCATTAACCTGTTCTAGACATTCCTTATTTACCCATATTTCACACTTCGTTCTCTCTTCGTCCCTTTCAAATACCAGAACCTTAGTTTTATTAGCATTCAAACGGAGACCTTTAATTTCACATTCCTATTTCACACACGTGAATAATGCCTGCAGTTCTGTCTCTGATGGTGCAATAAGCACTGCATCATCAGCATACAGCAGATAATTTACTTTAATGTCACCCAATTTTACACCCAAACAGCTATCTTTCAGCTTCTGTAAACAGCTGTCGAGATACAGTATGAACAGCCAAGAAGACATGACACAACTCTGTTTTACGCCCGTTTGGACGCTAAACGTGGGTGACAGGTCATGCCCTACCCGCACACAGGCTTTACAGTCACAGTAAAGTGACTGCACAGCCCTTAGCAATTGATCATCCACACCATACCCCGGCAACAGTTCCCACATTTTCTTCATTACAACCTTATCAAATGCTTTCTCAAGATACACAAAAGCACAGAAAATCTTCTGGTTAGCAGCCAGAAGTTTCTCCGTGATTATGCGGAGAGAAAACATTTGATCCGTGCATCCTCTTCCAGGTCTAAATCCGCATTGTGCCTCCCATAGAAATCTTTCCGATTTCTTTTGCATCCTACGTGTCAAAACCTTCGAGTAAACTTTACTTGCTAAACTGGTCAAGCTGATCGCCCGATAGCACCCGCAGTCAAAATGTGAACCTTTACCTTTATATAAAAGCACAATGACTGCGGATCGCCAATCATCCGGGACATCCCCCGTCCACCAGCACAAATTGCACAGCAGATGAAAGCTGTCCCAGACGCGAAGCCCACCATACTTGACCATTTCAGCAGTAACTCTGTCTAGTCCCGCAGCCTTACCACATTTCAAACCGCACGAATTTCTGAATTTCACTGAATTTCGAATCGCACGTTCAATCTCTTTCATACTGATGACCTCAGTGTTATCGAGGTCCGGGTCTGGCGTACCAGTCACGGCGTCACCCCCGGATCCCTCACTAATATCATCACACGCATACATTTCTCTATTAAATTCGCTCCATCGCTGCATGACGTCCGATTTTTCTGAGAGGACGTCTTTGGTTCTCGAAAGCACTTTGTTCATTCTTAAGGCCGTCGCACCACTTCGGGTCCTTCCAATCTCTTTCCAGAAGAGTTTGGAGTTCTCCTTAAAGTTGTGCGACAACCTTTTGTCCGCTTCCATTCTACACCTTTCACGCACTTCCTCAATCAATGCTTTCGTGGGAAGTTTCTGCAGCTTATATCTTTCTTTCATCTTCTCTCTCATATCCTTATCATTACTAGAGGCCAAGTAGTCTAACCATGCTTTCTTCTTCTTCTTTACAGCTTCTTTTACTTCATCATTCCACCATGCATCTCTTCTTTTACTACTACCTATTTTTATCGTTCCACACACATCTTCCGCTGCATTTACCATTCCATCCCTAAGGTTCTGCGATGTTATTTTCACACATTCTTTTCTGCCATCAATGGTGTCAAGCTTTTCGGCTACCCTCGCATCATATTTATCCCTAGTATTCGCTTCCTGAAGCTTCCAGCTTCGGATGCGACAGACCGACTTTGATTCTGTTACTGCCGTTCGGTAGCGCCAATCCACCAACAGACCCCTAAATCTACTAATCACTAGATAGTGATCCGTTCCCAGGTTAGCACCCCTGAACACTCGCGTATCCATCACCTGTTTTCTCAGTCGGTCATCCACGAGGAACAAATCGATCATACTTCTCTCATTCTTTCTTTTTCTAGTATACATATGGATTTTCTTGTGATTAAACATAGTGTTTGTCACAAGAAGACCCTTTTCCTTGCATATAGCCAGTATAAGCTTGCCAGCATCATTAACCCTTTTATCGCCAAACTTTCCAAGCATCGTCTCGTACCCTGGTCGAGCGGTACCAACCCATCCATTCAAATCACCACATACAACAATTCTTTCGTTTCCCCTAACCAAATCTAGAACTTTTCTTACATTATCCCAAAACTCCTCCAGCTCAGCCCTGGACGACGAAGCTACCGGCGCATAAACAGCCAAAAGGAATAACTTCGTCAGTCCCATTTTAAAGCGAACCCAGAGAAGTCTTGAGTTCACAGCCTTATATTCAGTCATAACATCGACCAACCGAGACGACAGCAGCACCCCCACTCCCTGGCAGGCGCTTTCGCTCTCCGGGACTCCGGCCCATAGAGCTAACGCCCCGCCAGGGAGCTCTCCAGTACCACTGCCCTTCCGTTTGGTCTCCGACATACACACGACATCTAATTCTCTTTCTTTCATTATTTCGATCAACTCATTCGTCTTATCTCTAATGCCTCCTCTAACATTCCACGTGCCAACTCTGCACTCTGTCCTCCACCTTCCGCCGTGTCGGGCTGTGCGTGACGGGTGGCGGTCCCCATCGCCGCTTTGCGCGCTGCATTCCACACCAACGGGGACGAGGTGGTGTGCGTCGCCTTGGGGGGACGCGCTAACCCTCGTTGGCATGGGTGCGCAGCTGTGTAGAATCGCAGCCCTGAAAAGGTCTGGCAGGGGTCGCGACGAGCACGCTTCTACAATGACCCCCATTAAAGTTTTATGCTTTTATTCATAAATGTATGTATTTATAAACGGTTCAGGTGAAGAATTCAACTAAATGGTTTATCATTCATAGAGTATGAAATAGTTAATGAAACGCAATAAAACACGAAATCTGTTAAATTTATTTAAAAATAGCTGTTTCCCGCGACTTCGCCCGCGCGTAATTTATTACGATTGGATTTGATGGGTTTTATTTTATTCCGCGGAACCCTAATTATTATTTCTAAAATTAAACTTACTTTTTATAAATATTTTATAATCATTTGGACTTCGAGAAAGCTTTCGACCGTGTGGACCACATTATACTACTGTATAAACTCTATAAACTAGGGATCCGTGGTAATCTATTCAGATGGATGGAGTAATACTTACGTAATCGTTATCAGGCAGTCGTTATTGGTGGATTATACTCTAATTTTGTTTTAATTCTATCTGGTGTACCACAAGGCTCAATCTTAGGACCGTTGCTCTACGCTTCTAATTTATATGATATCGGTACTTGCTTACATCATGCAAAATACTTAATGTACGCGGATGACACAAAAGTATACATGAGGATTAAAAATCATACTGATAGTATCAATCTTCAATCTGATCTCGATAGATTAAACGAATATTATGCTCAAAATCATATATGTATAAATATATATAAGTGTCATTATATATCATTTACACGTAAGAAAAATGTCATACATTTTTGTTATAAAATTAACAATGTTAAAATAAATAAATCACATTCCGTTAAAGATTTAGGCATTATTATGGATGCAAAATTACAGAGATTTAGGTTTCGTTTTAAGAGTATGTAGCCCCTTTTCAAATATTACGTGTTTAAAAATTTTGTATTATTCATATGTTAGGACTATTCTCGAGTATTGCAATATAATTTGGAATCCACAATATAAGACATATATTCGTGCTATTGAAGACATTCAGAAAAAATGGTTAATCACTTAAACTACAGGCATCATCGAATTTCCCAAAAATATGTCGATTCATGTAAGCATTTTCACCTCTTAACGCTTGAAAAGCGTCGCATATTATATGACATGACGTCCATGCATAGCCTTTGTAATGGTCACATTGACTGTCCAGATTTAGTATCCAGAATATTGTGTTTAAATTTTCCTAGAACCAGAACACGGCAAACAAAGTTTTTTTCGATTGCACATACAAAAACAAATTATGCTCAAAATTCATTAGTCTCTCGGATACACAGAGAATATAACAAAACGTTTCACTATGTAGACATATTCTATGGAAGTAAACCAAACTTTGTGCGAGAACTTTTGAAAATACTTAATGATTAGGTATTTCATATCACACACACACACACACACGTGCGAGTGCATACGATTACATCTAAATTGTTATGCGCTAAAATGTAATAAAGTGTCGGTTCGGTTAAAATAAAATGTTTTCAAAAAAAATGTAAATCCTTATTAGCTGTAAGATATAGATGTATATGAAAAATAGTTATAAGAACTTAAAGAGCTGTGGATTTTGTTAAATAAATAAATAAAACAAAATAATAAAATAACATCAGCTATCTGCCAGTGAAAGTCCGGTCAAAATCGGTCCAGCTGTTTTAAAGATTAGCCGGAACAAACAGACAGACAGACAGAAAGACAAACAGAAAAAAATTTAAATATCGTGTTTTTATTATAAGTACCGTATATACTTTCATATGCATATAGTGAAAAGCTGTTATTTCGACATTACAAACAGACACTTCAATTTTATTTATTTGTATAGATGTTATACAAATAAAATTTTATTTTCAATAAATTATCGATATGGCGATTTACATCACAGTATCTAAATTTTACTACTGGTTTTTTAAGGAAGTTAATTTATCTGATGGTAAGTGAATGTTGTAGATTTTGTGGGTCCTAGGCATCTACATCTATTCTCAATTTGGCAACAACATGGTAACATAAAGATGAAGACCTAACAGCCCTTAGAACTAAGATAGAGAGCCTCGTTGCCAGTAAAAAGGAAATAAATCAATTTTGTTATCAATTTCCTGTTAATTTCTTTCAGGCGGAAATGAGATTCAAATTTGACAAGATTGACATTTATTTAAACCAGGTACTTCTTGCTGTCTCTAACATAAAACTAATTATGAACAATGTTGATAAAGTTTTGAACATTCGAACATATTTGAAGTTTGAGTTTAATAAATACTGTGATAATATTGCGTGTAGCAAAACGGCTGAATATCACGTAAGGCAAATGTGTTTTAAATATATCTACATATTTTGACAGCCTACACACGTCCAAATCAGCACAGATCTCCTCTCCTTTCTGATGGGTTTTTGGAACGGAGAAGACTCCGTTCACAAATTTTAGATATTTTTATTACTTGTAAATGCAGATTCTCAGGTAGATGCATTAAACTGTTCTGCTCTGTGAGAGCGCGGCCCTTCCCCGGCACCACATATGTGCTACAACTATAAAACTAAAATAAGAGCCATCCAAGTATTTTTGTTTTAAGACATTTTTGCTGTCTTTTGCCCAGATAATGGTTCTTCATGAATGCTACTGTATTCTCAAGTATTGAGACGTAACGATAAGTGAAGTATGCGATATAAGTCTTGAGGGTATGGGGGTATGGTAAATATTTTTATGTCTGACTTATCGTGAAGTGGGTAGTTTTGTTTATTTTTTAATTTGATTTCTGATTTCTTTTAACATAAATCCACTGACTGCTACGGTTGTTTTTGATAGTTAAACATATTATACTAATGGATAAACGTATAATTTGATCATGCAACTTTAAAATGCCAAGAATTTGACATCATTTGGACAATGCTTCAGCTACCGGAGCCGTAACGATGATCGAGGCTGGGCAGTTACAGCGTTACGTAGCTTTACAGCTAGGGTTTTCGTGAAGGGATATTGAAAGCCTTTGAAACTGGTATCAAGAGACCGGCAGTGTATCCCGGCGTTGTAGCTTAGGAAGAATTCGTGCTACCACCGCCCAGAAAGACCGGTATGTGTGACTTGCTGCACAACGTGATCGTACTGTGACAGCGCGTGCATTATAGAACCGTTGACGCCGGTTTACTGGTACCCTTTTCAGCGACCATTTCACCAAAGGGTCGGTCGTCATGTTTGATATGGTGAGTGTAGACAACCGGAGACCATTTTTACTGGATGCGAGGCAGTTAATCTCAATAATCAGTGGTGACAACGCATCTGCATTGTCATTATTAAGCGAGAATGTAGATGTAGAAGATGTAGCCACGCATCTACTTATCATCAGGTGGACTATTTTAACCAACACGGACTTCGACAGAGAAACCTTCACTAGTGAAACATAGTCTTCCTAGACAATTAGAAATCGTACAATCGACAAGGTAAAACTGACCTTGTTTTTCCGAATGAGGGTAATGTGACTTCTCAGAGTTAGATCCAACGGGTTGTCAGGTCGTATTTCATCCCATTTTCACAACGAACTCTAGACGGTTTCATCCTCATACATGATAATGTACGGCCGCACACCATCCGGGGACCATCTCTGTACTGGAAGAAGCCAATATTGAGGTTTTGGTATGGTCTGCTAACAGCACTGATCTGAATCCAATTGGATACATTGGGGCCAATTAAAATGTCAAGTCCGGGCAGCTGAAGAGGATTTACAAAACCAGAAACAGTTGATTCAGATACTGAAAAGGTGCTAGAAAGAGATCCCAGGGGCAAAAAAACATCTGCCATTTTATTGAGAGCATGGCAGCAAAGCTCAAATAATATGTTTTTAAAAGAAAATCCCAATATAGTGTCGATGATGAACAGTGTCCAGCTAGCATACAGAATATCAACCACCATTATATGATTCGGCCAAATAAACTTTTTTCGCTCCTCGTTTTATTTTTTCCTCTTATTTGTAACTTCATTCGTGTTTTAGAATACAGTTTTCCTCTCTAACTATCCCTTTCCCTTTTTTCATGTGAAATGCCAGTTATATGAAGAAATTGTACAATGTTATTTTTTGGGTTAAAATCTGATGGTTCGATCAGTTTAAAAATGGTTTAGTTTGGTTTAATAAAAGAGATTAGAAAACTAATAGTGCACGAATATTTTCTTTTTATACATATATTATCGTATTCATAAAAAGTTACACAATAGCAGAGGAAACGAAATGAAATATATTAATTTATGGAACGTTAGAAAATAAAGTATCGTTTATCAAATGATAACTCTTTGGGTAATTACTATAGCCATTTCGAAGTGAGATTTCTCTGACCGGAGAAGTAACGGCGAAAGAAATTTCACAAGGATCCTCTCTTTTCCAAGGTATATTATAAAAAAACAATTACGGTTACAATAAACCATGTACCTAATTAAATTCCGAAACACCAATTTGAAAAGCTTTTAAAACGTCTCAAAGCAATACCGTAATACCATCTATATGGTATATGGCCATCCGTTGTAGTGATTGTTAACCGATATTATACAACAAAAACGCACACACGACAAATGAAATGAGATGAAGTGACGAAATCTCACACTCCATCTACGCCGTTAACTCACACAATAAATAATGTGATTCCTTCTTCAAAATTTCAATATTTATGTTCTTTATTTTCTTATCAAACATATAAAACAATATGGGCATTTTAAGCAACCCTTTTAGAAAAGTTGCTACGTGTTTAAATATTGTTAATTAATTTTGTACATGTATATCGGATCTATGATTGACGGTGCTATGATTGACGACATCCAACATAATTTATCAACTTGCGTATGGAAATTGGTAAGAGAGCCTGTCGTTCATGTCAAAACCAAATGACGCCAGTTAGTTTATTCGACGCCATTTGGCTGGGTGTTTATTCATGGGATAACGTATATGTTTAATATCCTACTACTCACATGCTAATGCCACACATTTTATACTTGTAGCTAGGTGCTGCTGGTTATGTCATAAATACTATTGTTTTGTTATAGATAGCTTTATATTATGGTATAAATCCTATATACTTTATATTGTTTATTTACTTAGAAGCTAAATTATATTGTTTACTTGCCTAGAAGCCAAACTAATTAGATTGTAATATTTAAATGTTAATGTTTATTTTTCCAAAAATTACCATTCCTAATTGTATCTTAGAATAAGTTAATGATAACACAAACAAGAATAATGTTGTTCCCTTTTCTTTACCCGCACCTCCTAGCTTTCTGCACTATTTAAACCAAATCCTTCGATCCCTCAATACCCCCAACAAGCTTTCGACCCGGTCGTTTCCGATTCGGCAAAAAGGCCAAAGCCAGTCCCACAGGTGGTGTTTAGTGGGTAGGCACTTCATAGTGAGTCCCACATAACCACGCAGTCGGCTGCGTGGTATGCTACAAGCATTCACCACCTCCCTCCCCCGCTTCCCGGGGTGTAACCCCTTGCTTTGGACGCAAAAAAAAACTCTCTCAACACAATTCTATTTCCAAATTCTCGGTGTAATGTTCTATATTTTAAGTTATTATAAAGGTATTAAATAAATTTATTTTTAAAAGATTTTTTGTCTCTATTCAATAGCATGTTTCTGAGGGCTGGTTTGACACTTAAAGAAATATGTATTTATAATCATGAATATGTTTCACTTGCCTATGGTCCTATTGCTGTTTGTTTCCATAAATAGCTAATTAGTTGTAGCTAAAAATATGCTCGTATTCAAATACCTACATCGTTGTGTCAAACTTTAAGTCCAATTTCTTTAAAGAAGTGTGAAGGACTTTGGAACATTTAAGATTATGAAGAAGCAAACATTAACATTTATATTTATTTAGGTTATTATATAATGATCGTTAAAAATTGTAAAAAAGGACACCTGCGAAGTTTTTTATCGTCGACAATAGTAAAATTATAAAAAAATGCATGTGGCATCTGATATAATAATTTCTTATATTTCAAATATGATAAATATTAACAACTTTATCATATTATATGAGAAAATAATATGATAAAGTTGTATATAATAATATCATACAAAGAGTATGAGTGATGATCTCCGTTAACTGAATCTTGCAGAAAATAAAATATAAAATAAAATCAAAAATAACAGTGCAACTTTGAAACTCGATGGGAATCGTAGTTGGCTTCGACGCTTGACGTTGGCTTACGTTATATTGTGTAAATGTATAAGTATCGATTATAACCTTTTTTTTATTATTAATATCTTATATATGCAATATAATAATAATTATTTTTTTTAATTTAATTTATATATTTTAAACCTATTAGCATTTCCTCTACTGACACAAAATTTTCCCTTTTTTCGGAGCAAATTTACAATCATCATCGTTATGTACCAGTGGTTAAAAGAATTCCTAGAGGTGCGAGGATGCAGCTTGCTAAAAGCATTGTCATGCGCTATTCAAAATTGTTTTACCAATAGTGAAAAGGGTTGGCAAAAATTATTTACTTTCACGTATTCCCATTTTCATTTAGATTACCCAATTAATACTTATTTATCTCGACCACGTCCTAAATTTGATTTAAAGAATATAATTGAGTCGAAAGTTATGCATGGCGAATTAAAAAATGCATTCCGTATTTTATTCTCAGACTACATCCTAGCTCCTTGTAATGTCGAAACTCTTGAAAGCCCTCGTCAAAAGCATCCCTTGGTCAAATCTTCTCTCCTTCAAAATCATCCTACAAATGTCCACTTAATATTGTTTTCTAACAGTATTTATTCAAAATAGCAATATAAAATGTTTTTTTTAATATAAAATTTCCTTAATATGCGGCTACTATTATTGTATAAGTACAATATGGTTATAATGGAGGTATTTTAAGACCACGAAATTGCTTGAACTTGACGTGTCGGGAGTAAAGCACTACGTCAAATGCTTCGCGTTATGAGGCGTGGAATAATTATAAAAATTACATGAACAGCAACTAGGTGATTATAAAATGTATGACTTCATTTATTCACTAAAATGGGGCGGACATATAATAATATTTATTATCGTCCCGGACATCAGTCTCAACGGAGACTAGCTACCTGCACAGGACAGGATTATGCTGTATGAATGTGTGCTCAGCTTCCGTCATCCTTCCTGACTTCGGTCTACTATTGAGTATTTTTGACAGCAAAACCCAATAACTGATTATCACCTCACCCGGGATTTAAATCTTAACCATATGATCAACACTCACGTTTACGGCCCCTAGACCGACAAGGTAGTCAAACGCGTGCATATGGAACCATAGCCAAGTCATTATACATAAACATTAACGCCTGTCACGCAGAGGGATATGCAGAGATTACGAACTTCCAATTGGCATGATCTTAACACACTTTTCTCGCCACCTCCACATCCATATACCTATGCACTATCCATATACCTATCCTTAACTGACGAGCTTATGCACGTCCTCTTTTCTACATGACCAAGCCACCGAAGCATTCCTTTCTTAATCCTGGTTACAACATCATCTTTCAAATCACACTCTTCTCTTATCACACAGTTCCTCACCCCTTCATTCAAATTCAACTCTAACACTCATTAAGGTAAGACAGGGTGACGTTATATCCCCGAAACTCTTCACCGCTGCATTGGAAGACGTTTTCAAGCTTCTGGACTGGAAAGGATACGGTAATAACATCAATGGCGAGTACATCACTCACCTTCGATTTGCCGACGATATAGTCCTTATGGCAGAATCGCTGGAGGACCTAAGCACTATGCTCAATGACCTCAATAGTGTTTCCCAACGGATAAGTCTTAAGATGAACACGGAGAAAACAAAGATCATGTTTAATGTCCATGTCACACCTATGCCGGTAGATGTTGGGAGCACAAAGCTCGAAGTTGTTAACGAGTATGTTTACCTGGGACAAATAGTCCGACTAGGTAAGTTCAACTTCGACCGAGATGTCAATCGACGGATTCAACTCGGTTGGGCAGCGTTCAAGAAATTACGGCACATCTTCTCGTCAGCTATACCTCAAAACCTGAAAACGAAACTGTACAACCAGTGCGTGTTGCCAGTGATGACCTATGGTACTGAGACGTGGTCCTTCACTGCTGGCCGGATGAGGAAGCTCAACGTCGCTCAGCGAGCTATGGAGAGGGCTATGCTCGGAGTTTCTCTGCGTGATAAACTTAGAAATGAGCATATCTGCAGTAGAACCAGAGTGACCGACATAGCCCAACGGATTAGTAAGCTGAAGTGGTAATGGGCCGGTCATATAGCTCGAAGAACCGACAGCTGATGGGGAAAAAAGGTTCTCAAGTGACAGCCTCGTACCGGCGGACGAAGTGTAGGGTCCCCCCTCCTCGACTAGATGGAGTGATGATCTGGTAAGATATGCAGGATGTCGATGGATGCAGGTGGCTCAGGACCGTGCTTTGTGGCATTCCTTGGGGGAGGCATATGTTCAGCAGTGGACTTGTGAAGGACTGTAACGATGACTCATTAAGGACCGCATATCTACAGCATTGATTCTTCTCTCATGCTTCTTTTACAACACCAAACTTTCACTACCATGCATTAAAGTAGGGAATAACACAGCACTGTGAATTGCCATTCGTGCCTTTTTTGACACATTTTGACTTTCTACAATAGAGTGTAGAGCCCCGTTTACGATATTTCCTGCTTTCACTCGTCTGTCTATATCCTTATCATATCTACAATCCCTGATAAATACACCTCCCAAATACAAAAACTCATCTACCTGCTCGGCTTTCTCCCATTCTATTCATATTTCACATTATTAACAGTGGTAGAGCCACGCGGCAGCTGTTACTGTCGCACGGATGGGCCGGCTCGAACCGGGGTGGTACCACGACCTCACAGAATACCAGCATGAAGTAGAGGTTTACCTCTGCGTTTCGCTTGGTGAGTGCAGGTGGCCGGAGGCCCTTTTTACTGGAAATGAGGCATTCCATCTTAGTCCTCACGGGTGACAACGCATCTGCATTTTGATTTTTAAGAGAGGATAGATGTAGATGTCTATGGGCCGCGGCAACCACTTACCATCAGGTGGACTGTGTGCTCGTTTGTCACCCTTATCCTATAAAAAAAAAATCGTTTTACTTTCTTCTCTTTCAAGAACCATAACTTTAGTCTTACTAGTATTCACTTTCATTCCCCTTTCTTTTAATGACCATACAACTACTTCTTTTACTCTCTTATTCACACGTATAAAGACTGCCTTTTTTCTTTCAATATCATCATTCATACCGCCAGAATTATCAGCTTTAGTTGCTAGTAAATCTAGCCACTCCATCTTCTTTGCTTCAACATCCATCCGTACCTCATCAACCCACAATAATGTATTATTTTTCCACTCAGTCGTTCTCTTAATTACACTAGATACTTCGGTAGCTGCATCCACCAAACCTTTCTAAACATTATGCCATACAGTCTCCAAGTCTAAAACATTCATACACAATTCAACCAAATCACTTATATTTTCTCTCAGTCTACATTTATACTTCTCTTACACACCTTCAACTTGTAACCTCCTTGTTCTTATACACTGTAACGCGATGGTAGATACGGATGTTCGATGCCGCCAACGTTTAAATAGACCATTACTTCGGTATAAGACCTAGTAATGATCCGTTCCTACGTTGGACCACCGGTAAACCCTTGTATCTGCCATATAAACCACTGCGGTCCTCATTATTTTATCCACAATTATGAAATTTATCATGCTTCTATCATCATATATTTCCCATGTATACATGTGAATCTTTTTATGACGGAAGAATGTGATAGTCGCAAAAATATTCTTTTCCACACATACGGTGACGAGGCTTTCTCCATTCTCATTTATACTTTCATCAACAAATATTCCCAATATCCTTTCATAAGCAAGACTCTTCATCCTAACCCTTCCATTAAAATCTCTTAATATTACAATATTTTCATTTCCTTTACATTTCATTAACACCATCGTCTGGGGCGTAGATCCCTAGAAAAAACAACTTCTTTAAGTCCACTTTCATTCGTATCCATCACAGCCTCGGGCTTACAGATTCATATTCTTTCACACATTGACCCATTCTTTCTGAAAGGATCATACCGACTCCCTGGCATACCCGCTTGTTCTCGTCTACACCATACCAGGACGCGATATACATTCCATGTGTAGTGGCATGCTTTCCCTTCCGTTTCGTCTCATGTGCACATAACACATCTATTCCGCTATTATACATCATATCGCATACTTCATCCATCTTATCATTCATTACTCCACAGACGTTCAGCGTAGCCAGATGGGCTTCCGTAATCCACTTTTCGCCCCTCCAGTAGACAGAACGTGACGGGTGGCCAAGCTCGCCGCCAGTTTTTCTCCCAGATATTCTTCGCACCCCTGCCCAATTAAAGGGGCGTCGAAAACACGCCGAAACGGGGGATTGGTCGGTGATCATAAAACCAATCGTCTACCTTTTACCAGCTTTGGTGTTCTGCGTTTTTCGCTAATGAAATGATTATACCACCTTCTATCGTTAAAGTTAAGAATTTCCTTTGCTGTTTACTCTTACTTTTAATGTGTACAGAATGCTCGAAAATTTGATAATTGTATACTCGTATACATTCATATACTTACTGAACAGTATACCGAAAATTCATATCGTGAACATAGGTTAATTAACAGATCTCGATATGCTTATAATAAAATATATGGTAGGTTCTCTATGTCCCGCCAGTTGGCATACAAAATATAAAATTAATAAGTGCAACATTCATTATAATAATAATAATAATAAATCTTTATTGACATTTTTATAGTTTACATACTTTTACAAATATATGCAATACATCAAGAGGACTAATTTGAAAATGGGTAGAATCCTGAGTCTCCTAGCTAGGTTACTTAGTAACCTGTATTTAGGAGATACAGACCTATCCCCCCTTTTGATTAGGAATACATAGTTGTATTGTTTAAATTTTTGCATGTAAAGAAATAAAATTTTAAAAAGACAATAAACAGATCTCTCTGTCTGTGTGTGTGTGTGTGTGTGTGTGTGTGTGTGTGTGTGTGTGTGTGTGTGTGTGTGTTGTGGTGTGTGTGTGTGTGTGTGTGTGTGTGTGTTTTTTTCTTTTTATAAATGAAAAATTGACTAGTGGAAGTGTGCATACTTTGTCTTTACGACGTTTTGTAATTTCAATGAAAGGAGTCTTAATATGCTGAAGTAATACTGTGTGCAGTATAAAGAGCTGCCTCACACTAAGAACAGCGCAATTTTGATATAGTTGAATAGTTGGAAATAACATTGGTTTAAAGTAGCAACCTTTAAGATAGCTCTTTGCGCAACTTCAAGTGGTTTTAATATTGTTCTTGCAGCACCACCCCAGCAAGAAATGCAATACGTGATTATAGACTGACATAAAGCGTAATAAACGTTGCGTATAATTACGGAGTTGGCGACATATCGGAGTGTTTTAAAAACATATATTAATTTGCGAACCTTACATGTTAAGAGATTTATATGCATTTTAAAATTAAGGTGTTTATCTAGTATAATACCGAGATACTTTATATTATCTACAGAATTTATGTGGGGACACAGACAAGAGGAAGACTGAAGAGTACAAGAGTGAGCTTTCAACTTGATGGGAATATTTGATTGCGAGGTGGGGCTGATAGAGAAAGTTATAAATTTTGTTTTGGAAGTATTAAGAGTAAGAGTGTGAGATAAAAGCCAATTATATATGTGATTGAAACTGCGTTGGGATTTACTTTCAAGATCTTTCCAAGATGTTGCATATAAAGTAATAGCTGTGTCGTCTGCAAAAGAGACGATTTTTGCGTTATCAATGTGAATATTGCACAAGTCATTGATGAAGACAAGAAATAGAGTCGGGCCAAGAATACTTCCCTGCGGGACACCATAGTATACAGGAAGTTCGTCACTGACGCAGTCAGATATTTTGACCATTTGGGTGCGATTTGTAAGATAACTTCTGAAAAAAAACTGTAAACCTCTGACACCCATTTTTTCTAACTTAGATAAAAGAGTGGAAACAGGAATTGTGTCAAAGGCTTTTGCTAGATCTAAAAATATTGTTAGGACCTTCTTATGATTATTTAGATTACTGATTATAAAATTTATTAATTCATGAACTGCATCAGAAGTTGATTTATTTTTACGAAATCCGAATTGTTGAGGTGAAATTAATTTAAAATGTTCAAGATAATGGACTAGTCTATTGTTCACTAGACGTTCAAGGACTTTAGATAAGGCAGGTAGAATAGCAATAGGGCGGTAATTAGTAACTAAAGTCCCGTCACCACCCTTGAAGATAGGATGTATTATAGACTTTTTTAAAGAATTTGGAATAATAGCATTTTCAAAACAGAGATTAAATATATGGCTTAGTACAGGTGCTAGTGTAGAAGAGTATCTTTTTAGTATGGCGGGAGATATGCCATCCCAACCGGTAGCAACATTAGTCTTTAAACTTTTTATTATTGAAATTATTTCATCCGTACTAGGTTTTTCAAGAACAAAAGAAGAAATACATGTAAAAGATTGGGAAGAAGTAAACTGAGGTAAATTATTAGATTTGATTATATTGTCCGCAAGTTTCTTTCCAACGTCAACAAAAAATTTGTTAACATTATTACATGATTGCTTTAGAGACATTGCTTGTGCAACTAACTGACATGATGATTGTTTATTGTGGTATGTATTTGTTATTTTTTTGATAGTATCCCATAGTGCTTTAGGGTTTTTACCTGCTTTCCTTATTTCTTGAGCATCATAATATCTTTTTGCTTTCTTTAAAATTTTAGTGCAGAAATTTCTATACCGCTTATAAGTGATAGACAGCGTTAAGTTATTAGGAGACTTTTTTAATTTTCTATGCATTGAATCTCTATTTCTTATACACCTTAATAAGCCTGGTGTCATCCACGGTTTAAGTATTCTATTTCTGGACGATATTTTTTTAAGTGATGAGTTTTCAGCTATTGCATCCGAAAAAAGTTTAATAAGAGTTTCAGTTGCGGTATTAGGATCTAACATGGAATAAATAGGTGTTAAGTGAAGTTTTTCGACTGATTTATCAAGTTTGGCAAAGTCAACTTTTGAAATAGTGGAAATAACATTATTTTGTCTTTCATTCTTGATACCCAAAACAGAGGCATAATGGTCAGTGATAGTGGTGTCGAAAACCAAAGCTACAGCCATGCATTTGGTGCGCAAGATAAAGTGATCAATGCAGTTTTCACCTCTGGTTGGGAGGGTATGAGCAGGAAGAAGGCTATGATATGCGAGACAATTAAGATAATCATGGCTGCGTGTATCTAAAGAAGAAGATTTTATATCTAGATTTATATCTCCAGTTATTATGACTGTCTTACATTTGGTAAGCGGTGTAAGTGTAGCGTTGAGTATCGAAAGAAACTCATTTATGTTGTCATTTGATGGTGATCGATAAATGCACATAAGCACTGTATCCGAGTCAATCGTAGCGATTAGTCCAGACGCCGCATTGTTAAAATTAATTTCTTCAATATTTACCAAGAAACATGATTTAATGTAAATAATTACCCCATCACTTTGATTTTGATGTTTACAAGTTTTGTACATAGTGTAGTGCTGTATATAAGGTATATTTTGATTACTTGAGCAGGGCAACCAACACTCTGTTAAAACCAACACATCGCAATCAAATGAGATTCGGTCAAGTAAGGTCTGTAGACTAAGAAAGTTGCAATTTATCGATCTTATATTTTGATTTAGTATCTTTAGGAATTTGTTTGGTTGTTTAATGTAATCATTAGCCTCTTCTGGAGTACAGTAATAGGTTTCACTTATAGTGCACTGGTCTATATTGTCGATGTATGAGTTAATATTATTTGCCATTTTTATTATAAATGTTTGAGACGTATAATTTGTGTATGTAAGAGAATAAGATTATACTGTTTGTTTGAACAATAGAATGTATTGAATGGGTGTAGTTAATCATATAAACAAAAAATGTAATAAATGAAGTATTTTTAAGTTCTAGTTTACGGGCATACGTTTTATAATGGTTAGTACAGCGTTTGACGTGCAATAGCGTATATAATTTAAAGCAAGATCTCATATCGCAATTATGCATATTATGTTGATTATGATGAACGATTGTCAGGAATAATGAAGTTTTAATGGAATGTTTAATTGTGAATAGTGTGGAAATAATCACAAGTCTGATGAGTGAGTGTAAGTATTGGAGTGTAGTATGTTTTGTTTGTTGGTTTGTAAGTTTGTGTAGTGTTTGTGTTGAGAAACAAATTTTTAAAACTAATCTTATAATTAACGTTATGTAAAACGAAGAAATAAACCTTAAAATTAACATGCAGTAACGTAATGAATAATCAAAAAGAGTTTTAAGGCAAAAAGAAGCAATATCTAGTCATTCACATTTTAGATCCTCAAATTGGGCTTCATTTCTAATTAATATCGCAGGTGATCCGTCTGATTTTCGTATGAAAACTTTTCCGTTTGCAGTCCAGCAAAACTTGTACATTTTTTCTTTTGAGTACTGGCGTGCCAAGTAGTATATTTTCTTCGTACTAGGGGTTAGATATTCGGATACGTACACTGGAGCAGCACTAGTATTTATACCAAAATGTGACACATTAAGTTTTTTACTGGGGTTGTTCTTATTAAAGGATTTCACAGAGCTAAGTATTGTCTGCTTTTGTGAGATGTTTGCTAATTCAACAATCAGAGGCCTAATGGAACCCTTTTTTCCGGGGCCACGAAACATATCCTTAACATCACACGATTGCAAATTAATATTTAATGTTTTTGAGAGGTGCATCACTAATTGTGTTAAATCATCTTTGTTTTCTTTTTCTTTTTCAGGAATATTACGTATCTCTATGCCATTTCTTCTGCTGTTTCGATAGAGTTCCTCAACTGTTTCTTCCAGAGACATAATATATTTATGGTTATCTTTACACTGTTTTTCAAGCGTTATTATTTTCTTTTGCATATCCTCATATTTCAGGGATATAAATTCAAGTGACTTTTCTATGTCCGTATTTATCTTCTTGATATTTGTAAGACTATTTTCCATTTTAGATAGTTTGTTGTCGTGATCAGTTTTCCATGATTTCAGCATTTGCATAACTTCTTCCTTGAACGAAATAAAGTCGTCCCTTGAGAGTTCATCGTGACGTCTTTTTTGTCTTGAAACCGCAAACGAAGAAGGGGTTTTCGAATGTTTGGAGATATCGGAGTCTGATCCAGCTTTATTAGGTGAACGAAGCATGTTGATTTTTAAATATGTCGAGCAAAGCAATAATTTTCTGAAGATTAGCTATTTTATAACAGCAGGCGCTTTTTGAGCAAAAGCGGTGGGTGGAGCCAAAAATTATGCAGCAAATGTATACACGCTGACAGTACACAAAGGGCGTGGCTTACCTCTTCCATGAAGCAGGATGCTACTATATTACGAATATGTTGCCCTGGTACACGCACGAATTTTTTTAGTTTATTTTTGAGAAATTTTTTGACAAATTATTTAGTTATAATAACAACAATCACGGAGGACACGTCTGTTCGCTTTCGCGGTCCGGGGGTACCATTTACTTAAAAAAATTGAAAAAAAACTGCGGTTGCCAACTCACTTGCCAAGCGTGACAACTATGGCAAATATCGCCCTTGTAAAGCATTCTATGGAGAAGAGGCCTATGTTCAGCAGTGGGCTTTGTTAGGCTGTAATGAATTTATGATTAAATGAATACAACAGGAACACACAAATTTTTCATAGTTTCATAAATATAACGCCCAAGACATAACAAAGTTTATATGTAAATTATGTAATTGATAAATTCTGAAATTTGCGTAAAAATATGTTACTTTATTTCTCAAAGCAATTTGGAAAATGTATTTCATTTACGTTAGGAACAAAGGGAAGATTAACAAATGTTTTTAAATAAAACAACAAACTTATAAATCTGCTTCGTGACCCTCTCGGTGAATTACTTTTCCCTGATAATTCGGGATATTCTTTTGTTTTAATTACTTCGTTGTATTGGACTTTCGGCTTTTTAGAGATAAGCAGTTTCACTTATAATATAATGTTTTCGAAAACAATTGGATCTATGGACTTTAGTTTTTAAAATCTTAAATGTTTCAAAGCGATTAAAACTTTTCGTTTAAATAATACAGGCAGTGGTAATTATAAAATAATTTACTGTTTTTCTGTCTTGCAGTCATTTTTTATTTATGAAACCTAGTTTTCGACGACTACACTTAATGGTAAATGTAGCCGACGGTGGTTAAGCGCACTGATGTCATCATTATCATTATCATCAACACAGTCCTTCACGTGCTGAATACGTGGCTCCTGAAGGACTGCCACAAGACTGTCTGCACGTCTTACCAGGTCATCCCTCCATCTAGTGGTGGCCCACTTACTCAGCTTACTGGTACGAAGCTGCCACTCGAGAACCTTTCTTCCCCATCGGTGGTCGGTCCTTAGAGTTATATGGCTGGCCCATTGCCACTTCAGTAAGCTGATCCGTTGGGCTACGTCGCTTACACTCTTCCACTTTGTACATATTCTAATTATAAATTCTATCTGGTAAAAATACCATACCGGTGACAGGCAGCAGTGTCACAAGTGCCAGGCTTCTGGTATTCTGGCTGCCGAGCGTCAGCTCTGCCTTATAAAAAGGCGGAATTCGGCTTAATCGTCACAGTGAACCGTCGTCTCGCAGCTTTGACGCGGCTATCTGTCACCAGTACCGTCTTTACCATAAGGGCACACGGGGCCCGTGCCCAGGGCCCCTATATAGTCAGGGGGCCCCGAAAGGCCGATATATTCGCTTAGACTATACAATCTTTTTTATATTTCATGAAAATATAACCTGACATAAAAAAATAATAGAGTAAACGAGAAGAGTGTTGTTAGTGACTTTTTGGTTTCTTTGCTTAATGATTACCAATTGTAGTGGAGAGCGCTCATTTTCACACATATAGAGAATAAATAATGAATTACGAACTACTATGTTACAAGAACAACTAACAAATTTGTCAATTACGTGTATAGAAAGTGATATTTTTATTACTTATTACAAGCCAGTGCTTGACCACAATCCCACCTGGTGGTAAGTGGTGATTCAGCCTTAGATGGTAAATCACACTGTCTTATCGTAACAAAAGCATATTCACTCTTTCCTTGAAGACGCCCAGATTGTATTCGGACGGAAAGATAGACGGCGGCAAATTATTTCACTGCTTTGCTGTACACATTACAAAAGACGAAGCAAATCATTTGGTTCTGATGCGTGGAATATCGACAACAAAGGGATAAAGACCCGCAGACCGTCTGGTTGTCCGATGGTGGAAAGGAAAGGGAGGAATTAAAGCGTGTAATTCCTGCGCACACTCACCGAAATGCATCCTATAGAATACCGAGAGACTGGCTATTCTGCGCCTGTGCTCGAGACTGACAAGATTGGTTTCAACCAAATCAAGGTCACCAATGAGCCTCTTAGCACGTTTCTCCACTGAGTCCAATGCTGCCAATGTAACAGCTGTACTCCATGCATGACCGGACTTCGTTTTACAGGCGGAGGCAGTGTAGACCGATAGAAGTTTGTCTCGAACGCTTTGGCGAGAGACCAAAAAGCTATACTGCCAGATGGTTTGACAGAGAGATTTGTGCCGATGCGTTTAATGCGGTCGAAATTGTCTCGGCGTAATGCCTTTTTGCAGGACTTGGTGGCTATGTTAAAGACTTTCTTCTTAAGGCTAACATCCGGAGCTTTAGGGTCTCGAGCATCGACCTAGGATAAGTACGCCATATGCTTGTACTTTTCAGCAGAAGCGCACTCGGCGTTAAACCATGGGTGAGCTTTACCACCAATGGGCAACTCAACAAAGGGGATGAAATACTCCATCGCTTGACTTATCACATTGGTTATGGTATCCGCGCAGCTCGACGGGTCTTCAGAGGAGAAGCAGACCTGCCACCAAGGATGAGATGCAAAGAAATGCCGCATCTCATCCCAATCTGCTGACTTGTATCGCTACATTCGTCGCACTCCGTGGAAATCGTAGTTAGGTGGGGAATATAACGACACCACAGATTTCACCAGACAGTGGTCAGAAGTTCCCAAGGGTGAGGTAACCTGAACATCCTACCTGTCTGGATCGGTCGTCAGCAGAAGGTAGAGGCAGTTAGCTGTGTGTTCATCCACATCAGGTACCCCAGTCACTTGTTGTACCAGCTGGGAGAGCCCCAGCCACAAGGCAAAATTCCACGCCTCTCTTCCAGCGTGTTCGGTCTTCTGGTATGGGAACAGCCAGTCCTGATGACATGCATTAAAGTTCCCCAGAAAAACCGACTGTGCATTAGGGTACCGATTTATAGCAACACCTGAGGCTTCACTGAGGTGTTCAAACAGCCTTTAAAACTATTTTTCGAAGACTGTTTGAACTTTGAAGATATAATAGAGATATATAGTTCGAAAGTTGTTTAATAATGTCTTTGTTAAAGGAATTATTAGAAAAAAACGCGAAAAGATGTTTTCAAGTTAGGATTAACTCATACTTTTATTTTATACTTGCTATTCCCCGCGACTTCACCCGTGTGTTATTTGGGGTTTTAATTTTTATACGCGGAACTCTAATTCTTTTCCTAAAATAAAGGAATCCTAAGTTACTCCTTGTGAAATCAGCTATTTTCCAGTGAAAATCCCGTCAAAATCGGTCCAGCCGTTTCGGAGATTAGCCGGAACAAACAGATAAACGGACAGACAGACAGACAATTACTTTAAAAGTTGTATTTTTGTTATTAGTACTGTATATACATTCATATGCCTTTAGTAAAAAGCTGTAATTTTGACATTACAAACAGACACTTCAATTTTATTTATTTCCATAGATTAATTTTGAATATCCTCCAGAATGCGTCACAAGACGAAAAGAAAACAGGGCACCAAAACATCTTGACATTTTATCACCATCTTCATTTTTATCATTTCTTCATTCCGAATCTTATTCCCCAGTAAAATTCCGAGCATAGCTCTTCGTCACTTGCCTGTGACCTTGATTTTGTGGAGTAATCATACCGTTAGTGTCCGCCGTAACCGTTGTAATAGACGCCTCCTGGCTAGATCGACGTTCTTCTCAAGGCGGCTGGCAGAGACTAAATCCGTGAAGCCGAAATGTGGGCTAAGTGGCGCGTCTTTGGAGAAGCCCAGCTATAGACTGTTGTAGGCTGATGATGATGGTGATGATGACGCATTATTCCATTTTTCCGGTAACTTCACATTTAACGGAGAAGTGAAAAAGCGCCTGATATAATGGACCGTTTTTACGAACCAAAACTCATTTCAAAACGTTATTTCAACGATGATACTGGAGCAGTTATCCACTTGTGTTCTAATTACCGCCAAGGGCCCTTATGATGTTTATACTTATATAACGTAGAAATTCCAATTGGTAGACACCCAAATATCGATATCGCTATTTAAAAATAGAAGTACTTTGATATTACTTTCTAAATATTTTAATCTAGGTAAACATTATAAGTATAAGTGACATCATAAACTGCTCTTAATAATAACGATGACATTATTTGCTCAGATTTTGCATAATCGGTCACAATAACATAAAGAAAGATGCCCATTTTTCACCTGACTCTGTATAGAAATGATATAAATCTTAAATTTCAGCTAATTGAACTGTAAATTAATTAATCTTATCACAAAAACTCAGGTGAAAATTATTTTTTATATTTCTTTAAGCTTATTCTACGTCAAGGGTAAACGTTTTACCATATTTTGAACGCATCTCGACTACCCTTTTGCTAGGACGTTCCATTTTAGACACTGCTACTTGAGTTTATTCAACTCTGTTTCCGAGTTTTACACATTATTTTATCTATTATTTTATCAGTAAGTATTTCTTTATTGGTCTTTGTGTAGTACAAATTAATTAAAAATAACATAAAAATTAAATAAATTAATCATGCAGTATGTCATTGAGTGCGCATGAGTGAAGCGGATTTTTTTGACATTTGACAGTTCATCAGCATCGGCGCAGTCCTTCTTTGTTGCGTTTAAGTCTCGTTGTGTACTGTGCACAGAACACAATACTTCCATTTAGTGTGTTTTTCATGGATCATATAGAATATAAATATGTAGGGATACACAAGATTTTTTTTCAGTATAATCTGAGAGGAAGTGGTGATAGAATATTAATAAGTGATAGAAAAGTTAAATCCATGCACATTTCAAGAAAACAATATTATGTAGGTATACATTTTAATCGAAAATAAAGTGTCTGGCAGAGCTAGTAGCGTTTAAATCGTAATAATGACTAGGTATATGACATTATTTTCTAAACTTACAGGAAGTTTTTCTAGTATACCTCATAACTATACATAAACTTTCACTATCAGGTTTTTAAATATATGAAAAGTGGGTATGGTTCTTTCAGTAATCTGTATTCGGTATTTACGGTGACTTTCGTGGTTGAACATGATTGAATGAAATGATGAAAACCTAAAACCTAGTCGTCATTTTCTATTTGCGGCGGTGCATTGAGTTCGTCTGGAAAAAAACAATGTGTGTTGAGCAAAGAATAGTAAGTACTAGGAATCTACTTATGGTAAATAATTAACTTAATATAATTAAACAAGGAGTTTAACCGTTTATTTTGTTTGTATTTTATGCGCACATTATATGAACAAGTTGTATGTATAATGTATGTGGTCATGCGATATTTTTTCTCTTTTTATTATTTTTATTTTAGACAAATAGGACCTGTAGATCCCATTCAAAATTCGTGCTACGACCATAATATAGCTGCAGCATGGCTCTACTACGTATTATTTATTTATAATAGCAACCTCCCTCGTACCGGCGGACGAAGTGTAGGGCGTCCCCCCACTAGATGGAGTGACGACCTGGTAAGACATGCAGGAAGTCGATGGATACAGGTGGCTCAGTACCGTGCTTTGTGGCATTCCTTGGCATAGAGGCCTATGTTAAGCAGTGGACTTGTTAAGGGCTGCAATGATGATGATGATGATCTTAAGACCTATCCATTGGGAGGCACTATTTAGGTCATTGAGCATAGTGCTTAGGTCCTCCAGCGATTCTGCCATAAGGACTATATCGTCGGCAAATCGAAGGTGAGTGATGTACTCGCCATTGATGTTAATACCGTATCCTTTCCAGTCCAGTAGCTTGAAAACGTCTTCCAATGCAGCAGTGAAGAGTTTCGGGTATATAACGTCACCCTGTCTTACACCTCTCTGCAGTTGGATAGGTTTCGTACTCTGGTTCTGTACTTGGATAGCCATCGTAGCCCTACTGTACAAACATTTCAGCACTTCGATATACCGACAGTCAAGTTGACACCGCTGAAGGAACTGCAGCACCGCCCAAATTTCAACGGAATCAAAGACTTTCTCATAGTCCACATACGCAAGACAAAATGACAGATTTTACCCTTCGGTATTCTGTACAATTTGCTGAAGAGTATGTATGTGGTTTATGGTGCTAAAGCCTTTTTCGAAACCGGATTGTTTGGGAGGCTGGAAGTCGTCGAGTCTGCGTGTCAGACAATTCGTAATGACTCTCGAAAACAGCAGGTAGACGCGGCTTGGAAACGAAATCAGTCTGTAATGCTTCAAGAGAACGTTGTCACCTTTCTTGAAGAACAAGACGACCGCACTTCTGCGAGACTTATGTTCAACAGTGAATTTGTGAATTCAAATTCTCTAATGATGATGAATGATCAATGTCAATATTAATAATAAAAGCTCAGTATAAAAATTGTTCTAAATTTCAAAACTGTATTATACATATATAACATTTATTTATTTATAAATATAACATACATATATAATATAAATATATTATTTTTACAATTAAATATTAATGTTTACTTGTGATAAATCGTAGTTATGATTAAGAAATATTATTATATTACGTTAAAAATAAGTTATGATGTCTTCTTCTTCTGCATTATGCTGTAAAAGTCCAATTCGCCTTAATCGCCACACATAGAAGGCGGATTGCTATCGCAGTACCAGACGTTTCACACCTTTAACTGTCCACTCTGTCGCCTGTCTGGGTATTTCATTTGACTGAATGGTTATGACGCCATATGTTGAAAGCTATGGTCTTTCTTGCATCTTCTATAGTCGCTTCACAATGGTGAGTGTTGGGAACCGGTGACCATTTTTACTAACAGTGTCGAGGCATTCTATCTTAGTCCTCAGGGATGACAATGCGTCTGCATTTTGATTCTTAATCAAGAATAGAAGGAGATTATGTCAATAAGTCACAACAGCCTCTTACCATTAGGTGGACTCTGTTAAAACTAAGAAATGTGGCTCCGATGACCTAGAACTGGTATCATTCCAAAAAGCGAAACCCAAATTCTGCTGGCATGGTATAGGGACTATTATACACTAAATAATAGGTCTTCTTATAGGAATATTGTATAAGGCCTAGGACCTTGGAATCCGTCTGGTTGGGTATAGCACTCTTCCTATTTTCAACCGACTACAAAAAAGGTCGAGGTTCTCAATTCGACATTTTATGTCTATTACTTCAGAACTTTTATCCAGATTAATCGAATTTGATGATTCTTTTTCTATTTGAAAACTGGTGCTACTAATGTGGACATACATAAATTTGATCAAGATTTGCCTACTACTTTTTGAGTTGTCCATAATAATGCATATTTAACTGGCTTCGTCTACATTGATGATGTTCTCATTTCATTTATATTGAGGTCGGTTGTACAACATTTTTAATATTATAACTTGTTTTAGAGCTAGTGCACCCACTGTTGTGTTTCATTTAAATGGTATAAGAGGTATTTCAGAGAGTGAGACATTTCACATTAGTTTTTAAGTGGTAACAATTTATCTGTAACTTTCGATTTTTGAAGATGATTGAAGTGTCCATAGGCTGCAGAAACTAATTAATCATCCAGATTGTAAGCTCGCTTATCACTTATTCTATCAAAATATATAAACAGGTCCAAAATTAATAAAGAGAATAAAACAGAAACTGTAAGTTTAAATAAGCATATTTTACATGCGCCAGTCTTTCACGTTAAAGCTGGGATTTAACCTTCATAACAAAAATATCTTAAATAACCCTCTACTCTATTTTTTAACAGTTATTAACTTTTTAGAGGATTTAAAGATAAATACGGAGTCTTGAAACTTTCGAGCATTTTTGGTGGAAAATTTAAACATTTGAATAATTTCGTGGTAAATATTTTTTGTCTGTAGTCTTTATGCATATATAACATAATATAAATAAATTTCTAGTGTATATATAACCATATGACATGTGTAGTTGTACCTCAACAATGAAATTGTTAATTGCAATTTTAAGAGCTGATTTACATATTTGAAGGAAGACATCGTGAAGGAACTTGCATGTCTCATTTGGGCAGTGCAGCGGACATTTCCTTTCCCAAAACCCCCTCAGAAATGAGGGGAGGCCTGTGCCCAGCAGTGGGATGTATATTTTTTTTTATAGAATAAGGGTGACAAACGAGCACACAGTTCACCTTATGGTAAGTGGTTGCTGCGGCCCATAGACATCTACATCTATCCTCGTTTGCGAATCAAAATGCAGATGCGTTGCCACCCGTGAGGACTAAGATGGGATGTCTCATTTCCAGTAAAAAGGGCCTCCGGCCACCTGCACTCACCAAGCGAAACGCAGAGGTAAACCTCTACTTCACGCTGGTATTCTGTGAGGTCGTGGTACCACCCCGGTTCAAGCCGGCCCATCCGTGCGACAGCAAAAGCTGCCGCGTGGCTCTACCACTGTTAAAATAATAATAGTAATAGGTCGTAACTTTAACTTTATCTTTCAACCTAAGGGGCTGGATACTCGCATTAAATATTACAGTAAACATACACTTCGAAACGGCATTTCAATATTTCAAACGTTTAGTGCGTTACGATAAACTTATGGTATTCATAATCATAAAAAGATGGACTGTACGTCACATATTAAAAAAATTTGAAACCACTGGCTCGGTGATCTGATCAATTTATGTGAAAAAGCTAAAAGCTGTCGAAGACCTAAAGAGTCACATTACACGCGTCATCAATGAGATTGAGGTGCTATTATATCAAAAAGTGATTCAAAATGGGACCCCTCGTATTCGTCGTTAAAATGATGAAGTATTCACAATTATATATATGACGGGACCAGCACTATTGCACGTGCGGCGCGGTAGCCGTCGGTGCAGTTAGACAGAATTCTTGTAAATAACACGTGTTCCGCACACCTGCACCATTGCACCTGCAGTGGCGCTCGTTTTGCTTGTATAAAACGGACGGCGCGGCCGCCGTTAGGACAGTCTTGGCTCTGACGTGGAACGGTTCGCTTGTCGTATTCCGTTACTAGTTTATCCTCGACTCGTTGGATAATTAATTCGTGTAAACGAATTAATTATTATTCCTAACTACAAACTTAGTCTCTGTACTATACTCAATTACCCTTTCTTCATCAGAAGTGGGAGAAAGTCCCCATTTTTGCCCACATATTATCTTCGAATAGTATGAGGATTATTACATTTGTGGAAGACTGTAATGCATTCCGCATTGATGAATCTGATTTTATGTTACATACCGTAATGAAATTTGCTATGCTACTTACGATATTTTCGTATCATTAAAGTGTAGAGAAAAGATAAAGTGAAATTATTTAAGCCAATTTTTTTTTAATTTGTTCGATTTGTATTAAAAGTACCCCGCAAGTATTTTCATTATTTCTTGATGTACCTAAATATGTTAACAAATGTCGAAAGAAGTTGGGAGGTTTTCTAAATAACTTATTGAAGTTATGTTGTAATTTGATAGTTCACGCGAAACATGATTATCATTTGCTATATTTTGAAGTTCAAAACGTTTAAAGAATGTACCAAAATAAAGGATTAACTTTAACACGCTATGAATTGAAAATAATAAGTGACATTTTTGTGATCAGTGTTGCAGTTTGCTCCGAATATTGTGTCGTCGACAAGATTGGGGTTTGATGTCGAGGGATTCGTAGAAGTCTCTACAACAATGATCAACGAGGAAGATGTTGTGACGGCTAATCGAACATGGTCAGGTACGGCCGAGCGCTAGTAAGATTGAGCCTACACCGCTACAGTCGGTAACTTATCGGCTGATCTTACGGCAGGGCAATTTAAGCGGCCGCCGAACAAATGGTCCTTTGGCGCTGTAAATGGACGTCTGAGGTCGGCTTTCGTGAATTTTGCGCAGTTGCCTCCTTCCCTTTGAAATGTTGTGGTATTTGCCTCTACACATAGTTTCTGTTTTTTTTGCAATGTTTTCAAATGTCATACTGTTGCCGTTTCTTAAGAGAATATGTGATGAATTTTTGGGAGATCGGAATTCCATGGTTCGCAATACATTTATCTCGATTTATTTTAATTTTACAAAGCCGTGCAACGATTCGCTAGAGCTAGTACGGTTACGGCGCGACGGCTCGCTGGCGCGATTGTGGCACGAACGCAGCAGAATGAAAAGCTGGAATGCGTTTGCCTGAAGGTAGCCATATCGGCGCATTCATGACTTAAATGAAGTCTGGGATGGTCGACCGTTGTAATATTTAACAAGAGGTAATATCTGTTAGCAGGTGGTGATAACTGATAAACCGTATGCTGTTCACGGTCAGCCGCACGAGGACGTGCGACAGTCAGAGGTAGTCGTGTCTGTACATCTAGAAAATACTAGAGACGTTGCAACACTCTAGCGAAGTAAGTATTCTTATGCAGGAAAGGAAATGGTCTGTGCTGCACTGGGATGTGTCGTCTTGCTGTTGGTTTACATACTTAGGTGTTATCATGTCACTACGTCCCTCACGATACACTTTTGTGTGATTGTGACAGGTACATGTTTGCGGTGTGGTTGGTCTGTACCTGTTCTATATTGAATTGAAAAAAAGACAGTAAGAAAAAAAGTGGTTCTTACTATCATTGCAGGGCGTTTGCCGGTCCAATGATATAGCTACAGGGAATAGTGATTCCGGACTAGCAAATAGTACTTAAAAAAAGGAATAAGAAAAAAAATAGTTCTTACTATCACTGCAGGGCTTTGTGCCGGTCCAATGATATGGCTATAGGGAATAGTGATTCCGGACTAGCGAAAACAGTACTTGAAAAAAAAAGAGAAAATAGAAAAGATACAGACTAATCATTCCGATCTCGCATAAAGTTGATTAAAGTTTTGTGGGGCTTACTGCCGGAACAAAACTGATTGTCACCCAAGTCTGAAGGGTCAATATAGACCGGACCAGACGCTGTTATGTCAGGATAGTCGAACGATGTTTTTTTGTCTACAGATAACTAAAATTGTGATGGAGCGCGTGCGAGGACGCACGCATGTCAGTATGGCCGTGACGGGACCAGCACTATTGCACGTGCGGCGCGGTAGCCGTCGGTGCAGTTAGACAGAATTCTTGTAAATAACACGTGTTCCGCACACCTGCACCATTGCACCTGCAGTGGCGCTCGTTTTGCTTGTATAAAACGGACGGCGCGGCCGCCGTTAGTACAGTCTTGGCTCTGACGTGGAACGGTTCGCTTGTCGTATTCCGTTACTAGTTTATCCTCGACTCGTTGGATAATTAATTCGTGTAAACGAATTAATTATTATTCCTAACTACAAAATTAGTCTCTATACTATACTCAATTACCCTTTCTACATATACACAATTAAGCCTTCAAAAGAAGAAAATATGATCTAATTGTAAACAATCAATGCGTTTTATTTCAATTAATAATTATAAAAATATTAAAAATATACCCGGTTGGATCCACCAAATAACCAAATATCCCTATTGAAAAACCCCTTATAAGTTCAAAACATCTATAAACGTTTCAAAATATTGGACCTCATTGCCTACCATGTAGATTGCACTCTTTTCTTGGATGCTAAGTTTCATTAGGTTTGGCCCTTGGCCCTTAGATTTTGTCATAATCAAATTTAATATATAAGGCTCAAGCATGGTGGGTATATATCGTGAAACAAGGCCTTCTAGTAATATTCTATCTTATTTCTCCAGAGTCAATAAAAAATGATGTGTATAATAAAGAATTTATTATGTTGAGTTATGAGTTAATAACAAAATAAACTACATACATTAGACGTATTATTTTCACGCGTTACACGAACGAGAGAATATTTTATAAAATATGTTCTCAGCATGACCTAAACTTAATAATCCTTTGATATAAATTTTACGCTGTTTGCCTTGGTTTTAGTGTTGCCTTTTTGATTTTTTTTATTGAGCCATTTACTACGATTCGCATTTCTGTCACCTATGCTCAATTTCTATGAAGGGATTAATGATATTTCAGTACATTTACAAATGTTCAATAAAAATTAAAAAGTACTGCAACGTCGCCTTGTAACGTAATATGTAACTGTTACGTTATATTTCGATAAAGCGACAAGATATTTTTCTTTTTACCTTTTTTTTGAGTTATACACTTTTGTTGGCAAATCACCAAAAGGGAATATCAATTCCGTCGATAGGTATTTTATTTATAGTTCCAAACAATACAGCCAGATTTCAAGCTCTGTCACAATATCATAAAATGCCATTTTAGTACACCTTTTTGGCGATATCTCTTATAGGATTTGTTACGTCATGCAATATATTTCTCATAAAAAGCTTTCGAAGTATCTGTAGTAAATTGAAAACTTAATAAAGGGACTACACTTTTATAATACTTTTTGAAAAAGTACATAGGCAGAATAACTTCTAATTTAAACCTAATAATATATTTCTTTTATTTTCATTATATTTAATAATATTTCAGAAACTTGGGCAAGTATTGAACTCACATATACGTAAATCAGATTATTTCCTTTGCTCACAACGTAATAAAATAAGTTCTCGTATTCATGGCTACTTATTCGTATTCGGCACGAAAATGCTGGCGTATGCAGATGATGATATTTCTGATAGAGGCAAAATCTTGAGCTGAAATAGAGAGAGTGGCTAAATCTGCACTGGAGCTGGTATCGTCGTGGGGGGGTAAAGGAACCGGCTTTTCTTCTCCTCTGAGAAGTCATGTACTATGACTATTAAAGGAAAGTTCCAGAGACTACCTGTTATCAGGATGGGGACGGAGTCGATAAAAAGCGTAATATCGACTAAGCTATTGGGTGTCACGTTAGACACGAGTCTGTTTCAGAGTTGTGCTTTATTCAGCACGCCAAGGATATGGGAGAGAGGGTTGGAAGATTCTTTGGGGAGACGTCGCGGATGTCGGCGTCTTCTTAGGGCGTGCGCTACCCGGCCTTTCGTGTTCTGTACAAGGGAGCATATGGGTACGCTACACCTAATCCGTCAACGGCCGAAATTTGCTCGGGCGATGACGACCGAACTCGGACGATCGAAACAAACACTTGTAAAAGAAAGAGAGTGCGTACACAAACACGACCGTCATCGTCCGATGACGCACGAAATCGGCCGATCAACCGTTGAGTCCGAACTTGTTGGGATTTCTCACCAGATTGCCGGCGTGTACAGTGCAAATTGAGTTTATTTATAGTTTAATTTAATCATGTTGTCTTTATTCTGTTGTTTTTGTCAGTATTGTTATCTACCTAAACGACTATTGGATATTGAAACATTAATTAGTTGTGTTAATAAAAGACCATTACAATAATCGAGAGGTTTCGAAACGGTTATAGACTGAAGTTGGATCGGAAATTGATATAGCGGTTCCAGATATTTCAAAAAAATGCGTCTTAACTCTGTTAAGCAACACAGTTAACTCCAGAATACCGGCAACGTTCAATGTCGGCACACGGATACACTGTTGCAGTGTAAGCACATACACGTCCGAGTTACTCGTCCGGGTAGTTCTGTCCGTCATCGGCCGACAAAATCGGTTATGGTGTATACGTACCGTATGTTCCAGTAGTGATATATGCTGCGGCCGTTTGGGTTGAGCGCGTGGGGAATTATACAGTGCGCCTGGCACTGCTCAGATCGCAGAGATCCTCACTCACAACTGATCACTGACACTGATCGTCGGAATAAAAATATTGCAAGTGATAAAAAGGCATCGTAATATACCTTTATCGAAAGGCGTTTTCATGGCCTCGTTATAAATTACAAAAACAAGATTTTTCATACGGGAAAATCAAGCCCATTTCTTAAATGCGAAAATTTTAATATTTAGTACACCATTTTGGCATAGTCTAGGTTCGTATTTTTAGTGGAATAACTTTCAAATATTTTATTTTATAAGAAAGGGTGACAAACGAGCACACAGTCCACCTGATGGTAAGTGGTTGCTGTGGTCCATAGACTCTACATCTATCTTCGTTTGCGAATCAAAATGCAAATGCGTTGTCACCCGTGAGGACTAAGAACGCTGGAACTGGAACGCCTCTTTTCCAGTAAAAAGGGTCTCCGGATCTCTACACTCATCATACGAAACACAGCAGTGTTAACTGCTATTTTACGCTGGTATTCTGTGAGAGCGTGGTCCTTCCCCGGTCGAGCCGACCCATTCGTGCTACAACTATACTAGTCATATAGCTACAGCATGGCTCTACCACGTCTGATGTGATAGGAATGTTTTAAGTGATTTGATTCTAATCACTCTACACATCTCTTGCTCAACAAATAATTTTAGTAAACTCATGCGTTTCACTAAAAAAAGGTTTTATTTTCAAAATCTAATACAAAACATTCAATATGATAACATTCATGCTACTCGTAAAAAAGATAATATTGAAACCTAGTCTAGGTAGTCGCTCATTTCGCTGAAAGCTACTCGTGAATGTACAAAGATGAACTAACAACAAGAAACTTTTCTCACTTCGACGAGTGTTTTGTTGTTTTACATTTAACATAAGGTCTTACTTTTTCGACTACTGTTCACATGCTGTAGCTAAAACTAAAACATGCGATGTACTGTAATACCTTTCAGTTTTAAAGCCATCTTTACCTATAACCGTGGATAACTAATTACGACTTCAAAGTGTAAAAAATGTTTTTGAATAAATTTTGGTTTTAATTCGAAACTGGAATATGTAACGTACGTATATTAGCATGAATGCATGTGAAGCTTACATAGTTTTTATTAACATATAGTTTTTTTTATAAAAGGTGATCATGATAACATTGACAAAACTAACTAACGTCTGATGCCACAGTCTGTGTGTCAGTATTCACGTACTAATTTTTCAAAGGCAGTCTTATTATGTGTTTTTGTAACGTCTTCGGCAAGGAGTTTCAGAGAAGTGCAGCCTGACTGGTAAAGGATTTTCCAACGAAATTTGTGAAATGTAATGGAACCATATTGCAGCATCTAAGGCAATTTTGAGTGTTTTTTTTTTTATAAAATATTGTGACAAACAAGCGACAGAGTCCACTTGATGGTAAGTAGATGTTATGATACATAGACATCTATATTTATCATCAATTAAAAATCAAACTGCAGATGTATTGGCCCCCCTGAAGACTAAGATGGTATGCCTTGTCTACAGTAAAAAGGATCTAAGTTGCTCTACGCTCACCATACGAAATACAGCAGCATTAAACTGCTATTTTATGCTGCAATTTTGTGACAGCGTGTTCCGTTCCCCATCAAGACAACCCATTTGTATTTTTATATTCATTATATGATGTAGCCGCAGCATAGCTCAACCACGTATAAAATCATTATTTTAGAATTCCTATCTAATTTTCATTCCTTTAAAGCCACAAGTGTCTGTTCGTCATATAAGGTTATAGAGATTCTAGTCTTCAAATGTGAAATTGAAAATAACATTTCATTTATTTTCCATTACAAAATAATATGCCGTAGTGTCCTGTAACTGCATGTTAGATAGAAACACTGGAATAAAATAGTGTTGTGTTAAAAATTCATTTATCTATACAAATAAATAAAATTGAAGAGTCTGTTTGTAATGTCAAAATAACAGCTTTTTACTACATGCATATGAAAGTATATACGATACTAATAACAAAAGAAAATTAATATTTTTGTCTGTCGGTTTGTTCCGTCTAATTTGTGTAATGCCTGGACCGACTTTGATGGTACTTTCAATGGCAGATAGCTGATTTTATAAGGAGTTACTTTAGTACTTTAATTTTAAAAAACGGATTAGGATTCTGCGCAAAGTAATTAAAATCCATGAAATACAATCGAAATAAACTCACGAGTGCGAAGTCTCCGGGGACAGTTCGTTTACAATAATAATATGATACTTTGTGTTAAATAATCCATGTATATTATTATAATTATATTTTATTAGAAAATGGGTGGGTGTTATTATAGGATTGGTTATAATCATTTTTAAAATCACATTGTCTAACTCGTAATTTACAACTTATGGTGCCAAAGAGAAATAAAAATAGACAAAATAAAAAATGGGTCGAGAAACAGAAAAAAACGAGTATGGTCGTAATAAACTACATAAGACCATCGCGGTCTTTTTCGATATTGCAAAAGCGTTTGATAGAGTCTGTCATGAAGGCCTTATCTACAAACTCTACAAAATAGACCTCCCTAATCATCTTGTTCGTCTCGTGGCCTGAAGGATCGTACCTTTCGTTTTAGACACGATGGCATGCTCTCCTCTCAGCGCTTCATCAAAGCCAGCTCAGTGCTTGCCACTCTCCTATATATCCTGTTCACCAACGACATTCCCATCCCGTCGAAACGTGTTCAGCTTTGCAGACGATACTGCACTCTACTGTAAAGGTATCTCACTACCTTTCATACGGAATAAGATCCAAAAGTCAGTTGATGACTTAGGAGCTTGGTTCCAAAAATGGCGCATCGATGTGAACCCGGAGAAGAGCTCCGCCGTTCACTTCGATCATAAACTACGCCGCCTCAGTTCCATTCTGCCAATCCGTATGCTGGAGAACCCTGTCCCCTGGCATACGACCGCCAAATATTTAAGTGTCACCCTTGACACGAGGCTTACCTTCGGGCCCCATGTCAATAGACTAACCCGCAACGCATGTTTTTACCTGAATGCGCTCCACAGTATGCAGGGCCGACACAGTAAAATGTCCCTCCGCAACAAGCGAACCCTTTATAAGGTCTGTATACGACCAGTCATGACTTACGCGGACCTCATATTTACCCATGCTAATCCCAAAACCATTAACGAACTCCAAATAGTTCAAAACCCCTTCTGTCGTAGAGCTATGAACGCACCCTGGTACGTTCGTAATGCACACCTCCATCGAGACTTAGAGCTTCACAATCCAACAATTTCTAAAAACACTCTCTGAGAACTTCATCAAAGCCTCAGAGTCTCACTCTAATCATTTCATTCGTGAGGCAGCTACCTATGCAGCCCCACTCCCCTCTCGCTATCGAGTCCAAAGACAGAGAAACTCTCTGTCGGACCCGCCAAACAAGCTTTCGGCCGACCTGAACTGCCTCCTGGCGGCTCAGGCCGACTCTTCTTAATTTGCCTTAGTAAGGCTCCCCCTCAGCGGCTCGTCGCCGCCTGCGCCCTCTTTTCCCTAAAGTAGGTCGCTTCCGATTCGACAGAAAGGCCCCATAAGCCAATGCCAGTCTCACAGGTGGTGTTTAGTGGGTAGGCACTTAGGGTGGTTAGGTTAGTCGCAGTGAGTCCCACAAAACCACGACAGCCGGCTGTCGTGGTATGCTTAGAGCATTCACCACCTCCCTTCCTCATTTTTCGGGGGGTAGCCCATTTTAATTGCTTCATGGGCGCTAAAATAAACGGGCCTACTCATTATAAATGTAACATTTGTCTCGATAACACGTGTAGCCCAAGCGTTGCGATCGTTTACGGTACAATTGAACAGTACTTTGTAGTCCAAAACTATCTTTTTAATGCTTTTCAGCACAATTTTTTGTGTTACGAGTTTCTAAAATTAATACACTAAATTTCTAATACTTTCAATTTGATTTTCTATAGCTTTTTTTATAAAGTTTTCATTTCAGCCCAAAACTCTGAATATATCAATATATTCAGTGTTTTGCGCTTATATATATATATATATATATATATATATATATATATATATATATATATATATATATCTTTATATATAAAAAGTACGTGTCACGTTGTTTGTCCGCGATGGACTCCTAAACTACTGAACTCATTTCAATAATCAATCAATGTGCAGTTTGGTCCAACTTAAAAGATAGGATAGCTTACAACTCAATTTATAGTCGCAATACAATATTATTTTATTGAAAATTATTTGTCTATTATTTGACAGTCACAATTATCTGTTAGCTCCAAACGATTCTGTCAGATGACGATATCTGTTGACTGGATTGAGTAAATATTTAATAGATGGCGCTATGTTAAAAATACAGACGTTTAATATAAGCTAAAATTTAGTAGTATAACCATCACGTGTTGCTGTAAGTATTCAACAGATAGAACCGATTTCAAAAAAAATTTGCAGACTGTGTGCAGTTTGGTCCAACTTGAGAGATAGGATAGTTTTTATCCCGATAAGTGACCCTCAATTTTTTTATTGCTAATTTCAGCAGTTTTTTTGGAAAAGAAAATGGTTATTCGGAAAGGGCAGAACAACGTCTGCCTGGTCAGCTAGTATATATATATATATATATATATATATATATATATATATATATATATATATATATGTATATATATAGATTCTGTTTGTTATTATAGTTTGTCATTATAGATGTATAGGTTTGGTTTGCCATATATATATTTTGTTTGTCATTTATCACAATGACTGTTGAATTATTGAAAATTGGTCGGACTATGGTGCCTCACACCGTAGTTCCTATAATTGAAGATGGGGGCTGTCTGTTTAGGGCCATCTCCTATCTATTGTATGACACACAGTTGATGGCCAGAGAAATACGCGAGCAAATTGTTAGCCATGTGGTGGCCAACTGTTCCCAGTTTGCCATTATATCCTATGACATTAACGGGGACAATTAATCCAGTGCCGCTGAATACTGCATTGACATGTCACGCCCTTTTAATTATGGTAGTTTATGTGAGCTGGAAGCAGCAGGGCAACTTTACCATGGGTCTTTGAAGTTTACCGTAACGGTGAGCTGTATGTAAGTTTTGGTACTGCGGGTAATACTACGTACCGTGGGACGACTACGTTTTTCACATGGTCTATCTTGTGGCCATTTCGATGTTTACGTAATTAGTGAAGTGGCCGAGACAATATCTGAGCCCACCTCCTCTTCTTCACTTCACCCTGTCGTCGCCAAGAGGAGGAGAATTGAAATGATTACTATCTCACCGTCGCCACCAGAACCAGATTGTGATACATACTTGATCAAGGTAAGATATTATTATTATTTTTATAATCACAGATTTTAATTACAATATTTGGTTCGCTAAAAGCACGCAGGATTTATATATAAATAAATATACTTATACGTCTTGGATTTTATACACCTGAAGTTGTGGCGGTGTCTGCTACTGGGACTCCTCGACGAGGAAAACTAGATGTGCCGAGTTTGGCCTTTTTTTGCTAGTTATGATGAGAGCTTACCTCCGGGCTTGATACGTAACTTGAAAGTGTACTTTGAAGACTGCCACTGGAACTCATTTACGAGGGGAGCTAGATGTTTCGAGTTTGGGCTCGATTGTTAGTTATGAATAGACCTTACCTCCGGACTTGACAGAGTGACTTGAAAGTGTACTTTAATGACTGCTACTGGAACTCCTCAGCGAGGAGAAATAGATGTGCGAAGTTTGTTATTTTTTGTGTTATTTTACTAAATACACTTTGTCTTCCTTACTCCGGGCCATAGATAATATACTGTAAAGTAAAGATGGTTAATATATATTTAACTAATGAAATAGACAGTTAAAAAAATAACAAATATGTTAAATCAATATATTTAACCATATTGAATAAAATTATCATATCCCAGTTCATTCAAAACAATTTACGACGTTTCTGATTTATATTAGCCGTATTTATGCCATCTAGTGTCTTCCTTACGTACCACCGTGAGATTCGATCGATTTTCGCTCGATAAAATAACTTTACCAATTGAATTCTCAGCCTCTAACCTCATGGAGCAGCTGGCGTAGGTGGTAGTACTCGGTGTTGTTTGGATGAATGGTGTAGACCCTATCCAGAACGTGCTCTTTTCTCACTCCGGGCCAACCCTCTACAACTTGCCCTCTTTTCCTTTTAGAAAATTTATTTTTGTTCCAGACAAAGTAAGAAAGGACTTCGGAGTACAGCAGTGTCTTGGCATAATTGTCCGTTTTGCAGATTTCAAAAAACACTAGCAGCGTTGTCTGAGGTGGACTCTTTATTTTTCTGACAGGTTATTAGAGGTTAAGTATACACGTTGGCCGTTTTCAAGGTGAACAGCGAGATGTAAGACGGGAGGGAACCTTTCATGAATGGGAAAGCTTAAGATCCTCCAAACTGCTTTGGAACTACTTATGTACCGGCCGCTTTCGTACATTTTCACCTCATCTTTCTCAATCTCTATAGTAAAGGCTGCTTGATCACAACCCTTTTCACGTATTTACAAACATACTTGATAGATCTAACAGAGCTGCATTACTCCACATTAATATGGGTATTGAAAATACCTAACAGGACAGGATTGTAAGGCTCCACCCAGCGGTTGTCCAACTCAATTTCATTATTTTTAATTGTATAACCACCGTCAGCTGGAGACAACCTCCTGTATTGCGGATATCCATCGTCTCCTGTCTGTGTCTCCTTGAGAAGTGGTCGAGGATACCTTTTACTGCAGCTACCATCTTTAATACAGGGCGATTTGTGGTATAAACTACTGCAAGTGCCATGTATCATATTGGCCTTCACAATATCGTAGAGGAGAGGGTCTTGCTCAGAATCAGGTATTTCAGCTCTAATAACATTGTCAATCTTATCTGGGGCGATACGCTGCTCTAGCCATAGTAATATGTGAATATGGGGAAGACCTTGTTTTTGCCATTCGACCGAGTATATAAAGCAACGCATCGTCCCAAATAGTTTGCCTTTGGTTAGAAGAGCTATCATATTTTTCACCTTAAGGTGTAATACCCTGGCTATAATGTCATGGCGATCATGTGACTTTTAGCCAGGTAAAAGCATATCTATGATGTCTTTCTATCGGGGGTTACACGTAAATGTTATAAAAAGATCAGGACGGCCGTATTTGCGCACGTATGTCATGGCGTCTGGTGTACGCTCCTGCATATAACGTGGTTCCCCGGTAAAAGATAATGGCAGCACCACCTTTTGACCTAGTTGCTTACCATCAGCATCCTGCCTCCCTATAGCATCCCGCAAGTGTATGTAACTGTCTGCCCTCAGCTGTGCCTGGTTGTTCGTGATATAGTTCAATCTTTCCGTCTCTATTTAGGCGTACATGCCAACTAAAAACTGACTAAAAACGGAACGGAAATATACCAGGTGATTATCTTCTTTTTGCCTAATCATTCATCATCATCATCATTACAGCCTTTCAAAAGTCCATTGCTGAACATAGGCCTCCCCCAAGGAATACCACAAAGCACGCTCCTGAGCCACCTGCATTCATCGACTTCCTGCATATCTTACCAGGTCGTCACTCCATCTCGTGGGGGGTCGCCCTACACTTCGCCTACCGGTACGAGGGTGCCACTCAAGAACCTTTCTTCCCCATCGGTTGTCGGTTCTTCAAGCTATATGGCCGGCCCACTGCCACTTCAACACAATTTCATTTTCAGATTTTGAGATATGTCTAACGAGAAGATGTGTCGTAGTTTCCCGAACGCTGCCCAGCCGAGTTGAATCCGTCGATTGACCTCTCGGTCGAAGTTGGACTTACCTAGTCGGACTATTTGTCCCAGGTAAACATACTCGTCAACAACTTCGAGCTTAGTGCTCCTAACAACCACCGGGATAGGTGTGACATGGACATTAAACATGATCTTTGTTTTGTCCATGTTCATCCTAAGACTTATACGTTGGGAGACACTATTGAGGTCATTGAGCATGGTGTTTAGGTCCTCCAGCGATTCTGCCATGAGGACTATATCTTCGGCAAATCGAAGGTGAGTGATGTACTTGCCATCGATATTAATACCGTATCTTTTCCAGTCCAGAAGCTTGAAAACATCTTCCAATGCAGCGGTGAAGAGTTTCGGGGATATAACATCACCCTATCTTACACCTTTCTGCAATTGGATAGGTTTCGTACTCTGGTTCTGTACTCGGACAGCCATCGTAGCTCTACTGTATAAACACTTCAGCACTTCGATTTACCGACAGTCAACTTGGCACCTCTGAAGGGACTGCAACACCGCCCAAATTTCGACGGAATCAAAGGCTTTCTCATAGTCTACATACGCCAGACATAGTAGCAAATTGTACTCCTCGGACTTCTGTACAATTTTCCGAAGGGTATGTATGTGGTCTATGGTGCTAAAGCCCTTTCGGAAACCGGCTTGTTCGGGAGGCTGGAAGTCGTCAAGTCTGCGTGCGAGACGATTTGTAATAACTCTCGAAAACAGCACGTAGACGCGGCTCAGAAGGGAAATCGGTCTGTAGTTCTTCAAGAGAGCGTTGTCACCTTTCTTGAAGAACAAGACTACTGCACTTCTGCACCACGCCTCCGATGTAACGCCACCATAGAGGACGGAATTAAAGAGCCTCTGAAGGACTTCAAGTACCGGTCTTCCACCCGCTTTCAGAAGCTTCGCTGTGCAACAAACTTCCAGATAATTAATAGAATCAGGCGTAACTTTGCGGAATTCCATTATACTAAAGTTGGTAAAAATTTACTTCGCGTACATCCGCTCGATAAAATAAAATGCTGTATCCTACTTAGTTTGAAGAGCACCTCCCGTCCTCCCTCAATTGCGTGCACTATCACCGTCACCACTAATCCGAACATCACTACTCCCAACACCACTACACTAGGAAAGATACACCACTGACGAAAATATTACACGTGTTTCGCTACACGAGGCATCTTCAGGTAATCTTGACTCTGCGGTGGCAGAACGCTTAGCGGTCAGTCACCACAGCTTAACAGTGCTATCGTTTTCATACTCTGTATCGATATCATATGCCATGCCTGAGTGAGCCTTGATTTTCCAAGAACGTCGCTTCCTTTCTACTCATCTTCCAGGATTATTTTGCTCATATCGAGACTGTGATGCCCTATGTCAGGGTGAGCTTGCTGATATCGAGCCATTGCTTTTCTGTTCACTGCTGGGTATATTTGCGCATACTTTTTAGAAGCATTTTGAAGTTGTTTCTTCCGAGTAGCCTCGGTGCATCTTGCACGAAGTTTTTTAGACCATTTGGTAGGAACGGTAAGAGGTGATGATTGATAAAGAGATGAGTCACAATCTGGTTCTGGTGGCAACGGCGAGATAGTAATAATTTCAATTTTCCTCTTCATGGCATCGACAGGATGAAGTGAAGAAGAAGAGGTGGGCTCGGATATTGTCGCGGCCACTTCACTAATTACGTAAACATTGAAATGGCCACATGATAAACCATGTGAAAAACGTAGTCGTCCCACGGGATTACCCGCAGTACCAAAACTTACATACAGCACACCGTTACGGTAAACTTCAAAGACCCATAGAAAAAGTTGCCCTGCCGCTTCCAGCACACATAAACTACCATAATTAAAAGGGCGTGACATGTCAATGTAGTATTCAGCGGCACTGGATTAATTGTCCCCGTTAATTTCATAGGACATAATGGCAAACTCTTCCCAGTTGGCCACCACATGGCTAACAATTTGCTCGCGTATTTCTTTGGCCATCAACTGCGTGTCATACAATAGATAGGAGATGGCCCTAAACAGACAGCCTCAATCTCCAATTAAAGGAACTACGGTGTGAGGCACCACAGTCCCATCAATTTTCAATAATTCAACAGTCATTGTGATAAATAACAAACAAAATCTATATATGACAAACCAAACCTATACATCTATAATGACAAACTATAATAACCAACAGGATCTATATATTCAATATATTCAGTGTTTTGCGCTGAAATGCAGACTAATAAAAAAAGCTATAGGAAATCAAATTGAAAGTATTAGAAAAGTGTATTAATTTCAGAAACTCGGAACACAGTTTTAAAAAGATAGTTTTGGACTACAAAGTACTGTTCAATTGTACCGTAAACGACGCAACGCTTGGACTACACGTGTTATCGAGACAAATGTTGCATTTATAATGAGTAGGCCCGTTATTTTAGCGCCCATGAAGCAATTGAAATGGGCTACCCCTGAAAAACGAGGGAGGGAGGTGGTGAATGCTCTAAGCATACCACAAGAGCCGGCTGTCGTGGTTATGTGTGACTCACTGCGACTAACCTTTTTCGCTCGGAAACCAAATTGGTGGGGGATGACAAGAGGGTCACCGTCTGTGGGAAACAGATAGAGCCTCATGCAAGTAGGGATGACTCGTTCAAAGAGTTTGCCCATGGCCTTGAGGAGGCTAATGGAACGATGACTGGAGGGGAGGTTGAGAGGCTTTCCTGGCTTGGGGATACCAATGACAGTTGCCTCTTTTTACGTAGTGGAAAAGTAACTAAGGTTGAAGCAGTCGTTGAAGATAATAGCTAAAAGGATTAACACCCGCTCAGGAAAATGTTTAAGGGCTTGGTTGGAGATTCCATCTCTGAAGGATGAGATCTAACCATTGGACACAGTGATGGGTTCAAAAGCTGTGGGGGGTGAGTTCGGGCGGCGGACCTCATCCTCCACTATCTGGAAGTGGGAGGAGTCGGTGGGTTGAGAGCTAGGAGATCATTGTGCGGCAATGCTGTCTGCAAAGCACTCAGCCTTTTCCTTGTCTTCAAAGGCAACCGTACCATCGGGACGGGAGAGAGGGAGCGTCTATGCTCTAGGCTCTCGCCATCTGATAGTACACTGTATAAGAGGGAGAGATATTCTCCATGAGCTTACTCTTTTCGAGGTCTCGAAGTTCGGAGAGGCGGAAACGGACTTCTCGTTGAAGACGATTGGCCATACGCCTGTAGTCGGGGGTGGGATAGATAGCTGCTCTCCGGAAAGCACCTCTCTTGACTTTCATTAGGTTGCTAATATGGAAGGGAAGACCATCATTATTAGCAACCGGGATGACCCTTTCATTCTCCTTAAGGGAGGATTTTATAAGTTTGGAGAAAGAATCGACCGCGTTGTCGATTTTTTCGGGACTGTCGAAGTCCGACGAGAGGGAGATGGGGGAGTCCTGTAAGTCCATAGCCTTAGCTAGGGACTCCTTGAAGCCCTTCCAGTTAGTGAATGTTTTCGTGGGGGGTTCAGGGAGGTGGCTGATGGCCAAGAATGAGGGAGGCCGGTCGGTGATCGAATCCTAGATCGTCTAGAGTCTCATTTGCCCTGGGGTTGAGGGGAACTCATTTAACTAGAGCAAAGTCTAGCACGTCGGGAGCGTGGTCGATGTTGTCGGGATAGTGAGTGATACTGAGGAGACTGTGGACGGCAAGGTAAAGAGACTGCGTGATATCAAGCAGTTTCTTGCCACTCTGCGAAGTAGAAAGGCAGGTTCATTCAGTATATGCTTATCTCAAAACATAACGACTGAGTTGCCTAAAGATAAGATAGCCTCAAAATCGTTTTGGAGGGAGAGGGTGCCACTGGGGATGTAGCAGGAGGCTATGCCAATGGACTGATGTCCAGTCATGGCTAGCCTGCATACCGTGGCTTCCATGTTGATAAGCTGCGGAGTAGGAATGTGAGAACAATGAAGTGTCTTCTTGTAGTAAATGGCAGTACCGCCGCCTTTGTGGTCAGGTCTGTCATTATGAAGAAGAGAAAACTTTTGAATCGAAAGGCCTTTGATGTCCTTAGTTTTAAGATTGGTTTCCTAGAGGAGGAGAAGGTCGCCGTCGCGATCTCGAAGAAAGAGCTTAAGCTCTGGGAGGTTATTTCGCAACCCGCGAATGTTAAAAGACACAAGCAATAAACCCTTAGGCTTAATACGACTGTGATATTTTGGGAGAGTAGAGTGCTCTGTCATTATATAAATATATCTTTAATTTAATTAATTTAACTTGAATTAATTTAATTCAAGTTACAGGGAACACAAAAGGAGCAGCGCGCAGTTTGCGTGCTAGGACGGCAATCTCCCCAACGTTGATGTTCCGAATAGCGGAATACACAGTATTCAGGTCATCAACCATTGAGGGTTGTGCCTGTTGTGGCGCGAAGGATATCCGCAGAGGGTCAGCCTTTTTGGGGCCTCAAGGGAAATCTGGAAGCTGTGTAGGTTTGGAGAAGCCTGTTAGGGAAGCGACTAAAATCCGGTTGCTGAGGCAAATTTCCTAGAAAAGGCAGAAATTTCTTAATGGGTGGGAATAATTGAATTTATTTTAAATAAGAAATTAATAATTAATATATCGGGTAAATATAAACCGATTTTCAAAATTTCTCTATTACTATTTTACAAATTTTTTACTATTTCTTTCTATTTAGACTATTTCGAAATCTCTAAATTTTATTTTTGTGAGGGTTTGAAAAATTGGGGTAAATGAAATTATAGCGCAGTGATGCCAGAATTATAGAATTTTAGGGGAAATTATGGTACAAATTGTAATAAGTATACTCCAGCACAAATAAAACACTAATTCAAATTAATTTTATAATGATGTATTTGAAGTTTGAAAACTTATAATTACTTATTTTTTTATAGGAGTACACCTACGAAGGTTCGAATTGAATAGTCACCCCATAATGGTGAAACGGGAGTTCAGAGTTTGTATTGGGAAACAGTTTAATTAATTTTATGTCATGTCCGCCGTCTTAAACTTCAAAATAATTGCCATTTTCGCAATCTACGTCCCAAAAAACCTAAATAACGACACCCATGTCGATTATTAGGTTTATTCACCCCATTTCACCCCCTAAGGGGTTGATTTTCGGAAAATCACGAAAGATTTATTTGCCTATTTATTTTTGGGAGTACTCCTACGAAGTTTCGAATCGAAATGCCTATTTCATATTGTTTCGCCAAACAAATTTTTTGAATTTCGAAATATCATTCCTTATTCCTTATATACATCATAAAGAGAAACTGGGCAAAATTTCAGCTTTTTAGGTCCAAGGGTTTGGGCTGGGCGTTGATGAGTGAGTTAGGACTTGAGATTGAAGAAGATTGAAGTTTGACAAAAAGCTATTGGAAAATTGGAAGCATAATAATAAGGTATTAGTGAAACTTTTGTGCGCTTAGGGCATGCATAATTGGATTTACCAATAGTCTTATTTTATTTATTTGTTTTTACAAGTCCTGAACCTTAATTCCCACATACTGGTGAGATACACGTAGACCTAAGATATGTATATTATATGTCTCAGATCTACGCCCACCTACCGGTCGCCCGACCAACGTGACACATATAACTCTTCCATGAAATATGACATCCAGCTTTCTTATTTTGGACTATATCCAGCTATGGACAAAAATGTGTCCATGTATCCTTCACCAGCTCCTTGTGAATACAAGTGGGTGATAAAAAATATATTTGGTTACATTTTATTATTAAGTTCGCTATAAAAGCTTTTGTCATAAAGGTTAACTTCAACAATGTCGCGCGTAATGGAGGTTTTATCGCGCGTAGCTAATAAAACTCTTTTTAGTAATGATTTTTCTTGGCAGTAAGATTTATGTAAAAGCGAAAGCATTTTTTCTTAACGCACATAAGCCGTGTTATAAATCACAAGTTTTCTTAATAAAAAATGGAAGCCAAATGTACAGATACATAATATAACTTACACAGGCATAATGTAACAAATAATTTGTATTTTATTACTTATCCTTATTAATTATGGAAAAAAAAATATTATTATCTACAACCTCTTTATACCGTGGGTATCGTAAAAGGAGACAGAGGATTGCTATCCTCTATCGCATTTTATGCTGCTGCATCATGAGAGGGCAGCTGCATCTTCCTGATAACAACTCGTAATATATAAAATCCGTTTTCCAACCCGCCTGCCAAGCGTGACAACTAAAGCAAATATCCCCCTATGAGGCAAATAAAGTTATAGGCTGTAATTAACGCCAACTAAAAAAGAAAGACAATGTGCTGCATACATTTCGAGTGATGAAAAAACTAAGCCAAAATCAAACTTAGCATATACGCACTTACGTACTCGTACACCTATGCATCTAAAATCATTCGCAACCACTACCATGGTTAAAGTGCAAATATGTACGTCCAGCAGTGAAGTTTATGGGCTGATAAACAAAGAAAGAAGAAAAACGTGTGCGTGATTGCGACTTCGCGACTCCATGATTTTTTCTGCCACCAGGGCGGCGCCATTTTACAATGAGGTAAAATATTTGACAGATTTCATAGCGGGGGACGATAATTTCTTAGGAAAATGTAAACTTTAACGATTCTTTCCGTATTATTAGTTATATTTCATATTAGTCAGATTAGAAATAAATAAACTAAACTATAAATTTTACTAAAAGTAGAAAAATTAAAAAAAAAGAGTTATAAAGTGCAAAAAAATTAAAAATCGAACCACTGACGCATTGTGTTGTGTATTAATTTAATACTGTAGCTAATGATAAAGTATTATTTAAAACTAATTTCTGAATTAACTGAGATTGTGTAACAAAAGACTTTACCTCAGTCCCAACTAGCGACATCTGGTGAGTGGTGGATTATTAGCCCTCATTGAGCATGGTTTCAACATCATTTGAAATGTATGCAGCGCTCCGCCTTTCTTTCTTTCTTTGTCATTCTGTGGACTGTAATGATGATGATTATCCCATACATGTTTTACTTAACCATAATGTTTACGAATGTGTTTGTACCTTACAAAAGCTAATCCCACGTACAACGGGAATATCCCATATCCAGAAGAAAATTGTTTCATTCAAGCCAGAAGAAACTGCCGTAATAGAGTTAAAACGCCAATAAAACCGAGCATAGATCCAGACACGGACAGCTTCTATACCGCAATACAATGCAGTGAATCGCCCACTATTTATATCAGGTGGATGTAACAAAAGTTTCCGCTCTTGTTGAATTTAGCGAAAACGTAGGTAAAGTTGCGAAAGTCATATTAGTTTTGCATTTTGGCTGAGATTAAATTTCATCTGAACTGGGCGATGGGCGGTGGGTAGCGCTTAAGTGGTAGATTAATAAGAAAGGTTCGCGAACATTCAGTTTGAAATGGGATCTTTGGTCTGCAGTATTTTTTTATTTTGAGATTGGTATTTTAATAAAATTTCCAATATTTCTAGTTAAGTTTTTTTTTTTATGGGACAAATGTGAAAAACGCAGCGCTGCATACAGATTAAAAAATCAAAATACAGCTGCGTTATCAGCACTGTGTACTTAGATGAAACGCTTCGTTTCCAGAAATAAAAACTGGCCAAGTGGGTGTCGGATCACGCTCAATGTAGAGGTAGGGTTCCGTAGTTTCCCGTCACAATATGTGTGTTTTCTTGATAATAAGCACAATAAGTGAGCTCGCCGTTTGACCGCTATAACGATTAAAAATAGATCCAAATAGGAAGATGGTAACTGAAGGACTTATTTTCAAATCAGGCTTATTCAAAAAAAAACTAAAAAAGTTTTTCGATTTTATAAATTATACCATTTACATCAAATCATTCCCATGCCAAGTAAGTACTAAGTGGCTTTAGTTAGTTAGCTCGCCGCTCACTTAGCGGTCAGCCACCGCAGAATCTAGATTACCTGAAGATGCCTCGTGTAGAAGCGAAACACGTGTCGTACGTATAATCGTCAGTGGTGTGTCTTTCCTAGTGCAGTGGTATTGGGAGTAGTGGTGCTGGGATAAGTGGTGACGGTGATAGTGCACTCAATTGAGGGAGGTCGGGAGGTGCTCTTCAAACTAGGTCAGACACATCATTTTATTTTATTGAGAATCCTCTCGTAAAGTAAAAAATTACTTACTACTAATTTTTTACTTAGCTGTGATAGTTTTTTTTTTTAAGTTCATTGTATATACTTGTTTAAGCCAAACAATTAACTTTGAAATTTGCATTCACACGCGCGTAAGCCGCCGACTTGTGAAGGTCACCTTGGCCCCTCTTTTTCGCGCGTAGAGGGCGCGAGGTTGGAACGTGAGCGCAGGGAGTCTTTTGTCAGCTGTGCTATTGACAGCACGCTGTGAATTTTTGGGAACGCGGAATAGTGTAGGCGCGTCTAGTAAATATACTGTCTAGGAATTGTAACGCGCATTCCTTGGTTGAGAGCTTCTCCCGGGACTTAGTTGTGTTTAACTCTGAATCCATATAAGTGTTTTCGACAATATTAACTACTAGTGCGGCATTTGATATTCTAGAAATAACTGTTGCCACGCGAAACGGTAGTGACCTTTGATCCGGACATTCTGTGTTCACTTTGTTTGTTAAGCGTTATTACAAACGAGAGTTAGTAGCTTCTGGAAGTTAGTTAATCATATGATAGAGTTAATGGACTGTCCTCGTGACGAACGACGAAAGTAACTGTGGGAGACTCCGCGGAAGATTACCACAATTTGGAGCGGTGCTGAAGTCCGAGCTGCTGCCGACGGCAACGGTCTGACCAGGGCTACCACAATCAGTCACGCACAGATACACATCACTGACCCTTACTTCCCATGCACCATGCAGCCACATGCGACCTGACCAAACCCTGAGGGACCAGTCGCCTTGATTATAGGTAAGTAAGCTCGGTTTTATTATTCTCCCTGTTGAATTGTAGTGGGATAGAACGCTCCCCCTTATTGTCCTTGTTGTCCTTGTATTGATTTTCCACTTTGGCCTTAGGAGGCCCGACCTGCATCTGCTTCTAAGGTCTTCCGCTATGGGCCCGGAGGATTCTATTATTAGATAAGCAGCTGCACGCAGTAATACTCTGGTAGCAGAGCGTGGTTCCGGGTTCGATTCCCCGGTCGATCCCGGCCATAGTGTTTGATAAAAATTAAACAATTTTGGTGGCAGGGAGCGTTGTTTTGATTGGTTTAATTTTGTGTCTACAATCACGCCCGTCCGTAATACGTAAAATTAAAATTCTTTCCTTTGTTACCTTGTGGCTTGCTTTTTTTGTAATTGGCGGGTATTTGCTAATGCCACGCCCGTAGATTGCGCAAGCGGGAGTTTTTCTAGAGAGATGCGTTGTGTAGGTAGATGATTATTATCACGTAATCGGGTGATTATCGTTGTCGGATAGTTATAGTGGATTACTTATCGAAGGGTCGATTTCCGAGCGAGGCATTTTTTGTTGATCGACCGTGATGTGAATCTTTGTTTGTATTGTAATTTGTACTTGAACTAATGAGTAGTAATTTATATTCGCGCAATTTGAATTTAACTTGATTTGATCGCACTAGTATTTGTTATTTGTTAATTTGATTTGTTTCCCTTCTTTCGTGCTAACTTGTATTTAATTTTAATAAGTAGTAATTCGTATTGGTGTAATTTTTATTCAACTCGATTTTGAGGAACTGCATTTGTTAACTGTTAATTTTTTTTTATAATTGTTATTTGTTATTTTTGTGATTTGTGCTCGAGCAGCGTCGTAATTTGTATTTAGTAGTGATGCCGTCGCCCAAGCTACTAATCCGTTGCCTGCGGACTGAGTTACGCTGGGCCACCAGCGCCCATGCTTTGATAGGTCGACCGGATAGGGTCTATAACATGATGAAGCGGCTCGAGCAGGTCGATGCTCGAAGGGCTGCAGTGGAGGAGGCTTACGCTGAGCTTGAGGATTCGGATGTGGAAAAGGGAGTCCTGGACTCCTGCTTCACGGACTACGAGCAGTTCTTTTCGCTCACGGACGAGTTGATCGAGGCTGAAGGCAGGTATGCCTAGGAGGCGCGTGAAGCTCGGATGAGTAGCCTGCCCGAGTCCTCTCGGAAGCAGCCTCAGCTGGAGTTGGAATTCTGGACTTGCCAAGGTTCTCCAGGGTCCTTCCCGAATGGCTGACCTTCGTTGGTCTTTTCGATAGCCTAGTGGACGCCCGGAGTGACTTGACCCCGAGCCAGAAGATGGCGTACCTCCTGGCCTCACTGGAGGGGGACGCCCTGGGCGTCATCGGCCACTTGGGATTGGCGGACGACGCCTACCAGACTGCTCGGGACCTCCTAGCCAGAAGATACGCCAACGTCCGGCGAATTGCGGACAAACATGTTAAGAAGCTACAAAGCCTCCCGCTGCTTATTGACCATATTGGGGACTGCCAACTACGTCCTGACCTGGTGAATCCAGTCTTGGTGGCCTGTAATACGTTGAGGTGGCTGGATTTTGCTGGGTGCGAACGGCGTCTCCTCTCGGGGCTCTGCCAGGCCCTCGTCCCCCACGGGCCGGAGCGCTCAGTCACGCCCTCTGACGGGCGACGCTCGGCGCCCGCCGGCCAGGCACCAGGCCCCTAGGTTTGAAAGGGGTCCCTCCCCCGACCAGTCGGGGGGTAATTTCCCCAAGGGCGGGGTTGTCATCACCTCCCCTCAGCGAGCGGAGAGGAACTTCACGGTCACTCATCAGTCCGCTAGACCCTTCTCACTCCCGTTAGCTGAGTGGACGCGACTGGTGTGCCACTATTCCCCATTTGATGGAGGCGGCTCTAGCTAGCTGCCGCCTTAGCTCCCACCACGGCCGCCTCCACTGAGCCTTGAGCCGTCAACAGTCCACTTGTCAAACTGTTGTGTTGCCGACGGCCTCAGTGAAGGCGTACAACCCGAGTGGCGACTGTTAGCGGTTTGCGCTCTATTGGTCTCGAGTACACGCGGTGTGGCCTCCACTTGGTGGTGGGAAGATTAGGGCTCCCCTGGAGCGTTGAATCACGCTGTCAAGGGGTATTAGATTTGGTTTTGGTCGAGCACTTGGTTAAAAATTCTTTAAATTAAAATTAAAAATTCTTTTGGGTTTTTTCGCGAAATTTTCATATTAGTAGCGGTTGTGATTAAAAGGTTGAATTTAATATACTCCTTTAAATGCTGCTGCATATGTTTTGTAAATAGAATAGAATAGAATAGAATATTTTTTTATTCAATATTGATTATTACATAATTCTTATTGATAGTCATTTTTTTATTTACCACTGGTTCGGAAAATACCTCTGTCCTGGGAAGAACCAGCAAGAAACCCAGCGGGATTTTTTTTTCAAACATCACTTAACAATAATTTCGTTTATACAATTTTAAATGATTTTTCATAGAACCAGCATGGTGGCGATCACCTTATTCCCAGGGGTTATTTTCATTCATGTATTCCTTGATATTATAATAACCGTTTTTGTACAGTTTCTCTTTAATAAAACTTTTAAACTTGTTTATTGACAAATTTTGAATATGTTCTGGGATTTTGTTGTAAAAGCGTATTCAATACCCCATAAATGAATTACTGATTCTTTGGAGTCTAGTAGCTGGTATTACAAGCTTATGTTTCTTCCTAGTGTTTAAAGTACGCACATCCTTATTCTTATTAAAGCAATTTGTGTTTTTATGTACATACATTACATTTTCATAAATATATTGCGATGCCAAAGTTAATATGTTTATTTCTTTAAATTTTTGTCTGAGGGACTCTTATAATTTAGATTATAAATCGCCCGAACGGCTCTCTTTTGCAAAACAAATATAGGTTCAATATCAGTCGCATTACCCCATAGCAAAATTCCATAAGATATTACGCTATGAAAGTAACTAAAATACACTAATCTAGCTGTCTCTAATATATAAATCAATATATTTGATCACTGTGTTTGTTGTTGCACGGAAAATTTAAATTTTATTATGTGCCCTTTTGAATGCTTGTGCGTATGTTTTTTATTTTATTTTATTGTTTTATTCTAATTTTCCTTTCAGCAAAACAGACGCAACAATCAAATACAATTACAAAATTGTATTTGATTGTTGCGTCTGTTTTGCTGAAAGGAAAATTAGAATTCATTTGAAAATGAATGACGCGCTATTTGGAAAATTGTGTATATGATATGTGATTGTGTTTAATAATTTTGCTTTGTGAAAAGGAAGGCTGAAATTGGATAGCCCTATTTGTGCCGAAGGGAATAGAGTCACTTCTCTTTTGGTTTACATTTTGTTGGCAATGTCTAAGATATTTAAATGAGAAGTAGGGCTGTCCCTTACGTTTATTGTTTTCTTTAATTTGCCAGTTGACCTATGTGCATCGGTGATTACTTTGTTTGAATTAATTCTGTGGTTGAACATTGATGCTTTTGAAAAATTGGTTGAAATATGAGCATAGGACTACCTGTCTAAAGGGCTAGCTAGTTTGTAGATTATCAGGTGGAAATCAGCTGTCGCACTATTTAGTAAATGGTTATATGGTGGATGGCTTGGTTACGCCTACTTGTTGAAAATTCATACTAGGGACTATCTGTGCGTTTCGTTCCGCTCTCCACAGACGACGTTCATGGGGAATTTGGGGGTGCTCTCTGCACTGAAGCTTAGAAGGGCACTCTGGGCCGCTTCGTGTCGCGTCGCTGTTTGCAGACCAGATCCGGTCAGATTGCGGAACTAATCATAGGGGCACAGATAGGTGTTTGAAGGAGGTCCACCGACTTCTGTCTAGGAATAGGAGTTATTTATGTGCTGCGATGTCCAGGAAGGGCATCCAGTTCAACCCTCCGGCTTGCCCACGTTGGGGCTGTAATTTTGAGGCGTTGGTTAGGGTTGCAAGATCTGATGGGGTGCCTAAGGTGGCCTTGTTTGGTTGTAGATTCGATCTTGCAACTTGCCGTCGCGACCCTGTCCCGCTGACCGGTTTTCTCGCAGACATAAATCCTTCTGTCCGGGACGGGGGTTTGTTTAAGCCAAACAATTAACTTTGAAATTTGCATTCACACGCGCGTAAGCCGCCGACTTGTGAAGGTCAACTTAGCCCTACTTTTTCGTGCGTAGAGGGCGCGAGGTTGGAACGTGAGCGCAGGGAGTCGTTTCCCAGCTGTGCTATTGACAGCACGCTGTGAATTTTCGGGAACGCGGAATAGTGTAGGCGCGTCTCGTAAATATACTGTCTAGGAATTGTAACGCGCATTCCTTGGTTGAGAGCTTCTTCCGGGACTTAGTTGTGTTTAACTCTGAATCCGTATAAGTGCATTCGACAATATTAACTACAAGTGCGGCATTTGATATTATAGAAATAACTGTTGCCACGCGAAACAGTAGTGACCTTTGATCCGGACATTCTGTGTTCGCTTTGTGTGTTAAGCGTTAAAACAAACGAGAGTTAGTGGCTTCTGGAAGTTAGTTAATCGTACGATAGAGTTAATGGACTGTCCTCGTGAAGAACGACGAAAGTGACTGTGGGCGACTCCGCGGAAGATTACCACAATTTGGAGCGGTGCTGAATTCCAAGCTGCTGCCGACGGCAACGGTCTGACCAGGTCTACCACAATCAGTCACTCACAGATACACATCACTGACCCTTACTTCCCATGCACCATGCAACCACATGCGACCTAACCGAACCCTGAGGGACCAGTCGCCTTAGATATAGGTAAGTAAGCTCGGTTTTAATATTCTCCCTGTTGAATTGTAGTGGGATAGAACGCTCCCCCTTATTGTTTATTGTAATTAGAGATTTTCCACTTTGGCCTTAGGAGGCCCGACCTGCATCTGCTTGTAAGGTCTTCCGCTATGGGCCCGGAGGATGCTACTATTAGAAAAGCAGCTGCACGCCGTAACAATACTAATATCGTGTATAATTTTCACATTTCCAGCGGTATATTTGCTAGAAAAGAAAGTTGGGGGGGGGGGGGGGGTGATACATCAATCTTATGTAAAATACCACTTTAAAGTTAAATATTTCGCAAAAAGACCCCTGAATAGAAAAGATCGTGTTCCACACCCGCAGTGTTTTTGAAAGACCTATCCCACACGATGGAATAGACGGATAAAAAAAATCATCCTCTTTACTTGTATGGGTACCTACCATACAAGTAATACTACTAAAATAAAAATATTTATTAAGATTTTATTTAACAGTTTTGTAGGCGTGATTAATATCTATAACTATGCCAAATTACAGATTTATAGCGCCTAGGGTCTCTGAATAAAATCGCGGACGGCGGACAGACGGACGGACGGACGAACATGGCGAAACTATAAGGGTTTCTTGTTGTGTAACTACGGAACCCTAAAAAGATTCTCCGGTTCTATACACTCACCATTCGAAACACAGCAGTATCAAGCTGCTCATTTACGCTGTTATTCTGTGAGTGCGTAGTCTTGGTCGAACAAACCCATTCGTACTCCAACTATAATATAGGTGTAGCTTAGCTCTACCATGTAACAAAAGTAACTAAATAATATGTTAAAAAACACCTATGTAAAATTAAATAACCATGATATAATAATTAATAATCCTTAATACCATGAACATAGTTGATGAATATGTGTTTAATTACAAAAAACTATTGTTTCAACTGTGATAATTAAAATCCTAGCTAACCATCGTAAATTAAATTAAAATTTATTTTTATTTCTTTATTGACTTTAGCTTGATGCTATGATATAAAACAAAGTGATAGATTCCATTTGGCAACGATTACACGGTCGCCATGATTGCCATTGATTGGCAATTATTGCCATTGGATTGCAATCTGCTTGCCAATCTCTCTCTCTCAATCTCTGTTTTACGTGGTAGAGCCACGCTGCAGCTATATTACTGGTATAGTTGTAGTACGAATGGGTCGGTTCGAGCGGGGAAGGACCACGCTCTCACAGAATATCAGCGTAAAATAGCAGCATAACGCTACTGTATTTCGTATGGTGACTGAAGAGAACCCGAGACCCTTTTTTAATGGAAACGAGGCATTCCATCTTAGTCCTCATTGGAGACAACGCATCTGCATTTTGATTCGTAATCGAGGATAGATGTAGATGTCTATAGACTACAGCAACCACTTACCATCAGGTGGACCGTGTGCTCGTTTGTCACCCTAATTCTATAAAAAAAGCGAGACGATCAAGGTCAATGCCCCCTAAATAGGAGAGGCTCAGTGCTAGCTGTAAATTTTTGCAGGTTACAGTGTTACAGGTGGATATTAGCATAGTTAGACGACATTTAAAATAAATAAATAATTTCGATGTCACGTAGTGTTTATTAAATGTGTAGAATTCATGTCAGTATAAGAAAAATCAACTCTCGTTAAATCTAAACGCATAACATTTAAATTTGCCTAAACAGTATAATGCGGCGCTCACCGCAAGCTTTTAAGCTGAACCAAATTGGATTTTGCCTAAGCAGTGCATTTGCGAAGCTTTCAAATCAAAGACATATTTTATGAAAACTAGATCGTCAAGTTTTGTTGAATGCATGAACGAACGTTTTATGAACGAATGTAATCTCGTAATCACTAATTGGATTAAAATACAAATAAATTAAATCAGTAATACGATTATTAATTTATTAAACTTTATTATTTTCTAATTTACATAATACTTATTTTTATCTACAATATTAAAAACTATGATAATAAAAAAAGAGAAAAAAACTACAAACTTAATTATCATATAGTCCTACTCCCCGCGGTATCGTGCCAAGAACGCTGGCTGCGTTTCCCCGCTGAATGGCTATACTTAGCATTTGAGCGAGGAAAGAACCAGCCCTCTTATCACCAGCAGCAACGACCAGCCGAGGTTGGTGTTCCTTTAGGAACTTTACCGCACGTGGACCCCACGGACCGATAGTCTCTACAGCAAATGGCACAAATATGTAGTCATCTCTCAGAGACTCATATTTGCGCCACTTACTCAGTTCAGCAGCCTCTGATGCCGCCCCGGCTCTAACGAGGTACCCCTGAAATGAGAGGCTGCCAGAGTGTCTACGCAAGTAGTATCCCACACTAGGGCTCTACCTCTCTCCCAAGGGACCAATGTCATACCGTCGGGTCTCCTGCCATCGTCTTTAAATATTACACAAGGCTCTAAAACCGAGGGAACATTTATAGAGACAAGAGCCTTTCGGATCACATCGTTCAAAGAACTGTGTCGTGAAAACCTACCAGCGCTTTTCTTGCATGAAAGTCCTTGGAGCCCAAATTTGTCGACGCTGCTACCACAGGGGCACTGATGGGGTTGACAAATCTCCGCTCCTAGTCGGATTCCTACGGCAATGCGCAAGCTTTCCCCATCAAGTAATGTGCCGAGATTACTTGAAGGTATAACGTGTAACCAGTGACTATATTCCTTAGTCGAAACAGCTAAAAGGCGTGCCTTATCTTGGCCACTATGGAAATTATGAAAGAAATCCTTCTGCACGCCCTGTACCAACGGAATATCCCACTGATTTTGTTGGTTAACTTCAATCGGAACATTTTCACCGGGACAGAGCGTTTGCCATGTCTGCTCTGCTTTCATAGCAAAGCACAGGTCTACTTTATTATTTAAAATTATTTTACATAAGTCACTGACACTATGCACGGAAGCAAGGAAAGCAGGCAATGCAACGCTAGAAAGATTTCTCACACCAATGCCACCAAATTTTATAGGTAAAGTAGCTTGAGTCCAGGCTGTTGTATTTAAAGTTAAATTTAGAATTTTTTCTATAGCTATTTTAAGATTATTATCAATATCTTGTAAAATATCCGAACATTTCCAGACTGGACTCGAGCGGAGTAAGTATGTAAATCTAGGTACAAGAAGACAATATTTTAAAATAGTAAGAGCTATGTGGGGGTTTAATTTATACAATTTATCAACGTGGTTTAAAATCTGATCAAATTTTGTTTCTAAAACAGGTTTAATACTATCGAAAAACAACGGGGCACCTAGCAGGTATAGTGATTCCGTACTGACAGTTTTTATTCCTGGACAAATATGATTAAAATTTTGAATTAAACTGTCTCTATGAGAAGTAGATAAATTATTGGAAAAAAATATTTCACATTTATGGCTATTTGGTTCAAGACCAATATTTTAAAAATTTCGAAAAATATGAGTAAGATCGCTGAGGACGTCATCTGCTCTCCCTCCCAGTGTACCATCGTCTAGGTACCAGACATTCAGCTTGGATTTCAAATTTGAAATAATGGGTTGAATTCCCAACGGAAAAGTGCTGGACCCAGTGGGTCACCCTGCTGAACACCGACAGCAGAATCGATAATAATTATGGTTTTCGTAAAACAAGTTAGTATTGTGACTATAACATTGCCAAACGTAATGATATTAATCTTTTATTTAAGTTAAGGTTGTTATGATAAAGGTATATTATGATTTGTTATAGAGAATATTGATCCATTAACGTTATTTATATTCTTGTTTTACACTAACTAAACCAAAGAAAACATAATAGTGTAAACTAAATTAAGTAACTCCATTACGCAATACCAGCCCGTGGGTTTCCTAAGAGGCGACAGAGGAAATTAAAATAGGAGATGGACAAAAGCATTTTCTTGATAACTACTCAATAACAATAAAATGTGGTTGCCAACCCGAGTGCCAAGCGTAGCAACTATGGCAAATATCCCCTCTATGAGACAATCTACGTGGAAGGCATATTGTTCAGGTGTGAACTTTGATGGACCGTAATGCTATGTGAATGAAAACCAAGTTAAAAAAGTGATACCACCGCTTATGGGATAAACTTCTTTTTTCTTGTCTTCTTCTTCTTCCTCTTGTAAAAGTCCACTGTTGGACCTCTTCCGTTGTAAGGAGAATTTACCTTAATCGTCACACTTATTCATGCCGATTAACGGTTGCATTGAAAGTGCTTGCACTGAACTGAAAATCGAGCAAATACTACTTAACGGTCTTTAGGAGGATCTTAATCCTATAAACTAATAATTACAATAATAATAATTTAATTATATAAAGTACTTATTCTAACTAGCGGCTTAAGACAGTTTTTAGTCGGATGATGGATTAGAAATCTCGAATTTTGATATTGTATTCAACAACCTTAATTATTACGTGAGTGTCGTTTAATTAGGCTGCGTTTCCACCAAAGATGTGCTAGGATGTATGGCGAGGGAAGTGTTTGTTAAGAACCAATAGAATCACTTCATTTACCTAGCCTCGCTCAGTGCAGCTGTAGTGGAAACGGCTCAGCGAAGCGAGGTTTTTGTACATACAAAACAAGGGAAGGATGTGTGCGAGGGATGTATTGCAAGGGATTTGTTGCGAGGGATGTGTGCGAGTGCTGTGTGTGAGTTATGTGTTACGAGGGATATATTCTAGGGGCGGAAGCGAGCGAAAACATAGCAGTCACTAGACGATAGCACAATACGCATCCTCGCACCGCTCAGCGGCCTAGCACATCTCTGGTGGAAATACTCATACCGTTCCACAGCCTAGCTACGTATCCTCGCACCGCCCAGCTACTTCGCACATCTCTGGTGGAAATGCAGTCTTAATATAGATTTTTTTCAAGTGAAATGAATTACTAAACAAATCACCGCACTATAATCATAGTCAACGCCCTTTTCATTAACAGATTCTATTAAGTTTAAAGAATAATGAGCTCAACACTGTTAGAGGACCAGAGTGTTGGATAAATGTCACTTGGAAAAAGCTTACTTAAATAATAATTTATTATTACTAGTTATTCTAGTGGTCGTAGACGCGGTTGCTGATCATGAGGTCCTGCATTTGAATTCCGGGTCAGGCCAAATCAGTTACTGGGTTTTCTGTAGAGAAATTCTCAATAACAGCCCGGAGTCTGGAATTGGCGATGTTTTACCCCCGTGACTCGGAAAGCACTTAAAGACACAGGATCTGCACCTGATCTCTTTCCAGCCGTGTCGGATTACCGTCTCATCGGACTATGAAAGTGTGAGAAGAGAATATACCTGTGTTAGCACACTCTAATTGCTGTCTAAGTAAATAATAATCTAATAATCTAATCCTCTCCTGCACAGATGGTAAATCTCCGTCGAATATACTGTAAGATACACACTATACTTATATACTGTAAAATTAAATGTTTTTTAATCCGATTTATTACAGTAATTGTGTGCGTGTGTATGTGAGCGCATTGCGTGTATTTGTGCGTGTGTGTGCGTGTGTGAGTGATCAGATTTAGATTTAGTTAGATTTTATACATGTGTCTGAAAGACACATTTCCTTAGCCCTATTTATATTGTTAGTTGCTCATCTAAGTAAAAATACATACAACACAAACAGTAATTAATCATTTAAAATTAAAAAATTTGTACAACCATTCTTCTATATAAATTATTAATAATAACCATTGAGTTATATATACAGCCACAGAAGTATGTGGTGTAAGTAAGAGAACGAATGAAAGGAAAAGTAATACGTTGTGGTGGGATGGTGAGGTACGGATGGAAGTTGAAGCAAAGAAGAGGGCATGGCTAGATTTACTAGCAACCAAAGCTGGTAATTCTGGCGGTATGAATGATGAGATAGAAAGAAAAAAGGCAGACTTTAGACGTATAAATAAGGAAGTAAAAGAAGTTGTTGAAAATAAAAAGCAAGAAAGGATAGATAAGCATGATAGAAGAATATCTGATAAAACTGTTTTTTACGGATTTTATCGCGTTTATTTTATTATTTTTATTCCCGACGTTTCGAGTGCTTTTCAGCAACCCATGATCACGGGGGGGACCATGGGTTGCTGAAAAGCACTCGAAACGTCGGGAATAAAAATAATAAAATAAACGCGATAAAATCCGTAAAAAACAGTTTTATTCAATGTGTAGTGTTCGCGTAAATATAAGAAATCATTATATCTGATAACTTCCAGGCAAATATTAAAATGTTGTGGAAGCTCGTAAGAACTGCCAGGGGAAATTCAAAAGAGCCTAGAATTAATGCTATACGAGACGAGAATGGCTGCATGCTGAATTATGAAATTTCGAATTTAAAGAGATGGAAGGAATACTTTGAAAGCGTGTTTAAGAGTGAAGAGTCGTCTGAAGTAAGTAAAATAGAAATTCCGGAAGAAGTGGAGAGAGGTAGGGAGATAAGTGTAGATGAAATAATGAAAGCAATGAAAAGCATGAAAGCAGGTAAGGCAGCCGGATATGATAGAGTATCACTCGAAATGCTAAGGGCTGGAGAGGGTGTGGTTGCAGGCCTGCTGTACACCTTGTTTAATTTATGTTGGGAACTGAAGCGGGTACCGGAAGACTGGTGCAAAGCCGTTATAGTCCCAATATATAAGGGAAAGGGGTCGCAGCAGGACTGTAAAAACTACCGTGGTATCAGCTTGCTTAGCATTGTGGGTAAACTGTATGCTAAGGTGCTAATTGAAAGAGTTATGGAAGAAACTGATGGAAAAATTTGGGATGTGCAAGCTGGATTTAGAAAGGGGATGGGGTGTACGGATCAAGTCTTTTCCATGCGCATGATTGCGGAGAAATTTTTGGCCAAAAACCAGAAAGTTTTTTGTGCGTTCATGGACTTGGAAAAGGCTTATGACAGAGTGGACAGGAACGTGTTATGGCAAACACTGACCACATTTGGGTTGAGCGCTGGTCTGATACAGGCATTGAAGTCTCTATATAGGGACTCTAGTGCCTGTGTCAGGATCAACGGGGCCTACTCGGACTGGTTTGGCATCCATAAAGATGTCAGACAGGGCTGTGTGGCTTCCCCGTGGCTGTTCAACCTATTTATGGACAGTTGTTTGGAAAATTTGAAAGTAGAAGAATGCGGGTTAAGAATGGGTGAGTTAACCGTCAAATGCCTTTTGTACGCCGATGATCAAGTCATACTTGCGTCTTCGGCAGCCGAGTTGCAAATGATGGTTACATTAATGAACAGGACATTAAAAGAAAAGGGAATGAAAGTGAACGCAAGTAAGACGAAAGTTATGGTTTTTGAAAGAGAAGAAAGTAAAACGATATGTGAAATAAGAATAGAAGGGGAGTTGGTAGAGCAAGTAGATGAGTTTGTGTATTTGGAATGTGTGTTTAGCAAGGATGGAAGATATGATAAGGATATAGAACGACGAGTGAATGCAGGAAATAAAGTGAATGGGGCTCTATACTCTATTGTGAAAAATCAGAATGTGTCCAAAAAGGCACGTATGGCATTCACAATGCTGTGTTAGTGCCTACTTTAATGTATGGTAGTGAAAGTTGGGTGTGGCAGAAGAAGCACGAAAGTAGAATAAATGCTGTAGAAATGCGGTCATTAAGGAGTATGTTAGGGATGAATCTGAAGGACAGAGTGAGAAATTGTTTAATAAGAGAAGAGTGTGGTTTGCAAGATGATGTTGTGACCAGGATTAAGAAAGGAATGCTTCGGTGGTTTGGTCATGTAGAAAGAATGAATGAGGAAAGAGTGACAAAGCAAATTTATGTTGCAGAGGTGAACGGCAGAGTCGGGAAGGGTCGCCCTAGGCGAAAGTTTATCGACCAAATTGGCTATATATTGAAAATGGGCCAAATCAAGAGTACCTTTAACCGACGAGCGTGTATGCGTAGGATACATACAGGTATGATGTGGAGGAAGCGAGAGAGGTCTGTCAGGATCGTTCCAAATGGAAGTCCATAGTCTCTGCCTACCCCTCTGGGTGACAGGCGTGAGTGTTTATGTATGTATGTATGTATGTATGTTATATGTACTACGTACTAGAGAAGCCATTCCGAACATTGACTATGTTCAACTGAACTGTACTGCAATCCGTACAAACTAAATATTGCGTAAATTGAAGATTTGTGAATTCCATAAAATAATTATTATAACATTTTATTAAGAAATACGTATGTTTAGATTAAATTAAGATATTTTATATTAAATTCTTATATTTATTTTATATTAATATCTCATTTTATATCAAATTAAAGTATTCGCGCATGCGCGGGAGTAGTAGTCGCAGAATTTTTGTTTGGAATGGCTTCTCTAGTACGTAGTACATATAACTCAATGATAATAACTCAAAAACTATTGGTCAAACCTTGATCAAATTATATAGGTCGACATGTGAACCACCAGCTCTCAAATAAAAAAGGATCATCAAAAACGGTTCACCCGGAAATAAGTTATGAGGTAACACATAAAAAAATATACAGTCGAATTAAGTACCTCCTTCTGTTTAAAAGCGGTAGAAAAAGACAAAAAAAGCACAGCTCGCGCCGTTTTTCATTAGTATTTCTCATTATTTCTGTCTTTTCCTTTCTTTAAAGAAGACATAAAGTGCAATTGCAGGGAGAACTTTCCAATCATCCCTTTGACTTTGTGAGTTTCTTCTTGTTTCTGTTGTATACCGTTACATTTCAATCAACTTGCAGTGTATATTATTTTGTGCACCGTGTTTATCAATGAAAGAAGTACTAGCAGTATCGGCGGTATATCCATTGGAAAGCTCGGAAACAAATGCCATTGACTTGTTATGCGACTGCCTTAATTTTTATAGTACTCTAACAAAACCGAGTTTCTTTGTTTCAACACGGATGAAATTAATGTTGCAATTTTGAGCGCTGATTTATCACGTGCTCATCGGTGAAGGAAAACAACGTTATAAAACCTGCATAAGGAGTAATTATTTCAGCTACAAGTGGTCGTCGACACATATGCTCGAAGGCTCGATCGTTATTGGTTCGTATGTCACCCTTATTTTATAAAAAAAAGATAAAAAAAGAATTTAACAGATACATAGTATGGCCATATGTTCTGTTAAAGTTAATTAAAATTTTAATTAAACTTTTTTTACAAAATTTTAATTTTGGTATATTTTTTAAAAACATAAATAAAAAAACTATATTATGCGCGTCATAGCCGTTTGACTTCCGATAGATGGCGGTACGACCACCACGTTTACGACCGGCGTAAAACACGCAGACCGGCGACGGACGGCAACGTTAAAGGTGCATTTCGTCTGGTACCGTGATTATTGATCCGTCCACCAAGTATGACGAGTAAGGCAAATCTCAAGCAGCACACAAGCGTTATGAACATCAATATACCAGCCTATATAGAACTTAGAGTTCTATTAGAAGCGTATAAGAGTGTCGAAAAGAGATTATATACTTATAATAGTGGCTTACGATTTATTATACAGCTCAAGCTGTATAAAGTCTGTATTATGGGTTAGTCCCATAGTAAGCTTAGGGTTCTTAATCAGAATATGAAAACTCTACTATACAGCTTTAAGTATTTTGTTACACTTCAATCTGATTTTATCATGAAAGCTGTACAGAAGCTGTTTTTTGCATGCTGTCACTTGCTTATTACAGCTTTATGTGTTATAATATTATCATTCAAATATTATTTCTGTACAATGGTGTATATGAACTCCCTTCTAAAACTTATTCTTATGGCGTAATTGTACACTCTTGTAAATACGGTAGTTTTATAACTTCTGTCTATGAGAGTGATATAAAACTAAAAAAATAAATAACAGCTATAGTACAGATAAAGTCTGTATAAGTGATAGAATATCGCCATTTTGAATGCGTAATTACGTGTTTAATATATTGTGCTATAGTGAACAAATTAATTTGTTATCAATATGTGTAAAAAAATAAAAAAGATTAAGTGCAGTTAGAAGAAGGATTAAAAGGGAATATTTAAATATTACAAATTATCAACGAAATAATTTCGATACTGAAGAATATAGAAATACTTTAATAAATCAGACAAGCTACAGTCAAGCGTCAATCCCATCGACGGCTAACAAAGAGGGTTCCGTAACAAAAACATTAAACAGTGTTAATCATGACCACAGTTATGTCAAATGTAACTTAGTTTTCGGCACCTGATTATGATGATTTATCATGCAGCAGCACAAGTAGTTCAAATGATAATAACAGCGAATTTTCAAAAAATCTATTTATTTCGCCAGAAAATTGAAGAATTGGGCCACAGAAAGAAATATATCTTGACTAGCTTTAAATGATTTAGCTACAATTGAAAATTGTAGATTTTATTAGCAAGATATATTAGCATCTAATTGCTTTTTTGGCCATCTTAAAACACCTTTTGATTCCCACAAACTTGGTACAATAAAAATGCAATTTTTCCGTTTCTCTATGGTTTCCAAAATTTTAAACGGTGTATTTTCCTAAAAAGTAAAATAAAACCAGTATAAGATATACAACACAGTCCAATTACTTCACAAAAGTTAAATTATGTATGAAATAAAATAGCTAACTCTTTTGGTTTTGCCGTACCTACATGACGTAAGAGTATGAATAGAAAACGATACGCGTATGCGCTTGCCAGGAGTTACCTATCAACTAAACACAATAACAAAATAAACAGCATGCTCGTACTGGTACCGTATTGATGAGCGAGATAAAATATTTTGTCATAAAATGTACCTTCCTTAATATTGTTTGGCAAAGAAAGAGATAGCTTTAATTCTTTAGTCCACTTTTTAACATTAGAAAGAAAAGATGTATAGCTAATCTTCATTTGCTAAAGGTAGTCATATTTTTGGTTTGGTTTGTGAATTTAACTGAATCAAAGGGGTAGTAATTTATTGCCAATAAATATATTCATTTCGATTAAATCGATGGTATTAGGTTAACTTTAACTTTGTATGTGTGGCTTTATATAGTCTCTGTCTTAAAAGAAGTGAAAGAAGTTAGCACTTTTTTGTCCTTGTCCATAAAATAAAACAACAAAATTACTTTAACCCGGTTACATTTTAAAATATTATTATTTAAATGAGATAAAGTGAAGGAGGGATAAAAGTGTTGTTTGTAAGGCAAAGATTTTTCATCTTTTATACATATCTCTAAAGACAATTATCTGTGATGTTTTAAAAACTACTATACAGCGTTAGTAATCAAAATAATATATATATATAATCAAAATAATACAGCTGATTAAAAACTAATAGCTGTATAATAGAATCCATAACATACATAGTACAGCTACTAAGACTATAAGACCCTCGAAATATCCTTTAGGCTGTTTGTCAAAGTGTCGCCATTTTAAGATCTATAAAAACAAAATTTAAAATTGTAAATTTAGGAATATGAGACATTAGTTTTAGCCTAAACCATTATTTTTAGTTTGACTAATGATCACTGTGCCCCAGTATGCATTCATATTCACTAATTTAATTATTTTCTTTTTCTAACTTATAAAATCAATATTTACTTACCATATATATAGGGGGTCATTGTAGAAGCGTGCTCGTCGCGACCCCTGCCAGCACTTTTCAGGGCTGCAATTCTACTCAGCTGCGCACCCATGCCAACGAGGGTTAGGGCGTCCCCCCAAGGCGACGCACACCAGCTAGTCCCCGTTGGTGTGGAATGCAGCGCGCAAAGCGGCGATGGGGACCGCCACCCGTCACGCACAGTCCGACACGGCGGAAGGTGGAGGACAGAGTGCAGAGTTGGCACGTGGAATGTTAGAGGAGGCATGAAAGATAAGATGAATGAGTTGATTGAAATAATGAAAGAAAGAGAATTAGATGTCGTGTGTGTGTCGGAGACCAAACGGAAAGGCAGTGGTACTGAAGAGCTCCCTGGCGGCGCGTTAGCTCTATGGTCCGGAGTCCCGGAGAGCGAGAGCACCCGCCAGGGAGTGGGGGTGCTGCTGTCGTCTCGGTTGGTCGATGTTATGACTGAATATAAGGTTGTGAACTCAAGACTTCTCTGGGTTCGCTTTAAATTGGGACTGACGAAGTTATTCCTTTTGGCTGTTTATGCGCCGGTAGCTTCGTCGTCCAGGGCTGAGCTGGAGGAGTTTTGGGAGAATGTAAGAGAAGTTCTAGATTTGGCTAGGGGAAACGAAAGAATTGTTGTGTGTGGTGATTTGAATGGATGGGTTGGTACTGCTCGACCAGGGTACGAGTCGGTGCTTGGAAAGTTTGGCGATAAAAGGGTTAATGATGCTGGCAAGCTTATACTGGCGGTATGCAAGGAAAAGGGTCTTCTTGTGACAAACACTATGTTTAATCACAAGAAAATCCATATGTATACTAGAGAAAGAAAGAATGAGAGAAGTATGATCGATTTGTTTCTGGTGGATGACCGACTGCGAAAACAGGTGATGGATACGCGAGTGTTCAAGGGTGCTGACCTGGGAACGGATCACTATCTAGTGATTACTAGATTTAGGGGTCTGTTCGCGGGTTGGCGCTACCGGACGGCGGTAACAGAACCACAGTCGGTCTGTCGCATCCGAAGCTGGAAGCTTCAGGAAGCGGATACTAGGGACAAATATCATGCGAGGGTAGCCGAAAAGCTTGACACCATCGATGGCAGAAATTAATGTGTAGAAAGAACATGGCAGAACCTTAGGGATGGAATGGTAAGTGCAGCGGAAGAAGTGTGTGGAACAATAAAAAGAGGCAGTAGTAAAAGAAGAGATGCATGGTGGAATGATGAAGTGAAAGAAGCTGTAGAGAAGAAGAAGAAAGCATGGTTAGACTACTTGGCCTCTAGTAATGATAAGGATATGAGAGAGAAGATGAAAGAAAGATATAAGCTGCAGAAACTTCCCACGAAAGCATTGATTGAGGAAATGCGTGAAAGGTGTAGAATGGAAGCGGACGAAAGGTTGTCGCACAACTTTAAGGAGAACTCCAAACTCTTCTGGAAAGAGGTTGGAAGGACCCGAAGTGGTGCGACGGCCTTAAGAATGAACAAAGTGCTTTCGAGAACTAATGACGTCCTCACAGAAAAATCGGACGTCATGCAGCGATGGAGCGAATTTTATAGAGAAATGTATGCGTGTGATGATCTTAGTGAGGGATCCGGGGATGACGCCGTGACTGGTAAGCCAGACCTGGACCTCGATGACACTGAGGTCATCAGTATGAAAGAGATTGAACGTGCAATTCGAAGTTTGAAATGTGGTAAGGCTGCGGGACTAGACAGAGTTACTGCTGAAATGGTCAAGTATGGTGGGCCTCGCGTCTGGGACAGCTTTTATCTGCTGTGCAATTTGTGCTGGCGGACGGGGAATGTCCCGGATGATTGGCGATCCGCAGTCATTGTGCCTTTATATAAAGGTAAAGGTTCACATTTTGACTGCGGGTGCTATCGGGCGATCAGCTTGACCAGTTTAGCAAGTAAAGTTTACTCGAAGGTTTTGACACGTAGGATGCAAGAGAAATCGGAAAGATTTCTATGGGAGGCACAATGCGGATTTAGACCTGGAAGAGGATGCACGGATCAAATGTTTTCTCTACGCATGATCACGGAAAAGCTTCTGGCTGCTAACCAGAAGATTTTCTGTGCTTTTGTGGATCTTGAGAAAGCATTTGATAAGGTTGTAAGGAAGAAAATGTGGGAACTGTTGCCGGGGTACGGTGTGGATGGTCGATTGCTAAGGGCTGTGCAGTCACTTTACTGTAACTGTAAAGCCTGTGTGTGGGTAGGGCATGACCTGTCACCCATGTTTAGCGTCCAAACGGGCGTGAAACAGGGTTGTGTCATGTCTTCCTGGCTTTTCATACTGTATCTCGACAGCTGTTTACAGAAGCTGAAAGATAGCTGTTTGGGCGTGAAATTGGGTGACATAAAAGTAAATTGTCTGCTCAATGCTGATGATGCAGTGCTTATTGCACCATCAGAGGCAGAACTGCAGGCATTAGTCACGTGTATGAAAGAGGAATAAGAAATTAAAGGTCTCCGTTTGAATGCTAATAAAACTAAGGTTCTGGTATTTGAAAGGGACGAAGAGAGAACGAAGTGTGAAATATGGGTAAATCAGGAATGTCTAGAACAGGTAAATGAAATTGTATACTTGGGGAGTGCATTTAGCCGGGATGGAAGATGTGATTTAGATGTGGACAGGCGTGTCGCTGCCGGGAACAAAGTCAATGGTGCCCTGACTGCGTTAGTCAAAAGGCAAGGCGTAGTGAAGAGTGCACGCCTTGCAATACATAACGCAGTGTTGGTACCGACTTTGTTATATGGCAGCGAAACCTGGGTGTGCCAGAAGAAGCATAAAAGCAAGTTGAATGCAGTGGAGATGCGATCTCTTCGTAAAATGTGCGGCGTTACCATGGCCGACCGAAAGCGAAACGAAGAGATTCGCAATATGGCAGGTTTGAAAGATGACCTTATAACAAAAATTGATAAGGGCGTGCTTCGATGGTTTGGGCACGTTGAGCGAATGAGTGAAGACCGAATGGTGAAGAAAATATACAGCGCGAAAGTTAATATTAAAAGGTGTCGAGGTAGACCGAGACTAACTTTCGAAGACCATGTGAGCAAACTGCTCGAAGAGGGGAGGGTCAAGAGTACTCGGATATCTAGACGTGCATATATGAAGAAGATAATGAATCTGAAAGAAGCGAAAGAGGTATGTAAGGATCGTGACACTTGGCGATCTGTTCTCTCTGGCTACCCCGTCAGGGATTGTGCGTGAAGATAAGCAAGTAAGTAAGTAAGTATATATAGTATTTTGTCCTTATATTATTTCGTTATTTTGCTGGCGTGGCAATTTTTTGATAGAAATCATATACAAGTTTACCTTAAATCTAATTTTGCACTTTCTATTCCCCGGTTATCACCGTCAAAACTCAACTCCAATCCAAGTAATATTAATATGTAATATTTCTTTCACTCACTAAAAGTCGCCATCATGCAATAAAGTATATAAATAAATCTATTAAGTTATGTTTGTCATAAATTCATTTGTGATACCGTTCAAACACCAATTTAGAACTTTTATCTATAAAAGATACTTATAAGATAGTATTTGTAGTGTAATAGTTTCCTTGTACACCAAATAACAGCTACAATACAGCTATTAAACAGCCCCTTTAGTGCTTGTACAGCGCTAATAACGCATAAAGCAGTATAATTTGTGCCAATTTTTTACTTATAAGAGCTGTATAAGCACTTGTACCTTTTTTGCCTTTTACATCCAGTAAATGCTGCCTCTAGTATAAAAAGCAACTCCAATACAGCTCATATATAGCTTGCGTGCTGCTTGGGATCCTCCCTACAAAGGGAAAGGCTCGTATTCAGTGGTGGGCTTTTAACATCTTGATGAAGAAGAAAAAGAAAAATGTGTACATAATGTTTTCTTATATTTACGCGAAGACTACACATTAACTGAAACTAATTTTTACGGATTATATCGCGTTTCATTTTAACTTTTTTTAATTCCCGACGTTTCGGGTATTTTTCAACACCCATGGTCACGGAGGGTCTGAGGTGTTTGACGTCCCGATGTCATAGTTAGTCCGGCCCTCACGAATCATCCTTGGTAGGAATCGGTGTTCTTTTGCGAGGATGTGTGGCCTATCAAATCTAATGTAATGGCGGGGACGATCTTGAACATGTTCACAAACTGCAGACTATCGAAACATCCTAATTTCAATAGAGAAAATGGAGGGGTGCTGCTATCTGCTTGGGATCCTATAATTAATAAAATTAAATCCAAACCCAAGTATACCACTGCTAGTCTTTAAGATACGGTAAGCTCATTCTGCGTAAATCGAACCAAAAATTAATATTAAAAAAGTGAAGGTAACCGGGCTAAATATGATATCGGGACGTCAAACACCTCAGTCCCCCGTGACTATAGATGCTGTAAAGCACGGGAAACGTCGGGAATAAAAAAAGTTAAAATATATATATATAATAGCGATATAATCCGTAAAAAAAAGTTTCATTTAAAATGTGTACATATTGATCGAAGTCTAAGCGAGTCTCTGGTTTCTGTGATGTTAATGCTGTTAGCCTATGCGGCTCTTACAGCTTTACTGGACTCAGGGCTATAGCTATAAAGACTATCAGCTATAAAGAAGGAAAGGGAGGGGAGATTATTTATTTTAGTGTCAATCATTAAAACAAACGATAATCTTGGGGGGGGGGGAATATTGTGTTCAGTGATCGTTCGATCGTCGTTCGATGTTCTAGGCGGTGAGAACCGCCCAGGAACGCGGGTGTACAGAGTGTACGCGCTGTGGAGGAGTGTGCAGCCCGCCCATCTACGGACTCGCTGCGTCCCATCCGTTATCCTAACTGTGCTTGTGACACTAGGTGAGTGCATAATGTTGGTGTGTGATGGCTCGGCGATATTTGGGTCGTCGGAGTCTGACGGAAACGGGTTTTCAATAAAAAAGATTACAAGGCCTCCGGAGGGAGGCCGTGAGATTTGAAGTTGCAACGTAGATGACTGAGTTTACCACTAACGGGTTGGGATGTGTTTCGGCGCTCTCAAAGTAGCGCTGAGACATTTCTTTGAAATATTCTAAGATCGTCAGAAGTTGATGATCTCTGTGAAGGTCGTAGTTTCTCTGGTACCAACGGACTCCGGTGGCTTTTCAAATGAAGCTATTTTGGACAACTTGGAGGCTGTTCAAACTAGTTTCGAACGTGTGGGCGAAAGCTACGCTAGCGTATGGCATGACAGGTCTTACGCACGCTTTGTAGAGATGGAGCTTGTGTCTTAAGAACAGTTTGCTCTTGCTGTTAACTAGCGGGTGGAGGCGACTATCAACGAATTTGACACGGTAGCGGACATTGCGAATGTGTCACGCAAAGTCATGCCGTGGTCAAATGCGACTCCTAGGTATTTGGCCGTTGATTGCCAGGGGATTTGGCGGCCGTATTGGGTGATCGAGCTTAACGATCTTTTGGGATTTAATTTGTACAATATTTTAAAATCACAGAATAAATAAAAGTAGTACGTACTAAAAGTAAGTAGTATAGATTTTTTCGTCATGGGTGTCATTTTCATGGTTTTGGAGGGTGTTGAAGCCGATAGGGTTGTCGAAATGTAAATCCAAGGTGGCGGCTGCAATAGGTATCAATTTTTTCATCATGGGTGTCATTTTCATGATTTTCGAGGATGCTGAAGCCGATAGTGCTGTCTGTAGTGTATTTTTATAAAAAAAAGGGTTTTAGTGGCCTATGGTGTGGATTTATCAAGTCAACATGGTACCGTAAACACGATAACTTTTGAAATATCAAGTGTTCAACTTAATTTATTTTTTAAACTCTTCATCTATCATGTAGAAAGCCATGGAATGTAAATGGCAGTTAAATTTTGTTTTGTTTAGTTATAATTAATTTATTTCGGCTAAGAAATGGCGAAAGTTTCGGTGTTTTAAGCAGCCTTGTACAAATATATTTTACTAAATAGACAGTGTCTCACTCCGTCATTCCCACAAAACATACATATTATATAACTGGTCATTCCGGCCCCGGCCGCCGTCGTGAGTGGATACCGTATCGCTTGTTTGCAGCGAAAAAGACCGCCGTAGTAATACGAAATATTCCAAAAACCAAATTTGATATATACTTGACCAAGGTAAGATATTATTATTATTTTATAATCACAGATTTTTATTACAATATTTCGTTTTGCTAAAGGCACGCAGGATTTATATATAAATATAATATGTACTTATACGTCTTGGCTTTTATTATATTATTATAGACCTGAAAGTGTACTTCGGTATCTTTTTCTTTGTTGTCAGTGTTTACAGACCCCCATGTTCAAATTATGATACATTTGAAAAGGTTATGGAAGAAGTTTTAGTTAAGCTTAATAAACAGAATAAATCTCTTGTAGTGTGTGGAGACTTTAATATCAATCTCCTGGAAACTTCTTCCATCAGTATTAAATTTTGCTCTTTGTTTAAATCCTATAATCTTGGCAATTTATTCTTTGAAGCTACACGTATTGCAGGGTGTAGTGCAACTTGTATTGATAATATTTTTACTGGTGTTGTACCAATCAACAAATCAATAATTCAAAAACTTAGTTCAGATCACTGTGGACAACTGGTTTCATTACCTTATATGCACACAAAACAGGTAATTGAGAAAAGTGTGTTTGTTCCTATTAATACAAAACGCCTGGATAGATTTAGAAGTAATATGATAAAAAACCTTCCATCACTTTCTTATAAGAACAATGCAGACTATTTATATGGACAATTATTTACCCTTATAAGCAATGAATTTAAAAAAACATTTACTTCTAAAACATTCTCCAGAAACAGTCGCAAGGCATTTAATGAGTGGGCGACAATAGGAATTCATAAAAGCAGACGAAGGTTATATGACCTTTACCATGAAAGATCATATAATCATTCCGATGCTTTTAAAAAATATGTTAAAAATTATTCTAAAATGTTTAAAAGAGTTTGCTCCACAGCCAAATTGTTACATATTAGCAACAAAATTTAGACGGCTAAGAATAAAATTAAAATGATGTGGAGTATAATTAATAATGAAAACGGTAAAGACAAACCTCGTAACTCAAACTATCAATTAAAGATTAACAATGAATTGACTAAATCAAATCAAGAAGTCGCAGCGGTGTTTGAGAAATATTTCACTAATATTCCTATCTTGACAACCGAGTCATTGAATACTTCTCCAACTGTCGCCGAGTCATTACTCAAACAGAATGTTAACACCTGTTTAAAAGAATTTAGATTTGAAAAAGTATTATCGCAAGATGTTGTAAAATACTTCAAAACCATTGATGTAAAGAAGACTGCAGATTTGTGGGGGATTTCCGTTACAGTTATTGCGTCCATAATAGATTTAATTGCACCTCATCTTGCTATTATTTTTAATACTTGAACTTGTTTCCTGATTTAATGAAGTATAGTAAAGTAATACCTTTATTTAAATCTGGTAGTACATAGGACCCCGCTAATTTTAGACCTATTTCTGTACTACCAACTCTCAGTAAAATTTTTGAAAAAATTATTTTGGATCAATTGTTAACTTTTTTTAATACAAATAAATTACTTCATAAAAACCAATTTGGTTTTACAAGGGGTTGCTCGACGTCGGACGCCGGTGTTGAGCTTATGAAATATATTTTTAATGCCTGGGAGAATTCACAAGATGCCTTAGGTATTTTCTGTGATCTTTCCAAGGCTTTCGATTGTGTTCATCATGAGACATTAATCAGGAAACTACAACATTACGGTGTAAAAAATTTAGCGCTGAGACTTATGACTTCATATTTAAGTAACAGAATTCAAAAAGTAGTGCTTAATGGTAAAGGTTCCTCCGGATCGGTAGTATCAATGGGCGTTCCTCAGGGCTTGATTCTTGGCCCATTCCTGTTTTTAATCTATATTAATGACTTACCTTATCTTGTAGGGGACAATCACGATATAGTATTATTTGCTGACGATGCCTCTTTGATTTTCAAACTCAAACGACAATACCTCTTTGATTTTCAAACTCAAACGACAGTTAATAATACCTAATGTAAAACATTCGAATACCAATGTGCTGTTAAATGGGGAGGAGTTGAGTCTTGTGGATACCACTCTTTTCTTGGTATTACTATTGACGCGAAACTTCAATGGGGCCCCCATATATCTAAATTAGCAAGCAGACTTAGTTCTGCAGCATATGCTGTAACAAAGATTAGAAGTCTCACAGATGTTGAGACAGCTAGATTAGTGTATTTTAGTTACTTTCATAGCGTAATGTCTTATGGAATTTTGCTATGGGGTAATGCGACTGATATTGAAGCTATATTTGTTTTGCAAAAGAGAGCCGTACGGGCGATTTATAACCTAAATTGTAAAGAGTCCCTCAGAGAAAAATTTAAAGAAATAAACATATTAATTTTTGCATCGCAATATATTTATGAGAATGTAATGTATGTGCATAAAAACATAAATAGCTTTAATAAGAATAAGGATGTGCATACTTTAAATACTAGGAACAAACATAAGCTTGTAATGCCAGTTACTAGACTCCACAGAATCAGTAATTCATTTATGGGGCAACGTATACGCTTTTACAACAAAATCCCAGAACATATTCAAAGTTTGTCAATAAACAAGTTTAAAAGTTTTATTAAAGAAAAACTGTACAAGAAGGGTTATTATAATATCAAGGAATACATGAATGAAAATAACCCCTGGGAATAGGGTGATCGCCACCATGCTGGTTCTATGAAAATATCATTTAAAAATTGTATAAACAAAATTATTGTTAAGTGAAATTATGTTTAAAAAAAAAGTCCCGCTGGGTTTCTTGCTAGTTCTTCCCAGGACTGAGGTATTTTCCGAACCAGTGGTAAATAAAAAATGACTTTCAATAAGTATTATGTAATAATCAATATTGAATAAAAAAAATATTCTATTCTATTCTATTCTATTCTAATGGAACTCCTCGAAGAGGAGAACTAGATGTGCCGAGTTTGGGCTCGTTTTATTAGTTACGATGAGGCTTTACCTTTGGAGTTGATAGATGGACTTGAAAGTGTACTTTGATGACTACTACTGGAACTCTTCGACGGGGAGAACTAGATGTACCGAGTTTGGGCTCATTTTGTTAGTTATGATAAGACCTTACCTCCGGACTTGATAGAGTGACTCTAAAGTGTACTTTAAAGACTGATACTGGAACTCCTCGACGAGGAGAACTAGATGCGCCGAGTTTGTGCTCGTTTTGTTAGTTATGATAATACCTTACCTCCGGACTTGATAGAGTGACTTGAAAGTGTACTTTGAGGACTGCTACTGGAACTCCTCGACGAGAAGCTAGACATGCCGAGTTTGGGCTTGTTTTGTTAGTTATGATGAGACTTTACCTCCGGACTAGACAGAGTGAGTTGAAAATATACTTTTATCACTGCTACTGGAATTCTTTGACGAATAAAACTACAAATTACATTTTTAATTTTTTTACTCTCATATGAGCATTATGTGTCATGCACGTTTGGATTTTCCAAACTTTTTTTAAATTGATGTTTGACATAAAATTATCGGAAAATTTGAAGTATAATAAGGTTATTACACATATTTTATGTGTGTATTTAAACTACTTTAAAAACTTCCGTATAATGTTATACGTAATTTTTTAATGCGCTTAGGGCATTCTCAATTGGTATTACCAATTTTTGGTTTATTTTATATAAAATAAATAATTTAAAAAATCTAAAATCTGACTGCAAAAAGACAATTCAAAAGTAATGCACTAAAAAGCCCGAAACAAGATTGAGAATAGAAAACAAAATCAAAATAAACTATAAACCTTTAATTTTTTTTCGGTTTATAATTTGCAATTTGGTCTCGCCTGCTACTAAACTTGATGCGGGTATTTAATTTAGGCTCTCAGCTCATAATATAATCTGCGCCAAAATCCGGTATTTTTTCAAAGAGCTTTATAGCTATAAAACAGCTATATATAAAGAACACTTGAAGACGAATATAACGATATCTAAACTGTCGAAATCCATCTAGCTGTTTGAAAGATACGAGGTAATAAATAAATTTACAAACAAATATACATACATACAAGATACGCTCGAAAAACATAACTCTTCCTTGTCAGTCGATACAGAAAAAGCTTCCACCATGCAATTTTTATTTAGGTGTTTAATCTGACTCTAGTTAAACGTGTGTGCAACATTCATAATGAACGATATTATATCCGTGGTTGGCTCGAATTCAATTTTGTTCCAAGTAAGCGATGCATGACGCATGTTTGAGTAGCTCACAATTAAAGCATACGGATCGATGAAATGACAATGTTTAAAAATTTATCATCATCATCATCATCATCATCATCATCATCATTATAGCCCTTCACAAGTCCTTTGCTGAACATAGGTCTTCGCTAAGTTATGCCACAAAACAGGGTCCGAAACCACCTGCATCCATCGACTTCCTGCATGTCTTACCAGGTCGTCACTCCATCTAGTGGGAATTCGCTCTACACTTCGCCTACCGGTACAAGGCGTCCAGTCGAGTACCTTTCTTCCCCAAAGGTTGTCGGTTCTTCAAGCTATATGGCCGGCCTATTGCTACTTCAGCTTACTAATACGTTGGGTTCTGTCAATAACTCTAAGTTTTGAGGTATACCTGACGAGAAGATGTATCGTAATTTTTCGAAAGCTTCCCAGCCGAGTTGAATCCGTCGATCGAAGGTGGACTTACCTAGTCGGACTATTTGTCACAGGTAAACATACTCGTCAACTTCGAGCTTAGTGATCGCAACAACTACCGGCATAGGCGTGACTTAGACATTACACATGATCTTTGTTTTGTCGATGTTCATTTTAAGACCTATCCGTAGGAAGGCACTATTGAGGTTATAGAGCATAGTGTTTAGGTCATCCCGCGATTCTGCTATAAGGAATATATCGGCGGTAAATCGAAGGTGAGTAATGTTACCCGCCATTGATGTTAATAAGGTTCCTTTCTTGTCCAAAAGATTGAAAACGTCTTCCAATTCAGCAACTAGCACTTTGATATACCGGCAGTCCACTAGCCATCGCTGAAGGGACTGTAGTATTGCCCAAATATCGACGGAATCAAAGGATTTCTCATAGTCCACATACTCAAGGCAAAGTGGCAGATTATACTCATCGGTTTTCTGTACAATTTGCCGAAGGTTATGTATGTGGTCTCTGGTGATAAAACCTTTTGGGAAGCTGGTTTGGGAGGCTGGAAGTCGTCGACTCTGTGTGCAAGACGACTCGTAATGATTCTCGAAAATAGCATGTAGAAGCGGCTCAGAAGGGAAATCGGTACGTAGTTCTTCAAGAGAGCGTTGTCGCCTTTCTTGAAAAAGAAGACCACCGCACTTCTACTCCACGCCTCCGAAGTGATCACACCATGGAAAACGGAATTGAAGAGCTTCTTAAGGACTTCAAGTATCAGTTTTCCACCCGCTTTCAGAAGCTCCGCTGTAATTAAACCCTCGCCTGGGGCTTGTCGTTTTTAAGGTGCTGTAGAGCCATTCTAATCTTGTTTAGACAGACGTCCGGAATATTGCTCTTGGATCCACGCTTGTGTGTGGCTCCAATCATAACGTATACAGGTGCCCATAGGACCTCTCAATATTACTGAAAATCTCAGGTATCCCGGTCTTTAGCATTGAGAGTTAGCTCCTTCTGACAGACAGGTCTCTGGCAAAGACTTTGGAGCCCTGGTTCAGCTTGATCGCTTCTTCAATACGAGTTGTATTGAAGCAGCGTAATTCCCGGCGAATGCATTTGGAGATCTGTCTGTACAGTTGCTGTATGCTGTCATAGCCGCTAAAGACTGCAGCTTCATTTCCCGTCTTACATCCATGAAAATAATTTTTTTATAGGATAAAAGTGACAAACTACAACACAGTTCACCTGATGGTAAGTGGTTGCTGAGGCCCATAGACATCTACATGTATCTTCGATTACGAATCAAAATGCAGATGCGTTGTCACCCGTGAGAACTAAGATGGAATGCCTCGTTTCCAGTAAAAAGGGTCTCCGGTTATCTACACTCACCATACGAAACACAGCATCGTTAAGCTGCTATTTTACGCTGGTATTCTGTGAGAGTGTGGTCCTTCCCCGGTCGAGACGACTCATTCGTGCTACAACCATAATATAAGTGCAGCATGGCTCTACCACGTATATCATGTGATTAAGAGTGTGATTGGAGAGTTTTTGTATTTTTCTGCGAACAGTTCCATTGCATTTAATAACTAATACAACTGAATATGTTCATACTAAAATTTGAATGATTGTTAAATATTTTAGTAATATGAGAGTTAAAAAAATTTAACACGCATAGATCTGTGATGATAATAGTGAGATTATCATGAATTTATTGTACTGTCAAACCTTAATTCGTTTGCGAAATTTCAAACGTCTAGTTGAGGGTGAAAGCTGAATTAAAATTTCTATTACATGTCACACTCAAATTGTAGAACAAAAGACATTCACACATACAGATCAAACCAATATAAAAAGTGTAACTAATATAGAAAGAGGGAAATAAAACAGAAGATGAGAAGCAGCATCTTCCTGATACGAACTATAGGCGGTTGCAAACCCGCCTGCCACGCATGGAAATTATGCCAAATATAACCCCCATATGAAGCAAACTACGAGTGAGGCCTATGTTCAGTAGTGAACTTTTGATAGCCTGTAATGAGTGAAAGAATAATAATTTAAAATTAAAAATTTTGTACAGCCGACTTCAATATAGGTTATTTAAGAATAACTCAATAACCATTGGTCTGACCTTGATCAAATTCATATGGGACCACACGAGAACTATCAGCTTTCATATAAAAAAAATCATCGAAATCGGATCGTCCAGTACAAAGTTATGAGGTAACACACATAAAAAAAACATACAATCGAATTGAGTACCGTCTCCTTTTTGGTAGTCGGCAGAAAAACTAATATGAAGCGCGTGTAAAGCATTTTTGTCAATGGATGCAGGTGGCTCAGGACAGTGCTTTATGGCATTCCTTGAGGGACGCCTATGTTCAGCAGTTAACTTGTGAACGGCTGTAATGATGATAATGAAAAGCAATTATGTTGAAAACTATTAAAACATACTATTTATATACATAATTTATTAATACCCTAGCTGCCCAGGCAGACGATTTTCTGCCCTTTCTGAGGACACTTTTTCCTATAAAAGATCCTTAAATTCGCAATAAAAAATATTGAGGGTCAGTTATCGGGACTGACACAATGTGCGAAATTTCATTGAAATTAGTTCAGTGGTAGTTTAGGAGTCCACCGCGGACAAACAATGTGACTCGTAATTTTTATATACAAAGATTTTTATATATAGCAAGGGACACCCTAGACTGAAGTCAACGACCAAATTGGCGATATATTGAAGGCCAAATTTAAAATATCCATAACCGTCTGTAAAGGTGATGAAAAAAGCGTGTCAAGAGCGTGCTAAATGGAAGTCCGTAGTCTCTTCCTACCCCTCTGAGTGATGAGCCTGAGTGTTTATTTATGTAATGTTATAATATTACATATGTATTAGATATTAATATATTTGACTGCCTCGTTTGCGTAATGGTCGTAAGCGCGACTGCTGGTTACGGCAGGTCGTGTTCGAAGTCGTTAGTCTAATACCGTTCTACGCAAATGGTTAATCTCCGTCGAGACTAGTCATCGTGACCGAAACACTGTCTGGAGGACATTACTATTAAAGGCTATGGAGCTAAGCGCTTGCACGTAACTTTCACAGCACCAGTGAAATTGTGTATAGAAATTATAAGTATTGATTTACCACGTGCTTGGCGGTATAGGAAACCATATTGAGGAATCCTGTACGCCTGAGGAATAAAAAAATATTTTCAAGTCATGTGAAGGCCGCTAACACGCATCAGGGACTGCGCAGTTTCTTTACTCTAAAACCCTCGCAGAATTGAGAACAGCCGTGTGCCCAGCAGTGGAACATTAAAATTGTAACTTTGCTTTAATTTTAATGGATTACTAAAGATTTAAGAACAAAAGTTATAAAAAAGTACAAAATTTTAAAAAGAAAGTTAAAAAACTGCTTTTTATATTATAATAGCTTTTGCCCGCGACTTCATCCGCGTAGAAGAAAATGGTTCTAATAGGATTTTTATTGGCTTTTTATGTTATAAATTTTGTTATAACATATAAATTATTATGTTAAAATGTTTGAATACTTAGAAATTCTATCCAATTTGCCGAAGGGTATGTATTTGGTATGTGGTCTATGGTACCAAAGCCTTTTCGGAAACCGGCTTGTTCGAGAGGCTGGAAGTCGTCGTGCGAGACAATTCGTAATGTCTCTCGAAAACATCACGTAGAAGCGGCTCAGAAGGGAAATCGGTCTGTAGTTCTTCAAGAGAGTGTTGTCACCTTTCTTGAAGAACAAGACTACTGCGCTTCTGCTTCACGGTTTCGGAGTAGTCCCACCATGGAGAAGGAATTAAAAAGCTTCTGAAGGACTTCAAGTACCAGTTTTCCCCCCGCTTTCAGAAGCTCTGCTGTAGTTCCATCCTCGCTTGAGGCCTTACCATTTTTAAGGTGCTGGATGGACACTCTAATTTCGCTCAGACTGACGTCCAGGATATCATCGAAATAGTGTCGGGTAAGATTTGATCTTGGATCGTTACTCACAGTTGCGTGTGGCTCCAATGATGACGTGTACAGCTGCCCATAGAAACTCTAAATCTCACTCAAAATCTCAGGTGCCCCGGAAACGATGCTGCCACACACGATCTTCAGCTTCGACAGTTGGCTCTTTCTGGCGGACAGATCTCTGGCAAAGACTTTGGAGCCCTGATTCCGCTCGATCCCTTCTTAAATACGAGCTGTACAGAAGTTGCGTAAGTCACGCCGCATTCATTTGGAGATCTATCTTCAGTTGCCTGTATGCTGTCAAATCTGTTGAAGACTGCAGCTTCATTTCCCGTATAAAAGCCATGAGATTAAGAGTGTCATCGGAGAATTTTAGTGTTCTTCTGCGGCGGGACTTGCAGAACTTAGCTCCGACCGCATGGACAGTTTCCACGAGCTAGTCATTCATATCGTCCACTGCATTACAATCTTCTAGGCACTGAAAACGGTTTTGTAACTCGAGCTGAAATGTTTCGAGACTTTGGATTAGAGCACAAGGGGGACGGAGTGTTGACTTCATTAGACGAGACCATTCCAATTTAACATTTAGGTTCGGTGTACCTCTAATCATTCGGTAATCGCTACCAGTTAGCACCCTCGCGATGACTGAGACGTCACTAAACAGTCGGCGTCTAGTCGTCATAATGAAGTCAATTTTATTTTTGTCGAACCGTCGGGGCTCGACCAGGTCCACTTCCTATGGGGCCACTTCTAGAAGAAAGAGTTCATCATAAAGAGTTCCTCTTTCTCGATGAAGTGGGCCATCTGCTGGCCTTTTGGGTTCCGTTGCCTATTCTGAATTTCCCTACCTCCCATTAACACCGTATAGTGGGTTTTGGAGGAATGCAGGGTTTTAGAGATATCCTCGTACATTTCTTCCACTTCTTCATCGGGATGTGCCGAGGTTGGAGCGTAAACCTGTATGACCTTCAAGGAATACCGTTCGGTGATTCTGAGTATAAGGTTAAGTATAAGGTTGTTAACGAGAGACTTGTGGATGATAAATCCGACACCTCCTTGGGACAGACGGTCGCCCTCCCGGTGATAGAAAAAGTTGCCGGATTCAAGGATTACCTCCCCATACAATTATTTGTAGACAAAGAAGAAATTAAATCTGACTCACATTCCGATTCAATAATTGTATAAGTAGGCGAATGAAAGTCTTGCACAACATTATAAATTGGTGAAGGTTGAATAAACGTCGGTGACACAGCTTTTTCAATGCGTCGTTTTTTGGCTATTCGACGCTCGTCAGTATTATTATCCCCATCAGCATCAGCGTAGAGATAAAAGTGACCATTTCAAAGATCTTGGGAAAAACCTAACCTTTTGATGGATTGGTCTTCTGTACCAAATTTGGCATTATCGAAATGGCATACAGGTTGCCATTTCGATACACTTCAAATACAAATGGGTATATTAGACAATGAGTTGGCTGCAACTAACTCGCAGAAAACGCCATATGTACTATATTGTAACATATATCTAATGTATACTCTTCTTTTGTCCCATGATTGGTCATGAGGCATAACAGCAAATTCATCCCAATTGTTCGTCACATGATGTACAGTTTCATTACGAATATCCTTCGAAGTGGCCTTCGACTGTGTTCACCATGAGACATTAATCAGGAATCTACAGTACTATGGTGTCAAGAACGCAGGGCTGAAACTTATCATTTCATATATAAGTAATAGAATGCAGAAACTTATTATCAATGGTAAAAGTTCTTCCGGGTTGTCCGTAAAAATGAATGCCCACAAGGCTCGATTCTTGGCCCATTCCTATTTTAGTGTATATTACGAAGTGAATAATGCTATAACAAAATTAGTGAATTGGTTTAACGTTAATAATCTACATTTAAACGGCAATAAAACTAAATTATTACTCAAAAATAAATATCAAAAGTGGTTAAATACTTATAAGAGAAAACTACCTTTTGTTAACGTAAGGCGTGTGTCAGCTCGAGCGTGCGAGTGACAACCTCACGGAATTAGCCTCTTGTAGGAGACCACGCAGCGTAGGTATATTTTCACGCCTAAAGCTCGGAAAAAGACAGGCCTGGTTTTGATACGATGTAATTTAATTAGGTTTTTAAAGAAATTACAGAACATTAAAACAAAATATTGGACTTTAATGTTTCCATGAAATCTAATATATTTCATTTCAATTAATAATCCTGTTCCATTTCAACCTGGATATTGTAATATCCGCCGCCAAGAAATACCAAAGAAATGCTAATGTGGTAATCAATCATGTACATTTATTTTTTACTTTTGAAATCTGGTCTTTACAAGTTAAAAACAAGCAGTAAATTCAAAATATTCTCAATAATATTACTAATGACCTTAATGGAACTAATTTTTAACATAGATATTAAAATATACGTTTTCATACACCATTAATTTCACACAATGATTATTCTCACCTAAATTCAAAACTGATATGACTTTCGCAATTAATTCTACGAACTCGCAAAATCCACCGTAAGCGAAATGGAACATTTTATGCTTAACTATACATAAGTAGTAAATTCACTGCATTCTTTCATACTCGAATATTCAAAGTTTTGCGTAATAATACGTTTTTTACTAAGGAGTTAAAAAATAAAATAATTTGAATTGAATAATACATGATATTATATTGAAAACTGCTTATAATATGTTAGCTTACTTTTTAAATATTTTTAATGACTTGCTTATTAAATTACATGTGTATAAATTAACTTTCGAATTTTAGATTAGCAAAATCTTACTTAAAATATGCTCTGGGGCGTTAACTTGTTGCCTATATTTTGTTTTATCTATACATATAAAATGCTTTATCCTGAATGACTGACTGAGGGATCAACGCACAGCCTAAACCCCTGATCGTAGAGACCTGAAACTTGAAGGATGTTTTTTGTATGACGTAGGCATCCGATAAGAAAGGATTTTCCAAAATTCTAACCCCTAAGAAGGTGAAAAACGGGGTCAAAGTTTTTATGGGACAACGTGATTCCATGGTCTAATCTACTTCAAATTTTGCATAAACATTCTTTAACAGAATTGATGGAAGACGTGTTTCGTATTTTAATGAAACTCATCGCCTAACGGGATTAAAAATGGGTAGAAAGTTATTTTGTAGGTTTGACATCAATACCCATTTTAAAGTTACAGCCTATATACACGTCCCACTGCTGGCACAGGCCTCCTCTCATTTCTGAGAGGGTTTTAGGGCAAGGAAAGGTCCGCCGCACTGCCCCAATGCGTTTTGACGAACTTCACATGTCTTTGTAAATATATAATTTTTTTCTTATTTCTCAAACATGCTGTATTCCTCACGATGTCTTCCTTCACCGCCGAGCACGTTGTAAATCAGCACTTAAAATTGCAATTAACAATTTCATTGGTGCCGGCGGGGATCGAACCCGGGTTTCTCGCGTATTGTGAAACTTACAGCGAGCGCTAACCATCTGAGCTACCACGGCTAATACCAATACCCCTTAGTGCTTTTAATTATTATATCCCCTTATAAGGCTGAGAAAACCAGAAGTGGAACGAAAACGAAATTTTAGTACACTGAATACTGTTAATGAGAACATGTTTTTTATAGTTTTAAGATTTTTTTCAACTCGGAAAAACATTGGGAAATATGTGGAAAATTTGGTGGCAGTATACATGCCTCTGCACATACTAGAAGAGTGATATTTAAGTAAATTTAAGTAAATTACATGTTGACTATATCTTTTATATTTATTTTTAATTGTAAATAAAAGAGTATGTACTTGATAGCACAAAAATATTTATTTTTAGAAAAATATACACACACAAACACTCACGCCTGTCACCCAGAGGGGTAGGCAGAGACTACGGACTTCCCTTTGGCGCGATCCTGACACACCTCTCTCGCCTCCTTTACATCCATATATCTACGCATACACGCTCGTCGGTTAAGGGTACTAATCTGGCCCATTTTCAATGAATCGCCGATTTGATCGACAAACCAAAAGGGATGCCCTTTCCGACTCTTCCGTTCACTTCTGCAACATAAATTTGCTTTGTCACTCTTTCCTCGTTCATTCTTTCTGTTCATAGCTATTATGGTATATAGTAACATCAATCATCTATTTGAGATTTTTTGGCTTTTTACATAATTTGGTAGCTATCTTTATTTTATTTTAGGTAATGCTTAAGTATAAGTTATACTTATCTAATGTACTCTTCAGTTGTTTGGGTGAAATTAAGTAAAGCAATGGTATATGTAAGCACACAAAAATACTTTACATGTCGTACATGAACACTTACTTCTTACGTTATTAATCTTTGTACTACATACACGGCATGTGCGCGATGTGTCAGACTTATATATCAAGTATTATCCAACATCTTGCTAACGTATTTCTTCTTGCACTCCTACAACTTTCCGATGGCTGGCACTAACAGTAGCTTGCTTCTTTTTTGCAATGAAATTGGGTTCGTTACATAGGCTCCTCTTTCTGAACGTGTTGTTTCCAATGAGCCATCTAGCAATTTCGATGCGAAAGCTTGTCGACAAGCTTCCATGATTTCTCGGTGAACCTGAGTGCAATATGAAAGCAACTGTAATAGCCAAGACGACCAGGAAATAAAAAATCCTGCACCACTAACGTCTATTACTTCGTCCAAACTCATACGTGCTTCTTTTTTGATCGATCTCAGTAATTGCCAAAGGGCGTTGGAAATTCTAATTTGTGCCATCTTTCATCATTCTCTGACAAACAGACTTTTCTTTAGGATGGAAAGCTGTACTCAACAATGTAACATTTTTTGTACCTTTCCAAATCATTAATCCAACATATTTCTTCCCCCTCCATTCGTAATTTCCTCTTTCAAGCTTTACTTTACTCTTTTTTTTTCAATGAACATAACTGCCAGGCCCTAGACGGTAAGTGATACATAATTTATAAATCCCTCAACGCTTGTTTTTCCTGTAATAAAATAGTTTGGTCTGGTACGTTTGAAACATTCATAAAATTATCAGCTCATAGTTTATATAAGCTATTAGCTATCAGAACTAGGTAAGACACCCCCCCCTTAGCTTTCACGTTTTTGACGCCAAAGAACTTGTTTACCCAAAGGAAGTTCTAAGTAGAAAAGGAGTTTTGCTAACTAGTACATATGTAAAATCAATTAAGGTATAGTAATTCTTTTTAACGAATATATAGATACATATGAGCACCTTTTAAATTCACTTACATTAATTTCAGTATATGATAAAGCAAGTCAATCGAATTCTACGGCTGTTTGGAGAATGTATGTCTTTAAGAGACGAGTGATTAAAAAACTCCTGAGTAGAATATATTTGAGTGTGTATACGTAACAAATATTTCTTTAATTTTTAATAACTCGTACTATCATTTTGATTATCAAATTTGCGTCAAATATGCTGGAAGATTGCAAATACATAACTTTACGCTTGTGATCTCCAAGGAGGAGGTGAAGACCAAAGAACTTCGAGCTAACGTTTAGCCAAAAATGGGCTTAGATGGCAAACTGTGAAAAAGTGATATTTAGCTAGCTTACCACCTACACAATTACAAACTCAATATCACATTAGTCGCATTTTAAGTCATGCTAGGCAAATAACACAGTTAAAGTATGTATATGTCTAACATGGGACAAACGATGGAAGAAATCAAGTTATTTACGCGGATAATGATAATTTAATAACTTGTCTCCCCATAGATTGCCACAAGAGGGGGATATTTGTCATAGTTATCAAACCTGGTAGGCGAATTGGCAACCGCAGTTTTTTATAACTTTGAATTGTTATCTGGAAAATGCTACTGTTTCAGTTTCCTCATGTCGCCTCTTACGACACGGGATAGCGGATTACCTTATGCCGCCAGTACACGGCATAAATAATGATAACCATATTATCATATACTTATTAATGATTATAGTATTTTTGACAATAATAATGATAATAACCCTTTTTATTTCCTTAACAAATCCATATTTACATTTACGAAATTACAGATTTTTATTTATTTATGTTGTTAAGGCTATTCGGGTATAAGGCTCCTCCAGTTTATGCCAGATTTTTGTAATAATTGTATTTCATTGACCCAGCGTTCGACTGGGCGACCTCTTGGTATTATTCCGGTCGATCCAAATCATTTCGTAAATCTTTGAGTCCAGCTATTATCTGATAAGCGGGCAACATTACCTGCCCATTTCCATTTCAAGCGCTGGGTATGTTCGAGGGCATCCACAATATTCGTTTTTTTACGAATGTTCTATTTCTTTGTCTATCTTTCAGCTGGTAGCTGGAAGGTGCTTCTCTCAATGCTTTGTGACGCGTTTGTATTTTGTTTCTTGTCTTTTTGTTGAATATCCAGGTTTGAGAACCATAGGATAGACAGGATTGTAAACAAGAGTCCACAACTGTTTTCCTTAGCTTTAGTTTAGATTTTAATATTTCTTTTATAGCACAACAGGTCTGCATAAGACAATTCAAGCTTTTATTTTATTCATATCATCTAAATACCTCAATGTATACAATACTTTACTTAAATTTGTTAAGATTTTTAATATAAGTTGCGTTAAGTTCAGTTTTACAGCAAAAATTGCTATTGAAAATTAGGCTTGAGTGCTGAATTAATTTTAAATAAATTTAAATCTTATATACATTACAATTTTAAAACTGTTATTGTTTGTCTCAGTATGATGCAAGTTTAGACGCAGGTATAAATTTAATGAATAATTTTATATAAATACTACGAGTAGCTTGGAATGCCGTCGTACTCTGTCCTTTTCGACGACCCTTTGTCCTATAAAAAAATCCTTAAATTCGCAATAAAAAATATTGATGGCTACTTACCAGGATAAAAACCTATCCTATCTCCTAAGTTGGACCAAAGACAGTTTGAAAGATTTCATTATAATCCAAAGACATTTAAGTAGTAATAATAAACCCGTCATCAGCAACAAAATGGTGACCATTTTGATGCTGATGACCGTCTTAATTATATCCTATAGGGTATATTGCGGATTTGTGTCATTTAGTCTTAGTCACATTTATTAAATTTAGGAAATGAATGCGTCTTGGCATTCATTTTCTAAATTTAAAAATATTTTAAAGAAAACTAGATGTTCCCCGCGACTTCACCCGCGTGGAGTTATTTTTCGCGGAATTCTAAAATAAAAGCAGCCCAAGTTACTCCTTATAACATCGGCTATCTGCTAGTGTATATAAATATTGACATTAATATTTATACGATACTAACTTCACTCAATGTTTTGCCTTCTCGTGATCCCTCCACTAACACTTAAGCTTTATGGTATGGTATTAAAGTTCAAATTGACTTTTAAGTATTATTACAATTCTTTTGTATGAGAATATAGAAAAGTGTTATTTTTAGACCTTTTTAGGCAATTAATAAAAAATTTTCCTCTCCGTAAGAACCATCTTCGTACTCCAAGGAATATTATAAAAAAAGAATTAGCGAAATCGGTTCAGCTGCTCTCGAGATTTGCGCTTAGCAACATATTCAGCGATTCATTTTTATATTATAGAGATATGTCCGATTGTGCATTAAGGTATTGTAAGTCCCGATATATTGCAAAAATTGAATGTGATTCCGGTTTATTATCGCAAGCATAATGTATAATTACCCCATAATTTTTATTATTTATGGAAAATTGTTCTAGAACATTTATCATTATTTTAATAAGCGCCTTCTGTTATCCAGTAACGTCACCAAATAGTTAATGTTTGCCAACGTTTATCGATAGGTGCTATCGATAAAAAATATTATACAAGATGCAGATTTAATTAACTAAACTAACTAAGTAAATCACCTACAATATTTAAGGAGGTGAAACAGGTAAACGATACTGTACCCATACCAATAAAGAAATTGGGGTGGGCCTCTGTCCGGGGTACACGGCCGGTTGGTTGTAACGTGAAACGTCCTATTTCAGCCAGTACAACCAGTCAATGAGATAACCGTCTTTTTAAAATTTTATATAATTCTACAAAACCAGGAGAATTGCAGATGCACTGCAGCCTTTTAAAAGGAGTAAACTTGTTTCTTAAAGTTCCTAAGTCGTATCGGTCCATAAAAATCGCCGATGGTAAACGATTCCTAAGAAAACTTCTAATAAATCGCACGGTAAGTGGGCCGCCAATCATCCAAATGATGTGGATGGTAACGTAAGTTTTGTCGCGATGTGTGTTGATGAAATTTGGTGGCTGGAATTAATCCGAACAATTCTTCAGAGCACTTTCCACCGTAAATACGATAGAAAATTCAAAAGGATGCAACATCCCTACATAGCATCAGTGAATCAAACCAATCAAAGAGAACTCGGTTGCCGACGATTCGAGCCGCTCTGCTCTCTATGCGGTCAAGGGAAGGCGCTCGCACTGGGGAGCCCCGGCCCAAAGATGAGAACAGTATTCTATATGAGGCCGAACCTGCACTTGTTAATTTGCAAACGATGTATAGGCATGAAATACTGTCCCGCTCTACGGAGTACGCCAAGCTTTTTAGAAGCCAATTTAGCTTTTTCTTCTAAGTGATCATGCTTCTACGGGTCATTCGATATGTTGACGCCGAAGATTCCACTACTGGCTGCTACAAAAAGGGAAGTGCTCTGAAATTGGGGAGATACGACAAAGGTATTCTTTTTAGCGGTAAACGCGCAAACTGTGTAATAATTTATCGTGTAACGACTTTTAAGTTCAGTACTTTTCTAAAATATATTAAAAGTGTATTTTTGTAAAAGAAACGTATTTGAAAACATGGAGGCGCTCGCTTATTGGATTTAATGTTTCGCGATGTGCCTTTGACGCCGACCGACTTATTATATTTTTCTTATATCAAATATATATTTAATCATATTATTATACCGTCTAATGGACCTATGACGTCATCCAAGATGCCACCAATGTGACTGCTGTTTGAATTGATTCTTAGCTATTGGAATTAAAAAAATTATTTCATGACAATCCATTTCATTCATTACGTTATTCATGACTTAAAAAGTTTATGTGACTTTTTTGGTGTGACGGGAGTCATAATAAATAGATTTATACAATAAAAAAGTATGCATATTCCTTATTATTACATCGTAAAGCATTACAAACTTAGTAACCTTCAACAACATTATCGACACTTTGATATCGAAACGGTAACATTCCTAAAACGGGTTTTTACCTTACATTTTTACCACCTACTGGGAAATAGCTGAAATATTTTCCTATAAAATATTCTGAAGAATTAGTTGTTTTCCTTGAGCTAGGTTCTGTGCTTTTCTAGTTGATCATAAAATGTATTTATTTCGCTTTCCGGTACTTCATAAGTGGGAGCGTATACTTATATTATTGATAGTTTTGTTGATTCAAATTCCAAATTTAACGGATACACTCAGATATGCCTATGTACATATTCATATTTGTTTTGTCTTTCTTTTTGATTAGAAATCCGACTCCATAATGTCCCTTAGTTTCCCTGTATAACAAAATATATAATTTTCTTGTTCAACTATATTATTTCCTATTATTCTTAATTCAGATAGTCCTGTGATATCGTATTTTATGTTGTTTAAAGAGAATTTGATTAGTATATTTTTTTTCTGGCGTTAGAAGAGATCTTACGATGTATGTACAAATATATAGCTTATGTTGAAGTTTCTGTCTGTTTGGAGGGTTACAGTCTTTATCTCCCGCGGTGACAAGTCGTATTTGGAGTTCAAGAGGGACCAGCTGTTGTTGCTATTGTTTCGTACTGATTGTGTCTGGTGTTGCAGGGTAGCTTTGGCTTTTTAATTATGAAATTTATCAAATTAGTGGTCTTATTTTTTTTCATTGGGTATTTAGTGCTTTGATGAATTATTGGACTACAAACCTCGAATATTTCCGGTGACTCTGACAGGTTTCTTTTGTTGGCATTGTAATAGGATTTCTAGTTTTCTTTGTCGCTTAATACAATTAATTTGTCGTATTAAATGAATGCCTTCTTGCCTATATCTTTTTCTTTTTTCGTTGAGTTCGCAACTGCTTACGTTTTTTAAATATTTCTATGGGATAATCTTGTTTTATATTGTAAGGTGTTTTTCCAGGCGTTCCTTGTTTTTCTGTATATATATATATTTAATCCCAACGTTATCTTTCAAGTAGTTATTTTCTCATGTAGTTTGTTTATCAACTATAAGTTTTTGAACTTTTTGTTAATATTGTTTATTTATTGAAATTTCAAAGTCTGCCTTCATTTCCAACATATCAGCTTTCTGTTGTTTTATTTTTCGTTGCATATTTTCCAGGAACTTTTTTATTTCATCCATAGTTACTATAAATTATTAAATTTTTTGACAATAACTAAATTTAAAAAAATACCATTTTTCTTTTTGTGAATATTTGTATTTCCATCTTTGCAAAACGGTTATAAGCAGTAATTTTGGTCCATATTGTTTGGCCTTAGATGCAGAAATGCACAGCAGTGCATGACGGAAATACTTAAAGACATTCCATCCTAGTTATCCTAGTAGTAGGTCTCACAACGCATGCGTAACTTTTTCTGCTTGCAGATATCCACTGGCTATTTATCCACTTACTATCAGGTGGACTATAAACTTGTCACTTTTGTATTATTAATTTATATTCTTAAAACTTTGTAATATAATATAAGATGCAAATCGGTTTACAGGACGAGAAAGTTTTGTTTCTCGAAAGTATCTAAAACTTAAATGCACAAATAAAGGACATACGATATTATTAATTATAGACAAAATAACATCAAAAGATATGCACAGTAAATAAAATTCCTACTGTACCAGCTTTGCATCCGCACAACTCTAAAATAAAATGCTTTTCTGTGTGGCAATATCGCATTAGGTACCTATTTTCCTTTCACCTTGATTGAAACATGTACCGCACCTCGAAAGTTTGAAGTGACACACAATCTTAAGATTAACTGGGACGGAAATGAAACAATCAGTATGAGAAAGGTCTTATGATAGCTATAATTTACGATGGCAGATGGAAATTGGCGAGAAGTTATTTAGATAGTTCTGTAGTAACGTTTAACGCAATAGAAATTCATTTGTCATTCTGACCTAATCTGTAGTAAAATCTTTATATATAAAAATTACGTGTCAAATTTGTCCGCGATGAACTCCTAAGCTACTGAATTGATTATTACAAAGAGATTTAAATACATAGGTACACTATAGAGCGGACATAGGGAACAATTGCATACAAAAACTTTGAACTCGCGCGTGTGTGACGCCTTCTAGCTAAACATAGAAAAACTACGCTGAATATTTATTAGGAAAACATTTCAGCTATTCCCTACTAGGTGGTTCTAATAAAGGTAAGATAAAAACCCGTTTTGAGAATGTTACCGTTTCGATATCAAAGTGTCGATAATGTTGTTGAAAGTTACTGTAATGTTATATAAATTACAGTAACTTTCAACAACGGCTAGCCCCGTTTCGATATCAAAATGTCGATAATGTTGTTGAAAGTTACTGTAATGTTATATAAATTACAGTAACTTTCAACAACGGCTAGCCAGATTTACCAGCAACTCGTAGACCTCATCGTCTATGACTGCTATTAGCGTGGGCAACTTGAGATCACTATTTATTTTATTTGCTATAAAATACATCTCAAGTCTATCGACATACGACGACCAAACCCCGGTTTTTACATCGAACTCGTTTACTTTTCCAATCGAATTGTCCTCTCAATTATTTTGTGAACTTTTACTCACAATGACTAAAAACACAATAAAACTACGTTTTTATTCTCGTCGCCAATGTAATGTATACAGGGTATTTTTGGAACGCTCCCGAAAACTAAGACAGGCGACAGCACCAAGTATACCTTTGATCATGGGTCACAAATAAATTTGATCCTGATGAAAAAAAAATCATATTTTTACAACGTTTTATTAGCGTTATTCACGCGCCATCATGTTAGTACAACTAAATGAAACGATAATTTCATAAAAAAAAACATGAAAATACTGAAACATAAAACCAGCAGTGAAAACTGAATTGATATCACCTGACTAATGGAGGTTAATGTACGCGCGAACGGTGAAAAAAGAACGCTGGCCTTGAACTTGGGCACAGCGATTTATCACATATTGGTACGAAGGGGGCGCGACGGGGGAACAATCCGCCAGTATTACTGTGCCTGCATGCTATTGGTTCCCGCGCTTTGTTGGCTCCAAAAATACAGTCGCATACACAGCTTACTTTGCGACTCGCGACGATGTTTTAAAAAGGAAGGAAAGAAAAATTATTTATATCTATTGTTTTATGACTAAACTAGTGAACGAAAAGGTAAATATGATAGGAGAAGGTGAATGGGGAAAATTGTGCAGTAAATTTAAAAGTGTTGAGGAAGAATACCGAAAAAATTACCATGTGATTGACCTGATGACGGAAGCTCAAGCGAAGATGAAAGTGATGATGAAGTAGCATCCAGTAACACCAATACACCTTCAACATCTGGCTTCCATGTGACCCAAGACGACATAATGGACGGCGTGCCACCCTCACCTTAACTTTTCTTGTTACAAACTACTTTATATTTTACGATATAAATAACAAATAATGCTCAAGTAAACATTATCCATTTTTAATTCCAAGTAAGGCACCTATTATGATTCTACAATAAAACAATTAATTACTTACTTACTATAATATTATAAAACAATATCCCAATACCATGTAGTACTTTAGAACGCGACTGTAACCTCCCTCCACTCGACCTGCTAGCTCGGTGCGAAATAATGTAACCCGCCCGACTCGTGTCGCATCACGCTGTGACGCAGTAGGTTTCAGTTTATTTGTAGTTTTTGAAACAGTTCCGTGTTGATTTTGTTACTTGTTGTTACGTTTTTTTGTTTTAATAATGCTTAACGCGTACGTTTATAGTGATTGTGAATACGACAACATGTTATGTATCCGAACCTAGGTACACGAAGTATCGCTAAATAAATTGTTAAGACGTCGGGATGGAACAAGTGTGTCATACTGTGCAGTGCACAAAGTGTTGAAGCGTAACCGAATGCGCCCATACAAATTGCACAAAGTGCAAGCTTTAGTTCCCGGCGATCACGACCGCCGACGAGTTTTCTGCCGTTGGTTATTATACCAGCAACAACGTGTGGCTGGTTCCATTGAGCACATTATCTGAACGGATGAGTCGACATTTACCAGAAACGGCCTGTGGAACCGAAGAAATACACACGTGTATTCAGAGGTTATCCCGCACGCTGTTCGACAAACCGGGCACCAAACTCGATGGTCGGTTAACGTATGGGCAGGTTTATTTAAGGATCGCATACTGGGACCAGTGTTTCTGCCACAGCGACTGAACGGACAGCGATACCTAAACTTTATAAATGAACAGTTGACAGACATTTTAGACGACCTATCTTTGGCTGAATATCGCCGCACATGGTTCCAGTATAATGGTGCCCCTCCACATGTGAGGTTCGTCCGTGAGCGCCTCAATGAGCTATTTGATGATTGCTGGATTTGGCGGACTAGGACCACACGCTTGGCCACCTCGCGCAGATCTGACCCCGTTAGACTTCTTTCTGTGGGGTATGTGAGAGAAAGGGTTTTTAATCGTAAGTGTGATAGTGCTGACGAAACTACAAAAGGATCGTGGATGTTTTCAACAAACTACGTACGGACTGTGTCGAAGATCACACGATGATGCCCCGCCTCCATGAGGAGACGCAACACCGAGCCCAAATCTGCCTTGAAATGAATGGAGCACAATTTGAGCCGCATCTCATAAGACCACGGAGGATTTAGAGCGGTAAGCTGTTTCATAACTAATTTTTTTTAAATAACTTAGTACTGAACTAATCTGAATACATGAGAATAATAAACATACCTACACGATGAATAAAAACGCATGACTCTAACCTTGGTTACATTTCATTTATATATTTTGTTATTAGCGGGAAATCGAACCAGTTATTTGGGTTATTTAACCTGTAAATTCGGATTAAAATGGCTACGTGGAGACAAGTACAGTGGCAAAATAGTATGTTAAGTAGATAAGTTAGGTATTTAGACAAGTGTTGCAAATTATTAGGTATTGTGGTATAGCCCGCTAGTTGCGGACCGCGCGAATTTGCGTTCGCGCGTACATTGACCTTTAATCAGCTGATATGAATTCAGTTATTCCACTGCTGGTTTTAGGTTTCAGTATTTTCATGATTTTTTTTATGAAGTTATCGTTTCATTTAGCTGTACTAACATGATGGCGCGTGAATAAATCTAATAAAACGTTGTAAAAATATGATTTTTTTTTTCATCAGGATCAAATTTATTTGTGACCCATGATCAAAGGTATACTTGGTGCTGTCGCCTGTCTAAGTTTTCGGGAGCGTTCCAAAAATACCCTGTATAAAAGCCGGATAGAACACAAAGAACGTAACGCGTAACGTTTTAAGAACGTTACCGTTTCGATATCAAAGTGTCGATAATGTTGTTGAAGGTTACTAAGTTTGTAATGCTTTCATCATTAGTCATCATTACAGCCTTTCATAAGTCCACTGCTGAACATAGGCATCATCCAAGCAATGCCACAAAGCACGGTCCTGAGCCAGCTGCATCCATCGACTTCCTGCATGTCTTACCAGGTTGTCACTCCATCTCGTGGGGCGTCGGCCAACACTTCGCCTACCGGCACGAGGCTGCCACTCGAGAACTTTCAACAATTTGCATTATATTGAGACAAACAATAATAGTTTTAAAATTGTAATGTATTTTAGATTTCAATTTATTTAAAATTTAGTCAGCACTCAAGCCTAATTTTCAAAAGCAATTTTCGCTGTTAAACTGAATTTAACGCAGCTTATATTAAAACTCTTAACAAATTTACGAAAAGTAGTGTATACATTGAGGTATTAAGATGATATGAATAAAACAAAAGCTTGAATTATCTTATTCAGGCCTTTTGTGTTGTAAATATTAATATTCAAATAAGATACCAAGTTGAGGTGTCTTCAAATTTAAAACAGGAGGGTGAATTTTTGTTATTTCCTTTTATTTTAAAACTGCAAAATATTTTTATAAGCGCAGATAATGGAAGTTGTGTTGTACAAAAACGTTCTCTAAGACTTCATTATAATTGTTTGTATATTAAACTGTTTGTAACCATAAGTTTACATTCAAATAGATGGAGTAGTTACCGTTGACAAAAATGCATATGGCGTGAAAATCTGGTGAAAACGTAATAATGTTAAATTCCTGACATTATTACGTTACTAAATGCTGTGTAGTGACAGTGTAAGAAAATTGACTACCCCATATTATCCCGTCGTAAGCGATGCCAGAGGGAAACTGAAACAAAAAAAGAACACTATCTTCCTAATAACAACTCAAAGTTGCCAACCCGCCTGCCAAGCCTGAAAACTATGTTCTAATTCCTCATGACGCAATTTATGAGGGAGTCTGTTCGAATGTTTACGGTATTTTATTGTGGTGGCAGCTGACGTGAAAACTGCTTTTTACTGCCCTTGGCGGAACGAAGGTGTACGCGTTTAGGGCGATAGGTTGTTTTTGTTTGCAAATGAATGTTCTCATTCATTTCCAAAACGATTTGACCGATTTAGATACCGTTTTCAAAGAATATAAATAGATATCATATTTCATTTCTTTTCATGTCTTAAATAACCGGTCATCTTAAGTGACATACGAAGGGAATGGATGTAATATAAAAACATATGTAACTAACTAGTTAAATCTGCGTTCTAGTATGCTCACAAAAATAAGAACCGTAAAAACAAAGTTTTACTTATCAGGATATCCTCTGTTTTTGTAAGTCTTATGCTAATCCACCACTGGATATAGACCTGTTTAATAATGGGCAAAAATATATAAAGAAGTTCAAATATTTTCCAATGCTGGGTGGTAGGTCTCCTTGTCAGTCTAGGGGTCCGACTGGGTAGTCAAAACCCTCTTACCTATTTCTGATGCCAAATAGCATTGCGCGCTCTGCTGTGTTCTGGTCTGAAGGGAATAGAGGGCCAGTATAATTGCACGGTCTTTTATCAAGTCCACAGAGATGATGCCGCTTGTGTATGCGTATAATTTGTCATCGGATAGAAGGAAGTCAGCTACAGGTGTCCATGGACTGCCCCCCGAACGGATTCCCGCCTTATCGTGAGGAACTAGTAGCCGTGACTTGGTCACCCGCGGTGAACAAAGAGGAACCCACATGGCTGGCTCGAGGTGGCTACTTCGAGTGGGCTTGACGAGCCAACTTCGGATGTGTGTTAATGGGTTAGGGTGAGAGGCATATCCTTTCCCCCTACCGCTGAACCCCTACAGCTAGCGTAGTCCCGGAGTAAGAGGAGTGGGGGGAGAAAAGTGTCGGTATTGCAAGGCACCGCTTTCCCTACCCTCCGCAACCAGATCAGCAGCTGCAGTCAGGAAGGCTAATACTTCTGAGTGCTCGTTATTCCTGCGCGCATCAGACACGGAGGAATCAGTTGCGCAGGGAAAGTTGGAGGTTACGGAGGAAGGGGCGCCATGTGTTCTGATGCACCTTACCTGAGAAGGAAATAGGGTAGGAGTAGTCCTCGAGGAGGGGTTACCATGGTGTAGCTAGCGCTGGTGGGGCCGCGGATGTGTGCGAATGCGTTCCCGTAGCCTCACTAATATACGACGAAGGTGGAATACTATACGGGTTAAGTCGGTGCGAATCTGACATAACCCGTCCTTGCCCCCGCGAGGCGGGGTTATGCGTAGGCATTTCCCACTGTAATAAAGATAAATGAATATAATTAAAAATAATAGTTTTGCGTGGAAGATGGCAAATAATGAATCCATATTAAATTAAAACAAGGTTATAATTAACGGTGGTTTGCCGTATAAATCATATCCACCAGTAATTAATTCCTACAGTAGGTATTTGATAATCAAATACATGAGGCGAAGTTCACTAATTACGTGTTACAAACTTTCGAAGTTAGAATTAAAAGCTCAGTACCCAAATACTTATAATTAGTTAGTTAACAAAACAAATTATTATGAATGACACATAAGCTTAAATATATTTATAATTATTTTGCTTATGGCTTCAGTGAAATTTTGAATACAGCGAAATAAAAAAAACCCACGTTATGAGACTCCATTTAGTTACACAGATTATTAAATGAAAAGACATATTACTAGGTTTGGAATGATTAAATGAAATTGCTCATTCTAAGAATTTTTATAGACTGAAGTGACCAACGACTATACAAATATGAAATGGCTATTGCAGTCCATGGATTCTAGCAGTCCACTTTAAACAAAGAAGAATACAGATGCGTAATTCCCACTAAGGGCTAAGAAGAAATGCCTCAAACTCTATAATCATACTGTCTACACCGTTAACACAGCAGTGCACGCACTGTTATTTGCCGACAGAAAAAGCCAAGAGGGTGGTACCTGCCTAGACAAACGCCTAGGAGTCCTACCACCTAGGGAGACTGTTTATTTTATTATAATAAATAATTAAGTCCGTTTTATCTGCTTAAAACTATAACTTTGTCTGAATAGTTTTTATTCACAAAACGTAATATACCTAGTCAGGTCATAAATTCTGTCACATGTTTAATATAAAATAATTGAAACAAGTTTATTCATTATGTAACTATTTATATACCAAAATGAACTTCACAAAACGTAGATTCTTATGACACTAAAGTTTATTCAAAATGACCTCCGTGATTTTGAATACAGGCCTTCAATCTGCGCGGCCAGTCGTCTATCGCAGCACGAACGAGGTCCATGTCAATATCGGCGACTGCCTTAATCAAGGATGTCATGAGTGACTCCAAATTGGGATGAGGCTTTGAGCACGCCTTTTCCTCCAAGTGTTGCCATATCTTGTAATCTAACGGATTCAAATCTGGACTGGAGGAGGGCCAGTCTTCGTGCCGGGTGAAGTCGATTTCACGCGCCGCAGTCTTGTGTGCTCTTCGCTCTATGAGCTGACGCCGAATCTTGTTGGAATACCCAGTGCCTGTTATTGAACATGATATAAGAAACAGGTTCCACAAGGTTCGTCAGGACTGTATTTTGATTCAAAACTGCATTCGTTTTTACACCTTTCTCACAAAAATGTACCTCTGTTAAGCCCCAATAAGAAACTCCCAACCAAACCATAAGCGAGGATGGAAAATGACCTCGTTGGACACGCGGAATACGGTTGCTCGCTTCTTCACTACTGTGTGCGTACACCTTATCATTTTGTTTGTTGTAGCTTTCTTCTACGGTAAAAATTTTTCATCCGAAAAAAGAATTTCCCGATATTTTTTTCCCGCGTACCGCTTCAACAAAGCGCGGCATCTCTTCAGTCTCAGGTCCATTAGACGAGCATTCAAACGATGTCCTGTTTTTTTTTCGATATACCCGAAGCCCTAAGTCTTCATTTAACACCCTTTTCACCGTGGTTCTGCTTAACCCCATCTGACGGGCCAACAGTTTCTGCTTACGTTTGCGATTTCTTTGAATTCGCGCCTTCACAGCTTTTATCACTGTTGGAATCCTAACAGGCCGAGGGCGACCACTTCTTGACCTGTCGTCTACACTAGAGTCTTCATTGTATCGTTTAATGGTACGATAAACGAATCTTTTGGTTATATTCAAATTTTTCAGTATGTCAAAATTTTGAATTGGCGCATAACCGCAACGATGCAACACAATAATTGCAACACGGTCTTCTTTAAGCGTCCACTCCATATTTAAAAATGAGTAAAATTCTAAAAAGTATATAGTTTTATTTTCATGAACAATTCGAAATTCGAATTCAATAAAAAAATTTTGTGGCCAGCATTCTAAAAGAAAAGTTTTTACTGTGTGACAATACTTATGACCTGACTGTGTATATACGTAATAATTAATAAATTAAAAATACCAGTAGAATAAAAAGTTACTTCATAAAAAAAATATTTTGCAGGGATGGTAGATATGATAAGGATATAGAACGACAAGTGAACGCAGGAAATAGAGTGAATGGAGCTCTAAACTCTATTGTAGAAAGTCAGAATGTGTCAAAAAACGCACGTATAGCAATTCATAATGCTGTGTTAGTCCCTGCTTTAATGTATGGTAGTGAAAGTTGGGTGTGGCAGAAGAAGGACGAGAGTATAATTAATGCTGTAGAAATGCAATAATTAATGTTAAGACAGAATCTGAATTGCAGCGTGATAAATTGTGTGATAAGAGAAAAGTGTGGTTTGCAAGATGATGTTGTAACCAGGATTAAGAGAGGAATGCTTCGGTGGAAGGATGAACGAGGAAAGAGTGACAAAGCAAATCTATACTGCAGAAGTGAACGGCAGAGTCGGGAACCGACGGCATAGACGAAGGTTTATCGACCAAATTAGCGATATATTGAGCACTATCCCTTTTTTTAGACTTCGTCCGTGTAGATATTATATTTTAAACCATAGGTGATCCATCAATAATCGCACTTTTATATTAAATTCCATCACCCTCTTTAGGGATGATTTCCGTGATCAAAGCTATCCTATTTCCTTCCCCAGGACCAAATTTCATCTAATTCGGTTCAGCGGTTTAAGCTTGAAAGTGTTTTCCTCCACCTCGCCCGCAGTACACCAGACCGCCCTGCGCGTGCCAGACCGCACAATTTTATATCGTCGTTACTTTTAAAATATTTGACTAAATTACGTAGTTTAAAAGACAAAGTTTATCGACTTTGCACATCAGAAGCAATTCAAGTATTTATTTTGATAAAATCCATTTGTTACTGCAAAATTAGCATCGGAAATAAAGTATCAAATTTTATTTTATTTATGGTTCACTATTTTGGTAATAATGGCTTACACATTTAAAGATAGATATATACTGTCGACACTTTTTGTAGAACTGTTCAGGAGAAATAATTCCACCATACGTAGTTTGTGTACCTTTTATAGTTTTTGCACCGCACGCCAGAATAGCTCGCAGATGACAGATTTTTTCCGACTTACTTAGCACTCATCGTTATGTTTTGACCAATTTACACAATTAATTATAGCTATATTTATATACATAATGAAGTGGACGATATGAATGACAAGCTCGTGGAAACTATCCATGCGGTTGGAGCTAAGTTCTGCAAGACCCGCCGCAGAAGAACACAAAAGCTCTCCGATCGCACTCTTAATCTCATGGCTGTTAGACGGGAGTTGAAGCTACATTCTTCATCAGATTTGACAGAATACAGGCAACTGAACAGACAGATCTCCAAATGCATGCGGCGGAACTTACGCAACTTCAATACAGCTTGTATTGAAGAAGCGATCGAGCGGAACCAAAGCTCCAAAGTCTTTGCGAGGGATCTGTGTGCCAGAAAGAGCCAACTGTCAAAGCTGAGGACCGAATGTGGCAGCATCGTTTCCGGGACACCTGAGATTTTGAGTGAGATTGAGAGGTTCTATGGGCAGCTGTACACGTCATCGTTGGATCCACACGCAAGTGTGAGTAACGATCCAAGAGCGAGTCTTATCCGACACTATTCGGAAGATATCCCGGACGTCAGTCTGAGCGAGATTAGAATGGCTCTCCAGCACCTTAAAAACGGCAAGGCTCCAGGTGAGGATGGAAAACAGCGGAGCTTCTGAAAGCGTGTGGAAGACCGGTACTTGAAATCCTTCAGAAGCTCTTTAATTCCGTCCTCCATGGTGGCATTACACCGGAGGCGTGGAGCAGAAGTGCGGTGGTCTTGTTCTTCAAGAAAGGTGACAATGGTCTCTTGAAGAACTACAGACCGATTTCCCTTCTGAGCCGCGTCTACGTGCTGTTTTCGAGAGTCATAACGAATCGTCTCGCGCGCAGACTTGACGACTTCCAGCCTCCCGAACAAGCCGGTTTCCGAAAGGGCTTTAGCACCATAGACCACATACATACCCTTCGACAAATTGTACAGAAGTCCGAAGAGTACAATTTGCCACTATGTCTGGCGTATGTGGACTATGAGAAAGCCTTTGATTCCGTCGAAATTTGGGCGGTACTGCAGTCCCTTCAGCGGTGCCAAGTTGAATGTCGGTATATCGAAGTGCTGAAGTGTTTGTACAGTAGAGCTACGATGGCTATCCGAGTACAGAACCAGAGTACGAAACCTATCTAATTGCAGAGAGGTGTAAGACAGGGTGATGTTATATCCCCGAAACTCTTCACCGCTGAATTGGAAGACGTTCTCAAGCTTCTGGACTGGAAAGGATACGGTATTATCATTAATGGCGAGTACATCACTCACCTTCGATTTGCCGACGATATAGTCCTTATGGCAGAATCGCTGGAGGACCTAAGCACTATGCTCAATGACCTCAATAGTGTCTCCCAACGGATAGGTCTTAAGATGAACATGGACAAAACAAAGATTATGTTTAATGTCCATGTCACTCCTATGCCGGTAGTTGTTGGGAGCACTAAGCTCGAAGTTGTTGACGATTATGTTTACCTGGGACAATTAGTCCGACTAGGTAAGTCCAACTTCGACCGAGAGGTCAATCGACGGATTCAACTCGGCTGGGCAGCGTTCGGGAAGCTACGACACATCTCGTCAGACATACCTCAAAACCTTAAAACGAGATTGTACAACCAGTGCGTGTTGCCAGTGATGACTTACGGAACTGAGACGTGGTTCTTCAGTTCTGGCCGTATGAGGAAGCTCAAGGTCGCTCAGCGAGCTATGGGGAGGGCTATGCTCGGAGTTTCTCTGCGTGATAAACTTAGGAATGAGTATATCCGCAGTAGAACCAGAGTAACCGACATAGCCCAACGGATTAGTAAGCTGAAGTGGCAGTGGGCCGGCCATATAGCTCGAAGAACCGACAACCGATGGGGAAGAAAGGTTCTTGAGTGGCAGCCTCGTACCGGTAGGCGAAGTGTAGGGCGATCCCCCACGAGATGGAGTGATGAACTGGTAAGACATGCAGGAAGTCGATAGATGCAGGTGGCTTAGGACCGTGCTTTGTGGCATTCCTTGGGGGAGGCCTATGTTCAGCAGTGGACTTGTGAAGGACTGTAATGATGATGATGATGATGTTGATGATATTTATTATAGCCTATCTATTGTTCTGATATATGAGCTATATTACTCTAGTTTCATTAAAATACTTTCAGCAGTCTTTGCGTGAAAGAATAACAAACATCCAAATAACCTCTACACTAGTATTTTCTGCTGTATGTTGGAGGCAGTTTACAAACATAAATTGCACAAAATTAACCATCCAGACCTGGAACAATTATTTGTAAGCCATACAAATACTTGATCCGAGCGGAAGTAGAACCAGCGGCCGTCAGCGCCGAAACTAAAACTACTTAATAAACTACTTATACTTTCGAAATTTTGTCACTGGCTTAATTAAATTTATGCATTTGAAATTGAATGTACTCGTATATAAAATACATTCACGATAAAAGATAAAAAACCTACTAGAGGTTAAGTAAACGTCTTAAAAAAAAAGAAAAGAAATAATAACTTATAAATAACTTATGAGTTGATTCTGAAAGAGTTTAATAAATTACTATAACGTGGTAATAAAATTCCAAAGACAAAAATTCGTTCTAAAAGTTATTTATAACGAGCAAAGTTGTTGTGCGTGTCGTGGCTTCGTTAGGCGGCGGTATAAAGTAACAGCCAGACACGGAACTTATCTAAGATATACATAAGTATCTGAAATACAGATACAAGATACGTATTTTCATCTTGTAACTATAGAACTTTTTTTAAATTTATTTCATATCTTGTATTTAAATACCTTTTGTTTAGTATCTTAGTATTTAATAGATGCTTTGTTTGCAAAAACACTTTTAGTAATAGATAACAGATTCTATTATGACATTAATTTTAAATGTCAATGTTGTCGTAGATAAAACTGAACGCGCCATTGAATCTTTGGAAGTAAAAGTTCTCATTACACTCCTAGGGGTCAAATGGCCAAAAACAAAAAAAATTAAAATTCTTATTTCGACTATAACTACGCTTCCATCGGAAGTTCTTCCACAGTCTTTACTTCCCGCATCCCACTTGGTAGTCTGGGGCTAAATTGATAGATGGCGTGGCAATTCTTTCTTTCTACAAAATTGCATTGGCTATGCCCCTTGTCTTGTGTCATTTTTAATTATTCCGCATAATAGTCTGTGTTTCAGGGAGACACGTAAAAGTTTGGTCGTATGAGAAACTTTCATTAAAAAAAATGTTTTTACAAAAGTATTTTATCTATAAAAAAGTATTCAAAAGATACATATTTTATATCTAGTATTTCAGATACCATTCTAGAAAGTTATTTGCATCTAATATCTGAAATACTTAATTTAAAAGTATTTTGTATTCCAGATACCTACTTTAGTTAAGGTATATTGTAAATCACTGGTAATAGTAAACTAAATTTACTAGATACAAACTGGAATAAACACATTTCTTTCTTTCATTACAGCTTATGGAAACTCCACGGATGAACATGATCCTCCCCCACAGATTGCTTATTATAATTGGATTTTGCAAGCGGGTTGGCAACCGCAGATTTTTAGTTTTATTCCGCTATTATCTGGTAGAAGATGCTGCTGTCCATGTCCTAGTTTAGGTTTTTTGAGAGTATTTGATAATAATATCATAAACTATAAGCGATATAATTAAGTTTCATACGAAACTTTTTTAATTTACAATTTTATATAAAAATATCAACTTTATCTTCAATCTCGTTATATTTTGTTTTAAAATCGTTTTTAAGATATTTCTGTTTTTTTACTTCTACTCTGTTCTTCAACAAGTTATAAATTTTAAAGGATAAGATGATAAAACCTTTTTTCGTAAATTTCCCCATATCGCACGTATAGCAAAAATTGAGCTTGAAGTCGTTTTTCGATAATTGATTAATTAATTACACAAAGATTTTAATTAGTTAAGATCCGCGTTAAAAAAAATGTGTCTTGCTTAGTTTGTGGTGCATCTCTTCATGGTTCACCGCTAAGTGAGAGGTGAGCTTATCTCTTAGCGGCCAGCTATCGTAGTCTATTTCACCTGATGATGCCTCGTTTATAGACGACTTCGTCATAAAACGTCACTTGTCATATTATAGACGATGGTGTCTTTTCTAATGTAGTGCTGTTGGGATTAGTGGTGACTGTGATTAGGGAGGGCAGGTGCTCTTCAAACATCGTAAGACACATCATTTTTATTTTATTTTTACGCGGTTCGTTCACCCACACATAGCCACTACAGATGCGAAGTAGGTACTTGTGATTTCCATAACAACCTCAACCCTCTTGGTGTAATTTATCAGTCAATAAACGTAAATGCATACATTTACGAAACCCCTGCGTAGTCATAACGTATGTACATTATGCGCCCAAATGTTATTTGTTCGCGCCGTTTACACGTCTGAATTTTATATGACATATAATTTTATTTATGTAACAGTTATTCTCTAAATCATATCTGTTTTAATAAGTAGAGAATAAGAATAATTTTGCATGTTTCGTATGGTAAGTGTAGAGAACTGGTAACCCTTTCTACTGGAAACGAGTCATTCCATCTTAGTCCTCAGGGGTGACAACGCATCTGCATTTTGATTCTTAACCGGGGATTGATGTAGATTTTGGGTCATAGCATCCACTTCGGAATAAAATACATATGCCTCATATGCTCTCCTCCGGTGATCAAATCTCTAGCTGTGAACGGGAACATCTGGAGTTTCCTCCCTCTTCAAAATCTCCTTTAGCGACATAACCTTCACGTAGAAATTAACACCTACGCTTCCCGACCTCTCCAACCTATATTAGTGCTGAGAGTATAAAGTGGTCCTCTACAACATCGACGCCGTCAAAAGATAGCTCAGCCTAAACCAAGTACTCCTCTTGATTGTTGACTCTCTTTCAGCACAGATACTTACTGAAGCACCCATTTCTCGAATACACATAATGAGGGCTAATAATTTTCTGCTAGATGTCGCTAGTTGACACTGAGGCAAAGTTTTTGGTTAGACAATGTAATTTAATTGAGAAGTTAGTTTTAAATAAAAGTTTATCAGTATCTGGAGTATGATATTAATACACAAATTAATGCCTCATGCCTGGTTTGCTCTTTAATTTTTTGCACGTAAACTTTTTTTAAATTTTTCTACTTTTATGAATATTTGTGATTTGGTTTATTTGTTTTTAATCTTATTAATATAAAATATAGTTAATAGTACAGAAAGAAACATTAACCTCTACATTTTCCGAAAAAATTAACTTACCCGCTATGAAATCTGTCAAATGTTATACCTCACTTTTAAATGGCGCCAGCCTGGTGGCAGAAAAAGTCGTAGGTGCCCTCATTCAGTCGGTATGTTCAACAACCCCCACGGCGTGTTTTCTGCCTCTTACCATCTACTCTTTTCTACTTTTCAGACGAAAATTGCCGAACGTAAAATATTCGCAATTATTAATTAAATAATTAATTTGTTATTAATAAATTAACAGAGAATAGCCCTTAGGTACATAGATTCAATGGTACATTAACGCCTAGAAAGCGGCCTTGTTAAGGGGATAGTAGGATAGGGGTTATTTGCAGAAATTTAATTTGAAATCGCGTGATGTACACTAGTAACTGTCGAGACTCTGGTGACCGACAAATAGCGGTATATCTAATCAAAATATCGATTCCGAAACCTAGCAGATTGGAGGCCCAACATTAGGTAAGCTGTTCTAATATTTTTTATATTAATTATTGTACAACATAATACATAACTGTAAACTTTTTATTTGTAAATTGTTATTTGATTGTTCTTCCAACAAAGAGGTATTTTCCGGACCAGTTATAAATTAAACTTTAAAGACATTCAATTACTTTTTTTTTGTAATCTATATTGAATAAAAAAATCTATATTTATTTCTATTGTGTGCTCAGTGTATCGAATATAGATGAATCTATTAAGGTTTTATGACAGGCAGTGCATCACTTGTAGTTAGGTTGATAATAATGTCCTCCAGTGTCGGTATTCCAATGGGATGGAAACCCGACACGACCGGAGAGAGAACAGGTGCAGCACCAACGGCTTTACGTGATTTCCAAGGCACAGGTATGAAACCCAGCCAAATTCTTTTCTCCGGGAAGCTACCAGGGCCTGATTTATCCACATTCTAACTAGGCTGGAGCCTAGGGTGCAAGGTTCGAGGGTACGCTGAGCTTGCCTTTGCAAGCACCACTTATGTACATAATAAAATTTTGTATAACATTCTCAATAAATAATAAAGTAAACGGTTGTGGGGTTACATCTAGCTAATCGTAAACTAAACTCACCGATGTATTACCGCGCACGAGAACCAACTTATTACGCGAAGCGGGCTTTTGAAAAAATGCCAAAAAATGAGAATATCGCCGTTTCGTCAAAGAACCTCATTTCGAAACGGTATTAAATTTAGCAGGTTTTAAAAATAAACTTTTGAGAAAGGAAATTTATTTTTTTACGTCGAAGAAATAAATTTTACATTTCATTTCCTTTCATATCCTATATAAATGGATATAAATGATAACATCTAAAAGTAACAACCTCTTTCTAAATAAGTAAAATCTTCACTTTAGTATCATCTCAAAAATAAAAACCGTAAAACACAGTTTTACTTACCAGGAAATCCTCTTATTTTGTACGTATGCTAATCCAGTGTTGGATATAGACGAACGAAAAACAAAATAAAAAAAAATTAATATTAAAAACTGAAGGTAGCCGGGCTAACTGTAACATCGGGACGTCAAACATCTCTGTCACCTCCGTGACCACGGGTTGCTGTAAAGCACCCGAAACGTCGGGAATTAAAGTAGTAAATTAAACGCGATAAAATCCGTAAAAAATAGTTTAATTCAAGCCATAAATAACTTCAAATTTTTGCCTATATTCTAAGTATCAGGACTCCTTTTCTGCTTAAGGGTCAGTAAGCCACACAGTCAGGTAGCCACCCCCTTTTTCTGCCGACTTCCAAAAAGAAGACGGCACTCAATACGACTGTATATTTTTTTGTGTTTGTCTTTCATGTTTGAATTTCATGTTTGTCCTCATGACTTTTTACAGGGTGAATCGATTTCGATGATTCTTTTTTATTTGAAAGCTGGAACTTTTCGTGTGGTCCCATATGAATTTGATCGAGGTTAGACCAATAGTTTTTGAGTTATTCTTAATAACTTATATTGAAGTCGGCTGTACAAAATTTTTAATTTTTTTTATAGGATGGGGTGACAAACGAGCACACAGTCCACCTGATGGTAAGTGGTTGCTGTGGCCCATAGACATCCACATCTATCCTAGTTTGCGAATCAAAATGCAGATGCGTTGTCACCCGTGAGAAATAAGATGGAATGCCTCTTTGCCAGTAAAAAGGGTCTCCGGTTCTCTACACTCACTATACGAAACACAGCAGCGTTAATCTGCTATTTGACGCTGGTATTCTGTGAGAGCGTGGTCCGTCCCCGGCCGAGTCGACCCATTCGTGCTACAACTGTGTAGTTAGTTTACTAGTACTTATATAGCTGTAGCATGGCTCTACCACGTATAATTTTAAATTATACCTATTTCTGCCGTGAAATAGCAGTGTTTAAGTCTGAAGGGTATAGAGGGCCAGTATAATTGCAGGCTGTGAGGCTTTCCATCTTACTCCTCATAGGATATTACGTAAGTGTGTGCCTTCTTCTTTTGAAGTTGACTGCAGCCGTCCATGAACTGCAGTAATCACCGTCAGGTGGACTGTAAAGAAAAGAGCGTACTCCTTTTTAAAAGGCCGGCAACGTATCTGCAAATCCCATGGTGTTGCAGTTGTTCATGGGCTGTGGTAGTCACTTACCATCAGGTGAGCCGCATACTCGTTTGTCCCCTCTCCTATATAAAAAAGATCGTTTGTCACTTGTTTAAAAAAATACTCACCGCTATCTCACTTTTGATTATGTTTTGACCGCCTTTTATGGTTCACTAGAACCTTTGTTATTTAGCTGGGTTATAAATACAAGGTAGAGGTGAGTTGGCATTTAAAGAAAAAGGTGTAAATTACAGCCTCCTTAAGCCAGTTAAATATTTATTTGTTATTTATAAATCCATTATAATAAAGATCTTAAAAAACAATTTGCATATATAAACCGCTAAGCGGTCATCCACCCCAGTCTACTTTACCTGAGGATGCCTCGTGTAGAGGAGAAAGACGTGTCGTGTTATCAAAGGTGGTGTATCTTTTCTGGTGTGGTGGTATTGGGAGTAATGCTGCTGGGGTTAATGATGACGGGGATAGTGTACGGAATTGAAGGAGTGTATTTTACTAAACAAATTAATTTTAGAGTTCTTTACTCGCTTTTTATTACTGTACACCGTGTTAGGTTGCATGCTAAAACTACTAAAGCTTAAAACACATGATTTTTTATAGAATAGGGGGACAAACGAACACAGTCCATCTGATGGTAAGTGGTTGCTGTGGCTCATAGACATCTACATCTATCTTCGTTTGCTAATTAAAATGCAGATGCGTTGTAAGCCGTGAAGACTAAGATAGGATGCCTCTTTTCCAGTAAAAAGGGTCTCCGGTTCTCTACACTCACCTTACGAAACACAGCATCATTAAGCTGCTATTTTACGCCGGTATTCTGTGAGAGCGTGGTCCTTCCCCGGTCGAGCCGACCCATTCGTGCTACAACTATACTATTAATATAGCTTCAGCATGGCTCTACCACGTATAAAAATGATATGGTAATGTGGCCGCTAAATCCCTCTAGGAACCCTCTCACCGCTTGACACAGGGTACCGTACCCCTTCACTTAGTGGTTATAGTTAAGTGGAATAACGACCGTGATGAGGTAAGTAGAGTCAATGGATGCAATGGGTTCGATACCGTATTTTGTGGCAATTTTTTCAGGTCTATGTTCAACAGTTGATTTTTAAGAACTTTAATACAGATATATGACAAACAGAAAATCCATACTAAATTAGAACAAAGTTATAACTAACGGTGGTTTGCCTTATAAACCAACTCCTCCAGGTATTAATTCCTATAGGAGGTACTTGATAATCAAATACGTGAGAAGTTCGCTAATTACGTGTTATAAACTTCGAAGTTGGAGTTAAAAGCTCAGTCTACGTATATTAATAAAAAGTTAGTTCACAAAATTAATTATGATGAAAGATACATAAGCTTAAAGGAACGTATCCATTCTACGTGAACAAATTTTTTACAATTTTTTACCCCCCTGCCCCTGTCGGTGACACTTATATAACTAAATATGATTTTAAATCATTTTTTGCAAACAGAAAGTTAAAAAATATATAATTTGCTTCATATTTGTCTTTATTAATACAGCGCTTGCCGTGTGAGTGCGCAAACTTGAGTGAAAAAATATTATGAAGAAGAAAAAACAAATTGTAACAGCAACTTAACTTACAAGAACAAAAGTATGTTCTTCTTTTATTAACATTTATTTTACAGAGATTTTCCTAGAGAATACGTGACGAAATACTTAACCCCCATTATTTTTAATCACAAACAACTGGAAATTTTTCACACAATTAAAGCGAATAACGTTATAACATTTATAAATAAATTTACCAACTGACTCATTATCGTCATCACGTTGATGTATACTGAGCCACCCGTATCCATCGACTTCCTGCATGTCTTACCAAGTCGTCACTCCATCTAGTGGGGAGCCGCCCTACACCGCCTACCGGTACGAAATTGCCACTCGAGAACCTTTTTTCCCCATCGGTTCTCAGTTCTTCAAGGTATATTGCCGGCCCATAGCCACTTCAGTTTACTAATACGTTGGACTATATCGGTCACTCTGGTTCTACTGTGGATATCCTCATCTCTAAGTTTATCACGCAAAGAAACCCCGAGCATAGCCCTCTCCATCGCTCGCTGAGCGACCTTGAGTTTCCTCATACAGCCAACAGTGAAGGACCACATCTCAGATCCATAAGTCATCACTGGCAACACGCACTGGTTGTACAATCTAGTTTTCAAGTTCTGAGGCATACCTGATGAGAAGATGTGTCGTAATCTCTCGAACGCTGCCCAGCCAAATTGAATCCGTAAATTGTCGCTTGAAGTTGGACTTAACTTTGTCCCTAGTAAACATACTCATCAACAACTTCGAACGTAGTGTTCCAATAAACAAACACTTGTCATTTATGCTTTTACCACTAGTTTGGGAAAAACCTATCCTGAGATGAGTCAGCAAAACCCCCAGCGGGACTGTTTTTGAGTATTGTAAATTAACAATTTATTTTGTCCTATATTATTAAATATGACAACAATTGTTGTTCTAATTAGAAGCAGCATGGTAGTTATCACCTCATACCCAGGTGTTATTTCATTGATACATTCTTAAGTGTTATATTAAATCTTTTTATAGCTTTTGTTTATTAAAAAAATTAAGCACTTTGGCTAGCTAGCTGACTAGCTTTTATAATCTATTTATAAATATTAAGTTAGAGAGAGTGCCATTTAAGATCAAAAAGTAAATAAAAAGAGAGACATTGCTTTTTTTTATAGGATAAGGGTGACAAACGAGCACACAGTCCACCTGATGGTAAGTGGTTGCTGCGGCCCATAGACATCTACATCTATCCTCGTTTGCGAATCAAAATGCAGATGTGTTGCCACCCGTGAGGACTAAGATGGAATGCCTCATTTCCAGTAAAAAGGGCCTCCGGCCACCTGCACTCACCAAGCGAAACGCAGAGGTAAACCTCTACTTCACGCTGGTATTCTGTGAGGTCGTGGTACCACCCCGGTTCGAGCCGGCCCATCCGTGCGACAGCAAAAGCTGCTGCGTGGCTCTACCACTGTTAAAAATATATTATTATATATAATTATTGTCTTTCAGATAATAAATCATGACACTGCATCTACAAATTGTAAGCAATATTTATATAATATGGTACCTAACTATACAGGATATTTTTTTAATTGTCTAATTCTGAACTCCTCTAAAACCAAGCTGTTACACATAAAGTCTCCTTATATCAAGTGTACTTTATCCAAGCACATTGTTGCTCACAATCATAATTGCCTTCACTCGTCTTGTAAAACACTTGCAGTTGCCCCTCTATAGATCTCGTCAATACCCAGACATATCTCGGAATGCAGATCGATAGTAAGTTTACTTGGCATAACCACATCGAGTGTGTTTGTAACAAATTAAGACAATTCTTAGCTAATATTATAATACTGAAGAACAGAATTCCGTTTCCTATGGCTTAGTGTCTGTTACAATATTTTTAAGGATTCTTATCTGGAGGTTATATACTTTGTTTAAATAAGTATTAACTTAGTGTCTGTTACAATATTTTTAAGGATTCTTATCTGGAGGTTATATACTTTGTTTAAATAAGTATTAAATGTACGACCATAGCTGCTATGGTCGTACATTTAATACTTATTTAAACAAAGTATATAACCTCCAGATAAGAATCCTTAAAAATATTGTAACAGACAAAATTCGACGTCAATTTCATGATGACGATAGTATGCTCTTTAAGCACTGCAATATACTACCAGTTCATACACAAGTCAAATATTTACTTTAAAAAAAAACACTTTTTTAATGAAGAGTTAAAATTAGAAATTAAGCACCCCGTGTGTACGCGCGCCGTAAGCAGCCGCAAGCTGCAGACGAGCCATGCAAACAATATGTACGGGGAACGAAGTGCAAGTTACATTGTTCCACGACTTATAAAGCTGAACGCACATATGTCCGCACCGTACGCATCGTACGCGCCGTACGCGCCGAGTTTTACTGATGGTCTCGCACATATGCCCGTACGCATCGTCCGCACCGTCCGGAAATCTTTTGTATTACCAACAACTTTTGAAGTTTTTTTCCAACCACTGGTGTGAAATGGTACATTGAAATTGATCGCTAGAAATTACTATGGAAAGAAATATAGTAATAGCCTGCTTATTGGCATAGGAAGAAGAAAATAAAATTCGGAGAAAAAGAATATTCTGGATTCATAATATTAATTTAAAAAGGCAATTGTATGGAGAATATGAAGGGGATATACTTTATTTAAAGATTTATTAGGTGATGATGAACGATTTTTCAGATATTTGCATTTAACATACAAGGTACTTCAAGAATTGGTACATGTACTAAAACCATATCTTTCTATGGAAAACTCAAGATTTAGAAGACCAATTGAACCAGAAAAAAGACTTGTTGTATGTTTGAGGTATTTTTATTGATAATTAAGTAATCAGGTATAATTGGGTTTTTGAGTTAAATTTAACCATTTTTTTAGTTCAGTATGTAAATAATTTATCACTAAGTATTCATATTGATAACCGATGTAAAAAAAATCAAATTATGTATAATTAATTACGAATTAGTTAAGTTATAAAATACAAAAACTATCACGTAAGTCGAAACCACCAGTTTTAGTGGAAAATCCACTAAGTTGGCAACATTACACAACACTGAGTATCCACACGCGCCAAACGCGCCGCGTTATATGACGTCATCAGCATTCGTCCTTCGATATCGTATACTTACCGCATTTTATAAAATTCGACGCGTACGGTGCGGGTGTAGTGTGCGAGGTTTCATATGATTTCATACAACGAATTCTAAAATTCGGCGCGTACGGCGCGTACGGCGCGGAAATATGTGCGTTCAGCTTAAACAACCTACCCCCGCCCGATTTCCGCGATAACTTAAATATAAAAAACATTTAAAATAAACTTAAATTGTACTTTTTGAGTAATTTATAAAAATAAATTACTACTTAAAACAGCGTGTATGCGTTTGCTCAGGTCCTAATTAGGCTGTAATGTTTCCTTTTATACTTAATGTAACGTCGACTCTGGTCGCGTCATCACAAACCTTTTCTGTATGCGACTTTTTAGTATAGTTTTTTTTTGTAATGCTTTGTAATATGGTAAATAAATTGAAAAAATTATACTAGTACTTGGCTTCGATCCCACCTACGGGCAAGTGGTGATTCATTCTAGGATTGCGAAACCAAACACTCTTTACACTTAGAAGTCTGTGGATGAAACAGTATTGGGTGGCAAAAGAAGAAGGATGACCTAGTCAATAAAAGAATGACAAATGAGCAAACAGGTAATTCGTCGCTGAGGCCGCAAAGTTGCAAACCTCAATTTTTCAAAAAATTGCAGGATAGTAAGAAAACATTTATTATTTCCCGAATACTAGCTTTTTTATCAGAAAATTAGTCTTATTTGTAGTTTTCCATTAAGTCTAATATATTTAGTTTTCTAATGAAAAAAGATAGTAATCGGGGAATGATACATGTTTTCTTGCTCTCCTGTATTTTTTTCTAAAATTTAGGTTCGCCCCTTTGCATCCTCAACGACAAATTGGTTAAAAATAAATTATCAAAACACAAAAATAAGATTAACTAAAACTTTTAAGAAATAGAAAATGAAATAGAAACTTCTCACCAATGATTAAACGGTTTATTGATTCGTAAATATTACTTTATTGGAAAAAATCTTTAAAAATGAAATTTCGAAAAGAATAATTTAATTTATAAAATGAAACTTGTCTGGTTCAGACATACAGACGGCGCGGTTCGAACGCTGTGCAACATTTTTTAAACTTATTATAAGCAAGTGCTTGACCACAATCCCACCTGGTGGTAAGTGGTGATGCAGTCCTAGATGGTAAATCGTACTGTCTTAACGTAACAAAAGCCTATTCACTCTTGCCTTGAAGACGCCCAGATTGTACTCGGACGGAAAGATGGACGCCAGCAAATTATTCCACTCCTTTGCTGTACGCATTACAAAAGACGAAGCATACCATTTGGTTCTAATGCGTGGAATATCGACAACAAAGAGGTGAAGACCCACCGGTCGCCTGCTTGGCCGATGGTGTAAAGGAGAGGGAGGAATTAAAGCGTGTAATTCCTGCGCACACTCACCGAAATGCATCCTATAGAATGCCGAGAGACACTACTCTGCGTTTGTGTTCAAATCTGACGCGAGTGGTTTTAACCAAATCAAGGTCACCAATGAGCTTCTTAGCAGATCCCTCCACTGAGTCCAACGCTGCCAGATGGCATTTTGCAGCACCAGCCCATATATTACAGCAGTACTCCATGCACGACCGTACTTACTTTATATAAGGTAAGAAGCTGCCCCGGCATGAAGTACCCTCAGCACCCTTGCAAGAACACCACGTTTCCTTACGGCTGCTTAGCTTTGGACTCAATGAACCACCCATAGTTGAGGTTCGGAGAAAATTCGAACTCTAACTACTGAAGGCGGTCAGTGTACTCCAAGGATACATTCCGGAAAGTAGGACCCAGGGTGAATAAGCTCCTTTTAGTGGTGAAAAGACACGCTTGTGTTTTAGAGTCGTTGAATCCCACGATATTGACATCGGCCCATTCGGAGACTGCCTAGTAGTGTGAGATCCACACGCTCAACTATAGCCTCTCGTTCGGACTGGATTTGATCCCAACTGGCCCGAACACTTGTTTGGTATCTCTCAACAACTGTGCTGTCATCTACATACCTATAGATACCGGGAATGAGCAGATCATTTATATGCAGCAGGAAGAGAGTTGTGGAAAGAACGAACCCCTGACGACTCGGGGAAATCGTTCACTCAGAAATTCCTTCACCCAGTTATTTAGGCCAGGGGATAAGTCGTACGCTGAAAACTTGCTCAATAGAGTAGCGTGCCAAACCCTGTCAAAAGCCTTCAAAACATCGAGGGAAATAGCAATTACTTCAACGCTGTTCTCGAGGGCTTCGCCCCATATGTGAGTGGCATTCAATAGAAGGTCCCCAGTTGATCGATTTCGGTGAAAATTGTACTGGCGGTCACTGATGAGACTATTCTGCTGTAGATATGTCATAATGTGGGCATTCAATATATGCTCCATAATCTCGCAGAGTATGGAGGTAATTGAAATTGGCCGATAATTGGCAGGGCTACCTTTTTAGGCACAGGAGCACATTAATCAGCTTTCAAGATTTGGGCACCATTCTGGAATAGTACCCAAATCTTGGAAGATGGCCCAGAATGAGAGGCGGAACAAGAACTTCAACACAAGAAACAACTCAGGTGTACAGACCTTTAGAACTATAGCTGGTATACCATCAGGTTCACTAGCTTTGTTCACGTCTAGACTTCGCAAAGCTTTAAGAAACTCCTTTTTGGTGATATGGACCTCTGACATAGAGGTACCACAGTGAGGTAATGGAGATGGTACGCTGTTGCTACTATCCAGATGTGAATTGCAAGCAAAAAAAGAAGCAAATACGTCTGCTCTCCTTAAGCGCATGCGCCAGTGAGTCGTGTGGTTTTACCCGCGGAATCAGCGTAGACCGACAGAAGTTTGTCTCAACCGCTTTAGCTTTATACCGTTGTGTTTAATGCGGTCGAAACAGGCTTACCGTAATGCCTTTTTACAAGACTTGGTGGCTTGGTTAAATGCTCTCTTCTTAAGGCTAATATCCGGAGCTTTACAGTCTCGAGCATCGACCCAGGATAAGTACGCTATATGCTTGTGCTTTTCAGCACGAGCACACTCGGCGTTGAACCATTGAGCTTTACCACCAATGGGCACGTCAGCAAAGGGGATGAATGAAATACTCCATCGCTTGACGTATCACATCGGTTATGGCATCCACGCAGCTCGACGGATCTTCAGACGAGAAGCAGAACTGCATCTCATCCCAGTCTGCTGACTTGTATTGCCACACTCGCCGCACACCGTGGAAATCGTAGTTAGGTGTAAAATATAATGACACAGATTTAGATTTAATGACACAGATGTCTTGATCGGTTGTCAGCAGAAGGTCAAGGCAATTGGCTGTGTGCCCATCCACATCAGATACCCTAGTCTCTTTTTGTAGCAGCTGGGTGAGCCCCAGCGACAAGGCAAAATTCCACGCCTCTCTCCCAATGTGATCGGTCTTCTGGTATGGGAACAGCCAGTCCTGATAACAGGCATTAAAGTTCCCCAGAAAAACTAACTATGCATTAGGGTACCGACTTAGAGCCACATCAGAGGCTTCACTAAGGTGTATAATAATAGAATAATAGAATAGCCTAGTTGTCTCCTGGTCACCGCTGTGTGATTGGTAGACACAAGAATAAATAATTTTATCCCATTCCTGCATCTATCAATAACCAGATCGTAGAGAAAGTGGGGTCTTTAAGGTGACGGAGACACTTACAGCAGATATCATTGCAGACGTAAACACAGACTCCGGCGCACTGATAGAAATTAAGCTCCAATGTGTACCCAGGGTAACCAAGGTACGCCGCATCTAGAGGACATCTGATTTGCGTCTCAGTCAAGAATAGTAAGTGCGGCTTGACAGCCTCCAGGTGATAGTGGACTGCATTGAGATTACAGGGCAGGCCTCGGATGTTTGTTAGGTGCACTTTGATGGAGAGGGAGTGCAACCGCTGTAAAACTCACTCGTCTTTTTCCTTTTTTTTCATAAATAGTGCAGTGAATAGGTTGAGAGAATGGCAGTTGGACGACAAGTCACACATTTAACCTAAAGACGCAAACAGAGTACCTAGCATGGATATCGCGGGGACGCCCGAACCCCCTTGGAAATCGCCACCACGTCCTCTCCTCCGGTTGCCAACTGGCATGGTGGAGCCATCCCAGGCTTTTTCGTAAGATGGTGGGGCAGCTTTTCATAAGTGGCTGGCTCATTAATTGGGCCACCAACTATATACGGTCAGCCAGCGGTGCAACCGGGTCCATAACTAGGCTGACCTGACCCTAAGAAACGGCCAAGTCGCTACTGGTTCTTATGCGTAATGCAACTGTCCAAACCCATCCTCCCTAAGAAATGGGTTTCACCTAACATCAAACCGGAACACGACTTGCATCATTTGGCGGTATGTCTTTGCCAGGTGGGTGGTAACTAACCCTCGGTCGGGCCTTTCACTAGTAGAGGACCAACCTACCACCAGTATGTATTGTTTTAATATATTAACTTAATTTAATATATTATAATACGTATAAAAACAACGAATAGAATCAGGCGTATTCTGGAAATCCATTAAATTAAAGATGCTAAAATTAATAAGTTGTTATTCAAACTAGTAGATTTTAACATCTTTAAATAATGAAAACAAGTCCCACGTTGTGCTGATTTCTTACCCTTTATACTATAATATGTCAAAATTGATAAGTTTCTCTTCAAACTAGGTAAGCCACATAATGTCTACCATCAGAAGTTTTTTTTCCTCGCACGACTTTTTTGTGGAACCGACTACTACTAGTAATTTTTCCGGCCCGATAAAACTTAGGATCCTTCAGTAAAGAACCTACTCATTTTTAAAATACCAATACAATTTTTTTATAACACTCTTGAAATTTTCTTATTATTACAGTTGTTAATATGCGTCAGTTGCCACTAAACATCAAGTGAGCCGTTGGCTCGTATGCCCCTCTCCTGAAATGTTAATTTTTCACAGAGATCTTAACTAATTAATTTTAACATTTTTAAGTAATGAAAAAAAATAGCACGATGCGCTGCGGTAACACTTCGACAAAGTAAATAAGTGACCAATCGAGAAACATATTTTCGTACATATTTTCCGATTTATTCTCATTATGATTTTCAATTCGTTATTTGCTATCTTGATGTAGAGTTTTTGTAAAGCAACTTCTCAAGTACACAAGGCGAGCATTCAAGAAATGGTCTCAATGTGACAAAACCGAATACGTTGTGTTAATGACATTAACATATAAATTGCTTGAGGTACAATTTTTATTTGTATATACTAAATATTTGTGATTATGATAATACAACATCGTTGGTTCTGGATATTATATGGTGTGGCATCGGGATTTTCTCATACTAATTCAAGAAATAGATCTTTATTTCTTTAGAATATTAAATATTTGTTCTCGTACAAATACAATAATTGCAATAAAAAGTAAATTTGAATAACAAATTTTTCAAATGTACGTACAAGGTAGTAAGAGCGTGGAGGACAGCGTTTAATTTTGATTTGTGTATGTAATGGTCCGACATTTGTCGAGTGCGATGATTTCCCGTTCGGCAGATAGAGGTTGCTGCTTGTTTCTTCGAAACTATGTTCAGAATGGTATAGGAACGAAAACAATGTGATGATAATCGTTTCTGTCACAATACATCCTTTTTTTCATGGTGCAATGTATACGAATGCATCGCGGGGGCAAGGACCGGTTTGGTCTGACTCGCACCTACTAAATTCCTATGATATTCAACTTCTCCACATAAAGGCAGGGCTAACAAAAAATAGCGTGAGTGTCGAACACTCGGTTGGAACGAAGTTCCTTGAGTAGTATATTATTATTGATAAAAGTAGGTATTATATTATTGATTACCAAATACAAATAAATGAATTACTAGCGTCTATTAAAATGAAGCGTCATTTGAAATAAAATAATATTTCTTTCATGCCAAGATAAGAATAAGTGCGAAGGATTATTCTATCTCACTTCCTTATTTCGTCGCCAAGGCCGTCTACACTATGACACAAGGGGTAGTGACGAAAAAATATTACATTTTTTGTCGCCTAGCTCCCATCCGCCAAACCCGCACCGTCCGATAAGGAACTTCGTTCCAAAAACGCTTTCACACACATCTGCGGCCCCACCAACGCCGGTTGCTACCTATCGGCCCCTCCTCGTTGGAGGACATTTTCTCCTATTTCTGTTTAGGAAAAGGGTGCCGGAACACAAGGCATGGTCTCTATCTTCATCTGAGCTAGAGAAACCCGAAGCATAAGGGGGGAGCCCTACCGAGTCTATTAAGCGGAGACCATGGAGCTAAGAGAAACCGAGTAACTATAAGTACCAGCTTTCCTAGGCCCGAAGGCAGGTCTGGTCTATGACTTTGCCACCGACCACGTTTCAGATACTGAGGATAAATAGAGAGGTGTCTCGCAATGCTCATACTCTTCTCTGTAACTGCTGAGCTTAGGTTTAAGTTCTACAACATATTTTTAGAAAAATCATTCTGATAGGTCATAAAAAGTATTTCCATTAGAATGAGTTTCTGCTACTCTATTCGTCTCTGGTACAGTCATTGTTTTCGCTCACCTTTATTGAATGAAAGTTACATGAGAACAAGCAGGTTAAGACAAATTTCACATAATGTTATTTTCCACGCAGTTGGTAATTTCTGAAGTTATTTCTTTGATGCCGTAAACCGCACAATATTGTATACTCCTGTATTAGATACAGATAAGAGATTATCTACATTTACTACATATAAAACGGGGTCAGGTACGGTATTTCATTATATTAAATTACTATTTTCAAGTCAGGTAATATTTTCAAATTTCCAAATAATTTTTTTCATCTAACCCAAGCGTAATTAATCATTCAGCAAAATAACGGGCTGATATTGTAAGTAAAAATTGTCTACATGAGGGTCAAAACGTAATGTCGTTACTTAAATTGCTTTCGTTACGCCATTCATGAGAGAGGAAAACCTCTTCCACTATTTTCCAAGGTTTAATGTGATATCATTATCAACACAAACATAACATGAAGCAGTAGTAATTTAGTGCTAGTTAGTTATGTGGTTGTAGTAGTAATTGAAGTTTAACTAGACATTTTCGAAAACTTTTCTTCTTTGAAGATCTAACTGGATACCTATATTATATATATATATATATATATATATATACCTATATATTTCTTACATTATTCTACCGCTAACCAGCAGTGCACCTGTTGCTGTAATGTGAGTTCCAGTTTTAAGCGACTATAAAGTCTCCTCTTTTGTTAGAAGTTGGTTTCAAAAGGACTATGAGCTCGTATATCAATCCAAAATTGTATAAAAAAAACATGCGGGAGTGTCGTGGAACGAAGTTCTTTTCGTAGTATATTATTATTGATAAACGCATTATATTATTGATTAACAAATACAAATAAATTAATTACTAGTGTCTATTAAAATGAAGCGTCATTTAAAATAAAATAATATTAGTTTCATGGCAAGATTTATATTATATTATGGTATCTCGCTTCCTTATAGCCGCCAAGGCCGTCTACACTACGTCAGAAGGGGTCGTGACTCGTGACGGAAAAATCAGACACTTTTTCTCGCCTAACCTCCATCCGCCAAATTCGAACCGTCCGATAAGGAACTTTGTTCCAAAAGTTTGTAAATTGAAAGATGAATGTTTCAAAATAATCTGATTCTAGAAATAAATTACAGCACCTTGGTGGCATACTACTTTCTTTCTCTTTGCTTTATGGCTTCTCTTAAGAGATTCTGCCAAAGGTACGACGTGGTGACGTTGTCGATGCATAGCAACAAACCGCCAACGTGAAGGGATGGTTTATTAATGTAGTTAATTTGGAAACATAATGAAAAAATACTTTTCTATTTAGTAATTTGCTGTGTTTAATTTTACGACTAGCATACGGACGACGTTGTCAATCAAATATGCTCGCGAAAGCCGCTACGTAAGTAGCTCTAAGGCTAATGTTATATGACTACTGGCCCATTACCACTCCAGCTTAGTGATCGGTTGGGCTATGTCGGTTACTCTGGTTCTACTGCGGATATCCTCATTAAGAAGTCACGCAGAGTAACGCCGAACATAGCCCATGTTTGCAGTATCATTACACAAAATATAGTTGCATAACGTACGGCGACAACATAAGAATATTCAAAACTCTTTTTTATAGGATAAGATGACAAACGAGCACACAGTCCACCTTATGGTAAGTGGTTGTTGTGGCCCATAGACATCTACATCTACCCTCGTATGCGAATCAAAATGCAGATGCGTTGTCACCCGTGAAGACTAAGATGGAATGCCTATTTTCCAGTAAAAAGGGTCTCCGGTTCTCTACACTCACCATACGAAACACAGCGGTGTAAAACTGCTATTTTACGCTGGTATTCTGTGAGAGCGTGGTCCTTCCCCGATCGAGCCGACCCATTCGTGCTACAACTATACTACTAACTGCAGCATGGCTCTACCACGTGTGAAACTGCACGTACTGCATTGCCTACCATCGAATACCAGGGTATATCCTCTCGGAAATGGGAGGTCTGTGCTCACCAATGGGACGCACATAGGTCAATAGATTAACTTTAGTTTAATAAATATTACCACAACATTTTATTATTTAGCGATATCTCACAAAAAATATTAGAGAGACGGTTCAACAACACTTATCTTAAATTGGTTTTTAGCTACCCTTAGGATCCGTAATTGCGTAGCAACGTAATAACGTTGCCCAGATAAATGCAAAAAAATCAAACCTTTTCCATATTTGCCTACATTTTTATAAGGAAAATGCTGAAAGTATGTTTTAAATATATATAACATAATCCCTTTGCAAGTTTTTTTTAATATTTCAGTGACTACGTTCTTAAGTGAAGCATTATACTATTAAAGGAGATCATCACTTAATTGCCAAAACTTCATTTTTGGAACTGCGAAATTTTGGATTGGCGAATGCAGTAACAGATGTCGTGCACCTTTCATTCTCCTCCTCGTTTCCGGTCTGGATATTTACATCTGAAATATACTAGATGGTTCTGCCACCTTGTATAGGAGGCCGAGAGATCTTTCTAGCTTTTCTTATAGTCGTCTTTTATGGCATCCAAGGGTCGAAATGTAAGTAATTCTCTTTCGTCGTCACCCCGCGGCCAATAATAACTTAATTAATTTAATTTTCAGCCGTAGTAGCTTAAACGGTGGATATTAGTCTTAAGGTTTTCTTATAGGACGGTGTGTAGGTGTGAAAACTTTACCTTGCACTCCAAAGTAGTCGAGTGAATTTGTACGAAAGCGGGGAGAATTTCAGAAAAAAATGCATACGTGAAAACTGATATCCACGTTGCGTTAAGTGATCAAAGTGTTACTTGAAATCTAGTTTTGGGTTAAAGAAAACGCTTATGTTTTTTATCGAGTGAATTATTGTGGTTGCGTCATTACGCAAACCTTACCCGTACGTTATTTTTATAGAATGTTTTTTTGCGCAATAATTACATTTAAGTAGATTTACAGAGACTCTGAAGTAAGTTAAAAAGTACTGCAACATTGCCTTAACTTCTGTAATACGTGAGCGACCCTAACTCGATCCCCGCTGGTACCACTGAAATTGTTAATCGCAGTTTCAAGTGTTTTACTACGTGAATTAAAATACAAAATATAAAAGTAGTCAATTTTCTGTAACATATTGAAGCAAATTCCGTGTAAAATTTAAAACATCTGATGCCATCTACTTTACTTTTTTTTATTTAAAGGCAATATCGCTATCGGAAGCTCGTAAAATGTTAAAAGAAGAATATGGGGAATTACAACTTGATAACGGCCCGATGGTAATAAACGATTGACTCTTATTCACACTGTCAGCAAAGCGAGACATTATTTCATGCCGACACACCGCTTGCAACATTACAAGGTGCAGATTTGGCCACACATGGAACGAACTCTTTCCAGTTGACCGCATCCAACGCCAAGCGGCTCGAATCATCGACGACCGAATTCTCTCCGATCAGCTCGATTCACATGCGCTGCGATTTTACCACGGAGAGTGCTCTGAGGGATTGTTCCGATTAATTCCAGCCGCTAAATTTCACCAACGCCCATCGCGACAAAACTTACGTTACCATCCACATCATCTGGATGCTTGGCGGTCCACCACTATGCGATTTACAAGGAGTTTTCTTCCTCGCACGACTACTTTGTGGAATCGTTGACCACCGGTGATTTTTCCGGACCGATAAGACTTAGGGGCCTTCAAGAAACGAGCTTATTCCTTTTTAAAAGGCCGGCAACGCATCTGCAAATCCCCTGGTGTTGCAGTTGTTCATGGCTGACGGCCGAAACTAACCCTCCCCCTTTTTTGACCCCTCTTCTATGAAATAATAAATAAATAACAGATCGTACTAGTAGTACTATCCGCAAGAAGGAAGATATAAAGTAATATGGTTAAGAGAGTTCTTCACTATTATTACTTTAGGCGCCATACCGAATTTTAGCATCATGCATATTTCATGACCTCTGGCCTGAATAATATATTGTGTAGTATATCAAAGAAATTTCAAGGCAGTATCATAAATTTGTTACCGCATTGGTACATAATATCATCATAATATCTAAATGCAATATAATTTCAATATATTTTGCATTAAAACAGAAAGACGGATCGTTGCGTTCACTTTAAATCATTTAGTAACCAATAACATGGTTTTAGATGCTTATGTGTGCGTCTAGCTTTGACCTTTTATGGACTAACACAGAAAGAAAGAAGAAAGATGTGTGCTTGTATGCTATCTTTTTGTGTTGGTCTGAAAATGTGATTCGATTCTTAAAGCGAACAAATAATAAATTTAAGGCTTAAATAGAACCGTTGACTAATTTCGGTAATAATTATATACCTATATCTATACCTGTCACTTTCTATTGTCATTAAGTTAAAAGAGGGAGAATACCTTTAAGAATTTCTTAATTTGACTTAGATTTTTATGAGTAAGGCTTTTAATTTTTATACATTTTCCCTTGCATTACATTTTCAACGCTTTCTAATGATCGGCCCCATCGTGTGTGCATACAATTGTCCTTAACTAAACAGAAAATAGGGCCCTTACACAGACAGTGAAGTACAATAAGTCGGTTATATAAATTTAAAATTTTGTACAACCGACTTCAATATAAATTATTAAGAATAACTCAAAAACTACTGGTCTGACCTTGATCAAATTTATATGGAGCCACGTGTGAAGCACCAGCTTTCAAATAAAAAAAGAATCATCGAAATCGGTTCACCCTGAAAGAAGTCATAAGGTAACACACATAAAAAATAAAAATAAAATATAATCGAATTGAGTACCTCCTCCTGTTTGAAGTCGGTAGAAAAATGGGCAGTCCTTAAAAAAGGCTAGACTTTCAATGTGTGCAAGCAACCTGAATTGAATCCCTTATTCTTTCGCCCCCATCACACGGGACACCGAAGTCCATTCAGTATAAAAATACCATAGTATTACCATGCTATGCTGTTTACGCTGTTATTTTGTGAGAACGCAATCATCGAAATAGCTCGGCCAGGGAGGTTCGTGGTAGAGTTACGCTTCAGCACAAATATCTATTCAACCATGAAATATTTAGGCAAACATTTGATGCACCTTATAGTTCTTGTACTATTATTTATTCTGTGCTTATAGAGAGCGATATAATTGCACGCCTTACAACACGCGAGCGTGTGGGAGTGTTCTACTCTCGATATGCAGCTATGTGACGATTTTGCAATATAAAATCGTTAGGATTGTTTCCATAAATTTAGAGTCTAAATTAATAAAAAAGCAATGTTTTGAAAACTAGATATATTAAATTATAAAATCAGCTTATTTTTTTATTCATTTGTTTAGTCATACAGTGAAATCTTATAATATAAATTAACCTTATAGGATAACTGGGACCTCAAGGGACCTGCAAATTTGTCTCACTTAAAGACGTATTCCACTTACCCAGTGTCTCAGATATCCAGGTATAAATAAATATCTGCCTCATTTACAGAGGGTTCCATTAATAGAGATGAGAGTAGAGGTTATTTAAGTTATAGAGGTGCGATTATTAAATAATATAACGTATTTTGTAAACATTATACATGAGTTGTAATCTACATTAACAATCAAAAAAGCTATTAAACAAAAATATTTTTTATAAACAATACAAAAATGCATACAGAATGCGTCAATCAAAAAAAAATCTGTTATTTTAGTTTGTCTTTTGAAAGTATCAGCTACAGCTGATACATCTTACAAGATAATTTTCAATTTTATAAATTTAGATCAGGCATATTATTGTGAGCTGTACAATTTTCAACAAACATCAAAATTTTTCGTTTGTGGGCATTTTGTGGGACTCCATTACTTGATACAAATTCTTCATCCAATCGGCAAAAAGAGTAGATGTCATCCAAGCTTTTTGATTATTTTGGTAATTCACAGGCAAAGTTTTTACACCTTAGGAACATAAACATACGGACGATGACAAAACCAAACTAAAACTGAAGGTCACTTTCACACAATTAGCCAAGTGCGGAATTTGCGGGTAGAACAAGAATTAGTAAACAAAACGGTACACAAAATATAGTCTTAGGCTGGTTTCACAGCTGTACGGGAGTCCCGTACGGGCTCCCGGAGCGGAGACAGACGTAAGGCGCTATAACATCGTTTCACAGCGACGCGGATTGTTCCGTACGGAACTCGCTCCGCGTAGAGCCCGTAGAACACCACCCGCTTCCCGCACCCGGACCCCCGTAGATGGCAGACGCGAGCGCACTGCTGCTCATCCATCGTTTCACAGCAATGCGGAGCGCCCGTGCTCCGTGAGTACAATCGAGATGAGTCGATTAACATAGGATTTGTCATGGACATATATTTCTCATCTTTTTATTTTATATAAAAAGTACGTGTCACGTTGTTTGTCCGCGATGGACTCCTAAACTACTGAACTGATTTCAATGAAATTTTTGGTCAATGTGCAGTTTGGTCCAACTTAAAAGATAGGATAGCTTACATCTCAATTTATAGTCGCAACATAATATTATTTTATTGAAAATTGTTTGTCTATTATTTGACAGTCACAATTATCTGTTGGAGCTAACGATTCTGTCAGATGACGATATCTGTTGACTGGATTGAGTAAATATTTAATAGCAAACGTTTAATATAAGCTACAATTTAGTAGTATAACCACCACGTGTTGCTGTAAGTATTCAACAGATAGAACCGATTTCAAAAAAAAATTGCAGACTGTGTCCAGTTTGATCCAACTTGAGAGATAGTACAGTTTTTATACCGATAAGTGACCCTCAATTTTTTTATTGCTAATTTCAGGAGTTTTTTTGGGTAAGCAAATGGTCGTTCGGAAAGATCAGAACAACGTCTGCCTGGTCAGCTAGTAGATATATATATAGACATAGATAGCAGCACGAAACATATCTTGATGTTTTCTTTTGTTCTCCAACCTGGATAGTAGTTCATCAAAACTATTAATCGACATATGAAAATAATTAAAAAAATTGCGCGGTTCGTTCCAAAGTTTATAGTTTAAGGTTACAAACCACTTTCGAAACATGTTGCTTCGATGATGGGATGTACCCATTCCAGCCTCTTTCTCTGTCGTCGTAGTCTCTCACAAACTAAATAAATACCAAGAATTTTCAATACGTTCGCATTCACTTTCATTTGCGACTGTCTTCCGCTAGCACCCGTATCGTACTAAACACTCGTTTCAGAGCACTGCGGGCGTTACCCGTAGGGGTCTCCCACATTACGGGCTACCCGTACGGGACTCCCGTACAGCTGTAAAACCAGCCTTAGTAAAAGAGGTAAAATATACTCCTTGTCTCCATTATACAGGTAATTATGAAGATAAAATCGAAAGAACTAATCTCAGATATAGAGGTTTGTTCTGTCCTACTAACGGAAGTAATTAAGTGCTAAAGTTTTGGGACCTAAGCATGAGTTCCAGCTATGGAGTTTCTCAATTATCCAGGTCCCGCTTAACCAAGCTTTACTGTATTGACAAAAAATGTAAGTTAAAAAAATATGGGTTATGCTGTCAGTTAGTCTGTGCACTTGTTTGTCTTCACGTTTCAGAAAAATATACGAAACGAAATGAAATAAAACTTTCTGAATAAGTTTTCCTTTATCCTCAAGATGATCCCTATTACTGGTTGTAATCACACTCACAGACGTTTAAAAGGTATTTAAAAAAAACTAAATGACTTTACATTACCATGACGATGACGACGATCATGACAATGACGATGACCATGTCGATGTCCATGACGGTATCAATGAACATTACGCATGAAGATGACGATGACCATGCCGATGACCATGTTTATGATTATGGCTATAACGATGACGATGACGATCACTATGACTATGACAATGACCATGTATGTTTGTAACCCTATATTATGTTCTGCAATATTCACCGGCTAAAGTCTTTTCAGACTTTAGTATTAATCGGGTTTTAGTCTAAACTGCTTATTGCTACTAAACTGTGTGGTTAACATTTTCGCAAAGATTGGTAAATTCATTTAGTATATTTAATAAAATCAGGCGTTACTTTGCGGAAGGACATTATATTAAAGTTGGCAAAAAATTACTTTGCGTACATCCGCTCGATAAAATAAAATGATGTGTCTTGCCTAGTTTGAAGAGCACCTCCCACCCTCCCTCAATTGCGTGCACTATCCCCGTCACCATTAATCCCAGCACCACTACTCCCAACACTACTACACTAGGAAAGACACACCACTGACGACAATACGACACGAGTTTCGCCTCTACACGAGGCATCTTCAGATGATGTAGACTGCGACCACTAAGTGAGCGGCAAGCCAAAACAACTGCTATTTATACGGACTATATAGATAGCAGACTGTATAAGTAGCCAAAACAACTGCTATTTATACGGACTATATAAATAGCAGACTGTATAAGTAGCCAAAACAACTGCTATTTATACAGACTGTATAAATTGCAGTTGTATTGGCTCACCGCGCCCTGCGCCCATTTTTCCCCTGCGCCCCCTTTTATCCTGCGCCCCCTTTTCCCTAAAGAGGGTCGCTTCCGATTTGGCAGAAAGGCCTCATAAGCCAATGCCAGTCTCACAGGTGATGTTTAGTGGGTAGGCACTTAGATTAGGTTAGTCGCAGAGAGTTCCACATAACCTTAGAGCTTAGAGCATTCACCACCTCCCTTCCTCGCTTTCCGGAGGGTAGCCCTTTTCAATTGATTCTGGGCGCAAAAAAAAGCTCGCCGCTCGCTTAGCGGTCCGCCATTGCAGAGCCTACATCACCTGAAGATGCCTCGTGTAGAGGCGAAAGACGTGTCGTATTGTCGTCAGTAGTGTGTCTTTCCTAGTGTAGTGGTGTTGGGAGTAGTGGTCCTTAGATTAGTAGTGACGAGGATAGTGCACGCAATTGAGGGATGGCGAAAGGTGCTCTTCAAACTAGGTAAGACATCAATTTATTTTATAGAGTGTACGCGAAGTAATTTTTTGCCAACTTTAATTTAGTAGTTTTTACAATCTTCTTCTTTACCACAAAAACTGTAAAATTCTGTACATGGATCCACTGTCCACTCCTGTACTTGAACCTCCCCCCGTGAAAGGGGGGAGAGATTCCTTAATAAGGGCTAACAAAATATTCCGTTGACCAGATGTCGTTATTCTTGAGATGAGATGGGCTTGAGTTAAATTTGTTTTGTTTCACAAAACAAAAGTTTTTGTTTGCAAAATTGCAAAGAGCAAAATACCTTAGTGGTTTGCTCTTTGCAATTTTGCACAATTTTAACTCGTTTTTTTTTAATTTAACCACTTTTAGGAATATCCGTAATTAATATAAATAATAACTGATAATACAAAAAGAAACATTAACCCTTATATTTTCCTAACAAATTAATTTCCCCATTATGAAATTTGTCAAATATTATCACCTCATTCCAAAGTGACACCGCCCTGGTGACAGAAAAGTTGTGGATTCCATTACCACGCTTCGAAGGCGGATTGACGATCACAGCGCCAGACATGAGCACTTTTAACACTGCTTCCCGTCATCGGTCGATGTATTTTAAGTCTGGTATAAATGGGGTGCAATACTTTTGCGAAACCCACGCGAAATGGAGTAACGAATTCTCTAACTCCCGCCATCACACAGCGTAGTTATAAATTACATACGACACACGACAAAGTATCTACATTTTGATTTGTAATAGAGGATAGATGTAGATGTCTATGGGCCGCAGCAACCACTTACCATCAGGTGGACTGTGTGCTCGTTTGTCACTCTTTTCCTATAAAAAAAAACCGCCATCTGCATTTGAGCTTGGAGCGGTCCGTCACGGAGTCCCAGTCGCCTCTGATGACCCGAGCATATTATTATTATATTGTGAACCGATTTCAATAATTATTTTTATTAAATAGGTTATACTTCAGGAGTAATCCCATAGGAGAAAAAATTCTACATCTAAAGGTGGCAAATTAGGAGATAAAGTTTTTGATGTAACTATTTACATGACATTGGGATTGTGATATATATATTAGTTAGTTGGCTCAAAATCTTAAAAGAAAAATACTTTTCAATAAGAAAGTAAAAAATATTCATATTTCCAAGTTTGTACTTTTAATTTTTTCTTTTAAGTGGACTTTTACATTTCATTTTTATTTATTTATAATATACGTTCTTCAAATGACAACAATTACAAAGAAAATGATCTTCAAAGGCCTCTTCGAATACCATCAAGAATAATAATTTGTATATTTTTGGGTTTCATCTAAATAAAATTTATTGCATTAGCTTTCTAGGTTAACAAATAGGATAATATTCAATGATATTCAGAGCGAACAAAGCTGTAGTTAAATGGTTTTAAAAATGTAACTTTAATTGAATGTAAGCTCAAATAACCACTCACACAATCTTTATTCTCAATGGTCTACTAAAAGCTCTTGCTTTTAGTAGACTAATGAGTTTCAGCGTATTACATACGAGTACGTCTTAGTGAACTCTTAGTAAAGAAATTAATCATATATAACAAATATAATACTAATAGGGATAACATTATATGATTTTACACCACACAGTAAACATTATTTTATATTTAAAACAATATATTTTCTTAAAAGTATCAGTATCTAGTATACTATTGTTTTTAATTTAATTTTCGGGTGACAATACATCTGCATTTCGATTCCAATTCCGAGATCGGGCGAGGGATTTAATAAAAATCAACAATAAATTATAATATTCATATTGAAGTCGTTTGTACAAATTTTTAAATTGACCAATTGTTTATTATTCTGGTCCAAAACCTTGTGCCATCTTTATAGCAGGGGCGTGATTTTTGATCTCCTCATTTGAAGTAAAGGTTTTCCGTCTAAAAATTTTGCAGAGACCGGCAAAAATAATAGCCAGAACGTGCCAAATCTGGAAAATACTGTGCAGTATATTACATCCAAGCTGTAAATGCTTTTGGCGAGTCAACAAACCTGTATGAGTTCGCGCATTATCTTGTTGAAACATTACACCTTTACTATTAATCAGTCGTATTAATACAATATTCATATTTTTAAAATATATGTTTTAATTAAGTAAAATAAAAGTGTAACTAATTAAATAAGGATATATAAAGAATAAAACACGAAAATTATATAACGCATGCTACATTGTAAATAAAATTATTATATATATTGTTTTTATGTCTACTTAATCTCTGTACAAGTGAACAGTGTGTTCTTTAAGAAAAATAGATGTCTTTAAACTGATGTGTTCTGGCCTTTTCTTTTTAAATTAATGTTTCAATTGTTCTAGCTGATAACAGCTGATAACTTCAGAGTTGATCGTTGTGTTGTCACGTAGAAGCATTGAAGTATAATGCACTACGTACGCGGTGCATAAAATAGCTCAATGGGTAAAAGCTCTAATAACAACGATTTCTTTCAAACAGATAGCATCACTTTTTGACGAATGTCGGCTTTCCATGTGCGTTGAGTCAGTTTATCTTTTTTACTCCATTGCACACGACACATTCACGATATTGCGTTCAATATTGTTCTAAAAAACAACCCATTTCTCGTCCGCAGTAATAATGTGCTTCAAAAATGGATCATTTTCTTGACGTTTGAGAAGTTTTGAGTGATTTTTCACGGGTGTCAACGTGACGACACATATTTATTTCCTTAAGAACATGACGAACCCTTATGTTGAGCTATCATTATTAATATGAGATTAAACCTCGGCATTGCAAATGATCAAGAAATGTCCAATTCGATAAATTTAATCTCTCAGCGATCTTACGAGTTGTGATTCACCGGTTTGCATCAATAAATAACTTTATTGTGTCTTCATCAGCTTTAACTGACTTTACCGAACGTGGTATGCACCACGTTCTGTAAAGTCAGTTAACTTTCAACATACAAATCTTGTTCCACATACAAATTACCGGATCGTAATTTCGCAAACTAATTTTGGCACTGGCGTCCTGTCGATATATTTTCTTCATAAACGTCGGATAATTTTTCTATTCCTTGAACAGCACTTTCATTTAAAAAAAAAAAGTAAAAAGTTTGAAAATGCTGCTTTTCACTTTCTATATTTTAAATTATATATTCTAAGTTGTACCACAGAATAAATAATAGTTAAAAGAAGTTGTACCAACCAAAAACTACGAAGTAGGTACTGCGTAGAATTAATCGAACTTATTCACAAGCAAGCATTGCTATATCATGTGTCAAATTTTATTTTTTTTAAAAGCGAGACAATTTTAGAAAATAAATAACATTATCTTATCTTACAACGGATCTCTCTTTATATCAAACAATTGAGATCTCGAGGAGAATCTCGAATACCAATATTCGCATTATTTTCCGAGTAAAACTTCGTGACCTGATTCTTCCTTTCCTTAATAACATAAGAAACAAATATTTTGTCAGGATTCATTTAAGTAGTTACTGTGTAACTCATGGCAATTTGCGTCAAGAAAGATTTGGCAAACAATTTTTGTGTCGATTTTCTCATTTTGCTCTGAGACAAAAATTCCAAAGGCTTGTTTTTTTTTTATAGGATAAGGGTGACAAACGAGCACATCCACCTGATGGTAAGTGGTTGCTGCGGCCCATAGACATCTACATCTATCCTCTATTACAATTCAAAATGTAGATGCGTTGTCACCCGTGAGGACTAAGATGGAATGCCTCATTTCCAGTAAAAAGGGCCTCCGACCACCTGCACTCACCAGGCGAAACGCAGAGGTAAACCTCTACTTCACGCTGGTATTCTGTGAGGTCGTGGTACCACCCCGGTTCGAGCCGGCCCATCCGTGCGACAGCAAAAGCTGCCGCGTGGCTCTACCACTGTTAAAACTGCTTGTATTTATAGATTTTAGGTACAATGCGGTTTTAGGTTTTAAAAACTGTTTCTATATTACAAACAGAATTATATATATAGAAGCGTCAGAAGCCGTAGAAAGGTCGTGGGTTCGAATCCGCCATTCGACTACTGTCGTGAACCACTTCTAACACAAGTATTTTAAGCTTGCCAGAAGTGGTTTAAGCGAATATTAGTAATGTTTAATAGCATTACTAGTATTTAAAAAAAATTATACTCGTATTATTATTTTGTGGTGACACTGATAATTTTTAAATCAAAAACAGAATAAAGTGTTAGATTATTTATATATATATATATATATATATATACTAGCTGACCAGGCAGACGTTGTTCTGCCCGTTCCGACGGTCATGTGTCCTAAAAAAACCTTAAATTCATTATTAAAAAAATTGAGAGTCACGTTTAGGGATAAAAACTATCCTATCTCTCAAGTTGGACCAAACTGCACACATTGTGAAACATTTCATTGAAATCAGTTCAGTAGTTTAGGAGTTCATCGCGGATAAACAATGTGACACGTAATTTTGATATATAATAATATATTATATTTTTATGCTTATGTTGTTTTTTATTTATTAGTTTTTATTAGGAAAACACTGCTTCTAGTTTGTTTCCTTTTGTCGCCACTTACGATACCCACGGGACTATATGTTTTCTTTTTTTATAGGATAAGGGTGACAAACAAGCACACAGTCCACCTGATGGTAAGTGGTTGCTGTGGTCCATAGATATCTACATCCATCATCGATTACGAATCAAAAAGCAGATGCGTTGTCACCCGTGAGGACTAAACTAAGATAGAATGCCTCGTTTCCAGTAAAAAGGGTTTCTACACTCACCATACGAAACACAGCAGCATTGAGGTGCTATTTTACTCTGGTATTCTGTGAGAGCGTGGTAGTTCTCCGGTCGAGCCGACCCGTTCGTGCTAAAACTGTACCAGTAATATAGTTACAGCAAGGCTCTGCCACGTGAAAGAATGTACGAAAATATATGTTGTTATATTCAAGATTAGGATGAACGAAAGTTTTATCAGCTTGATAAGGATTTGCAAAATACATGGATATGGTTTTGATATAGTTGAATTAGTGTGATTAGACTAATACCATTCTGATTAAATTTAAAAATAAATGAATAAATTGTTTGCTTTCGGTAACTTGATTTACGTTGAAGCATTAGCCAACATTAAGTTCAACGAGTTCGCTCTGCTGCATAGAAATACAAGTATTTGTAATGTAATACTGCATTAAACCGAGAGGCTTTTTTATACAAATTATAGGCATCACAATGTTTTTTAAACCCACGCTAGGATTTTCACCAGTTTAGTGAAGGCAGTTAACAAACACAAATTGCACATGGACAAACTTGGAAACCAGGTACAATTTTTGGAGACCATACAAATATTTGTTCCGTACGGAATTCGAACCCGACGTTGTAATAACTAGAATTGTCGTTTTAAACTGTTCTTTTTATTGTTTTGATGCATAACTTTTTATTTATTCGTTCAGTTGTCACTTAATCCAATCATGAAAAGGAACAGAAGGACTAATCACTATAACACTGTGTTATCAGAATCGGTTTCAACTATTATTAACCAAATTGTAACGCATTAATTCAAAAATAGTGCAACTGTTTTCTAAATCATCATAATCGGTACCGCTGAGTATTAAAACAAATACTACAAAGCTGAACCTTTATAAAATATAAAGACTAAAAATAATCAGTATAAACCTGCTAAATTGTACGGCTGTATTTTTATAAAACTATACTATAGTAAAATTATTTTTTCCGTGCAGTTTATGTCATAAATCATCGGAATATTTCGCTCTCTCTCCCACTCACGGGCCTTAGGGGCGAGCACAGTGATGTGCATTATTGTTGTCGATAAGCGTTATCGACAGTGTATTTAGTTTTGTCATTATGTGGGTTAGTGATAAAATGAAAAAAAAAATAGATTAAACAACGTATTTATTAAAATAAGAATAATAATGATTTTACATAAATTATAATTAGGTATCTATGTATTAAAAAAATTATAAGTACAAAAAATTATAAATGCAAATTATAGTAACACAATTAACATTAATAATGATCCCGTTAACCCCTCCCATTAGGCTTAAATGCTCGCGTCGAGATTGGTTCACCACAGTAATCGAATGACGGATTTGAATGACTTTCCGATGTTGCAGGTTGCTTCCTTTACCATTAGCCTACTGTCCTCAATGTGTAATTACATAAATTATAAGAATTATATAAATGTGCAGAGTATTTATAAAAAGAGACTTCCAGCTTATTATTGTACCAAACGTTTTCGATTTCACTTTCTACCGACTTCAAAAAGGAGGAGGAACTCCATTCGACTTAATGATTTTTTATGTGTTACCTGATAATTTTTTTTTGGGTGAAGCGATTTCGATGATTCTTTTTTTATTTGATATCTGGTGCTTCTCATGTTGTCCCAAGTTATCAAGGTCTGACCAATCATTTTTGAGTTATTCTTAATAATTTGTATTGAAGTCGGTTGTACAAAATTTTTAATTATTTTCTTTCCTTTTCCTTCTATTTCAAAAAGCTTTTAACTACAATCAACATATTTTTATTACGATTTTAAAAAAGCAAACTTGTTAAAGGTTTGTCGTTGTACCTTGTTTTAAAGAAGTGTCAAACCTTATGAAGCAAATAAAATCATGTAATCTTTTCAAATTTCAAAAATACCTTTAATTTTTTTAATATCCAGCTAATAGGATTCCATTTCTTCGTAGTAGTCCATCTAGGTAGGCTACCTATTTCTACAATCAAGCACTATAGTGTCCCCTAAGGTGGACTGTAAGTTCGTTTGTCTCTTCTTTTTTTTTAAGTTTGCGTTTTTAAGTGCGAAATTCACTATGGATTTATATTTTTTCATAAAATATCCCCTCATTATTATAACGTCTTAATGATGTTATACTACTTAAGTTCAAACTTTAACTAATTAGGGTGGAAATTTAAAAGAAATTTCTTTTAATTTTCCACGTTATTTATTATCGTAGATAACCCTTTTCCGAAATTTCTAAGACAAACAATTACATGAAATTTTAAAACACTTGCATTTAAGGAGGAAATCCGACGAATTTTCGTGGATCAACCCTGCCGATTTGCTTATTACGTCCCTAAGGGAACTCTAGATATAATCCATAAGGGGCCTCTAGAAATAACTTTTCGTAAAGTGCTATTTCTTTTTATCGGTAAATATAGCAATCATTATCCAAGCTCATACATAACCTTAGTCGTTTAGATAAGAGCCTGTACTTGTATTCAAGCTTCGTTTTATTTATGGAAATCCATTAAATGTAAACATTTCGTTTTTAAGCCGTGGTCGCTCAAGGGATTAGGACTTGCCTTAAAATTGAAATTTTATTTTATAGTTCGCCAGCAAATAGAGTTAAGTCACAATGAATTGTGGATTTTAATTGCTACTCATACACGTGTTCAATACGAGCGCGTAGTGGCGGTGTAAACATATCCACTACCCTTTTTAGGGTTCCGTAGTTATACAACAAGGAACCCATATAGTTTCGCCATACCGTCCGTCCGTGATCTTCTCTTCTCGTCTCAGATACCCTAGGTGCTACAAATCTGTAAGCTGGCATAATTATAGATATTAATTAGCCTAGAAAAATGTAAAATTAAATCTTTAAAAACATTTTTATATTAGGTACTTCACATACAAGTAAATGGAGGATGATTTTGTTTTACTCGTCTATTCCATCATGTGGGGTATCGTTGGATAGTTCGATCAACCTACCAACTAAACCGCGATTTTCGGAAATGTAAAAAGTATACATGATAGCAGTATATACAATGAAGTGAAAAGGAAAACTTTCACAGCTAAGTATAATTACGAAGTTAACAAGTAATAGTCGACCAACTTATAAAATGCACTTGGATTAGTGAAAATTTCGTTACAATTCCATAGAAAATGACTACAATATATAAATAAAACTAGCTGCATTATAACTTTTTAATGTAATTGTAAACTGTTAAAAATAAACATTTTATGAAGAAAACGGCTTATATGCAATACTGTTATAGCTTTAGATTTTCATTTGCGGGATAGGCAGGGAGGATCTTTTTTACTTACTTACTACTTTCACTTATTTTTAGATGGTAGTTACTGTAGGCCTCATTCAAAGTATTTATGCAATCATATAGCCTCATACGGTTTCATTCGTCACACTCTTGGTTTACGTGGGCGACCTCATGATAATTTAGAGCAGTGGTGGTTTAAGTGAAAGTTCGTTCCGTTCATATATGTATATCTTATTTTTGCACTGCTGGGATAGATAGTCAACTATGATCATCTTTGTACCTTGGCATGTGAATGATTTGATGTAAATTGTATTATTTTCAAAATCGAAATCTTTTTTGAATAACACTCCCTATAAGTCTGATTTAAAAATAAGTCCTTCGGTTACAATCTTCCTATTTGGGCCAATTTTTAGTCGTTATAGCAGTCAAAAAGCGTACTCGCTTATTATGCTCCTTATCAAGAAAGCCCACGTATTGGGACGAGTTACTACGGAACCCTACCTATAGATAGCGCGTCGCCCGACACCCACTTGCCAGTTATTTTTTCCTTGTTTTTTTTTATTTTAGAACATGCTTTAATTACCAAGAGTCTCCTGCTTTTTAATTTTGATCAAGAATATCATTTTATTTGCTTTTAAAAAATGACAAAAAAGAGGATATCTACGGAGTTACTTTCGCAGTTTCTAAAACATATACCTACCTACAGAGGAAGTTCATTTTGCAACGGTACTAAATTTTAAAAAATGTTGACATTTGACAAACGAAATTTCAATTTCTTACGTCGAGAAATAAAGAGTTTTATTTAATTTCATTATATTTTATAACATTCTGTAGATGTCTTAAGAGGCAACAAAGGGAAACAAAACTGAAGCTAGGCAGCACAGTCTGTTCCATAACAACTAGAAAATAAGCTAAATTTCAAGGACATAGAGATGAAATTTAGAGTAGCGTATTGTCCTCTTTCTATCTTTCATTAGAATTTTTTGCCAATTTAGAACTGGCTCTAGAAAATATTGGATCTGAGACATTTCGTAATCATGGGATATTTTAACACGGGCTTGGTCAAAAATTCTATTCGTTCACCAAAAACTTCGTAAAATAATTAAGTCAGCTAATCTCAACATTCTTCCTTTAATTGTCATTAAAAAAATTCATGGTATAACAACAAGCCGCTGATTTTTTAAAAGACCCTGAAAAGGCTTATTATTGGTTCAGAAATCGATTTTTAAAACCATAATAATATAGGTGTATTGTAATATAAATAAAAACAAAAACATTTACATATAAAGCGTTATTTTACGCTTGCTACGGCTGAAAAACCGTTTTGTGCTTTACGCCCTTTGTAATCCGAAGTGTCAGCATACTCGTAGTTTAATTAAGGTTGCAGCAGCTGACGTTGCTAAAGCTTACATATTCATTAGCTCAGTAAGCGCATCGCTCTGTATGTATATTTGCATACAAATGTCGCATAAAATTCATAAAACGTTATTGCGTCTGTTACAATAACACTCGTAGCTCATGCCTCTACTAGTGTCAGCCTTAGATTTGTATATATTATTTAAAATGAATTAATCAAAATAATTTTGAGGAAATTACTGATTTTTTGAAAATATTATAAAATTGAGAATAAGATAAGACGGGGATTGACTTTTATTCCCAAAATGCCGCCTCCTAAAACCTTATGCAGCCACGAAATTGAATAGATGAAATTTTATATCAGATGTTTTTATAATATTAAAGAATTAATGATTGACAATAACCCCAGTGAATGAGGTAATTTCTTATGTATAATAAAATTTTTCTACATTATAAATTATTATAAAATATGATTTAAAAATATTCCGCTGGGTTTCTTGCTGGTTTTTCCCAGGGTAGAGGATCTTTCGAACCAATGATGGTAAAGCATAAATGACTTTCAAGTAAGTATCACTTGTAATCTACGAGTATGTTGTATAAAAATATTCTATTCCATTTAATAGACTACTATATGACTGTAAAAAGTTGAGCACTAACAAAAACAATAATAAATAAACTTCAGGTTTTTCAGCATGCAATAGGGAGAAACATTTTAGGGGAAACAAAGAAATAATAAAAACAACAAAAATATTAGATTTTAATATATTATATATTAGCAGGATTAACATGTAGATCAAATTGGAGGTGGACATGTCGGTCACGTTGCATGAGCTAAAAATGGACGTTGGATTTTCTTTTTTTGCTTTTCGCTCACATAGTCTTTTCAGTTTTTCCTCTAATTGAATTTTTATTGGTGTGCTGGATAAAATCTGAAAACGCTTCTTATTCTGTCGCTTAGAAATGGTTATTTTTTTTGGGAATAACAGGAACATTGATAATTCCGGCAAGAGGCACAGGTGTGGAAGGACGAGGAATTTTAATGGTTACGCTCAAATCGTTGTCATTTTTAAGAATAGAAGTGGAATCCTGTGTTGGTGTTTGACTCTGGCTGACACTGTTAACGGACTCATTCAAACTTGGCTCAGCTGCAGTTTCATGAACATCACACTCTTGAATCTGACTGATGTGAGATTGGTCAAACACCTTATTTTCAAATGTGTCTTTAAAATTGTCAGGATCAATAGGATGAATTCCAGCGGCTCTAAATCCACTGAGAGCCTTCTTGCTTATGTTAGCTTTTTTATTGTACGCTTTTGTAAAACGTTCTCCAAACTCGTCCAAATTCGTTTGCCAGGATTGTTAACCATGTATAGCTCACATTCCTTATTGTACGCCATCTTCAGCGAACTGAAGATTGTAAGATCCAGTGGCTGCATTTTGTGAGATACATGGGGTGACAAGGAAAGAACTTGCAGGTTGTATTCTCGGAAAAATTCGTATGCTCCCACGCTGATATGACTTCCGTGATTGTCAAGTATTATTAATACTGGGTCTTCTTTGGTAGGTTTCACGAAAGAAATGACACTTAATTCATCGCCAGTAGTCAAGAAATATGAACTCATTTATCCAACCGGAATCAGAAACAGTGGCAATTATGTCGCTGTTACGGCCTTTAAGTTACAGTTTGCTCATTTTTTTATTTTAAATATAAATATGGGTGGTACATATATGCCACTAGCGCTGACAGCACAAACTACTGTTGTTGTAACACCGCGTTCTCCGCTTGTAGCTTTTGCTCTCTGCTTTAAACATTTTGGAACCAAAATCTTATAATTATTTTGTATTGTGCTAATTCCGGTTTCATCAATATTAAAAATACGATGACCAGGTATATTTTATTTTGTTCAAAAAGCAGATTGATTTACTTCGGTGGCGTTAAACGCTGTAATTCTATTAATTGAAGTAGCTTCTGGAATCCGTAAACTGATGGAAGGATGTCGAGACATAAAGCCATAGTACCAGTCTTTGCCTGCCAGCTTTTTTTTTTTGATGAAATAGTGTTTCAGTTAGTTTGCTTCAGCAAATCGAAAGGCAATTCTATGTAATTAACTTGGTGTTATACCATAAAAAGACTTGCAGCAATTAAGTATATATTTTTCTAGCTGATCTTTTGTTCTTTATTAAGTACAATATACCGACCTTTTTCTGGTATCTTTAATTCATTTTATTTTACTTGTTTAAATAATGTTGTTTTTGGTACTGAGTATTTGGTAGCAGCTTGGCCCAATGTGAGCTTTTTACTTTTGACATCTTCGATTGCATGGCGAAGATCTTCAATTTGGTATTTTGGTTCAGTCTTTCGTATGTAATTTCGAGGCATCTAAAACAATTTGTAACATTAAAAACATTTTCACACAATCACCTTGTTTATTATTGCACTAGGAATAAATAAAGACAAAAGGGGTAACTGGGAACGTTCTCAATTACCCGCCTGACGCCGTTCCCAATTGCCCGAAGTAGTCAATACAAATCAAAATGGCCGCCTCAACAGTATTTTTTGTAAACTTCAAATCACGTGGGGTTTGAAACCAGATATTACGTACATAATAGTACCGAAACATGGTGTCTATGAACTTAAAAATATGATATTTACATTTATTACAACACACGACAAAAAATATAACAAAAATGCAAAAAAAAATCGACTAACCGTGACAGCGCGCGTGCGGCTATTCACTAAGGGGTGTTTGATACGTCTATTACGTTTGATACAGGTGTGGGATTGTGTAGAGCGGGGGAAGTATTACCTATCTAGCTTTTCCCAACTACCCGCCGTTCTCAATTCCCCCACTCTTCCCTATACACACCTAATTTGGGTACCATTACTTTTAATTTAATTTAATTATTTTGTATTTGATAATTAAATGATACAATATAATTATTATTTTTAATCTGTTACGATATTATTTAATTAGGTTTATGGTTTATTGTACATAATTAATCAAATTTATTCTACGTAGGCGGGATGATATAGTCCCACCAACTTATCTGTGTTGTTAACTGACAGCTGCGGCAAAATTGTGAACTACAGCCGCCATTTAATCAAATGTCACTCGATACGTCATTGTTTTGAGAGTTTATAGAAAAATATAAAATGCCGAAAACCATTAAAAGTGATGCCCGAAACATTATTTTAAAAGTATTAAACTTTTGTGAGCAAGAAGCTCCAGGGCAAGCACCGATAATGACTTTCAATCAGGTCTATAAAAGAGTATCAGCTGCTACAGGTCAGTATTGCTATGTTTTGTTCCTTCCTTTCGTATTTCCGATAAATGGATTGATTAATGCAGTTCATTTCTTTGTCAGATGTTAGTCAAGGATTCATTTCCAAAATAGTTAAAGAACCGGAAACCGTATAAACCACAGGAACGCAAATTACAACGCCCGGTAAAAAAGGCATAAAGGCATATTGTTAAATTCAAGTTTAATTTGTTCAATTATTATATTTTTGTTTCTTCTTGTTCTTGGACATATATCTGTTAAATCTGTGTTCTAGTCTTTTTATTCCGTGACTAATTTATTACCCTAGTATGTGGACTCTATGTAGGAATATAAGACCCTTAGATGGGAATATTCCCAAACTGGCAACACTTCAGCACAGAAGCGCCAAGCTGTCAGTTCACAGATAAGTTGGTGGCACTATAAGTAACTAGCCACTGCTATTTAAAAAGTTATAATTAATTAAATATATATGTCATTTTTAAATTCGTATCTCTGGCCACCTGTGTTCTAAATTTGAATTTGGTGGCTTGACAATTTTATTGACTTTTTGTCATTTAAAAATATATTTCGTCAACTGTTTTCAAAATGGATAAAATTGAACAGTTATAAAAATACTTTACTTAATGATGGGAAATAAAAATTGGTTGCTTTAAAACCCGATTCTCGAGACATATCGATTATCTAGAGTTTGTAATGGACAATGTATCTACATCGTTTAAAATTGATTCTCAAGGCATATCGTTTTAATACATGTACGAGTTTGTAATATTTAACAGTTATTACATAAATCCAAACTAAGTTTAAATTTGGGCCAGTTTCAAAGCCAAGATGCCAACTGAAGTCCGACATACATTGTATATTATGTAGGCACGCCACTGATATGCACCCGTAGGAAGCCGAGGCGGACGCTAGTCAAGAATAAAATTAACAATAAATAAGTGTGGTCGGGTCAGGTAAATAAATAAATTCACTGACTTCATAAAATTTTTATTCTCAATTCTTATCTTAATGCCAACAAACAATTTTTTATAAAACCTTCCCCGGCAGATCCAGCATGACAAATAATGAGGCGTCCACCCTTTCCCATTGGAACTTTTGAGCTGGATGCTTGCGTATCATACGTCCAAGATTGTGGCACAGGCATTTAACCATGGCTCGTCATTAAATATTACCTTGTCTCAGTTGATTATTTTATTAACTTCTCTTAAGAAGGATACTCTTTGTAGTATTATGTCATAACTTTCCATCAATATTTTCGATTTGTCGGTTTTTTTTTGTATGAAAACCCGCTATTTTTTAGAATTGTTTTTTATAGATGTTGCACTGCCATCATATAAGTTTGCAGATTTAAGGGACACAAGTAATTTACTTATGGTGAGGTATTCTTATCTTGTGTAGTAGTCGTATACACGGGATCTAATAGCATCAGCATCAAAATTATCAATACTTGTCACAGGTCTTTGTTTTTTTTTGTTTTTTAGGTGTGTGCAGTACATTATCTTCACAGCCAAAAGGCCCGTACTTTTGATTTATAATATTTCGGTCAGTTTTTGTGCCAATACCAAACGCTTGTGCGACTCGTTCTTGTACTTGGGTAATTTATAAAAGAGGCTCTCTATTTGCTGACTCCTGTTCAAAGTACTCGTGCAACTTCAAAACCAAGTCACGAGACTGGCTGTTAAGAGTACGTCCACTTTTATACATGTTGTCTAGTTCGCACTAAAACACCAAAATCACGTAATGCCTAATCAAAGTCCGGAATTAGCAAGCCAAGGTCAACGATAATAGCAGAAACAGTGCAAGAGTGATAGCCGAATCAGAAAATATAATGATAACCAATTACAGAAAAACTTCCAAGATAGCGAGAGACCGTGCGAAGCATTGACGAATCAACGACATAGAGAGAAAAAATGGAGGTTAAAATAATTTTTTTCAAGATCAAACTATTTCCAATATTAACAAATTGAATATCAAAATAAAGCTAGAAATATATGTGGTCAGATTTTGTTGTTATATGTTTAAACATTAAATAATACGTTTCTCTCTTTTCTAAATGTGTAAGTAACGATTTTTCAGAATATCGATTTTATTTGGTCAAAATATGGTTTATAACGGTCACAACACTACGGCAACGAACCTAAAGATATCAACAGACATGTCATTGTAATATCGTCCTGTGGGAATATTAATCATCGATTAATTCGTATTTTTGAGAGCATTTTTCGAATATAAAGTAAAACATCAAGTTTTACTAGCTTACAAATAATACTCACTGTCATAGTGTATGGATAACATAGTAATTATTTAAGACTGTGAATTTTATTTTTCGATTTCTTACGTCAACGTTCATACAATGTTTTTGCGGCATGTATAATGAGAAACGTCAAATCGGGCCTTTTAGATTGTCGCGAGTATAGTTACTTATCATCCCGCCCTCGTATATAATGTCATATCTAAACGTTTGTTAAAATAATTATCTTTGAAGCGTGCATAGTTTTATAGATGAATATTGTAATATTTTAATGTTATGTTATTCTTTTTTGTAATTAAGGCTCAAATAAATAAATTATATTTTATGATTTTCTGTAAACCTTGAAATTTTATTTCTAACGCCAAGCAAAGCCAGGTTGTCCAGGTTTATTTTTAATGATAATAAATGTTTATACTATTTTCTGAATTTTAAAATAATACGATAAAAATGCAAGTTACAATTTAACAATTACTACATAAAGATCAACCCATTTCAGGTTGAGGTTTTGCAATCAACGTGCGGTCTGTGCGGACACACAGGGATTAAATTCAATAACACATTACACCATTTCTATTGATTTAAAGTGCATTTTTGCAAGGTATTGTAATAAGACTGATTAATTAAAAAACGATAAAATATATAATGATGAATATTAATAAAAAAATTAAAATATCAAATTATCCTATTATTAAAAGTTTAGAAAATGGATGAGAATTCGATTAGAAAATCGAATAAATTAAAAAAATAATAACATTATAAGATATTAATGAATTTTTAAATACTCTCAAATAAATATAACGTCGCTCGGCATTCAGTACCGCGAATGTGAAAATATTGCAAATTTTTATTTTTTGTTGTTTCGATAGTATTCAATCAAATACGCGATTTTGTATTTAAAATATGACCAAAAACCTTTCAAAAATAGATTTAAAAAATACTTAAAAAAAACTCTTTCCAAAAAATAGTAAAGCGTACATTATAAATAAATCAGTTTTTTGTCTCTCCTGTAAAGTGACTCAATTACACATTCGCGGTACTGAATGCCGAACGACGTAAATATCTCGCAATGATTAAATGCTTTAGATTTAGGATCATTACTAACTTGTACCATTATTTATTCTGCGTAAACACTAAAAGTTATACTTCCAACGCCACTCAAAAAAAATTCACTTAGCGGTTAATCATCTCAGAGTCTATTTCTCCTGATGATATCTCGTTTAAGCGAAATACGTGTCGTATAATAGACAGTGGTGCGTTTCCTAGTGTAGAGGTTAGAGTGGTGTTAAAAGTAACCGCATTGGGTAAGAACCCAAATAAAAAGGTCCGCCATATTCTATTTTTTAACGCAGATCTTAGGTAACTAGCTTCCACATCTGTTAATAAATTTTGATCTCTTATAAGTGCCACAACAATAAAGTTAGAAGGAAATTATACAGTTTTGTTTTACTCTAACCAAATCCACTTATCATGCTTTCTAATTATTATCTTAAATCTCCGACAGTTTTTCACCGATTGCTTTAAAATTTCATCAGATCATTAAATTAGAACTCGCGCGTTTATATATTTCAAAAAAAAATTTTGTCTCACAGCAATGCGTCTCTTTACTTGTACCTGACAAGTTTTTTTTTATATAGGAGAGGGGGCAAACGAGCATGCGGCTCACCTGATGGTAAGTGACTACCGCCGCCCATGAACAACTGCAACACCAGGGAAGGAATTGCAGATACGATGCCGGTCTTTTAAAAAGGAGTACGCTCTTTTCTTGAAGGTCTCTAAGTCGTATCCGTCCGGAAAAATCGCTGATAGTAATCGATTCCACAAGGAAGTCGTGCGAGGAAGAAAACATCTTCTAAATCGCACAGCGGTGGACCGCCAATCATCCAGATGGTGTGAATGGAATCGGGAGTTCTGCCGCGATGTGCGTTCGTGAAATATGGCGGCTGGGATTAATCCGAACAATTCCTAAGAGCACTACCCGTGGTAGATGTGAAAGAAAATGCAAAGGGATGCAACATCTCTTCGCAGTGTCAATGAATCGAGCCGATCGGAAAGGACTCGGTCGTCGACGATTCGAGCCGCTCTGCGCTGGATGCAGTCAAGTGGAAGGAGCTAGCACTGGGGAGCCCCTGCCCAGAGATGGGAACAGTATTCCATATGAGGCCGAACCTGCGAAACTGCACGTCACTCGATATATCGACTCCGAGGACTCCGATACTGGCTGAGGCAAGAAGGCGAGTGCCTTGAAACTGATGAGATACGACAAAGGGGTTCTTTTTAGCGGTAAACGCGCAAACTTTTATATTCTGAGGATTAAACTGGACTAGATTTAGTCGTCCCCAATCCGAGACTTTGTTCAGCAAAGACTCGACTTCAGACACAAGTTTGTTCCGGTACTCGGCGACGTTTTCCCGAGAAATATTGGCACGGCCGGTGTATAGAGCATCATCAGTGCTGTCATCCGCATAGCAATGAATGTTACCAGTTAGCAACATATCATTGATATGCAGAAGAAACAGTGTTGGTGATAGCACACAGCCTTGTGGAACACCAGCGTTAATAGGCTTGTAGTAAGTTAAGATAGTTCTTAATAAAATTGAAAAGACAAGCGAGCTCATGGTAAGTGGCTACTCGAGCCAATGAACACCTGCATCCAACTTTAAACAAAGAAGTCTACAAATGTGTTGTTGCCACCTAGGACTAAGATGGTAAGCCTCTCAACCTGTAATTATATTGCTTTATTTACCCTTCAGAGCGAAACAAAGCAATGCACGCACTACAGCATGGCGGTAGAAATAAGCAAGACGGTGATACCTACACAGGGGACTCCCAGGAAAAAGAGATAGATGATTTCTCCTCTTTCACTTCCACTATCGGTTGTATTGAAAATGCCCTAAGAAATACTTTACTGACGCCAGTTTTTCAGGCCTATTATGATAGTATTAGGGCTCTTCAAGGTTTCTCTTTCGCCAAAGGGCCAACGTGACCGCCATTTCAGACGATAACGTGACCTAATAAAAATTCAATCGAGTTCACAACTATATCTCAACATTTGACAGTTTACTTGTACAGATAACCACTAAATTGGCGTTAAGCTATGTAAGTACTGTTTCCGATAAACTAGTTTCTAGTGGTTTGTAGAATATATCGATAGAATATAAAGGCGACTGAGGGAAATGAAACAGGAGATGGGCAGCAGGGCAGCAGTATCTTCCTCATAACAAATAAAAGAACTGCGGTTGCCATCCCGCCTGCTAAGTTAGGTAATTATGGCAATTATCCCTCTATGAAAAAAATCGACTTTTGAATGAATGATGTGGTATAACAAAATCGAGTTACATTACCGAGCTTTGTACGCGATTCTCTTTAATTGAACGATTTTCTTTTCATATTTCCTACACAAGGAGTATGAAAGGCAACTAGCTCATTAAAACATTCCATCTGAATGAACACGCTAGAAAGAATACAAAGCCATTTCTTTAATCATTTTTTATAGAATAAGGGTAACAAACGATCACACAGTCCACCTGATGGTAAGTCGTTGCTGTGGCCCAAGACATCTACATCTATCTTCGTTTGCGAATTAAAATGCAGATGCGTTGTCAGCCGTGAGGACTAAGATGGAATGCCTCTTTTCCAGTAAAAAGGATTTCCGGTTATCTACACTCACCATACGAAACACAGCAGCATTAAGCTGCTATTTTACACTGGTCGTTTTCCTGTATTACTTATTCTGAACCTTCTCTGAAAATTTGGCCGGTTATTACAAAATAATCCTGTATAATAAACAATATAAAATAAATATACAGGTAAGTTTTTAAGGGTTGTTTTTTTGTAGAAGCGTGCCCAAAGTGACAATAGTACTGGAAATTTAAAAAGTCGTGGGTTCAAATCCACCACTAGGTGCCTATCAAAGTGAACCAACCCTGACAATTCCCCGTGTAGTGGCGGGTAAGAATACTCACTACCCCATATCTTCCCGTGGGTGTCGTAAAAGGCGACAGAGGGAAACTGAGGTAGAGGATGGGTAGCAGGATCTTTCTGATAACAGCAAAACAACAATAAAAAAAACTGAGGTTGCCAACCCGCTCGCCAAGCGTAGGCAACTATGGCAATATACCCCGCATGAAAGTAACGTAGAGACGGCCCCCAGTACCCGGCGGCCCCGCTATTCCTGGCTACAGTGGCGACCATGGTAACGGCGGGGCAGGGGGTGCTAAGAATCTCCAGTGGAGGTTCGGTTGCCACCTACGACGACTCGACCTGGCAACATATAACGCACGCACCCTGAGGACTGACGAGAAGATCCTGGAGCTGGAAGAAGAGATAGACAATTTGCGTTGGAGTGTCATAGGATTATCCGAAGTCCGAAGAGAGGGAGAGGACACGGTCATCCTCGAATCCGGCAATTTGTTCTATCACCGGGAGGGCGACCATCTGTCCCAAGGAGGTGTCGGATTTATCGTCCACAAGTCTCTCGTTAACAACGTTGAAAAGAAGTGTGTCGACGAGGGTTGCGTACCTTATACTCAGAATCACCAAACGGTATTCGCTAAAGGTTATACAGGTTTACGCACCAACCTCGGCACACCCCGATGAGGAGGTAGGGGAAATGTATATGGATATATATCTCTAGAGCCATGCATTCCTCCAAAACCTACAATACGGTGTTAATGGAAGACTTCAACGCAAAACTAGGCACAAGAGAGAACGGTGAGCTGAAAGTAGGGAATTTCGGAATAAGGCAACGAAACCCAAGGGGCCAGCAGCTGGCCGACTTCATGGAGAAAGAGGGACTCTTTATGATGAACTCTTTCTTCCAGAAGCGGCCCCACAAGAAGTGGAACTGGTCGAGCCCCGACGGTTCGAAAAAAAATGAGATTGACTTCATTATGACGACCAGACGACAACTGTTCAGTGATGTCTCAGTGATCGGGAGGGTGAAAACCGGCAGCGATCACCGAATGGTGAGAGGCACACTAAACTTAAACGTTAAGTTGGAGAGGTCACGTCTAATGAAGTCAACGCTCCGTCCCCCTCGTGCTCTAATCCAAAGTCCCGAAACCTTTCAGCTCGAGCTACAAAACCGTTTTCAGTGCCTAGAAGATTGCAATGCAGTGGACGATATGAAAGACAAGCTCGTGGAAACTGTCCATGCGGTCGGAGCTAAGTTTTGCAAGACCCGCCGCAGATGAACACAAAAACTCTCCGATCACACTCTTAATCTCATGGCTGTTAGACGGGATATGAAGCTGCAGTCTTCAGTAGATTTGACAGCACAGGCAACTGAACAGACAGATCTCTAAATGCATGCGGCGGGACTTACGCAACTTTAATACTGCTCGTATTAAAGAAGCGATCGAGCGGAACCAAGGCTCCAAAGTTTTTGCTAGAGACCTGTTTGCCAGAAAGAGTCAACTGTCGAAGCTGAAGACCGAGTGTGGCAGCGTCGTTTCCGGGACATCTGAGATTTTGAGTGAGATTGAGAGGTTCTACGGGCAGCTGTACACATCATCGTTTGAGCCACACGTAAGTGTGAGTAACGATCCAAGAGCGAGTCTTATCCGACACTATTCCGATGATATCCCGGACATCAGTCTGAGCGAGATTAGAATGGCTCTCCGGCACCTTGAAAACGGCAAGGCCCCAGGCGAGGATGGAATTACAGCGGAGCTTCTGAAAGCGGGTGGAAGACCGGTACTTGAAGTCCTTCAGAAGCTCTTTAATTCCGTCCGCCATGGTGGCACTACACCGGAGGCGTGGAGCAGAAGTGCGGTGGTCTTATTCTTCAAGAAAGGTGACAACGCTCTCTTGAAAAACTACAGACCGATTTCCCTTCTGAGCCGCGTCTACGTGCTATTTTCGAGAGTCATTACGAATCGACTCGCGCACAGACTTGACGACTTCCAGCCTCCCGAACAAGCCGGTTTCCGAAAGGGCTTTAGCACCATAGACTACATACATACCCTTCGGCAAATTGTACAGAAGTCCGAGGAGTACAATTTGCCACTATGCCTGGCGTATGTGGACTATGAGAAAGCCTTTGATTCCGTCGAAATTTGGGTGGTGCTGCAGTCCCTCCAGCGATGCCAGTACTTGTACAGTAGAGCTATGATGGCTATCCGAGTACAGAACCAGAGTACGAAACCTATCCAATTGCAGACAGATGTAAGACAGGGTGACGTGATATCCCCGAAACTCTTCACCGCTGCATTGGATCGCGTTTTCAAGCTTCTGGACTAGAAAGGATACGGTATCAACATCAATGGCGAGTACATCACTCACCTTCGATTTGCCGACGATATAGTCCTTATGGCAGAATCTATGAGGAAGCTATCAGAAGCTATCAGAAATATGAGGAAGCTCTCAGGTTAATTGCTGCATTGAAGTTACAGTTGAATGAGGCTAATGAGCAAATAACACAATTTAAAACATATATAGATAACCTTAAAGCCTCCCAGACTCAAAGCCTGTTCTCCGAGCTTGTGCAATGTGATACTTCAAGAATGTTACAGCAATCTTCAACAATAGACTTGACTGGTGACGACTCTTCCACTTCAGGAAACACAGTAAGGATTAATTGCAGTAAAACCAAATTGAAGAAGTATATAAAAGTTAATAAATACTTAAGGAAAGTACAAAAATTAATAAGAAATAAGATTAATACCAAAAATTATGTTAATGTATGTAAAGAAAAGCAAGCATTGTTATGTGAACTTAATTTGTATTCAATTGAGGTGGATAACATAAAAAAATGTTATGAGACTGAAGTAGAGTGCCTTAAATCAGAAATATTATCACTTATGAACTCTCTTCAAACTGTGTCCAATAAATATAAATCAGCCCAAAATGAAATAAAAGAACACATATTGGCTATGGATAATCTGGTAAAGACTTGTAAATATAATGAGGAGCGGTTTGACTCCTTAGTTAAATATCAATGTGAGTGTCAGCGCTCAATACCAGATTCTTCAGAGTCAGTGTGTGCTGATAATATTATACCACCACCAAAACTCTATAACAGTGCCATAGCAGAGGATATTAAAATAATAAATAACTCAAATATTACTAAAAATAATATAATTGTTTATAGCGATGACATGGGAAAAAATCTAGGCATAACTTTAAATAACTCTTTAAAGGGACATAAAGTTACAAATTGCTGCATGCCTGGAGCATCTTTTAGTGACATCCTAAATAAAATTATTGCTACTAAATTTTGCCCAAATAGTACAATAATAATTATTGTTGGTAGAAGAGGCAGTGTAAACAACAAACAGTTATTAAGATATATTGAACAACTTAATAACTTAAATGTACACAAAATTGTCTTGTTTACACTGCCTTATATACAGGGATTGCCACAGGAAAATAATTTAAGACATAATTTAAATATACAAATGCATAATTTAATATTTAATAATAATTTAAATTTGACATATAATTGTAATGATAATAATCATAAATTTCATGTTATTGACATAAATAATTTAATAAAAAAGTTTTGGACAAAAGATAGGTATTACCTATCCAAATATAATTTAAGACTGATAGCAAATGTGCTATCTTATTATTTACTTTTTAACTCAGCCAAGTTTTTGGCTACCAAGACTGCTTTTATTGAGCATAATCATTTGACATTTAATTTGGAATCAGTTCCAACTAATTTAAATTAGTGAATGAGACAATAGAGGCAATCTCTAGCAATAATAAGAGTTTAATTAATTTTGAATACAGCCCACAAATAAGTAATAAAAATTGTTTACACCTGGTGCATCAAAATATACAAGGCATGTTGGGCAAAGAATTGGAAGTTGAATTGTTTTTAAATAGTAACAATATACACATCCTTTGTATTACTGAACATTGGCTAAAAGATTATAATTTCATGTTTAATTTCAGAAATCACCAGGTGGTCAGTTCCTTCAATAGAGAAAAAAGTTTACGTGGTGGCTCCTTAATATTAGCAGATAAATCATTATTATATAAAGAACGTAAGGATATTGTGAGCCTCTCTGTTGAACGAACTGTAGAAATGGCTTGTGTCGAGCTCGAGCACCTCATTGTTGTAGGTGTTTACAGACCCCCATGTGCTACTTATGACCATTTTGAAAGGATTGTGGAAGAAGTTTTACTCAAACTTAGCAAACAGAACAAGTCTGTTGTAATATGTGGAGACTTTAATATCAATCTCCTTGAAACTTCTTCCATTAGTATTAAGTTTAGCTCATTGTTTAAATCATATAATCTTGTAAATTTATTCTTAGAACCAACACGTATTGCTGGGCCGAGTGCGACCTGTATAGATAACACTTTTACAGATGTTAAGCCCTTGCATAAATCAATTATTCAAAATTTAAGTTCAGATCACTGTGTACAGTTGGTATCACTACCTTACATACACAAAACACAGAAAAATAAGAAAGTTGTGTTTGTTCCAATAAATGAACATCGCTTGGAGAGGTTTAGAAGTAATGTAATAAAAAGACTTCCATCACTTTCGTTTAAAAATAGTGCTAATTATATGTATGCTACATTATTTAAAATTATAAGTTGTGAATTTAGTAGAATATTTACTTCTAAAACTTTCTCTTTTAACAGTCGCAAATCATTTAATGAATGGGCGACAGTAGGAATTTATAAAAGTAGGCGAAGGTTTTACGAGCTTTATGATGAAAGATCATATAATAGTAGTGTTATATTTAGAGATTATGTAAAAACATATTCTAAAATATTTAAAAAAGTGTGCTCCACTGCTAAGGCTTTACATTTAAGCAACAAAATTAAAACTGCATCCGACAAAATTAAAATGACCTGGAGAATAATAAATAGTGAAACGGGCAAGGTCAAACCGCGCAACTCGGATTTTCAATTGAATATTAACAATAATTTAACGCGATCTGATCAAGAAGTTGCTATGGCTTTTGAGAAACATTTTACTGATGTTCCTTTTTTGACAACAAAATCATTAAATTCTTCTCCTACTGTCGCCGAATCATTGCTCAAACAAAATGTAAAGGCTTGTTCTAATACTTTTAAATTCCATAGAGTACTGCCAAAAGATATCGTTAAATATTTTAAAGCTATTGATGTTAAGAAAACGGCAGATTTATGGGGGATTTCCGTTAAAGTTATTTTATCTATAATAGATATATTAGCACCTTATCTAGCCACTATATTTAATATAAGCGTCGAATCTGGTGTGTTTCCTGATTTAATGAAACATAGTAAAGTCATACCTATATTTAAATCTGGTAGTACAATAGACCCCGCCAATTTTAGACCAATTTCTGTACTACCAACATTAAGTAAAATTTTTGAAAAAATTATTTTAGATCAGATGTTAAGTTTTTTTAATATTAATAAATTGCTACATAAAAATCAATTCGGTTTTACAAGGGGTCGCTCGACAACTGACGCTGGAGTTGAGCTTATTAAACATATTTTTTGTGCATGGGAGAATTCAGAGGATGCTTTGGGTATATTTTGTGACCTTTCCAAGGCCTTCGACTGTGTTCACCATGAGACATTAATCAGGAAGCTACAGTACTATGGTGTCAAGAACACAGCGCTTAAACTTATTATTTCATATTTAAGTAATAGAAAGCAGAAGGTTATTATCAATGGTAAAAGTTCTTCCGGGTCACCTGTACTAATGGGTGTTCCTCAGGGCTCGATTCTCGGCCCATTCCTGTTTCTGGTGTATATTAATGACTTACCTCACCTTGTAGGGGATAGTCATGATATAGTATTATTTGCTGATGATACTTCCTTGATTTTTAAACTTAAACGTCAATCATTTAAATGTGACGAAGTGAATAATGCTATATCAAAATTAGTGCATTGGTTTAACGTTAATAATCTGCATTTGAACGGAAATAAAACTAATTGTGTTAAATTTACAACAACGAATGTTAAAAATCTGAATACCAATGTGTTTTTAAATGGGGAAGAATTGAGCCCTGTTGTATCTACTGTTTTTCTTGGCATCACTCTTGACGCAAAGCTTCAGTGGGGCCCCCATATATCCAAATTAGCAAGCAGACTAAGTTCTGCAGCCTATGCTGTAAAAAAGATTAGAGGTCTCACTAGTGTCGAGACAGCTAGATTAGTTTATTTTAGTTATTTCCATAGCATAATGTCTTATGGCATTTTGCTATGGGGACATGCGGCTGATTCAGAAACTATTTTTGTTTTACAGAAGAGGGCCATTAGAGCTTTTTACAATCTAAAACCGAGAGAGTCTCTTAGAGATAAATTTAAAGAAATTAATATATTAACTTTGGCCTCTCAGTATATTTACGAAAATTTAATGTATGTTCACAAAAACAAAGATAGTTTTAGTAAAAAAAGTGATATACATTCTGTAAACACTAGGAACAAACACAAGCTAGTGATGCCAGTTTCTCAACTCCACAGAGTCAGTAATTCATTCTTGGGGCAATGTATACGCTATTACAACAGGGTCCCGGAAAGTGTACAGGTTCTCTCTATTACCAAGTTTAAATGTTTTATTAAGCTGAAACTGTATAAAAAGGGTTATTATAGTATAAATGAATACATGGTTGATAATAACCCCTGGGAATGAGGTGGTCGCTTCCAAGCAGTTTCTAAAATAAATTTTGTAAATAGTTCGTAATCATTTATATTGTAAAATTTATTTTAAAAAAATTGTCCCGCTGGGTTTCTTGCTGGTTCTTCCCAGGACAGAGGGTTTTTTTTCGAACCAGTGGTAAAGTAAAAAATGACTTTCAATAACAATTACACATGTAATGTATATTGAATAAAAATTAAAAAAAAAAAAAAAATCGCTGGAGGACCTAAGCACTATGCTCAATGACCTCAATAGTGTTTCCCAACGGATAGGTCTTAAGATGAACATGGACAAAACAAAGATCATGTTTAATGTCCATGTCACACCTATGCCGGTAGATGTTAGGGACACTAAGCTCGAAGTTGTTGACGAGTATGTTTACCTGGGACAAATAGTCCGACTAGGTAAGTCCAACTTCGACCGAGAGGTCAATCGGCGGATTCAACTCGGCTGGGCAGCGTTCGGGAAATTACGGCACATCTTCTCGTCAGGTATACCTCAAAACTTGAAAACAAGAAAGTACAAACAGTGCGTGTTACCAGTGATGACCTATGGTACTAAGACGTGGTCCTTCCTTGCTGGCCGGATGAGGAAGCTCAAGGTCGCTCAACGAGCTATGGAGAGGGCTATGCTCGGAGTTTCTCTGCGTGATAAACTTAGAAATGAGGATATCCGCAGTAGAACCAGAGTGACTGACATAGCTCAACGGATTAGTAAGCTGAAGTGGCAATGGGCCGGCCATATAGCTCGAAGAACCGACAACCGTTGGGGAAAAAAGGTTCTTGAGTGGCGGCCTCGTACCGGCGGACGAAGTGTAAGGTGTCCCCTCACTAGATGGAGTGACGACCTGGTAAGATATGCATAATAATCCAACGTCTGCCGCGCGGATGGTTGCATGGCTAGCGGCAAGCCTAATCGTTAGCGTGCCACACTGCCCTGGGACCGGGCGACCCCAGAATTAGGCCAGCTTTACCCTGATCTGCGGGGCTCTGCTGGGGGGGACAAATCTTTCCCTCGTTATTCGTGTAAACGCAATGGATAATCGTAAAAATAATTTAATTAACCAAAATGGCGGCGATGTGGTTCACCACCCATCACGTCTCGTTTCTCACGGGGGCGAAAAGCGGCCCACTGAGAGCCGCTTCGCTACGTTGAATGTAAGAGTAGGAATGGATGGTAAGGTAGATGAAGTATGTCAGATGATGGATGAACGATGCATTGATATTCTGCGCGTGAACGAAACCAAGACGAAAGGATGTGATACCACGGTTCATGGCCCCTACACGGCATACTGGTCGGGAGTCCCCCAAACCAGCCGAGGCTTTCAGGGAGTTGGTGTGATTCTTTCATCTCGAATGTAAGTAATGGAGCATGAATGTGTAAGCTCAAGACTCCTCTGGATTAGGTTAAAAGATGGACTCACTCGCTTGTTTATCCTTGGGGTCTATGCACCGACGGATCTGTGTGGAGGTGGGTCATTAAAATCCCAACAAGAGAGAGAGGAGTTTTGGGGTAGCATGAGAGAGGTCTTGAATAAATGCGGAGAAAATGAACGGATCGTGATGTTAGGAGACTTTAATGGATGGGTTGGAGTAAAGCGTGATGGGTATGAAGGAGTTCTGGGTACTTTTGGGGACAAGAGAGAATGAAAATGGGAGAAGCTTGCTTAAAGTATGCTTGGAATGGAATCTGAGCGTGGCCAACACAAAGTTTGACCACAAAAAGATCCATTTGTGTACAAGAGATGAAGGTGAGTCTAGAAGTATAATTGATTTTGTAATTGTGTATGAAAGACTGAGGAAGAAAGTGCTAGACACTCGGACATACCGCGGTGTAGGCCTCGACACAGACCACTTCCTGGTCATAGCCCGAATGCGTGGCCTCTTGAAACGGTGGCGACATCGAGGGGCCGAGCCTACGAGTGTTCTGGACAAAGTAAAAGTGGATAATAAACAAGAAAAAGAAAAGAAAGTCGAGTATGTAGAGAAACTGAAAGAAAGTCAGTCTTGTTATGAGCACTTTCTAGGCTGGACGTGTGCCGTATTATTGTCCGATTAGAGTAACTTAACTTATTAATTTTGCGTTCTCTGTAATTGTGCATTGTGGGTGAAATTCGCTTGTGTCCCTATCGCGTGTGACGTGTGAGAGGACCGGTCTTCCGTCCCTGTCTCTGTTCTGTCGGAAGTTTTCGACGTTCTTCGTCATAGACATCGTGCGAAGCAGAAGCGACGAATGTGCATACTTTTCATTCACACCTTTAGCGTTTGCTCCATACTCCTCACTTGGATTTGCTACCTACCTCCTTTCTCGCTACATCCGATAATATGAGCGTACAAAGGAGTTCAACCAAAACCAACTCAAAATCCGATTTATCGAAGATAAGCGATGGTGACTTCCTAAATATAACAGAAAGAAAGAGAAAATCTCCCGACTGTCACTGCAACCAACAGCAACTCATGGATGATTTTTGTAATAGAATGATGACTACTCTCACAGCAAAGCTGGATTCTCAAAACAATACCATTAAGGGTGTTTTAAATGGCATTCGCGAGGACATCAATTCATTTAAGAAAGAGATTAGTGACGTAAACTCTTCAATAAAAAAATTGGCTGACGAACAAGCTATTGTGAAAAAAGATGTTTGCGAGTTGAGTTCTGCAACAGGCTTAATTACCCAGCGTGTGGATCTAGTTTCAAGTGAGATTTCCGAGCTGCGATCCATAACAACTAATCTTACTGACCAGCTGAAAGCGAAGGAGCAACTTGGGAGGATTAATAACGTGGAAATTTCTGGGATACCACTTTTGAAAAGCGAAAATTTAAATAATATTATATATAACATCGCTACAAAGATCGGTTTTAAGTTATTGCCGACAGATACTGATTACATTCACCGTGTGCGTCGTTTTAACTCGACAAGGAACGACATCCCTACTAAACACGATGGCAGTACCTCTCTAGACTCATCTTCCATACCGAACATCATCATCAGATTCTCACAAAGATATCGCAAGAATGAATTTTTGGCTGCCGCGCGCGCGCGACGTGGATTAACAACTGCTGACGCGGGCTTAAACGGGCCCACCAGTCCTATCTACGTCAATGAGCACCTCGCGCCGCACAACAAACAATTATACAAGCAAACCCGCCTTCTTGCCAAACAGAAAGAATACAAATACGTGTGGTTGTCTGACTGTAAGATTTTATTGCGTAAAAATGATACGTCTAAAGTTCAACTTATATCATGTTATGCGGATCTTAGTAAAATTAAATGACTGTATGTCGTTATCTATTTTAATGTTTTGAAAGAAATTTCTTTTTGTTACAAATACTTACAAATTAAAACAACATTACCTGTTAAAAAGTGCTGTAGAATAAATTTCTCACGTAACTTAAAATACTGTCATTGGTGTTTTCTATTATTTGTGAATGTTAGTGGAACCCATAATATTTCATTCTGTGATATTACTTTGCCGTATTTTCTACATAGTGGTTTATAACAATAACTTGTCTATTTACTACCAAAACGTGAGGGGCTTACGTACAAAATCGCACGATTTTCTGAAGAATATTCTGTGTAGCAATTATGATGTGGTATGTGTCACGGAATCATGGCTTAATAGTAATTTCTTTGACAGTCGATACGAGGTGTACCGTTGTGATCGCAACGTAACGGTTAGTGGTCGCGGGATGGGTGGCGGCGTACTGATCGCAGTGTGGCGCGACCTATGCCCGTCGCAGCTTCCTCACGAGTGCCCGCCGACGCAGGCAGAAGAGGTTTGGTTATATATCCCATTAATTGAAATATTGTCGCGTGCGGGCTATGTGACGTCATCGCACGAGTCTTACACTACTCGATCGCCGGCTCAGCGCCGCTTACATATTATAGCAACATATATACCGCACGGTTGTAACCACGAATCACAATTGACATCGTTCTATACCAGAGTAAGCGATTTTATAATATCAAACCCCGACGATACTTATCTAATACTGGGCGACTTCAACGTCACTTATGCTGACTGGTATTTTAATTCTTCTAGTGATTGCATGGAAATACGTACAAACATTAATGGTCTCGCATGTCTTACTACCGATTTTATGAACATATCGTCACTAATACAATATAACAATCAATTTAATATTAATAATAGATTATTAGATTTAATTTTCAGTAATACAACATGTAATGTTACGCGACCTGAATTTCCGTTAGTACCCGAGGACGCGCACCACAAATCCCTAGAAATTAGTTTGAATTTAAAATCCCCCGCCCCATTACCCTCCGCCAAAATTAAGAAAAAAAACTTTCATAAAGCTGACTTTGGCTCGATTAAAACTGGACTTAACACTGTTAACTGGGAGGAAGTTTTTAATACCATGACGGATATTAATTCAATGACGAGTTATTTTTATAAAATTTTAAACAATTTGATAGATATATACGTACCTACTCAAAATCTTTGTAGCGAAAATAAATGCCCGCCGTGGTTTACTTCGTGCCTCATAAAACTAGAAAAGGAAAAGCTTAAATATCATAAGAAGTGGAAACTTAATAATAACTTACGAGACTACCAGACCTTCTCTTGTCTTCGGAAGAGGTTTAAGAGGATGGAGGCAGAATGTTATAAAAAATTCATTGAACTTTCTGAGGACAATATCAAAGCCAGTCCAAAGTTATTTTGGTCTTTCGTAAAGTCAAAAAAAGCTTCTAGTTGCATTCCTGAAAAAATGATATATAAAGGTAAAATTATTTCCACAGGCGATGAGATATGCGAGGCTTTTAATGATTATTTTCATTCAGTCTTCAACCCTTCTACCCGTCAAAGTTCTGATCATACAATTCCTTACTCAGACAGTTCAGCCGTAGACATACACTCTATTAACATCTACCACGATAATGTTATCAAAGAACTTAAACAAGTAAATATTCATAAAGGTGCAGGGCCCGACGGGATCCATCCTCTTCTCATATCCGAATCTGCCAAAGAACTTGCAATACCCATTACAATCATATTTCGTTTCTCTCTCCAAACTGGGGAATTTCCCAGTTTATGGAAAGAGTCTTTAGTAACCCCCATTCCAAAAAATAAGAGACGTGAATGTATAGACGAATACAGACCCATATCAAAACTTTGTATCTTTGGCAAAATCCTAGAAAAGATAGTAACCGCTCAAATGTCATACTCGTTTCGCAATCACATTTCCCAGGAACAACATGGTTTCTTTAAGTGCCGTAGCGTAGACACTAATATGTTATCTTTCAGTGACTTTCTGTTGCGTGCCATGGATGATAATCTACAGGTGGATGCCGTTTACACCGACTTTTCCAAAGCTTTCGATAAAATAAATCACGATCTGCTAATGAAGAAGCTTGCGAGGGCCGGTGTGCATGGTAGCCTCCTTAGATGGATCCAATCCTACATAAGTAATAGGAGTCAAGCAGTCTTTGTAAAGGGTTATTCCTCACGATTTCTTCCAGTGCCTTCTGGTGTGCCTCAAGGGTCTCATATTGGACCTTTACTGTTTTCAGTCTACATAAATGACATTGGTAATGTCCTGAAACATAGTCACCATCTTTTGTATGCTGATGATACTAAGTTGTATCGAATCATCAGATCAATTAGTGACTGCCACAAATTACAAGAAGATTTACACCGATTACATGCATACTGTGAGTCCAACCAACTGTTCCTAAACAGCGATAAATGCTACACAATATCGTATACTCGCAAAAAAAATCCAGTTACTTACGACTACCACATAAATCAGAGGGCCTTGAATAGAGTAACCACAATCAGGGACTTAGGCATAATTATGGATTCGACCTTATCATTTATTCCACACATTGATCACATATTAGCTTTGGCTTTTAGAAATCTAGGTTTTATACTACGAATAAGTAAACCCTTTAAACGTCCCGAAACTAAAAATTTTATACGTCTCTTTTGTTAGATCTTTCCTTGATTTTTGCAGCACTGTTTGGAGCCCTTGTTATGAAGTTCATATTAGTAGAATAGAAAGAGTTCAAAAATTGTTTATTAAATCCCTAAATTATCGCCAAAATATTTTAAATCAGTCATACACCGATTCATTAAAAAAGTACAATTTACTTTCTCTTTGCAATAGGCGTAAAATGTTTGACATAGTATTTCTATACAAAATTATTAATAACTTAGTCGACTCCTCGTTGTTACTTAGCAGATTGTCATTTGTGTCCAGAGTCCGTCTGCCAGTGCGCTCCTCACGTCCAAAACCACTTTTTGTAACTCCACGATATCATAAAAAATATACACGTAACTCATTTGTGTATCGTTCCACTAACATCTACAATAAAACATTCACAGATATTGATTTATTTAATACATCATTATCAAAGTTTAAATCCGCTCTCTTTCAATGTTTGGCTTGTGAATAATCTAGTTACCCATCATTGAAAATGATGCAGCACTCAATTCGGTAATTGAATCTGAATTGAATCTGGCAGTGTTATAATAATCAGATTTTTAACATAGGTTTTTCTTCTCTATTTTCCTTAATTGGACACCAAATGTTAACTAGTTATCTTATCTTAGAACTTAGTGTATTAATAAATAAATTAATTTATAATGTCCTTTAGTCCTAAAAGTGGCACAATAAGTTTAAAATATTGTAAAAGTTTAGTTATAGGCACTATAGGTTTTTAGTTATATTAATATTTATCCATGTTACTATCTTTATACATGACTGTTTGTTGCCTTAAATAAATAAAAAAAAAAAAGTTTTAAAGGCATAGAAGAGATAGGTGTGATTAAAATTTTTTTTTTTAGGATAACGGTGACAGACGAGCACACAGACCACCTGATGGTAAGTGGTTGCTGCGGCCCATAGACATCTACATCTATCCTCTATTACGAATCAAAATGTAGATGCGTTGTCACCCGTGAGGACTAAGATGGAATGCCTCATTTCCAGTAAAAAGGGTCTCCGGCCACCTGCACTCACCAAGCGAAACGCAGAGATAAAAAATTTGTGGGATACATTTATGAAAGGGTTCGTGAATGTTGCTATTGAGGTATGCGGGGTAGCTAAAAGAAGGAAAGGAATGTGTGGTTCGATTGGTTAGCAACAAAAGCTAACCAAAAGTTCAAAAGGCAACGGAGGACGAGATAAAGGAAGCAAGTATAAAAGATTGAAAACAGCAGCGATAGAAGTTGTGTCTAGAAAGAAAGAAGACCGAAAGGATGATTTCGATAGGAGGCTCACTGAAGATTTCCAGTCAAACATTAAGTTTTTCTCCATCATTACAACATAATCCATCAAAACAGCTAGAGGAAAAACTTCCACCTCGGAGCTGAGTACAATCAGGGGTCAAGATGGGAGCACTATAAAAGAAGAAAAATGTGTAATAAAGAGATGGAAAGAGTATTTTGAAAGTTTGTTTGAAAGAGAGGAAGTGCAGGTACAGCATCCGGCACCTTCCATGGAAACTATTATAAATGTTGATGAAAGTGAGATAAGCATGGCTGAAATAGTGAAAGTGTTGAAAAGCATGAGATTAGGTCCTTACCTAAGGCTACAGGGTATGACAGGATTACCGTCGAGATGCTGAGGGCTGGACAGGGCATAGTGGCTAGTCAACTGTACCGCCTTTTCAATTTGTGCTGGCGAAATGGGCAAGTACCGGGAGACTTGTGCAAAGCCGTAATCGTGCCATTGTATAAGTGAGAAGGGTAGGACTGCATAAATTACCGCGGTATAAGCCTTCTCAGCGTCGTCGATAAATTGTATGCGAAAGTGTTGATTGAAAGGGTTGTGAATGAAACAGATGAAAAAGTATGAGATGCACAAGCGGGATTTAGAAAGGGAATGGGATGTACGGATCAGGTATTATCCTTACGGTGCATAGCCGAAAAGTGTTTGCCTAAAAACAAGAAGGTTTATTGCGCGTTCGTGGATCTAGAAAAGGCCTATGATAGAGTGGTGAGGGATGAATTGTGGTCAGCAATGTCCGTGAACGGTGTGAGCAGTATCCTCATACGAGCATTGCAATTTCTTTATAGGGATTCTTGTGCTTGTGTAAGGATAAACGGGGCATACACTGAATGGTTTAATATCGAAAAAGGTGTTAGACAGGGATGTGTAGCGTCACCGTTGCTGTTTAATCCTTCATAGAAGTCCATCTAGGTAGGCTCCCTATTTCTGCAATCAAGCACTTTAGTGATCTTTTTCTTTAAGTTAGTGCGAAATTCACTATGGAGTTATATTTTTTCATAAAATATCCCCTCATTATAATAATGTCGTTAATGATGTTATAGGACCTAAGTTCAACCTTAAAATATTTAAGGTGGAAATTTAAAGGAACTTTCTTTTAATTTTCCACGTTATTTAATATTATAGATAACCCTTTTCTGAAATTTCTAAGACAAACAATTACATGAAATTTTGAGACACTTGCATTTAAGATTTCCATCCGACGAGTTTTCGTGGATCAACCCTGCCGACTTACTTATTACGTTCCTAAGGGAATTCTAGATATAATCCATAAGGGACCTCTAGAAATAACTTTTCGTAAAGTGCTATTTCTTTTTATCGGTAAGTATAGCAATCATTATCCAAGCTCATACATAACCTTAGTCGTTTAGATAAGAGCCTGTACTTGTATTCAAGTTTCGTTTTATTTATGGAAATCCATTAAATGTAAACATTTCGTTTTTAAGCCGTGGTCGCTCAAGGGATTAGGACTTGCCTTAAAATTGAAATTTTATTTTACAGTTCGCCAGCAAATAGAGTTAAATCTCAATGAATTGTGGATTTTAATTGCTACTCATACACGTGTTCAATTTGAGCGTGTAGTGGCGGTGTAAACATATCCACTACCCTTTTTAGGGTTCCGTAGTTATACAACAAGGAACCCATATAGTTTCGCCATGTCCGTCCGTCCGTCCGTCCGTGGTTTTGCTCAGAGACCGTAGGTGCTACAAATCTGTAATTTGGCATAGTTATATATATTAATTACGCCTAGAAAAATGTAAAATAAAATCTTTAAAAACATTTTTATATTGGGTACTTCACCTACAAGTAAATGGAGGATGATTTTTTTTTACTCGTCTATTCCATCATGTGGGGTATGGTTGGATAGTTCGACCAGCCTACCAACTAAACCGCGATTTTCGGAAATGTAAAAAGTATACATGATAGCAGTATATATAATTAAGTGAAAAGGAAAACTTTCACAGCTAAGTATAATTACGAAGTTAACAAGTAATAGTCGACCAACTTATAAAATGCACTTGTATTAGTAAAAATTTCGTTACAATTCCATAGAAAATGACTAAATACTATAACAGTGGTAGAGCCACGCGGCAGCTTTTGCTGTCGCACGGATGGGCCGGCTCGAACCGGGGTGGTACCACGACCTCACAGAATACCTCTAATCTTCGTTTGCGAATTATTTTAATTAATTGCCCGCCGTGTGGACTAAGATAGAATGCCTCTTTTCCAGTAAAAAAGGTCTCCGGTTCTCTACACTCATCATACGAAACACAGCAGCGTTAAGCTGCTATTTTACGCTGGTATTCTGTGAGAGCGTGGTCCTTTTCCGGTCGAGCCGACCAATACAACTATACTATTAATAACTATAGCTGCAGCATGGATCTACCACGTAAAAATGTTTTATTTTATTTTGTTTCTTTAAGGACGGCCAGAGGTAATTACAATAATACTTGTTCACAAAAAAACAATATACAAGCTTAATTTTTAAGTGTAAAGCCTATTAAAGGCAGCCACAACTTGCTTCACAAGAAGAGTAAACACTTTGTAATATAAATTACAAAATATCAGAAACATAACCTAAAAATAAATCAAAAGCCGAGAAATACCAAAAATATTTTTTTTAAATATACACTAATAAACTGAGACACCTTAAAACAATACAGTGGGGAAATCACAATAACCATTTAAACCAAATAACAAAATTAATACATATAACTCTTAAATATTATCTCTTAAGTTCTGTAGCATTGTTTTTTTAAAAGAGGACAAAGAATTACTAAAAATGTCAACAGAATCCGACATCAAATTCAGCAGACGTGACATTCTAGCCAAACTATTGTTATGACCTAGATTAGATTTAGAAGGAAGTGGATAGAACAAAGGTACAGATTTACGCAAATAACGCCTTGGAACTTTATAATTTTATTTTTCGCAATAGCTCAGCGCTGTCCATAGTTCCATGCACTATTTTATAAAACATTACCATGTCCAGATACTGTCTTCGGTTTAATAAGCTGTCAACGCCGAAGAATTTTAACTTCTCATTATATCCGCCAAGTTTCTTGTCATTTATGTTACTACAATAAGTCAGATTCCTCATAAACCGTTAATGTATCCTTTCTATACGTAGTTGATGGACTTTGTATTGTGATGACCATATTACGCTCCCATATTCTAATATGCTGCGGACATAGGTATTAAATAATATTTTTTGGTTGTGATGTTCATAAATGTTTTACTATTTTTTAATATGAAGCCTAAAGTCCTTGAAGCTTTCTCTATCATGCGGTCCATTTGTGGAATAAAAGTCAGTTTAGAATCCAAAAAAACGCCCAGATCCTTAACAAAATCCACAATCTGTATTTCTTCATTATTTATTTTATACTACATTTTAAATGGAGATAATTTACGTGTGAAAGAGATTTGAGAACATTTGTTGGGATTCAACTGCACATTATTAATGCTACACCAATTTACTAGACCTTCAACATCATTTTGTAAAAGTTGTGAATCATTGGAACAACTAATCACTCTAGCTATCTTTAAGTCATCTGCAAATAATAGGACCTCACTATTCCTTATTTGTTGATCCAAATCATTAATGAACACGTTAAAGAGCCATAACCCCAGGTGAGAACCTTGTGGAACGCCAAAACTGGATATATAGTTATCAGACCTTTAAAAAACCTTTAAAACCTTTAAAAGCGTCAGCAGCCTAATGGCAGAGCATGGACCGCGAACTCGAAAGGTTCCGTGGGTTCGAATCCGTCATTCGACTACTGTAGTGAACCACTTCTAACACAAGCACTTTAAGCTTACCAGAAGTGGTTAAAGGGAATATTAGTAATGTTTAATAGCATTAACACTATTTAAAAAAAAAGAGCTGTAACCGTTTAGTACTACATAGTTAGTTCGACCACGTAGATACGACTCAAACCAATCAACCATAGACCCACAGAAACCGTAATTAGATAATTTATGCAATAGAGTTCAATGGCATACTCTGTGAATTTAGAAAAGTCTGTGTACATAGCGTCTACTTGAAGTTGAGTGTCGACTTTTTCTGTTACGAAACCTACATGAGATATTAAATTTGTTAATGTCGAGCGATTTTTAACAAAACCATGTTGGTTATCAGAGAGGCATCTCTTAAAATAACTAAATAAATAAGGATAGACTACGGCCTCAAATATCTTCGAAAAAGCTGATATTATAGATATTGGTCGATAATTAATAACATTTTTACTAACGTCGTTTTTCAATACTGGGGCGACTTTTGTTATTTTCCATTTCTCTGGAAATACAACTGATCGCAATGATTCGTTAAAATTATGGTTAAGGGCTTACAAAGGGAAGAAGCGCAAATATTTATAAAAACTGGATGATTTCTATACGGACCGGCTTATTTATTTTTATCAAGTCTTTTTAAATATTTGTAAATTGTTTTTGTGGGATATATATAAGGAGCTAAAACAATTAGATGAATTTGTAATGGAAATATTAATGCTACTGGATACTGTGGCATTGGTATAAACGCTTATTACGCTTATTTTTAATGTAAGACCAAAAATACTTAGGCTCGTTGCCTATGCTACTTTCAATTTTAGAAATATATTCTTGATAACAAAATTTTGTATAAATTTTACAGAGTTTGCTCAATAATTATAGCGACATTTCATTAAGCGGGTTTTTATAAATTTTATATTTATGCAATAGAGTTATTTTCGCATTTATTATTCTTATTAAACCTTTATTGAACCAGTGTAGATATTTTCAACTGCGTGATTTCGATTTTGGAATATACTTTTTTATCGTATTATTAAGTATATCATAAAACATATTAATCATCTCATTAACATCATTACAATCAGCAAATTCAAGATACCAGCTTATATTGTTAAGTGATGCCCCAATATTGTTATAATCTGCTTTAACTTCTTTAAGTTGTATTTAGTTTGCAATACATTTGATTTAAGTTCCATCTATGCAGTAAAGGCAAAATTTATGTCCAGAGGTGGATGGTAATGGTCAGTTTGGACTAAGCTATGAACTGAATACAGAACTTTAATGTATTTTAAATTGGATCCACTCAAGCGTCCAGCCCGCGCGATTATTATACCCTTGAACGTCCAGATACGCGCGGCCCTGATTCGGCTGCTACTGCGCTCGCATGTAGTAACAAAAAACCTACATAGCTACTTAACTATAATAGCTAGAATAAAGAAAAAAGCTACGAAAAATTGATAGAAGAATACACATTAAACTAATGTAGGTTTTAAGATCTAAAATAATAATTTAAGATATTAAAAATTGGTGTGAACATAGAATTCGGAGAAAAATAAACGTATAAATTTTATTAATTTACATCACAACCAAGAAATATTGTATTTTTTACAAATAACGCAATGTCACTAAAAACTAGACATATTTACCTGTCTTATGATGCATAGATGTTTATGTTTAATTAAGACTAAGTAGTTAAATAAATCGAAACAAAACACCTACTCCTCTTAATTTTACCGCGAGTTCTCGAGCGCTTTCAACTCGCTTGCGAAGGCAAAATATAAGCAAGATGGCCGCCTATCTCAGGTCTCATACACACTTTGTAATTTAAGAAACTTTAAAAAAGGTAGTTATCAGTTTTTTTAGATGAGGTTTTAAATTAAACACCAATAATAAAATCAAGTTTATTGATATAATAAACATTTTTATTTTCACAAAACCATATTATTACCATCCACTTTTTAAACAAATTGTGCCAAGCGAAAACTATATACCGAAAAAATGAATGATTTTTATTAAATATGAGAATTAAATTATTGTCAATACATAACAAGCAAAATCAAGTGAGTAGAAATCGTAGAACACATCCTCTATATAACTTAAGTGAAGTTAAATAAAAAAGAGAATAAAAGTCGACAATCGTAAACAAAAATAACACAAGAACAAAACCTATGAGATAAGAGCATGACGAAACACTGAGCAAAAAAAAAACTCATAACCCAAATCAACCAAGACCCAGCCTGCAAAAAATAACAAGGCAAAAAATATTGCAAACATATTTCGCTATTTGTACCGAGCCTTATTTAGAACCATTGTGGTTACGTCCATGGATACCAAACTATCCACAACAAAAGACCCGAGGAACACAATAACATTTTTAGGGAATCCTCAGTGAATACAGTTTAATTCTGTTTTTAAAGTGCATTATTATATTTGTTACGAATTATCACTCGTTGCTTAAATATAATTATACTGAAAAACAAATTAAACAAAATTAAAATTGGGCTGATGACTTCACAATGGCCAATTTTTTTTAAACAGTTATAGTTTTTATTTAAAATATGATTCGATTTTAGACTAGGAACTGTGATATGTATCATCATCATCATCATCATTACAGCCCTTCACAAGTCCACTGCTGAACATAGGCCTCCCCCAAGGAATGCCACAAAGCACGGTCCCGAGCCACCTGCATCCATCGACTTCCTGCATGTCTTATCAGGTCGTCACTCCATCTTGTGGGGGGACGCCCTACACTTCGCCTACCGGTACGAGGCTGCCACTCGAGAACCTTTCTTCCCCATCGGTTGTCGGTTCTTCGAGCTATATGGCCAGCCCACTGCCACTTCAGCTTACTAATCCGTTGGGCTATGTCTATTACTCTGGTTCTACTGCGGATATCCTTATTCCTAAGTTTATCACGCAGAGAAACTCCGAGCATAGCCCTCTCCATAGCTCGCTGAGCGACCTTGAGCTTCCTCATACGGCCAGCAGTGAAGGACCACGTCTCAGTTCCGTAAGTCATCACTGGCAACACGCACTGGTTGTACAATTTTGTTTTAAGGTTTTGAGGTATTTCTGACGAGAAGATGTGTCGTAGCTTCCCGAACGCTGCCCAGCCGAGTTGAATCCGTCGATTGACCTCTCGGTCGAAGTTGGACTTACCTAGTCGGACTATTTGTCCCAGGTAAACATACTCGTCAACAACTTCGAGCTTAGTGCTCCCAACAACTACCGGCATATGTGTGACATGGACATTAAACATAATCTTTGTTTTGTCCATGTTCATCTTAAGACCTATCCGTTGGGAGACACTATTGAGGTCATTGAGCATAGTGCTTAGCTCCTCCAGCGATTCTGCCATGAGGACTATATCGTCGGCAAATCGAAGGTGAGTGATGTACTCGCCATTGATGTTAATTCCGTATCCTTTCCAGTCCAGAAGCTTGAAAACGTCTTCCAATGCAGCGGTGAAGAGTTTCGGGGATATAACGTCACCCTGTCTTACACCTCTCTGCAATTGGATAGGTTTCGTACTCTGGTTCTGTAATCGGATAGCCATCGTAGCTCTACTGTACAAACACTTCAACACTTCGATATACCGACAGTCAACTTGGCACCGCTGAAGGGACTGCCACACCGCCCAAATTTCGACGGAATCAAAGGCTTTCTCATAGTCCACATACGCCAGACATAGTGGCAAATTGTACTCTTCGGACTTCTGTACAATTTGCCGTAGGGTATGTATGTGGTCTATGGTGCTAAAGCCCTTTCGGAAACCGGCTTGTTCGGGAGGCTGGAAGTCGTCAAGTCTGCGCGCGAGACGATTCGTAATGACTCTCGAAAACAGCACGTAGACGCGGCTCAGAAGGGAAATCGGTATGTTGTTCTTCAAGAGAGCGTTGTCACCTTTCTTGAAGAACAAGACCACTGCACTTCTGCTCCACGCCTCCGGTGTAATGCCACCATGGAGGACGGAATTAAAGAGCTTCTGAAGGACTTCAAGCACCGGTCTTCCACCCGCTTTCAGAAGCTCCCCTGTAATTCCATCCTCGCCTGGGGCCTTGCCGTTTTTAAGATGCTGGAGAGCCATTCTAATCTCGCTCAGACTGACGTCCGGGATATCTTCGGAATAGTGTCGAATAAGACTCGCTCTTGGATCGTTACTCACACTTGCATGTGGCTCCAACGATGACGTGTACAGCTGCCCATAGAACCTCTCAATCTCACTCAAAATCTCAGGTGCCCCGGAAACGATGCTGCCACATTCGGTCTTCAGCTTTGACAGTTGGCTCTTTCTGGCAGACAGATCTCTGGCAAAGACTTTGGAGCCTTGGTTCCGCTCGATCGCTTCTTCAACACGAGCTGTATTGAAGTAGCGTAAGTCTCGCCGCATGCATTTGGAGATCTGTCTGTTCAGTTGCCTGTATGCTGTCAAATCTGTTGAAGAATGTAGCCTCATCTCCCGTCTAACAGCCATGAGATTAAGAGTGTGATCGGAGAGTTTTTGTGTTCTTCTGCGGTGGGTCTTGCAGAACTTAGCTCCGACCGCATGGACAGTTTCCACGAGCTTGTCATTCATATCATCCACTTCATTGCAGTCTTCTAGGCACTGAAAACGGTTTTGTAACTCGAGCTGAAAGGTTTCGGGACTTTGGATTAGAGCACGAGGGGGACGGAGCGTTGACTTCATTAGACGTGACCTCTCCAACTTAACGTTTAGGTTCAGTGTGCCTCTCACCATTCGGTGATCGCTGCCGGTTTTCACCCTCGCGATCACTTAGACATCACCGAACAGTTTTTTTATAGGATTGGGTGACAAACGAGCGCACAGTCCACCTGATGGTAAGTGGTTACTGTGACCCATAGACATCTACATCTATCCTCAATAAAGACTCAAGATGCAGATGCGTTGTTGTTTATACTTAAACCAAAATGGATATCCCGCTGCCACTCCCCAGTAACCAATTACAAAAGTGCACCGGCGTTCATTGCTTTCGCGGTGGACATTTTTTCAGTGGCTCTGGGTATAGCTTCAGGGGCGGTCGACGTGATTCAATCTATAAAATATTCTGATTCAATTTTGCGTTGTTTTAGTAATAAAACCCGATCGTTGTGTAATAATTCTGCAATAGTAATGTTAAAATACTTTCAGAAGGTGGATTGACGAGGTAAGTTACCAAAATTATTGCTTTTTTTATCACCCTCGCGATCACTGAGACATCACTGAACAGTTGTCGTCTGGTCGTCATAATGAAGTCAATCTCATTTTTTGTCGAACCGTCGGGGCTCGACCAGGTCCGCTTCCTGTGGGGCCGCTTCTTGAAGAAAGAGTTCATCATAAAGAGTCCCTCTTTCTCCATGAAGTCGGCCAGCTGCTGGCCCCTTGGGTTCCGTTGCCCTATTCCAAATTTCCCTACTTTCAGCTCACCGTTCTCTCTTGTGCCTGGTTTTGCATTGAAGTCTCCCATTAACACCGTATATTGGGTTTTGGAGGAATGCATGGCTCTAGAGATATCCTCATACATTTCCTTCACCTCCTCATCGGGGTGTGCCGAGGTTGGTGCGTAAACCTGTATGACCTTCAGCGAATACCGTTTGGTGATTCTGAGTATAAGGTACGCAACCCTCGTCGACACACTCCCGATCTTTACAACGTTGTTAACGAGAGACTTGTGGACGATAAATCCGACACCTCCTTGGGACAGATGGTCGCCCTCCCGGTGATAGAGCAAGTTGCCGGATTCGAGGATTACCGTGTCCTCCCCCTCTCTTCGGACTTCGGATAAGCCTATAATATGCCAGCGCAACTTGTCTATCTTTTCTTCCAGCTCCACGATCTTCTCGTCAGTCCTCAGGGTGCGTGCGTTGTACGTTGCCAGGTCGAGTCGTCTAAGGTGGCAACCGAACCTCCACCGGAGATTCTTAGCACCCCTTGCCCCGCCGTTACCATGGTCGCCACCGTAGCCAGGAATAGCGGGGCCGCCGGGGACTGGGGGCCGTTTATTATTGTCATTGCTCATGGGGGGGTATATTGCCATAGTTGCCACGCTTGGCGAGCGGGTTGGCAACCGCAGTTTTTTTATTGTATTTATGCCGTTACCAGGAAGATGCTGCTGCCCATCTCCTGCCTGTTTCCCTTTGTCGCCTTTTACGACACCCACGGGAGGATATGGGGTAGTGGATATTCTTGACCGCCACTACACGGCTTGATATGTATACGTAATTATAAAGCCCAAATCATCTAGTTTACTATGATGTATAATAATCTAAGAAATATTAAATAAAACTAAATGACTTACGACACTACAAAAACACAAAACACCGAGTGTAAAGGCGACTGAAGCACTGAAGTTAGATAATTATTTGTTCATTCGTCAAAGCTTGTTACACTGCCATCTCGTATTTAATACGTAAAATAGTTCGTCAGCTATCGATTCCATAAACGAAACTCACAAAAAGAACCGCAGATGGCCCCTAGATGTCAGTTTTATAAAATTTGATGCTATGGATACTATAGTATCCAGGACGGACAACGCTACTTTTATTTTGGATACCGTAGTATCCATGGACGTGTGAGTGGAGACTAGATCAAGGACTTTATCATTTTTATTCTTTATATTATTATATTGTTTTAAGTCATTAAGAGATGAAAAATGTATTAACGTTTGGCCTAAGTTGGAGGCGTAACGAATTGGACTGCATGTCCAGTCAATACTGCTTAAATTAAAAACACCTAAGAGACACACATTTTCAAATCCTTTAGATACTCTATTAAAATTGTCTGTAAAATGTTTTAAAATAGTATGATTCACGGGGGAAGGTAGGTATACCGCAAAAATCGTCATTTTGAATGTCTAGGATTCTATTTTTATCCATAAATCCTCACATTTAATCTCAAGCCCAACGAGCCTAGTAGATTTTAGCCTGTTAGAGAGAGCAATTAATACACCGCTACCCACCTTTGAACAATGAAATCCAGAGCTTTCGCGATCACGTCTGTAAATACTATAGTGATTATCGAGGATCTCAGCATTAATAGATTGGTTTAACCAAGTTTCAGTCAATATTATAATCTCATAATCAGCACAGAAAGCATTACAAAAAGATCATGTGTTTTGTTTCGAATTCCGCGGACGTTCTGGTAATATACAGATATAACGTTAGAAATCTGACAGCATACACAAATAGTAAAGACACTCTAATTTCTCCAAACTACTCATAACTCTTATGTATTGGCGAGGTATCTGTCTTACGCATGAAGATCTTGCCCTGCTTTACCAACACAAACTTGTAACTTTTCTCTTTGTCTTTAAGACGAGCAGCAGCGTTGATTTTCTTATTTAATGGAGAAAGATGTTCCGTTATGAACACGGGCGTCTTGCCAGCTATGGCTTGTATTGAGTTTTTCGTTAGAATTAGCCTCATTAAACTTTATTATCTTGGTTAAAAAGTTGTCAATTATTTTGTTAAAAAGATCTTGAACGGCAGCTCTTTAAGTCCATCTTTGCTACACGTCTACATACATGGATGTCAGTTTCTTTGATATCGCAAGAGACGGTTTTGGCAAGTTGTAAGACACATAGTATTTCAATATTTTTGGACCGACTATGCTGTTCTATAGTTTGCAGTCTAGCTGTGATATCTCTGGTAGTATCAACCATGGATTGGTATTTCTTTTCAGATAAACTTTGCAGGTTCTAAGTTCTTCTTAATGGTATCATATTTGTCGTTTTAAAATGCTATAGCCTTTTCAGTTGCTTCTATCATTCTGTCGAAGGAATGTATTTCTTCCTTAACCATATTATTATGTACACATAAGACCTGGCAAACACTCACCTGGGTAATTTCTGAGCTGCCCAACGTTTACCGGGCCCGGTGTGATGTATCTTCTGGCCAAATGTGTCCACTATTGTTCTTTCATCCACAGGTCAGGTATGGAAAACTGCCTTAGTATTCGATGGAGCAGGGGAATGTGATCTTATCTACTGTTGGTAATGAAACGCGCACGTAATCTGTACCGTCAAAAGCGTTAGTGCTTGCGTTGACGAGGAAGTTGGCCGTTACTAGCGGTCGTTGCGGGTGTAGTTCAAAAAAATGTTGCTCGCTTCAAAGTTAAAGAGTGCTTGCCAGTAAGAAAAAATATTTATTCAAAATGTCATGCGTAAGATGAAATGTTTTCCTTTCAAATTGCACTATTTCTAGTTATAAAATTATACCGAAACATTAATGAAAAAAAAAGAAAAAGATATCAAATACGGAACACATATCTCTAACAATGTGCTTGAATGTATCTAGCAACGAATTTTTAACAAGCTCCAGTTCTTCTTTTATTATGTTTTTTATATCAGTGGAAGTGAGAGATGATTGTGGTGACATTTCTCTGCGTCTCATTTTTACATTTTGAGTTGTTACCTCCTTTCATCCTAACAAATTTACAATCTGGACATTCCCAGAATTTCGGACAAGCGGCACAAGTTAATTAAATATTTTTTTTTAATTTCTCCTCTTGTTTTAGGCATAGTTGTAATAAATATATTTTTTTTTTTATTATAGTTTTTGAACAATTCTAAATTCAAAGATTTGACGTTTGAAAGTGTTGATGTTTGACAAACGAAATTTCTATTACGAGAAATTTTTTATGCGTGATAGAGCCATGCTGCAGCTATATTATGGTTGTAGCACGAATGGGTCGGCCCGACCGGGGAAGGCCCACACTCTCAAAGAATACCAGCGTAAAATAGCAGCTTAACGCTGCTGTGTTTAGTTTGGTGAGTGTAGAGGAGAACCGGAGACCCTTTTTACTTGAAACGAGACATTCCATCTCAGTCCTCACGGGTGACAACGCATCTGCATTTTAATTCTTAATCGAAGATAGATGTAGATGTCTATGGGCCACAGCAACCACTTACCATCAGGTGGACTGTGTCCTCGTTTGTCACCCTTATTCTATAAAAAAAAAATCTTAAAAATTATATTCACCATCTTTAAAGCACTGCACAAAGAGAAGACCAAAAAAATAGGAAACACTATTCTTTTTTTAAATACTAATAATGCTAATAGCATTTAGCAGTTCTCTCACTCCAACATCCATCTTTAGCTCATGCAACGTGACCTGTCCACCTCCATTTTGGTCTACATATTAATTTTGCTAATATATATAATATATTTTAATCTAATATTTTTGTTGTTTTTCTTATTCATTTATTTTTTGTTAATCTCTTACCTTAACCCCAAAAATGTTTCTCCCTATTGCATGCTGAAAAACCTGAAGTTTATTTATTATTGTTTTTGTTAGTGCTCAACTTTTTACAGTCATAGAGTAGTCTAATAATTGAATAGAATATTTTTATACAACATAGATTACAAGTTATACTTGCTTGAAAGTTATTTATGTTTTACCATTGCATCGGTTCGAAAAATCCTCTAAAAACCAGAAAAAAAATCAGTAAGGAACCCAGCGGAACATTTTTTAAATCTTATTTTATAATAATTTACAGTGTAGATAAATTGAATTATACATCAGAAATAACCTCATTCATTGGGGGTTATTGTTAGTCATGTATTCTATGATATTATAAATACGTTATACTTATAAAATTTCATCTATTCTATTTCGTGGCGGCATTATGTTTTAGGGGGCGGCATTTTGGGGATAAAAGTCAATCCCCGCCTTATCTTTTTCAACAATATCTATAATATTTTCAGTAAGTAATAAATAACTCGACATTATTTTGATTCATTAATTTTAAATAATATATACAAATCTACGGCTGATACTACTAGAGGCATGAGCTAAGAGTGTTGTTGTAACAGACGCAATAACGTTTTATGCATTTTATGTGGCATTAGTATGCAAATATACATACAGAGCGATGCGCTTACTGAGCTAATGAATATGTAAGCTTTAGCAACGTCAGCTACTGCAACCTTAATTAAACTATGCCGACACTTCGGATTACAAATGACGTAAAGCACAAAACGAGTTTTCAGCCGTAGCAAGCGTAAAATAATGTTTTATATGTAAATATTTTTTTTATTTATATTACAATACACCTATATTATTATGGTTTTAAAAATCGATTTCTGGACCATTCTTAATCCTTTTCAGGGTCTTTTAAAAAAATCAGCGGCTAGTTGTTCTACCACGTAAAAAAATGTAATGACAATTAAAGGAAGAATGCTGAGATTAGCAGACTCAATTGTGTCCCAAGCTTTTGGTGAACGGATAGAATTTATGACCAAGCCCGTGTTAAAATATCCCATGATTATATTTTCTAGAGCCAGTTCTAAATCAGCGAGACATTCTATAGAAAGAGGACAACAGGGCAACTACAAGTGCGGCATAAATAAAAGATTAATTAAAATTTTAACTGTTTATTTTAGCACTTAAAAGTTATATTCACCATCTTTAAAGCACCGCACAAAGAGGAGACCAAAAAAATAGGAAACAATATTCTTTTTATTAAATACTAGTAATGCTAATTGTACACTAGTATTTAAAAAAAGAATATGTAGAAGGGTCATGAAGAATATAGAGAACTTAAATGGAAAGCTTTATCCCACTTCTGATGTAGAAAGGGTAATTGAGTATAGTACAGAGACTAATTTTGTAGTTAGGAATAATAATTAATTCGTTTACACGAATCAATTATCCAACGAGTCGAGGATAAGCTAGTAATGGAATACGACAAGCGTACCGTTCCACGTCAGAGCCAAGACTGTCCTAACGGCGGCCGCGCCGTCCGTTTTATACAAGCAAAACGGGCGCCACCGCAGGTGCAATGGTGCAGGTGTGCTGAACACGTGTTATTTACAAGAATTCTGTCTAACTGCACCAACGGCTACCGCGCCGCACGTGCAATGGTGCTGGTCCCGTCAAATACATTACTAATAAAGTAATAAACAATATGCGTGTTATTTGAACCCGCAACCTTTCGAGTTCGCGGTCCGCACCCTTTTTTTAACATGGGAATATGCCTAGGCATACCCGCCTCGTGGCCAAGGACGGGTTATGTCGGACTCGTACGGACTAAAACCCCATGGTGTTCCACCTTCGCCGCATATTGGCAGGGCCACGGGAATGCTTTCGCACACATCCGCGGCCCCACCAGCGCCGGGCGCCCTATGCTAGCCCCTTCTCGGGGAGGAGTTCTCCTCCCCGCTCCAGAAAGCAAAGCGCTCCAGGAACACAAGGCACGCCCCCCTACTCGGCGTCCAACTCCACCTGCGTATCGGACCCCCCTCCCCCCCGAGTTCGATTCGCGGAGGTCATGGGGCCAGGAAAATCGAGTGCTTAGTAGCACCCGCTTTCCCAACCCCAACGGCGGATCTGGTCTCTGGCTCCGCCGCCAACCAAGTTTCGGTCGCAGAAGGTAGGGAGAGCGGCGCCTCGCAACACCGACACTCCTCTCCCCCCGCGGCCCCACCACCACCGCATCAACGGTGCGGCCCCGTCTGAGTCGCGAAGGATAGGGCGAGTGGCGCATCGCCATACCAACACTCCTCTTCCTCCGCGACTCCACCTCGGCTGCAGTGATAGGGATAGAGAACACCCCTCTCACCGCAGCCCACCGACACACATCCGCAGTGGGCTCGCCAAGCCCACTCGGAGTGGCCACCTCGGGCCGGTCCTACACCTCGGACCAGCCAAGGGGTTCCTCTGTGTTCACCGTGGATGACCAAGCCACGGCTACTAAGCCCCCCCGCCACGACAAGGCGGGAACCCGTTCGGGGGGGCGGCCCGCACCCTGCCTTAAGGCTTCTGTCGACTACTACACTGTATCTATTCTAACTCATTCTCTCGCAGGCTATATCCTATAGACGTATCCTATATGTAGATGTAGATCCAATTGTCTTAGTGTCGCTTTTTCGTCCCATCCAGTTTCAAATCACAACGATACTAAAGAAGTTTTCACTTCAAAAATGATTGTGTTAGGAGTGGTTCACGACAGTAGTTGAATGGCGGAACTAAACCCACAACCTTTTGAGTTTGTCGAACCGCACCCTGCCATTAAGCTACTGTCGCTTACTACACTCTATTCTATCTCATTCTCTCCCAGGCTAAATCTTATAGATGTATAGGTTTGTCTTTTTTTGTTCAGCGTTTTCGTTTCATCAAGTTTGAAATCACAACGATGCTAAAGAAGTTTTCAATAATCTTGCATAGTATAAAAATAATCTTTAAATTGTTCTATTGTCATATACATAATTTAGGTACCATTATTTAAAATTTTATTTTATTATTTGGTATTTGATAATTAAATAATACAATATTCAAGAATGAAAAAGATAGACAGGCTGTGTTGAAAAAATTTAACGCAAATGTTTTGGATGTCGATCTAGTGCAAATGGTTTTATCAAACCCCAAATCAAAGATGTCAAGAGGGTTATTCCGACTTGCTTCTAGGACGGAATAATTATCTTCTCTATCTAGTATAAGTTTCTTTTTAGGTTATTAATTTAACTAGTACTCTCAATTATACATTTTTATTTAGTTGATAGTGTTAGCAGTAATTAGTATAAGGTATGATGAGATTGGCATGTCATTTTGACTAAAATCCCAAAAACAAATTAAAGAAAAAAAAGAATACAATATAATTATTGTTTTTTAATCTGTTACCGACATTATTTAATTAGATTTATGGTTTATTGTACATACATAACTAATCAATTCTTACTAATGTCATATCTAAACTTTTGTTAAAATAATTATCTTTAAAGTGTGCAGTTTTACAAATGAATATTGTAATATTTTAATTTCATGTTATTTTTTTTTAATAAAGGTCAAATAAATAAATAAATTCTATTTTATGAATTTCTGCCTCTCTCTGCCTCTAAGCCTTGAAATTCTTTTTCTAACGCCAAGCAAAGCTCAGTAATTTTATTAAGAAAAAATGTTTGTACTTTTTCCTGAATTTTGAAACTAATACGATAAAAATATTAATTTCAATTTAACAATGAGGGCTAATAATCTTTCACTCACCAGATGTCGCTAGTTGCGACTGAGGTAAAGTTTTTTGTTACACAATGTCAGTTAATTGAAAAATTAGTTTTATGAAAATAGTTTATCATTATCTAGAATATTATATTAATACACAACACAATGCGTCAGTGGTTTGCTTTTTAATTTTTTGCACTTTATAACTCTTTTTTTTAAAAATCGGCTTTTAGTTATATTTTTTAGTTTGGTTTATTCATTTCTAATGTAATTAATATAAAATATAACTAATAATACAGAAAGAAACCTTAAAAATTACATTTTCGTAAGAAATTATCATCCCCGCTATGAAATCTGTCAAATATTTTACCTCACTGTAAAGTGGCGCCGCCCTGGTGGTAGAAAAAGTCGTGGATGCCCTCATTACCACATAAAGATCAACCCATGTCAGGTTGAGGTTTTGCAATCAACGTGCGGTCTATGCAGACATACAGGTATTACTTTCAATGACACATTAGACCATTTCTTTTGTTTTAAAGTGCATTTTTACAAAGTATTGTAATAAGATCTATGATTATAGTATTATTAAAAGTTTATAAAATCGATAAGAAATCGATTAGAAAATGGAATAAATTAAAAAAATAATAATCTAAATACATACTCATAAATAAATATAAATATCTCGCAATGATTAAAATGCTTTAAATTTAGGATCATTATTAATTGAGTTGGGTATTACTTCTTATTCTGGCAATTGCGTGTAAATACTTGTACTATTAGCTTTATTCTGTGTAAATACTAAAAAGTTATACATCCAACGCCACTTAAAGAATTTTCACTTAGCGGTTAGTTATCTCAGAGTCTATTTCTCCTGATAATATCTCGTTTAAGCGAAATACGTGTCGTATAATAGACAGTGGTGCGTTTCCTAGTGTACAGGTTACAGTGGTGTTAAAAGTAACCGCATTGGGTCAGAACTCAAATAGAACGGCCCTATTACAGCCACTATTAAAATCGGCTATAATAGTGCATGCAATTGTAGTGAGAGGGAGATGCTCTTCAAACTAGGTAATACCCGCTATTTTTTATTTTTCAACGCAGATCTTAGGTAACTAGCTTCCACATCTGTTAATAAATTTTGATCTCTTATAAGTGCCACAACAATAAAGTGAGAAGGAAATTATAAAGTTTTGTTTTACTCTAACCAAATCCACTCATCATGCTTTCTAATTAATATATTATATTACAAATTTTCATCGATTGCTTTAAAATTTCGTCAGATCATTACATTAGAACACGCGCGTTTTTATATATGTATTTGAAAAAAACGTTGGACTCACAGCAATGCGTCTCTTTACTTGTACCTGTCAAGTTAATAAAGTTCTAAATAAAATTGAAAAGACAAGCGAACTCATGGTAAGTGGCTACTCCAGTCAATGAACACCTGCATCCAACTTTAAACAAAGAAATCTACAAATGTGTTGTCGCCACCTAGGACTAAGATGGAATGCCAGCCTGTAATTATATTGCTTTCTTTACCCTTCAGAGCGAAACAAAGCAATGCACGCACTACAGCATGGCGGTAGAAATAAGCAAGACGGTGATACCTACACAGGGGACTCCCAGGCAAAAGAGATAGATGATTTCTCCTCTTTCACTTCCACTATCGGTTGTATTGAAAATGCCCTAAGAAATACTTTACTGACGCCAGTTTTTCAGGCCTATTATGATAGTATTAGGGCTCTTCAAGGTTTCTCTTTCGCCAAAGGGCCAACGTGACCGCCATTTCAGACGATAACGCGACCTAATAAAACTTCAATCGAGTTCACAACTATATCTCTACATTTAACAGCTTACTTTTACAGATAACCACTAAATTGGCGGTAAGCTATGTAAGTACTGTTTCCGATAAACTAGTTTCTAGTGGTTTGTAGAATATATCGATAGAATATAAAGGCGACTGAGGGAAATGAAACAGGAGATGGGCAGCAGGGCAGCAGTATCTTCCTCATAACAAATTAAAAAACTGCGGTTGCCATCCCGCCTGCTAAGTTAGGTAATTATGGCAATTATCCCTCTATGAAAAAAATCGACTTTTGAATGAATGATGTGGTATAACAAAATCGAGTTACATTACCGAGTTGAGCTTTGTACGCGATTCTCTTTAATTGAACGACTTTCTTTTCATATTTCCTACACAAGGAGTATGAAAGGCAACTAGCTCATTAAAACATTCCATCTGAATGAACACGCTAGAAAGAATACAAAGCCATTTCTTTAATAATTTTTTATAAAATAAGAGTGACAAACGAGCACACAGTCCACCTGATGGTAAGTGGTTGCTGTGGCCCAAGACATCTACATCTATCTTCATTTGCGAATTAAAATGCAGATGCGTTGTCAGCCGTGAGGACAAAGATGGAATGCCTCTTTTCCAGTAAAAAGGGTTTCCGGTTATCTACACTCACCATACGAAACACAGCAGCATTAAGCTGCTATTTTACACTGGTCATTTTCCTGTATTACTTATTCTGAACCTTCTCTGAAAATTTGGCCGGTTATTACAAAAAATATATAGGTAAATTTTTAAGGGTTGTTATTTTGTAGAAGCGTGCCCAAAGTGACAATAGTACTGGAAATTTAAAAAGTCGTGGGTTCGAATCCACCATTTGACTAGGTGCCTATTAAAGTGAACCAACCCTGACAATCACCCGTGTAGTGGCGGGTAAGAATACTCACTACCCCATATCTTCCCGTGGGTGTCGTAAAAGGCGACAGAGGGAAACTGAGGTAGAGGATGGGTAGCAGCATCTTTCTGATAACAGCAAAACAACAATAAAAAACTGAGGTTGCCAACCCAGTACCCGGCAGCCCCGCTATTCCTGGCTACAGTGGCGACCATGGTAACGGCGGGGCAGGGGGTGCTAAGAATCTCCAGTGGAGGTTCGGTTGCCACCTACGACGACTCGACCTGGCAACATATAACGCACGCACCCTGAGGACTGACGAGAAGATCCTAAAGCTGGAAGAAGAGATAGACAATTTGCGTTGGAGTGTCATAGGATTATCTGAAGTCAGAAGAGAGGGGGAGGACACGGTCATCCTCGAATCTGGCAATTTGTTCTATCACCGGGAGGGCGACCATCTGTCCCAAGGAGGTGTCGGATTTATCGTCCACAAGTCTCTCGTTAACAAAGTTGTAAAGATTAGGAGTGTGTCGACGAGGGTTGGGTACCTTATACTCAGAATCTCCAAACGTCATTCGCTGAAGGTTATACAGGTTTACGCACCAACCTCGGCACACCCCGATGAGGAGGTAGGGGAAATGTATGAGGATATCTCTAGAGCCATGCATTCCTTCAAAACCTACTATACGGTGTTAATGGGAGACTTCAACGCAAAACTAGGCACAAGAGAGAACGGTGAGCTGAAAGTAGGGAATTTCGGAATAAGGCAACGAAACCCAAGGGGCCAGCAGCTGGCCGACTTCATGGAGAAAGAGGGACTCTTTATGATGAACTCTTTCTTGCAGAAGCGGCCCCACAGGAAGTGGACCTGGTCGATAAATGAGATTGACTTCATTATGACGACCAGACGACAACTGTTCAGTGATGTTTCAGTGATCGCGAGGGTGAAAACCGGCAGCGATCACCGAATGGTGACAGGCACACTAAACCTAAACGTTAAGTTGGAGAGGTCACGTCTAATGAAGTCAACGCTCCGTCCCCCTCGTGCTCTAATCCAAAGTCCCGAAACATTTCAGCTCGAGCTACAAAACCGTTTTCAGTGCCTAGAAGATTGCAATTCAGTGGACGATATGAAAGACAAGCTCGTGGAAACTGTCCATGCGTTCGGAGCAAAGTTTTGCAAGACCTGCCGCAGATGAACACAAAAACTCTCCGATCACACTCTTAATCTCATGGCTGTTAGACGGGATATAAAGCTGCAGTGTTCAGTAGATTTGACAGCACAGGCAATTGAACAGACAGATTTCCAAATACATGCGGCGAGACCTACGCAACTTTAATACTGCTCGTATTAAAGAAGCGATCGAGCGGAACCAGGGCTCCAAAGTTTTTGTTAGAGATCTGTTGGCCAGAAAGAGCCAACTGTCGAAGCTGAAGACCGAGTGTGGCAGCGTCGTTTCCGGGACATCTGAGATTTTGAGTGAGATTGAGAGGTTCTATGGGCAGTTGTACACATCATCATTGGAGCCACACGTAAGTGTGAGTAACGATCCAAGAGCGAGTCTTATCCGTCACTATTCCGATGATATCCCGGACATCAGTCTGAGCGAGATTAGAATGGCTCTCCGGCACCTTGAAAACGGCAAGGCCCCAGGCGAGGATGGAATTACAGCGGAGCTTCTGAAAGCGGGTGGAAAAACGGTACTTGAAGTCCTTCAGAAGCTCTTTAATTCCGTCCTCCATGGTGGCACTACACCGGAGGCGTGGAGCAGAAGTGCGGTGGTCTTATTCTTCAAGAAAGGTGACAACGCTCTCTTGAAGAACTACAGACCGATTTCCCTTCTGAGCCGCGTCTACGTGCTATTTTCGAGAGTCATTACGAATCGTCTCGCGCGCATACTTGACGACTTCCAGCCTCCCGAACAAGCCGGTTTCCGAAAGGGCTTTAGCACCATAGACTACATACATACCCTTCGGCAAATTGTACAGAAGTCCGAAGAGTACAATTTGCCACTATGTCTGGCGTATGTGGACTATGAGAAAGCCTTTGATTCCGTCGAAATTTGGGTGGTGCTGCAGTCCCTCCAGCGATGCCAAGTTGACTGTCGATATATCGAAGTGCTGAAATGCTTGTACAGTAGAGCTACGATGGCTATCCGAGTACAGAACCAGAGTACGAAACCTATCCAATTGCAGAGAGGTGTAAGACAGGGTGACGTGATATCCCCGAAACTCTTCACCGCTGCATTGGAACGCGTTTTCAAGCTTCTGGACTGGAAAGGATACGGTATTAACATCAATGGCGAGTACATCACTCACCTTCGATTTGCCGACGATATAGTCCTTATGGCAGAATCGCTGGAGGACCTAAGTACTATGCTCAATGACCTCAATAGTGTTTCCCAACGGATAGGTCTTAAGATGAACATGGACAAAACAAAGATCATGTTTAATGTCCATGTCACACCTATGCCGGTAGATGTTGGGGACACTAAGCTCGAAGTTGTTGACGAGTTTGTTTACCTGGGACAAATAGTCCGACTAGGTAAGTCCAACTTCGACCGAGAGGTCAATCGGCGGATTCAACTCGGTTGGGCAGCGTTCGGAAAATTACGGCACATCTTCTCGTCAGGTATACCTCAAAACTTGAAAACAAGACTGTACAACTAGTGCGTGTTGCCAGTGATGACCTATGGTACTAAGACGTGGTCCTTCACTGCTGGCCGGATGAGGAAGCTCAAGGTCGCTCAGCGAGCTATGGAGAAGGCTATGCTCGGAGTTTCTCTGCGTGATAAACTTAGAAATGAGGATATCCGCAGTAGAACCAGAATGACTGACATAGCTCAACGGATTAGTAAGCTGAAGTGGCAATGGGCCGGCCATATAGCTCGAAGAACCGACAACCGTTGGGGAAAAAAGGTTCTCGAGTGGCGGCCTCGTACCGGCGGACGAAGTGCATAATAATATATGCATAATAATCCAACGTCTGCCGCGCGGATGGATGCATGGCTAGCGGCAAGCCTAATCGTTAGCGTGCCACACTGCCCTGGGACCGGGCAACCCCAGGATTAGGCCAACCTTACCCTGGTCTGCGGGGGTCTGCTGGGGGGGACAAACCTTTCCCTCGTTATTCGTGTAAATTATTAATTAACCAAAATGGCGGCGATGTGGTTCGCCACCCATCACGTCTCGTTTCTCACGGGGGCGAAAAGCGGCCCACTGAGAGCCGCTTCGCTACGTTGAATGTAAGAGTAGGAATGGGTGGTAAGGTAGATGAAGTATGTCAGATGATGGATGAACGATGCATTGATATTCTGTGCGTGAACGAAACCAAGACGAAAGGATGTGATACCACGGTTCATGGCCCCTACCCGGCATACTGGTCGGGAGTCCCGCAAACTAGCCGAGGCTGTCAGGGAGTTGGTGTGATTCTTTCATCTCGAATGTAAGTAATGGAGCATGAATGTTTAAGCCCAAGACTCCTCTGGATTAGGTTAAAAGATGGACTCACTCGCTTGTTTATCCTTGGGGTCTATGCACCGACGGATCTGCGTGGAGGTGGGTCATTAAAATCCCAACAAGAAAAAGAGGAGTTTTGGGATGAAATGAGAATGAGAATGGCATGAAAGAGGTCTTGAATAAATGCGGAGAAAATGAACAGATCGTGATGTTAGGGGACTTTAATGGATGGGTTGGAGTAAAGCGTGATGGGTATGAAGGAGTTATTGGCAGACGTTGGATTATTATGCATATATTATTATGCACTTCGTCCGCCGGTACGAGGCCGCCACTCGAGAACCTTTTTTCCCCAACGGTTGTCGGTTCTTCGAGCTATATGGCCGGCTCATTGCCACTTCAGCTTACTAATCCGTTGAGCTATGTCAGTCATTGGGGACGAGAGAGAGAAACAGTGTATTGTGTAACTCTGGTGGGCATAGTGGTTGGTTTCTGGAAAAAAATATAACTCGGATGCGGAATGATACCCAATAGCAAACGATTTCTATCAGAGTTACATAATCGCACTGCTAGTTAAATTTAAAGTTACAGTAAAGTTACAATATACGTCCCACTGCTGGACATAGGCCTCCTCTCGTTTCTGAGGGCCATGGTAGCTCAGGAAACGGTAGAAGTACAGGGGCTAAGTACTCGCTATAAATTTCACAGTACGAAAGTAACCCGGTTTCGATCCTCGCCAGCATTAGTGAAATTTTTAATTGCAATTTTAAGTGATGATTTGCTCGACGGTGAAGGAAATCATTAAGAGAAAACCTGCATGTCTGAGAAATAAGAAAAAAAATAGTGATCGATGAGCGTGGCGGACATTTCCTTACCTAAAACCTTCTCATAAACTGGCTAGTCTATATTAAAATTATGTAAAACTACTTAAATACTTTGATTTGCATTTTATAATTATTTTTGCTAGCATAACTACAAGTTTGACTTAAAGAAGGTTGGTTTTTCGTTTTGTAAATACGTATACTCGTACGATATTGACCTAAATGTCTCAAATTCTAAAACTCAAAGCTTATTGATCTTATTATGCTAATGACAATGGAAATTAGGTCTGGTGATTTGACACAGCTTACACTCATTCGTCATAAAATCGCTTTGAATATCCATCCTATTCGTAGTTTTATATCGTAATGCTGTTCAATCATAATTTAATTTTTTATTCATTATTTATTTCAATTTCATTTGACTGCCCTAGGAGGGTACCAGCATACCTGGAGAATCCCTCGCTGAGCATCCACGACCAAACTACTCCACTCCTAAGCGTGGGTGCTCAGGCTGCCCCGCGTATTCTGAGGGGGGGGGGGGGGACAAAAATTCCGCTCGCGACTAAAACTGCTCCGGGCAAGCGGAGCAATAAGAGCAATATCCGTGAATTTTTGCAACATCAGGGGACTTCATTCCAACCTTAACGCTGTCCATTACCATCTGGAGACGACTAAGCCGTCCTTGCTCTTTTTAACCGAGACTCAGGTATCCTCTCCAGCTGATACTTCATATCTCTTCTACCCGGCGTACAAATTAGAACATTCCTTTGTGCCTCGGGCTGGGGTTTGCGTATACGTCAGAGAGGACATCTGTTTTCGAAGCCTCAGCAGTCTTGAAGGTACCTGTCCGTGCTATGGCTGCGCGTATACAGCAATGACCATCCCCGCGTCTACGGGTGCCTGTATCGGTCCCATAGCGGTAATGCCGACACAGACCGACTCATCGACCACGTCCAAATGGCTGCAGACTCCGTGCTACAACAGGTCCCATCCGCAGAGATCGTGATACTCGGTAATTTTAACGCTCACCACGCTGAATGGCTTGGTTCCTGTTTGACCGATTATGCGGGTAGATCTGTCTATGACTTTGCCTTGGCAACTTGGTCTAACACAACTGGTTACTTCGCCTACGCGAATCCCAGATGTGGAAGATCATGTACCTTCCCTGTTGGACCTTCTGCTGACCTTTCATCCGGACGGATATCAGGTCTCCGTCGATGCTCCTTTGGGCTCTTCGGACCATTGTCTGACCCGGAGTACGGTGCCACTCACGCGCCAATCGCAGTTGGGATCTGCAGCTTGCCGCCGTGTTTGGCAATATAGGTCAGCCGATTGGGACGGAATGCGGTCTTTTTTTGCATCCTACCCTTGGAAGCGGGTTTGCTTCTTGCCGGAAGAACCCAGCGTTGTTGCCGATTCTGTTGCTGATGTGGTACTTCAGGGTATAGAACTTTTTATTCCATCCACTGTGGTGCCCATCGGAAGCAGATCCCAGCCATGGTTTGGTCGCTCCTGTAAAATAGCATCACGCTATAAGCAGGAGTCCTGCCGGGCCTGGGCTGATGTATTAACGTGGATATAAATACCAGCGCACTTAAAAAGAAATATAATTCCGCTTCCAGGACCTTCAAAAGCATCATTGCCAAGGCAAGGTCTGAGCATATCGGTAGAATTGGCGAGAAGCTAGTTCACCTTCCTTCGGGAACCCGTGCATTTTGGTCTCTCGCCAAGGCTGTCCAAGGAAACTTCTGTCAGCCATCTCTTTCATCTCTGCACAAAGAGGACGACTCACTGCCCCATGCCGCAAAGGAGAAAGCCGATCTTTTAAGTTTTCTCTTTGCGTCCAACTCGACTCTTGATGACGGGGGGAATACACCGCCGACCGTCCCGCGGTGTGAGTGCTCCATGCCGGATGTGCGATTTACACAGCGCTCGGTTCGTAAAACACTCTTCTTCCTGGACGTTAGCAAGTCAAGTGGGCCTGATGAAGTCCTTCCCATTGTGCTGAAGACGTATGCTCCGGAGTTGGCACAGGTTTTAACGCGTCTTTTGTTTTGTTTGTCTGTTGTTTCGGTTGTTAATGGGCGGCGGTAGCCACTTACCATCAGGCTAGCCGCATGCTCGTTTGCCCCCTCCTATAAAAAAAATCATAAACTGAGACACATATAAAAATCAACTTGCAAACATTAACGTGCAATTTGTCATTTGAATATGTATCAAAGTAAATTACTATCCACCTGATCGTAAATGCCTAATGCTGTCCGACACCTGCAACTAACTTCAGTAGAAGGAAGGCTTGCGTTACATTACAGCCTGTAATTTTACTGGTTTTCTATACTCTTCAAGATGTAATTCAGAAAAGAAATATACAGAAATAAGTAAGAGCATGGTAGCTACCCAGACGAACTCCTAATTATAAATGGAGTCATACCATCATGAGTATTACAACGGGAGATAGGTGCACAGTGAAATTTTTTTTTGGTATCTTCATTAAATGTAACTAATTTTACATTTTTTCGCGCGTTTAATTTGAACTTTTTAACACAAGACCTTACGATACCTTCTTTCCGTATTCAAAATGTGTTGATGTGTTCAAATATGGTGTAAAACGAACCAATGGACCGTGCAGTGGCGGTGTAAGAATATCTACTACCGCATATCGTCCCGTGGGTGTTGTGAGAGGTGACAGTGGGAAACAAACCAGGACATGGGCAGCAGCGCTTTCCTAATAACGACTAAAAATAAAAAAACTGGTGTTGCCAACCCGCAATAAGAAATGCACATGTTCGTGCTCAACATTCGAGTACTCCAATGCTGTCATGCGTAGATTTCCGTTCCGCAGTCTCTGTTGAGACCGGCTGCTTTAAACAAAATTCGATCTGTAGGATATTATTATGCCTCAAAGTAATCAAAATATTTACTTTCTTCCTCTTTATTAGCAATTATAAAAGTCAGCTGATGACTATGGGACTCTCCCCTTGCATGGAGGATTTGCCTTTATGTGGAGGATTTGCCTTTATGGTCGGGCTTGGCGGTCGGATTCACGATCACCGTACAAGACCTCTCACGCTTTGACGCTGCTCCGTTATTAGCCTTTGTGTAAGGCTCATTACCGAGCAGCGTCATTATGTAATCAAAATCATTTTTTTTTTATTTTTATAGATGCTGCAACTCATTCCTAAGTCACAGCGCCACGGAGCCTGTGACTTAGGAATGAAGAGATCAACATATTTCGCTATTTCTTTTTGGGGCATGTTTTGAACGTAAATTATATTTTATTTACTACGGCACTTCGTTAACCGGGATTTCGCGGCAGGAGACAGCCGCAACGGAATCACGTCGCGAGCTTTCGCGTATCTTAGCAGTAGACGTATTTTAATAAATATAAATAAAATTAATTATTATAATTAATAAATATGAATAATATGTATTTAAATATAAAACTTTTTATTTGAAGCAGACATAATTCTGCAAAGAACTTCGTTGACTGAAAGCATTTTTGATTATTGATATATATATATATATATATATATATATATATATATATATATATATATATATATATGTGTGTGTGTGTGTGTGTGTGATCATAACAGATTACATGCATGCCTAAAACTTATTTCAGACCAAAAACCCGGCATACACATGAGCAACCAACTCCTAGGACTAATGTGGGATTCCTCGCAGACTGCCATTAATAATATAGTATATTTCGTTATTACAACCGTCAGTTTATTTTTATTTACTATAACATATAAACACATTTTTAATGACATTTTGCATTTGTAGTTTTTCATTTTGCCGTGTTACTTTTAAAAATCTAGTGGAAAATTGTATTTAAAAAATTGGGTTAAAATAAAATAAATGCCCTAAATTGTTTCTCCTCTCAAGAAATAAGCTTGTTAAAACACGTAGCTTGTTACCAGGTCAAGTTTCATGTAGTGAAAATAAAGTTTGCTTCGTGTTCTAAGAAAGGTTTAAATGTAATTCTGTTAAAAGCACTATAGGTGGAAAGAACCTATAGTGCTTTTAACAGCATTACATTTAAATATTCTTCAAAACTCTTTTAATAAATTACACAAAACCTAAATTGTTTAGTGCTGATTTATCAGGTGCTCGAAGATCAAGGAAGAAAACCTGTATATCTTAAAAGTGAAAAAGTTTGCGAAGTGTGTGAAGCGATTAAGGAGTCGTGGAGGACGTTGCCTGCCCTAAAACTCTCTCAAAATGAGAGGAGTCTGTGCCCAGGAGTAGGATGTATACAAACTGTTACTTTAGTTATGGCATAAAAATATCAAAAATTGCCAGAAACTAATTCTTGCCCCCTGACGGAACAGCTTTTAACTAGCCTTAGTAGAGTAGAGACAGTGCAAAAGTACATGAATTGATGATGATTGATAATAATGACAATAATTATGAGATATACTATTGGATATAGATAAATGAGGAAACCGTGGTGAGCGCGTTGTAGTTTGTTATCAGCAATAACACCGATGTAAGTATTTTTGTATGCACAGCCTTATTGGCGGTTTTATTATAAACTATAATTCCACTAGACAATAAACTAGAATTCCACCGTATCATTGCCAATATAACGCGATTGAGCTAATCTGGGCTCAAATAAAAGGTGCATAAACTAGGTAAAATCTGTATCTTAGGTCACCAGGTCCCCACATTGTAGTTATCCGGGGACAAAATAGACAGATGAAGCTACAATAAATGATTTCCTTCGCAATTATACAATACAAAATGATTCACTTATATTCTAGTAAGAAAAAAAACAAAACTAATAAGAAAGAGAAAAAAAAGGAATGTCGCACTAAACAGCAAACAGAGACAACAGTTAAATATTCTACAACAGTAGGTATTACATTTTACTTTTTAATGGTCACATTTAGGATGCACATAATTGAGTAGAACAATATAATCAAAATAATATATCCGTAATTATGATACCCATAGATATATGTATACGTAAATAACTGGGCTGTGATCTACATAGTACAAATTTTCAGTAAGCTGAAGTAACATACGTGGTAAGTTTTATACGCGGTAGAGCCATGCTGCAACTATATTATGGTTGTAGCACGAATGGGTCGGCTCGACCGGGGAAGGACCACGCTCTCACAGAATACCAGCGTAAAATAGCAGCTTAACGCTGCTGTGTTTCGTACGGTGAGTGTAGATAACCGGAGATCCTTTTTACTGGAAACGAGGCATTCACGGGTGACAACGCATCTGCATTTTGATTCATAATCGAAGATAGATGTAGATGTCTATGGGCCACAGCAACCACTTACCATCAGGTGGACTGTGTGCTCGTTTGTCACCCTATCCTATAAAAAAAACAAAGGGCTGGTCATATAGTTTGAAGAACTGACAACCGATTAGAAAGAAATGTTCTCGAGTGGCAGCCTCGTACCAGTAAGCGGATAAGGCGGCTTCCCACTGGGTAGAGTGATGACCTCATAAGTCATGCATAAAGCAGAGGGAGACAAGTGGCTCAGGTTGTTTCATGTAATAGTCTCCTAGTGACTGTAATTATGATGATGATAATAATATCAAATAATCTTTCTAATGGAAAAATTTATATAGACGTAATATTTATTATGCATTCTAGGAATTCCGTCTTTGAAATCGATCAGTTTGACAGAGAAAAATGTTCCTTTGTCTCCACTCTCCAGATACGTTTCAGAGACAATATACTGAATGTGAGCAAAATTGTATTGATGTTTAAATTGAATTTTCTTTTTACGAAATAGCGAGTACTCTTCTTGCAAAATTTTTCTCGATTTGAAATTATGCATGGAATTTTAAAATGTCTCTCGTTCTGCAAAACTTGACGTATGCCAAACTTTTTAACATTTTTTTAGTAAAATATAATAGAATAGAACAAAATAATTTTTATTCAATATAGATTGCATAATTCTTATTGGGTCATTTTTTTAATTTTACCACTGGTTCGCAAAAAAACCAGATACCCAGCGGGACAAATAAGTTATTTTATCCTACTTTCATGATGGGTACCATAATATTTTACGTGGTAGAACTAGCAGCTATATTAATTGTATATTTTGATCATGTAGAAAGAATGAACGAGGAAAGAGTGACAAAGCAAATTTATGTTGCAGAAGCGAACGGCAGGGTCTGGAAGGACGCCCTAGACGAAGGTTTATCGACGAAATCGGCGATACATTGAAAATGGGCCAGATTAGGAGTACCCTTAACCGACGAGCGTGCATGCGTAGATATATGGATGTAAAGGAGGCGAGAGAGGTGTGTCAGGATCGCGCCAAATAAGAGGTCCGTAGTCTCTGCCTACCCCTCTGGGCGACAGGCGTGAGTGTTTGTGTGTGTGTGTGTGTGTGTGTCTGTGAGTGTGTGTGTGTGTGAGTGTGTGTGTGCGTGTGCGTGTGTACGTGTGTGCGTGTTTGCGTGTGCGTGTTTGCGTGTGCGCGTGTGCGCACGCGCGTGTTTGTGTGTGTATGTGTGCGTGTGTGTATGTGCATTTATGTGTGTGTGTGTGTGTGTGTGTGTGTGTGTGTGTGTGTGTGTGTGTGTGTGTGCGCGCGTGTGTGTGTGTGTGTGTGTGTGTGTGTGTGCGTGCGTGCGTGTGTGTTGTAGCACGTTATGGTCGGCTCAACCGGGAAAAGACCACGCTTTCACAGAATACCAGCATAAAGTAGCAACTCAATGCTGCAGTTTTTCGTATGGTGAGTGTATAGTACAAAAATAACCCCCTTTTCTGCCGACTTCCAAAAAGGAGACGGTACTCAATTCGGGTGTATGTTTTTTTTTTTTATGTGTGTTACCTCATAACTTTGTACTGGGCGAACCGATTTCGATGATTCTTTTTTTATATGAAAGCTGACAGTTCTCGTGTGGTCCCATATGAATTTGATCAAGGTCAGACCAATGGTTATTGAGTTATTCTTAAATAACCTATATTGAAGTCGGCTGTACAAAATTTTTAATTTTAAATTATACTAGAAACGAGATGTAGATGTCTATGGGCCACAGTATCCACTTAATATCCGGTGGACTGTGTGCTCGCTTGTCACTCTTATTCTATATAAAATAAAAAATATAATAGCATGAGAGTCGAATTTATCACACACTATCGATTTGCCGATTATATATGGCAGAGTAGATTCGCCAAGTTGTGGCAAAATCGTTACAAGACCTTATCGTTACGCTTAATTACTTTACTACTGTCTCCCAACAGATAGATCTTCAATATATAAAAACGCTGCCCCAACGAAAAATTAATACAAATGTTAGTTTAATCCAAAGAATACTATAATACACAATAGAATGGCTGCCAACCTTATTTTGTTCGAGAACAGGTGTCGCCGGGAACACACATACAAGCGGTTACGTCTTATTATCACTACTAGAAACCAAATTCGCTCATTGGACATATAAATTTCAATAAGTAAATGTTACAAACGCATTTTAATATTACATAAAATCAGAATTTATTCCAACGCGATAACAACGGATTCACAACAAATCTTTATAAGGAATAATTCTGTTGACAGACTGAGAAAATTTGCACATTTTAAAGTTTTGATCGATATTCAAGATCATCAAAAAAAAGAAATCGGTTTAATTTTAAAACATGGTCGTCACTTCATCTAGTGGGGGGACGCCCTACACTTTGCCTGCCGGTACGAGGCTGCCACTCGAGAACCTTTCTTCCCCATCGGTTGTCGGTTCTTCGAGCTATATGGCCGGCCCATTGCCACTTCAGAATACTAATCCGTTGGGCTATGTCAATCACTCTGGTTCTACTGCGGATATCCTCATTTCTGAGTTTATCACGCAGAGAAACTCCGAGCATAGCCCTCTCCATAGCTCGCTGAGCGACCTTGAGCTTCCTCATCTGGCCAGCAGTGAAGGACCACGTCTCAGTTCCGTATGTCATCACTGGCAACACGCACTGGGTGTACAGTCTTATTTTCAAGTTTTGAGGTATACCTGACGAGAAGATGTGCCGTAATTTCCCGAACGCTGCCCAACCGAGTTGAATCCGTCGATTGACCTCTCGGTCGAAGTTGGACTTACCTAGTCGGACTATTTGTCCCAGGTAAACATACTCGTCAACAACTTCGAGCTTAGTGTTCCCAACAACTACCGGCATAGGTGTGACATGGACATTAAACATGATCTTTGTTTTGTCCATGTTCATCTTACGACCTATCCGTTGGGAAACACTATTGAGGATATTGAGCATAGTGCTTAGGTCCTCCAGCGATTCTGCCATAAGGACTATATCGTCGGCAAATCGAAGGTGAGTGATGTACTCGCTATTGATGTTGATACCGTACCCTTTCCAGTCCAGAAGCTTGAAAACGTCTTCCAATGTAGCAGTGAAGAGTTTCGGGGATATGACGTCACCCTGTCTTACACCTCTCTGCAATTGATAGGTTTCGTACTCTGGTTCTGTACTCGGATAGCCATCGTAGCCCTACTGTACAAGCACTTCAACACTTCGATATACCGATAGTCAGCTCGGCACCGCTAAAGGGACTGCAGCACCGCCCAAATTTCGACGAAATCAAAGGCTTTCTCATAGTCCACATACGCCAGACATAGTGGCAAATTGTACTCTTCGGATTTCTGTACAATTTGCCGAAGGGTATGTATGTGGTCTATGGTGCTAAAGCCTTTTCGAAAACCGGCTTGTTCGGGAGGCTGGAAGTCGTCAAGTCTGCGCGCGAGACATGATCTGGTCAGATATGCAGGAAGTCGATGGATGCAGGTGGCTCAGGACCGTGCTTTGTGGCATTCTTTGGGGGAGGCCTATGTTCAGCAGTGGACTTGTGAAGGCCTGTAATGATGATGATGATTTTAAACATGTTTATTTGTAAATAGTGTGCAAACTAATTGAATAATAACTTATTAAATATTACACGACAATTGACAACTCACAACTAGACATGGGACGAGTACTCGGTTTGGATTCGCTACTCGGCGGATTAGGCCATTTTTTAGGGTTCGGCCGAGCACCGAGCATTAACGGCCGAGTACCGAGTACTCGGCCTTAATTATATTCCAGAGAAAAATAAAGACAAAAAGCCAGTTTTTATCATTACTATTATTATATTTGACACATTAAAACATCAGGAACATGAAAAGCAGCAGAAATATTTAGAACGTACATAAGAATCTATAATAGAAATTTTTATTACTAATATTTAAAATTTAAGAGTGGAAGATCAATAATTTTTCTAGATGTTTTCCGATAAAACGATTTCTATAAGCAGTAATTTTCGCGCCAAATAACGAAAATTATCTCTCGAACATGAACTCATGTTGTCTCATTTGATAAGTAATCAGTAATCACTCATCAACAGTATCCGTGGGTGTGTGACTGATCGAGTACCGATACAAGTACTTTTCTTTCGATACTACTTGGTACTAAGTTTTAAAGTATCGATACCCAAAGTACTTGGTATAGAAAGAAAAGTATCGAGTAACTACTTGTATTTCCTCGTATCGTTCCATCCCTGACTCTGTGTAACGGAAATAACCACACGCCGTTCGCTACTGCGTTTTTTTTAAGCCGAGTATTCGGCCGAGTACTCGGCCCAATCTAGGCCGAGTACCCGGTGGCCGAGTACTCGGCGAATCACTACTCGTTCCATGTCTACTCACAACACACCTTAACGAATAAATTCAAGTGGCGTCGCTGAGGATAGTATGTAAGTACTACAATTAAACGTATTTCTGTAAAATTTTAACCGCCATGTACTGCCGGCGTACAACAATCCACCACCCTATAATATCTCTTGGGTATCATAAGAGGCGAAAGAAAGCACTAAAACGGAAGATGGGCAACAGCATCTTTTTAATAACAACACAAAATAATAGAAACTACTGTCGTAAACTCAAATTTCAATTGTGCCAATAAAGAAATTGCATGGCTTTTAATATTTTTGTTATGAAAGTTTACTTAAAAGATAAAATAAAAAAATTAACAATTGATTTTTCTTGTTATTTTACAATTAAGTTTTTTTCTAAAATGTAAATTCAAACGCCAGTGACGTCATTGTATTACTTTAGTAACGCCACCGCACGGTGAAATGATAAAACACTCATGTTTTTGTTGCCAAAATTAAAAAATTGTCGTTGCATAACACAGGTTATATATGTATTGTTATGAAACATGGTGATCCGAATATAGAAAATACAAAAGTATATCTAGCATTATTGCGATTGGCTCACAACCTCAACGGATATAATGACGTCACAACCAATTACAAGTAATTTGTTTCATTCAAAAATTTAAATGTTTTTTATTAATAATTACTAAAAAAAATAGAATTGTTAATAAAATAATTTAAATATACTTTAAATTAATTATTCTTTCTTTTATATATCAATAAGTGGCCAAAAAATTAATGCAATTTCTCTATTATGGCAAATATGACCTAAAAGGCAATATATTGAGGGGGGGACCTATGTTCAACTGTAGACTATTGATAGCTGTAATGAATTAATGAATTAATCTTTAGGTGAACTCCTGTTGCCCATTACCTGCCACGACTCAAATAACAGCAATAAATAATGACCATGCTTTCGTAGTCTTGGAGACTGTCATCGGCTAATATGTCACGATAAATTGTTCTTTGTGTATTTACTCGTACTTTTTTGACAAACGGTACTTGTTATTTGTTATTTATTAGAAACAACAAAAGCTGAGTCGTGCCAGCGTATTCACATATTGAACGCAATATATACACAATTATGTACATATTATTTATTTATATATTAGCCACCCGCTCCGGCTTCGCCTCGGTGGAATCTATTAATGTGGCATTATTTGGATTTAGAATAACCATTAAAGATCAGTTATCTTATATTTTTTTCGTTATCATTTCCGTTCTCTTTACTCATCATACGGAACACAGCAGCATTAAGCTGCTATTTAACGCTGGCATTCTGTGAAAGTGTGGTTTTTCCCTAGTCTAGTTGACCCATTTGTGCTACTACCATAATATAACTGCAGCGTGGCTCTAACTTTGCTCTTTCATTTACAAATATATTTTAAATCGCATATGTTTTTATTTGTGCTAATTTGTTATTTTTAAGTTCAAAGATACTTTTTCTTGTCCCTTGATTCCTTTGTTTGAAGTATATATTCATTATTACGTTGGCGTTCTTAATTAACCGATCAGTAAAATTAGATCAGACGGCAAACGAGGGAACAGGATTTGAATTCCACTTGTAATCCATGCTTGCATAATATGCACCGACTGCAATGAGGTTTCTAATGTAAAATCTGTGTGATCCGAACGTTGATCGAGTAAAGGAAATGTTTCTGCTTTTAGTAAGGCGGTAAGTTATCAATTAACATCATCATCATTATCATCTTCATTTAGCCTATCAAGGTCCATTGCTGAACATAGGTTGTCCCATAGACTGCAAAATAGGGGTTCTCAACTGCAATTTTTTATTGAGTTATCAGAAAATTGCTAATGTCCGTATCCTTCTTTTGTTTCCTGTTATCCTTTTGTGAACCGGTAGTTCGGGACAGTTCGGGACCAGCTACCAGTTTTACAGTTTAAATCAAGAGAGAAGACAGTTCCCTACTGTCTTCTCTCTTGATTTAAGTGATAGTAAAAATAGTTAAAGTTTCAATTTTGTACTCTTACGGGAAGTTATGAAGATAAAAATGATGTTTTTTTCCTACTGCACCTTAAGGAATACAGTTCACTTCCGATAGACGTCAAGATCGGGACCATTCCATAGGGACCCGTAATCTTAGTCATCTATACTTTCTTTTGAGAGAGGACAGACGGGCTTTGAGTGGCACACCTTCTCAGTGGTCACGCCTACCTCGTTCTTCCCGAACCCAACGTGATGTGGTATTAGTTTCTGAGGATAGAACGTCGCTAATTGGTTGATCTCTGCTGCAGGGCGGGTCACTGACTGTCTGTGTACCCCTTTCAGTAGTATAGTTGTAGCACGAATGGGTCGTCTCGACCGGGGAAGGACTACGCTCTCACAGAATACCAGCGTAAAATAGCAGCTTAACACTGCTGTGTTTCATATGGTGAGTGTAGAGAACTGGAGACCCTATTTACAAAGAATTTAAAGAATTTTTCTTTCACTGGTATTCCTATTACTTCTGATATACTGCAAGCATCTGATCTGATAATTCCAAGCGTGTATACTTTCTGCTTATTCATAAAATAAGCATGCTTTCGATTTCAAATGACTGGCTGATTTTGGTAAAGCTCGAAAAACATCGTAACTTTTTGTTGGTGGACTAGCCATTTTGTTTATGTTGCTTGATATAGGTTTGTTACGAAATGAACATGAAAGCAAATGTGTAAGCACTTGTACGTCTAGCCGCTCCCTTTGATCCGTGTCCAAAAAACGACGTGGAACACGAGGCAAATGACGAACCACATGTTGCTAATTGCAATTTTGAAGGAAAACATCTTGAGTAAACCCAGATATCTGAGGGGTAAGTATTTAAATAATTTAATTGCGTGGAATATTTCTTAGGTTTATTTATTTCGCTTAGCAAAAATGCTTTCTATGCGAAATCTATTGTCTCGCTTAACTCCAAAGAAATCTAAAATAAATTCTTATTCAGTGTTACGGCCAGCAGCTGCTTATCCCAGGAGTAGGGTCCTCCGCGTCCCATAGACGAAGAACCTACAAGCAGGTGTTAGTCGGGCCTGCTACAGGCCAAAGGTGGAAAGTTTCTAATTACAATAAACAATCAGGAGGGAGCGTTCTATTCTTATAAAGGTAGCTTACTTACCTCTATCCAAGGCGACTGGTCCCTCAGGATTCGGTCAGGTCGCATGTGGATGAATAGTTCTAGGAAAGTAAGGATCAGTGATGTGTTTCTGGGTGTGGCTGGTAGTGTTATTGACCTTATTATACCGTTACCATCTGCAGCAGTTCACACCTCCGCACCGCTCCCACTGCTCTCCGTCCACAGTCACTTTCTTCGTCTCTACGATGACAGTCCCTTCACTCTGTCGTACGATTAACTACCTTACAGAAGACACTAACTCTCGTTTGTTATAAAGCTTAACACGCGAGAACGAATCAACGGTCACTACCATTTTGCGTGGCCACAGTTATTTCTAGAATATCAAATACCGCACTAGTAACTAATACAGTCGAATCCACTTATACGGTCTCAGCGTTAAACCTAAAAATCCCGGGTGAAGCTCTCAGCAAGGAATACGCGCTACAATTCTCAGTCAGTATATTTACTATACGCGCCTACCATTACGAGTTCCCGACAAAATGGACCGCTTGCTATCTATCGCAGCGATGAATTTGGACTCTCAATTTTTCTAGCGCGTTCTCGACACCCACCGTTCAACACGCTCGGACGAACTTCATCCCGTATCGCGCCGAGCCGAGTGCCATCTAGCGTCGATGCTTGACATTAGCGCTTTTGCGCGAATATTCAGTATTCAGAAAATTACAACGACTTGTTATCTCGCTTTTAAATGTTCTTACTAAGATAAGATGAAATTTAATGCAAATTATGCAATCAGTTAAAGAAAATTAGGCGCGCATGGCAGCACGGAATTAAGACATTTTAATCACATTTACTTTTTGTTTTATTTATAAAGCGCCATATTATTCTTAAAACATTAAAGTATCAAACAAGCTTTCTCTATCCTCATGATTTCTTATATTTAAGCGAACCATGGGTGCTGTAAAGTACTCGAAACGTCGGGAATATAAAATAAGTTAATAAACGCGATACTCGTAAAATCCGTAAAACTAGTTTTATTTAAATCTCTATCCTCAATTGAATATCAAAATTCAGAAGCGTTGTCATCCCTAAGGACTAAAATGGCATGGTCTTCGGTTCTACTAAAATATGATCCTACTCCGGTCGAGCATACTCATAGATATAATATTTCTATGAGCAGACACATTCATGCTACAGTCATAACCTAAGTGCAGCATGGCTCTATCATGTTTGATGTAAATTTCAAACGTAGAAGACGACGGTTCCTACGAAACCGAAAACTAAGGTTTTTATAAGAATACTAATAAGGCTATTAAAGTTACTAATTAATCTTAACCATTACCACTTCAACTTAACCATTCCAAGTATCATTTATAATGATAGTGTTCACGACCAGTAGTCGAATGGCAGATTTGAATTCACGATTTTATGAGTTTGCATTTTGCACCCTTACCTTCTTCTTCCGCTTCTTGTTCTTCTTCTTTCGCTTATAAAATATGTTTGTGGATGCTACCCAATTATAGTGTACTATCTAAACCTGATCGGAGGTTGTTGTACGTATTATTATGCAGTTTAGTTTCTGTCCTTTTTTAGATACCATACAACTAGATTTACGCACACTTTTAATAAATTCGTATTTGTTTAGTACATAACATCAGTTTTATTATGATGCGACATGTTTCATTAGCAATATTGCAAGTTTTAGAGTTGTTGGGTGGTTTAACAATACCTTGTAGTTAGGCAATTGTTTTTATTATTACATTCACTCACACATGCACATTGACCGTATTTCTCATCTTCCTACAACATATTGTGCGCCTGAGCTCCCTCACAGATCCTTCATTTTATAATGTAAATTTAACGATTTCCTCATAATACGCGATAAAAAAAAATCCGCTACTGAATAATAAAAAAATCAAAACATTAACAAGTAATCGCAGTGATATTAATGAAAATTCTATGGCACATAGCCATCACTGGTGGACATTTTTGTCAAAAAATGAGGCTCGCCTAGATAAATATAAGTCCTCCCCCCCCCCAAATTTGGTGTTGACATTAGCCTCTATGCTTTAAAATTTTATTTGATCTTACTAAGAATGAAAATGTTATATAAGATATATTTAATGAAGAAAATTGTATCTACAATTCTTGCAAATAATCATTGTAAGTAATTCAAAGTATTCCCAGGCTAAATACAACCCATTTTAAAGTTCGTGTTCTTTGTATTAATGAAATTTAATTAAAATCCTTAGAAGCATCGTAGACGTAGTCAGAATTGAACGGAATAATCGGTAGAACCACTTACCATCAGATGGATTATAAGTTCGTTTTTCTGTTCAGTTTAAAAGAAATAAAATCGATTACACTAAAAGACATAATTAGAAAGCAGGTCGTAGTAGCAATGAGGAAATCCTTGTGTGTTTTTTTATAGGACAAGGGTGACAAACGAGCAAACAGTCCACCTGATGGTAAGTAGTTGCTGCGGCCCATATACATCTACATCTATCTTTTATTAAAAATCAAAATGCAGATGCGTTGTCACCCGATAAGATGGAATGCCTCATTTCCAGTAAAAAGGATCTCCGGTTCTCTACACTCACCATACGAAACACAGCAGCGTAAAGCTGCTATTTTACGCTGGTATTCTGTGAGAGTGTGGACTTTCCCCGGTCGAGCCGACCCATTCATGCTACAACTATACTACTAATATAACTACAGCATAGCTCTACCACGTAAAAAAAAATTATTTCTATTATTATTTTATATTTCTATTCTATTTTTAGTGTTATGTTTTAATTGCAATTGTAACATACTCGTATAGGCGTCTCGCTTCCTTTGCAGAAATTGATGAACGCCTACTGAGTTTGCAACTTTATTCATTAGAAACAGATTAATCTTTAATTAATCAAGTTTCATATAGTTAAGATTGCCTTTCATTTTAATCACTGTTGGAATGTTCCGTCTATAATTAAAGTTCTATTATAATTTGAGTGTAATGTCTCTACTAGGCGATGTAACGTTTTCCGATTGACAATCTCGTACCAGTAAGTGCAGTGAAGAGTTTTCCCTTTCCCCCACCCCTGACACTTCATAGAGTGAGTAACGTAGTGAAATGGTATTTAATGAATTTTATCTTGAACAGTGGATCTAAATAGGCTATAACGATGATAACAATAACGTTTTTTTTTTAATTATTTATAAATAACAGCATAAAATTTTATACTTTACTTTACTTAACTTATCTTCACGCACAATCCTTAACGGGGTAGCCAGAGAGAACAGTTCGCCAAGTGTCACGATCCTTACATACCTCTTTCGCTTCTTTCAGATTCATTATCTTCTTCATACATGCACGTCTAGGTATCAGAGTACTCTTGACCCTCCCCTCTTCGAGCAATTTGCTTACATGGTCTTCGAAAGTTAGTCTCGGTCTACCTCGACACCTTTTAATATTAACTTTCGCGCTGTATATTTTCTTCACCATTCGGTCTTCACTCATTTGCTCAACGTGCCTTAACCATTGAAACACGCCCTTATCAATTTTTGTGATAAGGTCATCTTTCAAATCTGCCATATAGCGAATCTCTTCGTTTCGCTTTCGGTCGGCCATGGTAATGCCGCACATTTTACGAAGAGATCGCATCTCCACTGCATTCAAATTGCTTTTATGCTTCTTCTGGCATACCCAAGTTTCGCTACCATATAACAAAGTCGGTACCAACACTGCGTTATGTAAAGTGTAAGGCGTGCACTCTTCACTACGCCTTGCCTTTTGACTAACGCAGTCAGAGCACCATTGACTTTGTTCCTGGCAGCGAAACGCCTGTCCACATTTAAATCATATCTTCCATCCCGGCTTAAAGCACTCCCCAAGTATACAATTTCATTAACCTGTTCTAGACATTCCTTATTTACCCATATTTCACACTTCGTTCTCTCTTCGTCCCTTTCAAATACCAGAACCTTAGTTTTATTAGCATTCAAACGGAGACCTTTAATTTCACATTCCTATTTCACACACGTGAATAATGCCTGCAGTTCTGTCTCTGATGGTGCAATAAGCACTGCATCATCAGCATACAGCAGATAATTTACTTTAATGTCACCCAATTTTACACCCAAACAGCTATCTTTCAGCTTCTGTAAACAGCTGTCGAGATACAGTATGAACAGCCAAGAAGACATGACACAACTCTGTTTTACGCCCGTTTGGACGCTAAACGTGGGTGACAGGTCATGCCCTACCCGCACACAGGCTTTACAGTCACAGTAAAGTGACTGCACAGCCCTTAGCAATTGATCATCCACACCATACCCCGGCAACAGTTCCCACATTTTCTTCATTACAACCTTATCAAATGCTTTCTCAAGATACACAAAAGCACAGAAAATCTTCTGGTTAGCAGCCAGAAGTTTCTCCGTGATTATGCGGAGAGAAAACATTTGATCCGTGCATCCTCTTCCAGGTCTAAATCCGCATTGTGCCTCCCATAGAAATCTTTCCGATTTCTTTTGCATCCTACGTGTCAAAACCTTCGAGTAAACTTTACTTGCTAAACTGGTCAAGCTGATCGCCCGATAGCACCCGCAGTCAAAATGTGAACCTTTACCTTTATATAAAAGCACAATGACTGCGGATCGCCAATCATCCGGGACATCCCCCGTCCACCAGCACAAATTGCACAGCAGATGAAAGCTGTCCCAGACGCGAAGCCCACCATACTTGACCATTTCAGCAGTAACTCTGTCTAGTCCCGCAGCCTTACCACATTTCAAACCGCACGAATTTCTGAATTTCACTGAATTTCGAATCGCACGTTCAATCTCTTTCATACTGATGACCTCAGTGTTATCGAGGTCCGGGTCTGGCGTACCAGTCACGGCGTCACCCCCGGATCCCTCACTAATATCATCACACGCATACATTTCTCTATTAAATTCGCTCCATCGCTGCATGACGTCCGATTTTTCTGAGAGGACGTCTTTGGTTCTCGAAAGCACTTTGTTCATTCTTAAGGCCGTCGCACCACTTCGGGTCCTTCCAATCTCTTTCCAGAAGAGTTTGGAGTTCTCCTTAAAGTTGTGCGACAACCTTTTGTCCGCTTCCATTCTACACCTTTCACGCACTTCCTCAATCAATGCTTTCGTGGGAAGTTTCTGCAGCTTATATCTTTCTTTCATCTTCTCTCTCATATCCTTATCATTACTAGAGGCCAAGTAGTCTAACCATGCTTTCTTCTTCTTCTTTACAGCTTCTTTTACTTCATCATTCCACCATGCATCTCTTCTTTTACTACTACCTATTTTTATCGTTCCACACACATCTTCCGCTGCATTTACCATTCCATCCCTAAGGTTCTGCGATGTTATTTTCACACATTCTTTTCTGCCATCAATGGTGTCAAGCTTTTCGGCTACCCTCGCATCATATTTATCCCTAGTATTCGCTTCCTGAAGCTTCCAGCTTCGGATGCGACAGACCGACTTTGATTCTGTTACTGCCGTTCGGTAGCGCCAATCCACCAACAGACCCCTAAATCTACTAATCACTAGATAGTGATCCGTTCCCAGGTTAGCACCCCTGAACACTCGCGTATCCATCACCTGTTTTCTCAGTCGGTCATCCACGAGGAACAAATCGATCATACTTCTCTCATTCTTTCTTTTTCTAGTATACATATGGATTTTCTTGTGATTAAACATAGTGTTTGTCACAAGAAGACCCTTTTCCTTGCATATAGCCAGTATAAGCTTGCCAGCATCATTAACCCTTTTATCGCCAAACTTTCCAAGCATCGTCTCGTACCCTGGTCGAGCGGTACCAACCCATCCATTCAAATCACCACATACAACAATTCTTTCGTTTCCCCTAACCAAATCTAGAACTTTTCTTACATTATCCCAAAACTCCTCCAGCTCAGCCCTGGACGACGAAGCTACCGGCGCATAAACAGCCAAAAGGAATAACTTCGTCAGTCCCATTTTAAAGCGAACCCAGAGAAGTCTTGAGTTCACAGCCTTATATTCAGTCATAACATCGACCAACCGAGACGACAGCAGCACCCCCACTCCCTGGCAGGCGCTTTCGCTCTCCGGGACTCCGGCCCATAGAGCTAACGCCCCGCCAGGGAGCTCTCCAGTACCACTGCCCTTCCGTTTGGTCTCCGACATACACACGACATCTAATTCTCTTTCTTTCATTATTTCGATCAACTCATTCGTCTTATCTCTAATGCCTCCTCTAACATTCCACGTGCCAACTCTGCACTCTGTCCTCCACCTTCCGCCGTGTCGGGCTGTGCGTGACGGGTGGCGGTCCCCATCGCCGCTTTGCGCGCTGCATTCCACACCAACGGGGACGAGGTGGTGTGCGTCGCCTTGGGGGGACGCGCTAACCCTCGTTGGCATGGGTGCGCAGCTGTGTAGAATCGCAGCCCTGAAAAGGTCTGGCAGGGGTCGCGACGAGCACGCTTCTACAATGACCCCCATTAAAGTTTTATGCTTTTATTCATAAATGTATGTATTTATAAACGGTTCAGGTGAAGAATTCAACTAAATGGTTTATCATTCATAGAGTATGAAATAGTTAATGAAACGCAATAAAACACGAAATCTGTTAAATTTATTTAAAAATAGCTGTTTCCCGCGACTTCGCCCGCGCGTAATTTATTACGATTGGATTTGATGGGTTTTATTTTATTCCGCGGAACCCTAATTATTATTTCTAAAATTAAACTTACTTTTTATAAATATTTTATAATCATTTGGACTTCGAGAAAGCTTTCGACCGTGTGGACCACATTATACTACTGTATAAACTCTATAAACTAGGGATCCGTGGTAATCTATTCAGATGGATGGAGTAATACTTACGTAATCGTTATCAGGCAGTCGTTATTGGTGGATTATACTCTAATTTTGTTTTAATTCTATCTGGTGTACCACAAGGCTCAATCTTAGGACCGTTGCTCTACGCTTCTAATTTATATGATATCGGTACTTGCTTACATCATGCAAAATACTTAATGTACGCGGATGACACAAAAGTATACATGAGGATTAAAAATCATACTGATAGTATCAATCTTCAATCTGATCTCGATAGATTAAACGAATATTATGCTCAAAATCATATATGTATAAATATATATAAGTGTCATTATATATCATTTACACGTAAGAAAAATGTCATACATTTTTGTTATAAAATTAACAATGTTAAAATAAATAAATCACATTCCGTTAAAGATTTAGGCATTATTATGGATGCAAAATTACAGAGATTTAGGTTTCGTTTTAAGAGTATGTAGCCCCTTTTCAAATATTACGTGTTTAAAAATTTTGTATTATTCATATGTTAGGACTATTCTCGAGTATTGCAATATAATTTGGAATCCACAATATAAGACATATATTCGTGCTATTGAAGACATTCAGAAAAAATGGTTAATCACTTAAACTACAGGCATCATCGAATTTCCCAAAAATATGTCGATTCATGTAAGCATTTTCACCTCTTAACGCTTGAAAAGCGTCGCATATTATATGACATGACGTCCATGCATAGCCTTTGTAATGGTCACATTGACTGTCCAGATTTAGTATCCAGAATATTGTGTTTAAATTTTCCTAGAACCAGAACACGGCAAACAAAGTTTTTTTCGATTGCACATACAAAAACAAATTATGCTCAAAATTCATTAGTCTCTCGGATACACAGAGAATATAACAAAACGTTTCACTATGTAGACATATTCTATGGAAGTAAACCAAACTTTGTGCGAGAACTTTTGAAAATACTTAATGATTAGGTATTTCATATCACACACACACACACACACGTGCGAGTGCATACGATTACATCTAAATTGTTATGCGCTAAAATGTAATAAAGTGTCGGTTCGGTTAAAATAAAATGTTTTCAAAAAAAATGTAAATCCTTATTAGCTGTAAGATATAGATGTATATGAAAAATAGTTATAAGAACTTAAAGAGCTGTGGATTTTGTTAAATAAATAAATAAAACAAAATAATAAAATAACATCAGCTATCTGCCAGTGAAAGTCCGGTCAAAATCGGTCCAGCTGTTTTAAAGATTAGCCGGAACAAACAGACAGACAGACAGAAAGACAAACAGAAAAAAATTTAAATATCGTGTTTTTATTATAAGTACCGTATATACTTTCATATGCATATAGTGAAAAGCTGTTATTTCGACATTACAAACAGACACTTCAATTTTATTTATTTGTATAGATGTTATACAAATAAAATTTTATTTTCAATAAATTATCGATATGGCGATTTACATCACAGTATCTAAATTTTACTACTGGTTTTTTAAGGAAGTTAATTTATCTGATGGTAAGTGAATGTTGTAGATTTTGTGGGTCCTAGGCATCTACATCTATTCTCAATTTGGCAACAACATGGTAACATAAAGATGAAGACCTAACAGCCCTTAGAACTAAGATAGAGAGCCTCGTTGCCAGTAAAAAGGAAATAAATCAATTTTGTTATCAATTTCCTGTTAATTTCTTTCAGGCGGAAATGAGATTCAAATTTGACAAGATTGACATTTATTTAAACCAGGTACTTCTTGCTGTCTCTAACATAAAACTAATTATGAACAATGTTGATAAAGTTTTGAACATTCGAACATATTTGAAGTTTGAGTTTAATAAATACTGTGATAATATTGCGTGTAGCAAAACGGCTGAATATCACGTAAGGCAAATGTGTTTTAAATATATCTACATATTTTGACAGCCTACACACGTCCAAATCAGCACAGATCTCCTCTCCTTTCTGATGGGTTTTTGGAACGGAGAAGACTCCGTTCACAAATTTTAGATATTTTTATTACTTGTAAATGCAGATTCTCAGGTAGATGCATTAAACTGTTCTGCTCTGTGAGAGCGCGGCCCTTCCCCGGCACCACATATGTGCTACAACTATAAAACTAAAATAAGAGCCATCCAAGTATTTTTGTTTTAAGACATTTTTGCTGTCTTTTGCCCAGATAATGGTTCTTCATGAATGCTACTGTATTCTCAAGTATTGAGACGTAACGATAAGTGAAGTATGCGATATAAGTCTTGAGGGTATGGGGGTATGGTAAATATTTTTATGTCTGACTTATCGTGAAGTGGGTAGTTTTGTTTATTTTTTAATTTGATTTCTGATTTCTTTTAACATAAATCCACTGACTGCTACGGTTGTTTTTGATAGTTAAACATATTATACTAATGGTTAAACGTATAATTTGATCATGCAACTTTAAAATGCCAAGAATTTGACATCATTTGGACAATGCTTCAGCTACCGGAGCCGTAACGATGATCGAGGCTGGGCAGTTACAGCGTTACGTAGCTTTACAGCTAGGGTTTTCGTGAAGGGATATTGAAAGCCTTTGAAACTGGTATCAAGAGACCGGCAGTGTATCCCGGCGTTGTAGCTTAGGAAGAATTCGTGCTACCACCGCCCAGAAAGACCGGTATGTGTGACTTGCTGCACAACGTGATCGTACTGTGACAGCGCGTGCATTATAGAACCGTTGACGCCGGTTTACTGGTACCCTTTTCAGCGACCATTTCACCAAAGGGTCGGTCGTCATGTTTGATATGGTGAGTGTAGACAACCGGAGACCATTTTTACTGGATGCGAGGCAGTTAATCTCAATAATCAGTGGTGACAACGCATCTGCATTGTCATTATTAAGCGAGAATGTAGATGTAGAAGATGTAGCCACGCATCTACTTATCATCAGGTGGACTATTTTAACCAACACGGACTTCGACAGAGAAACCTTCACTAGTGAAACATAGTCTTCCTAGACAATTAGAAATCGTACAATCGACAAGGTAAAACTGACCTTGTTTTTCCGAATGAGGGTAATGTGACTTCTCAGAGTTAGATCCAACGGGTTGTCAGGTCGTATTTCATCCCATTTTCACAACGAACTCTAGACGGTTTCATCCTCATACATGATAATGTACGGCCGCACACCATCCGGGGACCATCTCTGTACTGGAAGAAGCCAATATTGAGGTTTTGGTATGGTCTGCTAACAGCACTGATCTGAATCCAATTGGATACATTGGGGCCAATTAAAATGTCAAGTCCGGGCAGCTGAAGAGGATTTACAAAACCAGAAACAGTTGATTCAGATACTGAAAAGGTGCTAGAAAGAGATCCCAGGGGCAAAAAAACATCTGCCATTTTATTGAGAGCATGGCAGCAAAGCTCAAATAATATGTTTTTAAAAGAAAATCCCAATATAGTGTCGATGATGAACAGTGTCCAGCTAGCATACAGAATATCAACCACCATTATATGATTCGGCCAAATAAACTTTTTTCGCTCCTCGTTTTATTTTTTCCTCTTATTTGTAACTTCATTCGTGTTTTAGAATACAGTTTTCCTCTCTAACTATCCCTTTCCCTTTTTTCATGTGAAATGCCAGTTATATGAAGAAATTGTACAATGTTATTTTTTGGGTTAAAATCTGATGGTTCGATCAGTTTAAAAATGGTTTAGTTTGGTTTAATAAAAGAGATTAGAAAACTAATAGTGCACGAATATTTTCTTTTTATACATATATTATCGTATTCATAAAAAGTTACACAATAGCAGAGGAAACGAAATGAAATATATTAATTTATGGAACGTTAGAAAATAAAGTATCGTTTATCAAATGATAACTCTTTGGGTAATTACTATAGCCATTTCGAAGTGAGATTTCTCTGACCGGAGAAGTAACGGCGAAAGAAATTTCACAAGGATCCTCTCTTTTCCAAGGTATATTATAAAAAAACAATTACGGTTACAATAAACCATGTACCTAATTAAATTCCGAAACACCAATTTGAAAAGCTTTTAAAACGTCTCAAAGCAATACCGTAACACCATCTATATGGTATATGGCCATCCGTTGTAGTGATTGTTAACCGATATTATACAACAAAAACGCACACACGACAAATGAAATGAGATGAAGTGACGAAATCTCACACTCCATCTACGCCGTTAACTCACACAATAAATAATGTGATTCCTTCTTCAAAATTTCAATATTTATGTTCTTTATTTTCTTATCAAACATATAAAACAATATGGGCATTTTAAGCAACCCTTTTAGAAAAGTTGCTACGTGTTTAAATATTGTTAATTAATTTTGTACATGTATATCGGATCTATGATTGACGGTGCTATGATTGACGACATCCAACATAATTTATCAACTTGCGTATGGAAATTGGTAAGAGAGCCTGTCGTTCATGTCAAAACCAAATGACGCCAGTTAGTTTATTCGACGCCATTTGGCTGGGTGTTTATTCATGGGATAACGTATATGTTTAATATCCTACTACTCACATGCTAATGCCACACATTTTATACTTGTAGCTAGGTGCTGCTGGTTATGTCATAAATACTATTGTTTTGTTATAGATAGCTTTATATTATGGTATAAATCCTATATACTTTATATTGTTTATTTACTTAGAAGCTAAATTATATTGTTTACTTGCCTAGAAGCCAAACTAATTAGATTGTAATATTTAAATGTTAATGTTTATTTTTCCAAAAATTACCATTCCTAATTGTATCTTAGAATAAGTTAATGATAACACAAACAAGAATAATGTTGTTCCCTTTTCTTTACCCGCACCTCCTAGCTTTCTGCACTATTTAAACCAAATCCTTCGATCCCTCAATACCCCCAACAAGCTTTCGACCCGGTCGTTTCCGATTCGGCAAAAAGGCCAAAGCCAGTCCCACAGGTGGTGTTTAGTGGGTAGGCACTTCATAGTGAGTCCCACATAACCACGCAGTCGGCTGCGTGGTATGCTACAAGCATTCACCACCTCCCTCCCCCGCTTCCCGGGGTGTAACCCCTTGCTTTGGACGCAAAAAAAAACTCTCTCAACACAATTCTATTTCCAAATTCTCGGTGTAATGTTCTATATTTTAAGTTATTATAAAGGTATTAAATAAATTTATTTTTAAAAGATTTTTTGTCTCTATTCAATAGCATGTTTCTGAGGGCTGGTTTGACACTTAAAGAAATATGTATTTATAATCATGAATATGTTTCACTTGCCTATGGTCCTATTGCTGTTTGTTTCCATAAATAGCTAATTAGTTGTAGCTAAAAATATGCTCGTATTCAAATACCTACATCGTTGTGTCAAACTTTAAGTCCAATTTCTTTAAAGAAGTGTGAAGGACTTTGGAACATTTAAGATTATGAAGAAGCAAACATTAACATTTATATTTATTTAGGTTATTATATAATGATCGTTAAAAATTGTAAAAAAGGACACCTGCGAAGTTTTTTATCGTCGACAATAGTAAAATTATAAAAAAATGCATGTGGCATCTGATATAATAATTTCTTATATTTCAAATATGATAAATATTAACAACTTTATCATATTATATGAGAAAATAATATGATAAAGTTGTATATAATAATATCATACAAAGAGTATGAGTGATGATCTCCGTTAACTGAATCTTGCAGAAAATAAAATATAAAATAAAATCAAAAATAACAGTGCAACTTTGAAACTCGATGGGAATCGTAGTTGGCTTCGACGCTTGACGTTGGCTTACGTTATATTGTGTAAATGTATAAGTATCGATTATAACCTTTTTTTTATTATTAATATCTTATATATGCAATATAATAATAATTATTTTTTTTAATTTAATTTATATATTTTAAACCTATTAGCATTTCCTCTACTGACACAAAATTTTCCCTTTTTTCGGAGCAAATTTACAATCATCATCGTTATGTACCAGTGGTTAAAAGAATTCCTAGAGGTGCGAGGATGCAGCTTGCTAAAAGCATTGTCATGCGCTATTCAAAATTGTTTTACCAATAGTGAAAAGGGTTGGCAAAAATTATTTACTTTCACGTATTCCCATTTTCATTTAGATTACCCAATTAATACTTATTTATCTCGACCACGTCCTAAATTTGATTTAAAGAATATAATTGAGTCGAAAGTTATGCATGGCGAATTAAAAAATGCATTCCGTATTTTATTCTCAGACTACATCCTAGCTCCTTGTAATGTCGAAACTCTTGAAAGCCCTCGTCAAAAGCATCCCTTGGTCAAATCTTCTCTCCTTCAAAATCATCCTACAAATGTCCACTTAATATTGTTTTCTAACAGTATTTATTCAAAATAGCAATATAAAATGTTTTTTTTAATATAAAATTTCCTTAATATGCGGCTACTATTATTGTATAAGTACAATATGGTTATAATGGAGGTATTTTAAGACCACGAAATTGCTTGAACTTGACGTGTCGGGAGTAAAGCACTACGTCAAATGCTTCGCGTTATGAGGCGTGGAATAATTATAAAAATTACATGAACAGCAACTAGGTGATTATAAAATGTATGACTTCATTTATTCACTAAAATGGGGCGGACATATAATAATATTTATTATCGTCCCGGACATCAGTCTCAACGGAGACTAGCTACCTGCACAGGACAGGATTATGCTGTATGAATGTGTGCTCAGCTTCCGTCATCCTTCCTGACTTCGGTCTACTATTGAGTATTTTTGACAGCAAAACCCAATAACTGATTATCACCTCACCCGGGATTTAAATCTTAACCATATGATCAACACTCACGTTTACGGCCCCTAGACCGACAAGGTAGTCAAACGCGTGCATATGGAACCATAGCCAAGTCATTATACATAAACATTAACGCCTGTCACGCAGAGGGATATGCAGAGATTACGAACTTCCAATTGGCATGATCTTAACACACTTTTCTCGCCACCTCCACATCCATATACCTATGCACTATCCATATACCTATCCTTAACTGACGAGCTTATGCACGTCCTCTTTTCTACATGACCAAGCCACCGAAGCATTCCTTTCTTAATCCTGGTTACAACATCATCTTTCAAATCACACTCTTCTCTTATCACACAGTTCCTCACCCCTTCATTCAAATTCAACTCTAACACTCATTAAGGTAAGACAGGGTGACGTTATATCCCCGAAACTCTTCACCGCTGCATTGGAAGACGTTTTCAAGCTTCTGGACTGGAAAGGATACGGTAATAACATCAATGGCGAGTACATCACTCACCTTCGATTTGCCGACGATATAGTCCTTATGGCAGAATCGCTGGAGGACCTAAGCACTATGCTCAATGACCTCAATAGTGTTTCCCAACGGATAAGTCTTAAGATGAACACGGAGAAAACAAAGATCATGTTTAATGTCCATGTCACACCTATGCCGGTAGATGTTGGGAGCACAAAGCTCGAAGTTGTTAACGAGTATGTTTACCTGGGACAAATAGTCCGACTAGGTAAGTTCAACTTCGACCGAGATGTCAATCGACGGATTCAACTCGGTTGGGCAGCGTTCAAGAAATTACGGCACATCTTCTCGTCAGCTATACCTCAAAACCTGAAAACGAAACTGTACAACCAGTGCGTGTTGCCAGTGATGACCTATGGTACTGAGACGTGGTCCTTCACTGCTGGCCGGATGAGGAAGCTCAACGTCGCTCAGCGAGCTATGGAGAGGGCTATGCTCGGAGTTTCTCTGCGTGATAAACTTAGAAATGAGCATATCTGCAGTAGAACCAGAGTGACCGACATAGCCCAACGGATTAGTAAGCTGAAGTGGTAATGGGCCGGTCATATAGCTCGAAGAACCGACAGCTGATGGGGAAAAAAGGTTCTCAAGTGACAGCCTCGTACCGGCGGACGAAGTGTAGGGTCCCCCCTCCTCGACTAGATGGAGTGATGATCTGGTAAGATATGCAGGATGTCGATGGATGCAGGTGGCTCAGGACCGTGCTTTGTGGCATTCCTTGGGGGAGGCATATGTTCAGCAGTGGACTTGTGAAGGACTGTAACGATGACTCATTAAGGACCGCATATCTACAGCATTGATTCTTCTCTCATGCTTCTTTTACAACACCAAACTTTCACTACCATGCATTAAAGTAGGGAATAACACAGCACTGTGAATTGCCATTCGTGCCTTTTTTGACACATTTTGACTTTCTACAATAGAGTGTAGAGCCCCGTTTACGCTATTTCCTGCTTTCACTCGTCTGTCTATATCCTTATCATATCTACAATCCCTGATAAATACACCTCCCAAATACAAAAACTCATCTACCTGCTCGGCTTTCTCCCATTCTATTCATATTTCACATTATTAACAGTGGTAGAGCCACGCGGCAGCTGTTACTGTCGCACGGATGGGCCGGCTCGAACCGGGGTGGTACCACGACCTCACAGAATACCAGCATGAAGTAGAGGTTTACCTCTGCGTTTCGCTTGGTGAGTGCAGGTGGCCGGAGGCCCTTTTTACTGGAAATGAGGCATTCCATCTTAGTCCTCACGGGTGACAACGCATCTGCATTTTGATTTTTAAGAGAGGATAGATGTAGATGTCTATGGGCCGCGGCAACCACTTACCATCAGGTGGACTGTGTGCTCGTTTGTCACCCTTATCCTATAAAAAAAAAATCGTTTTACTTTCTTCTCTTTCAAGAACCATAACTTTAGTCTTACTAGTATTCACTTTCATTCCCCTTTCTTTTAATGACCATACAACTACTTCTTTTACTCTCTTATTCACACGTATAAAGACTGCCTTTTTTCTTTCAATATCATCATTCATACCGCCAGAATTATCAGCTTTAGTTGCTAGTAAATCTAGCCACTCCATCTTCTTTGCTTCAACATCCATCCGTACCTCATCAACCCACAATAATGTATTATTTTTCCACTCAGTCGTTCTCTTAATTACACTAGATACTTCGGTAGCTGCATCCACCAAACCTTTCTAAACATTATGCCATACAGTCTCCAAGTCTAAAACATTCATACACAATTCAACCAAATCACTTATATTTTCTCTCAGTCTACATTTATACTTCTCTTACACACCTTCAACTTGTAACCTCCTTGTTCTTATACACTGTAACGCGATGGTAGATACGGATGTTCGATGCCGCCAACGTTTAAATAGACCATTACTTCGGTATAAGACCTAGTAATGATCCGTTCCTACGTTGGACCACCGGTAAACCCTTGTATCTGCCATATAAACCACTGCGGTCCTCATTATTTTATCCACAATTATGAAATTTATCATGCTTCTATCATCATATATTTCCCATGTATACATGTGAATCTTTTTATGACGGAAGAATGTGATAGTCGCAAAAATATTCTTTTCCACACATACGGTGACGAGGCTTTCTCCATTCTCATTTATACTTTCATCAACAAATATTCCCAATATCCTTTCATAAGCAAGACTCTTCATCCTAACCCTTCCATTAAAATCTCTTAATATTACAATATTTTCATTTCCTTTACATTTCATTAACACCATCGTCTGGGGCGTAGATCCCTAGAACAAACAACTTCTTTAAGTCCACTTTCATTCGTATCCATCACAGCCTCGGGCTTACAGATTCATATTCTTTCACACATTGACCCATTCTTTCTGAAAGGATCATACCGACTCCCTGGCATACCCGCTTGTTCTCGTCTACACCATACCAGGACGCGATATACATTCCATGTGTAGTGGCATGCTTTCCCTTCCGTTTCGTCTCATGTGCACATAACACATCTATTCCGCTATTATACATCATATCGCATACTTCATCCATCTTATCATTCATTACTCCACAGACGTTCAGCGTAGCCAGATGGGCTTCCGTAATCCACTTTTCGCCCCTCCAGTAGACAGAACGTGACGGGTGGCCAAGCTCGCCGCCAGTTTTTCTCCCAGATATTCTTCGCACCCCTGCCCAATTAAAGGGGCGTCGAAAACACGCCGAAACGGGGGATTGGTCGGTGATCATAAAACCAATCGTCTACCTTTTACCAGCTTTGGTGTTCTGCGTTTTTCGCTAATGAAATGATTATACCACCTTCTATCGTTAAAGTTAAGAATTTCCTTTGCTGTTTACTCTTACTTTTAATGTGTACAGAATGCTCGAAAATTTGATAATTGTATACTCGTATACATTCATATACTTACTGAACAGTATACCGAAAATTCATATCGTGAACATAGGTTAATTAACAGATCTCGATATGCTTATAATAAAATATATGGTAGGTTCTCTATGTCCCGCCAGTTGGCATACAAAATATAAAATTAATAAGTGCAACATTCATTATAATAATAATAATAATAAATCTTTATTGACATTTTTATAGTTTACATACTTTTACAAATATATGCAATACATCAAGAGGACTAATTTGAAAATGGGTAGAATCCTGAGTCTCCTAGCTAGGTTACTTAGTAACCTGTATTTAGGAGATACAGACCTATCCCCCCTTTTGATTAGGAATACATAGTTGTATTGTTTAAATTTTTGCATGTAAAGAAATAAAATTTTAAAAAGACAATAAACAGATCTCTCTGTCTGTGTGTGTGTGTGTGTGTGTGTGTGTGTGTGTGTGTGTGTGTGTGTGTGTGTGTGTGTTGTGGTGTGTGTGTGTGTGTGTGTGTGTGTGTGTTTTTTTCTTTTTATAAATGAAAAATTGACTAGTGGAAGTGTGCATACTTTGTCTTTACGACGTTTTGTAATTTCAATGAAAGGAGTCTTAATATGCTGAAGTAATACTGTGTGCAGTATAAAGAGCTGCCTCACACTAAGAACAGCGCAATTTTGATATAGTTGAATAGTTGGAAATAACATTGGTTTAAAGTAGCAACCTTTAAGATAGCTCTTTGCGCAACTTCAAGTGGTTTTAATATTGTTCTTGCAGCACCACCCCAGCAAGAAATGCAATACGTGATTATAGACTGACATAAAGCGTAATAAACGTTGCGTATAATTACGGAGTTGGCGACATATCGGAGTGTTTTAAAAACATATATTAATTTGCGAACCTTACATGTTAAGAGATTTATATGCATTTTAAAATTAAGGTGTTTATCTAGTATAATACCGAGATACTTTATATTATCTACAGAATTTATGTGGGGACACAGACAAGAGGAAGACTGAAGAGTACAAGAGTGAGCTTTCAACTTGATGGGAATATTTGATTGCGAGGTGGGGCTGATAGAGAAAGTTATAAATTTTGTTTTGGAAGTATTAAGAGTAAGAGTGTGAGATAAAAGCCAATTATATATGTGATTGAAACTGCGTTGGGATTTACTTTCAAGATCTTTCCAAGATGTTGCATATAAAGTAATAGCTGTGTCGTCTGCAAAAGAGACGATTTTTGCGTTATCAATGTGAATATTGCACAAGTCATTGATGAAGACAAGAAATAGAGTCGGGCCAAGAATACTTCCCTGCGGGACACCATAGTATACAGGAAGTTCGTCACTGACGCAGTCAGATATTTTGACCATTTGGGTGCGATTTGTAAGATAACTTCTGAAAAAAAACTGTAAACCTCTGACACCCATTTTTTCTAACTTAGATAAAAGAGTGGAAACAGGAATTGTGTCAAAGGCTTTTGCTAGATCTAAAAATATTGTTAGGACCTTCTTATGATTATTTAGATTACTGATTATAAAATTTATTAATTCATGAACTGCATCAGAAGTTGATTTATTTTTACGAAATCCGAATTGTTGAGGTGAAATTAATTTAAAATGTTCAAGATAATGGACTAGTCTATTGTTCACTAGACGTTCAAGGACTTTAGATAAGGCAGGTAGAATAGCAATAGGGCGGTAATTAGTAACTAAAGTCCCGTCACCACCCTTGAAGATAGGATGTATTATAGACTTTTTTAAAGAATTTGGAATAATAGCATTTTCAAAACAGAGATTAAATATATGGCTTAGTACAGGTGCTAGTGTAGAAGAGTATCTTTTTAGTATGGCGGGAGATATGCCATCCCAACCGGTAGCAACATTAGTCTTTAAACTTTTTATTATTGAAATTATTTCATCCGTACTAGGTTTTTCAAGAACAAAAGAAGAAATACATGTAAAAGATTGGGAAGAAGTAAACTGAGGTAAATTATTAGATTTGATTATATTGTCCGCAAGTTTCTTTCCAACGTCAACAAAAAATTTGTTAACATTATTACATGATTGCTTTAGAGACATTGCTTGTGCAACTAACTGACATGATGATTGTTTATTGTGGTATGTATTTGTTATTTTTTTGATAGTATCCCATAGTGCTTTAGGGTTTTTACCTGCTTTCCTTATTTCTTGAGCATCATAATATCTTTTTGCTTTCTTTAAAATTTTAGTGCAGAAATTTCTATACCGCTTATAAGTGATAGACAGCGTTAAGTTATTAGGAGACTTTTTTAATTTTCTATGCATTGAATCTCTATTTCTTATACACCTTAATAAGCCTGGTGTCATCCACGGTTTAAGTATTCTATTTCTGGACGATATTTTTTTAAGTGATGAGTTTTCAGCTATTGCATCCGAAAAAAGTTTAATAAGAGTTTCAGTTGCGGTATTAGGATCTAACATGGAATAAATAGGTGTTAAGTGAAGTTTTTCGACTGATTTATCAAGTTTGGCAAAGTCAACTTTTGAAATAGTGGAAATAACATTATTTTGTCTTTCATTCTTGATACCCAAAACAGAGGCATAATGGTCAGTGATAGTGGTGTCGAAAACCAAAGCTACAGCCATGCATTTGGTGCGCAAGATAAAGTGATCAATGCAGTTTTCACCTCTGGTTGGGAGGGTATGAGCAGGAAGAAGGCTATGATATGCGAGACAATTAAGATAATCATGGCTGCGTGTATCTAAAGAAGAAGATTTTATATCTAGATTTATATCTCCAGTTATTATGACTGTCTTACATTTGGTAAGCGGTGTAAGTGTAGCGTTGAGTATCGAAAGAAACTCATTTATGTTGTCATTTGATGGTGATCGATAAATGCACATAAGCACTGTATCCGAGTCAATCGTAGCGATTAGTCCAGACGCCGCATTGTTAAAATTAATTTCTTCAATATTTACCAAGAAACATGATTTAATGTAAATAATTACCCCATCACTTTGATTTTGATGTTTACAAGTTTTGTACATAGTGTAGTGCTGTATATAAGGTATATTTTGATTACTTGAGCAGGGCAACCAACACTCTGTTAAAACCAACACATCGCAATCAAATGAGATTCGGTCAAGTAAGGTCTGTAGACTAAGAAAGTTGCAATTTATCGATCTTATATTTTGATTTAGTATCTTTAGGAATTTGTTTGGTTGTTTAATGTAATCATTAGCCTCTTCTGGAGTACAGTAATAGGTTTCACTTATAGTGCACTGGTCTATATTGTCGATGTATGAGTTAATATTATTTGCCATTTTTATTATAAATGTTTGAGACGTATAATTTGTGTATGTAAGAGAATAAGATTATACTGTTTGTTTGAACAATAGAATGTATTGAATGGGTGTAGTTAATCATATAAACAAAAAATGTAATAAATGAAGTATTTTTAAGTTCTAGTTTACGGGCATACGTTTTATAATGGTTAGTACAGCGTTTGACGTGCAATAGCGTATATAATTTAAAGCAAGATCTCATATCGCAATTATGCATATTATGTTGATTATGATGAACGATTGTCAGGAATAATGAAGTTTTAATGGAATGTTTAATTGTGAATAGTGTGGAAATAATCACAAGTCTGATGAGTGAGTGTAAGTATTGGAGTGTAGTATGTTTTGTTTGTTGGTTTGTAAGTTTGTGTAGTGTTTGTGTTGAGAAACAAATTTTTAAAACTAATCTTATAATTAACGTTATGTAAAACGAAGAAATAAACCTTAAAATTAACATGCAGTAACGTAATGAATAATCAAAAAGAGTTTTAAGGCAAAAAGAAGCAATATCTAGTCATTCACATTTTAGATCCTCAAATTGGGCTTCATTTCTAATTAATATCGCAGGTGATCCGTCTGATTTTCGTATGAAAACTTTTCCGTTTGCAGTCCAGCAAAACTTGTACATTTTTTCTTTTGAGTACTGGCGTGCCAAGTAGTATATTTTCTTCGTACTAGGGGTTAGATATTCGGATACGTACACTGGAGCAGCACTAGTATTTATACCAAAATGTGACACATTAAGTTTTTTACTGGGGTTGTTCTTATTAAAGGATTTCACAGAGCTAAGTATTGTCTGCTTTTGTGAGATGTTTGCTAATTCAACAATCAGAGGCCTAATGGAACCCTTTTTTCCGGGGCCACGAAACATATCCTTAACATCACACGATTGCAAATTAATATTTAATGTTTTTGAGAGGTGCATCACTAATTGTGTTAAATCATCTTTGTTTTCTTTTTCTTTTTCAGGAATATTACGTATCTCTATGCCATTTCTTCTGCTGTTTCGATAGAGTTCCTCAACTGTTTCTTCCAGAGACATAATATATTTATGGTTATCTTTACACTGTTTTTCAAGCGTTATTATTTTCTTTTGCATATCCTCATATTTCAGGGATATAAATTCAAGTGACTTTTCTATGTCCGTATTTATCTTCTTGATATTTGTAAGACTATTTTCCATTTTAGATAGTTTGTTGTCGTGATCAGTTTTCCATGATTTCAGCATTTGCATAACTTCTTCCTTGAACGAAATAAAGTCGTCCCTTGAGAGTTCATCGTGACGTCTTTTTTGTCTTGAAACCGCAAACGAAGAAGGGGTTTTCGAATGTTTGGAGATATCGGAGTCTGATCCAGCTTTATTAGGTGAACGAAGCATGTTGATTTTTAAATATGTCGAGCAAAGCAATAATTTTCTGAAGATTAGCTATTTTATAACAGCAGGCGCTTTTTGAGCAAAAGCGGTGGGTGGAGCCAAAAATTATGCAGCAAATGTATACACGCTGACAGTACACAAAGGGCGTGGCTTACCTCTTCCATGAAGCAGGATGCTACTATATTACGAATATGTTGCCCTGGTACACGCACGAATTTTTTTAGTTTATTTTTGAGAAATTTTTTGACAAATTATTTAGTTATAATAACAACAATCACGGAGGACACGTCTGTTCGCTTTCGCGGTCCGGGGGTACCATTTACTTAAAAAAATTGAAAAAAAACTGCGGTTGCCAACTCACTTGCCAAGCGTGACAACTATGGCAAATATCGCCCTTGTAAAGCATTCTATGGAGAAGAGGCCTATGTTCAGCAGTGGGCTTTGTTAGGCTGTAATGAATTTATGATTAAATGAATACAACAGGAACACACAAATTTTTCATAGTTTCATAAATATAACGCCCAAGACATAACAAAGTTTATATGTAAATTATGTAATTGATAAATTCTGAAATTTGCGTAAAAATATGTTACTTTATTTCTCAAAGCAATTTGGAAAATGTATTTCATTTACGTTAGGAACAAAGGGAAGATTAACAAATGTTTTTAAATAAAACAACAAACTTATAAATCTGCTTCGTGACCCTCTCGGTGAATTACTTTTCCCTGATAATTCGGGATATTCTTTTGTTTTAATTACTTCGTTGTATTGGACTTTCGGCTTTTTAGAGATAAGCAGTTTCACTTATAATATAATGTTTTCGAAAACAATTGGATCTATGGACTTTAGTTTTTAAAATCTTAAATGTTTCAAAGCGATTAAAACTTTTCGTTTAAATAATACAGGCAGTGGTAATTATAAAATAATTTACTGTTTTTCTGTCTTGCAGTCATTTTTTATTTATGAAACCTAGTTTTCGACGACTACACTTAATGGTAAATGTAGCCGACGGTGGTTAAGCGCACTGATGTCATCATTATCATTATCATCAACACAGTCCTTCACGTGCTGAATACGTGGCTCCTGAAGGACTGCCACAAGACTGTCTGCACGTCTTACCAGGTCATCCCTCCATCTAGTGGTGGCCCACTTACTCAGCTTACTGGTACGAAGCTGCCACTCGAGAACCTTTCTTCCCCATCGGTGGTCGGTCCTTAGAGTTATATGGCTGGCCCATTGCCACTTCAGTAAGCTGATCCGTTGGGCTACGTCGCTTACACTCTTCCACTTTGTACATATTCTAATTATAAATTCTATCTGGTAAAAATACCATACCGGTGACAGGCAGCAGTGTCACAAGTGCCAGGCTTCTGGTATTCTGGCTGCCGAGCGTCAGCTCTGCCTTATAAAAAGGCGGAATTCGGCTTAATCGTCACAGTGAACCGTCGTCTCGCAGCTTTGACGCGGCTATCTGTCACCAGTACCGTCTTTACCATAAGGGCACACGGGGCCCGTGCCCAGGGCCCCTATATAGTCAGGGGGCCCCGAAAGGCCGATATATTCGCTTAGACTATACAATCTTTTTTATATTTCATGAAAATATAACCTGACATAAAAAAATAATAGAGTAAACGAGAAGAGTGTTGTTAGTGACTTTTTGGTTTCTTTGCTTAATGATTACCAATTGTAGTGGAGAGCGCTCATTTTCACACATATAGAGAATAAATAATGAATTACGAACTACTATGTTACAAGAACAACTAACAAATTTGTCAATTACGTGTATAGAAAGTGATATTTTTATTACTTATTACAAGCCAGTGCTTGACCACAATCCCACCTGGTGGTAAGTGGTGATTCAGCCTTAGATGGTAAATCACACTGTCTTATCGTAACAAAAGCATATTCACTCTTTCCTTGAAGACGCCCAGATTGTATTCGGACGGAAAGATAGACGGCGGCAAATTATTTCACTGCTTTGCTGTACACATTACAAAAGACGAAGCAAATCATTTGGTTCTGATGCGTGGAATATCGACAACAAAGGGATAAAGACCCGCAGACCGTCTGGTTGTCCGATGGTGGAAAGGAAAGGGAGGAATTAAAGCGTGTAATTCCTGCGCACACTCACCGAAATGCATCCTATAGAATACCGAGAGACTGGCTATTCTGCGCCTGTGCTCGAGACTGACAAGATTGGTTTCAACCAAATCAAGGTCACCAATGAGCCTCTTAGCACGTTTCTCCACTGAGTCCAATGCTGCCAATGTAACAGCTGTACTCCATGCATGACCGGACTTCGTTTTACAGGCGGAGGCAGTGTAGACCGATAGAAGTTTGTCTCGAACGCTTTGGCGAGAGACCAAAAAGCTATACTGCCAGATGGTTTGACAGAGAGATTTGTGCCGATGCGTTTAATGCGGTCGAAATTGTCTCGGCGTAATGCCTTTTTGCAGGACTTGGTGGCTATGTTAAAGACTTTCTTCTTAAGGCTAACATCCGGAGCTTTAGGGTCTCGAGCATCGACCTAGGATAAGTACGCCATATGCTTGTACTTTTCAGCAGAAGCGCACTCGGCGTTAAACCATGGGTGAGCTTTACCACCAATGGGCAACTCAACAAAGGGGATGAAATACTCCATCGCTTGACTTATCACATTGGTTATGGTATCCGCGCAGCTCGACGGGTCTTCAGAGGAGAAGCAGACCTGCCACCAAGGATGAGATGCAAAGAAATGCCGCATCTCATCCCAATCTGCTGACTTGTATCGCTACATTCGTCGCACTCCGTGGAAATCGTAGTTAGGTGGGGAATATAACGACACCACAGATTTCACCAGACAGTGGTCAGAAGTTCCCAAGGGTGAGGTAACCTGAACATCCTACCTGTCTGGATCGGTCGTCAGCAGAAGGTAGAGGCAGTTAGCTGTGTGTTCATCCACATCAGGTACCCCAGTCACTTGTTGTACCAGCTGGGAGAGCCCCAGCCACAAGGCAAAATTCCACGCCTCTCTTCCAGCGTGTTCGGTCTTCTGGTATGGGAACAGCCAGTCCTGATGACATGCATTAAAGTTCCCCAGAAAAACCGACTGTGCATTAGGGTACCGATTTATAGCAACACCTGAGGCTTCACTGAGGTGTTCAAACAGCCTTTAAAACTATTTTTCGAAGACTGTTTGAACTTTGAAGATATAATAGAGATATATAGTTCGAAAGTTGTTTAATAATGTCTTTGTTAAAGGAATTATTAGAAAAAAACGCGAAAAGATGTTTTCAAGTTAGGATTAACTCATACTTTTATTTTATACTTGCTATTCCCCGCGACTTCACCCGTGTGTTATTTGGGGTTTTAATTTTTATACGCGGAACTCTAATTCTTTTCCTAAAATAAAGGAATCCTAAGTTACTCCTTGTGAAATCAGCTATTTTCCAGTGAAAATCCCGTCAAAATCGGTCCAGCCGTTTCGGAGATTAGCCGGAACAAACAGATAAACGGACAGACAGACAGACAATTACTTTAAAAGTTGTATTTTTGTTATTAGTACTGTATATACATTCATATGCCTTTAGTAAAAAGCTGTAATTTTGACATTACAAACAGACACTTCAATTTTATTTATTTCCATAGATTAATTTTGAATATCCTCCAGAATGCGTCACAAGACGAAAAGAAAACAGGGCACCAAAACATCTTGACATTTTATCACCATCTTCATTTTTATCATTTCTTCATTCCGAATCTTATTCCCCAGTAAAATTCCGAGCATAGCTCTTCGTCACTTGCCTGTGACCTTGATTTTGTGGAGTAATCATACCGTTAGTGTCCGCCGTAACCGTTGTAATAGACGCCTCCTGGCTAGATCGACGTTCTTCTCAAGGCGGCTGGCAGAGACTAAATCCGTGAAGCCGAAATGTGGGCTAAGTGGCGCGTCTTTGGAGAAGCCCAGCTATAGACTGTTGTAGGCTGATGATGATGGTGATGATGACGCATTATTCCATTTTTCCGGTAACTTCACATTTAACGGAGAAGTGAAAAAGCGCCTGATATAATGGACCGTTTTTACGAACCAAAACTCATTTCAAAACGTTATTTCAACGATGATACTGGAGCAGTTATCCACTTGTGTTCTAATTACCGCCAAGGGCCCTTATGATGTTTATACTTATATAACGTAGAAATTCCAATTGGTAGACACCCAAATATCGATATCGCTATTTAAAAATAGAAGTACTTTGATATTACTTTCTAAATATTTTAATCTAGGTAAACATTATAAGTATAAGTGACATCATAAACTGCTCTTAATAATAACGATGACATTATTTGCTCAGATTTTGCATAATCGGTCACAATAACATAAAGAAAGATGCCCATTTTTCACCTGACTCTGTATAGAAATGATATAAATCTTAAATTTCAGCTAATTGAACTGTAAATTAATTAATCTTATCACAAAAACTCAGGTGAAAATTATTTTTTATATTTCTTTAAGCTTATTCTACGTCAAGGGTAAACGTTTTACCATATTTTGAACGCATCTCGACTACCCTTTTGCTAGGACGTTCCATTTTAGACACTGCTACTTGAGTTTATTCAACTCTGTTTCCGAGTTTTACACATTATTTTATCTATTATTTTATCAGTAAGTATTTCTTTATTGGTCTTTGTGTAGTACAAATTAATTAAAAATAACATAAAAATTAAATAAATTAATCATGCAGTATGTCATTGAGTGCGCATGAGTGAAGCGGATTTTTTTGACATTTGACAGTTCATCAGCATCGGCGCAGTCCTTCTTTGTTGCGTTTAAGTCTCGTTGTGTACTGTGCACAGAACACAATACTTCCATTTAGTGTGTTTTTCATGGATCATATAGAATATAAATATGTAGGGATACACAAGATTTTTTTTCAGTATAATCTGAGAGGAAGTGGTGATAGAATATTAATAAGTGATAGAAAAGTTAAATCCATGCACATTTCAAGAAAACAATATTATGTAGGTATACATTTTAATCGAAAATAAAGTGTCTGGCAGAGCTAGTAGCGTTTAAATCGTAATAATGACTAGGTATATGACATTATTTTCTAAACTTACAGGAAGTTTTTCTAGTATACCTCATAACTATACATAAACTTTCACTATCAGGTTTTTAAATATATGAAAAGTGGGTATGGTTCTTTCAGTAATCTGTATTCGGTATTTACGGTGACTTTCGTGGTTGAACATGATTGAATGAAATGATGAAAACCTAAAACCTAGTCGTCATTTTCTATTTGCGGCGGTGCATTGAGTTCGTCTGGAAAAAAACAATGTGTGTTGAGCAAAGAATAGTAAGTACTAGGAATCTACTTATGGTAAATAATTAACTTAATATAATTAAACAAGGAGTTTAACCGTTTATTTTGTTTGTATTTTATGCGCACATTATATGAACAAGTTGTATGTATAATGTATGTGGTCATGCGATATTTTTTCTCTTTTTATTATTTTTATTTTAGACAAATAGGACCTGTAGATCCCATTCAAAATTCGTGCTACGACCATAATATAGCTGCAGCATGGCTCTACTACGTATTATTTATTTATAATAGCAACCTCCCTCGTACCGGCGGACGAAGTGTAGGGCGTCCCCCCACTAGATGGAGTGACGACCTGGTAAGACATGCAGGAAGTCGATGGATACAGGTGGCTCAGTACCGTGCTTTGTGGCATTCCTTGGCATAGAGGCCTATGTTAAGCAGTGGACTTGTTAAGGGCTGCAATGATGATGATGATGATCTTAAGACCTATCCATTGGGAGGCACTATTTAGGTCATTGAGCATAGTGCTTAGGTCCTCCAGCGATTCTGCCATAAGGACTATATCGTCGGCAAATCGAAGGTGAGTGATGTACTCGCCATTGATGTTAATACCGTATCCTTTCCAGTCCAGTAGCTTGAAAACGTCTTCCAATGCAGCAGTGAAGAGTTTCGGGTATATAACGTCACCCTGTCTTACACCTCTCTGCAGTTGGATAGGTTTCGTACTCTGGTTCTGTACTTGGATAGCCATCGTAGCCCTACTGTACAAACATTTCAGCACTTCGATATACCGACAGTCAAGTTGACACCGCTGAAGGAACTGCAGCACCGCCCAAATTTCAACGGAATCAAAGACTTTCTCATAGTCCACATACGCAAGACAAAATGACAGATTTTACCCTTCGGTATTCTGTACAATTTGCTGAAGAGTATGTATGTGGTTTATGGTGCTAAAGCCTTTTTCGAAACCGGATTGTTTGGGAGGCTGGAAGTCGTCGAGTCTGCGTGTCAGACAATTCGTAATGACTCTCGAAAACAGCAGGTAGACGCGGCTTGGAAACGAAATCAGTCTGTAATGCTTCAAGAGAACGTTGTCACCTTTCTTGAAGAACAAGACGACCGCACTTCTGCGAGACTTATGTTCAACAGTGAATTTGTGAATTCAAATTCTCTAATGATGATGAATGATCAATGTCAATATTAATAATAAAAGCTCAGTATAAAAATTGTTCTAAATTTCAAAACTGTATTATACATATATAACATTTATTTATTTATAAATATAACATACATATATAATATAAATATATTATTTTTACAATTAAATATTAATGTTTACTTGTGATAAATCGTAGTTATGATTAAGAAATATTATTATATTACGTTAAAAATAAGTTATGATGTCTTCTTCTTCTGCATTATGCTGTAAAAGTCCAATTCGCCTTAATCGCCACACATAGAAGGCGGATTGCTATCGCAGTACCAGACGTTTCACACCTTTAACTGTCCACTCTGTCGCCTGTCTGGGTATTTCATTTGACTGAATGGTTATGACGCCATATGTTGAAAGCTATGGTCTTTCTTGCATCTTCTATAGTCGCTTCACAATGGTGAGTGTTGGGAACCGGTGACCATTTTTACTAACAGTGTCGAGGCATTCTATCTTAGTCCTCAGGGATGACAATGCGTCTGCATTTTGATTCTTAATCAAGAATAGAAGGAGATTATGTCAATAAGTCACAACAGCCTCTTACCATTAGGTGGACTCTGTTAAAACTAAGAAATGTGGCTCCGATGACCTAGAACTGGTATCATTCCAAAAAGCGAAACCCAAATTCTGCTGGCATGGTATAGGGACTATTATACACTAAATAATAGGTCTTCTTATAGGAATATTGTATAAGGCCTAGGACCTTGGAATCCGTCTGGTTGGGTATAGCACTCTTCCTATTTTCAACCGACTACAAAAAAGGTCGAGGTTCTCAATTCGACATTTTATGTCTATTACTTCAGAACTTTTATCCAGATTAATCGAATTTGATGATTCTTTTTCTATTTGAAAACTGGTGCTACTAATGTGGACATACATAAATTTGATCAAGATTTGCCTACTACTTTTTGAGTTGTCCATAATAATGCATATTTAACTGGCTTCGTCTACATTGATGATGTTCTCATTTCATTTATATTGAGGTCGGTTGTACAACATTTTTAATATTATAACTTGTTTTAGAGCTAGTGCACCCACTGTTGTGTTTCATTTAAATGGTATAAGAGGTATTTCAGAGAGTGAGACATTTCACATTAGTTTTTAAGTGGTAACAATTTATCTGTAACTTTCGATTTTTGAAGATGATTGAAGTGTCCATAGGCTGCAGAAACTAATTAATCATCCAGATTGTAAGCTCGCTTATCACTTATTCTATCAAAATATATAAACAGGTCCAAAATTAATAAAGAGAATAAAACAGAAACTGTAAGTTTAAATAAGCATATTTTACATGCGCCAGTCTTTCACGTTAAAGCTGGGATTTAACCTTCATAACAAAAATATCTTAAATAACCCTCTACTCTATTTTTTAACAGTTATTAACTTTTTAGAGGATTTAAAGATAAATACGGAGTCTTGAAACTTTCGAGCATTTTTGGTGGAAAATTTAAACATTTGAATAATTTCGTGGTAAATATTTTTTGTCTGTAGTCTTTATGCATATATAACATAATATAAATAAATTTCTAGTGTATATATAACCATATGACATGTGTAGTTGTACCTCAACAATGAAATTGTTAATTGCAATTTTAAGAGCTGATTTACATATTTGAAGGAAGACATCGTGAAGGAACTTGCATGTCTCATTTGGGCAGTGCAGCGGACATTTCCTTTCCCAAAACCCCCTCAGAAATGAGGGGAGGCCTGTGCCCAGCAGTGGGATGTATATTTTTTTTTATAGAATAAGGGTGACAAACGAGCACACAGTTCACCTTATGGTAAGTGGTTGCTGCGGCCCATAGACATCTACATCTATCCTCGTTTGCGAATCAAAATGCAGATGCGTTGCCACCCGTGAGGACTAAGATGGGATGTCTCATTTCCAGTAAAAAGGGCCTCCGGCCACCTGCACTCACCAAGCGAAACGCAGAGGTAAACCTCTACTTCACGCTGGTATTCTGTGAGGTCGTGGTACCACCCCGGTTCAAGCCGGCCCATCCGTGCGACAGCAAAAGCTGCCGCGTGGCTCTACCACTGTTAAAATAATAATAGTAATAGGTCGTAACTTTAACTTTATCTTTCAACCTAAGGGGCTGGATACTCGCATTAAATATTACAGTAAACATACACTTCGAAACGGCATTTCAATATTTCAAACGTTTAGTGCGTTACGATAAACTTATGGTATTCATAATCATAAAAAGATGGACTGTACGTCACATATTAAAAAAATTTGAAACCACTGGCTCGGTGATCTGATCAATTTATGTGAAAAAGCTAAAAGCTGTCGAAGACCTAAAGAGTCACATTACACGCGTCATCAATGAGATTGAGGTGCTATTATATCAAAAAGTGATTCAAAATGGGACCCCTCGTATTCGTCGTTAAAATGATGAAGTATTCACAATTATATATATGACGGGACCAGCACTATTGCACGTGCGGCGCGGTAGCCGTCGGTGCAGTTAGACAGAATTCTTGTAAATAACACGTGTTCCGCACACCTGCACCATTGCACCTGCAGTGGCGCTCGTTTTGCTTGTATAAAACGGACGGCGCGGCCGCCGTTAGGACAGTCTTGGCTCTGACGTGGAACGGTTCGCTTGTCGTATTCCGTTACTAGTTTATCCTCGACTCGTTGGATAATTAATTCGTGTAAACGAATTAATTATTATTCCTAACTACAAACTTAGTCTCTGTACTATACTCAATTACCCTTTCTTCATCAGAAGTGGGAGAAAGTCCCCATTTTTGCCCACATATTATCTTCGAATAGTATGAGGATTATTACATTTGTGGAAGACTGTAATGCATTCCGCATTGATGAATCTGATTTTATGTTACATACCGTAATGAAATTTGCTATGCTACTTACGATATTTTCGTATCATTAAAGTGTAGAGAAAAGATAAAGTGAAATTATTTAAGCCAATTTTTTTTTAATTTGTTCGATTTGTATTAAAAGTACCCCGCAAGTATTTTCATTATTTCTTGATGTACCTAAATATGTTAACAAATGTCGAAAGAAGTTGGGAGGTTTTCTAAATAACTTATTGAAGTTATGTTGTAATTTGATAGTTCACGCGAAACATGATTATCATTTGCTATATTTTGAAGTTCAAAACGTTTAAAGAATGTACCAAAATAAAGGATTAACTTTAACACGCTATGAATTGAAAATAATAAGTGACATTTTTGTGATCAGTGTTGCAGTTTGCTCCGAATATTGTGTCGTCGACAAGATTGGGGTTTGATGTCGAGGGATTCGTAGAAGTCTCTACAACAATGATCAACGAGGAAGATGTTGTGACGGCTAATCGAACATGGTCAGGTACGGCCGAGCGCTAGTAAGATTGAGCCTACACCGCTACAGTCGGTAACTTATCGGCTGATCTTACGGCAGGGCAATTTAAGCGGCCGCCGAACAAATGGTCCTTTGGCGCTGTAAATGGACGTCTGAGGTCGGCTTTCGTGAATTTTGCGCAGTTGCCTCCTTCCCTTTGAAATGTTGTGGTATTTGCCTCTACACATAGTTTCTGTTTTTTTTGCAATGTTTTCAAATGTCATACTGTTGCCGTTTCTTAAGAGAATATGTGATGAATTTTTGGGAGATCGGAATTCCATGGTTCGCAATACATTTATCTCGATTTATTTTAATTTTACAAAGCCGTGCAACGATTCGCTAGAGCTAGTACGGTTACGGCGCGACGGCTCGCTGGCGCGATTGTGGCACGAACGCAGCAGAATGAAAAGCTGGAATGCGTTTGCCTGAAGGTAGCCATATCGGCGCATTCATGACTTAAATGAAGTCTGGGATGGTCGACCGTTGTAATATTTAACAAGAGGTAATATCTGTTAGCAGGTGGTGATAACTGATAAACCGTATGCTGTTCACGGTCAGCCGCACGAGGACGTGCGACAGTCAGAGGTAGTCGTGTCTGTACATCTAGAAAATACTAGAGACGTTGCAACACTCTAGCGAAGTAAGTATTCTTATGCAGGAAAGGAAATGGTCTGTGCTGCACTGGGATGTGTCGTCTTGCTGTTGGTTTACATACTTAGGTGTTATCATGTCACTACGTCCCTCACGATACACTTTTGTGTGATTGTGACAGGTACATGTTTGCGGTGTGGTTGGTCTGTACCTGTTCTATATTGAATTGAAAAAAAGACAGTAAGAAAAAAAGTGGTTCTTACTATCATTGCAGGGCGTTTGCCGGTCCAATGATATAGCTACAGGGAATAGTGATTCCGGACTAGCAAATAGTACTTAAAAAAAGGAATAAGAAAAAAAATAGTTCTTACTATCACTGCAGGGCTTTGTGCCGGTCCAATGATATGGCTATAGGGAATAGTGATTCCGGACTAGCGAAAACAGTACTTGAAAAAAAAAGAGAAAATAGAAAAGATACAGACTAATCATTCCGATCTCGCATAAAGTTGATTAAAGTTTTGTGGGGCTTACTGCCGGAACAAAACTGATTGTCACCCAAGTCTGAAGGGTCAATATAGACCGGACCAGACGCTGTTATGTCAGGATAGTCGAACGATGTTTTTTTGTCTACAGATAACTAAAATTGTGATGGAGCGCGTGCGAGGACGCACGCATGTCAGTATGGCCGTGACGGGACCAGCACTATTGCACGTGCGGCGCGGTAGCCGTCGGTGCAGTTAGACAGAATTCTTGTAAATAACACGTGTTCCGCACACCTGCACCATTGCACCTGCAGTGGCGCTCGTTTTGCTTGTATAAAACGGACGGCGCGGCCGCCGTTAGTACAGTCTTGGCTCTGACGTGGAACGGTTCGCTTGTCGTATTCCGTTACTAGTTTATCCTCGACTCGTTGGATAATTAATTCGTGTAAACGAATTAATTATTATTCCTAACTACAAAATTAGTCTCTATACTATACTCAATTACCCTTTCTACATATACACAATTAAGCCTTCAAAAGAAGAAAATATGATCTAATTGTAAACAATCAATGCGTTTTATTTCAATTAATAATTATAAAAATATTAAAAATATACCCGGTTGGATCCACCAAATAACCAAATATCCCTATTGAAAAACCCCTTATAAGTTCAAAACATCTATAAACGTTTCAAAATATTGGACCTCATTGCCTACCATGTAGATTGCACTCTTTTCTTGGATGCTAAGTTTCATTAGGTTTGGCCCTTGGCCCTTAGATTTTGTCATAATCAAATTTAATATATAAGGCTCAAGCATGGTGGGTATATATCGTGAAACAAGGCCTTCTAGTAATATTCTATCTTATTTCTCCAGAGTCAATAAAAAATGATGTGTATAATAAAGAATTTATTATGTTGAGTTATGAGTTAATAACAAAATAAACTACATACATTAGACGTATTATTTTCACGCGTTACACGAACGAGAGAATATTTTATAAAATATGTTCTCAGCATGACCTAAACTTAATAATCCTTTGATATAAATTTTACGCTGTTTGCCTTGGTTTTAGTGTTGCCTTTTTGATTTTTTTTATTGAGCCATTTACTACGATTCGCATTTCTGTCACCTATGCTCAATTTCTATGAAGGGATTAATGATATTTCAGTACATTTACAAATGTTCAATAAAAATTAAAAAGTACTGCAACGTCGCCTTGTAACGTAATATGTAACTGTTACGTTATATTTCGATAAAGCGACAAGATATTTTTCTTTTTACCTTTTTTTTGAGTTATACACTTTTGTTGGCAAATCACCAAAAGGGAATATCAATTCCGTCGATAGGTATTTTATTTATAGTTCCAAACAATACAGCCAGATTTCAAGCTCTGTCACAATATCATAAAATGCCATTTTAGTACACCTTTTTGGCGATATCTCTTATAGGATTTGTTACGTCATGCAATATATTTCTCATAAAAAGCTTTCGAAGTATCTGTAGTAAATTGAAAACTTAATAAAGGGACTACACTTTTATAATACTTTTTGAAAAAGTACATAGGCAGAATAACTTCTAATTTAAACCTAATAATATATTTCTTTTATTTTCATTATATTTAATAATATTTCAGAAACTTGGGCAAGTATTGAACTCACATATACGTAAATCAGATTATTTCCTTTGCTCACAACGTAATAAAATAAGTTCTCGTATTCATGGCTACTTATTCGTATTCGGCACGAAAATGCTGGCGTATGCAGATGATGATATTTCTGATAGAGGCAAAATCTTGAGCTGAAATAGAGAGAGTGGCTAAATCTGCACTGGAGCTGGTATCGTCGTGGGGGGGTAAAGGAACCGGCTTTTCTTCTCCTCTGAGAAGTCATGTACTATGACTATTAAAGGAAAGTTCCAGAGACTACCTGTTATCAGGATGGGGACGGAGTCGATAAAAAGCGTAATATCGACTAAGCTATTGGGTGTCACGTTAGACACGAGTCTGTTTCAGAGTTGTGCTTTATTCAGCACGCCAAGGATATGGGAGAGAGGGTTGGAAGATTCTTTGGGGAGACGTCGCGGATGTCGGCGTCTTCTTAGGGCGTGCGCTACCCGGCCTTTCGTGTTCTGTACAAGGGAGCATATGGGTACGCTACACCTAATCCGTCAACGGCCGAAATTTGCTCGGGCGATGACGACCGAACTCGGACGATCGAAACAAACACTTGTAAAAGAAAGAGAGTGCGTACACAAACACGACCGTCATCGTCCGATGACGCACGAAATCGGCCGATCAACCGTTGAGTCCGAACTTGTTGGGATTTCTCACCAGATTGCCGGCGTGTACAGTGCAAATTGAGTTTATTTATAGTTTAATTTAATCATGTTGTCTTTATTCTGTTGTTTTTGTCAGTATTGTTATCTACCTAAACGACTATTGGATATTGAAACATTAATTAGTTGTGTTAATAAAAGACCATTACAATAATCGAGAGGTTTCGAAACGGTTATAGACTGAAGTTGGATCGGAAATTGATATAGCGGTTCCAGATATTTCAAAAAAATGCGTCTTAACTCTGTTAAGCAACACAGTTAACTCCAGAATACCGGCAACGTTCAATGTCGGCACACGGATACACTGTTGCAGTGTAAGCACATACACGTCCGAGTTACTCGTCCGGGTAGTTCTGTCCGTCATCGGCCGACAAAATCGGTTATGGTGTATACGTACCGTATGTTCCAGTAGTGATATATGCTGCGGCCGTTTGGGTTGAGCGCGTGGGGAATTATACAGTGCGCCTGGCACTGCTCAGATCGCAGAGATCCTCACTCACAACTGATCACTGACACTGATCGTCGGAATAAAAATATTGCAAGTGATAAAAAGGCATCGTAATATACCTTTATCGAAAGGCGTTTTCATGGCCTCGTTATAAATTACAAAAACAAGATTTTTCATACGGAAAAATCAAGCCCATTTCTTAAATGCGAAAATTTTAATATTTAGTACACCATTTTGGCATAGTCTAGGTTCGTATTTTTAGTGGAATAACTTTCAAATATTTTATTTTATAGGAAAGGGTGACAAACGAGCACACAGTCCACCTGATGGTAAGTGGTTGCTGTGGTCCATAGACTCTACATCTATCTTCGTTTGCGAATCAAAATGCAAATGCGTTGTCACCCGTGAGGACTAAGAACGCTGGAACTGGAACGCCTCTTTTCCAGTAAAAAGGGTCTCCGGATCTCTACACTCATCATACGAAACACAGCAGTGTTAACTGCTATTTTACGCTGGTATTCTGTGAGAGCGTGGTCCTTCCCCGGTCGAGCCGACCCATTCGTGCTACAACTATACTAGTCATATAGCTACAGCATGGCTCTACCACGTCTGATGTGATAGGAATGTTTTAAGTGATTTGATTCTAATCACTCTACACATCTCTTGCTCAACAAATAATTTTAGTAAACTCATGCGTTTCACTAAAAAAAGGTTTTATTTTCAAAATCTAATACAAAACATTCAATATGATAACATTCATGCTACTCGTAAAAAAGATAATATTGAAACCTAGTCTAGGTAGTCGCTCATTTCGCTGAAAGCTACTCGTGAATGTACAAAGATGAACTAACAACAAGAAACTTTTCTCACTTCGACGAGTGTTTTGTTGTTTTACATTTAACATAAGGTCTTACTTTTTCGACTACTGTTCACATGCTGTAGCTAAAACTAAAACATGCGATGTACTGTAATACCTTTCAGTTTTAAAGCCATCTTTACCTATAACCGTGGATAACTAATTACGACTTCAAAGTGTAAAAAATGTTTTTGAATAAATTTTGGTTTTAATTCGAAACTGGAATATGTAACGTACGTATATTAGCATGAATGCATGTGAAGCTTACATAGTTTTTATTAACATATAGTTTTTTTTATAAAAGGTGATCATGATAACATTGACAAAACTAACTAACGTCTGATGCCACAGTCTGTGTGTCAGTATTCACGTACTAATTTTTCAAAGGCAGTCTTATTATGTGTTTTTGTAACGTCTTCGGCAAGGAGTTTCAGAGAAGTGCAGCCTGACTGGTAAAGGATTTTCCAACGAAATTTGTGAAATGTAATGGAACCATATTGCAGCATCTAAGGCAATTTTGAGTGTTTTTTTTTTTATAAAATATTGTGACAAACAAGCGACAGAGTCCACTTGATGGTAAGTAGATGTTATGATACATAGACATCTATATTTATCATCAATTAAAAATCAAACTGCAGATGTATTGGCCCCCCTGAAGACTAAGATGGTATGCCTTGTCTACAGTAAAAAGGATCTAAGTTGCTCTACGCTCACCATACGAAATACAGCAGCATTAAACTGCTATTTTATGCTGCAATTTTGTGACAGCGTGTTCCGTTCCCCATCAAGACAACCCATTTGTATTTTTATATTCATTATATGATGTAGCCGCAGCATAGCTCAACCACGTATAAAATCATTATTTTAGAATTCCTATCTAATTTTCATTCCTTTAAAGCCACAAGTGTCTGTTCGTCATATAAGGTTATAGAGATTCTAGTCTTCAAATGTGAAATTGAAAATAACATTTCATTTATTTTCCATTACAAAATAATATGCCGTAGTGTCCTGTAACTGCATGTTAGATAGAAACACTGGAATAAAATAGTGTTGTGTTAAAAATTCATTTATCTATACAAATAAATAAAATTGAAGAGTCTGTTTGTAATGTCAAAATAACAGCTTTTTACTACATGCATATGAAAGTATATACGATACTAATAACAAAAGAAAATTAATATTTTTGTCTGTCGGTTTGTTCCGTCTAATTTGTGTAATGCCTGGACCGACTTTGATGGTACTTTCAATGGCAGATAGCTGATTTTATAAGGAGTTACTTTAGTACTTTAATTTTAAAAAACGGATTAGGATTCTGCGCAAAGTAATTAAAATCCATGAAATACAATCGAAATAAACTCACGAGTGCGAAGTCTCCGGGGACAGTTCGTTTACAATAATAATATGATACTTTGTGTTAAATAATCCATGTATATTATTATAATTATATTTTATTAGAAAATGGGTGGGTGTTATTATAGGATTGGTTATAATCATTTTTAAAATCACATTGTCTAACTCGTAATTTACAACTTATGGTGCCAAAGAGAAATAAAAATAGACAAAATAAAAAATGGGTCGAGAAACAGAAAAAAACGAGTATGGTCGTAATAAACTACATAAGACCATCGCGGTCTTTTTCGATATTGCAAAAGCGTTTGATAGAGTCTGTCATGAAGGCCTTATCTACAAACTCTACAAAATAGACCTCCCTGATCATCTTGTTCGTCTCGTGGCCTGAAGGATCGTACCTTTCGTTTTAGACACGATGGCATGCTCTCCTCTCAGCGCTTCATCAAAGCCAGCTCAGTGCTTGCCACTCTCCTATATATCCTGTTCACCAACGACATTCCCATCCCGTCGAAACGTGTTCAGCTTTGCAGACGATACTGCACTCTACTGTAAAGGTATCTCACTACCTTTCATACGGAATAAGATCCAAAAGTCAGTTGATGACTTAGGAGCTTGGTTCCAAAAATGGCGCATCGATGTGAACCCGGAGAAGAGCTCCGCCGTTCACTTCGATCATAAACTACGCCGCCTCAGTTCCATTCTGCCAATCCGTATGCTGGAGAACCCTGTCCCCTGGCATACGACCGCCAAATATTTAAGTGTCACCCTTGACACGAGGCTTACCTTCGGGCCCCATGTCAATAGACTAACCCGCAACGCATGTTTTTACCTGAATGCGCTCCACAGTATGCAGGGCCGACACAGTAAAATGTCCCTCCGCAACAAGCGAACCCTTTATAAGGTCTGTATACGACCAGTCATGACTTACGCGGACCTCATATTTACCCATGCTAATCCCAAAACCATTAACGAACTCCAAATAGTTCAAAACCCCTTCTGTCGTAGAGCTATGAACGCACCCTGGTACGTTCGTAACGCACACCTCCATCGAGACTTAGAGCTTCACAATCCAACAATTTCTAAAAACACTCTCTGAGAACTTCATCAAAGCCTCAGAGTCTCACTCTAATCATTTCATTCGTGAGGCAGCTACCTATGCAGCCCCACTCCCCTCTCGCTATCGAGTCCAAAGACAGAGAAACTCTCTGTCGGACCCGCCAAACAAGCTTTCGGCCGACCTGAACTGCCTCCTGGCGGCTCAGGCCGACTCTTCTTAATTTGCCTTAGTAAGGCTCCCCCTCAGCGGCTCGTCGCCGCCTGCGCCCTCTTTTCCCTAAAGTAGGTCGCTTCCGATTCGACAGAAAGGCCCCATAAGCCAATGCCAGTCTCACAGGTGGTGTTTAGTGGGTAGGCACTTAGGGTGGTTAGGTTAGTCGCAGTGAGTCCCACAAAACCACGACAGCCGGCTGTCGTGGTATGCTTAGAGCATTCACCACCTCCCTTCCTCATTTTTCGGGGGGTAGCCCATTTTAATTGCTTCATGGGCGCTAAAATAAACGGGCCTACTCATTATAAATGTAACATTTGTCTCGATAACACGTGTAGCCCAAGCGTTGCGATCGTTTACGGTACAATTGAACAGTACTTTGTAGTCCAAAACTATCTTTTTAATGCTTTTCAGCACAATTTTTTGTGTTACGAGTTTCTAAAATTAATACACTAAATTTCTAATACTTTCAATTTGATTTTCTATAGCTTTTTTTATAAAGTTTTCATTTCAGCCCAAAACTCTGAATATATCAATATATTCAGTGTTTTGCGCTTATATATATATATATATATATATATATATATATATATATATATATATATATCTTTATATATAAAAAGTACGTGTCACGTTGTTTGTCCGCGATGGACTCCTAAACTACTGAACTCATTTCAATAAAATTTTTGGTCAATGTGCAGTTTGGTCCAACTTAAAAGATAGGATAGCTTACAACTCAATTTATAGTCGCAATACAATATTATTTTATTGAAAATTATTTGTCTATTATTTGACAGTCACAATTATCTGTTAGCTCCAAACGATTCTGTCAGATGACGATATCTGTTGACTGGATTGAGTAAATATTTAATAGATGGCGCTATGTTAAAAATACAGACGTTTAATATAAGCTAAAATTTAGTAGTATAACCATCACGTGTTGCTGTAAGTATTCAACAGATAGAACCGATTTCAAAAAAAATTTGCAGACTGTGTGCAGTTTGGTCCAACTTGAGAGATAGGATAGTTTTTATCCCGATAAGTGACCCTCAATTTTTTTATTGCTAATTTCAGCAGTTTTTTTGGAAAAGAAAATGGTTATTCGGAAAGGGCAGAACAACGTCTGCCTGGTCAGCTAGTATATATATATATATATATATATATATATATATATATATATATATATATATATATATATATGTATATATATAGATTCTGTTTGTTATTATAGTTTGTCATTATAGATGTATAGGTTTGGTTTGCCATATATATATTTTGTTTGTCATTTATCACAATGACTGTTGAATTATTGAAAATTGGTCGGACTATGGTGCCTCACACCGTAGTTCCTATAATTGAAGATGGGGGCTGTCTGTTTAGGGCCATCTCCTATCTATTGTATGACACACAGTTGATGGCCAGAGAAATACGCGAGCAAATTGTTAGCCATGTGGTGGCCAACTGTTCCCAGTTTGCCATTATATCCTATGACATTAACGGGGACAATTAATCCAGTGCCGCTGAATACTGCATTGACATGTCACGCCCTTTTAATTATGGTAGTTTATGTGAGCTGGAAGCAGCAGGGCAACTTTACCATGGGTCTTTGAAGTTTACCGTAACGGTGAGCTGTATGTAAGTTTTGGTACTGCGGGTAATACTACGTACCGTGGGACGACTACGTTTTTCACATGGTCTATCTTGTGGCCATTTCGATGTTTACGTAATTAGTGAAGTGGCCGAGACAATATCTGAGCCCACCTCCTCTTCTTCACTTCACCCTGTCGTCGCCAAGAGGAGGAGAATTGAAATGATTACTATCTCACCGTCGCCACCAGAACCAGATTGTGATACATACTTGATCAAGGTAAGATATTATTATTATTTTTATAATCACAGATTTTAATTACAATATTTGGTTCGCTAAAAGCACGCAGGATTTATATATAAATAAATATACTTATACGTCTTGGATTTTATACACCTGAAGTTGTGGCGGTGTCTGCTACTGGGACTCCTCGACGAGGAAAACTAGATGTGCCGAGTTTGGCCTTTTTTTGCTAGTTATGATGAGAGCTTACCTCCGGGCTTGATACGTAACTTGAAAGTGTACTTTGAAGACTGCCACTGGAACTCATTTACGAGGGGAGCTAGATGTTTCGAGTTTGGGCTCGATTGTTAGTTATGAATAGACCTTACCTCCGGACTTGACAGAGTGACTTGAAAGTGTACTTTAATGACTGCTACTGGAACTCCTCAGCGAGGAGAAATAGATGTGCGAAGTTTGTTATTTTTTGTGTTATTTTACTAAATACACTTTGTCTTCCTTACTCCGGGCCATAGATAATATACTGTAAAGTAAAGATGGTTAATATATATTTAACTAATGAAATAGACAGTTAAAAAAATAACAAATATGTTAAATCAATATATTTAACCATATTGAATAAAATTATCATATCCCAGTTCATTCAAAACAATTTACGACGTTTCTGATTTATATTAGCCGTATTTATGCCATCTAGTGTCTTCCTTACGTACCACCGTGAGATTCGATCGATTTTCGCTCGATAAAATAACTTTACCAATTGAATTCTCAGCCTCTAACCTCATGGAGCAGCTGGCGTAGGTGGTAGTACTCGGTGTTGTTTGGATGAATGGTGTAGACCCTATCCAGAACGTGCTCTTTTCTCACTCCGGGCCAACCCTCTACAACTTGCCCTCTTTTCCTTTTAGAAAATTTATTTTTGTTCCAGACAAAGTAAGAAAGGACTTCGGAGTACAGCAGTGTCTTGGCATAATTGTCCGTTTTGCAGATTTCAAAAAACACTAGCAGCGTTGTCTGAGGTGGACTCTTTATTTTTCTGACAGGTTATTAGAGGTTAAGTATACACGTTGGCCGTTTTCAAGGTGAACAGCGAGATGTAAGACGGGAGGGAACCTTTCATGAATGGGAAAGCTTAAGATCCTCCAAACTGCTTTGGAACTACTTATGTACCGGCCGCTTTCGTACATTTTCACCTCATCTTTCTCAATCTCTATAGTAAAGGCTGCTTGATCACAACCCTTTTCACGTATTTACAAACATACTTGATAGATCTAACAGAGCTGCATTACTCCACATTAATATGGGTATTGAAAATACCTAACAGGACAGGATTGTAAGGCTCCACCCAGCGGTTGTCCAACTCAATTTCATTATTTTTAATTGTATAACCACCGTCAGCTGGAGACAACCTCCTGTATTGCGGATATCCATCGTCTCCTGTCTGTGTCTCCTTGAGAAGTGGTCGAGGATACCTTTTACTGCAGCTACCATCTTTAATACAGGGCGATTTGTGGTATAAACTACTGCAAGTGCCATGTATCATATTGGCCTTCACAATATCGTAGAGGAGAGGGTCTTGCTCAGAATCAGGTATTTCAGCTCTAATAACATTGTCAATCTTATCTGGGGCGATACGCTGCTCTAGCCATAGTAATATGTGAATATGGGGAAGACCTTGTTTTTGCCATTCGACCGAGTATATAAAGCAACGCATCGTCCCAAATAGTTTGCCTTTGGTTAGAAGAGCTATCATATTTTTCACCTTAAGGTGTAATACCCTGGCTATAATGTCATGGCGATCATGTGACTTTTAGCCAGGTAAAAGCATATCTATGATGTCTTTCTATCGGGGGTTACACGTAAATGTTATAAAAAGATCAGGACGGCCGTATTTGCGCACGTATGTCATGGCGTCTGGTGTACGCTCCTGCATATAACGTGGTTCCCCGGTAAAAGATAATGGCAGCACCACCTTTTGACCTAGTTGCTTACCATCAGCATCCTGCCTCCCTATAGCATCCCGCAAGTGTATGTAACTGTCTGCCCTCAGCTGTGCCTGGTTGTTCGTGATATAGTTCAATCTTTCCGTCTCTATTTAGGCGTACATGCCAACTAAAAACTGACTAAAAACGGAACGGAAATATACCAGGTGATTATCTTCTTTTTGCCTAATCATTCATCATCATCATCATTACAGCCTTTCAAAAGTCCATTGCTGAACATAGGCCTCCCCCAAGGAATACCACAAAGCACGCTCCTGAGCCACCTGCATTCATCGACTTCCTGCATATCTTACCAGGTCGTCACTCCATCTCGTGGGGGGTCGCCCTACACTTCGCCTACCGGTACGAGGGTGCCACTCAAGAACCTTTCTTCCCCATCGGTTGTCGGTTCTTCAAGCTATATGGCCGGCCCACTGCCACTTCAACACAATTTCATTTTCAGATTTTGAGATATGTCTAACGAGAAGATGTGTCGTAGTTTCCCGAACGCTGCCCAGCCGAGTTGAATCCGTCGATTGACCTCTCGGTCGAAGTTGGACTTACCTAGTCGGACTATTTGTCCCAGGTAAACATACTCGTCAACAACTTCGAGCTTAGTGCTCCTAACAACCACCGGGATAGGTGTGACATGGACATTAAACATGATCTTTGTTTTGTCCATGTTCATCCTAAGACTTATACGTTGGGAGACACTATTGAGGTCATTGAGCATGGTGTTTAGGTCCTCCAGCGATTCTGCCATGAGGACTATATCTTCGGCAAATCGAAGGTGAGTGATGTACTTGCCATCGATATTAATACCGTATCTTTTCCAGTCCAGAAGCTTGAAAACATCTTCCAATGCAGCGGTGAAGAGTTTCGGGGATATAACATCACCCTATCTTACACCTTTCTGCAATTGGATAGGTTTCGTACTCTGGTTCTGTACTCGGACAGCCATCGTAGCTCTACTGTATAAACACTTCAGCACTTCGATTTACCGACAGTCAACTTGGCACCTCTGAAGGGACTGCAACACCGCCCAAATTTCGACGGAATCAAAGGCTTTCTCATAGTCTACATACGCCAGACATAGTAGCAAATTGTACTCCTCGGACTTCTGTACAATTTTCCGAAGGGTATGTATGTGGTCTATGGTGCTAAAGCCCTTTCGGAAACCGGCTTGTTCGGGAGGCTGGAAGTCGTCAAGTCTGCGTGCGAGACGATTTGTAATAACTCTCGAAAACAGCACGTAGACGCGGCTCAGAAGGGAAATCGGTCTGTAGTTCTTCAAGAGAGCGTTGTCACCTTTCTTGAAGAACAAGACTACTGCACTTCTGCACCACGCCTCCGATGTAACGCCACCATAGAGGACGGAATTAAAGAGCCTCTGAAGGACTTCAAGTACCGGTCTTCCACCCGCTTTCAGAAGCTTCGCTGTGCAACAAACTTCCAGATAATTAATAGAATCAGGCGTAACTTTGCGGAATTCCATTATACTAAAGTTGGTAAAAATTTACTTCGCGTACATCCGCTCGATAAAATAAAATGCTGTATCCTACTTAGTTTGAAGAGCACCTCCCGTCCTCCCTCAATTGCGTGCACTATCACCGTCACCACTAATCCGAACATCACTACTCCCAACACCACTACACTAGGAAAGATACACCACTGACGAAAATATTACACGTGTTTCGCTACACGAGGCATCTTCAGGTAATCTTGACTCTGCGGTGGCAGAACGCTTAGCGGTCAGTCACCACAGCTTAACAGTGCTATCGTTTTCATACTCTGTATCGATATCATATGCCATGCCTGAGTGAGCCTTGATTTTCCAAGAACGTCGCTTCCTTTCTACTCATCTTCCAGGATTATTTTGCTCATATCGAGACTGTGATGCCCTATGTCAGGGTGAGCTTGCTGATATCGAGCCATTGCTTTTCTGTTCACTGCTGGGTATATTTGCGCATACTTTTTAGAAGCATTTTGAAGTTGTTTCTTCCGAGTAGCCTCGGTGCATCTTGCACGAAGTTTTTTAGACCATTTGGTAGGAACGGTAAGAGGTGATGATTGATAAAGAGATGAGTCACAATCTGGTTCTGGTGGCAACGGCGAGATAGTAATAATTTCAATTTTCCTCTTCATGGCATCGACAGGATGAAGTGAAGAAGAAGAGGTGGGCTCGGATATTGTCGCGGCCACTTCACTAATTACGTAAACATTGAAATGGCCACATGATAAACCATGTGAAAAACGTAGTCGTCCCACGGGATTACCCGCAGTACCAAAACTTACATACAGCACACCGTTACGGTAAACTTCAAAGACCCATAGAAAAAGTTGCCCTGCCGCTTCCAGCACACATAAACTACCATAATTAAAAGGGCGTGACATGTCAATGTAGTATTCAGCGGCACTGGATTAATTGTCCCCGTTAATTTCATAGGACATAATGGCAAACTCTTCCCAGTTGGCCACCACATGGCTAACAATTTGCTCGCGTATTTCTTTGGCCATCAACTGCGTGTCATACAATAGATAGGAGATGGCCCTAAACAGACAGCCTCAATCTCCAATTAAAGGAACTACGGTGTGAGGCACCACAGTCCCATCAATTTTCAATAATTCAACAGTCATTGTGATAAATAACAAACAAAATCTATATATGACAAACCAAACCTATACATCTATAATGACAAACTATAATAACCAACAGGATCTATATATTCAATATATTCAGTGTTTTGCGCTGAAATGCAGACTAATAAAAAAAGCTATAGGAAATCAAATTGAAAGTATTAGAAAAGTGTATTAATTTCAGAAACTCGGAACACAGTTTTAAAAAGATAGTTTTGGACTACAAAGTACTGTTCAATTGTACCGTAAACGACGCAACGCTTGGACTACACGTGTTATCGAGACAAATGTTGCATTTATAATGAGTAGGCCCGTTATTTTAGCGCCCATGAAGCAATTGAAATGGGCTACCCCTGAAAAACGAGGGAGGGAGGTGGTGAATGCTCTAAGCATACCACAAGAGCCGGCTGTCGTGGTTATGTGTGACTCACTGCGACTAACCTTTTTCGCTCGGAAACCAAATTGGTGGGGGATGACAAGAGGGTCACCGTCTGTGGGAAACAGATAGAGCCTCATGCAAGTAGGGATGACTCGTTCAAAGAGTTTGCCCATGGCCTTGAGGAGGCTAATGGAACGATGACTGGAGGGGAGGTTGAGAGGCTTTCCTGGCTTGGGGATACCAATGACAGTTGCCTCTTTTTACGTAGTGGAAAAGTAACTAAGGTTGAAGCAGTCGTTGAAGATAATAGCTAAAAGGATTAACACCCGCTCAGGAAAATGTTTAAGGGCTTGGTTGGAGATTCCATCTCTGAAGGATGAGATCTAACCATTGGACACAGTGATGGGTTCAAAAGCTGTGGGGGGTGAGTTCGGGCGGCGGACCTCATCCTCCACTATCTGGAAGTGGGAGGAGTCGGTGGGTTGAGAGCTAGGAGATCATTGTGCGGCAATGCTGTCTGCAAAGCACTCAGCCTTTTCCTTGTCTTCAAAGGCAACCGTACCATCGGGACGGGAGAGAGGGAGCGTCTATGCTCTAGGCTCTCGCCATCTGATAGTACACTGTATAAGAGGGAGAGATATTCTCCATGAGCTTACTCTTTTCGAGGTCTCGAAGTTCGGAGAGGCGGAAACGGACTTCTCGTTGAAGACGATTGGCCATACGCCTGTAGTCGGGGGTGGGATAGATAGCTGCTCTCCGGAAAGCACCTCTCTTGACTTTCATTAGGTTGCTAATATGGAAGGGAAGACCATCATTATTAGCAACCGGGATGACCCTTTCATTCTCCTTAAGGGAGGATTTTATAAGTTTGGAGAAAGAATCGACCGCGTTGTCGATTTTTTCGGGACTGTCGAAGTCCGACGAGAGGGAGATGGGGGAGTCCTGTAAGTCCATAGCCTTAGCTAGGGACTCCTTGAAGCCCTTCCAGTTAGTGAATGTTTTCGTGGGGGGTTCAGGGAGGTGGCTGATGGCCAAGAATGAGGGAGGCCGGTCGGTGATCGAATCCTAGATCGTCTAGAGTCTCATTTGCCCTGGGGTTGAGGGGAACTCATTTAACTAGAGCAAAGTCTAGCACGTCGGGAGCGTGGTCGATGTTGTCGGGATAGTGAGTGATACTGAGGAGACTGTGGACGGCAAGGTAAAGAGACTGCGTGATATCAAGCAGTTTCTTGCCACTCTGCGAAGTAGAAAGGCAGGTTCATTCAGTATATGCTTATCTCAAAACATAACGACTGAGTTGCCTAAAGATAAGATAGCCTCAAAATCGTTTTGGAGGGAGAGGGTGCCACTGGGGATGTAGCAGGAGGCTATGCCAATGGACTGATGTCCAGTCATGGCTAGCCTGCATACCGTGGCTTCCATGTTGATAAGCTGCGGAGTAGGAATGTGAGAACAATGAAGTGTCTTCTTGTAGTAAATGGCAGTACCGCCGCCTTTGTGGTCAGGTCTGTCATTATGAAGAAGAGAAAACTTTTGAATCGAAAGGCCTTTGATGTCCTTAGTTTTAAGATTGGTTTCCTAGAGGAGGAGAAGGTCGCCGTCGCGATCTCGAAGAAAGAGCTTAAGCTCTGGGAGGTTATTTCGCAACCCGCGAATGTTAAAAGACACAAGCAATAAACCCTTAGGCTTAATACGACTGTGATATTTTGGGAGAGTAGAGTGCTCTGTCATTATATAAATATATCTTTAATTTAATTAATTTAACTTGAATTAATTTAATTCAAGTTACAGGGAACACAAAAGGAGCAGCGCGCAGTTTGCGTGCTAGGACGGCAATCTCCCCAACGTTGATGTTCCGAATAGCGGAATACACAGTATTCAGGTCATCAACCATTGAGGGTTGTGCCTGTTGTGGCGCGAAGGATATCCGCAGAGGGTCAGCCTTTTTGGGGCCTCAAGGGAAATCTGGAAGCTGTGTAGGTTTGGAGAAGCCTGTTAGGGAAGCGACTAAAATCCGGTTGCTGAGGCAAATTTCCTAGAAAAGGCAGAAATTTCTTAATGGGTGGGAATAATTGAATTTATTTTAAATAAGAAATTAATAATTAATATATCGGGTAAATATAAACCGATTTTCAAAATTTCTCTATTACTATTTTACAAATTTTTTACTATTTCTTTCTATTTAGACTATTTCGAAATCTCTAAATTTTATTTTTGTGAGGGTTTGAAAAATTGGGGTAAATGAAATTATAGCGCAGTGATGCCAGAATTATAGAATTTTAGGGGAAATTATGGTACAAATTGTAATAAGTATACTCCAGCACAAATAAAACACTAATTCAAATTAATTTTATAATGATGTATTTGAAGTTTGAAAACTTATAATTACTTATTTTTTTATAGGAGTACACCTACGAAGGTTCGAATTGAATAGTCACCCCATAATGGTGAAACGGGAGTTCAGAGTTTGTATTGGGAAACAGTTTAATTAATTTTATGTCATGTCCGCCGTCTTAAACTTCAAAATAATTGCCATTTTCGCAATCTACGTCCCAAAAAACCTAAATAACGACACCCATGTCGATTATTAGGTTTATTCACCCCATTTCACCCCCTAAGGGGTTGATTTTCGGAAAATCACGAAAGATTTATTTGCCTATTTATTTTTGGGAGTACTCCTACGAAGTTTCGAATCGAAATGCCTATTTCATATTGTTTCGCCAAACAAATTTTTTGAATTTCGAAATATCATTCCTTATTCCTTATATACATCATAAAGAGAAACTGGGCAAAATTTCAGCTTTTTAGGTCCAAGGGTTTGGGCTGGGCGTTGATGAGTGAGTTAGGACTTGAGATTGAAGAAGATTGAAGTTTGACAAAAAGCTATTGGAAAATTGGAAGCATAATAATAAGGTATTAGTGAAACTTTTGTGCGCTTAGGGCATGCATAATTGGATTTACCAATAGTCTTATTTTATTTATTTGTTTTTACAAGTCCTGAACCTTAATTCCCACATACTGGTGAGATACACGTAGACCTAAGATATGTATATTATATGTCTCAGATCTACGCCCACCTACCGGTCGCCCGACCAACGTGACACATATAACTCTTCCATGAAATATGACATCCAGCTTTCTTATTTTGGACTATATCCAGCTATGGACAAAAATGTGTCCATGTATCCTTCACCAGCTCCTTGTGAATACAAGTGGGTGATAAAAAATATATTTGGTTACATTTTATTATTAAGTTCGCTATAAAAGCTTTTGTCATAAAGGTTAACTTCAACAATGTCGCGCGTAATGGAGGTTTTATCGCGCGTAGCTAATAAAACTCTTTTTAGTAATGATTTTTCTTGGCAGTAAGATTTATGTAAAAGCGAAAGCATTTTTTCTTAACGCACATAAGCCGTGTTATAAATCACAAGTTTTCTTAATAAAAAATGGAAGCCAAATGTACAGATACATAATATAACTTACACAGGCATAATGTAACAAATAATTTGTATTTTATTACTTATCCTTATTAATTATGGAAAAAAAAATATTATTATCTACAACCTCTTTATACCGTGGGTATCGTAAAAGGAGACAGAGGATTGCTATCCTCTATCGCATTTTATGCTGCTGCATCATGAGAGGGCAGCTGCATCTTCCTGATAACAACTCGTAATATATAAAATCCGTTTTCCAACCCGCCTGCCAAGCGTGACAACTAAAGCAAATATCCCCCTATGAGGCAAATAAAGTTATAGGCTGTAATTAACGCCAACTAAAAAAGAAAGACAATGTGCTGCATACATTTCGAGTGATGAAAAAACTAAGCCAAAATCAAACTTAGCATATACGCACTTACGTACTCGTACACCTATGCATCTAAAATCATTCGCAACCACTACCATGGTTAAAGTGCAAATATGTACGTCCAGCAGTGAAGTTTATGGGCTGATAAACAAAGAAAGAAGAAAAACGTGTGCGTGATTGCGACTTCGCGACTCCATGATTTTTTCTGCCACCAGGGCGGCGCCATTTTACAATGAGGTAAAATATTTGACAGATTTCATAGCGGGGGACGATAATTTCTTAGGAAAATGTAAACTTTAACGATTCTTTCCGTATTATTAGTTATATTTCATATTAGTCAGATTAGAAATAAATAAACTAAACTATAAATTTTACTAAAAGTAGAAAAATTAAAAAAAAAGAGTTATAAAGTGCAAAAAAATTAAAAATCGAACCACTGACGCATTGTGTTGTGTATTAATTTAATACTGTAGCTAATGATAAAGTATTATTTAAAACTAATTTCTGAATTAACTGAGATTGTGTAACAAAAGACTTTACCTCAGTCCCAACTAGCGACATCTGGTGAGTGGTGGATTATTAGCCCTCATTGAGCATGGTTTCAACATCATTTGAAATGTATGCAGCGCTCCGCCTTTCTTTCTTTCTTTGTCATTCTGTGGACTGTAATGATGATGATTATCCCATACATGTTTTACTTAACCATAATGTTTACGAATGTGTTTGTACCTTACAAAAGCTAATCCCACGTACAACGGGAATATCCCATATCCAGAAGAAAATTGTTTCATTCAAGCCAGAAGAAACTGCCGTAATAGAGTTAAAACGCCAATAAAACCGAGCATAGATCCAGACACGGACAGCTTCTATACCGCAATACAATGCAGTGAATCGCCCACTATTTATATCAGGTGGATGTAACAAAAGTTTCCGCTCTTGTTGAATTTAGCGAAAACGTAGGTAAAGTTGCGAAAGTCATATTAGTTTTGCATTTTGGCTGAGATTAAATTTCATCTGAACTGGGCGATGGGCGGTGGGTAGCGCTTAAGTGGTAGATTAATAAGAAAGGTTCGCGAACATTCAGTTTGAAATGGGATCTTTGGTCTGCAGTATTTTTTTATTTTGAGATTGGTATTTTAATAAAATTTCCAATATTTCTAGTTAAGTTTTTTTTTTTATGGGACAAATGTGAAAAACGCAGCGCTGCATACAGATTAAAAAATCAAAATACAGCTGCGTTATCAGCACTGTGTACTTAGATGAAACGCTTCGTTTCCAGAAATAAAAACTGGCCAAGTGGGTGTCGGATCACGCTCAATGTAGAGGTAGGGTTCCGTAGTTTCCCGTCACAATATGTGTGTTTTCTTGATAATAAGCACAATAAGTGAGCTCGCCGTTTGACCGCTATAACGATTAAAAATAGATCCAAATAGGAAGATGGTAACTGAAGGACTTATTTTCAAATCAGGCTTATTCAAAAAAAAACTAAAAAAGTTTTTCGATTTTATAAATTATACCATTTACATCAAATCATTCCCATGCCAAGTAAGTACTAAGTGGCTTTAGTTAGTTAGCTCGCCGCTCACTTAGCGGTCAGCCACCGCAGAATCTAGATTACCTGAAGATGCCTCGTGTAGAAGCGAAACACGTGTCGTACGTATAATCGTCAGTGGTGTGTCTTTCCTAGTGCAGTGGTATTGGGAGTAGTGGTGCTGGGATAAGTGGTGACGGTGATAGTGCACTCAATTGAGGGAGGTCGGGAGGTGCTCTTCAAACTAGGTCAGACACATCATTTTATTTTATTGAGAATCCTCTCGTAAAGTAAAAAATTACTTACTACTAATTTTTTACTTAGCTGTGATAGTTTTTTTTTTTAAGTTCATTGTATATACTTGTTTAAGCCAAACAATTAACTTTGAAATTTGCATTCACACGCGCGTAAGCCGCCGACTTGTGAAGGTCACCTTGGCCCCTCTTTTTCGCGCGTAGAGGGCGCGAGGTTGGAACGTGAGCGCAGGGAGTCTTTTGTCAGCTGTGCTATTGACAGCACGCTGTGAATTTTTGGGAACGCGGAATAGTGTAGGCGCGTCTAGTAAATATACTGTCTAGGAATTGTAACGCGCATTCCTTGGTTGAGAGCTTCTCCCGGGACTTAGTTGTGTTTAACTCTGAATCCATATAAGTGTTTTCGACAATATTAACTACTAGTGCGGCATTTGATATTCTAGAAATAACTGTTGCCACGCGAAACGGTAGTGACCTTTGATCCGGACATTCTGTGTTCACTTTGTTTGTTAAGCGTTATTACAAACGAGAGTTAGTAGCTTCTGGAAGTTAGTTAATCATATGATAGAGTTAATGGACTGTCCTCGTGACGAACGACGAAAGTAACTGTGGGAGACTCCGCGGAAGATTACCACAATTTGGAGCGGTGCTGAAGTCCGAGCTGCTGCCGACGGCAACGGTCTGACCAGGGCTACCACAATCAGTCACGCACAGATACACATCACTGACCCTTACTTCCCATGCACCATGCAGCCACATGCGACCTGACCAAACCCTGAGGGACCAGTCGCCTTGATTATAGGTAAGTAAGCTCGGTTTTATTATTCTCCCTGTTGAATTGTAGTGGGATAGAACGCTCCCCCTTATTGTCCTTGTTGTCCTTGTATTGATTTTCCACTTTGGCCTTAGGAGGCCCGACCTGCATCTGCTTCTAAGGTCTTCCGCTATGGGCCCGGAGGATTCTATTATTAGATAAGCAGCTGCACGCAGTAATACTCTGGTAGCAGAGCGTGGTTCCGGGTTCGATTCCCCGGTCGATCCCGGCCATAGTGTTTGATAAAAATTAAACAATTTTGGTGGCAGGGAGCGTTGTTTTGATTGGTTTAATTTTGTGTCTACAATCACGCCCGTCCGTAATACGTAAAATTAAAATTCTTTCCTTTGTTACCTTGTGGCTTGCTTTTTTTGTAATTGGCGGGTATTTGCTAATGCCACGCCCGTAGATTGCGCAAGCGGGAGTTTTTCTAGAGAGATGCGTTGTGTAGGTAGATGATTATTATCACGTAATCGGGTGATTATCGTTGTCGGATAGTTATAGTGGATTACTTATCGAAGGGTCGATTTCCGAGCGAGGCATTTTTTGTTGATCGACCGTGATGTGAATCTTTGTTTGTATTGTAATTTGTACTTGAACTAATGAGTAGTAATTTATATTCGCGCAATTTGAATTTAACTTGATTTGATCGCACTAGTATTTGTTATTTGTTAATTTGATTTGTTTCCCTTCTTTCGTGCTAACTTGTATTTAATTTTAATAAGTAGTAATTCGTATTGGTGTAATTTTTATTCAACTCGATTTTGAGGAACTGCATTTGTTAACTGTTAATTTTTTTTTATAATTGTTATTTGTTATTTTTGTGATTTGTGCTCGAGCAGCGTCGTAATTTGTATTTAGTAGTGATGCCGTCGCCCAAGCTACTAATCCGTTGCCTGCGGACTGAGTTACGCTGGGCCACCAGCGCCCATGCTTTGATAGGTCGACCGGATAGGGTCTATAACATGATGAAGCGGCTCGAGCAGGTCGATGCTCGAAGGGCTGCAGTGGAGGAGGCTTACGCTGAGCTTGAGGATTCGGATGTGGAAAAGGGAGTCCTGGACTCCTGCTTCACGGACTACGAGCAGTTCTTTTCGCTCACGGACGAGTTGATCGAGGCTGAAGGCAGGTATGCCTAGGAGGCGCGTGAAGCTCGGATGAGTAGCCTGCCCGAGTCCTCTCGGAAGCAGCCTCAGCTGGAGTTGGAATTCTGGACTTGCCAAGGTTCTCCAGGGTCCTTCCCGAATGGCTGACCTTCGTTGGTCTTTTCGATAGCCTAGTGGACGCCCGGAGTGACTTGACCCCGAGCCAGAAGATGGCGTACCTCCTGGCCTCACTGGAGGGGGACGCCCTGGGCGTCATCGACCACTTGGGATTGGCGGACGACGCCTACCAGACTGCTCGGGACCTCCTAGCCAGAAGATACGCCAACGTCCGGCGAATTGCGGACAAACATGTTAAGAAGCTACAAAGCCTCCCGCTGCTTATTGACCATATTGGGGACTGCCAACTACGTCCTGACCTGGTGAATCCAGTCTTGGTGGCCTGTAATACGTTGAGGTGGCTGGATTTTGCTGGGTGCGAACGGCGTCTCCTCTCGGGGCTCTGCCAGGCCCTCGTCCCCCACGGGCCGGAGCGCTCAGTCACGCCCTCTGACGGGCGACGCTCGGCGCCCGCCGGCCAGGCACCAGGCCCCTAGGTTTGAAAGGGGTCCCTCCCCCGACCAGTCGGGGGGTAATTTCCCCAAGGGCGGGGTTGTCATCACCTCCCCTCAGCGAGCGGAGAGGAACTTCACGGTCACTCATCAGTCCGCTAGACCCTTCTCACTCCCGTTAGCTGAGTGGACGCGACTGGTGTGCCACTATTCCCCATTTGATGGAGGCGGCTCTAGCTAGCTGCCGCCTTAGCTCCCACCACGGCCGCCTCCACTGAGCCTTGAGCCGTCAACAGTCCACTTGTCAAACTGTTGTGTTGCCGACGGCCTCAGTGAAGGCGTACAACCCGAGTGGCGACTGTTAGCGGTTTGCGCTCTATTGGTCTCGAGTACACGCGGTGTGGCCTCCACTTGGTGGTGGAAGATTAGGGCTCCCCTGGAGCGTTGAATCACGCTGTCAAGGGGTATTAGATTTGGTTTTGGTCGAGCACTTGGTTAAAAATTCTTTAAATTAAAATTAAAAATTCTTTTGGGTTTTTTCGCGAAATTTTCATATTAGTAGCGGTTGTGATTAAAAGGTTGAATTTAATATACTCCTTTAAATGCTGCTGCATATGTTTTGTAAATAGAATAGAATAGAATAGAATATTTTTTTATTCAATATTGATTATTACATAATTCTTATTGATAGTCATTTTTTTATTTACCACTGGTTCGGAAAATACCTCTGTCCTGGGAAGAACCAGCAAGAAACCCAGCGGGATTTTTTTTTCAAACATCACTTAACAATAATTTCGTTTATACAATTTTAAATGATTTTTCATAGAACCAGCATGGTGGCGATCACCTTATTCCCAGGGGTTATTTTCATTCATGTATTCCTTGATATTATAATAACCGTTTTTGTACAGTTTCTCTTTAATAAAACTTTTAAACTTGTTTATTGACAAATTTTGAATATGTTCTGGGATTTTGTTGTAAAAGCGTATTCAATACCCCATAAATGAATTACTGATTCTTTGGAGTCTAGTAGCTGGTATTACAAGCTTATGTTTCTTCCTAGTGTTTAAAGTACGCACATCCTTATTCTTATTAAAGCAATTTGTGTTTTTATGTACATACATTACATTTTCATAAATATATTGCGATGCCAAAGTTAATATGTTTATTTCTTTAAATTTTTGTCTGAGGGACTCTTATAATTTAGATTATAAATCGCCCGAACGGCTCTCTTTTGCAAAACAAATATAGGTTCAATATCAGTCGCATTACCCCATAGCAAAATTCCATAAGATATTACGCTATGAAAGTAACTAAAATACACTAATCTAGCTGTCTCTAATATATAAATCAATATATTTGATCACTGTGTTTGTTGTTGCACGGAAAATTTAAATTTTATTATGTGCCCTTTTGAATGCTTGTGCGTATGTTTTTTATTTTATTTTATTGTTTTATTCTAATTTTCCTTTCAGCAAAACAGACGCAACAATCAAATACAATTACAAAAATTGTATTTGATTGTTGCGTCTGTTTTGCTGAAAGGAAAATTAGAATTCATTTGAAAATGAATGACGCGCTATTTGGAAAATTGTGTATATGATATGTGATTGTGTTTAATAATTTTGCTTTGTGAAAAGGAAGGCTGAAATTGGATAGCCCTATTTGTGCCGAAGGGAATAGAGTCACTTCTCTTTTGGTTTACATTTTGTTGGCAATGTCTAAGATATTTAAATGAGAAGTAGGGCTGTCCCTTACGTTTATTGTTTTCTTTAATTTGCCAGTTGACCTATGTGCATCGGTGATTACTTTGTTTGAATTAATTCTGTGGTTGAACATTGATGCTTTTGAAAAATTGGTTGAAATATGAGCATAGGACTACCTGTCTAAAGGGCTAGCTAGTTTGTAGATTATCAGGTGGAAATCAGCTGTCGCACTATTTAGTAAATGGTTATATGGTGGATGGCTTGGTTACGCCTACTTGTTGAAAATTCATACTAGGGACTATCTGTGCGTTTCGTTCCGCTCTCCACAGACGACGTTCATGGGGAATTTGGGGGTGCTCTCTGCACTGAAGCTTAGAAGGGCACTCTGGGCCGCTTCGTGTCGCGTCGCTGTTTGCAGACCAGATCCGGTCAGATTGCGGAACTAATCATAGGGGCACAGATAGGTGTTTGAAGGAGGTCCACCGACTTCTGTCTAGGAATAGGAGTTATTTATGTGCTGCGATGTCCAGGAAGGGCATCCAGTTCAACCCTCCGGCTTGCCCACGTTGGGGCTGTAATTTTGAGGCGTTGGTTAGGGTTGCAAGATCTGATGGGGTGCCTAAGGTGGCCTTGTTTGGTTGTAGATTCGATCTTGCAACTTGCCGTCGCGACCCTGTCCCGCTGACCGGTTTTCTCGCAGACATAAATCCTTCTGTCCGGGACGGGGGTTTGTTTAAGCCAAACAATTAACTTTGAAATTTGCATTCACACGCGCGTAAGCCGCCGACTTGTGAAGGTCAACTTAGCCCTACTTTTTCGTGCGTAGAGGGCGCGAGGTTGGAACGTGAGCGCAGGGAGTCGTTTCCCAGCTGTGCTATTGACAGCACGCTGTGAATTTTCGGGAACGCGGAATAGTGTAGGCGCGTCTCGTAAATATACTGTCTAGGAATTGTAACGCGCATTCCTTGGTTGAGAGCTTCTTCCGGGACTTAGTTGTGTTTAACTCTGAATCCGTATAAGTGCATTCGACAATATTAACTACAAGTGCGGCATTTGATATTATAGAAATAACTGTTGCCACGCGAAACAGTAGTGACCTTTGATCCGGACATTCTGTGTTCGCTTTGTGTGTTAAGCGTTAAAACAAACGAGAGTTAGTGGCTTCTGGAAGTTAGTTAATCGTACGATAGAGTTAATGGACTGTCCTCGTGAAGAACGACGAAAGTGACTGTGGGCGACTCCGCGGAAGATTACCACAATTTGGAGCGGTGCTGAATTCCAAGCTGCTGCCGACGGCAACGGTCTGACCAGGTCTACCACAATCAGTCACTCACAGATACACATCACTGACCCTTACTTCCCATGCACCATGCAACCACATGCGACCTAACCGAACCCTGAGGGACCAGTCGCCTTAGATATAGGTAAGTAAGCTCGGTTTTAATATTCTCCCTGTTGAATTGTAGTGGGATAGAACGCTCCCCCTTATTGTTTATTGTAATTAGAGATTTTCCACTTTGGCCTTAGGAGGCCCGACCTGCATCTGCTTGTAAGGTCTTCCGCTATGGGCCCGGAGGATGCTACTATTAGAAAAGCAGCTGCACGCCGTAACAATACTAATATCGTGTATAATTTTCACATTTCCAGCGGTATATTTGCTAGAAAAGAAAGTTGGGGGGGGGGGGGGGGGTGATACATCAATCTTATGTAAAATACCACTTTAAAGTTAAATATTTCGCAAAAAGACCCCTGAATAGAAAAGATCGTGTTCCACACCCGCAGTGTTTTTGAAAGACCTATCCCACACGATGGAATAGACGGATAAAAAAAATCATCCTCTTTACTTGTATGGGTACCTACCATACAAGTAATACTACTAAAATAAAAATATTTATTAAGATTTTATTTAACAGTTTTGTAGGCGTGATTAATATCTATAACTATGCCAAATTACAGATTTATAGCGCCTAGGGTCTCTGAATAAAATCGCGGACGGCGGACAGACGGACGGACGGACGAACATGGCGAAACTATAAGGGTTTCTTGTTGTGTAACTACGGAACCCTAAAAAGATTCTCCGGTTCTATACACTCACCATTCGAAACACAGCAGTATCAAGCTGCTCATTTACGCTGTTATTCTGTGAGTGCGTAGTCTTGGTCGAACAAACCCATTCGTACTCCAACTATAATATAGGTGTAGCTTAGCTCTACCATGTAACAAAAGTAACTAAATAATATGTTAAAAAACACCTATGTAAAATTAAATAACCATGATATAATAATTAATAATCCTTAATACCATGAACATAGTTGATGAATATGTGTTTAATTACAAAAAACTATTGTTTCAACTGTGATAATTAAAATCCTAGCTAACCATCGTAAATTAAATTAAAATTTATTTTTATTTCTTTATTGACTTTAGCTTGATGCTATGATATAAAACAAAGTGATAGATTCCATTTGGCAACGATTACACGGTCGCCATGATTGCCATTGATTGGCAATTATTGCCATTGGATTGCAATCTGCTTGCCAATCTCTCTCTCTCAATCTCTGTTTTACGTGGTAGAGCCACGCTGCAGCTATATTACTGGTATAGTTGTAGTACGAATGGGTCGGTTCGAGCGGGGAAGGACCACGCTCTCACAGAATATCAGCGTAAAATAGCAGCATAACGCTACTGTATTTCGTATGGTGACTGAAGAGAACCCGAGACCCTTTTTTAATGGAAACGAGGCATTCCATCTTAGTCCTCATTGGAGACAACGCATCTGCATTTTGATTCGTAATCGAGGATAGATGTAGATGTCTATAGACTACAGCAACCACTTACCATCAGGTGGACCGTGTGCTCGTTTGTCACCCTAATTCTATAAAAAAAGCGAGACGATCAAGGTCAATGCCCCCTAAATAGGAGAGGCTCAGTGCTAGCTGTAAATTTTTGCAGGTTACAGTGTTACAGGTGGATATTAGCATAGTTAGACGACATTTAAAATAAATAAATAATTTCGATGTCACGTAGTGTTTATTAAATGTGTAGAATTCATGTCAGTATAAGAAAAATCAACTCTCGTTAAATCTAAACGCATAACATTTAAATTTGCCTAAACAGTATAATGCGGCGCTCACCGCAAGCTTTTAAGCTGAACCAAATTGGATTTTGCCTAAGCAGTGCATTTGCGAAGCTTTCAAATCAAAGACATATTTTATGAAAACTAGATCGTCAAGTTTTGTTGAATGCATGAACGAACGTTTTATGAACGAATGTAATCTCGTAATCACTAATTGGATTAAAATACAAATAAATTAAATCAGTAATACGATTATTAATTTATTAAACTTTATTATTTTCTAATTTACATAATACTTATTTTTATCTACAATATTAAAAACTATGATAATAAAAAAAGAGAAAAAAACTACAAACTTAATTATCATATAGTCCTACTCCCCGCGGTATCGTGCCAAGAACGCTGGCTGCGTTTCCCCGCTGAATGGCTATACTTAGCATTTGAGCGAGGAAAGAACCAGCCCTCTTATCACCAGCAGCAACGACCAGCCGAGGTTGGTGTTCCTTTAGGAACTTTACCGCACGTGGACCCCACGGACCGATAGTCTCTACAGCAAATGGCACAAATATGTAGTCATCTCTCAGAGACTCATATTTGCGCCACTTACTCAGTTCAGCAGCCTCTGATGCCGCCCCGGCTCTAACGAGGTACCCCTGAAATGAGAGGCTGCCAGAGTGTCTACGCAAGTAGTATCCCACACTAGGGCTCTACCTCTCTCCCAAGGGACCAATGTCATACCGTCGGGTCTCCTGCCATCGTCTTTAAATATTACACAAGGCTCTAAAACCGAGGGAACATTTATAGAGACAAGAGCCTTTCGGATCACATCGTTCAAAGAACTGTGTCGTGAAAATCTACCAGCGCTTTTCTTGCATGAAAGTCCTTGGAGCCCAAATTTGTCGACGCTGCTACCACAGGGGCACTGATGGGGTTGACAAATCTCCGCTCCTAGTCGGATTCCTACGGCAATGCGCAAGCTTTCCCCATCAAGTAATGTGCCGAGATTACTTGAAGGTATAACGTGTAACCAGTGACTATATTCCTTAGTCGAAACAGCTAAAAGGCGTGCCTTATCTTGGCCACTATGGAAATTATGAAAGAAATCCTTCTGCACGCCCTGTACCAACGGAATATCCCACTGATTTTGTTGGTTAACTTCAATCGGAACATTTTCACCGGGACAGAGCGTTTGCCATGTCTGCTCTGCTTTCATAGCAAAGCACAGGTCTACTTTATTATTTAAAATTATTTTACATAAGTCACTGACACTATGCACGGAAGCAAGGAAAGCAGGCAATGCAACGCTAGAAAGATTTCTCACACCAATGCCACCAAATTTTATAGGTAAAGTAGCTTGAGTCCAGGCTGTTGTATTTAAAGTTAAATTTAGAATTTTTTCTATAGCTATTTTAAGATTATTATCAATATCTTGTAAAATATCCGAACATTTCCAGACTGGACTCGAGCGGAGTAAGTATGTAAATCTAGGTACAAGAAGACAATATTTTAAAATAGTAAGAGCTATGTGGGGGTTTAATTTATACAATTTATCAACGTGGTTTAAAATCTGATCAAATTTTGTTTCTAAAACAGGTTTAATACTATCGAAAAACAACGGGGCACCTAGCAGGTATAGTGATTCCGTACTGACAGTTTTTATTCCTGGACAAATATGATTAAAATTTTGAATTAAACTGTCTCTATGAGAAGTAGATAAATTATTGGAAAAAAATATTTCACATTTATGGCTATTTGGTTCAAGACCAATATTTTAAAAATTTCGAAAAATATGAGTAAGATCGCTGAGGACGTCATCTGCTCTCCCTCCCAGTGTACCATCGTCTAGGTACCAGACATTCAGCTTGGATTTCAAATTTGAAATAATGGGTTGAATTCCCAACGGAAAAGTGCTGGACCCAGTGGGTCACCCTGCTGAACACCGACAGCAGAATCGATAATAATTATGGTTTTCGTAAAACAAGTTAGTATTGTGACTATAACATTGCCAAACGTAATGATATTAATCTTTTATTTAAGTTAAGGTTGTTATGATAAAGGTATATTATGATTTGTTATAGAGAATATTGATCCATTAACGTTATTTATATTCTTGTTTTACACTAACTAAACCAAAGAAAACATAATAGTGTAAACTAAATTAAGTAACTCCATTACGCAATACCAGCCCGTGGGTTTCCTAAGAGGCGACAGAGGAAATTAAAATAGGAGATGGACAAAAGCATTTTCTTGATAACTACTCAATAACAATAAAATGTGGTTGCCAACCCGAGTGCCAAGCGTAGCAACTATGGCAAATATCCCCTCTATGAGACAATCTACGTGGAAGGCATATTGTTCAGGTGTGAACTTTGATGGACCGTAATGCTATGTGAATGAAAACCAAGTTAAAAAAGTGATACCACCGCTTATGGGATAAACTTCTTTTTTCTTGTCTTCTTCTTCTTCCTCTTGTAAAAGTCCACTGTTGGACCTCTTCCGTTGTAAGGAGAATTTACCTTAATCGTCACACTTATTCATGCCGATTAACGGTTGCATTGAAAGTGCTTGCACTGAACTGAAAATCGAGCAAATACTACTTAACGGTCTTTAGGAGGATCTTAATCCTATAAACTAATAATTACAATAATAATAATTTAATTATATAAAGTACTTATTCTAACTAGCGGCTTAAGACAGTTTTTAGTCGGATGATGGATTAGAAATCTCGAATTTTGATATTGTATTCAACAACCTTAATTATTACGTGAGTGTCGTTTAATTAGGCTGCGTTTCCACCAAAGATGTGCTAGGATGTATGGCGAGGGAAGTGTTTGTTAAGAACCAATAGAATCACTTCATTTACCTAGCCTCGCTCAGTGCAGCTGTAGTGGAAACGGCTCAGCGAAGCGAGGTTTTTGTACATACAAAACAAGGGAAGGATGTGTGCGAGGGATGTATTGCAAGGGATTTGTTGCGAGGGATGTGTGCGAGTGCTGTGTGTGAGTTATGTGTTACGAGGGATATATTCTAGGGGCGGAAGCGAGCGAAAACATAGCAGTCACTAGACGATAGCACAATACGCATCCTCGCACCGCTCAGCGGCCTAGCACATCTCTGGTGGAAATACTCATACCGTTCCACAGCCTAGCTACGTATCCTCGCACCGCCCAGCTACTTCGCACATCTCTGGTGGAAATGCAGTCTTAATATAGATTTTTTTCAAGTGAAATGAATTACTAAACAAATCACCGCACTATAATCATAGTCAACGCCCTTTTCATTAACAGATTCTATTAAGTTTAAAGAATAATGAGCTCAACACTGTTAGAGGACCAGAGTGTTGGATAAATGTCACTTGGAAAAAGCTTACTTAAATAATAATTTATTATTACTAGTTATTCTAGTGGTCGTAGACGCGGTTGCTGATCATGAGGTCCTGCATTTGAATTCCGGGTCAGGCCAAATCAGTTACTGGGTTTTCTGTAGAGAAATTCTCAATAACAGCCCGGAGTCTGGAATTGGCGATGTTTTACCCCCGTGACTCGGAAAGCACTTAAAGACACAGGATCTGCACCTGATCTCTTTCCAGCCGTGTCGGATTACCGTCTCATCGGACTATGAAAGTGTGAGAAGAGAATATACCTGTGTTAGCACACTCTAATTGCTGTCTAAGTAAATAATAATCTAATAATCTAATCCTCTCCTGCACAGATGGTAAATCTCCGTCGAATATACTGTAAGATACACACTATACTTATATACTGTAAAATTAAATGTTTTTTAATCCGATTTATTACAGTAATTGTGTGCGTGTGTATGTGAGCGCATTGCGTGTATTAGTGCGTGTGTGTGCGTGTGTGAGTGATCAGATTTAGATTTAGTTAGATTTTATACATGTGTCTGAAAGACACATTTCCTTAGCCCTATTTATATTGTTAGTTGCTCATCTAAGTAAAAATACATACAACACAAACAGTAATTAATCATTTAAAATTAAAAAATTTGTACAACCATTCTTCTATATAAATTATTAATAATAACCATTGAGTTATATATACAGCCACAGAAGTATGTGGTGTAAGTAAGAGAACGAATGAAAGGAAAAGTAATACGTTGTGGTGGGATGGTGAGGTACGGATGGAAGTTGAAGCAAAGAAGAGGGCATGGCTAGATTTACTAGCAACCAAAGCTGGTAATTCTGGCGGTATGAATGATGAGATAGAAAGAAAAAAGGCAGACTTTAGACGTATAAATAAGGAAGTAAAAGAAGTTGTTGAAAATAAAAAGCAAGAAAGGATAGATAAGCATGATAGAAGAATATCTGATAAAACTGTTTTTTACGGATTTTATCGCGTTTATTTTATTATTTTTATTCCCGACGTTTCGAGTGCTTTTCAGCAACCCATGATCACGGGGGGGACCATGGGTTGCTGAAAAGCACTCGAAACGTCGGGAATAAAAATAATAAAATAAACGCGATAAAATCCGTAAAAAACAGTTTTATTCAATGTGTAGTGTTCGCGTAAATATAAGAAATCATTATATCTGATAACTTCCAGGCAAATATTAAAATGTTGTGGAAGCTCGTAAGAACTGCCAGGGGAAATTCAAAAGAGCCTAGAATTAATGCTATACGAGACGAGAATGGCTGCATGCTGAATTATGAAATTTCGAATTTAAAGAGATGGAAGGAATACTTTGAAAGCGTGTTTAAGAGTGAAGAGTCGTCTGAAGTAAGTAAAATAGAAATTCCGGAAGAAGTGGAGAGAGGTAGGGAGATAAGTGTAGATGAAATAATGAAAGCAATGAAAAGCATGAAAGCAGGTAAGGCAGCCGGATATGATAGAGTATCACTCGAAATGCTAAGGGCTGGAGAGGGTGTGGTTGCAGGCCTGCTGTACACCTTGTTTAATTTATGTTGGGAACTGAAGCGGGTACCGGAAGACTGGTGCAAAGCCGTTATAGTCCCAATATATAAGGGAAAGGGGTCGCAGCAGGACTGTAAAAACTACCGTGGTATCAGCTTGCTTAGCATTGTGGGTAAACTGTATGCTAAGGTGCTAATTGAAAGAGTTATGGAAGAAACTGATGGAAAAATTTGGGATGTGCAAGCTGGATTTAGAAAGGGGATGGGGTGTACGGATCAAGTCTTTTCCATGCGCATGATTGCGGAGAAATTTTTGGCCAAAAACCAGAAAGTTTTTTGTGCGTTCATGGACTTGGAAAAGGCTTATGACAGAGTGGACAGGAACGTGTTATGGCAAACACTGACCACATTTGGGTTGAGCGCTGGTCTGATACAGGCATTGAAGTCTCTATATAGGGACTCTAGTGCCTGTGTCAGGATCAACGGGGCCTACTCGGACTGGTTTGGCATCCATAAAGATGTCAGACAGGGCTGTGTGGCTTCCCCGTGGCTGTTCAACCTATTTATGGACAGTTGTTTGGAAAATTTGAAAGTAGAAGAATGCGGGTTAAGAATGGGTGAGTTAACCGTCAAATGCCTTTTGTACGCCGATGATCAAGTCATACTTGCGTCTTCGGCAGCCGAGTTGCAAATGATGGTTACATTAATGAACAGGACATTAAAAGAAAAGGGAATGAAAGTGAACGCAAGTAAGACGAAAGTTATGGTTTTTGAAAGAGAAGAAAGTAAAACGATATGTGAAATAAGAATAGAAGGGGAGTTGGTAGAGCAAGTAGATGAGTTTGTGTATTTGGAATGTGTGTTTAGCAAGGATGGAAGATATGATAAGGATATAGAACGACGAGTGAATGCAGGAAATAAAGTGAATGGGGCTCTATACTCTATTGTGAAAAATCAGAATGTGTCCAAAAAGGCACGTATGGCATTCACAATGCTGTGTTAGTGCCTACTTTAATGTATGGTAGTGAAAGTTGGGTGTGGCAGAAGAAGCACGAAAGTAGAATAAATGCTGTAGAAATGCGGTCATTAAGGAGTATGTTAGGGATGAATCTGAAGGACAGAGTGAGAAATTGTTTAATAAGAGAAGAGTGTGGTTTGCAAGATGATGTTGTGACCAGGATTAAGAAAGGAATGCTTCGGTGGTTTGGTCATGTAGAAAGAATGAATGAGGAAAGAGTGACAAAGCAAATTTATGTTGCAGAGGTGAACGGCAGAGTCGGGAAGGGTCGCCCTAGGCGAAAGTTTATCGACCAAATTGGCTATATATTGAAAATGGGCCAAATCAAGAGTACCTTTAACCGACGAGCGTGTATGCGTAGGATACATACAGGTATGATGTGGAGGAAGCGAGAGAGGTCTGTCAGGATCGTTCCAAATGGAAGTCCATAGTCTCTGCCTACCCCTCTGGGTGACAGGCGTGAGTGTTTATGTATGTATGTATGTATGTATGTTATATGTACTACGTACTAGAGAAGCCATTCCGAACATTGACTATGTTCAACTGAACTGTACTGCAATCCGTACAAACTAAATATTGCGTAAATTGAAGATTTGTGAATTCCATAAAATAATTATTATAACATTTTATTAAGAAATACGTATGTTTAGATTAAATTAAGATATTTTATATTAAATTCTTATATTTATTTTATATTAATATCTCATTTTATATCAAATTAAAGTATTCGCGCATGCGCGGGAGTAGTAGTCGCAGAATTTTTGTTTGGAATGGCTTCTCTAGTACGTAGTACATATAACTCAATGATAATAACTCAAAAACTATTGGTCAAACCTTGATCAAATTATATAGGTCGACATGTGAACCACCAGCTCTCAAATAAAAAAGGATCATCAAAAACGGTTCACCCGGAAATAAGTTATGAGGTAACACATAAAAAAATATACAGTCGAATTAAGTACCTCCTTCTGTTTAAAAGCGGTAGAAAAAGACAAAAAAAGCACAGCTCGCGCCGTTTTTCATTAGTATTTCTCATTATTTCTGTCTTTTCCTTTCTTTAAAGAAGACATAAAGTGCAATTGCAGGGAGAACTTTCCAATCATCCCTTTGACTTTGTGAGTTTCTTCTTGTTTCTGTTGTATACCGTTACATTTCAATCAACTTGCAGTGTATATTATTTTGTGCACCGTGTTTATCAATGAAAGAAGTACTAGCAGTATCGGCGGTATATCCATTGGAAAGCTCGGAAACAAATGCCATTGACTTGTTATGCGACTGCCTTAATTTTTATAGTACTCTAACAAAACCGAGTTTCTTTGTTTCAACACGGATGAAATTAATGTTGCAATTTTGAGCGCTGATTTATCACGTGCTCATCGGTGAAGGAAAACAACGTTATAAAACCTGCATAAGGAGTAATTATTTCAGCTACAAGTGGTCGTCGACACATATGCTCGAAGGCTCGATCGTTATTGGTTCGTATGTCACCCTTATTTTATAAAAAAAAGATAAAAAAAGAATTTAACAGATACATAGTATGGCCATATGTTCTGTTAAAGTTAATTAAAATTTTAATTAAACTTTTTTTACAAAATTTTAATTTTGGTATATTTTTTAAAAACATAAATAAAAAAACTATATTATGCGCGTCATAGCCGTTTGACTTCCGATAGATGGCGGTACGACCACCACGTTTACGACCGGCGTAAAACACGCAGACCGGCGACGGACGGCAACGTTAAAGGTGCATTTCGTCTGGTACCGTGATTATTGATCCGTCCACCAAGTATGACGAGTAAGGCAAATCTCAAGCAGCACACAAGCGTTATGAACATCAATATACCAGCCTATATAGAACTTAGAGTTCTATTAGAAGCGTATAAGAGTGTCGAAAAGAGATTATATACTTATAATAGTGGCTTACGATTTATTATACAGCTCAAGCTGTATAAAGTCTGTATTATGGGTTAGTCCCATAGTAAGCTTAGGGTTCTTAATCAGAATATGAAAACTCTACTATACAGCTTTAAGTATTTTGTTACACTTCAATCTGATTTTATCATGAAAGCTGTACAGAAGCTGTTTTTTGCATGCTGTCACTTGCTTATTACAGCTTTATGTGTTATAATATTATCATTCAAATATTATTTCTGTACAATGGTGTATATGAACTCCCTTCTAAAACTTATTCTTATGGCGTAATTGTACACTCTTGTAAATACGGTAGTTTTATAACTTCTGTCTATGAGAGTGATATAAAACTAAAAAAATAAATAACAGCTATAGTACAGATAAAGTCTGTATAAGTGATAGAATATCGCCATTTTGAATGCGTAATTACGTGTTTAATATATTGTGCTATAGTGAACAAATTAATTTGTTATCAATATGTGTAAAAAAATAAAAAAGATTAAGTGCAGTTAGAAGAAGGATTAAAAGGGAATATTTAAATATTACAAATTATCAACGAAATAATTTCGATACTGAAGAATATAGAAATACTTTAATAAATCAGACAAGCTACAGTCAAGCGTCAATCCCATCGACGGCTAACAAAGAGGGTTCCGTAACAAAAACATTAAACAGTGTTAATCATGACCACAGTTATGTCAAATGTAACTTAGTTTTCGGCACCTGATTATGATGATTTATCATGCAGCAGCACAAGTAGTTCAAATGATAATAACAGCGAATTTTCAAAAAATCTATTTATTTCGCCAGAAAATTGAAGAATTGGGCCACAGAAAGAAATATATCTTGACTAGCTTTAAATGATTTAGCTACAATTGAAAATTGTAGATTTTATTAGCAAGATATATTAGCATCTAATTGCTTTTTTGGCCATCTTAAAACACCTTTTGATTCCCACAAACTTGGTACAATAAAAATGCAATTTTTCCGTTTCTCTATGGTTTCCAAAATTTTAAACGGTGTATTTTCCTAAAAAGTAAAATAAAACCAGTATAAGATATACAACACAGTCCAATTACTTCACAAAAGTTAAATTATGTATGAAATAAAATAGCTAACTCTTTTGGTTTTGCCGTACCTACATGACGTAAGAGTATGAATAGAAAACGATACGCGTATGCGCTTGCCAGGAGTTACCTATCAACTAAACACAATAACAAAATAAACAGCATGCTCGTACTGGTACCGTATTGATGAGCGAGATAAAATATTTTGTCATAAAATGTACCTTCCTTAATATTGTTTGGCAAAGAAAGAGATAGCTTTAATTCTTTAGTCCACTTTTTAACATTAGAAAGAAAAGATGTATAGCTAATCTTCATTTGCTAAAGGTAGTCATATTTTTGGTTTGGTTTGTGAATTTAACTGAATCAAAGGGGTAGTAATTTATTGCCAATAAATATATTCATTTCGATTAAATCGATGGTATTAGGTTAACTTTAACTTTGTATGTGTGGCTTTATATAGTCTCTGTCTTAAAAGAAGTGAAAGAAGTTAGCACTTTTTTGTCCTTGTCCATAAAATAAAACAACAAAATTACTTTAACCCGGTTACATTTTAAAATATTATTATTTAAATGAGATAAAGTGAAGGAGGGATAAAAGTGTTGTTTGTAAGGCAAAGATTTTTCATCTTTTATACATATCTCTAAAGACAATTATCTGTGATGTTTTAAAAACTACTATACAGCGTTAGTAATCAAAATAATATATATATATAATCAAAATAATACAGCTGATTAAAAACTAATAGCTGTATAATAGAATCCATAACATACATAGTACAGCTACTAAGACTATAAGACCCTCGAAATATCCTTTAGGCTGTTTGTCAAAGTGTCGCCATTTTAAGATCTATAAAAACAAAATTTAAAATTGTAAATTTAGGAATATGAGACATTAGTTTTAGCCTAAACCATTATTTTTAGTTTGACTAATGATCACTGTGCCCCAGTATGCATTCATATTCACTAATTTAATTATTTTCTTTTTCTAACTTATAAAATCAATATTTACTTACCATATATATAGGGGGTCATTGTAGAAGCGTGCTCGTCGCGACCCCTGCCAGCACTTTTCAGGGCTGCAATTCTACTCAGCTGCGCACCCATGCCAACGAGGGTTAGGGCGTCCCCCCAAGGCGACGCACACCAGCTAGTCCCCGTTGGTGTGGAATGCAGCGCGCAAAGCGGCGATGGGGACCGCCACCCGTCACGCACAGTCCGACACGGCGGAAGGTGGAGGACAGAGTGCAGAGTTGGCACGTGGAATGTTAGAGGAGGCATGAAAGATAAGATGAATGAGTTGATTGAAATAATGAAAGAAAGAGAATTAGATGTCGTGTGTGTGTCGGAGACCAAACGGAAAGGCAGTGGTACTGAAGAGCTCCCTGGCGGCGCGTTAGCTCTATGGTCCGGAGTCCCGGAGAGCGAGAGCACCCGCCAGGGAGTGGGGGTGCTGCTGTCGTCTCGGTTGGTCGATGTTATGACTGAATATAAGGTTGTGAACTCAAGACTTCTCTGGGTTCGCTTTAAATTGGGACTGACGAAGTTATTCCTTTTGGCTGTTTATGCGCCGGTAGCTTCGTCGTCCAGGGCTGAGCTGGAGGAGTTTTGGGAGAATGTAAGAGAAGTTCTAGATTTGGCTAGGGGAAACGAAAGAATTGTTGTGTGTGGTGATTTGAATGGATGGGTTGGTACTGCTCGACCAGGGTACGAGTCGGTGCTTGGAAAGTTTGGCGATAAAAGGGTTAATGATGCTGGCAAGCTTATACTGGCGGTATGCAAGGAAAAGGGTCTTCTTGTGACAAACACTATGTTTAATCACAAGAAAATCCATATGTATACTAGAGAAAGAAAGAATGAGAGAAGTATGATCGATTTGTTTCTGGTGGATGACCGACTGCGAAAACAGGTGATGGATACGCGAGTGTTCAAGGGTGCTGACCTGGGAACGGATCACTATCTAGTGATTACTAGATTTAGGGGTCTGTTCGCGGGTTGGCGCTACCGGACGGCGGTAACAGAACCACAGTCGGTCTGTCGCATCCGAAGCTGGAAGCTTCAGGAAGCGGATACTAGGGACAAATATCATGCGAGGGTAGCCGAAAAGCTTGACACCATCGATGGCAGAAATTAATGTGTAGAAAGAACATGGCAGAACCTTAGGGATGGAATGGTAAGTGCAGCGGAAGAAGTGTGTGGAACAATAAAAAGAGGCAGTAGTAAAAGAAGAGATGCATGGTGGAATGATGAAGTGAAAGAAGCTGTAGAGAAGAAGAAGAAAGCATGGTTAGACTACTTGGCCTCTAGTAATGATAAGGATATGAGAGAGAAGATGAAAGAAAGATATAAGCTGCAGAAACTTCCCACGAAAGCATTGATTGAGGAAATGCGTGAAAGGTGTAGAATGGAAGCGGACGAAAGGTTGTCGCACAACTTTAAGGAGAACTCCAAACTCTTCTGGAAAGAGGTTGGAAGGACCCGAAGTGGTGCGACGGCCTTAAGAATGAACAAAGTGCTTTCGAGAACTAATGACGTCCTCACAGAAAAATCGGACGTCATGCAGCGATGGAGCGAATTTTATAGAGAAATGTATGCGTGTGATGATCTTAGTGAGGGATCCGGGGATGACGCCGTGACTGGTAAGCCAGACCTGGACCTCGATGACACTGAGGTCATCAGTATGAAAGAGATTGAACGTGCAATTCGAAGTTTGAAATGTGGTAAGGCTGCGGGACTAGACAGAGTTACTGCTGAAATGGTCAAGTATGGTGGGCCTCGCGTCTGGGACAGCTTTTATCTGCTGTGCAATTTGTGCTGGCGGACGGGGAATGTCCCGGATGATTGGCGATCCGCAGTCATTGTGCCTTTATATAAAGGTAAAGGTTCACATTTTGACTGCGGGTGCTATCGGGCGATCAGCTTGACCAGTTTAGCAAGTAAAGTTTACTCGAAGGTTTTGACACGTAGGATGCAAGAGAAATCGGAAAGATTTCTATGGGAGGCACAATGCGGATTTAGACCTGGAAGAGGATGCACGGATCAAATGTTTTCTCTACGCATGATCACGGAAAAGCTTCTGGCTGCTAACCAGAAGATTTTCTGTGCTTTTGTGGATCTTGAGAAAGCATTTGATAAGGTTGTAAGGAAGAAAATGTGGGAACTGTTGCCGGGGTACGGTGTGGATGGTCGATTGCTAAGGGCTGTGCAGTCACTTTACTGTAACTGTAAAGCCTGTGTGTGGGTAGGGCATGACCTGTCACCCATGTTTAGCGTCCAAACGGGCGTGAAACAGGGTTGTGTCATGTCTTCCTGGCTTTTCATACTGTATCTCGACAGCTGTTTACAGAAGCTGAAAGATAGCTGTTTGGGCGTGAAATTGGGTGACATAAAAGTAAATTGTCTGCTCAATGCTGATGATGCAGTGCTTATTGCACCATCAGAGGCAGAACTGCAGGCATTAGTCACGTGTATGAAAGAGGAATAAGAAATTAAAGGTCTCCGTTTGAATGCTAATAAAACTAAGGTTCTGGTATTTGAAAGGGACGAAGAGAGAACGAAGTGTGAAATATGGGTAAATCAGGAATGTCTAGAACAGGTAAATGAAATTGTATACTTGGGGAGTGCATTTAGCCGGGATGGAAGATGTGATTTAGATGTGGACAGGCGTGTCGCTGCCGGGAACAAAGTCAATGGTGCCCTGACTGCGTTAGTCAAAAGGCAAGGCGTAGTGAAGAGTGCACGCCTTGCAATACATAACGCAGTGTTGGTACCGACTTTGTTATATGGCAGCGAAACCTGGGTGTGCCAGAAGAAGCATAAAAGCAAGTTGAATGCAGTGGAGATGCGATCTCTTCGTAAAATGTGCGGCGTTACCATGGCCGACCGAAAGCGAAACGAAGAGATTCGCAATATGGCAGGTTTGAAAGATGACCTTATAACAAAAATTGATAAGGGCGTGCTTCGATGGTTTGGGCACGTTGAGCGAATGAGTGAAGACCGAATGGTGAAGAAAATATACAGCGCGAAAGTTAATATTAAAAGGTGTCGAGGTAGACCGAGACTAACTTTCGAAGACCATGTGAGCAAACTGCTCGAAGAGGGGAGGGTCAAGAGTACTCGGATATCTAGACGTGCATATATGAAGAAGATAATGAATCTGAAAGAAGCGAAAGAGGTATGTAAGGATCGTGACACTTGGCGATCTGTTCTCTCTGGCTACCCCGTCAGGGATTGTGCGTGAAGATAAGCAAGTAAGTAAGTAAGTATATATAGTATTTTGTCCTTATATTATTTCGTTATTTTGCTGGCGTGGCAATTTTTTGATAGAAATCATATACAAGTTTACCTTAAATCTAATTTTGCACTTTCTATTCCCCGGTTATCACCGTCAAAACTCAACTCCAATCCAAGTAATATTAATATGTAATATTTCTTTCACTCACTAAAAGTCGCCATCATGCAATAAAGTATATAAATAAATCTATTAAGTTATGTTTGTCATAAATTCATTTGTGATACCGTTCAAACACCAATTTAGAACTTTTATCTATAAAAGATACTTATAAGATAGTATTTGTAGTGTAATAGTTTCCTTGTACACCAAATAACAGCTACAATACAGCTATTAAACAGCCCCTTTAGTGCTTGTACAGCGCTAATAACGCATAAAGCAGTATAATTTGTGCCAATTTTTTACTTATAAGAGCTGTATAAGCACTTGTACCTTTTTTGCCTTTTACATCCAGTAAATGCTGCCTCTAGTATAAAAAGCAACTCCAATACAGCTCATATATAGCTTGCGTGCTGCTTGGGATCCTCCCTACAAAGGGAAAGGCTCGTATTCAGTGGTGGGCTTTTAACATCTTGATGAAGAAGAAAAAGAAAAATGTGTACATAATGTTTTCTTATATTTACGCGAAGACTACACATTAACTGAAACTAATTTTTACGGATTATATCGCGTTTCATTTTAACTTTTTTTAATTCCCGACGTTTCGGGTATTTTTCAACACCCATGGTCACGGAGGGTCTGAGGTGTTTGACGTCCCGATGTCATAGTTAGTCCGGCCCTCACGAATCATCCTTGGTAGGAATCGGTGTTCTTTTGCGAGGATGTGTGGCCTATCAAATCTAACGTAATGGCGGGGACGATCTTGAACATGTTCACAAACTGCAGACTATCGAAACATCCTAATTTCAATAGAGAAAATGGAGGGGTGCTGCTATCTGCTTGGGATCCTATAATTAATAAAATTAAATCCAAACCCAAGTATACCACTGCTAGTCTTTAAGATACGGTAAGCTCATTCTGCGTAAATCGAACCAAAAATTAATATTAAAAAAGTGAAGGTAACCGGGCTAAATATGATATCGGGACGTCAAACACCTCAGTCCCCCGTGACTATAGATGCTGTAAAGCACGGGAAACGTCGGGAATAAAAAAAGTTAAAATATATATATATAATAGCGATATAATCCGTAAAAAAAAGTTTCATTTAAAATGTGTACATATTGATCGAAGTCTAAGCGAGTCTCTGGTTTCTGTGATGTTAATGCTGTTAGCCTATGCGGCTCTTACAGCTTTACTGGACTCAGGGCTATAGCTATAAAGACTATCAGCTATAAAGAAGGAAAGGGAGGGGAGATTATTTATTTTAGTGTCAATCATTAAAACAAACGATAATCTTGGGGGGGGGGGAATATTGTGTTCAGTGATCGTTCGATCGTCGTTCGATGTTCTAGGCGGTGAGAACCGCCCAGGAACGCGGGTGTACAGAGTGTACGCGCTGTGGAGGAGTGTGCAGCCCGCCCATCTACGGACTCGCTGCGTCCCATCCGTTATCCTAACTGTGCTTGTGACACTAGGTGAGTGCATAATGTTGGTGTGTGATGGCTCGGCGATATTTGGGTCGTCGGAGTCTGACGGAAACGGGTTTTCAATAAAAAAGATTACAAGGCCTCCGGAGGGAGGCCGTGAGATTTGAAGTTGCAACGTAGATGACTGAGTTTACCACTAACGGGTTGGGATGTGTTTCGGCGCTCTCAAAGTAGCGCTGAGACATTTCTTTGAAATATTCTAAGATCGTCAGAAGTTGATGATCTCTGTGAAGGTCGTAGTTTCTCTGGTACCAACGGACTCCGGTGGCTTTTCAAATGAAGCTATTTTGGACAACTTGGAGGCTGTTCAAACTAGTTTCGAACGTGTGGGCGAAAGCTACGCTAGCGTATGGCATGACAGGTCTTACGCACGCTTTGTAGAGATGGAGCTTGTGTCTTAAGAACAGTTTGCTCTTGCTGTTAACTAGCGGGTGGAGGCGACTATCAACGAATTTGACACGGTAGCGGACATTGCGAATGTGTCACGCAAAGTCATGCCGTGGTCAAATGCGACTCCTAGGTATTTGGCCGTTGATTGCCAGGGGATTTGGCGGCCGTATTGGGTGATCGAGCTTAACGATCTTTTGGGATTTAATTTGTACAATATTTTAAAATCACAGAATAAATAAAAGTAGTACGTACTAAAAGTAAGTAGTATAGATTTTTTCGTCATGGGTGTCATTTTCATGGTTTTGGAGGGTGTTGAAGCCGATAGGGTTGTCGAAATGTAAATCCAAGGTGGCGGCTGCAATAGGTATCAATTTTTTCATCATGGGTGTCATTTTCATGATTTTCGAGGATGCTGAAGCCGATAGTGCTGTCTGTAGTGTATTTTTATAAAAAAAAAGGGTTTTAGTGGCCTATGGTGTGGATTTATCAAGTCAACATGGTACCGTAAACACGATAACTTTTGAAATATCAAGTGTTCAACTTAATTTATTTTTTAAACTCTTCATCTATCATGTAGAAAGCCATGGAATGTAAATGGCAGTTAAATTTTGTTTTGTTTAGTTATAATTAATTTATTTCGGCTAAGAAATGGCGAAAGTTTCGGTGTTTTAAGCAGCCTTGTACAAATATATTTTACTAAATAGACAGTGTCTCACTCCGTCATTCCCACAAAACATACATATTATATAACTGGTCATTCCGGCCCCGGCCGCCGTCGTGAGTGGATACCGTATCGCTTGTTTGCAGCGAAAAAGACCGCCGTAGTAATACGAAATATTCCAAAAACCAAATTTGATATATACTTGACCAAGGTAAGATATTATTATTATTTTATAATCACAGATTTTTATTACAATATTTCGTTTTGCTAAAGGCACGCAGGATTTATATATAAATATAATATGTACTTATACGTCTTGGCTTTTATTATATTATTATAGACCTGAAAGTGTACTTCGGTATCTTTTTCTTTGTTGTCAGTGTTTACAGACCCCCATGTTCAAATTATGATACATTTGAAAAGGTTATGGAAGAAGTTTTAGTTAAGCTTAATAAACAGAATAAATCTCTTGTAGTGTGTGGAGACTTTAATATCAATCTCCTGGAAACTTCTTCCATCAGTATTAAATTTTGCTCTTTGTTTAAATCCTATAATCTTGGCAATTTATTCTTTGAAGCTACACGTATTGCAGGGTGTAGTGCAACTTGTATTGATAATATTTTTACTGGTGTTGTACCAATCAACAAATCAATAATTCAAAAACTTAGTTCAGATCACTGTGGACAACTGGTTTCATTACCTTATATGCACACAAAACAGGTAATTGAGAAAAGTGTGTTTGTTCCTATTAATACAAAACGCCTGGATAGATTTAGAAGTAATATGATAAAAAACCTTCCATCACTTTCTTATAAGAACAATGCAGACTATTTATATGGACAATTATTTACCCTTATAAGCAATGAATTTAAAAAAACATTTACTTCTAAAACATTCTCCAGAAACAGTCGCAAGGCATTTAATGAGTGGGCGACAATAGGAATTCATAAAAGCAGACGAAGGTTATATGACCTTTACCATGAAAGATCATATAATCATTCCGATGCTTTTAAAAAATATGTTAAAAATTATTCTAAAATGTTTAAAAGAGTTTGCTCCACAGCCAAATTGTTACATATTAGCAACAAAATTTAGACGGCTAAGAATAAAATTAAAATGATGTGGAGTATAATTAATAATGAAAACGGTAAAGACAAACCTCGTAACTCAAACTATCAATTAAAGATTAACAATGAATTGACTAAATCAAATCAAGAAGTCGCAGCGGTGTTTGAGAAATATTTCACTAATATTCCTATCTTGACAACCGAGTCATTGAATACTTCTCCAACTGTCGCCGAGTCATTACTCAAACAGAATGTTAACACCTGTTTAAAAGAATTTAGATTTGAAAAAGTATTATCGCAAGATGTTGTAAAATACTTCAAAACCATTGATGTAAAGAAGACTGCAGATTTGTGGGGGATTTCCGTTACAGTTATTGCGTCCATAATAGATTTAATTGCACCTCATCTTGCTATTATTTTTAATACTTGAACTTGTTTCCTGATTTAATGAAGTATAGTAAAGTAATACCTTTATTTAAATCTGGTAGTACATAGGACCCCGCTAATTTTAGACCTATTTCTGTACTACCAACTCTCAGTAAAATTTTTGAAAAAATTATTTTGGATCAATTGTTAACTTTTTTTAATACAAATAAATTACTTCATAAAAACCAATTTGGTTTTACAAGGGGTTGCTCGACGTCGGACGCCGGTGTTGAGCTTATGAAATATATTTTTAATGCCTGGGAGAATTCACAAGATGCCTTAGGTATTTTCTGTGATCTTTCCAAGGCTTTCGATTGTGTTCATCATGAGACATTAATCAGGAAACTACAACATTACGGTGTAAAAAATTTAGCGCTGAGACTTATGACTTCATATTTAAGTAACAGAATTCAAAAAGTAGTGCTTAATGGTAAAGGTTCCTCCGGATCGGTAGTATCAATGGGCGTTCCTCAGGGCTTGATTCTTGGCCCATTCCTGTTTTTAATCTATATTAATGACTTACCTTATCTTGTAGGGGACAATCACGATATAGTATTATTTGCTGACGATGCCTCTTTGATTTTCAAACTCAAACGACAATACCTCTTTGATTTTCAAACTCAAACGACAGTTAATAATACCTAATGTAAAACATTCGAATACCAATGTGCTGTTAAATGGGGAGGAGTTGAGTCTTGTGGATACCACTCTTTTCTTGGTATTACTATTGACGCGAAACTTCAATGGGGCCCCCATATATCTAAATTAGCAAGCAGACTTAGTTCTGCAGCATATGCTGTAACAAAGATTAGAAGTCTCACAGATGTTGAGACAGCTAGATTAGTGTATTTTAGTTACTTTCATAGCGTAATGTCTTATGGAATTTTGCTATGGGGTAATGCGACTGATATTGAAGCTATATTTGTTTTGCAAAAGAGAGCCGTACGGGCGATTTATAACCTAAATTGTAAAGAGTCCCTCAGAGAAAAATTTAAAGAAATAAACATATTAATTTTTGCATCGCAATATATTTATGAGAATGTAATGTATGTGCATAAAAACATAAATAGCTTTAATAAGAATAAGGATGTGCATACTTTAAATACTAGGAACAAACATAAGCTTGTAATGCCAGTTACTAGACTCCACAGAATCAGTAATTCATTTATGGGGCAACGTATACGCTTTTACAACAAAATCCCAGAACATATTCAAAGTTTGTCAATAAACAAGTTTAAAAGTTTTATTAAAGAAAAACTGTACAAGAAGGGTTATTATAATATCAAGGAATACATGAATGAAAATAACCCCTGGGAATAGGGTGATCGCCACCATGCTGGTTCTATGAAAATATCATTTAAAAATTGTATAAACAAAATTATTGTTAAGTGAAATTATGTTTAAAAAAAAAGTCCCGCTGGGTTTCTTGCTAGTTCTTCCCAGGACTGAGGTATTTTCCGAACCAGTGGTAAATAAAAAATGACTTTCAATAAGTATTATGTAATAATCAATATTGAATAAAAAAAATATTCTATTCTATTCTATTCTATTCTAATGGAACTCCTCGAAGAGGAGAACTAGATGTGCCGAGTTTGGGCTCGTTTTATTAGTTACGATGAGGCTTTACCTTTGGAGTTGATAGATGGACTTGAAAGTGTACTTTGATGACTACTACTGGAACTCTTCGACGGGGAGAACTAGATGTACCGAGTTTGGGCTCATTTTGTTAGTTATGATAAGACCTTACCTCCGGACTTGATAGAGTGACTCTAAAGTGTACTTTAAAGACTGATACTGGAACTCCTCGACGAGGAGAACTAGATGCGCCGAGTTTGTGCTCGTTTTGTTAGTTATGATAATACCTTACCTCCGGACTTGATAGAGTGACTTGAAAGTGTACTTTGAGGACTGCTACTGGAACTCCTCGACGAGAAGCTAGACATGCCGAGTTTGGGCTTGTTTTGTTAGTTATGATGAGACTTTACCTCCGGACTAGACAGAGTGAGTTGAAAATATACTTTTATCACTGCTACTGGAATTCTTTGACGAATAAAACTACAAATTACATTTTTAATTTTTTTACTCTCATATGAGCATTATGTGTCATGCACGTTTGGATTTTCCAAACTTTTTTTAAATTGATGTTTGACATAAAATTATCGGAAAATTTGAAGTATAATAAGGTTATTACACATATTTTATGTGTGTATTTAAACTACTTTAAAAACTTCCGTATAATGTTATACGTAATTTTTTAATGCGCTTAGGGCATTCTCAATTGGTATTACCAATTTTTGGTTTATTTTATATAAAATAAATAATTTAAAAAATCTAAAATCTGACTGCAAAAAGACAATTCAAAAGTAATGCACTAAAAAGCCCGAAACAAGATTGAGAATAGAAAACAAAATCAAAATAAACTATAAACCTTTAATTTTTTTTCGGTTTATAATTTGCAATTTGGTCTCGCCTGCTACTAAACTTGATGCGGGTATTTAATTTAGGCTCTCAGCTCATAATATAATCTGCGCCAAAATCCGGTATTTTTTCAAAGAGCTTTATAGCTATAAAACAGCTATATATAAAGAACACTTGAAGACGAATATAACGATATCTAAACTGTCGAAATCCATCTAGCTGTTTGAAAGATACGAGGTAATAAATAAATTTACAAACAAATATACATACATACAAGATACGCTCGAAAAACATAACTCTTCCTTGTCAGTCGATACAGAAAAAGCTTCCACCATGCAATTTTTATTTAGGTGTTTAATCTGACTCTAGTTAAACGTGTGTGCAACATTCATAATGAACGATATTATATCCGTGGTTGGCTCGAATTCAATTTTGTTCCAAGTAAGCGATGCATGACGCATGTTTGAGTAGCTCACAATTAAAGCATACGGATCGATGAAATGACAATGTTTAAAAATTTATCATCATCATCATCATCATCATCATCATCATCATTATAGCCCTTCACAAGTCCTTTGCTGAACATAGGTCTTCGCTAAGTTATGCCACAAAACAGGGTCCGAAACCACCTGCATCCATCGACTTCCTGCATGTCTTACCAGGTCGTCACTCCATCTAGTGGGAATTCGCTCTACACTTCGCCTACCGGTACAAGGCGTCCAGTCGAGTACCTTTCTTCCCCAAAGGTTGTCGGTTCTTCAAGCTATATGGCCGGCCTATTGCTACTTCAGCTTACTAATACGTTGGGTTCTGTCAATAACTCTAAGTTTTGAGGTATACCTGACGAGAAGATGTATCGTAATTTTTCGAAAGCTTCCCAGCCGAGTTGAATCCGTCGATCGAAGGTGGACTTACCTAGTCGGACTATTTGTCACAGGTAAACATACTCGTCAACTTCGAGCTTAGTGATCGCAACAACTACCGGCATAGGCGTGACTTAGACATTACACATGATCTTTGTTTTGTCGATGTTCATTTTAAGACCTATCCGTAGGAAGGCACTATTGAGGTTATAGAGCATAGTGTTTAGGTCATCCCGCGATTCTGCTATAAGGAATATATCGGCGGTAAATCGAAGGTGAGTAATGTTACCCGCCATTGATGTTAATAAGGTTCCTTTCTTGTCCAAAAGATTGAAAACGTCTTCCAATTCAGCAACTAGCACTTTGATATACCGGCAGTCCACTAGCCATCGCTGAAGGGACTGTAGTATTGCCCAAATATCGACGGAATCAAAGGATTTCTCATAGTCCACATACTCAAGGCAAAGTGGCAGATTATACTCATCGGTTTTCTGTACAATTTGCCGAAGGTTATGTATGTGGTCTCTGGTGATAAAACCTTTTGGGAAGCTGGTTTGGGAGGCTGGAAGTCGTCGACTCTGTGTGCAAGACGACTCGTAATGATTCTCGAAAATAGCATGTAGAAGCGGCTCAGAAGGGAAATCGGTACGTAGTTCTTCAAGAGAGCGTTGTCGCCTTTCTTGAAAAAGAAGACCACCGCACTTCTACTCCACGCCTCCGAAGTGATCACACCATGGAAAACGGAATTGAAGAGCTTCTTAAGGACTTCAAGTATCAGTTTTCCACCCGCTTTCAGAAGCTCCGCTGTAATTAAACCCTCGCCTGGGGCTTGTCGTTTTTAAGGTGCTGTAGAGCCATTCTAATCTTGTTTAGACAGACGTCCGGAATATTGCTCTTGGATCCACGCTTGTGTGTGGCTCCAATCATAACGTATACAGGTGCCCATAGGACCTCTCAATATTACTGAAAATCTCAGGTATCCCGGTCTTTAGCATTGAGAGTTAGCTCCTTCTGACAGACAGGTCTCTGGCAAAGACTTTGGAGCCCTGGTTCAGCTTGATCGCTTCTTCAATACGAGTTGTATTGAAGCAGCGTAATTCCCGGCGAATGCATTTGGAGATCTGTCTGTACAGTTGCTGTATGCTGTCATAGCCGCTAAAGACTGCAGCTTCATTTCCCGTCTTACATCCATGAAAATAATTTTTTTATAGGATAAAAGTGACAAACTACAACACAGTTCACCTGATGGTAAGTGGTTGCTGAGGCCCATAGACATCTACATGTATCTTCGATTACGAATCAAAATGCAGATGCGTTGTCACCCGTGAGAACTAAGATGGAATGCCTCGTTTCCAGTAAAAAGGGTCTCCGGTTATCTACACTCACCATACGAAACACAGCATCGTTAAGCTGCTATTTTACGCTGGTATTCTGTGAGAGTGTGGTCCTTCCCCGGTCGAGACGACTCATTCGTGCTACAACCATAATATAAGTGCAGCATGGCTCTACCACGTATATCATGTGATTAAGAGTGTGATTGGAGAGTTTTTGTATTTTTCTGCGAACAGTTCCATTGCATTTAATAACTAATACAACTGAATATGTTCATACTAAAATTTGAATGATTGTTAAATATTTTAGTAATATGAGAGTTAAAAAAATTTAACACGCATAGATCTGTGATGATAATAGTGAGATTATCATGAATTTATTGTACTGTCAAACCTTAATTCGTTTGCGAAATTTCAAACGTCTAGTTGAGGGTGAAAGCTGAATTAAAATTTCTATTACATGTCACACTCAAATTGTAGAACAAAAGACATTCACACATACAGATCAAACCAATATAAAAAGTGTAACTAATATAGAAAGAGGGAAATAAAACAGAAGATGAGAAGCAGCATCTTCCTGATACGAACTATAGGCGGTTGCAAACCCGCCTGCCACGCATGGAAATTATGCCAAATATAACCCCCATATGAAGCAAACTACGAGTGAGGCCTATGTTCAGTAGTGAACTTTTGATAGCCTGTAATGAGTGAAAGAATAATAATTTAAAATTAAAAATTTTGTACAGCCGACTTCAATATAGGTTATTTAAGAATAACTCAATAACCATTGGTCTGACCTTGATCAAATTCATATGGGACCACACGAGAACTATCAGCTTTCATATAAAAAAAATCATCGAAATCGGATCGTCCAGTACAAAGTTATGAGGTAACACACATAAAAAAAACATACAATCGAATTGAGTACCGTCTCCTTTTTGGTAGTCGGCAGAAAAACTAATATGAAGCGCGTGTAAAGCATTTTTGTCAATGGATGCAGGTGGCTCAGGACAGTGCTTTATGGCATTCCTTGAGGGACGCCTATGTTCAGCAGTTAACTTGTGAACGGCTGTAATGATGATAATGAAAAGCAATTATGTTGAAAACTATTAAAACATACTATTTATATACATAATTTATTAATACCCTAGCTGCCCAGGCAGACGATTTTCTGCCCTTTCTGAGGACACTTTTTCCTATAAAAGATCCTTAAATTCGCAATAAAAAATATTGAGGGTCAGTTATCGGGACTGACACAATGTGCGAAATTTCATTGAAATTAGTTCAGTGGTAGTTTAGGAGTCCACCGCGGACAAACAATGTGACTCGTAATTTTTATATACAAAGATTTTTATATATAGCAAGGGACACCCTAGACTGAAGTCAACGACCAAATTGGCGATATATTGAAGGCCAAATTTAAAATATCCATAACCGTCTGTAAAGGTGATGAAAAAAGCGTGTCAAGAGCGTGCTAAATGGAAGTCCGTAGTCTCTTCCTACCCCTCTGAGTGATGAGCCTGAGTGTTTATTTATGTAATGTTATAATATTACATATGTATTAGATATTAATATATTTGACTGCCTCGTTTGCGTAATGGTCGTAAGCGCGACTGCTGGTTACGGCAGGTCGTGTTCGAAGTCGTTAGTCTAATACCGTTCTACGCAAATGGTTAATCTCCGTCGAGACTAGTCATCGTGACCGAAACACTGTCTGGAGGACATTACTATTAAAGGCTATGGAGCTAAGCGCTTGCACGTAACTTTCACAGCACCAGTGAAATTGTGTATAGAAATTATAAGTATTGATTTACCACGTGCTTGGCGGTATAGGAAACCATATTGAGGAATCCTGTACGCCTGAGGAATAAAAAAATATTTTCAAGTCATGTGAAGGCCGCTAACACGCATCAGGGACTGCGCAGTTTCTTTACTCTAAAACCCTCGCAGAATTGAGAACAGCCGTGTGCCCAGCAGTGGAACATTAAAATTGTAACTTTGCTTTAATTTTAATGGATTACTAAAGATTTAAGAACAAAAGTTATAAAAAAGTACAAAATTTTAAAAAGAAAGTTAAAAAACTGCTTTTTATATTATAATAGCTTTTGCCCGCGACTTCATCCGCGTAGAAGAAAATGGTTCTAATAGGATTTTTATTGGCTTTTTATGTTATAAATTTTGTTATAACATATAAATTATTATGTTAAAATGTTTGAATACTTAGAAATTCTATCCAATTTGCCGAAGGGTATGTATTTGGTATGTGGTCTATGGTACCAAAGCCTTTTCGGAAACCGGCTTGTTCGAGAGGCTGGAAGTCGTCGTGCGAGACAATTCGTAATGTCTCTCGAAAACATCACGTAGAAGCGGCTCAGAAGGGAAATCGGTCTGTAGTTCTTCAAGAGAGTGTTGTCACCTTTCTTGAAGAACAAGACTACTGCGCTTCTGCTTCACGGTTTCGGAGTAGTCCCACCATGGAGAAGGAATTAAAAAGCTTCTGAAGGACTTCAAGTACCAGTTTTCCCCCCGCTTTCAGAAGCTCTGCTGTAGTTCCATCCTCGCTTGAGGCCTTACCATTTTTAAGGTGCTGGATGGACACTCTAATTTCGCTCAGACTGACGTCCAGGATATCATCGAAATAGTGTCGGGTAAGATTTGATCTTGGATCGTTACTCACAGTTGCGTGTGGCTCCAATGATGACGTGTACAGCTGCCCATAGAAACTCTAAATCTCACTCAAAATCTCAGGTGCCCCGGAAACGATGCTGCCACACACGATCTTCAGCTTCGACAGTTGGCTCTTTCTGGCGGACAGATCTCTGGCAAAGACTTTGGAGCCCTGATTCCGCTCGATCCCTTCTTAAATACGAGCTGTACAGAAGTTGCGTAAGTCACGCCGCATTCATTTGGAGATCTATCTTCAGTTGCCTGTATGCTGTCAAATCTGTTGAAGACTGCAGCTTCATTTCCCGTATAAAAGCCATGAGATTAAGAGTGTCATCGGAGAATTTTAGTGTTCTTCTGCGGCGGGACTTGCAGAACTTAGCTCCGACCGCATGGACAGTTTCCACGAGCTAGTCATTCATATCGTCCACTGCATTACAATCTTCTAGGCACTGAAAACGGTTTTGTAACTCGAGCTGAAATGTTTCGAGACTTTGGATTAGAGCACAAGGGGGACGGAGTGTTGACTTCATTAGACGAGACCATTCCAATTTAACATTTAGGTTCGGTGTACCTCTAATCATTCGGTAATCGCTACCAGTTAGCACCCTCGCGATGACTGAGACGTCACTAAACAGTCGGCGTCTAGTCGTCATAATGAAGTCAATTTTATTTTTGTCGAACCGTCGGGGCTCGACCAGGTCCACTTCCTATGGGGCCACTTCTAGAAGAAAGAGTTCATCATAAAGAGTTCCTCTTTCTCGATGAAGTGGGCCATCTGCTGGCCTTTTGGGTTCCGTTGCCTATTCTGAATTTCCCTACCTCCCATTAACACCGTATAGTGGGTTTTGGAGGAATGCAGGGTTTTAGAGATATCCTCGTACATTTCTTCCACTTCTTCATCGGGATGTGCCGAGGTTGGAGCGTAAACCTGTATGACCTTCAAGGAATACCGTTCGGTGATTCTGAGTATAAGGTTAAGTATAAGGTTGTTAACGAGAGACTTGTGGATGATAAATCCGACACCTCCTTGGGACAGACGGTCGCCCTCCCGGTGATAGAAAAAGTTGCCGGATTCAAGGATTACCTCCCCATACAATTATTTGTAGACAAAGAAGAAATTAAATCTGACTCACATTCCGATTCAATAATTGTATAAGTAGGCGAATGAAAGTCTTGCACAACATTATAAATTGGTGAAGGTTGAATAAACGTCGGTGACACAGCTTTTTCAATGCGTCGTTTTTTGGCTATTCGACGCTCGTCAGTATTATTATCCCCATCAGCATCAGCGTAGAGATAAAAGTGACCATTTCAAAGATCTTGGGAAAAACCTAACCTTTTGATGGATTGGTCTTCTGTACCAAATTTGGCATTATCGAAATGGCATACAGGTTGCCATTTCGATACACTTCAAATACAAATGGGTATATTAGACAATGAGTTGGCTGCAACTAACTCGCAGAAAACGCCATATGTACTATATTGTAACATATATCTAATGTATACTCTTCTTTTGTCCCATGATTGGTCATGAGGCATAACAGCAAATTCATCCCAATTGTTCGTCAAATGATGTACAGTTTCATTACGAATATCCTTCGAAGTGGCCTTCGACTGTGTTCACCATGAGACATTAATCAGGAATCTACAGTACTATGGTGTCAAGAACGCAGGGCTGAAACTTATCATTTCATATATAAGTAATAGAATGCAGAAACTTATTATCAATGGTAAAAGTTCTTCCGGGTTGTCCGTAAAAATGAATGCCCACAAGGCTCGATTCTTGGCCCATTCCTATTTTAGTGTATATTACGAAGTGAATAATGCTATAACAAAATTAGTGAATTGGTTTAACGTTAATAATCTACATTTAAACGGCAATAAAACTAAATTATTACTCAAAAATAAATATCAAAAGTGGTTAAATACTTATAAGAGAAAACTACCTTTTGTTAACGTAAGGCGTGTGTCAGCTCGAGCGTGCGAGTGACAACCTCACGGAATTAGCCTCTTGTAGGAGACCACGCAGCGTAGGTATATTTTCACGCCTAAAGCTCGGAAAAAGACAGGCCTGGTTTTGATACGATGTAATTTAATTAGGTTTTTAAAGAAATTACAGAACATTAAAACAAAATATTGGACTTTAATGTTTCCATGAAATCTAATATATTTCATTTCAATTAATAATCCTGTTCCATTTCAACCTGGATATTGTAATATCCGCCGCCAAGAAATACCAAAGAAATGCTAATGTGGTAATCAATCATGTACATTTATTTTTTACTTTTGAAATCTGGTCTTTACAAGTTAAAAACAAGCAGTAAATTCAAAATATTCTCAATAATATTACTAATGACCTTAATGGAACTAATTTTTAACATAGATATTAAAATATACGTTTTCATACACCATTAATTTCACACAATGATTATTCTCACCTAAATTCAAAACTGATATGACTTTCGCAATTAATTCTACGAACTCGCAAAATCCACCGTAAGCGAAATGGAACATTTTATGCTTAACTATACATAAGTAGTAAATTCACTGCATTCTTTCATACTCGAATATTCAAAGTTTTGCGTAATAATACGTTTTTTACTAAGGAGTTAAAAAATAAAATAATTTGAATTGAATAATACATGATATTATATTGAAAACTGCTTATAATATGTTAGCTTACTTTTTAAATATTTTTAATGACTTGCTTATTAAATTACATGTGTATAAATTAACTTTCGAATTTTAGATTAGCAAAATCTTACTTAAAATATGCTCTGGGGCGTTAACTTGTTGCCTATATTTTGTTTTATCTATACATATAAAATGCTTTATCCTGAATGACTGACTGAGGGATCAACGCACAGCCTAAACCCCTGATCGTAGAGACCTGAAACTTGAAGGATGTTTTTTGTATGACGTAGGCATCCGATAAGAAAGGATTTTCCAAAATTCTAACCCCTAAGAAGGTGAAAAACGGGGTCAAAGTTTTTATGGGACAACGTGATTCCATGGTCTAATCTACTTCAAATTTTGCATAAACATTCTTTAACAGAATTGATGGAAGACGTGTTTCGTATTTTAATGAAACTCATCGCCTAACGGGATTAAAAATGGGTAGAAAGTTATTTTGTAGGTTTGACATCAATACCCATTTTAAAGTTACAGCCTATATACACGTCCCACTGCTGGCACAGGCCTCCTCTCATTTCTGAGAGGGTTTTAGGGCAAGGAAAGGTCCGCCGCACTGCCCCAATGCGTTTTGACGAACTTCACATGTCTTTGTAAATATATAATTTTTTTCTTATTTCTCAAACATGCTGTATTCCTCACGATGTCTTCCTTCACCGCCGAGCACGTTGTAAATCAGCACTTAAAATTGCAATTAACAATTTCATTGGTGCCGGCGGGGATCGAACCCGGGTTTCTCGCGTATTGTGAAACTTACAGCGAGCGCTAACCATCTGAGCTACCACGGCTAATACCAATACCCCTTAGTGCTTTTAATTATTATATCCCCTTATAAGGCTGAGAAAACCAGAAGTGGAACGAAAACGAAATTTTAGTACACTGAATACTGTTAATGAGAACATGTTTTTTATAGTTTTAAGATTTTTTTCAACTCGGAAAAACATTGGGAAATATGTGGAAAATTTGGTGGCAGTATACATGCCTCTGCACATACTAGAAGAGTGATATTTAAGTAAATTTAAGTAAATTACATGTTGACTATATCTTTTATATTTATTTTTAATTGTAAATAAAAGAGTATGTACTTGATAGCACAAAAATATTTATTTTTAGAAAAATATACACACACAAACACTCACGCCTGTCACCCAGAGGGGTAGGCAGAGACTACGGACTTCCCTTTGGCGCGATCCTGACACACCTCTCTCGCCTCCTTTACATCCATATATCTACGCATACACGCTCGTCGGTTAAGGGTACTAATCTGGCCCATTTTCAATGAATCGCCGATTTGATCGACAAACCAAAAGGGATGCCCTTTCCGACTCTTCCGTTCACTTCTGCAACATAAATTTGCTTTGTCACTCTTTCCTCGTTCATTCTTTCTGTTCATAGCTATTATGGTATATAGTAACATCAATCATCTATTTGAGATTTTTTGGCTTTTTACATAATTTGGTAGCTATCTTTATTTTATTTTAGGTAATGCTTAAGTATAAGTTATACTTATCTAATGTACTCTTCAGTTGTTTGGGTGAAATTAAGTAAAGCAATGGTATATGTAAGCACACAAAAATACTTTACATGTCGTACATGAACACTTACTTCTTACGTTATTAATCTTTGTACTACATACACGGCATGTGCGCGATGTGTCAGACTTATATATCAAGTATTATCCAACATCTTGCTAACGTATTTCTTCTTGCACTCCTACAACTTTCCGATGGCTGGCACTAACAGTAGCTTGCTTCTTTTTTGCAATGAAATTGGGTTCGTTACATAGGCTCCTCTTTCTGAACGTGTTGTTTCCAATGAGCCATCTAGCAATTTCGATGCGAAAGCTTGTCGACAAGCTTCCATGATTTCTCGGTGAACCTGAGTGCAATATGAAAGCAACTGTAATAGCCAAGACGACCAGGAAATAAAAAATCCTGCACCACTAACGTCTATTACTTCGTCCAAACTCATACGTGCTTCTTTTTTGATCGATCTCAGTAATTGCCAAAGGGCGTTGGAAATTCTAATTTGTGCCATCTTTCATCATTCTCTGACAAACAGACTTTTCTTTAGGATGGAAAGCTGTACTCAACAATGTAACATTTTTTGTACCTTTCCAAATCATTAATCCAACATATTTCTTCCCCCTCCATTCGTAATTTCCTCTTTCAAGCTTTACTTTACTCTTTTTTTTTCAATGAACATAACTGCCAGGCCCTAGACGGTAAGTGATACATAATTTATAAATCCCTCAACGCTTGTTTTTCCTGTAATAAAATAGTTTGGTCTGGTACGTTTGAAACATTCATAAAATTATCAGCTCATAGTTTATATAAGCTATTAGCTATCAGAACTAGGTAAGACACCCCCCCCTTAGCTTTCACGTTTTTGACGCCAAAGAACTTGTTTACCCAAAGGAAGTTCTAAGTAGAAAAGGAGTTTTGCTAACTAGTACATATGTAAAATCAATTAAGGTATAGTAATTCTTTTTAACGAATATATAGATACATATGAGCACCTTTTAAATTCACTTACATTAATTTCAGTATATGATAAAGCAAGTCAATCGAATTCTACGGCTGTTTGGAGAATGTATGTCTTTAAGAGACGAGTGATTAAAAAACTCCTGAGTAGAATATATTTGAGTGTGTATACGTAACAAATATTTCTTTAATTTTTAATAACTCGTACTATCATTTTGATTATCAAATTTGCGTCAAATATGCTGGAAGATTGCAAATACATAACTTTACGCTTGTGATCTCCAAGGAGGAGGTGAAGACCAAAGAACTTCGAGCTAACGTTTAGCCAAAAATGGGCTTAGATGGCAAACTGTGAAAAAGTGATATTTAGCTAGCTTACCACCTACACAATTACAAACTCAATATCACATTAGTCGCATTTTAAGTCATGCTAGGCAAATAACACAGTTAAAGTATGTATATGTCTAACATGGGACAAACGATGGAAGAAATCAAGTTATTTACGCGGATAATGATAATTTAATAACTTGTCTCCCCATAGATTGCCACAAGAGGGGGATATTTGTCATAGTTATCAAACCTGGTAGGCGAATTGGCAACCGCAGTTTTTTATAACTTTGAATTGTTATCTGGAAAATGCTACTGTTTCAGTTTCCTCATGTCGCCTCTTACGACACGGGATAGCGGATTACCTTATGCCGCCAGTACACGGCATAAATAATGATAACCATATTATCATATACTTATTAATGATTATAGTATTTTTGACAATAATAATGATAATAACCCTTTTTATTTCCTTAACAAATCCATATTTACATTTACGAAATTACAGATTTTTATTTATTTATGTTGTTAAGGCTATTCGGGTATAAGGCTCCTCCAGTTTATGCCAGATTTTTGTAATAATTGTATTTCATTGACCCAGCGTTCGACTGGGCGACCTCTTGGTATTATTCCGGTCGATCCAAATCATTTCGTAAATCTTTGAGTCCAGCTATTATCTGATAAGCGGGCAACATTACCTGCCCATTTCCATTTCAAGCGCTGGGTATGTTCGAGGGCATCCACAATATTCGTTTTTTTACGAATGTTCTATTTCTTTGTCTATCTTTCAGCTGGTAGCTGGAAGGTGCTTCTCTCCAATGCTTTGTGACGCGTTTGTATTTTGTTTCTTGTCTTTTTGTTGAATATCCAGGTTTGAGAACCATAGGATAGACAGGATTGTAAACAAGAGTCCACAACTGTTTTCCTTAGCTTTAGTTTAGATTTTAATATTTCTTTTATAGCACAGCAGGTCTGCATAAGACAATTCAAGCTTTTATTTTATTCATATCATCTAAATACCTCAATGTATACAATACTTTACTTAAATTTGTTAAGATTTTTAATATAAGTTGCGTTAAGTTCAGTTTTACAGCAAAAATTGCTATTGAAAATTAGGCTTGAGTGCTGAATTAATTTTAAATAAATTTAAATCTTATATACATTACAATTTTAAAACTGTTATTGTTTGTCTCAGTATGATGCAAGTTTTAGACGCAGGTATAAATTTAATGAATAATTTTATATAAATACTACGAGTAGCTTGGAATGCCGTCGTTACTCTGTCCTTTTCGACGACCCTTTGTCCTATAAAAAAATCCTTAAATTCGCAATAAAAAATATTGATGGCTACTTACCAGGATAAAAACTATCCTATCTCCTAAGTTGGACCAAAGACAGTTTGAAAGATTTCATTATAATCCAAAGACATTTAAGTAGTAATAATAAACCCGTCATCAGCAACAAAATGGTGACCATTTTGATGCTGATGACCGTCTTAATTATATCCTATAGGGTATATTGCGGATTTGTGTCATTTAGTCTTAGTCACATTATTAAATTTAGGAAATGAATGCGTCTTGGCATTCATTTTCTAAATTTAAAAAATATTTTAAAGAAAACTAGATGTTCCCCGCGACTTCACCCGCGTGGAGTTATTTTTCGCGGAATTCTAAAATAAAAGCAGCCCAAGTTACTCCTTATAACATCGGCTATCTGCTAGTGTATATAAATATTGACATTAATATTTATACGATACTAACTTCACTCAATTGTTTTGCCTTCTCGTGATCCCTCCACTAACACTTAAGCTTTATGGTATGGTATTAAAGTTCAAATTGACTTTTAAGTATTATTACAATTCTTTTGTATGAGAATATAGAAAAGTGTTATTTTTAGACCTTTTTAGGCAATTAATAAAAATTTTCCTCTCCGTAAGAACCATCTTCGTACTCCAAGGAATATTATAAAAAAAGAATTAGCGAAATCGGTTCAGCTGCTCTCGAGATTTGCGCTTAGCAACATATTCAGCGATTCATTTTTATATTATAGAGATATGTCCGATTGTGCATTAAGGTATTGTAAGTCCCGATATATTGCAAAAATTGAATGTGATTCCGGTTTATTATCGCAAGCATAATGTATAATTACCCCATAATTTTTATTATTTATGGAAAATTGTTCTAGAACATTTATCATTATTTTAATAAGCGCCTTCTGTTATCCAGTAACGTCACCAAATAGTTAATGTTTGCCAACGTTTATCGATAGGTGCTATCGATAAAAAATATTATACAAGATGCAGATTTAATTAACTAAACTAACTAAGTAAATCACCTACAATATTTAAGGAGGTGAAACAGTAAACGATACTGTACCCATACCAATAAAGAAATTGGGTGGGCCTCTGTCCGGGGTACACGGCCGTTGGTTGTAACGTGAAACGTCTATTTCAGCCAGTACAACCAGTCAATGAGATAACCGTCTTTTTAAAATTTTTATATAATTCTACAAAACCAGGAGAATTGCAGATGCACTGCCAGCCTTTTAAAAGGAGTAAACTTGTTTCTTAAAGTTCCCTAAGTCGTATCGGTCCATAAAAATCGCCGATGGTAAACGATTCCTAAGAAAACTTCTAATAAATCGCACGGTAGTGGGCCGCCAATCATCCAAATGATGTGGATGGTAACGTAAGTTTTGTCGCGATGTGTGTTGATGAAATTTGGTGGCTGGAATTAATCCGAACAATTCTTCAGAGCACTTTCCACCGTAAATACGATAGAAAATTCAAAAGGATGCAACATCCCTACATAGCATCAGTGAATCAAACCAATCAAAGAGAACTCGGTTGCCGACGATTCGAGCCGCTCTGCTCTCTATGCGGTCAAGGGAAGGCGCTCGCACTGGGGAGCCCCGGCCCAAAGATGAGAACAGTATTCTATATGAGGCCGAACCTGCACTTGTTAATTTGCAAACGATGTATAGGCATGAAATACTGTCCCGCTCTACGGAGTACGCCAAGCTTTTTAGAAGCCAATTTAGCTTTTTCTTCTAAGTGATCATGCTTCTACGGGTCATTCGATATGTTGACGCCGAAGATTCCACTACTGGCTGCTACAAAAAGGGAAGTGCTCTGAAATTGGGGAGATACGACAAAGGTATTCTTTTTAGCGGTAAACGCGCAAACTGTGTAATAATTTATCGTGTAACGACTTTTAAGTTCAGTACTTTTCTAAAATATGTTAGATTAAAAGTGTATTTTTGTAAAAGAAACGTATTTGAAAACATGGAGGCGCTCGCTTATTGGATTTAATGTTTCGCGATGTGCCTTTGACGCCGACCGACTTATTATATTTTTCTTATATCAAATATATATTTAATCATATTATTATACCGTCTAATGGACCTATGACGTCATCCAAGATGCCACCAATGTGACTGCTGTTTGAATTGATTCTTAGCTATTGGAATTAAAAAAATTATTTCATGACAATCCATTTCATTCATTACGTTATTCATGACTTAAAAAGTTTATGTGACTTTTTTGGTGTGACGGGAGTCATAATAAATAGATTTATACAATAAAAAAGTATGCATATTCCTTATTATTACATCGTAAAGCATTACAAACTTAGTAACCTTCAACAACATTATCGACACTTTGATATCGAAACGGTAACATTCCTAAAACGGGTTTTTACCTTACATTTTTACCACCTACTGGGAAATAGCTGAAATATTTTCCTATAAAATATTCTGAAGAATTAGTTGTTTTCCTTGAGCTAGGTTCTGTGCTTTTCTAGTTGATCATAAAATGTATTTATTTCGCTTTCCGGTACTTCATAAGTGGGAGCGTATACTTATATTATTGATAGTTTTGTTGATTCAAATTCCAAATTTAACGGATACACTCAGATATGCCTATGTACATATTCATATTTGTTTTGTCTTTCTTTTTGATTAGAAATCCGACTCCATAATGTCCCTTAGTTTCCCTGTATAACAAAATATATAATTTTCTTGTTCAACTATATTATTTCCTATTATTCTTAATTCAGATAGTCCTGTGATATCGTATTTTATGTTGTTTAAAGAGAATTTGATTAGTATATTTTTTTTCTGGCGTTAGAAGAGATCTTACGATGTATGTACAAATATATAGCTTATGTTGAAGTTTCTGTCTGTTTGGAGGGTTACAGTCTTTATCTCCCGCGGTGACAAGTCGTATTTGGAGTTCAAGAGGGACCAGCTGTTGTTGCTATTGTTTCGTACTGATTGTGTCTGGTGTTGCAGGGTAGCTTTGGCTTTTTAATTATGAAATTTATCAAATTAGTGGTCTTATTTTTTTTCATTGGGTATTTAGTGCTTTGATGAATTATTGGACTACAAACCTCGAATATTTCCGGTGACTCTGACAGGTTTCTTTTGTTGGCATTGTAATAGGATTTCTAGTTTTCTTTGTCGCTTAATACAATTAATTTGTCGTATTAAATGAATGCCTTCTTGCCTATATCTTTTTCTTTTTTCGTTGAGTTCGCAACTGCTTACGTTTTTTAAATATTTCTATGGGATAATCTTGTTTTATATTGTAAGGTGTTTTTCCAGGCGTTCCTTGTTTTTCTGTATATATATATATTTAATCCCAACGTTATCTTTCAAGTAGTTATTTTCTCATGTAGTTTGTTTATCAACTATAAGTTTTTGAACTTTTTGTTAATATTGTTTATTTATTGAAATTTCAAAGTCTGCCTTCATTTCCAACATATCAGCTTTCTGTTGTTTTATTTTTCGTTGCATATTTTCCAGGAACTTTTTTATTTCATCCATAGTTACTATAAATTATTAAATTTTTTGACAATAACTAAATTTAAAAAAATACCATTTTTCTTTTTGTGAATATTTGTATTTCCATCTTTGCAAAACGGTTATAAGCAGTAATTTTGGTCCATATTGTTTGGCCTTAGATGCAGAAATGCACAGCAGTGCATGACGGAAATACTTAAAGACATTCCATCCTAGTTATCCTAGTAGTAGGTCTCACAACGCATGCGTAACTTTTTCTGCTTGCAGATATCCACTGGCTATTTATCCACTTACTATCAGGTGGACTATAAACTTGTCACTTTTGTATTATTAATTTATATTCTTAAAACTTTGTAATATAATATAAGATGCAAATCGGTTTACAGGACGAGAAAGTTTTGTTTCTCGAAAGTATCTAAAACTTAAATGCACAAATAAAGGACATACGATATTATTAATTATAGACAAAATAACATCAAAAGATATGCACAGTAAATAAAATTCCTACTGTACCAGCTTTGCATCCGCACAACTCTAAAATAAAATGCTTTTCTGTGTGGCAATATCGCATTAGGTACCTATTTTCCTTTCACCTTGATTGAAACATGTACCGCACCTCGAAAGTTTGAAGTGACACACAATCTTAAGATTAACTGGGACGGAAATGAAACAATCAGTATGAGAAAGGTCTTATGATAGCTATAATTTACGATGGCAGATGGAAATTGGCGAGAAGTTATTTAGATAGTTCTGTAGTAACGTTTAACGCAATAGAAATTCATTTGTCATTCTGACCTAATCTGTAGTAAAATCTTTATATATAAAAATTACGTGTCAAATTTGTCCGCGATGAACTCCTAAGCTACTGAATTGATTATTACAAAGAGATTTAAATACATAGGTACACTATAGAGCGGACATAGGGAACAATTGCATACAAAAACTTTGAACTCGCGCGTGTGTGACGCCTTCTAGCTAAACATAGAAAAACTACGCTGAATATTTATTAGGAAAACATTTCAGCTATTCCCTACTAGGTGGTTCTAATAAAGGTAAGATAAAAACCCGTTTTGAGAATGTTACCGTTTCGATATCAAAGTGTCGATAATGTTGTTGAAAGTTACTGTAATGTTATATAAATTACAGTAACTTTCAACAACGGCTAGCCCCGTTTCGATATCAAAATGTCGATAATGTTGTTGAAAGTTACTGTAATGTTATATAAATTACAGTAACTTTCAACAACGGCTAGCCAGATTTACCAGCAACTCGTAGACCTCATCGTCTATGACTGCTATTAGCGTGGGCAACTTGAGATCACTATTTATTTTATTTGCTATAAAATACATCTCAAGTCTATCGACATACGACGACCAAACCCCGGTTTTTACATCGAACTCGTTTACTTTTCCAATCGAATTGTCCTCTCAATTATTTTGTGAACTTTTACTCACAATGACTAAAAACACAATAAAACTACGTTTTTATTCTCGTCGCCAATGTAATGTATACAGGGTATTTTTGGAACGCTCCCGAAAACTAAGACAGGCGACAGCACCAAGTATACCTTTGATCATGGGTCACAAATAAATTTGATCCTGATGAAAAAAAAATCATATTTTTACAACGTTTTATTAGCGTTATTCACGCGCCATCATGTTAGTACAACTAAATGAAACGATAATTTCATAAAAAAAAACATGAAAATACTGAAACATAAAACCAGCAGTGAAAACTGAATTGATATCACCTGACTAATGGAGGTTAATGTACGCGCGAACGGTGAAAAAAGAACGCTGGCCTTGAACTTGGGCACAGCGATTTATCACATATTGGTACGAAGGGGGCGCGACGGGGGAACAATCCGCCAGTATTACTGTGCCTGCATGCTATTGGTTCCCGCGCTTTGTTGGCTCCAAAAATACAGTCGCATACACAGCTTACTTTGCGACTCGCGACGATGTTTTAAAAAGGAAGGAAAGAAAAATTATTTATATCTATTGTTTTATGACTAAACTAGTGAACGAAAAGGTAAATATGATAGGAGAAGGTGAATGGGGAAAATTGTGCAGTAAATTTAAAAGTGTTGAGGAAGAATACCGAAAAAATTACCATGTGATTGACCTGATGACGGAAGCTCAAGCGAAGATGAAAGTGATGATGAAGTAGCATCCAGTAACACCAATACACCTTCAACATCTGGCTTCCATGTGACCCAAGACGACATAATGGACGGCGTGCCACCCTCACCTTAACTTTTCTTGTTACAAACTACTTTATATTTTACGATATAAATAACAAATAATGCTCAAGTAAACATTATCCATTTTTAATTCCAAGTAAGGCACCTATTATGATTCTACAATAAAACAATTAATTACTTACTTACTATAATATTATAAAACAATATCCCAATACCATGTAGTACTTTAGAACGCGACTGTAACCTCCCTCCACTCGACCTGCTAGCTCGGTGCGAAATAATGTAACCCGCCCGACTCGTGTCGCATCACGCTGTGACGCAGTAGGTTTCAGTTTATTTGTAGTTTTTGAAACAGTTCCGTGTTGATTTTGTTACTTGTTGTTACGTTTTTTTGTTTTAATAATGCTTAACGCGTACGTTTATAGTGATTGTGAATACGACAACATGTTATGTATCCGAACCTAGGTACACGAAGTATCGCTAAATAAATTGTTAAGACGTCGGGATGGAACAAGTGTGTCATACTGTGCAGTGCACAAAGTGTTGAAGCGTAACCGAATGCGCCCATACAAATTGCACAAAGTGCAAGCTTTAGTTCCCGGCGATCACGACCGCCGACGAGTTTTCTGCCGTTGGTTATTATACCAGCAACAACGTGTGGCTGGTTCCATTGAGCACATTATCTGAACGGATGAGTCGACATTTACCAGAAACGGCCTGTGGAACCGAAGAAATACACACGTGTATTCAGAGGTTATCCCGCACGCTGTTCGACAAACCGGGCACCAAACTCGATGGTCGGTTAACGTATGGGCAGGTTTATTTAAGGATCGCATACTGGGACCAGTGTTTCTGCCACAGCGACTGAACGGACAGCGATACCTAAACTTTATAAATGAACAGTTGACAGACATTTTAGACGACCTATCTTTGGCTGAATATCGCCGCACATGGTTCCAGTATAATGGTGCCCCTCCACATGTGAGGTTCGTCCGTGAGCGCCTCAATGAGCTATTTGATGATTGCTGGATTTGGCGGACTAGGACCACACGCTTGGCCACCTCGCGCAGATCTGACCCCGTTAGACTTCTTTCTGTGGGGTATGTGAGAGAAAGGGTTTTTAATCGTAAGTGTGATAGTGCTGACGAAACTACAAAAGGATCGTGGATGTTTTCAACAAACTACGTACGGACTGTGTCGAAGATCACACGATGATGCCCCGCCTCCATGAGGAGACGCAACACCGAGCCCAAATCTGCCTTGAAATGAATGGAGCACAATTTGAGCCGCATCTCATAAGACCACGGAGGATTTAGAGCGGTAAGCTGTTTCATAACTAATTTTTTTTAAATAACTTAGTACTGAACTAATCTGAATACATGAGAATAATAAACATACCTACACGATGAATAAAAACGCATGACTCTAACCTTGGTTACATTTCATTTATATATTTTGTTATTAGCGGGAAATCGAACCAGTTATTTGGGTTATTTAACCTGTAAATTCGGATTAAAATGGCTACGTGGAGACAAGTACAGTGGCAAAATAGTATGTTAAGTAGATAAGTTAGGTATTTAGACAAGTGTTGCAAATTATTAGGTATTGTGGTATAGCCCGCTAGTTGCGGACCGCGCGAATTTGCGTTCGCGCGTACATTGACCTTTAATCAGCTGATATGAATTCAGTTATTCCACTGCTGGTTTTAGGTTTCAGTATTTTCATGATTTTTTTTATGAAGTTATCGTTTCATTTAGCTGTACTAACATGATGGCGCGTGAATAAATCTAATAAAACGTTGTAAAAATATGATTTTTTTTTTCATCAGGATCAAATTTATTTGTGACCCATGATCAAAGGTATACTTGGTGCTGTCGCCTGTCTAAGTTTTCGGGAGCGTTCCAAAAATACCCTGTATAAAAGCCGGATAGAACACAAAGAACGTAACGCGTAACGTTTTAAGAACGTTACCGTTTCGATATCAAAGTGTCGATAATGTTGTTGAAGGTTACTAAGTTTGTAATGCTTTCATCATTAGTCATCATTACAGCCTTTCATAAGTCCACTGCTGAACATAGGCATCATCCAAGCAATGCCACAAAGCACGGTCCTGAGCCAGCTGCATCCATCGACTTCCTGCATGTCTTACCAGGTTGTCACTCCATCTCGTGGGGCGTCGGCCAACACTTCGCCTACCGGCACGAGGCTGCCACTCGAGAACTTTCAACAATTTGCATTATATTGAGACAAACAATAATAGTTTTAAAATTGTAATGTATTTTAGATTTCAATTTATTTAAAATTTAGTCAGCACTCAAGCCTAATTTTCAAAAGCAATTTTCGCTGTTAAACTGAATTTAACGCAGCTTATATTAAAACTCTTAACAAATTTACGAAAAGTAGTGTATACATTGAGGTATTAAGATGATATGAATAAAACAAAAGCTTGAATTATCTTATTCAGGCCTTTTGTGTTGTAAATATTAATATTCAAATAAGATACCAAGTTGAGGTGTCTTCAAATTTAAAACAGGAGGGTGAATTTTTGTTATTTCCTTTTATTTTAAAACTGCAAAATATTTTTATAAGCGCAGATAATGGAAGTTGTGTTGTACAAAAACGTTCTCTAAGACTTCATTATAATTGTTTGTATATTAAACTGTTTGTAACCATAAGTTTACATTCAAATAGATGGAGTAGTTACCGTTGACAAAAATGCATATGGCGTGAAAATCTGGTGAAAACGTAATAATGTTAAATTCCTGACATTATTACGTTACTAAATGCTGTGTAGTGACAGTGTAAGAAAATTGACTACCCCATATTATCCCGTCGTAAGCGATGCCAGAGGGAAACTGAAACAAAAAAAGAACACTATCTTCCTAATAACAACTCAAAGTTGCCAACCCGCCTGCCAAGCCTGAAAACTATGTTCTAATTCCTCATGACGCAATTTATGAGGGAGTCTGTTCGAATGTTTACGGTATTTTATTGTGGTGGCAGCTGACGTGAAAACTGCTTTTTACTGCCCTTGGCGGAACGAAGGTGTACGCGTTTAGGGCGATAGGTTGTTTTTGTTTGCAAATGAATGTTCTCATTCATTTCCAAAACGATTTGACCGATTTAGATACCGTTTTCAAAGAATATAAATAGATATCATATTTCATTTCTTTTCATGTCTTAAATAACCGGTCATCTTAAGTGACATACGAAGGGAATGGATGTAATATAAAAACATATGTAACTAACTAGTTAAATCTGCGTTCTAGTATGCTCACAAAAATAAGAACCGTAAAAACAAAGTTTTACTTATCAGGATATCCTCTGTTTTTGTAAGTCTTATGCTAATCCACCACTGGATATAGACCTGTTTAATAATGGGCAAAAATATATAAAGAAGTTCAAATATTTTCCAATGCTGGGTGGTAGGTCTCCTTGTCAGTCTAGGGGTCCGACTGGGTAGTCAAAACCCTCTTACCTATTTCTGATGCCAAATAGCATTGCGCGCTCTGCTGTGTTCTGGTCTGAAGGGAATAGAGGGCCAGTATAATTGCACGGTCTTTTATCAAGTCCACAGAGATGATGCCGCTTGTGTATGCGTATAATTTGTCATCGGATAGAAGGAAGTCAGCTACAGGTGTCCATGGACTGCCCCCCGAACGGATTCCCGCCTTATCGTGAGGAACTAGTAGCCGTGACTTGGTCACCCGCGGTGAACAAAGAGGAACCCACATGGCTGGCTCGAGGTGGCTACTTCGAGTGGGCTTGACGAGCCAACTTCGGATGTGTGTTAATGGGTTAGGGTGAGAGGCATATCCTTTCCCCCTACCGCTGAACCCCTACAGCTAGCGTAGTCCCGGAGTAAGAGGAGTGGGGGGAGAAAAGTGTCGGTATTGCAAGGCACCGCTTTCCCTACCCTCCGCAACCAGATCAGCAGCTGCAGTCAGGAAGGCTAATACTTCTGAGTGCTCGTTATTCCTGCGCGCATCAGACACGGAGGAATCAGTTGCGCAGGGAAAGTTGGAGGTTACGGAGGAAGGGGCGCCATGTGTTCTGATGCACCTTACCTGAGAAGGAAATAGGGTAGGAGTAGTCCTCGAGGAGGGGTTACCATGGTGTAGCTAGCGCTGGTGGGGCCGCGGATGTGTGCGAATGCGTTCCCGTAGCCTCACTAATATACGACGAAGGTGGAATACTATACGGGTTAAGTCGGTGCGAATCTGACATAACCCGTCCTTGCCCCCGCGAGGCGGGGTTATGCGTAGGCATTTCCCACTGTAATAAAGATAAATGAATATAATTAAAAATAATAGTTTTGCGTGGAAGATGGCAAATAATGAATCCATATTAAATTAAAACAAGGTTATAATTAACGGTGGTTTGCCGTATAAATCATATCCACCAGTAATTAATTCCTACAGTAGGTATTTGATAATCAAATACATGAGGCGAAGTTCACTAATTACGTGTTACAAACTTTCGAAGTTAGAATTAAAAGCTCAGTACCCAAATACTTATAATTAGTTAGTTAACAAAACAAATTATTATGAATGACACATAAGCTTAAATATATTTATAATTATTTTGCTTATGGCTTCAGTGAAATTTTGAATACAGCGAAATAAAAAAAACCCACGTTATGAGACTCCATTTAGTTACACAGATTATTAAATGAAAAGACATATTACTAGGTTTGGAATGATTAAATGAAATTGCTCATTCTAAGAATTTTTATAGACTGAAGTGACCAACGACTATACAAATATGAAATGGCTATTGCAGTCCATGGATTCTAGCAGTCCACTTTAAACAAAGAAGAATACAGATGCGTAATTCCCACTAAGGGCTAAGAAGAAATGCCTCAAACTCTATAATCATACTGTCTACACCGTTAACACAGCAGTGCACGCACTGTTATTTGCCGACAGAAAAAGCCAAGAGGGTGGTACCTGCCTAGACAAACGCCTAGGAGTCCTACCACCTAGGGAGACTGTTTATTTTATTATAATAAATAATTAAGTCCGTTTTATCTGCTTAAAACTATAACTTTGTCTGAATAGTTTTTATTCACAAAACGTAATATACCTAGTCAGGTCATAAATTCTGTCACATGTTTAATATAAAATAATTGAAACAAGTTTATTCATTATGTAACTATTTATATACCAAAATGAACTTCACAAAACGTAGATTCTTATGACACTAAAGTTTATTCAAAATGACCTCCGTGATTTTGAATACAGGCCTTCAATCTGCGCGGCCAGTCGTCTATCGCAGCACGAACGAGGTCCATGTCAATATCGGCGACTGCCTTAATCAAGGATGTCATGAGTGACTCCAAATTGGGATGAGGCTTTGAGCACGCCTTTTCCTCCAAGTGTTGCCATATCTTGTAATCTAACGGATTCAAATCTGGACTGGAGGAGGGCCAGTCTTCGTGCCGGGTGAAGTCGATTTCACGCGCCGCAGTCTTGTGTGCTCTTCGCTCTATGAGCTGACGCCGAATCTTGTTGGAATACCCAGTGCCTGTTATTGAACATGATATAAGAAACAGGTTCCACAAGGTTCGTCAGGACTGTATTTTGATTCAAAACTGCATTCGTTTTTACACCTTTCTCACAAAAATGTACCTCTGTTAAGCCCCAATAAGAAACTCCCAACCAAACCATAAGCGAGGATGGAAAATGACCTCGTTGGACACGCGGAATACGGTTGCTCGCTTCTTCACTACTGTGTGCGTACACCTTATCATTTTGTTTGTTGTAGCTTTCTTCTACGGTAAAAATTTTTCATCCGAAAAAAGAATTTCCCGATATTTTTTTCCCGCGTACCGCTTCAACAAAGCGCGGCATCTCTTCAGTCTCAGGTCCATTAGACGAGCATTCAAACGATGTCCTGTTTTTTTTTCGATATACCCGAAGCCCTAAGTCTTCATTTAACACCCTTTTCACCGTGGTTCTGCTTAACCCCATCTGACGGGCCAACAGTTTCTGCTTACGTTTGCGATTTCTTTGAATTCGCGCCTTCACAGCTTTTATCACTGTTGGAATCCTAACAGGCCGAGGGCGACCACTTCTTGACCTGTCGTCTACACTAGAGTCTTCATTGTATCGTTTAATGGTACGATAAACGAATCTTTTGGTTATATTCAAATTTTTCAGTATGTCAAAATTTTGAATTGGCGCATAACCGCAACGATGCAACACAATAATTGCAACACGGTCTTCTTTAAGCGTCCACTCCATATTTAAAAATGAGTAAAATTCTAAAAAGTATATAGTTTTATTTTCATGAACAATTCGAAATTCGAATTCAATAAAAAAATTTTGTGGCCAGCATTCTAAAAGAAAAGTTTTTACTGTGTGACAATACTTATGACCTGACTGTGTATATACGTAATAATTAATAAATTAAAAATACCAGTAGAATAAAAAGTTACTTCATAAAAAAAATATTTTGCAGGGATGGTAGATATGATAAGGATATAGAACGACAAGTGAACGCAGGAAATAGAGTGAATGGAGCTCTAAACTCTATTGTAGAAAGTCAGAATGTGTCAAAAAACGCACGTATAGCAATTCATAATGCTGTGTTAGTCCCTGCTTTAATGTATGGTAGTGAAAGTTGGGTGTGGCAGAAGAAGGACGAGAGTATAATTAATGCTGTAGAAATGCAATAATTAATGTTAAGACAGAATCTGAATTGCAGCGTGATAAATTGTGTGATAAGAGAAAAGTGTGGTTTGCAAGATGATGTTGTAACCAGGATTAAGAGAGGAATGCTTCGGTGGAAGGATGAACGAGGAAAGAGTGACAAAGCAAATCTATACTGCAGAAGTGAACGGCAGAGTCGGGAACCGACGGCATAGACGAAGGTTTATCGACCAAATTAGCGATATATTGAGCACTATCCCTTTTTTTAGACTTCGTCCGTGTAGATATTATATTTTAAACCATAGGTGATCCATCAATAATCGCACTTTTATATTAAATTCCATCACCCTCTTTAGGGATGATTTCCGTGATCAAAGCTATCCTATTTCCTTCCCCAGGACCAAATTTCATCTAATTCGGTTCAGCGGTTTAAGCTTGAAAGTGTTTTCCTCCACCTCGCCCGCAGTACACCAGACCGCCCTGCGCGTGCCAGACCGCACAATTTTATATCGTCGTTACTTTTAAAATATTTGACTAAATTACGTAGTTTAAAAGACAAAGTTTATCGACTTTGCACATCAGAAGCAATTCAAGTATTTATTTTGATAAAATCCATTTGTTACTGCAAAATTAGCATCGGAAATAAAGTATCAAATTTTATTTTATTTATGGTTCACTATTTTGGTAATAATGGCTTACACATTTAAAGATAGATATATACTGTCGACACTTTTTGTAGAACTGTTCAGGAGAAATAATTCCACCATACGTAGTTTGTGTACCTTTTATAGTTTTTGCACCGCACGCCAGAATAGCTCGCAGATGACAGATTTTTTCCGACTTACTTAGCACTCATCGTTATGTTTTGACCAATTTACACAATTAATTATAGCTATATTTATATACATAATGAAGTGGACGATATGAATGACAAGCTCGTGGAAACTATCCATGCGGTTGGAGCTAAGTTCTGCAAGACCCGCCGCAGAAGAACACAAAAGCTCTCCGATCGCACTCTTAATCTCATGGCTGTTAGACGGGAGTTGAAGCTACATTCTTCATCAGATTTGACAGAATACAGGCAACTGAACAGACAGATCTCCAAATGCATGCGGCGGAACTTACGCAACTTCAATACAGCTTGTATTGAAGAAGCGATCGAGCGGAACCAAAGCTCCAAAGTCTTTGCGAGGGATCTGTGTGCCAGAAAGAGCCAACTGTCAAAGCTGAGGACCGAATGTGGCAGCATCGTTTCCGGGACACCTGAGATTTTGAGTGAGATTGAGAGGTTCTATGGGCAGCTGTACACGTCATCGTTGGATCCACACGCAAGTGTGAGTAACGATCCAAGAGCGAGTCTTATCCGACACTATTCGGAAGATATCCCGGACGTCAGTCTGAGCGAGATTAGAATGGCTCTCCAGCACCTTAAAAACGGCAAGGCTCCAGGTGAGGATGGAAAACAGCGGAGCTTCTGAAAGCGTGTGGAAGACCGGTACTTGAAATCCTTCAGAAGCTCTTTAATTCCGTCCTCCATGGTGGCATTACACCGGAGGCGTGGAGCAGAAGTGCGGTGGTCTTGTTCTTCAAGAAAGGTGACAATGGTCTCTTGAAGAACTACAGACCGATTTCCCTTCTGAGCCGCGTCTACGTGCTGTTTTCGAGAGTCATAACGAATCGTCTCGCGCGCAGACTTGACGACTTCCAGCCTCCCGAACAAGCCGGTTTCCGAAAGGGCTTTAGCACCATAGACCACATACATACCCTTCGACAAATTGTACAGAAGTCCGAAGAGTACAATTTGCCACTATGTCTGGCGTATGTGGACTATGAGAAAGCCTTTGATTCCGTCGAAATTTGGGCGGTACTGCAGTCCCTTCAGCGGTGCCAAGTTGAATGTCGGTATATCGAAGTGCTGAAGTGTTTGTACAGTAGAGCTACGATGGCTATCCGAGTACAGAACCAGAGTACGAAACCTATCTAATTGCAGAGAGGTGTAAGACAGGGTGATGTTATATCCCCGAAACTCTTCACCGCTGAATTGGAAGACGTTCTCAAGCTTCTGGACTGGAAAGGATACGGTATTATCATTAATGGCGAGTACATCACTCACCTTCGATTTGCCGACGATATAGTCCTTATGGCAGAATCGCTGGAGGACCTAAGCACTATGCTCAATGACCTCAATAGTGTCTCCCAACGGATAGGTCTTAAGATGAACATGGACAAAACAAAGATTATGTTTAATGTCCATGTCACTCCTATGCCGGTAGTTGTTGGGAGCACTAAGCTCGAAGTTGTTGACGATTATGTTTACCTGGGACAATTAGTCCGACTAGGTAAGTCCAACTTCGACCGAGAGGTCAATCGACGGATTCAACTCGGCTGGGCAGCGTTCGGGAAGCTACGACACATCTCGTCAGACATACCTCAAAACCTTAAAACGAGATTGTACAACCAGTGCGTGTTGCCAGTGATGACTTACGGAACTGAGACGTGGTTCTTCAGTTCTGGCCGTATGAGGAAGCTCAAGGTCGCTCAGCGAGCTATGGGGAGGGCTATGCTCGGAGTTTCTCTGCGTGATAAACTTAGGAATGAGTATATCCGCAGTAGAACCAGAGTAACCGACATAGCCCAACGGATTAGTAAGCTGAAGTGGCAGTGGGCCGGCCATATAGCTCGAAGAACCGACAACCGATGGGGAAGAAAGGTTCTTGAGTGGCAGCCTCGTACCGGTAGGCGAAGTGTAGGGCGATCCCCCACGAGATGGAGTGATGAACTGGTAAGACATGCAGGAAGTCGATAGATGCAGGTGGCTTAGGACCGTGCTTTGTGGCATTCCTTGGGGGAGGCCTATGTTCAGCAGTGGACTTGTGAAGGACTGTAATGATGATGATGATGATGTTGATGATATTTATTATAGCCTATCTATTGTTCTGATATATGAGCTATATTACTCTAGTTTCATTAAAATACTTTCAGCAGTCTTTGCGTGAAAGAATAACAAACATCCAAATAACCTCTACACTAGTATTTTCTGCTGTATGTTGGAGGCAGTTTACAAACATAAATTGCACAAAATTAACCATCCAGACCTGGAACAATTATTTGTAAGCCATACAAATACTTGATCCGAGCGGAAGTAGAACCAGCGGCCGTCAGCGCCGAAACTAAAACTACTTAATAAACTACTTATACTTTCGAAATTTTGTCACTGGCTTAATTAAATTTATGCATTTGAAATTGAATGTACTCGTATATAAAATACATTCACGATAAAAGATAAAAAACCTACTAGAGGTTAAGTAAACGTCTTAAAAAAAAAGAAAAGAAATAATAACTTATAAATAACTTATGAGTTGATTCTGAAAGAGTTTAATAAATTACTATAACGTGGTAATAAAATTCCAAAGACAAAAATTCGTTCTAAAAGTTATTTATAACGAGCAAAGTTGTTGTGCGTGTCGTGGCTTCGTTAGGCGGCGGTATAAAGTAACAGCCAGACACGGAACTTATCTAAGATATACATAAGTATCTGAAATACAGATACAAGATACGTATTTTCATCTTGTAACTATAGAACTTTTTTTAAATTTATTTCATATCTTGTATTTAAATACCTTTTGTTTAGTATCTTAGTATTTAATAGATGCTTTGTTTGCAAAAACACTTTTAGTAATAGATAACAGATTCTATTATGACATTAATTTTAAATGTCAATGTTGTCGTAGATAAAACTGAACGCGCCATTGAATCTTTGGAAGTAAAAGTTCTCATTACACTCCTAGGGGTCAAATGGCCAAAAACAAAAAAAATTAAAATTCTTATTTCGACTATAACTACGCTTCCATCGGAAGTTCTTCCACAGTCTTTACTTCCCGCATCCCACTTGGTAGTCTGGGGCTAAATTGATAGATGGCGTGGCAATTCTTTCTTTCTACAAAATTGCATTGGCTATGCCCCTTGTCTTGTGTCATTTTTAATTATTCCGCATAATAGTCTGTGTTTCAGGGAGACACGTAAAAGTTTGGTCGTATGAGAAACTTTCATTAAAAAAAATGTTTTTACAAAAGTATTTTATCTATAAAAAAGTATTCAAAAGATACATATTTTATATCTAGTATTTCAGATACCATTCTAGAAAGTTATTTGCATCTAATATCTGAAATACTTAATTTAAAAGTATTTTGTATTCCAGATACCTACTTTAGTTAAGGTATATTGTAAATCACTGGTAATAGTAAACTAAATTTACTAGATACAAACTGGAATAAACACATTTCTTTCTTTCATTACAGCTTATGGAAACTCCACGGATGAACATGATCCTCCCCCACAGATTGCTTATTATAATTGGATTTTGCAAGCGGGTTGGCAACCGCAGATTTTTAGTTTTATTCCGCTATTATCTGGTAGAAGATGCTGCTGTCCATGTCCTAGTTTAGGTTTTTTGAGAGTATTTGATAATAATATCATAAACTATAAGCGATATAATTAAGTTTCATACGAAACTTTTTTAATTTACAATTTTATATAAAAATATCAACTTTATCTTCAATCTCGTTATATTTTGTTTTAAAATCGTTTTTAAGATATTTCTGTTTTTTTACTTCTACTCTGTTCTTCAACAAGTTATAAATTTTAAAGGATAAGATGATAAAACCTTTTTTCGTAAATTTCCCCATATCGCACGTATAGCAAAAATTGAGCTTGAAGTCGTTTTTCGATAATTGATTAATTAATTACACAAAGATTTTAATTAGTTAAGATCCGCGTTAAAAAAAATGTGTCTTGCTTAGTTTGTGGTGCATCTCTTCATGGTTCACCGCTAAGTGAGAGGTGAGCTTATCTCTTAGCGGCCAGCTATCGTAGTCTATTTCACCTGATGATGCCTCGTTTATAGACGACTTCGTCATAAAACGTCACTTGTCATATTATAGACGATGGTGTCTTTTCTAATGTAGTGCTGTTGGGATTAGTGGTGACTGTGATTAGGGAGGGCAGGTGCTCTTCAAACATCGTAAGACACATCATTTTTATTTTATTTTTACGCGGTTCGTTCACCCACACATAGCCACTACAGATGCGAAGTAGGTACTTGTGATTTCCATAACAACCTCAACCCTCTTGGTGTAATTTATCAGTCAATAAACGTAAATGCATACATTTACGAAACCCCTGCGTAGTCATAACGTATGTACATTATGCGCCCAAATGTTATTTGTTCGCGCCGTTTACACGTCTGAATTTTATATGACATATAATTTTATTTATGTAACAGTTATTCTCTAAATCATATCTGTTTTAATAAGTAGAGAATAAGAATAATTTTGCATGTTTCGTATGGTAAGTGTAGAGAACTGGTAACCCTTTCTACTGGAAACGAGTCATTCCATCTTAGTCCTCAGGGGTGACAACGCATCTGCATTTTGATTCTTAACCGGGGATTGATGTAGATTTTGGGTCATAGCATCCACTTCGGAATAAAATACATATGCCTCATATGCTCTCCTCCGGTGATCAAATCTCTAGCTGTGAACGGGAACATCTGGAGTTTCCTCCCTCTTCAAAATCTCCTTTAGCGACATAACCTTCACGTAGAAATTAACACCTACGCTTCCCGACCTCTCCAACCTATATTAGTGCTGAGAGTATAAAGTGGTCCTCTACAACATCGACGCCGTCAAAAGATAGCTCAGCCTAAACCAAGTACTCCTCTTGATTGTTGACTCTCTTTCAGCACAGATACTTACTGAAGCACCCATTTCTCGAATACACATAATGAGGGCTAATAATTTTCTGCTAGATGTCGCTAGTTGACACTGAGGCAAAGTTTTTGGTTAGACAATGTAATTTAATTGAGAAGTTAGTTTTAAATAAAAGTTTATCAGTATCTGGAGTATGATATTAATACACAAATTAATGCCTCATGCCTGGTTTGCTCTTTAATTTTTTGCACGTAAACTTTTTTTAAATTTTTCTACTTTTATGAATATTTGTGATTTGGTTTATTTGTTTTTAATCTTATTAATATAAAATATAGTTAATAGTACAGAAAGAAACATTAACCTCTACATTTTCCGAAAAAATTAACTTACCCGCTATGAAATCTGTCAAATGTTATACCTCACTTTTAAATGGCGCCAGCCTGGTGGCAGAAAAAGTCGTAGGTGCCCTCATTCAGTCGGTATGTTCAACAACCCCCACGGCGTGTTTTCTGCCTCTTACCATCTACTCTTTTCTACTTTTCAGACGAAAATTGCCGAACGTAAAATATTCGCAATTATTAATTAAATAATTAATTTGTTATTAATAAATTAACAGAGAATAGCCCTTAGGTACATAGATTCAATGGTACATTAACGCCTAGAAAGCGGCCTTGTTAAGGGGATAGTAGGATAGGGGTTATTTGCAGAAATTTAATTTGAAATCGCGTGATGTACACTAGTAACTGTCGAGACTCTGGTGACCGACAAATAGCGGTATATCTAATCAAAATATCGATTCCGAAACCTAGCAGATTGGAGGCCCAACATTAGGTAAGCTGTTCTAATATTTTTTATATTAATTATTGTACAACATAATACATAACTGTAAACTTTTTATTTGTAAATTGTTATTTGATTGTTCTTCCAACAAAGAGGTATTTTCCGGACCAGTTATAAATTAAACTTTAAAGACATTCAATTACTTTTTTTTTGTAATCTATATTGAATAAAAAAATCTATATTTATTTCTATTGTGTGCTCAGTGTATCGAATATAGATGAATCTATTAAGGTTTTATGACAGGCAGTGCATCACTTGTAGTTAGGTTGATAATAATGTCCTCCAGTGTCGGTATTCCAATGGGATGGAAACCCGACACGACCGGAGAGAGAACAGGTGCAGCACCAACGGCTTTACGTGATTTCCAAGGCACAGGTATGAAACCCAGCCAAATTCTTTTCTCCGGGAAGCTACCAGGGCCTGATTTATCCACATTCTAACTAGGCTGGAGCCTAGGGTGCAAGGTTCGAGGGTACGCTGAGCTTGCCTTTGCAAGCACCACTTATGTACATAATAAAATTTTGTATAACATTCTCAATAAATAATAAAGTAAACGGTTGTGGGGTTACATCTAGCTAATCGTAAACTAAACTCACCGATGTATTACCGCGCACGAGAACCAACTTATTACGCGAAGCGGGCTTTTGAAAAAATGCCAAAAAATGAGAATATCGCCGTTTCGTCAAAGAACCTCATTTCGAAACGGTATTAAATTTAGCAGGTTTTAAAAATAAACTTTTGAGAAAGGAAATTTATTTTTTTACGTCGAAGAAATAAATTTTACATTTCATTTCCTTTCATATCCTATATAAATGGATATAAATGATAACATCTAAAAGTAACAACCTCTTTCTAAATAAGTAAAATCTTCACTTTAGTATCATCTCAAAAATAAAAACCGTAAAACACAGTTTTACTTACCAGGAAATCCTCTTATTTTGTACGTATGCTAATCCAGTGTTGGATATAGACGAACGAAAAACAAAATAAAAAAAAATTAATATTAAAAACTGAAGGTAGCCGGGCTAACTGTAACATCGGGACGTCAAACATCTCTGTCACCTCCGTGACCACGGGTTGCTGTAAAGCACCCGAAACGTCGGGAATTAAAGTAGTAAATTAAACGCGATAAAATCCGTAAAAAATAGTTTAATTCAAGCCATAAATAACTTCAAATTTTTGCCTATATTCTAAGTATCAGGACTCCTTTTCTGCTTAAGGGTCAGTAAGCCACACAGTCAGGTAGCCACCCCCTTTTTCTGCCGACTTCCAAAAAGAAGACGGCACTCAATACGACTGTATATTTTTTTGTGTTTGTCTTTCATGTTTGAATTTCATGTTTGTCCTCATGACTTTTTACAGGGTGAATCGATTTCGATGATTCTTTTTTATTTGAAAGCTGGAACTTTTCGTGTGGTCCCATATGAATTTGATCGAGGTTAGACCAATAGTTTTTGAGTTATTCTTAATAACTTATATTGAAGTCGGCTGTACAAAATTTTTAATTTTTTTTATAGGATGGGGTGACAAACGAGCACACAGTCCACCTGATGGTAAGTGGTTGCTGTGGCCCATAGACATCCACATCTATCCTAGTTTGCGAATCAAAATGCAGATGCGTTGTCACCCGTGAGAAATAAGATGGAATGCCTCTTTGCCAGTAAAAAGGGTCTCCGGTTCTCTACACTCACTATACGAAACACAGCAGCGTTAATCTGCTATTTGACGCTGGTATTCTGTGAGAGCGTGGTCCGTCCCCGGCCGAGTCGACCCATTCGTGCTACAACTGTGTAGTTAGTTTACTAGTACTTATATAGCTGTAGCATGGCTCTACCACGTATAATTTTAAATTATACCTATTTCTGCCGTGAAATAGCAGTGTTTAAGTCTGAAGGGTATAGAGGGCCAGTATAATTGCAGGCTGTGAGGCTTTCCATCTTACTCCTCATAGGATATTACGTAAGTGTGTGCCTTCTTCTTTTGAAGTTGACTGCAGCCGTCCATGAACTGCAGTAATCACCGTCAGGTGGACTGTAAAGAAAAGAGCGTACTCCTTTTTAAAAGGCCGGCAACGTATATGCAAATCCCATGGTGTTGCAGTTGTTCATGGGCTGTGGTAGTCACTTACCATCAGGTGAGCCGCATACTCGTTTGTCCCCTCTCCTATATAAAAAAGATCGTTTGTCACTTGTTTAAAAAAATACTCACCGCTATCTCACTTTTGATTATGTTTTGACCGCCTTTTATGGTTCACTAGAACCTTTGTTATTTAGCTGGGTTATAAATACAAGGTAGAGGTGAGTTGGCATTTAAAGAAAAAGGTGTAAATTACAGCCTCCTTAAGCCAGTTAAATATTTATTTGTTATTTATAAATCCATTATAATAAAGATCTTAAAAAACAATTTGCATATATAAACCGCTAAGCGGTCATCCACCCCAGTCTACTTTACCTGAGGATGCCTCGTGTAGAGGAGAAAGACGTGTCGTGTTATCAAAGGTGGTGTATCTTTTCTGGTGTGGTGGTATTGGGAGTAATGCTGCTGGGGTTAATGATGACGGGGATAGTGTACGGAATTGAAGGAGTGTATTTTACTAAACAAATTAATTTTAGAGTTCTTTACTCGCTTTTTATTACTGTACACCGTGTTAGGTTGCATGCTAAAACTACTAAAGCTTAAAACACATGATTTTTTATAGAATAGGGGGACAAACGAACACAGTCCATCTGATGGTAAGTGGTTGCTGTGGCTCATAGACATCTACATCTATCTTCGTTTGCTAATTAAAATGCAGATGCGTTGTAAGCCGTGAAGACTAAGATAGGATGCCTCTTTTCCAGTAAAAAGGGTCTCCGGTTCTCTACACTCACCTTACGAAACACAGCATCATTAAGCTGCTATTTTACGCCGGTATTCTGTGAGAGCGTGGTCCTTCCCCGGTCGAGCCGACCCATTCGTGCTACAACTATACTATTAATATAGCTTCAGCATGGCTCTACCACGTATAAAAATGATATGGTAATGTGGCCGCTAAATCCCTCTAGGAACCCTCTCACCGCTTGACACAGGGTACCGTACCCCTTCACTTAGTGGTTATAGTTAAGTGGAATAACGACCGTGATGAGGTAAGTAGAGTCAATGGATGCAATGGGTTCGATACCGTATTTTGTGGCAATTTTTTCAGGTCTATGTTCAACAGTTGATTTTTAAGAACTTTAATACAGATATATGACAAACAGAAAATCCATACTAAATTAGAACAAAGTTATAACTAACGGTGGTTTGCCTTATAAACCAACTCCTCCAGGTATTAATTCCTATAGGAGGTACTTGATAATCAAATACGTGAGAAGTTCGCTAATTACGTGTTATAAACTTCGAAGTTGGAGTTAAAAGCTCAGTCTACGTATATTAATAAAAAGTTAGTTCACAAAATTAATTATGATGAAAGATACATAAGCTTAAAGGAACGTATCCATTCTACGTGAACAAATTTTTTACAATTTTTTACCCCCCTGCCCCTGTCGGTGACACTTATATAACTAAATATGATTTTAAATCATTTTTTGCAAACAGAAAGTTAAAAAATATATAATTTGCTTCATATTTGTCTTTATTAATACAGCGCTTGCCGTGTGAGTGCGCAAACTTGAGTGAAAAAATATTATGAAGAAGAAAAAACAAATTGTAACAGCAACTTAACTTACAAGAACAAAAGTATGTTCTTCTTTTATTAACATTTATTTTACAGAGATTTTCCTAGAGAATACGTGACGAAATACTTAACCCCCATTATTTTTAATCACAAACAACTGGAAATTTTTCACACAATTAAAGCGAATAACGTTATAACATTTATAAATAAATTTACCAACTGACTCATTATCGTCATCACGTTGATGTATACTGAGCCACCCGTATCCATCGACTTCCTGCATGTCTTACCAAGTCGTCACTCCATCTAGTGGGGAGCCGCCCTACACCGCCTACCGGTACGAAATTGCCACTCGAGAACCTTTTTTCCCCATCGGTTCTCAGTTCTTCAAGGTATATTGCCGGCCCATAGCCACTTCAGTTTACTAATACGTTGGACTATATCGGTCACTCTGGTTCTACTGTGGATATCCTCATCTCTAAGTTTATCACGCAAAGAAACCCCGAGCATAGCCCTCTCCATCGCTCGCTGAGCGACCTTGAGTTTCCTCATACAGCCAACAGTGAAGGACCACATCTCAGATCCATAAGTCATCACTGGCAACACGCACTGGTTGTACAATCTAGTTTTCAAGTTCTGAGGCATACCTGATGAGAAGATGTGTCGTAATCTCTCGAACGCTGCCCAGCCAAATTGAATCCGTAAATTGTCGCTTGAAGTTGGACTTAACTTTGTCCCTAGTAAACATACTCATCAACAACTTCGAACGTAGTGTTCCAATAAACAAACACTTGTCATTTATGCTTTTACCACTAGTTTGGGAAAAACCTATCCTGAGATGAGTCAGCAAAACCCCCAGCGGGACTGTTTTTGAGTATTGTAAATTAACAATTTATTTTGTCCTATATTATTAAATATGACAACAATTGTTGTTCTAATTAGAAGCAGCATGGTAGTTATCACCTCATACCCAGGTGTTATTTCATTGATACATTCTTAAGTGTTATATTAAATCTTTTTATAGCTTTTGTTTATTAAAAAAATTAAGCACTTTGGCTAGCTAGCTGACTAGCTTTTATAATCTATTTATAAATATTAAGTTAGAGAGAGTGCCATTTAAGATCAAAAAGTAAATAAAAAGAGAGACATTGCTTTTTATTATAGGATAAGGGTGACAAACGAGCACACAGTCCACCTGATGGTAAGTGGTTGCTGCGGCCCATAGACATCTACATCTATCCTCGTTTGCGAATCAAAATGCAGATGTGTTGCCACCCGTGAGGACTAAGATGGAATGCCTCATTTCCAGTAAAAAGGGCCTCCGGCCACCTGCACTCACCAAGCGAAACGCAGAGGTAAACCTCTACTTCACGCTGGTATTCTGTGAGGTCGTGGTACCACCCCGGTTCGAGCCGGCCCATCCGTGCGACAGCAAAAGCTGCTGCGTGGCTCTACCACTGTTAAAAATATATTATTATATATAATTATTGTCTTTCAGATAATAAATCATGACACTGCATCTACAAATTGTAAGCAATATTTATATAATATGGTACCTAACTATACAGGATATTTTTTTAATTGTCTAATTCTGAACTCCTCTAAAACCAAGCTGTTACACATAAAGTCTCCTTATATCAAGTGTACTTTATCCAAGCACATTGTTGCTCACAATCATAATTGCCTTCCCTCGTCTTGTAAAACACTTGCAGTTGCCCCTCTATAGATCTCGTCAATACCCAGACATATCTCGGAATGCAGATCGATAGTAAGTTTACTTGGCATAACCACATCGAGTGTGTTTGTAACAAATTAAGACAATTCTTAGCTAATATTATAATACTGAAGAACAGAATTCCGTTTCCTATGGCTTAGTGTCTGTTACAATATTTTTAAGGATTCTTATCTGGAGGTTATATACTTTGTTTAAATAAGTATTAACTTAGTGTCTGTTACAATATTTTTAAGGATTCTTATCTGGAGGTTATATACTTTGTTTAAATAAGTATTAAATGTACGACCATAGCTGCTATGGTCGTACATTTAATACTTATTTAAACAAAGTATATAACCTCCAGATAAGAATCCTTAAAAATATTGTAACAGACAAAATTCGACGTCAATTTCATGATGACGATAGTATGCTCTTTAAGCACTGCAATATACTACCAGTTCATACACAAGTCAAATATTTACTTTAAAAAAAAACACTTTTTTAATGAAGAGTTAAAATTAGAAATTAAGCACCCCGTGTGTACGCGCGCCGTAAGCAGCCGCAAGCTGCAGACGAGCCATGCAAACAATATGTACGGGGAACGAAGTGCAAGTTACATTGTTCCACGACTTATAAAGCTGAACGCACATATGTCCGCACCGTACGCATCGTACGCGCCGTACGCGCCGAGTTTTACTGATGGTCTCGCACATATGCCCGTACGCATCGTCCGCACCGTCCGGAAATCTTTTGTATTACCAACAACTTTTGAAGTTTTTTTCCAACCACTGGTGTGAAATGGTACATTGAAATTGATCGCTAGAAATTACTATGGAAAGAAATATAGTAATAGCCTGCTTATTGGCATAGGAAGAAGAAAATAAAATTCGGAGAAAAAGAATATTCTGGATTCATAATATTAATTTAAAAAGGCAATTGTATGGAGAATATGAAGGGGATATACTTTATTTAAAGATTTATTAGGTGATGATGAACGATTTTTCAGATATTTGCATTTAACATACAAGGTACTTCAAGAATTGGTACATGTACTAAAACCATATCTTTCTATGGAAAACTCAAGATTTAGAAGACCAATTGAACCAGAAAAAAGACTTGTTGTATGTTTGAGGTATTTTTATTGATAATTAAGTAATCAGGTATAATTGGGTTTTTGAGTTAAATTTAACCATTTTTTTAGTTCAGTATGTAAATAATTTATCACTAAGTATTCATATTGATAACCGATGTAAAAAAAATCAAATTATGTATAATTAATTACGAATTAGTTAAGTTATAAAATACAAAAACTATCACGTAAGTCGAAACCACCAGTTTTAGTGGAAAATCCACTAAGTTGGCAACATTACACAACACTGAGTATCCACACGCGCCAAACGCGCCGCGTTATATGACGTCATCAGCATTCGTCCTTCGATATCGTATACTTACCGCATTTTATAAAATTCGACGCGTACGGTGCGGGTGTAGTGTGCGAGGTTTCATATGATTTCATACAACGAATTCTAAAATTCGGCGCGTACGGCGCGTACGGCGCGGAAATATGTGCGTTCAGCTTAAACAACCTACCCCCGCCCGATTTCCGCGATAACTTAAATATAAAAAACATTTAAAAAAAACTTAAATTGTACTTTTTGAGTAATTTATAAAAATAAATTACTACTTAAAACAGCGTGTATGCGTTTGCTCAGGTCCTAATTAGGCTGTAATGTTTCCTTTTATACTTAATGTAACGTCGACTCTGGTCGCGTCATCACAAACCTTTTCTGTATGCGACTTTTTAGTATAGTTTTTTTTTGTAATGCTTTGTAATATGGTAAATAAATTGAAAAAATTATACTAGTACTTGGCTTCGATCCCACCTACGGGCAAGTGGTGATTCATTCTAGGATTGCGAAACCAAACACTCTTTACACTTAGAAGTCTGTGGATGAAACAGTATTGGGTGGCAAAAGAAGAAGGATGACCTAGTCAATAAAAGAATGACAAATGAGCAAACAGGTAATTCGTCGCTGAGGCCGCAAAGTTGCAAACCTCAATTTTTCAAAAAATTGCAGGATAGTAAGAAAACATTTATTATTTCCCGAATACTAGCTTTTTTATCAGAAAATTAGTCTTATTTGTAGTTTTCCATTAAGTCTAATATATTTAGTTTTCTAATGAAAAAAGATAGTAATCGGGGAATGATACATGTTTTCTTGCTCTCCTGTATTTTTTTCTAAAATTTAGGTTCGCCCCTTTGCATCCTCAACGACAAATTGGTTAAAAATAAATTATCAAAACACAAAAATAAGATTAACTAAAACTTTTAAGAAATAGAAAATGAAATAGAAACTTCTCACCAATGATTAAACGGTTTATTGATTCGTAAATATTACTTTATTGGAAAAAATCTTTAAAAATGAAATTTCGAAAAGAATAATTTAATTTATAAAATGAAACTTGTCTGGTTCAGACATACAGACGGCGCGGTTCGAACGCTGTGCAACATTTTTTAAACTTATTATAAGCAAGTGCTTGACCACAATCCCACCTGGTGGTAAGTGGTGATGCAGTCCTAGATGGTAAATCGTACTGTCTTAACGTAACAAAAGCCTATTCACTCTTGCCTTGAAGACGCCCAGATTGTACTCGGACGGAAAGATGGACGCCAGCAAATTATTCCACTCCTTTGCTGTACGCATTACAAAAGACGAAGCATACCATTTGGTTCTAATGCGTGGAATATCGACAACAAAGAGGTGAAGACCCACCGGTCGCCTGCTTGGCCGATGGTGTAAAGGAGAGGGAGGAATTAAAGCGTGTAATTCCTGCGCACACTCACCGAAATGCATCCTATAGAATGCCGAGAGACACTACTCTGCGTTTGTGTTCAAATCTGACGCGAGTGGTTTTAACCAAATCAAGGTCACCAATGAGCTTCTTAGCAGATCCCTCCACTGAGTCCAACGCTGCCAGATGGCATTTTGCAGCACCAGCCCATATATTACAGCAGTACTCCATGCACGACCGTACTTACTTTATATAAGGTAAGAAGCTGCCCCGGCATGAAGTACCCTCAGCACCCTTGCAAGAACACCACGTTTCCTTACGGCTGCTTAGCTTTGGACTCAATGAACCACCCATAGTTGAGGTTCGGAGAAAATTCGAACTCTAACTACTGAAGGCGGTCAGTGTACTCCAAGGATACATTCCGGAAAGTAGGACCCAGGGTGAATAAGCTCCTTTTAGTGGTGAAAAGACACGCTTGTGTTTTAGAGTCGTTGAATCCCACGATATTGACATCGGCCCATTCGGAGACTGCCTAGTAGTGTGAGATCCACACGCTCAACTATAGCCTCTCGTTCGGACTGGATTTGATCCCAACTGGCCCGAACACTTGTTTGGTATCTCTCAACAACTGTGCTGTCATCTACATACCTATAGATACCGGGAATGAGCAGATCATTTATATGCAGCAGGAAGAGAGTTGTGGAAAGAACGAACCCCTGACGACTCGGGGAAATCGTTCACTCAGAAATTCCTTCACCCAGTTATTTAGGCCAGGGGATAAGTCGTACGCTGAAAACTTGCTCAATAGAGTAGCGTGCCAAACCCTGTCAAAAGCCTTCAAAACATCGAGGGAAATAGCAATTACTTCAACGCTGTTCTCGAGGGCTTCGCCCCATATGTGAGTGGCATTCAATAGAAGGTCCCCAGTTGATCGATTTCGGTGAAAATTGTACTGGCGGTCACTGATGAGACTATTCTGCTGTAGATATGTCATAATGTGGGCATTCAATATATGCTCCATAATCTCGCAGAGTATGGAGGTAATTGAAATTGGCCGATAATTGGCAGGGCTACCTTTTTAGGCACAGGAGCACATTAATCAGCTTTCAAGATTTGGGCACCATTCTGGAATAGTACCCAAATCTTGGAAGATGGCCCAGAATGAGAGGCGGAACAAGAACTTCAACACAAGAAACAACTCAGGTGTACAGACCTTTAGAACTATAGCTGGTATACCATCAGGTTCACTAGCTTTGTTCACGTCTAGACTTCGCAAAGCTTTAAGAAACTCCTTTTTGGTGATATGGACCTCTGACATAGAGGTACCACAGTGAGGTAATGGAGATGGTACGCTGTTGCTACTATCCAGATGTGAATTGCAAGCAAAAAAAGAAGCAAATACGTCTGCTCTCCTTAAGCGCATGCGCCAGTGAGTCGTGTGGTTTTACCCGCGGAATCAGCGTAGACCGACAGAAGTTTGTCTCAACCGCTTTAGCTTTATACCGTTGTGTTTAATGCGGTCGAAACAGGCTTACCGTAATGCCTTTTTACAAGACTTGGTGGCTTGGTTAAATGCTCTCTTCTTAAGGCTAATATCCGGAGCTTTACAGTCTCGAGCATCGACCCAGGATAAGTACGCTATATGCTTGTGCTTTTCAGCACGAGCACACTCGGCGTTGAACCATTGAGCTTTACCACCAATGGGCACGTCAGCAAAGGGGATGAATGAAATACTCCATCGCTTGACGTATCACATCGGTTATGGCATCCACGCAGCTCGACGGATCTTCAGACGAGAAGCAGAACTGCATCTCATCCCAGTCTGCTGACTTGTATTGCCACACTCGCCGCACACCGTGGAAATCGTAGTTAGGTGTAAAATATAATGACACAGATTTAGATTTAATGACACAGATGTCTTGATCGGTTGTCAGCAGAAGGTCAAGGCAATTGGCTGTGTGCCCATCCACATCAGATACCCTAGTCTCTTTTTGTAGCAGCTGGGTGAGCCCCAGCGACAAGGCAAAATTCCACGCCTCTCTCCCAATGTGATCGGTCTTCTGGTATGGGAACAGCCAGTCCTGATAACAGGCATTAAAGTTCCCCAGAAAAACTAACTATGCATTAGGGTACCGACTTAGAGCCACATCAGAGGCTTCACTAAGGTGTATAATAATAGAATAATAGAATAGCCTAGTTGTCTCCTGGTCACCGCTGTGTGATTGGTAGACACAAGAATAAATAATTTTATCCCATTCCTGCATCTATCAATAACCAGATCGTAGAGAAAGTGGGGTCTTTAAGGTGACGGAGACACTTACAGCAGATATCATTGCAGACGTAAACACAGACTCCGGCGCACTGATAGAAATTATGCTCCAATGTGTACCCAGGGTAACCAAGGTACGCCGCATCTAGAGGACATCTGATTTGCGTCTCAGTCAAGAATAGTAAGTGCGGCTTGACAGCCTCAAGGTGATAGTGGACTGCATTGAGATTACAGGGCAGGCCTCGGATGTTTGTTAGGTGCACTTTGATGGAGAGGGAGTGCAACCGCTGTAAAACTCACTCGTCTTTTTCCTTTTTTTTTCATAAATAGTGCAGTGAATAGGTTGAGAGAATGGCAGTTGGACGACAAGTCACACATTTAACCTAAAGACGGAAACAGAGTACCTAGCATGGATATCGCGGGGACGCCCGAACCCCCTTGGAAATCGCCACCACGTCCTCTCCTCCGGTTGCCAACTGGCATGGTGGAGCCATCCCAGGCTTTTTCGTAAGATGGTGGGGCAGCTTTTCATAAGTGGCTGGCTCATTAATTGGGCCACCAACTATATACGGTCAGTCAGCGGTGCAACCGTGCTTCGGATCCCGCTTACCTCCATAACTAGGCTGACCTGACCCTAAGAAACGGCCAAGTCGCTACTGGTTCTTATGCGTAATGCAACTGTCCAAACCCATCCTCCCTAAGAAATGGGTTTCACCTAACATCAAACCGGAACACGACTTGCATCATTTGGCGGTATGTCTTTGCCAGGTGTGTCGGGCCTCTCACTAGTAGAGGACCAACCTACCACCAGTATGTATTGTTTTAATATATTAACTTAATTGAATATATTATAATACGTATAAAAACAACGAATAGAATCAGGCGTACTCTGGAAATCCATTAAATTAGAGATGCTAAAATTAAAAGTTGTTATTCAAACTAGTAGATTTTAACATCTTTAAATAATGAAAACAAGTCCCACGTTGTGCTGATTTCTTACCCTTTATACTATAATATGTCAAAATTGATAAGTTTCTCTTCAAACTAGGTAAGCCACATCGTGTCTACCATCAGAAGTTTTTTTTCCTCGCACGACTTTTTTGTGGAACCGACTACTACTAGTAATTTTTCCGGCCCGATAAAACTTAGGATCCTTCAGTAAAGAACCTACTCATTTTTAAAATACCAAAACAATTTTTTTATAACACTCTTGAAATTTTCTTATTATTGCAGTTGTTAATATGCGTCAGTTGCCACTAAACATCAAGTGAGCCGTTGGCTCGTATGCCCCTCTCCTGAAATGTTAATTTTTCACAGAGATCTTAACTAATTAATTTTAACATTTTTAAGTAACGAAAAAAAATAGCACGATGCGCTGCGGTAACACTTCGACAAAGTAAATAAGTGACCAATCGAGAAACATATTTTCGTACATATTTTCCGATTTATTCTCATTATGATTTTCAATTCGTTAATTGCTATCTTGTTGTAGAGTTTTTGTAAAGCAACTTCTCAAGTACACAAGGCGAGCAATCAAGAAATGGTCTCAATGTGACAAAACCGAATACGTTGTGTTAATGACATTAACATATAAATTGCTTGAGGTACAATTTTTATTTGTATATACTAAATATTTGTGATTATGATAATACAACATCGTTGGTTCTGGATATTATATGGTGTGGCATCGGGATTTTCTCATACTAATTCAAGAAATAGATCTTTATTTCTTTAGAATATTAAATATTTGTTCTCGTATAAATACAATAATTGCAATAAAAAGTAAATTTGAATAACAAATTTTTCAAATGTACGTACAAGGTAGTAAGAGCGTGGAGGACAGCGTTTAATTTTGATTTGTGTATGTAATGGTCCGACATTTGTCGAGTGCGATGATTTCCCGTTCGGCAGATAGAGGTTGCTGCTTGTTTCTTCGAAACTATGTTCAGAATGGTATAGGAACGAAAACAATGTGATGATAATCGTTTCTCTCACAATACATCCTTTTTTTCATGGTGCAATGTATACGAATGCATCGCGGGGGCAAGGACCGGTTTGGTCTGACTCGCACCTACTAAATTCCTATGATATTCAACTTCTCCACATAAAGGCAGGGCTAACAAAAAATAGCGTGAGTGTCGAACACTCGGTTGGAACGAAGTTCCTTGAGTAGTATATTATTATTGATAAAAGTAGGTATTATATTATTGATTACCAAATACAAATAAATGAATTACTAGCGTCTATTAAAATGAAGCGTCATTTGAAATAAAATAATATTTCTTTCATGCCAAGATAAGAATAAGTGCGAAGGATTATTCTATCTCACTTCCTTATTTCGTCGCCAAGGCCGTCTATACTATGACACAAGGGGTAGTGACGAAAAAATATTACATTTTTTGTCGCCTAGCTCCCATCCGCCAAACCCGTACCGTCCGATAAGGAACTTCGTTCCAAAAACGCTTTCACACACATCTGCGGCCCCACCAACGCCGGTTGCTACCTATCGGCCCCTCCTCGTTGGAGGACATTTTCTCCTATTTCTGTTTAGGAAAAGGGCGCCGGAACACAAGGCATGGTCTCTATCTTCATCTGAGCTAGAGAAACCCGAATCATAAGGGGGGAGCCCTACCGAGTATATTAAGCGGAGACCATGGAGCTAAGAGAAACCGAGTAACTATAAGTACCAGCTTTCCTAGGCCCGAAGGCAGGTCTGGTCTATGACTTTGCCACCGACCACGTTTCAGATACTGAGGATAAATAGAGTGGTGCCTCGCAATGCTCATACTCTTCTCTGTAACTGCTGAGCTTAGGTTTAAGTTGCTCGTTATAACACTCTAATTCTCCCGTGTCTCTAACTCAGGTACGGTGAGCAGGGAAGAAAACAACCCTCCCGCTGCATTCCATCTAATCAAAAGCATCCCAGCGCACCAAGTACCCAGTGCACCTGCCTTATCTTCGTTGTTGCTTTAATCGAGACACTTTCAGACACTATCTTAAATTTCTTAATTTCTGTGTTACAGTCATTTATATGTACATCAAAAAATAATTAGGACGATGTATATTCGATTATTACAATCAATGACGTTTTTTACTACTGTTCTACAACATATTTTTAGAAAAATCATTCTGATAGGTCATAAAAAGTATTTCCATTAAAATGAGTTTCTGCTACTCTATTCGTCTCTGGTGCAGTCATTGTTTTCGCTCACCTTTATTGAATGAAAGTTACATGAGAACAAGCAGGTTAAGACAAATTTCACATAATGTTATTTCCCACGCAGTTGGTAATTTCTGAAGTTATTTCTTTGATGCTGTAAACCGCACAATATTGTATACTCCTGTATTAGATACAGGTAAGAGAATATCTACATTTACTACATATAAACGGGGTCGGGTACGGTATTTCATTATATTAAATTACTATTTTCAAGTCAGGTAATATTTTCAAATTTCCAAATAAATTTTTCCATCTAACCCAAGCGTAATTAATCATTCAGCAAAATAACGGGCTCATATTGTAAGTAAAAATTGTCTACGTGAGGGTCAAAACGTAATGTCGTTACTTGAATTGCTTTCGTTACGCCATTCATGAGAGAGGAAAACCTCTTCAACGGTTGATGAAAACATTAAATAGAAGAGAAAATTTGGACTGCATATTTTCCAAAGTTTAATGTGCTATCATTATTAACACAAACATAACATGAAGCAGTAGTAATTTAGTGCTAGTTAGTTATGTGGTTGTAGTAAGTAGTAATTGAAGTTTAACTCGACATTTTCGAAAACTTTTCTTCTTTGAAGATCTAACTGGATACCTATTTTTTTTTTCTTATTTAAAAAAACGTTACCCCCACACTAGGATTTGCTCCTGTATCGTGGAGGCAGTTTACAAACATAAATTGCACGAGGACAAACATCCAGACCCAGAACAATTACCTGTAGGCCATACAAATATTTGTTCCGTGCGGGATTCGAACCCGCGACCCCTAGCGCAATAACTCATTGCTAAGCCACTGCGCCACGGAGCCGTCAAATATTATATATATACCTATTTATTTCTTACATTATTCTACCGTTAAGCAGCAGTGCACCTGTTGCTGTAATGTGAGTTCCAGTTTTAAGCGACTATAGTCTCCTCTTTTGTTAGAAGTTGGTTTCAATAGGACTATGAGCTCGTTTGTCAATCCAAAATTGTATAAAAAAAACATGCGGGAGTGTCGTGGAACGAAGTTCCTTTCGTAGTATATTATTATTGATAAACGCATTATATTATTGATTAACAAATACAAATAAATTAATTACTAGTGTCTATTAAAATGAAGCGTCATTTAAAATAAAATAATATTAGTTTCATGACTTTCATGACAAGATTTATATTATATTATGGTATCTCGCTTCCTTATAGCCGCCAAGGCCGTCTACACTACGCCAGAAGGGGTCGTGACTCGTGACGGAAAAATCAGACACTTTTTCTCGCCTAACCTCCATCCGCCAAATTCGAATCGTCCGATAAGGAACTTCGTTCCAAAAGTTTGTAAATTGAAAGATGAATGTTTCAAAATAATCTGATTCTAGAAATAAATTACAGCACCTTGGTGGCATACTACTTTCTTTTTCTTTGCTTTATGACTTCTCTTAAGAGATTCTGCCGTCGGCCAAAAGTACGACGTGGTGACGTTGTCGATGTATGGCAACATACCACCAACGTGAAGAGATGGTTTATTAATGTCGTCAATTTTAAAACGTAATGAAAAAAATCTTTTCTATTTAGTAATTTGTATATTTAATTTTACGACTAGCACAAGGACGACGTTGTCAATCAAACATGCTCGCGAAAGCTGCTACGTACGTAGCTCTAAGGCTAATGTTATATGACTTCTGGCCCATTACCACTCCAGCTTAGTGATCGGTTGGGCTATGTCGGTTACTCTGGTTCTACTGCGGATATCCTCATTAAGAAGTCACGCAGAGTAACGCCGAACATAGCCCATGTTTGCAGAATCATTACACAAAATATAGTTGCATAACATACGTTGCGACAACGTAAGAATATTCAAAACTTTTTTTATAGGATAGGATGACAAACGAGCACACAGTCCACATGATGGTAAGTGGTTGTTGTGGCCCATAGACCTCTACATCTACCCTCGTATGCGAATCAAAATGTAGATGCTTTGTCACCCGTGAGGACAAAGATGGAATGCCTATTTTCCAGTAAAAAGGGTCTCCGGTTCTCTAAACTCACCATACGAAACACACCAGTGTAAAACTGCTATTTTACGCTGGTATTCTGTGTGAGCGTGGTCCTTCCCCGGTCGAGCCGACCCATTCGTGCTACAACTATACTACTAACTGCAGCATGGCTCTACCACGTGTGAAACTGCACGTACTGCATTGCCTAACATCGAATACCAGGGTATATCCTCTCAGAAATAAGAGGTCTGTGCTCACCAATGGGACGCACATAGGTCAATAGATTAACTTTAGTTTAATAAATATTACCGCAACATTTTATTATTTAGCGATATCTCACAAAAAATATTAGAGAGACGGTTCAACAACACTTATCTTAAATTGGTTTTTAGCTACCCTTAGGATCCGTAATTGCGTAGCAACGTAATAACGTTGCCCAGATAAATGCAAAAAAATCAAACCTTTTCCATATTTGCCTACATTTTTATAAGGAAAATGCTGAAAGTATGTTTTATATATATATAACATAATCCCTTTGCAAGTTTTTTTTTAATATTTCAGTGACTACGTTCTTAAGTGAAGCATTATACTATTAAAGGAGATCATCACTTAATTGCCAAAACTTCATTTTTGGAACTGCGAAATTTTGGATTGGCGAATGAAGTAACGGATGTCGTGCACCTTTCATTCTCCTCCTCGTTTCCGGTCTGGATACGAGTATTTACATCTGAAATATACTAGATGGTTCTGCCACCTTGTATAGGAGGCCGAGAAATCTTTCTAGCTTTTCTTATAGTCGTCTTTTATGGCATCCAAGGGTCGAAATGTAAGTAATTCTCTTTCGTCGTCACCCCGCGGCCAATAATAACTTAATTAATTTAATTTTTAGCCGTAGTAGCTTAAACGGTGGATATTAGTCTTAAGGTTTTCTTATAGGACGGTGTGTAGGTGTGAAAACTTTACCTTGCACTCCAAAGTAGTCGAGTGAATTTGTACGAAAGCGGGGAGAATTTTAGAAAAAAATGCGTACGTCAAAACTGATATCCACGTTGCGTTAAGTGATCAAAGTGTTATTTGAAATCTAGTTTTGGGTCAAAGAAAACGCTTATGTTTTTCATCGAGTGAATTTTTGTGGTTCGCGTGATTACGCAAACCTTACCCGTACGTTATTTTCATAGAATGTTTTTTTGTGCAACAATTACATTTAAGTAGATTTACAGAGACTCTGAAGTAAGTTAAAAAGTACTACAACATTGCCTTAACTTCTATAATACGTGATCGACCCTAACTCGATTCCCGCTGGTACCACTGAAATTGTTAATCGCAGTTTCAAGTGTTTTACTACGTGAATTAAAATACAAAATATAAAAGTAGTCAATTTTCTGTAACATGTTGAAGCAAATTCCCTGTAAAATTTAAAACATCTGATGCCATCTACTTTACTTTTTTTTATTTAAAGGCAATATCGCTATCGGAAGCTCGTAAAATGTTAAAAGAAGAATATGGGGAATTACAACTTGATAACGGCCCGATGGTAATAAACGATTGACTCTTATTCACACAGTCAGCAAAGCGAGACATTATTTCATGCGGACACACCGCTTGCAACATTACAAGGTGCAGATTTGGCCACACATGGAACGAACTCTTTCCAGTTGACCGCATCCAACGCCAAGCGGCTCGAATCATCGACGACCGAATTCTCTCCGATCAGCTCGATTCACATGCGCTGCGATTTTACCACGGAGAGTGCTCTGAGGGATTGTTCCGATTAATTCCAGCCGCCAAATTTCACCAACGCCCATCGCGACTAAACTTACGTTACCATCCACATCATCTGGATACTTGGCGGTCCACCACTATGCGATTTACAAGGAGTTTTCTTCCTCGCACGACTACTTTGTGGAATCGTTGACCACCGGCGATTTTTCCGGACCGATAAGACTTAGGGGCTAGGGAAACGAGCTTATTCCTTTTTAAAAGGCCGGCAACGCATCTGCAAATCCCCTGGTGTTGCAGTTGTTCATGGGCGACGGCCGAAACTAACCATCAGGTGAGCCGCGTGCTCGTTTGACCCCTCTTCTATGAAATAATAAATAAATAACAGATCATACTAGTAGTACTATCCGCAAGGAAGATATAAAGTAATATGGTTAAGAGAGTTCTTCACTATTATTACTTTAGGCGCCATACCGAATTTTAGCATCATGCATATTTCATGACCTCTGGCCTGAATAATATATTGTGTAGTATATCAAAGAAATTTCAAGGCACTATCATAAATTTATGTTACCGCATTTGTACATAATATCATCATCATATCTAAATGCTATATAAATTCAATATATTTTGCATTAAAACAGAAAGACCGATCGTTGCGTTCACTTTAAATCATTTAGTAACCAATAACATGGTTTTAGGTGCATATGTGTGCGTCTAGCTTTGAACTTTTATGGACTAACACAGAAAGAAAGAAGAAAGATGTGTGCTTGTATGCTATCTATCTTTTTGTGTTGGTCTGAAAATGTGATTCGATTCTTAAAGCGAACAAATAATAAATTTAAGGCTTAAGTAGAACCGTTGACTAATTTCGGTAATAATTATATACCTATATCTATACCTGTCACTTTCTATTTTCATTACGTTAAAAGAGGGAGAATAACTTTAAGAATTTCTTAATTTGACTTAGATTTTTATGAGTAAGGCTTTTAATTTTTATACATTTTCCCTTGCATTACATTTTCAACGCTTTCTAATGATCAGCCCCATCGTGTGTGCATACAATTTTCCTTAACTAAACAGAAAATCCCTTACACAGACAGTGAAGTACAATAAGTCGGTTATATAAATTTAAAATTTTGTACAACCGACTTTAATATAAATTATTAAGAATAACTCAAAAACTACTGGTCCGACCTTGATCAAATTTATATGGAGCCACGTGTGAAGCACCAGCTTTCAAATAAAAAAAGAATCATCGAAATCGGTTCACCTAGAAAGAAGTCATAAGGTAACACACATAAAAAATAAAAATATAATACAATCGAATTGAGTACCTCCCCCTGTTTGAAGTCGGTAGAAAAATGCGTAGTTCTTAAAAAAGGCTAGACTTTCAATGTGTGCGAGTAACCTGAGTTGAATCCCTTATTCTTTCGCCCCCATCACACGGGACACCGAAGTCCATTCAGTATAAAAATACCATAGTATTACCATGCTATGCTATTTACGCTGTTATTTTGTGAGAACGCAATCATCCAAATAGCTCGGCCAGGGAGGTTCGTGGTAGAGTTACGCTTCAACACAAATATCTATTCAACCATGAAATATTTAGGCAAACATTTGACGCACCTTATAGTTCTTGTACTATTATTTATTCTGTGCTTATAGAAAGTGATATAGTTGCACGCCTTACAACGCGCGAGCGTGTGGGTGTTCTACTCTCGACATGCCACTATGTGACGATTTTGCAATATAAAATCGTTCGGATTGTTTCCATAAATTTAGAGTCTAAATTAATAAAAAAGGAATGTTTTGAAAACTAGATATATTAAATTAAAAAATCAGCTTATTTTTTTATTCATTTGTTTAGTCATACAGTGAAACTTTATAATATAAATAAACCTTATATGATAACTGGGACCTCAAGGGACCTGCAAATTTGTCTCACTTAAAGAAGTATTCCACATACCCAGTGTCTCAGATATCCAGGTATAAATAAATATCTGTCTCATTTACAGAGGGTTCCATTAATAGAGATAAGAGTAGAGGTTATTTAAGTTATAGAGGTACGATTATTAAATAATTTTTAATAAATATTTTGTAAACATTATACATGAGTTGTAATATATATTAACAATCAAAAAAACTATTAAACCAAAATATTTTTATAAACAATACAAAAATGCATACAGAATGCGTCAATCAAAAAAAATCTGTTATTTTAGTTTGTCTTTTGAAAGTATCAGCTACAGCTGATACATCTTACGAGTATAAAATGTTTTTCAATTTTATAAATTTAGATCGGGCATATTATTGTGAGCTGTACAATTGTCAACAAACATCAAAATTTTTCATTTGTGGGACTTCATTACTTGATACAAATTCTTCATCCAATCGGCAAAAAGAGTAGATGTCATCCAAGCTTTTTAATTATTTTGGTAATTCACAGGCAAAGTTTTTACACCTTAGGAACATAAACATCCGGACGATGACAAAACCAAACTAAAACTGAAGGTCACTTTCACACAATTAGCCAAGTGCGGAATTTGCGGGTAGAACAAGAATTAGTGTAAGAACAACAAAACGGTACACAAAATATAGTCTTAGGCTGGTTTCACAGCTGTACGGGAGTCCCGTACGGGCTCCCGGAGCGGAGACAGACGTAAGGCGCTATAACATCGTTTCACAGCGACGCGGATTGTTCCGTACGGAACTCGCTCCGTGTAGAGCCCGTACAACACTACCCGCGTCCCGCACTCGGACCCCCGTAGATGGCAGACGCGAGCGCACTGCTGCTCATCCATCGTTTCATAGCAATGGGAGCGCCCGTGCTCCGTGAGTACAATCGAGATGAGTCGATTAACATAGGATTTGTCATAGACATATATTTCTCATCTTCTTTATATATAAAAAGTACGTGTCACGTTGTTTGTCCGCGATGGACTCCTAAACTAGTGAACTGATTTCAATGAAATTTTTGGTCAATGTGCAGTTTGGTCCAACTTAAAAGATAGGATAGCTTACATCTCAATTTATAGTCGCAATACAATATTATTTTATTGAAAATTGTTTGTCTATTATTTGACAGTCACAATTATCTGTTAGCTCCAAACGATTCTGTCAGATGACGATATCTGTTGACTGGATTGAGTAAATATTTAATAGATGGCGCTATGTTAAAAATACAAACGTGTAATATAAGCTACAATTTAGTAGTATAACCACCACGTGTTGCTGTAAGTATTCAACAGATTTCAAAAAAAAATTGCAGACTGTGTCCAGTTTGGTCCAACTTGAGAGATAGGATAGTTTTTATACCGATAAGTGACCCTCAATTTTTTTATTGCTAATTTCAGGAGCTTTTTTGGGTAAGCAAATGGTCGTTCGGAAAGGGCAGAACAACGTCTGCCTGGTCAGCTAGTAGATATATATACATATATATATATAGACATAGGTAGCAGCACGAAACATGTCTTGATGTTTTATTCTGTTCTCCAACCATCCAGTAGTTCATCAAAACTACTAATCGACATATGAAAATAATTAAAAAATTTGCGCGGTTCGTTCCAAAGTTTATAGTTTAAGGTTACACTACACTTTACAATGCACTTTCGAAACATCTTGCTTCGATGATGGGATGTTCCCATTCCAGTCTCTTTCTCTGTCATCGTCGTCTCTCACAAATTAAATAAATACCAAGAATTTTCAATACGTTCGCATTCACCTTCATTTGCGACTGTCTTCCGCTAGCACCCGTATCGTACTAAACACTCGTTTCAGAGCACTGCGGGCGTTACCCGTAGGGGTCTCCCGCATTACGGGCTACCCGTACGGGACTCCCGTACAGCTATAAAACCAGCCTTAGTAAAAGAGGTAAAATACACTCGTTGTCTCAATTATACAGGTAATTATGAAGATAAAATCGAAAGAACTAATCTCAGATATAGAGGTTTGTTTTGTCCCACTAACAGAGGTAATTAAGTGCTAAAGTGTTGGGACCTAAGCATGACTTCCAGCTATGGAGTTTCTCACTTATGCAGGTCCCGCTTAACCAAGTTTTACTATATTGACAAAAAATGTAAGTTAAAAAAATATGGGGTATCCTGTCAGTTAGTCTGTGCACTTGTTTATCTTCACGTTTCAGAAAAATATACGGAACGAAATGAAATAAAACTTTCTGAATAAGTTTCCCTTTATCCTCAAGATGATCCCTATTACTGGTTGTAATCACACTCACAGACGTTTAAAAGGTATTTAAAAAAAACTAAATGACTTTACATTACCATGATGATGACGACGATCATGACAATGACGATGACCATGTCGATGTCCATGACGGTATCAATGAACATTACGCTTGAAGATGACGATGACCATGCCGATGACCATGTTTATGATGATGGCTATAACGATAACGATGACGATCACTATGACAATGACCATGTATGTTTGTGACCCTATATTATGTTCTGCAATATTCACCGGCTAAAGTCTTTTCAGACTTTAGTATTAATCGGGTTTTAGTCTAAACTGCTTATTGCTACTAACTGTGTGGTTAACATTTTCGCAAAGATTGGTAAATTCATTTAGTATATTTAATAAAATCAGGCGTTACTTTGCGGAAGGCCATTATATTAAAGTTGACAAAAAATTACTTCGCGTACATCCGCTCGATAAAATAAAATGATCTGTCTTGCCTAGTTTGAAGAGCACCTCCCACCCTCCCTCAGTTGCGTGCACTATACCCGTCACCATTAATCCCAGCAACACTTCTCCCAACAATACTACACTAGGAAAGACATACCACTGACGACAATACGACACGTGTTTCGCCTCTACACGAGGTATCTTCAGGTGATGTAGACTGCGACCACTAAGTGAGCGGCGAGCTAAAACAACTGCTATTTATACGGACTATATAAATAGCAGACTGTGTAAGTAGCCAAAACAACTGCTATTTATACAGACTGTATAAATTGCAGTTGTATTGGCTCACCGCACCCTGCGCCCACTTTTCCCCTGCGCCCCCTTTTCCCTAAAGAGGATCGCTTCCGATTCGTCAGAAAGGCCTCATAAGCCAATGCCAGTCTCACAGGTGGTGTTTAATGGGTAGGCACTTAGATTAGGTTAGTCGCAGTGAGTCCCACATAACTACGACAGCCAGCTGTCGTGGTATGCTTAGAGCATTCACCACCTCCCTTCCTCGTTTTCCGGAGGGTAGCCCTTTTCAATTGATTTTGGGCGCAAAAATAAAGCTCGCCGCTCGCTTAGCGGTCAGCCATCGCAGAGCCTACATCACCTGAAGATGCCTCGTGTAGAGGCGAAAGACGTGTCGTATTGTCGTCAGTAGTGTGTCTTTCCTAGTGTAGTGGTGTTGGGAGTAGTGGTCCTTGGATTAGTAGTGACGGGGATAGTGCACGCAATTGAGGGATGGCGGGAGGTGCTCTTCAAACTAGGTAAGACATCAATTTATTTTATAGAGCGGATGTACGCGAAGTAATTTTTTGCCAACTTTGATTTAGTAGTTTCTACAATCTTCTTCTTTACCACAAAAACTGTAAAATTCTGTATGGATCCACTGTCCACTGCTGTACTTGAACCTCCCCCCGTGAAAGGGGGAGAGGTTCCTTAATAAGGGCTAACAAAATATTCCGTTGACCAGATGTCGTTATTCTTGAGATGAGATGGGCTTGAGTTAAATTTGTTTTGTTTCACAAAACAAAGTTTTTGTTTGCAAAATTGCAAAGAGCAAAATACCTTAGTGGTTTGCTCTTTGTATTTTTGCACAATTTTAACTCGTTTTTTTTAATTTAACCACTTTTAGGAATATCCGTAATTAATGTAAATAATAACTGATAATACAGAAAGAAACATTAACCCTTATATTTTCCTAACAAATTAATTTCCCCATTATGAAATTTGTCAAATATTATAACCTTATACCAAAGTGGCACCACCCTGGTGACAGAAAAGTCGTGGATTCCATTACCACGCTTCGAAGGCGGATTAACGATCACAGCGCCAGACATGAGCACTTTTAACACTGCTTCCCGTCATCGGTCGATGTATTTTAAGTCTAGTATAAATGGGGTGGCTATACTTTTGCGAAACCCACGCGAAATGGAGTAACGAATTCTCTAACTCCCGCCAACACACAGCGTAGTTATAAATTAATTACTTAGCTTTAAAAAGGAGAACATCTTCAATTCGACTATATGTTTTTGTACGTGCGTTACGCGATATCCTTGCATATTACATTTTGCTGAAATACAGGTTTTGGCCTAGTTCGGCAATGGTACTCAATTCGGGTGTATGTTTTTTTTTTTATGTGTGTTACCTCATAACTTTGTACTGGGCGAACCGATTTCGATGATTCTTTTTTTATATGAAAGCTGATAGTTCTCGTGTGGTCCCATACGAATTTGATCAAGGTCAGACCAATGGTTATTGAGTTATTCTTAAATAACCTATATTGAAGTCGGCTGTACAAAATTTTTAATTTTAAATTATCATGTTATAAGATTAAATATTCCTTTGTAGTTTATAAATATTCATATTGTTAACTGAAATATAAGAAAATAAAGATTATTATTATGGGGTATCTATAAAGTTTTCTCATCTAATTGGGCAGTATAAATATATAATTGCAAATGAAAATGATAAACATACATAATATTAAATAAATACATAAAAATAGGGGAAACCAAACGGCCGAGGGTTAGGGGGAAAGGGAAAGAAGCCGGCGGATGATTCGGGTGGTATCGAAGACCACTTTACTGGAAATGAGGCATTCTATCTTAGTCCTCACGGGTGACAACGCATCTACATTTTGATTTGTAATAGAGGATAGATATAGATGTCTATGGGCCGCAGCAACCACTTACCATCAGGTGGACTGTGTGCTCGTTTGTCACCCTTTTCCTATAAAAAAAAAACCGCCATCTGCATTTGAGCTTGGAGCGGTCCGTCACGGAGTCCCAGTCGCCGCAGATGACCCGAGCATATTATTATTATATTGTGAACCGATTTCAATAATTATTTTTATTAAATAGGTTATACTTCAGGAGTAATCCCATAGGAGAAAAAATTCTACACCTAAAAGTGGCAAATTAGGAGATAAAGTTTTTGATGTAACTATTTAGTTAGTTAGTTGGCTCAAAATGTTAAAAGAAAAATACTTTTCAATAAGAAAGTTCTATAATGTATTTAATTATTAATTTATTAAAATATACAATACTAAAAACTATAATTAAAAAAAAACTAAAACTAGAAACTTAAATATCATATAGTCCTACTCCCCGCGGTATCGTGCCAAGAACACTGGCTGCGTTTCCCCGCTGAATGGCTATACTTAGCCTTTGAGCAAGGAAAGAACCAGCCCTCTTATCACCAGCAGCAACGACCAGCCGCGGATGGAGTTCCTTTAGGAACTTCACCGCACGTGGACCCCACGGACCGATAGTCTCTACAGCAAATGGCACAAATATGTAGTCATCTCTCAGAGACTCATATTTGCGCCACTTACTCAGTTCAGCTGCCTCTGATGCCGCCCCGGCTCTAAACGAGGTACCCCTGAGATGAGAGACCGCCAGAGTGTCTACGCAAGTAGCATCCCACACTAGGGCTTTACCTCTCTCCCAAGGGACCAATGTCATACCGTCGGGTCTCCTGCCATCGTCTCTAAATATTCCACAAGGCTCTAAAACCGAGGGAACATTTATAGAGACAAGAGCCCTTCGGATGACATCGTTCAAAGAACTGTGTCGTGAAAATCTACCAGCGTTTTTTTTACATGAAAGTCCGTGGAGCCCAAACTTGTCGACGCTGCTACCACAGGGACACTGATGGGGTTGACAAATCGCCGCTCCTAGTCGGATTCCTACGGCAATGCGTAAGCTTTCCGCATCAAGTAATGTGCCGAGATTACTTGATGGTAAAGCGTGTAACCAGTGACTAGATTCCTTAGTCGAAACAGCTAGAAGGCGTGCCTTATCTAGGTCACTCTGGAGATTATGAAACAAATCCTTCTGCACGCCCTGTACCAATGGAATATCCCACTGTTTTTGTTGGTTAACTTCCAGTGGAACATTTTCACCAGGACAGAGCGTTTGCCATGTCTGCCCTGCCTCCGTAGCAAAGCATAGGTCTGCTTTATTATTTAAAATTTTATTACATAAGTCACTGACACTATGTACGGAAGCAAGGAAAGCAGGCAATGCAATGCTAGAAAGATTTCTCACACCAATGCCACCAAATTGTATAGGTAAAGTAGCTTGAGTCCAGGCTGTAGTATTTAAAGTTAAATTTAGAATTTTTTCAATAGCTATTTTAAGATTATTATCAATATCTTGTAAAATATCCGAACATTTCCAGACTGGACTCGAGCGGAGTAAGTATGTAAATCTAGGTACAAGAAGACAATATTTTAAAATAGTAAGAGCTATGTGGGGGTTTAATTTATACAATTTATCAACGTGGTTTAAAAACTGATCAAATTTTGTTTTTAAAACAGGTTTAATACTATCGAAAAACAACGGGGCACCTAGCAGGTATAGTGATTCCGTACTGACAGTTTTTATTCCTGGACAAATATGATTAAAATTTTGAATAAGAAATAATAAGAAATAAGAAAGTAAAAAATATTCATATTTCCAAGTTTGTACTTTTAATTTTTTCTTTGAAGTGGACTTTTACATTTCATTTTTATTTATTTATAATATACGTTCTTCAAATGACAACAATTACAAAGAAAATGATCTTCAAAGGCCTCTTCGAATACCATCAAGAATAATAATTTGTATATTTTTGGGTTTCATCTAAATAAAATTTATTGCATTAGCTTTCTAGGTTAACACATAGGATAATATTCAATGATATTCAGAGCGAACAAAGCTGTAGTTAAATGGTTTTAAAAATGTAACTTTAATTGAATGTAAGGCTCAAATAACCACTCACACAATCTTTATTCTCATTGGTCTACTAAAAGCTCTTGCTTTTAGTAGACTAATGAGTTTCAGCGTATTACATACGAGTATGTCTTAGTGCTCTTAGTAAAGAAATTAATAATATATAACAAATATAATACTAATAGGGATAAAATTATATGATTTTACACCACACAGTAAACATTATTTTATATTTAAAAAAAAACAATATATTTTCTTAAAAGTACCAGTATCTAGTATACTATTGTTTTTAATTTAATTTTCGGGTGACAATACATCTGCATTTCGATTCCAATTCCGAGATCGGGCGAGGGCGAGATTCAATATGAATATAATTTATTGTTGATTTTAATAAAAATCAACAATAAATTATATTCATATAGAAGTCGTTTGTACAAACTTTTAAATTGACCACTTGTTTATTATTCTGGTCCAAAACCTTGTGCCATCTTTATAGCAGGGGCGTGATTTTTGATATCTTCATTTGAAGCAAAGGTTTTCCGTCTAAAAATTTTGCAGAGACCGGCAAAAATAATAGTCAGAACGTGTCAAATCTGGAAAATACTGTGCAGTATATTACATCCAAGCTGTAAATGCTTTTGGCGAGTCAACAAACCTGTATGAGTTCGCGCATTATCTTGTTGAAACATTACACCTTTACTATTAATCAGTCGTATTAATACAATATTCATATTTTTAAAATATATGTTTTAATTAAGTAAAATAAAAGTGTAACTAATTAAATAAGGATATATAAAGAATAAAACACGAAAATTATATAACGCATGCTACATTGTAAATAAAATTATTAATATTGTTTTTATGTCTACTTAATCTCTGTACAAGTGAACAGTGTGTTCCTTAAGAAAAATAGATGTCTTTAAACTGATGTATTCTGGCCTTTTCTTTTTAAATGAATCTTTCAATTGTTCTAGCTGATAACTTCAGAATTGATCGTTGTGTTGTCACGTAGAAGCATTGAAGTATAATGCACTACGTACGCGGTGCATAAAATAGCTCAATGGGTAAAAGCTCTAATAACAACGATTTCTTTCAAACAGATAGCATCACTTTTTGACGAATGTCGGCTTTCCATGTGCGTTGAGTCAGTTTATCTTTTTTACTCCATTGCACACGACACATTCACGATATTGCGTTCAATATTGTTCTAAAAAACAACCCATTTCTCGTCCGCAGTAATAATGTGCTTCAAAAATGGATCATTTTCTTGACGTTTGAGAAGTTTTGAGTGATTTTTCACGGGTGTCAACGTGACGACACATATTTATTTCCTTAAGAACATGATGAACCCTTATGTTGAGCTATCATTATTAATATGAGATTAAACCTTGGCATTTCAAATGATCAAGAAATGTCCAATTCGATAAATTTAATCTCTCAGCGATCTTACGAGTTGTGATTCACCGGTTTGCATCAATAAATAACTTTATTGTGTCTTCATCAGCTTTAACTGACTTTACCGAACGTGGTATGCACCACGTTCTGTAAAGTCAGTTAACTTTCAACATAAAAATCTTGTTCCACATACAAATTACCGGATCGTAATTTTGCAAACCAGTTTGGGCACTGGCATTCTGTCGATATATTTTCTCCATAAACGTCGGATAATTCTTCTATTCCTTGAACAGCACTTTTATCTGTCAAAGGTTAAAATGTTGAAAATGCTGCTTTTCACTTTCTATATTTTAAATTATATTTTCTAAATTGTACCAACCAAAAACTACGAAGTAATGCGTAGAATGAATCGATTTTTTTTACAAGCAAGCACTTCTATATCAGCTGTCAAATTTTACTGTAAAACATTTCTTCTCAAAAAGCGAAACAATTTCAGTAAATTAAAAGATTATTATCTTATCTTACACCAGATCTGCCTTTATATCAAACAATTGAGATGTGGAGGAGGATCTCGAATACCAATATTCGCATTATTTTCCGAGTAAAACTTCGTGACCTGATTCTTCCTTCCTTTAATAACATAAGAAACAAATATTTTGTCAGGATTCATTTAAGTAGTTACTGTGTAACTCATGGCAATTTGCGTCAAGAAAGAGTTGGCAAACAATTTTTTGTGTCTATTTTCTCATTTTGCTCAGATACAAAGATTCTAAAAGCTTGTATTTACAGGTTTTAGGTAAATCCGGTTTTAGGCTTTAAAAACTGTTTCTATATTAAAACCAGAATTATACTCGTATTATTATTTTGTGGTAACACTGACATTTTTTAAATCAAAAACAGAATAAAGTGTTAGATTATTTATATATATAATATTTTTATACTTATATTGTTTTTTATTTTGTAGTTTTTATTGGAAAAACAATGATTCTAGTTTGTTTCCTGTTGTCGCCTCATACGATATGTTTTCTTTTTTTATAGGATAAAGATGACAAACAAGCACACAGTGCACCTGGTGGTAAGTGGTTCCTGTGGCCCATAGACATCTACATCTATCCTTGATTACGAATCAAAATGCAGATACGTTATCACCGGTGAGGACTAAGGTGGAATGCCTCGTTACCAGTAAAAAGGGTTTCCGGTTCTCTACACTCACCATAGGAAACACAACAGCATTCAGGTGCTATTTTACTCTAGTATTCTGCGAGAGCGTGTTCGTTCTCCGAACGAGCCGACCCATTGGTGCTATAACTGTACCAGCATGGCTCTTCCACGTGAAAGAATGTACGAAAATATGTTGTTATATTCAAGATTAGTATGAACAAAATTTTATCATCTTAATAAGGATTTGCAAAATACATGGATATGGTTTCCATATAGTTGAATTAGTGTGATTAGACTAATACCTTTCTGATTAAATTTAAAAATAAATGAATAAATTGTTTGCTTTCGAGGTAACTTAATATACGTTCAAACATTAGCCAACATTAAGTTCAACGAGTTCGCTCTGCTGCAATAAACCGAGAGGCTTTTTATAGAAATTATACGTATCACAATATTTTTAAACCCCACGCTAGGATTTCCACCAGTTTAGTGAAGGCAGTTAACATGGACAAACTTTCAAACCATGAACAATTATTTGGAAACCATACAAATATTTGTTCCGTACGGGATTCGAACCCGACTCTGTAATCACAAGAATTGTCGTTTTAAACTGTTTTTTGTATTGTTTCGATGTATAGCTTTTTACTTATTTGTTTAGTTGTCACTTACTCCAGTCATTAAAAGGAATAGAGGACTAATCACTATAACACACTGTCAAAGAAATTATACTCTACGACACTGTGTTATGAAAATAGGTTCCAACGATTATTAACCAATGTGTAACGCATTAATTTAAAAATAGGTGAACCTTTTTTCTAAATCATCATCATCGGTACTGCTGAATATTAAAACAAATACTAAAAAGCTGAACCTTTATAAAATTTAAAGACTAAAAATAATCAGTATAAACGTGCAGTACAGTAAATTGTACGGCTGTATTTTTATAAGAGTATACTATTAGCACAATTAACATTACTAATGGTCCCATTAAATGCTCGTGTTAAGATTGGTTCACCACAGTAATCGAATGAGGGATTTGAATGACTTTCCGAGGTTGCAGGTCACATGCTTTACCATTAGCCTACTGTCCTTAATGTGCAATTACATAAATTATAAGAATTATATCTCTCTCTCTTCTCTTTTCTCTCTTTTCTTATAAAAACGTTACCCCCATACTAGGATGATCGCCTGTATTGTGGAGGCAATTTACAAACAAATTGCACAAGGACAAACATCCAGACCCGGAACAATTATTTGTAGGCCATACAAATACTTCTTCCGTGTTGGAACTCATTGCTAAGCCACTGCGCCACGAGATAAATAGAGACTAACAGCTTGTTATTGTAACAAACGTTTTCGATTTCACTTCCTTTTTTCCTTTCCTTTTCCTTCTATTCCAAAAAAGCTTTTAACTACACTCAACATGTTTTTCTTACGATTTAAAAAAAAACTTGTTAAAGATTTGTCGCTGTACCTTGTTTTAAAGAGGCGTCAAATCTTATAAAGCAAAGAAAATCATGTAATCTTTACAACTCTCATAAAACCCCGTCAATTTTTTTTAAATCCAGGTGGTAGGATTCCGTTTCTTCATATGAGTCCATCTAGGTAGGCTCCCTATTTCTGCAATCAAGCAATTTAGTGTTCTTTTTCTTTAAGTTAGTGCGAAATTCACTATGGAGTTATATTTTTTCATAAAATATCTCTCATTATTATTATTACGTCGTTAATGATGTTATAGGACCTAAGTTCAGCCTTAAAATATTTAATTTGGAAATTTAAAGGAACTTTCTTTTAATTTTCCACGTTATTTAATATTATAGATTACCCTTTTCTGAAATTTCTAAGACAAACAATTACATGAAATTTTGAGGCACTTGCATTTAAGGAGGAAATACGACGAGTTTTCGTGGATCAACCCTGCCGACTTACTTATTACGTCCCTAAGGGAATTCTAGATATAATCCATAAGGGACCTCTAGAAATAACTTTTCGTAAAGTGCTATTTCTTTTTATCGGTAAGTATAGCAATCATTATCCAAACTCATACATAACCTTAGTCGTTTAGATAAGAGCCTGTACTTGTATTCAAGATTCGTTTTATTTATGGAAATCCATTAAATGGACATTTCGTTTTTAAGCCGTGGTCGCTCAAGGGATTAGGACTTGCCTTAAAATTGAAATTTTATTTTATAGTTCGCCAGCAAATAGAGTTAAATCTCAATTAATTGTGGATTTTAATTGCTACTCATACACGTGTTCAATTCTACCGTGTAGTGGCGGTGTAAACATATCCATTACCCTTTTTAGGGTTCCGTAGTTATACAACAAGGAACCCATATAGTTTCGCCATGTCCGTCCGTCCGTCCGTCCGTGATTTTGCTCAGAGACCATAGGTGTTACAAATCTGTAATTTGGCATAGTTATATATATATATATATATTAATCACGCCTAGAAAAATGTAAAATAAAATCTTTAAAAACATTTTTATATTGGGTACTTCACATAAAAGTAAATGGAGGATGATTTTTTTTTACTCGTCTATTCCATCATGTGGGGTATGGTTGGATAGTCCGACCATCCTACCAACTAAACCGCGATTTTCGGAAATGTAAAAAGTATACATGATAGCAGTATATATAATGAAGTGAAAAGGAAAACTTTCACAGCTAAGTATAATTACAAAGTTAACAAGTATTAGTCGACCAACTTATAAAATGCACTTGGATTAGTAAAAATTTCGTTACAATTCCATAGAAAATGACTACAATATATAAATAAAACTAGCTGCATTATAACTTTTTAATGTAATTGTAAACTGTTAAAAATAAACATTTCATGAAGAAAACGGCTTATATGCAATACTGTTATAGCTTTAGATTTTCATTTGCGGGATAGGCAGGGAGGATCTTTTTTACTTACTTACTACTTTCACTTATTTTTAGATGGTAGTTACTGTACGCCTGATTCAAAGTATTTATGCAATCATATAGCCTCATACAGTTTCATTCGTCACACTCTTGGTTTACGTGGGTGACCTCATGATAATTTAGAGCAGTGGTGGTTTAAGTGAAAGTTCGTTCCGTTCATATATGTATATCTTATTTTTGCACTGCTGGGATAGATAGTCAACTATGATCATCTTTGTACCTTGGCATGTGAATGATTTGATGTAAATTGTATTATTTTCAAAATCGAAATCTTTTTTGAATAACACTCCCTATAAGTCTGATTTAAAAATAAGTCCTTCGGTTACAATCTTCCTATTTGGGCCAATTTTTAGTCGTTATAGCAGTCAAAAAGCGTACTCGCTTATTATGCTCCTTATCAAGAAAGCCCACGTATTGGGACGAGTTACTACGGAACCCTACCTATAGATAGCGCGTCGCCCGACACCCACTTGCCAGTTATTTTTTCCTTGTTTTTTTTTATTTTAGAACATGCTTTAATTACCAAGAGTCTTCTGCTTTTTAATTTTGATCAAGAATATCATTTTATTTGCTTTTAAAAAATGACAAAAAAGAGGATATCTACGGAGTTACTTTCGCAGTTTCTAAAACATATACCTACCTACAGAGGAAGTTCATTTTGCAACGGTAGTAAATTTTAAAAAATGTTGACATTTGACAAACGAAATTTCAATTTCTTACGTCGAGAAATAAAGAGTTTTATTTAATTTCATTATATTTTATATCATTCTGTAGATGTCTTAAGAGGCAACAAAGGGAAACAAAACTGAAGCTAGGCTGCACAGTCTGTTCCATAACAACTAGAAAATAAGCTAAATTTCAAGGACATAGAGATGAAATTTAGAGTAGCGTATTGTCCTCTTTCTATCTTTCATTAGAATTTTTTGCCAATTTAGAACTGGCTCTAGAAAATATTGGATCTGAGACATTTCGTAATCATGGGATAATTTAACACGGGCTTGGTCAAAAATTCTATTCGTTCACCAAAAACTTCGTAAAATAATTGAGTCAGCTAATCTCAACAATCTTCCTTTAATTGTCATTAAAAAAAATTTCATGGTATAACAACCAGCCGCTGATTTTTTAAAAGACCCTGAAAAGGCTTATTAATGGTTCAGAAAGCGATGTTTAAAACCATAATAATATAGGTGTATTGTAATATAAATAAAAACAAAAACATTTACATATAAAGCGTTATTTTACGCTTGCTACGGCTGAAAAACCGTTTTGTGCTTTACGCCCTTTGTAATCCGAAGTGTCAGCATACTCGTAGTTTAATTAAGGTTGCAGCAGCTGACGTTGCTAAAGCTTACATATTCATTAGCTCAGTAAGCGCATCGCTCTGTATGTATATTTGCATACAAATGTCGCATAAAATGCTTAAAACGTTATTGCGTCTGTTACAATAACACCCGTAGCTCATGCCTCTAGTAGTATCAGCCGCAGATTTGTATATATTATTTAAAATGAATAAATCAAAATAATGTCGAGTTAATTAATGAAAATATTATAGATATTGTAGAAAAAGATAAGGCCGAGATTGACTTTTATTCCCAAAATGCCGCCCCCTAAAACCTTATGCCGCCACGATATAGAATAGATGAAATTTTATAACTATAACGTATTTATAATATTATGGAATACATGACTAACAATAACCCCAATGAATGAGGTTATTTCTTATGTATAATTTAATTTTTCTACACTGTAAATTATTATAAAATATGATTTAAAAAATGTTCCGCTGGGTTTCTTTCTGGTTTTTCCCTGGTTTTTAGAGGATTTTTCGAATTGATGCAATGGTAAAACATAAATAACTTTCAAGCAAGTATAACTTGTAATCTATGTTGAATAAAAATATTATATACAATTCTTAGACTACTCTATGACTGTAAAAAGTATAAATAAATATACTTCAAGTTTTTCAGCATGCAATAGGGAAAAACATTTTTGGGGTTAAGGTACGAGATTAACAAAAAATAAAGGAATAAGAAATACATACATAAACACTCACGCCTGTCACCCAGAGGGGTAGGCAGAGACTACGGACTTCCATTTGGCACGATCCTGACACACCTCTCTCGCTTCCTCCACATCCATATACCTACGCATACACGCTCGTCGGTTAAGGGTACTCCTAATCTGGCCCATTTTAATGTATCGCCGATTTGGTCGATAAACTTTCGTCTAGGGCGTCCCTTCCCGACCCTGCCGTTCACTGCTGCAACATAAATTTGCTTTGTCATTCTTTCCTCTTTCATTCTTTCTACATGACCAAACCACCGAAGCATTCCTTTTTTAATCCTGGTCACAACGTCATCTTGCAACCCACACTTTTCTCTTATCACACTATTTCTCACCCTGTCATTTAGATTCAGCCCTGGCATACTCCTTAAGGACCGCATTTCTACAGCATTTATTCTACTCTCATGCTTCTTCTGCCAGACCCAACTTTCACTACCATACATTAGAGTAGGGACTAACACAGCACTATGAATTGCCATACGTGCCTTATTTGACACATTCTGACTCCTCATAATAGCGTGTAGAGCCCCATTCACTCTATTTCCTGCGTTCACTCGTCGTTCTATATCCTTATCATATCTACCATCCCTGCTAAATAAACATCCCAAATATACAAACTCATCCACTTGCTCAATCAACTCCCCTTCTATTCTTATTTCGCATAACGTTTAACGTTATGCAAAATAAGACAAACGACGACGACGAAAGAAAAACGACGGAATAAGAAAAACAACAAAAATATTAGATTTAAATATATTATATATTAGCAAAATTAATATGTACATCAAAATGGAGGTGGACAGGTCACGTTGCATGAGCTGAAGATGGACGTTGGAGTGAGAGAACCCTCCAATGTTGTCCTCGCGAAGTACTACGGCGGACACGCGGTAGGCCCACGCGCAGGTGGTGCGATGACATTGTGGCCACGGTTGGCCACATTAGGATGAGGCTTGCACAGGGTAAAAATAGCAAAAGATGGAGGAGATCTTCACCCGCAAATAGCTACATGAAAAAAAAACATGTGTGCAGTTTACACGCGGTAGAAATGAAACCTTGAAATGACATTAAATAATTATAAAATAAAAATATTTCACAGCAAATGATTTATTTAATGTGATCATTTTCAACTACAAGTGCGGCATAAATAAAAGATTAATTAAAATTTTAACTGTTTATTTTAGCACTTAAAAATTATATTCACCATCTTTAAAGCAACGCACAAAGAGGAGGACGAAACAATAAGAAAAAAATATTCTTTTTTTAAATACTAGTAATGCTAAGTTCGCACCCTGCCTTTAGGCTACTGTCGAATACTACACTTTATTTATTCTATCTCATTCTCCCGCAGGCTAAATCCTATAGACGTATCCTATATGTAGATGTAGATCCAATTGTCTTAGTGTCGCTTTTTCGTCTCATCCAGTTTTAAATCACAACGATACTAAAGAAGTTTTCACTTCAAAAATGATTGTGTTATGCCGCCTCTACACGTTGGCCAACACGCTGGCGAATGTGTTGGCCAACAACGATGGCCATCGTGTGGAGCGGGTGTTTAAGCTACGTTGGTACGTATTGGGACGATGGCCCACAAGTTGGCGCGAGATCCGTCTGGTGTCGGTTTTTTACAAAAGATCAAAGGGTTGTGGCAGAGTATTGGCCGCCGCGTCCACACGTTGGGCGCACGTTTAGTTTGCTACGAGCTCTCAGAGTGATCGCACGCACGCACGCTTAAATTTTATATGCACGCATCGTAACTAGTGTCTACATAACGGCAGTAACAATGACCAATGAATAAACTTTTCGCTTTATAGAGCCCTACCAAGCTGAAAATTGTTTGTAAAACACAAGTCTTTTTTAAAAAAAAATGTTATTATACACAGGATTTTCTCCTGTATCGTGGAGGCAGTTTAGAAACATAAATTGCATAAGGACAAACATTCAGACCCGGAGAAATTATGTGCAGGCTATACAAATACTTGTTCCGTGCGGGATTTGAACCCGCGGCCCCCAGGGCAGCAACTCATTGCTAAGCCACTACGCCACGGAGCCGTCAAGAAATAAAATTTATTTTTTCCATTTCTTTTTGATCACCCTTATCTTATACACATTCACGTTGTAGTGATTGATGTATTCATTTATTTATTGATGTATTAATGCTATATTATAGGTAGCATACTAAAATCAAATTAAAAAGTAGGATACTAAAATCATGTTTGTACTGTCTTTATTATTCCCTATTAGTTTCTTTATTTCGTTAATATTACTTTAATTTTTAGCTATGGAAGAGCGAAGCCACCTGTTACAGGCATTATTTTGCTTACTAGGTGACCTCGATCACTGATCGTATAATGTAACTTTAATGTTTGACAAAATAAATTATTTATTATTATTATTATTTAGTTTTATTCTATAATTATATAATAAGAATAACCCTTTTTAAAAAGGCTTTGTTTAATAAAATTTTACAACAGTTTTATAGACAGGCTTCGAATATTTTCCAGGCCTTAGTTGTAAAAGTGTTAATTATACCTATGCCTAGGTGTGTTAATGTTTATATAGTTTACTTATCTGTATAACGTTAGTGTATAATAAAGAAATATTAAAAATTTATATTAAAAATATTAAATATTAAAAATAATGAAAATTAAATAAAAAAATAGTGGTATGCTGTGAAAAAATAAACCGCAGCAGCCGTTAGCGCTTCAATAATCATTTTAATAAATTCGTCCGCACATTGGCCTGAACAGAAGCAAACTGAACGACCTTCCAACGTGTGGACGCGATCACAATTTCTTGGCCAATATCTCTGCCAACACATTCGCCAGCGTGTTGGCCAACGTGTAGAGGCGGCATTAGGAGTGGTTCACGACAGTAGTTGAATGGCGGAACTGAACCCACAACCTTTAGAGTTTGTCGAACCGCACCCTGCCATTAAGCTACTGTCGCTTACTACACTCTATTCTATCTCATTCTCTCGCAGGCTAAATCTTATAGATGTATAGGTTTGTCTTTTTTTTAAATATATATGTCATTTTTAAATTCGTATCTCTGGCCACCTATGTTCTAAATTTGAATTTGGTGGCGTGACAATTTTATTGATTTTTTTGTCATTTAAAAATATATTTCGTCAACTGTTTTCAAAATGGATAAAATTGAACAAAGAGTGGTGATAAAGTTTCTTCATATGAAGGGCATGAAGGGGAAAGATATCCATGACGAGTTAAAGAATGTTTTGGATCAATGTGCTCCTTCTTATGCCACAGTAAAAAACTGAGTGGCTGAGTTTAAACGCGGTCGTGAAATTACATGTTATGGTTTTAGCAGATCGACGATTGTAGTTATCTGAAATAGCTGACACTACAGGTATCTCAAAAGAACGGGTACATCATATCCTAAGTAAGGAATTAAATATGAAAACGTTATCGGCCCGTTGGATGCCGCGATTGCTTAAGTACGATCAAAAAAGGATTTGGGTGCAAAACTCAAAAGAATGTCTGGACCGTTTTCAGAGTAATAAGGTCGATTTTGCATCGATTTGTAACAACAGATGAAACATGGGTTCATCATTACACGCCAGAATCAAAAATTCAATCAAAACAATGGACTCAATCAAGATGCCCGGCTCCAAAAAAAGCCATGGCTGTAAAGTCGGCTGGAAAAGTGATGGCTTCCGTCTTTTGGGATACAGATGGGATATTAATGATACATTACCTTCCTAAAGGTCAAACAATTAATGGAGAATACTTCGCTAATCTTCTAGATAAGCTTCATCAATGTATTCAGCATAAACGACCAGATTTCATCTTCCATCAAGACAACGCTAGCAGACATGTGTTAAAGCTATGGCAAAAATCAACGAATTGAAGTATGATTTGCTACCCCACCCACCTTATTCGCCTGATCTAGTGCCATCAGACTTCCACTTATTCCCTAAGCTCAAAACTTTTTCGGCGGACAGAAATTAGCCACAAATTATGAAGTCATAGCCAATGTAAAGGAGTATTTTGCAGGCCTCGAAAGAAATCATTTTATGGAAGGCATTACTGCTTTACAACGAAGATGCAATAAGTGTGTAGAGGTTCACGGAGACTATGTCGAAAAATAAAATTAATTTTATCACGGAAAGTGATGTTACAGTAAATATATAGTAGGAACAGTATGGAAACTTCCTACAAACGCTCGAAACGGCACACTCACACAAACATGCGCAACGACGAGACTTCTAAGCGCTCGTCGCGGTGCTCTCAGTAGCGAGTGTCGTCTCAAAACTTTAAAAATGCCACGAACGTATTGCGTAGTATACGGCTGTTTGAACTCGACTTCATCAAAACCGGAGCTTTCTTGCTTCCTGCTGATTTTGATAGGTAAGAATGATTTTTATTGTCATTGTTATAATCGTTATCGAATTATAAGTCCGTGTAATTGATCATAATGAATTCGTGAACTTATTTGTATATCCAGAATGCGGCGGTTTTGCAGCTATTTAAACCTGATAGTGCAATAGTGGTAACAAAAAGTAAATCCAAGATGGCGGCTGCAATAGGTATCATGTTTTTCGTCATGGGTGCCATTTTCATGGGTTTCGAACATGAAGCTAATACAAAGGGGAGACGGCATAATCAACTGTGCACTGTGATTCTAAGTAGGTCCTGACGTCATCATAGTGGGCGTGGCTTTAGTTAGTATACTGTCAGCATTCGTCCTGTGCGTTTATGTGTTGAAAAAATCGCAAATCGGTGTATTTTCGTAGTATTAAGAAGAAAAGGATGAAGTGTTGTTTTATTGTGTAAAAACTACTCAGATAGACGCTCTGATGTTATGGATGGCATCAAATTTCATTTGTAAATAATTTTACACCTAATTTATTAAAATAGTTCTAGAAAAATCTCTTTGCGTCGGCTTTCAAATATAGTTAAATATATTCGACACTAGATGGCGACACTTTGTCTCATGTGAACTAAAATATAAAGGTCCGTAGAGCTCAGTATTGGTAAAATAATCATACGAAGGTGCTGAAATTTGTTTTGCATTCAGACATAAAGAAATTTTAATCACAAAATATTATTTTTATAGTTTATAATCATTTTGAGAACAGCCCGTATTCTCGTCAAGCATACCTCATAAAAATAACAAAAAGACAGGGCCCTAATTAGAATTCAATTATTTTTCCCAGTAATCCAACTTTTAATATTAAAATGCAGGAAATTGTACTTAGGCTGATTTTTACGAAATGTTTAAGTTATATTTAAGTGACATTCTATATGCAAAGAATCACTTAAATACATTTTAAAATTACACATATACAGTACATACTTAGTGTGGAATAAGCTCAAGGAGACAGAAAGAACACAAAATTTCGCCTTTATAATATTAGTGAGATAAGTAGGATATTTAGTTCAAAATTAAAAATCCTACTTAATATTGAACATAGAATATTTAGTTTCAAAGAGACTTTATTTTATGGATAAAATAAATATTTCTTGAAGGTTGACTTTCCCGAAATGATAAACATATTTAAATTGTATTTAAGTGATTCTTTGCATATAGCATGTCACTTAAATATAACTTAAACATTTCGTAAAAATCAGCCAAGTACAATTTCCTTCATTTTAATATTGAATGTTGGGTAAGTGGGTAAAATAATTGAATTCTAATTGCGGCGCTGTCTTTTTGTTATTTTTAAGAGGTTTACTTGACGATAGATGGCGGCTTGTTCCCAAAATTATTATGAAAACTATAAAAATAATACTTTGGCGATTAAAATTTCTTTGTCTGAATGTACTTGCTTCATAAGATAGACGCTCCGATACTATGGATGGCATCACATTTCATTTGTAAGTAATTTTACACCTAATTTATTAAAATAGTTCTAGAAAAATCTCTTTGCGTCGGCTTTCAAATATAATTAAATATATTTCACAGTAGATGGCGACACTTTGTGTCCTGTGAACTAAAAATATAAAGAGCTCAGTAATGATAAAATAATCATACGAAGGTGATGAAATTTGTTTTGCATTCAGACATAAAGAAATATTAATCGCCAAAAGATTATTTTTATAGTTTATAACATTTTGTGGACATGCTGCCATCTGCCGTCAAGGTAGCTAAGCTACATAGCAACATCGATATGGAAAGATTCGAGTAGTTTTACTATTTATCGGTAGATGTAGATAATGTAAAGGGGGCGGGGCTTTGCATCCCCTCACCCCGCAAATTGTCACGCATTGTTACATAGTAAAATTTAATTACAACGTCTCTTTGTATTTGCTTCATGGTTTCGAAGGTGTTAAAGCCGATAGTGCTGTCGAAATATAAATCCAAGATGGCGGTTGCAATAGGTATCAATTTTTTCGTCATGGGTGTCATTTTCATAGTTTTTGAGTATGTTGAAGCCGATAGTGCTGTCGAAATATAAATCCAAGATGGCGGCTGCAATAGGTATCAATTTTTTCGTCATGGGTGCATCGATCACTAATAAAAAAATATGGGTGTCATTTTCATGGTTTTCGAGGGTGTTGAAGCCGATAGTGCTGTCGAAATATAAATCCAAGATGGCGGCTGCAATAGGTATCAATTTTTTCGTCATGGGTGTCTTTTTCATAGTTTTTGAGTATGTTGAAGCCGATAGTGCTGTTGAAATGTAAATCCAAGATGGCGGCTGCAATAGATATCCATTTTTTCGTCATGGGTGCATCGATCACTAATAAAAAACATGGGTGTCATTTTCATGATATTCGAGGGTGTTGAAGCCGATAGTGCTGTCGAAATATAAATCCAAGATGGCGGCTGCAATAGGTATCAATTTTTTGGTCATGGGTGTCATTTTCATAGTTTTAGAGTATGTTGAAGCCGATAATGCTGTTGAAATGTAAATCCCAGATGGCGGCTGCAATAGGTATCAATTTTTTCGTCATGGGTGTCATTTTCATAGTTTTTGAGTATGTTGAAGCCGATAGTGCTGTTGAAATGTAAATCCAAGATGGCGGTTGCAATAGATATCAATTTTTTGGTCATGGGTGTCATTTTCATAGTTTTAGAGTATGTTGAAGCCGATAGTGCTGTTGAAATGTAAATCCAAGAGGACGGCTGCAACAGGTATTAATTTTTTCGTCATGGGTATCATTTTCATGGTTTTTGAGGGTGTTGAAACCGATTTTTCGCTGTTGCTTTAAAAAAGAACACATAAACTGCAAAGTAGCTGATCTAATTTACAAAAAAAAATAAACAAAATTGGTTTCATAGTACCCTGTCCTTGTTTCCCAACAGTTTATTTAAAAAAAATCCTGTTCATTAGAATGATATTCTTTACACAGTTAAATTCAATAATAAAGAATTCCGTTCTTGTTGTAGCAGACGAAAATATTTTTCTGAAAATAATTTGTAATAATCTATACAAATAAATAAAATTGAAGTGTCTGTTTGTACTGTCAAAATAACAGCTTTTTACTAAATGCATATGCAAGTGAATATGGCACTTATAACTAAATAAAAAATTTTAAAATTTTTGTCTGTCTGTCCGTTTCTTTGTTCCGGCTAATCTTCGAAACGGCTGGACCGATTTTGACGGCACTTTCACTGGCAGATAGCTAATGTCATAAGGAGTAACGTAGGCTACTTTTATTTCAGAAAAAGAATTAGGGTTCCGCGCTAAAATATAAAAATCCTAACACGCGAGCGAAATCGCAGGGAACAACTAGTGAAGAATAAAGGTACGTTTTCGTCACGTACGTTCCCGCCAAAACTTTCAAAAGGTTACGCCGTAATGACTAAGTTAAAGATCTATAGTTCTACAAGTTGTTGTGTGTTAATATTAAATTGTTTTCCGTGTTTAAACTATAGTTTTTTGCTGAGATTACCTATTTAAATTGTAAGCTAGTAATTTAAATTCGATTGATTGATAAAAAAAGCAATATCAAAACATTAAAAGTTACAACCCTATTGCTTCAATGGAGCGTAGGTAACTATATCCTCAACTAGGCTTAGTTTCCATACTGTTCATATTTATACTGTGGTTATGTGTTTTCTTATTAGGCTAGTTACTTATCATCCCGCCCCCGTATATAATGTCATATCTAAACGTTTGTTAAAATAATTATCTTTGAAGCGTGCATAGTTTTATAGATGAATATTGTAATATTTTAATGTTATGTTATTCTTTTTTGTAATTAAGGCTCAAATAAATAAATTATATTTTATGATTTTCTGTAAACCTTGAAATTTTATTTCTAACGCCAAGCAAAGCTCAGTTGTCCAGGTTTATTTTTAATGATAAAAAATGTTTATACTATTTTCTGAATTTTAAAACTAATAATACGATAAAAATGCAAATTACAATTTAACAATTACTACATAAAGATCAACCCATTTCAGGTTGAGGTTTTGCAATCAACGTGCGGTCTGTGCGGACATACAGGGATTACTTTCAATAACACATTACACCATTTCTATTGATTTAAAGTGCATTTTTGCAAGGTATTGTAATCATCATCATCATCATCATTACAGCCCTTCACAAGTCCACTGCTGAACATAGGCCTCCCCCAAAGAATGCCACAAAGCACGGTCCTGAGCCACCTGCATCCATCGACTTCCTGCATATCTTACCAGGTCGTCACTCCATCTAGTAATAAGACTGATTAATTAAAAAATGATAAAATATATAATGATGGATATTAATAAAAAAATTAAAATATCAAGTTATCCTATTATTAAAAGTTTAGAAAATGGATAATAATTCGATTAGAAAATCGAATAAATTAAAAAAAATAATAACATTATGAGATATTTATGAAACTATAAATACTCTCAAATAAATATAAATATCTCGCAATGATTAAAATGCTTTAGATTTAGGATCATTACTAACTTGTACCATTATTTATTCTGCGTAAACACTAAAAGTTATACTTCCACGCCACTTAAAAAAAATTCACTTAGTGGTTAATCATCTCAGAGTCTATTTCTCCTGATGATATCTCGTTTAAGCGAAATACGTGTCGTATAATAGACAGTGGTGCGTTTCCTAGTGTAGAGGTTAGAGTGGTGTTAAAAGTAACCGCATTGGGTAAGAACCCAAATAAAAAGGCCCTATTACAACCACTATTAAAATTGGCTATAATAGTGCATGCAATTGCACCCGCCATATTCTATTTTTTAACGCAGATCTTAGGTAACTAGCTTCCACATCTGTTAATAAATTTTGATCTCTTATAAGTGCCACAACAATAAAGTTAGAAGGAAATTATACAGTTTTGTTTTACTCTAACCAAATCCACTTATCATGCTTTCTAATTATTATCTTAAATCTCCGACAGTTTTTCACCGATTGCTTTAAAATTTCATCAGATCATTAAATTAGAACTCGCGCGTTTATATATTTCAAAAAAAAATTTTGTCTCACAGCAATGCGTCTCTTTACTTGTACCTGACAAGTTTTTTTTTATATAGGAGAGGGGGCAAACGAGCATGCGGCTCACCTGATGGTAAGTGACTACCGCCGCCCATGAACAACTGCAACACCAGGGAAGGAATTGCAGATACGTTGCCGGCCTTTTAAAAAGGAGTACGCTCTTTTCTTGAAGGTCCCTAAGTCGTATCCGTCCGGAAAAATCGCTGATGGTAATCGATTCCACAAGGAAGTCGTGCGAGGAAGAAAACATCTTCTAAATCGCACAGCGGTGGACGGCCAATCATCCAGATGGTGTGAATGGAATCGGGAGTTCTGCCGCGATGTGCGTTCGTGAAATATGGCGGCTGGGATTAATCCGAACAATTCCTAAGAGCACTCCCCGTGGTAGATGTGAAAGAAAATGCAAAGGGATGCAACATCTCTTCGCAGTGTCAATGAATCGAGCCGATCGGAAAGGACTCGGTCGTCGACGATTCGAGCCGCTCTGCGCTGGATGCAGTCAAGTGGAAGGAGCTAGCACTGGGGAGCCCCTGCCCAGAGATGGGAACAGTATTCCATATGAGGCCGAACCTGCGAAACTGCACGTCACTCGATATGTCGACTCCGAGGACTCCGATACTGGCTGAGGCAAGAAGGCGAGTGCCTTGAAACTGAGGAGATACGACAAAGGGGTTCTTTTTAGCGGTAAACGCGCAAACTTTTATATTCTGATGATTAAACTGGACTAGATTTAGTCGCCCCCAATCCGAGACTTTGTTTATCAAAGACTCGACTTCAGACACAAGTTTGTTCCGGTACTCGGCAACGTTTTCCCGAGAAATATTGGCACGGCCAGTGTATAGAGCATCACCAGTGCTGTCATCCGCATAGCAATGAATGTTACCAGTTAGCAACATATCATTGATATGCAGAAGAAACAGTGTTGGTGATAGCACACAGCCTTGTGGAACACCAGCGTTAATATGCTTGTAGTAAGTTAAGATAGTTCTTAATAAAATTGAAAAGACAAGCGAACTCATTCATGGTAAGTGGCTACTCCAGCCAATGAACACCTGCATCCAACTTTAAACAAAGAAGTCTACAAATGTGTTGTCGCCACCTAGGACTAAGATGGAATGCCTCTCAACCTATAATTATATTGCTTTTTTTTACCCTTAAGAGCGAAACAAAGCAATGCACGCACTACAGCATGGCGGTAGAAATAAGCAAGACGGTGATACCTACACAGCGGACTCCTAGTCAAAAGAGGTAGATGATTTCTCCTTCCACACTTCTACTATCGGTTGTATTGAAAATACCCTAAGAAATACTTTACTGACGCCAGTTTATCAGGCCTATTATGATAGTATTAGGGCTCTTCACGGTTTCTCTTTCGCCAAAGAGCCAACGTGACCGCCATTTCAGACGATAACGTGACCTAATAAAACTTCACTCGAGTTCACAACTATATCTCAACATTTGACAGTTTACTTGTACAGATAACCACTAAATTGGCGGTAAGCTATGTAAGTACTGTTTCCGATAAACTAGTTTCTAGTGGTTTGTAGAATATATCGATAGAATATAAAGGCGACTGAGGGAAATGAAACAGGAGATGGGCAGCAGGGCAGCAGTATCTTCCTCATAACAAATAAAAGAACTGCGGTTGCCATCCCGCCTGCTAAGTTAGGTAACTATGACAATTATCCCTCTATGAAAAAAGTCGACTTTTGAATGAATGATGTGGTATAACAAAATCGAGTTACATTACCGAGTTGAGCTTTGTGCGCGATTCTCTTTAATTGCACGATTTTCTTTTCATATTTCCTACACAAGGAGTATGAAAGGCAACTAGCTCATTAAAACATTCCATCTGAATGAACACGCTAGAAAGAATACAAAGCCATTTCTTTAATCATTTTTTTTATAGAATAAAGGTAACAAACGATCACACAGTCCACCTGATGGTAAGTCGTTGCTGTGGCCCAAGACATCTACATCTATCTTCGTTTGCGAATTAAAATGCAGATGCGTTGTCAGCCGTGAGGACTAAGATGGAATGCCTCTTTTTCAGTAAAAAGGATTTCCGGTTATCTACACTCACCATACGAAACACAGCAGCGTTAAGCTGCTATTTTACACTGGTCATTTTCCTGTATTACTTATTCTGAACCTTCTCTGAAAATTTGGCCGGTTATTACAAAATAATCCTGTATAATAAACGATATAAAATAAATATACAGGTAAATTTTTAAGGGTTGTTATTTTGTAGAAGCGTGCCCAAAGTGACAATAGTACTGGAAATTTAAAAAGTCGTGGGTTCAAATCCACCATTTGACTAGGTGCCTATTAAAGTGAACCAACCCTGACAATCCCCCGTGTAGTGGCGGGTAAGAATACTCACTACCCCATATCTTCCCGTGGGTTTCGTAAAAGGCGACAGAGGGAAACTGAGGTAGAGGATGGGTAGCAGGACCTTTCTGATAACAGCAAAACAACAATAAAAAAAACTGTGGTTGCCAACCCGCTGCCAAGCAAAGCAACTATGGCAATATACCCCGCATGAAAGTAACGTAGAGACAGCCCCCAGTACCCGGCGGCCCCGCTATTCCTGGCTACAGTGGCGACCATGGTAACGGCGGGGCAGGGGGTGCTAAGAATTTCCAGTGGAGGTTCGGTTGCCACCTATGACGACTCGACCTGGCAACATATAACGCACGCACCCTGAGGACTGACGAGAAGATCCTGGAGCTGGAAGAAGAGATAGACAATTTGCGTTGGAGTGTCATAGGATTATCCGAAGTACGAAGAGAGGGAGAAGACACGGTCATCCTCGAATCCGGCAATTTGTTCTATCACCGGGAGGGCGACCATCTGTCCCAAGGAGGTGTCGGATTTATCGTCCACAAGTCTCTCGTTAACAACGTTGTAAAGAAATGTGTCGACGAGGGTTGCGTACCTTATACTCAGAATCACCAAACGGTATTCGCTGAAGGTTATACAGATTTACGCACCAACCTCGGCACACCCCGATGAGGAGGTAGAGAAAATGTATGAGGATATCTCTAGAGCCATGCGTTCCTCCAAAACCCACTATACGGTGTTAATAGGAGACGTCAATGCAAAACTAGGCACAAGAGAGAACGGTGAGCTGAAAGTAGGGAAATTTGGAATAGGGCAACGGAACCCAAGGGGCCTGCAGCTGGCCGACTTCATGGAGAAAGAGGGACTCTTTATGATGAACTCTTTCTTCCAGAAGCGGCCCCACAGGAAGTGGACCTGGTCGAGCCCCGACGGTTCGAAAAAAAATGAGATTGACTTCATTATGACGACCAGACGACAACTGTTCAGTGATGTCTCAGTGATCGCGAGGGTGAAAACCGGCAGCGATCACCGAATGGTGAGAGGCACACTAAACCTAAACGTTATGTTGGAGAGGTCACGTCTAATGAAGTCAACGCTCCGTCCCCCTCGTTCTCTAATCCAAAGTCCCGAAACCTTTCAGCTCGAGCTACAAAACCGTTTTCGGTGCCTAGAAGATTGCAATGCAGTGGACGATATGAAAGACAAGCTCGTGGAAACTGTTCATGCGGTCGGAGCTAAGTTTTGCAAGACCCGCCGCAGACTTTCCAACAGTGGTAGAGCCACGCGGCAGCTTTTGCTGTCGCACGGATGGGCCGGCTCGAACCGGGGTGGTACCACGACCTCACAGAATACCAGCGTGAAGTAGAGGTTTACCTCTGCGTTTTGCTTGGTGAGTGCAGGTGGCCGGAGGCCCTTTTTACTGGAAATGAGGCATTCCATCTTAGTCCTCACGGGTGACAACGCATCTACATTTTGATTTGTAATAGAGGATAGGTGTAGATGTCTATGGGCCGCAGCAACCACTTACCATCAGGTGGACTGTGTGCTCGTTTGTCACCCATATCCTATAAAAAAAAAAAAAAAAAAAAAAAAAAAAAAAAAAAAAGATGAACACAAAAACTCTCCGATCACACTCTTAATCTCATGGCTGTTAGACAGGATATGAAGCTGCAGTCTTCAGTAGATTTGACAGCACAGGCAACTGAACAGACAGATCTCTAAATGCATGCGGCGGGACTTACGCAACTTTAATACTGCTCGTATTAAAGAAGCGATCGAGCGGAACCAGGGCTCCAAAGTTTTTGCTAGAGACCTGTTTGCCAGAAAGAGCCAACTGTCGAAGCTGAAGACCGAGTGTGGCAGCGTCGTTTCCGGGACATCTGAGATTTTGAGTGAGATTGAGAGGTTCTATGGGCAGCTGTACACATCATCGTTGGAGCCACACGTAAGTGTGAGTAACGATCCAAGAGCGAGTCTTATCCGACACTATTCCGATGATATCCCGGACATCAGTCTGAGCGAGATTAGAATGGCTCTCCGGCACCTTGAAAACGGCAAGGCCCCAGGCGAGGATGGAATTACAGCGGAGCTTCTGAAAGCGGGTGGAAAACCGGTATTTGAAGTCCTTCAGAAGCTCTTTAATTCCGTCCGCCATGGTGGCACTACACCGGAGGCGTGGAGCAGAAGTATGGTGGTCTTATTCTTCAAGAAAGGTGACAACGCTCTCTTGAAAAACTCTAGACCGATTTCCCTTCTGAGCCGCGTCTACGTGCTATTTTCGAGAGTCATTACGAATCGACTCGCGCACAGACTTGACGACTTCCAGCCTCCCGAACAAGCCGGTTTCCGAAAGGGCTTTAGCACCATAGACTACATACATACCCTTCCGCAAATTGTACAGAAGTCCGAGGAGTACAATTTGCCACTATGTCTGGCGTATGTGGACTATGAGAAAGCCTTTGATTTCGTCGAAATTTGGGTGGTGCTGCAGTCCCTCCAGCGATGCCAGTGCTTGTACAGTAGAGCTACGATGGCTATTCGAGTACAGAACCAGAGTACGAAACCTATCCAATTGCAGAGAGGTGTAAGACAGGGTGACGTGATATCCCCGAAACTCTTCACCGGTGCATTGGAACGCGTTTTCAAGCTTCTGGACTAGAAAGGATACGGTATCAACATCAATGGCGAGTACATCACTCACCTTCGATTTGCCGACGATATAGTCCTTATGGCAGAATCGCTGGAGGGCCTAAGCACTATGCTCAATGACCTCAATAGTGTTTCCCAACGGATAGGTCTTAAGATGAACATGGACAAAACAAAGATCATGTTTAATGTCCATGTCACACCTATGCCGGTAGATGTTGGGGACACTAAGCTCGAAGTTGTTGACGAGTATGTTTACCTGGGACAAATAGTCCGACTAGGTAAGTCCAACTTCGACCGAGAGGTCAATCGGCGGATTCAACTCGGTTGGGCAGCGTTCGGGAAATTACGGCACATCTTCTCGTCAGGTATACCTCAAAACTTGAAAACAAGAAAGTACAACCAGTGCGTGTTGCCAGTGATGACCTATGGTACTAAGACGTGGTCCTTCACTGCTGGCCGGATGAGGAAGCTCAAGGTCGCTCAACGAGCTATGGAGAGGGCTATGCTCGGAGTTTCTCTGCGTGATAAACTTAGAAATGAGGATATCCGCAGTAGAACCAGAGTGACTGACATAGCTCAACGGATTAGTAAGCTGAAGTGGCAATGGGCCGGCCATATAGCTCGAAGAACCGACAACCGTTGGGGAAAAAAGGTTCTCGAGTGGCGGCCTCGTACCGGCGGACGAAGTGTAAGGTGTCCCCCCACTAGATGGAGTAACGACCTGGTAAGATATGCATAATAATCCAACGTCTGCCGTGCGGATGGATGCATGGCTATCGGCAAGCCTAATCGTTAGCGTGCCACACTGCCCTGGGACCGGGCGACCCCAAAATTAGGCCAGCTTTACCCTGGTCTGCGGGGCTCTGCTGGGGGGACAAACCTTTCCCTCGTTATTCGTGTAAACGCAATGGATAATCGTAAAAATAATTTAAATAACCAAAATGGCGGCGATGTGGTTCGCCACCCATCACGTCTCGTTTCTCACGGGGGCGAAAAGCGGCCCACTGAGAGCCGCTTCGCTACGTTGAATGTAAGAGTAAGAATGGATGGTAAGGTAGCTGAAGTATGTCAGATGATGGATGAACGATGCATTGATATTCTGTGCGTGAACGAAACCAAGACGAAAGGATATGATACCACGGTTCATGGCCCCTACACGGCATACTGGTCGGGAGTCCCCCAAACCAGCCGAGGCTGTCAGGGAGTTGGTGTGATTCTTTCATCTCGAATGTAAGTAATGGAGCATGAATGTGTAAGCCCAAGACTCCTCTGGATTAGGTTAAAAGATGGACTCACTCGCTTGTTTATCCTTGGGGTCTATGCACCGACGGATATGCGTGGAGGTGGGTCATTAAAATCACAACAAGAGAGAGAGGAGTTTTGGGGTAGCATGAGAGAGGTCTTGAATAAATGCGGAGAAAATGAACGGATCGTGATGTTAGGGGACTTTAATGGATGGGTTGGAGTAAAGCGTGATGGGTATGAAGGAGTTCTGGATACTTTTGGGGACAAGAGAGAATGAAAATGGGAGAAGCCTGCTTAAAGTATGCTTGGAATGGAATCTGAGCGTGGCCAACACAAGGTTTGACCACAAAAAGATCCATTTGTATACAAGAGATGAAGGTGAGTCTAGAAGTATAATTGATTTTGTAATTGTGTATGAAAGACTGAGGAAGAAAGTGCTAGACACTCGGACATACCGCGGTGTAGGCCTCGACACAGACCACTTCCTGGTCATAGCCCGAATGTGTGGCCTCTTGAAACGGTGGCCGAGCCTACGAGTGTTCTGGACAAAGTAAAAGTGGATAATAAACAAGAAAAAGAAAAGAAAGACGAGTATGTAGAGAAACTGAAAGAAAGTTTTAAAGGCATAGAAGAGATAGGTGTGATTAAAATTTTTTTTATAGGATAAGGGTGACAAACGAGCACACAGTCCACCTGATGGTAAGTGGTTGCTGCGGCCCATAGACATCTACATCTATCCTCTATTACAAATCAAAATGTAGATGCGTTGTCACCCGTGAGGACTAAAATGGAATGCCTCATTTCCAGTAAAAAGGGTCTCCGGCCACCTGCACTCACCAAGCGAAACGCAGAGATAAAAAATTTGTGGGAGACATTTATGAAAGGGGTCGTGAATGTTGCTATTGAGGTATGCGGGGTAGCTAAAAGAAGGAAAGGAATGTGTGGTTGGATTGGTTAGCAACAAAAGCTAACCAAAAGTTCAAAAGGCAACGGAGGACGAGATAAAGGAAGCAAGTATAAAAGATTGAAAACAGCAGCGATAGAAGTTGTGTCTAGAAAGAAAGAAGACCGTAAGGATGATTTCGATAGGAGGCGCACTGAAGATTTCCAGTCAAACATTAAGTTTTTCTCCATCATTACAACATAATCCATCAAAACAGCTAGAGGAAAAACTTCTACCTCGGAGCTGAGTACAATCAGGGGTCAAGATGGGAGCACTATAAAAGAAGAAAAATGTGTAATAAAGAGATGGAAAGAGTATTTTGAAAGTTTGTTTGAAAGAGAGGAAGTGCAGGTACAGCATCCGGCACCTTCCATGGAAACTATTATAAATGTTGATGAAAGTGAGATAAGCATGGCTGAAATAGTGAAAGTGTTGAAAAGCATGAGATTAGGTCCTTACCTGAGGCTACAGGGTATGACAGGATTACCGTCGAGATGCTGAGGGCTGGACAGGGCATAGTGGCTAGTCAGCTGTACCGCCTTTTCAATTTGTGCTGGCGAAATGGGCAAGTACTGGGAGACTTGTGCAAAGCCGTAATTGTGCCATTGTATATGAGAAGGGTAGGACTGCATAAATTACCGCGGTATAAGCCTTCTCAGCGTCGTCGATAAATTGTATGCGAAAGTGTTGATTGAAAGGGTTGTGAATGAAACAGATGAAAAAGTATGAGATGCACAAGCGGGATTTAGAAAGGGAATGGGATGTACAGATCAGGTATTTTCCTTACGGTGCATAGCCGAAAAGTGTTTGCCTAAAAACAAGAAGGTTTATTGCGCGTTCGTGGATCTAGAAAAGGCCTATGATAGAGTGGTGAGGGATGAATTGTGGTCAGCAATGTCCGTGAACGGTGTGAGCAGTATCCTCATACGAGCATTGCAATTTCTTTATAGGGATTCTTGTGCTTGTGTAAGGATAAACGGGGCATACACTGAATGGTTTAATATCGAAAAAGGTGTTAGACAGGGATGTGTAGCGTCACCGTTGCTGTTTAATCCTTCATAGGAGTCCATCTAGGTAGGCTCCCTATTTCTGCAATCAAGCACTTTAGTGATCTTTTTCTTTAAGTTAGTGCGAAATTCACTATGGAGTTATATTTTTTCATAAAATATCCCCTCATTATAATAACGTCGTTAATGATGTTATAGGACCTAAGTTCAACCTTAAAATATTTAAGGTGGAAATTTAAAGGAACTTTCTTTTAAATTTCCACGTTATTTAATATTATAGATAACCCTTTTCTGAAATTTCTAAGACAAACAATTACATGAAATTTTAAGACACTTGCATTTAAGGAGGAAATCCGACGAGTTTTCGTGGATCAACCCTGCCGACTTACTTATTACGTCCCTAAGGGAATTCTAGATATAATCCATAAGGGACCTCTAGAAATAACTTTTCGTAAAGTGCTATTTCTTTTTATCGGTAAATATAGCAATCATTATCCAAGCTCATACATAACCTTAGTCGTTAAGATAAGAGCCTGTACTTGTATTCAAGATTCGTTTTATTTATGGAAATCCATTAAATGTAAACATTTCGTTTTTAAGCCGTGGTCGCTCAAGGGATTAGGACTTGCCTTAAAATTGAAATTTTATTTTATAGTTCGCCAGCAAATAGAGTTAAATCTCAATGAATTGTGGATTTTAATTGCTACTCATACACGTGTTCAAATCGACCGTGTATTGGCGGTGTAAACATATCCACTACCCTTTTTAGGGTTCCGTAGTTATACAACAAGGAACCCATATAGTTTCGCCATACCGTCCGTCCGTGATCTTCTCTTCTCGTGTCAGATACCCTAGGTGCTACAAATCTGTAAGCTGGCATAGTTATAGATATTAATTAGCCTAGAAAAATGTAAAATTAAATCTTTAAAACATTTTTATATTAGGTACTTCACATACAAGTAAATGGAGGATGATTTTTTTTTACTCGTCTATTCCATCATGTGGGGTATGGTTGGATAGTCCGACCATCCTACCAACTAAACCACGATTTTCGGAAATGTAAGAAGTATACATGATAGTAGTATATATAATGAAGTGAAAAGGAAAACTTTCACAGCTAAGTATAATTACGAAGTTAACAAGTATTAGTCGACCAACTTATAAAATGCACTTGGATTAGTAAAAATTTCGTTACAATTCCATAGAAAATGACTATATTATATGAATAAAACTAGCTGCATTATAACTTTTTACTGTAATTGTAAACTGTTAAAAATAAACATTTTATGAAGAAAACGGCTTAAATGCAATACTGTTATAGCTTTAGATTTTCATTTGCGGGATAGGCAGGGAGGATCTTTTTTACTTACTTACTACTTTCACTTATTTTTAGATGGTAGTTACTGTAGGCCTGATTCAAAGTATTTATGCAATCATATAGCCTCATACAGTTTCATTCGTCACACTCTTGGTTTACGTGGGTGACCTCATGATAATTTAGAGCAGTGGTGGTTTAAGTGAAAGTTCGTTGCGTTCATATATGTATATCTTATTTTTGCACTGCTGGGATAGATAGTCAACTATGATCATCTTTGTACCTTGGCATGTGAATGATTTGATGTAAATTGTATTATTTTCAAAATCGAAATCTTTTTTGAATAACACTCCCTATAAGTCTGATTTAAAAATAAGTCCTTCGGTTACAATCTTCCTATTTGGGCCAATTTTTAGTCGTTATAGCAGTCAAAAAGCGTACTCGCTTATTATGCTCCTTATCAAGAAAGCCCACGTATTGGGACGAGTTACTACGGAACCCTACCTATAGATAGCGCGTCGCCCGACACCCACTTGCCAGTTATTTTTTCCTTGTTTTTTTATTTTAGAACATGCTTTAATTACCAAGAGTCTTCTGCTTTTTAATTTTGATCAAGAATATCATTTTATTTGCTTTTAAAAAATGACAAAAAAGAGGATATCTACGGAGTTACTTTCGCAGTTTCTAAAACATATACCTACCTACAGAGGAAGTTCATTTTGCAACGGTAGTAAATTTTAAAAAATGTTGACATTTGACAAACGAAATTTCAATTTCTTACGTCGAGAAATAAAGAGTTTTATTTAATTTCATTATATTTTATATCATTCTGTAGATGTCTTAAGAGGCAACAAAGGGAAACAAAACTGAAGCTAGGCTGCACAGTCTGTTCCATAACAACTAGAAAATAAGCTAAATTTCAAGGACATAGAGATGAAATTTAGAGTAGCGTATTGTCCTCTTTCTATCTTTCATTAGAATTTTTTGCCAATTTAGAACTGGCTCTAGAAAATATTGGATCTGAGACATTTCGTAATCATGGGATAATTTAACACGGGCTTGGTCAAAAATTCTATTCGTTCACCAAAAACTTCGTAAAATAATTGAGTCAGCTAATCTCAACAATCTTCCTTTAATTGTCATTAAAAAAAATTTCATGGTATAACAACCAGCCGCTGATTTTTTAAAAGACCCTGAAAAGGCTTATTAATGGTTCAGAAAGCGATGTTTAAAACCATAATAATATAGGTGTATTGTAATATAAATAAAAACAAAAACATTTACATATAAAGCGTTATTTTACGCTTGCTACGGCTGAAAAACCGTTTTGTGCTTTACGCCCTTTGTAATCCGAAGTGTCAGCATACTCGTAGTTTAATTAAGGTTGCAGCAGCTGACGTTGCTAAAGCTTACATATTCATTAGCTCAGTAAGCGCATCGCTCTGTATGTATATTTGCATACAAATGTCGCATAAAATGCTTAAAACGTTATTGCGTCTGTTACAATAACACCCGTAGCTCATGCCTCTAGTAGTATCAGCCGCAGATTTGTATATATTATTTAAAATGAATAAATCAAAATAATGTCGAGTTAATTAATGAAAATATTATAGATATTGTAGAAAAAGATAAGGCCGAGATTGACTTTTATTCCCAAAATGCCGCCCCCTAAAACCTTATACCGCCACGATATAGAATAGATGAAATTTTATAACTATAACGTATTTATAATATTATAGAATACATGACTAACAATAACCCCAATGAATGAGGTTATTTCTTATGTATAATTTAATTTTCTACACTGTAAATTATTATAAAATATGATTTAAAAATGTTCCGCTGGGTTTCTTCCTGGTTTTTCCCTGGTTTTTAGAGGATTTTTCGAACCGATGCAATGGTAAAACATAAATAACTTTCAAGCAAGTATAACTTGTAATCTATGTTGAATAAAAATATTATATACAATTCTTAGACTACTCTATGACTGTAAAAAGTATAAATAAATATACTTCAAGTTTTTCAGCATGCAATAGGGAAAAACATTTTTGGGGTTAAGGTACGAGATTAACAAAAAATAAAGGAATAAGAAATACATACATAAACACTCACGCCTGTCACCCATAGGGGTAGGCAGAGACTACGGACTTCCATTTGGCACGATCCTGACACACCTCTCTCGCTTCCTCCACATCCATATACCTACGCATACACGCTCGTCGGTTAAGGGTACTCCTAATCTGGCCCATTTTTAATGTATCGCCGATTTGGTCGATAAACTTTCGTCTAGGGCGTCCCTTCCCGACCCTGCCGTTCACTTCTGCAACATAAATTTGCTTTGTCACTCTTTCCTCTTTCATTCTTTCTACATGACCAAACCACCGAAGCATTCGTTTTTTAATCCTGGTCACAACGTCATCTTGCAAACCACACTTTTCTCTTATCACACTATTTCTCACCCTGTCATTTAGATTCAGCCCTGGCATACTCCTTAAGGACCGCATTTCTACAGCATTTATTCTACTGTCATGCTTCTTCTGCCAGACCCAACTTTCACTACCATACATTAGAGTAGGGACTAACACAGCACTATGAATTGCCATACGTGCCTTATTTGACACATTCTGACTCCTCATAATAGCGTGTAGAGCCCCATTCACTCTATTTCCTGCGTTCACTCGTCGTTCTATATCCTTATCATATCTACCATCCCTGCTAAATAAACATCCCAAATATACAAACTCATCCACTTGCTCAATCAACTCCCCTTCTATTCTTATTTCGCATAACGTTTAACGTTATGCGAAATAAGAATAAGAAAAACAACGGAATAAGAAAAACAACAAAAATATTAGATTTAAATATATTATATATTAGCAAAATTAATATGTAGATCAAAATGGAGGTGGACAGGTCACGTTGCATGAGCTGAAGATGGACGTTGGAGTGAGAGAACCATCCAATGTTGTCCTCGCGAAGTACTACGGCGGACACGCGGTAGGCCCACGCGCAGGTGGTGCGGTGACATTGTGGCCACGGTTGGCCACATTAGGATGAGGCTTGCACAGGGTAAAAATAGCAAAATATGGGGGAGATCTTCACCCGCAAATAGGTACATGAAAAAAAACATGTCTGCAGTTTACACGCGGTAGAAATGAAACCTTGAAATGACATTAAATAATTATAAAATAAAAATATTTCACAGCAAATGATTTATTTAATGTGATCATTTTCAACTACAAGTGCGGCATAAATAAAAGATTAATTAAAATTTTAACTGTTTATTTTAGCACTTAAAAATTATATTCACCATCTTTAAAGCACCGCACAAAGAGGAGGACGAAAAAATAAGAAAAAAATATTCTTTATTTAAATACTAGTAATGCTAAGTTCGCACCCTGCCTTTAGGCTACTGTCGAATACTACACATTATTTATTCTATCTCATTCTGCCGCAGGCTAAATCCTATAGACGTATCCTATATGTAGATGTAGATCCAATTGTCTTAGTGTCGCTTTTTTGTTTCATCCAGTTTTAAATCACAACGATACTAAAGAAGTTTTCACTTCAAAAATGTTAATTGTGTTAGGAGTGGTTCACGACAGTAGTTGAATGGCGGAACTGAACCCACAACCTTTGGAGTTTGTCGAACCGCACCCTGCCATTAAGCTACTGTCGCTTACTACACTCTATTCTATCTCATTCTCTCGCAGGCTAAATCTTATAGATGTATAGGTTTGTCTTTTTTTGTTTAGCGTTTTCGTTTCATCAAGTTTGAAATCACAACGATGCTAAAGAAGTTTTCAATAATCATGCATAGTATAAAAATAATCTTTAAATTGTTCTATTGTCATTTACATAATTTAGGTACCATTATTTTAAATTTTATTTTATTATTTGGTATTTGATAATTAAATAATACAATATTCAAGAATGAAAAAGATAGACAGGCTGTGTTGAAAAAATTTAACGCAAATGTTTTGGATGTCGATCTAGTGCAAATGGTTTTATCAAACCCCAAATCAAAGATGTCAAGAGAGTTATTCTGACTTGCTTCTAGGACGGAATAATTATCTTCTCTATCTAGTATAAGTTTCTTTTTAGGTTAGTAATTTAACTAGTACTCTCAATTATTCATTTTTATTTAGTTATAGTGTTAGCAGTAATTAGTATAAGACATGATGGGATTGGCATGTCATTTTGACAAAAATCCCAAAAACAAATTAAAGAAAAAAAAGAATACAATATAATTATTGTTTTTAATCTGTTACCGACATTATTTAATTAAATTTATGGTTTATTGTACATACATAACTAATCAATTCTTACTAATGTCATATCTAAACTTTTGTTAAAATAATTATCTTTAAAGTGTGCAGTTTTACAAATGAATATTGTAATATTTTAATTCCATGTAATTCTTTTTTTTAATAAAGGTTCAAATAAATAAATAAATTCTATTTTATGAACTTCTGCCTCTCTCTGCCTCTAAGCCTTGAAATTCTTTTTCTAACGCCAAGCAAAGCTCAGTAATTTTATTAATAAAAAATGTTTGTACTTTTTCCTGAATTTTAAAATTTGAATTTGAAATTTCCTGAATTGAAGTTGGTTTTGCAATCAACGTGCGGTCTATGCAGACATACAGGTATTACTTTCAATGACACATTAGACTATTTCTTTTGTTTTAAAGTGCATTTTTACAAAGTATTGTAATAAGATCTATGATTATAGTATTATTAAAAGTTTATAAAATCGATAAGAAATCGATTAGAAAATGGAATAAATTAAAAAAATAATAACCTAAATACATAATCACAAATAAATATAAATATCTCGCAATGATTAAAATGCTTTAAATTTAGGATCATTATTAATTGAGTTGGGTATTACTTCTTATTCTGGTAATTGCGTATAAATACTTGTACTATTAGCTTTACTCTGTGTAAATACTAAATAGTTATACATCCAACGCCACTTAAAGAATTTTCACTTAGCGGTTAGTTATCTCAGAGTCTATTTCTCCTGATAATATCTCGTTTAAGCGAAATACGTGTCGTATAATAGACAGTGGTACGTTTCCTAGTGTACAGGTTAGAGTGATGTTAAAAGTAACCGCATTGGGTCAGACCTCAAATAGAACGGCCCTATTACAGGTTTACAGCCACTATTAAAATCGGCTATAATAGTGCATGCAATTGTAGTGAGAGGAAGACGCTCTTCAAACTAGGTAATACCCGCTATTTTTTATTTTTCAACGCAAATCTTAGGTAACTAGCTTCCACATCTGTTAATAAATTTTGATCTCTTATAAGTGCCACAACAATAAAGTTAGAAGGAAATTATAAAGTTTTGTTTTACTCTAACCAAATCCACTTATCATGCTTTCTAATTATTATCTTAAATCTCCGACAGATTTTCATCGATTGCTTTAAAATTTCGTCCGACAGATAGATTCGTCAGAGTTTTTATATATTTACAAAAAACGTTTGACTCACAGCAATGCGTCTCTTTACATGTACCTAAATAAAATTGAAAAGACAAGCGAACTCATGGTAAGTGGCTACTCCAGCCAATGAACACCTGCATCCAACTTTAAACAAAGAAATCTACAAATGTGTTGTCTCCACCTAGGACTAAGATGGAATGCCAGCCTGTAATTATATTGCATTCTTTACCCTTCAGAGCGAAACAAAGCAATGCACGCACTACAGCATGGCGGTAGAAATAAGCAAGACGGTGATACCTACACAGCGGACTCCTAGTCAAAAGAGATAGATGATTTCTCCTCCCTAAGTTCCACTATAGGTTGTATTGAAAATACCCTAAGAAATATACTTTACTGACGCTAGTTTTTCAGGCCTATTATGATAGTATTAGGGCTCTTCAAAGTTTCTCTTTCGCCAAAGGGCCAACGTGACCGCCATTTCAGACGATAACGTGACCTAATAAAAATTCAATCGACTTCATAGCTATATCTCAACATTTGACCGTTTACTTTTACAGATAACCACTAAATTGGCGGTAAGCTATGTAAGTACTGTTTCCGATAAACTAGTTTCTAGTGGTTTGTAGAATATATCGATAGAATATAAAGGCGACTGAGGGAAATGAAACAGGACATGGGCAGCAGGGCAGCAGTATCTTCCTCATAACAAATAAAAAACTGCGGTTGCCATCCCGCCTGCTAAGTTAGGTAATTATGGCAATTATCCCTCTATGAAAAAAGTCGACTTTTGAATGAATGATGTGGTATAACAAAATCGAGTTACATTACCGAGTTGAGCTTTGTACGCGATTCTCTTTAATTGAACGATTTTCTTTTCATATTTCCTACACAAGGAGTATGAAAGGCAACTAGCTCATTAAAACATTCCATCTGAATGAACACGCTAGAAAGAATACAAAGCCATTTCTTTAATAATTTTTTTATAGAATAAGGGTACCAAACTTAGAGTATTCAGTTAGTTTAATACTCTAAGGTAACAAACGATCACACTGTCCACCTGATGGTAAGTAGCTGTGGCCCAAGACTAGATGTCTTCGTTTGCGAATTAAAATGCAGATGCGTTGTCAGCCGTGAGGACTAAGATGGAATACCCCTTTTTCAGTAAAAAGGGTTTCCGGTTCCCTACACTCACCATACGAAACACAGCAGCATTAAGCTGCTATTTTACACTGCTCATTTTCCTGTATTACTTATTCTGAACCTTCTCTGAAAATTTGGCCGGTTATTACAAAATAATCCTGTATAATAAACGATATAAAATAAATATATAGGTAAATTTTTAAGGGTTGTCATTTTGTAGAAGCGTGTAATGTCGGAACTCGGAAGGTGCTGAATGAAGGAGACGTGTTGCTTGTACAAGAACTTTAATTATACTGTTCCTATTCTATACTTAATACTAATGTTATAAATGTATATTGTCGGAGGTAAATGGGAGTCTACAGGGCACTACAAGCGTGCCCAAAGTGACAATAGTACTGGAAACTTAAAAAGTAGTGGTTTCGAACCCACCATTTGACTAGGTACCTATTAAAGTGAACCAATCCTGACAATCCCTCGTGTAGTGGCGGGTAAGAATACTCACTACCCCATATGGGGTAGTGAGTATTCTTACTACAATCTTACTATTATATAATATTACAATCTTCCCGTAGGTGTCGTAAAAGGCGACAGAGGGAAACTGAGGCAGAGGATGGGTAGCAGCATCTTTCTGATAACAGCAAAACGACAATAAAAAAAACTGCGGTTGCCAACCCGCTCGCCAAGTCTCTCTCTCACATGAAAGTAACGAAGAGACGGCCCGCAGTCCCCGGCGGCCCCACTATTTCTGGCTACGGTGGCGATCATGGTAACGGCGGGGCAGGGGGTGCTAAGAATCTCCGATGGAGGTTCGGTTGCCACCTACGACGACTCGACCTGGCAACATATAACGCACGCACCCTGAGAACTGACGAGAAGATCCTGGAGCTGGAAGAAGAGATAGACAATTTGCGCTGGAATGTTATAGGATTATCCGAAGTCCGAAGAGAGGGGGAGGACACGGTAATCCTCGAATCCGGCAATTTGTTCTATCACCGGGAGGGCGACCATCTGTCCCAAGGAGGTGTCGGATTTATCGTCCACAAGTATCTCGTTAACAACGTTGTAAAGATTGGGAGTGTGTCGACGAGGGTTGCGTACCTTATACTCAGAATCACCAAACGGTATTCGCTGAAGGTCATACAGGTTTACGCACCAACCTCGGCACACCCCGATGAGGAGGTGGAGGAAATGTATGAGGATATGTCTAGAGCCATGCATTCCTCCAAAACGCACTAGTGTTAATAGGAGACTTCAACGCAAAACTGGGCACAAGAGAGAACGGTGAGCTGAAAGTAGGGAATTTCGGAATAGGGCAACGAAACCCAAGGGCCAAGCAGCTGACCGACTTCAAGGAGAAAGAGGGACTCTTTATGATGAACTCTTTCTTCCAGAGGCGGCCCCACAGGAAGTGGACCTAGTCAAGCACCATCAGTTCCACAAGAAATTAGGTTGACTTCATTATGACGACCAGACGACTACTGTTCAGTGATGTCTCAGTGATCGCGAGGGTGAAAACCGGCAGCGATCACCGAATAGTGAGAGGCACACTGAACCTAAACGTTAAGTTGAAGAGGTCACGTCTAATGAAGTCAGCGCTCCGTCTCCCTCGTGCTCTAATCGAAAGTCTGGAAACCTTTCAGTTCGAGCTACAAAACCGTTTTCAGTGCCAAGAAGATCGCAATGCAGTGGTCGATATGAATGACAAGCTCGTGGAAACTGTCCATTCGGTCGGAGCTAAGTTTTGCAAGACCCGCCGCAGAAGAACACAAAAACTCTCCGATCACACTCTTAACTCATGGCTGTTCGACGGGATATAAAGCTGCAGTCTTCGGTAGATTTGATAGCATACAGGCAACTGAACAGACAAATCTCCAAATGCATGCGGCGGGACTTACGCAACTTTAATACTGCTCGTATTAAAGAAGCGATCGAGCGGAACCAAGGCTCCGAAGTCTTTGCTAGAGATCTGTTTGCCAGAAAGAGCCAACTGTCGAAGCTGAAGACCGAGTGTGGCAGCGTACCGTTTCCGGGACACCTGAGATTTTGAGTGAGATTGAGAGGTTCTATGGGCAGCTGTACACATCATCGTTGGAGCCACACGTAAGTGTGAGTAACGATTCAAGAGCGAGTCTTATCCGACACTATTCCGATGATATCCCGGACGTCAGTCTGAGCGAGATTAGAATGGCTCTCCAGCACCTTAAAAACGGCAAGGCCTCAGGCGAGGATGGAATTACAGCGGAGCTTCTGAAAGCGGGTGGAAAACCGGTACTTGAAGTCCTTCAGAAGCTCTTTAATTCCATCCTCCATGGTGGCACTACACCGGAGGCGTGGAGCAGAAGTGCGGTGGTCTTATTCTTCAAGAAAGGTGACAACGCTCTCTTGAAGAACTACAGACCGATTTCCCTTCTGAGCCGCGGCTACGTGCTGTTTTCGAGAGTCATTACGAATCGTCTCGCGCGCAGACTTGACGACTTACAGCCTCCCGAACAAGCCGGTTTCCGAAAGGGTTTTAGCACCATAGACTACATACATACCCTTCGGCAAATTGTACAAAAGTCCGAGAAGTACAATTTGCCACTATGTCTGGCGTATGTGGACTATGAAAAAGCCTTTGGTTCCGTCGAAATTTGGGCGGTGCTGCAGTCCCTTCAGCGATGCCAAGTTGACTGTCGGTATATCGAAGTGCTGAAGTGCTTGTACAGTAGAGCTACGATGGCTATCCGAGTACAGAACCAGAGTACGGAACCTATCCAATTCCAGAGAGGTGTAAGACAGGGTGACGTGATATCCCCGAAACTCTTCGCCGCTGCATTGGAAGACGTTTTCAAACTTCTGGACTGGAAAGGATACGGTATTAACTTCAATGGCAAGTAAATCACTCACCTTTAATTTGCCGACGATATAGTCCTTATAGCAGAATCGCTGGAGGACCTAAGCACTATGCTCAATGACCTCAATAGTGTTTCCCAACGGACAGGTCTTAAGATGAACATGGACAAAACAAAGATCATGTTTAATGTCCATGTCACACCTATGCCGGTAGATGTTGGGGACATTAAGCTCGAAATTGTTGATACCTGGGACAAATAGTCCGACTAGGTAAGTCCAACTTCGACCGAGAGGTCAATCGGCGGATTCAACTCGGTTGGGCAGCGTTCGGGAAATTACGGCACATCTTCTCGTCAGGTACACCTCAAAACTTGAAAAGAAGACTGTACAACCAGTGCGGGTTGCCAGTAATGACCTATGGTACTGAGACGTGATCCTTCACTGCTGGCCGGATGAGGAAGCTCAAGGTCGCTCAGCGAGCTATAGAGAGGGCTATGCTCGGAGTTTCTCTGCGTGACAAACTTAGAAATGAGGATATCCGCAGTAGAACAAGAATGACCGACATAGCCCAATGGATTAGTAAGCTGAAGTGGCAATGGGCCGGCCATATAGCTTGAAGAATCGACAACCGTTGGGGAAAAAATGTTCTCGAGTGGCGGCCTCGTACCGGCGGACGAAGTGTAGGGCGTCCGCCCACTAAATGGAGTGACGACCTGGTAAGATATGCAAAAAGTCGATGGATGCAGGTGGCTCAGGACCGTACTTTGTAGCATTCTTTGGGGGAGGCCTATCTTCAGCAGTGGACTTGTGAAGGGCTGTAATGATGATGAATCCTGACAAAAGTATCAAAGTAATATTTTTCTCTTTTTAAAGCCGTGGTAGCTCAGGAGCTAAGCGCTCGCTATAAATTTCACAACACACGAGCAGCTCAGGTTCGATCCCCGCCGGCACCAATTAGATTAGTAATTGCAATTTGAAGGGCTGACTTACCACGTGCTGGGCTGTGAAGGAGAACGTCGTGAGGAAACCCGCATTTCTCAGATATTGCAAACAAAATACTTCCAAATCATGTGAATTCCGTCAACACGCATTGGGGCAGCGCGCTGGACTCCTTGTGTCTTGTAGGATTTTACCCTATCAGAAATGAGAGAAGCCCTGTGCCAGTAGTAAGACATATGTAGGTTTTAACTTTAACTTTACTTATATTTTTCTCGAAAATGCTATAAAACTAAGCAGCATCGTATCAGTTTATGCTAAGCAGTCACAAAAAAAATCTGTGTTACAATCTGCCTAGCGTTCTATAAATTTTCGTTGCTAAATCTCAGTCGATTTTGATTTGAGTGTTATCCTAGGTGAATTTACCTATCAGTCGTCGCAGGACTACAAAATAATCCTGTAACGATGAATTATGATATAGATAACTTTGTATAATTTAATATATATTTAGACAAACAAAAAAGGGACTCGAACTCGCCATCTCGCCGAAGTCAAATGCTCTACCGAAATGAATGCTCAAAAATTAGTAAATGCTCTACCGACCGAGCTATAAAACGTCACCGGCACCGATACAAAATAAATAATTTCTAATTATAAAACACCAAATATTGGAGCGAAAGGCGACATAATATAATATAATATTACGTTAGCATTCTCATTTGTAATAATTCGATTGTGAATGGGATGTGTTGCTAATAACATTTCATATATAATCAGACCAAGGTTTTGCGTATAAATTGAATGGAAACCAGCAATATAGGCGGCATTATTACTCAATACATGGGTGAGTGCGTGCGCGTATGTGAATTATTTTTAAGAGCCTATCATCTACCAAAATTCTAAACATAGATATCTAATTCTAAAACTTATTTTAGTTTCATATCATTTTATATGTGTCATTTTAATACCTATCTAATACCAGATAATACTCTCATAACTATTAAAATAAGTGAACACTACTTAGTAAAGACTTTACGTTATAAGATACTCATGGGACGTATTAAAAGTAAATATAAATAGTTTGGAAATCCAAAAGTGAACGCCTCACGAGGTTTTTATTCAATTTTGATGAAAAAATAAATTGTATTCCTAACTTTTAAAATATATTATTTACGTGTTTTAAATTTAGCGCTCTATTATTTAACGACTAGTGTCACCTACGGAGAAAAAAAAATAATAATGTTTACCAAAATAAATCGATTACAAATTCAAATTAAAAATGAAAAATAATTTATTTGTATTCACACAAAGTATAAAATCGATATAGGCTGTATGGTACATTTGTACCTTTGTATATCAAGGGCTACACCAAAAAAGTACTACTATTAAAAATTTAAAGGCGCTTTAGCGGTTAGCCTTTAAATTTTTAATAGCAATAAAGCTTACAAAACTTGAAACTCATTTATTGATAAACTACGCGTACTAGTTCCTATATATAAAAAGTACTCTGTGCCTATTTCATGTCAATAGTCTAGTAACTATTGACATGAAATAGGCAACAAGTTGATGTAACTCTAACTGGAGCTAACAAAAAAAACCTAATCTCGATACGTCAATTTTTTCGAGAGTTATCGTGGCCACATACAAAATCAACATCCGAACGTCCTCGTAAAAAAATTTTTCAAACCGTTTTTTATCAAACTAGCAATATAAATTGATTTTTTAGAAAATATAAGTTTAGCAGTTTTCTTGGTATACGGTTACTCATATCATCATATAAGTGCAATATGTTTATGATAGAAACATTTTAAGACCACAAAATTGCTTGACCTTGACGTGTTGAGAGTAAGGAGAGTAATAAAAATAACGCTTCGCATTATGAGGCGTGAAATACAATATATATCATCAAAATAAGTTAAGTGTCTATATGCAAACCGACAGCAACACCGCCCATTACAATGCAACATAGGGCAGCCTCACTGCAACATCAAGTTTGCAGGTACTAAAAGAATTATCACGACGCGACGTACAGAATGACGATAACGGTTAAGACTCATTGAATGACCTAAGCTAGTTGTCTACGCAGTTCTTTATACTGTGAGAACGAGAGGAGAGTTTTAACGCCTATTAGTTAACTACCCTGGACAGTATTTCATGCCGGCACACCGCCTGCAACTTTACAAGGCGCAGGTTCGGCCTGACATGGAATACTGTTCCCATCTCTGGGCAGGGGCCCCCAGTGGCATCTCCTTCCACTTGACCGCATCCAGCGCAGAGCGGCTCGAATCGTCGACGACCGAGCCCTTTCCGATCGGCTCGATTCATTGGCACTGCGAAGAGATGTTGCATCCTTTTGCATTTTCTTTCGCATCTACCATGGGGAGTGCTCTGAGGAATTGTTCGGATTAATCCCAGCTGCCAAATTTCACGAACGCACATCGCGGCAGAACTCCAGATACCATTCACACCATCTGGAGGATTGGCGGTCCACCACTGTGCGATTTAGATGTTTTCTTCCTCGCACGACTTCCTTGTGGAATCGATTACCATCAGCGATTTTTCCGGACCGATACGACTTAGGGACCTTCAAGAAAAGAGCGTACTCCTTTTTAAAAGGCCGGCAACGCATCTGCAATTCCCTCCCTGGTGTTGCAGTTGTTCATGGGCGGCGGTATTCAGTTACCATCAGGTGAGCCGCATGCTCGTTTGCCCCCTCTCCTATAAAAAAAGCCCTTACTCTTAACACTACACTAACACTTAACAATATTTATGCGGACAATTTATTCCACTCCAGCTAAACCACGGATCTCTATTACATAGGCTGCACTAAAAGTATCGGGAATGGAATATTTCCACTGTTCCTGTCATATTAAATTTTTTTTAATTGAAAACTTCTTGGTTTTAAAAATCGAATACCATTTATTTATTTAAAAAAAGATTCTCGGTCTTGTCACAAAGTTTTGTCAAACTTGTTTAGTCGTTAAGAAAATGGAATTGACTCGAGAAAATTCAAGAGCGATAATTTATTATGACTTTCGAAGTGGTTTAACACAAAAACAGTGTGTTGACCGATGATTTCTACATTTAGTGATGAAGCCCCATGCAAAACCACAATTTATCGCTGGTTTGCTGAATTTCAACGTGGACGTGTCAAGCTCAGTGATGATCCCCGTCAAGGTCGTCCAAAAACTGCAGTCACCCAAGAAAACGTAGATGCTGTGAGTAAGCTGATTGAGGAAGATCGACATGTGACATACCGCGAAATTCAAGCAACTTTAGACATTGGCATGAGTCAAATACAAATAATCTTGCATGAACAATTAGGTGTAAAAAAGTTGTTTTCCCGATGGATACCGCATTCGCTCTGTGAAGAGCAAAAAACGGCTCGCGTTACTTGGTGCGTCAGAACTCTCAAAGATTCCACGCAGAATTCTCAAATGCTGTATACAACATCGTATCAGATGACGAATCCTGCATATACGCGTACAAACCCGAAACAAAAAACCAGAAAAATTGTTCGTTCACGGAGTGTTGCAAAAAAAGTAGTGTCCACGTTTGTCTCCAAAACCGGCCATGTTACGATTATTCTTCTTGAGGGACAAAGAACGGTTAATGCAGAATGGTATGCTAGCATTTGTTTGCCACAGGTCGTTTCTGAACTCCGTAAAGAGAACTGCAACCGCCGCATCATCATCCATCACGACAATGCTAGTTCTCACACCGCACACAGAACAAAAGAGTTTTTAGAGCAAGAAAACATAGAATTATTAGACCATCCGCCGTACAGCGCCGACCTAAGCCCTAATAATTTGTATACTTTCCCTAAAATAAAGAATAAATTGCGTGGACAGAGATTTTCATCACCTGATGAAGCTGTGGACGCCTACAAAACGGTCATTTTGGAGACCCCAACTTCCGAATAGAATGGTTGCTTCAATGATTGGTTCCATCGTATGGAAAAATGTGTCAAATTTCGCGAAGAATAATTCGAAAAGCAATAAATACATTTTTAAATAGTAATGTTGTGTCACTTCCTTGATTCCCGAAATTTTCAGTGCCGCCCTCGTATTCTTTAGGGCGAATTCGACCATTGTATCCTGCGAATAAAATCACTAATTTAAATTTAGAGCACTTTTTACCAAATCTTAATCCAGGAGTTATTCCTGTCTATTAGAGATTAAATATCTATACTGACAAAATTCATGGTTAACCAGTTAGCCCAGATTATTTTAATAGCGGCCACTACATTTTAACAGTTGTTTTCGTATGCTTTGTTGAAAAAGTAATATATTTTACACTTGTGCGGATCAAGTCCCCAATAAATAGACTTGATCTGGACAAAGCATATTAAATGGTTCTGCCTATTCAATATTTTTTTTGTAATCATAATTGTATATATTTTTACTGTTGCATAGAATTAGTAATCGAAATAACCGCCTTTTAATGAGCAATGAGGATTATTTGCATGCCGATTAATAAACAAAATCTACATTTAAAATATTCTTGAAAATCAGACACCTATCTATTGTCATAGTATAATTATGGGTGATTTTCATACTTGTCTTTTAAAAACCAACACCAGATCTATAAAACTAAAATCTGTTATCGAAGCAGTAAATTCAAAACTTCTTCCTACTTCTGCCACACACTTTTTCCCGAACTGTGCTCCTTCTCTTCTCGACATAATGTTTGTGTCTTCACTTGACCTTGTTCATAAATTTGGGCAATATGCTGCTGATTCTTTTTCCTATCATGACCTTTTATACTTGTCTTACAAAATCCGTCCCCCTAAAGCTAAGTCAAGGATCCTACTTCAGCGTAACTTTAATGACTTGGACTTGAAGCAGCTTTGAAATGACGCTCGAAAAATTGATTGGAGTGTAGTCGTCAATGCTTCCACTGTTGATGAACAGGTAGCTTTGTTCAACTCTTTGTTAATTCAGCTTTATGACGTTCATGCTCCTGTTCGTCCAGTGCGTGTAAAGCATCCTCCTTCTCCGTGGCTGACTGATGATATAAAAAAATCATCCACATTAAAAATTGTACCAAAGCGAAATACAAGTCAGTTCCTAGCGACCTGAATCGAGAGAAGTGTAGATTAGTACGGAATCGTTGCAACAATCTGTGTAGAAAAGCACAACGACGCCATATCCATGAATCAGGACAAGATCCTGACCCTGCTAGGGTCTGGAAATTTCTTAAGTCTTTAGGAGTTGGGAAATTACGACAAAATTTCACTCACCTTAACTTTGATCCCAATCAACTTAATTTGCATTTCTCATCTTCGTCTTGCATTAACGATAAATCAAAACACAATACTTTGGATTCTCTTTCAAAAGCTCCCGCTCCGGACACCTCTGCTTTTAATTTTAGTCAATTTAACAGTTGTGATGTTATGAAAGCCATAATGTCCATTCATTCAAATTCAATTGGTAGTGACTGCATTAGTCGGAAAATGGTCATCCCTCTCATTGATCTCCTTTCACCTGTAATCACTTCCATCCTGAATAATTCACTGAATTCTTCTATTTTCCCTTCAGCTTGGAAATATGCATTTGTAGTTCCTCTTCCGAAAAAGTCGAATCCGTCTAGTTTTTCTGATTATAGACCTATCTTTATCTTGCCTTTCCTTTCCAAAGTTCTTGAACGTCTTGTGCACAATCAATTAAGCATCTATCTTTTAAAACATAATCTTTTAAATCCTTTGCAATCCGGTTTCCGTCCTGGCCATAGTACGACTACTGCACTTTTACAAATCACTGATGATATTCGGTATGGTATGGAGAAACAAAAGCGTACCATTCTTAAGTTACTTGATTTTAGTAATGCATTTAATACAGTAGATTTTGATATCTTGTTGGGCATCCTGCGCTTTCTCAACATATCTCCAACTGTAGTTGACTGGTTTCGAAGTTACTTGTTTGGTCGCCGACAGCGCATTCAAGTGCAAGATGTTTTTTCCACCTGGACTACTACAGCGGCTGGCGTACCACAAGGTGGCATGTTGTCTCCTCTCCTGTTTGCAATTTTTATTAACTTATAGAGTTATCTTAGTCATAATCTGTCCTCTTCCTACCACTTGTATGCTGATGATCTCCAAATCTATACTCAATCGTTTCTTGAAGATTTGTCTAAATCAGTTGACACTATTAACGCTGATCTGACTTGTATTTCGAATTGGAGTAAACGTTATGGTTTAACGATTAATCCTAAGAAAACTCAGGCGATTATCATCGGTAGTTCCAGATTAATTGGAAAAATTGACTGGTCTTCCCTACCTCCTATTTTACTAGACTGCACTCTAATCCCTTACAGTAACAAGGTTAAAAATCTGGGGTTGTATCTCGACTCTTGTATGTCTAGTACCTCACAGATTAATGAGGTTAGTAGAAAAATGTTTGCTGCTTTAAGCTCTTTACGTAGATTACGTAATTTTCTTCCCAGAGTAACTAAAGTTACGTTCGCCCAGTCTCTACTTCTACCTGCCCTTGACTATGCTGACATATGCTATCTTGACATTACCGAGGAGTAGCTTAATAAGTTTGAGCGCATTCAAAACATTAGATTCATATTTGGGCTTCGCCAATATAATCATATCTCTGAATTTCGCAAACAGCTCAAATGGCTCCCGATCCGCCTTCGCAGGAATACTCACATTCTCTCCACTTTGTATAGCGTGCTGTTTAATCCTTCCATTCCTCATTATTTAAAAGACCGTTTTCCAGTATCTTTCCTTTACCCATAATCGATTCATTCGATCCTCTATCAATCGTATTACTTAGAACGCTATTAGATAAATCACTTTTCCTTTTTTGTACTCTTTTCATTTAATCTATTATATTATATCATACATAATCTTCACTTGCCTTTATTTGTATGTATTTTCATATTTTTATTTTGTACGCCCCCCTCTATTTTTAACTATTGTTTACATCAGTTCTCCACACTAAGGTTGTCTGGAAGAAATCACTTTCAGAGTGATAAGACCGCCTGTTGTACATTTTCTAATTTAGATTTAATTGTATTCGTTTTTGTTTCGTTTTCTGGTGTACAATAAAGAGTAAATAAATAAATAAATAAATTTATCTTTAAGTTTTTGTTAACTAAGATGAAATGCTTCGTTGCCTGTAAAAGATGTCTCCGACACTACACTCACCATACGAATCATTAAGCTGCTATTTTACGCTGGTATTCTCTGAGAGCGTGGTCCTTCCCAGGTCGAGCCGACTCATTCATGCTACCACCGTAATATAAGATAGGTAATAGTAAATTAGAAGTGTAGAATAATAATGATTGTAAGCTGTTATTTTTTAAAGTCCCGCTAGATTTCTTGCTGATTCTTCCCAGGATAAAGGATTTTTCAAACCAGTGCAAAATTAATCAAAAGAGTGACTTTCAATAAGTATTATTTGTAATCAATATTGGATAAAACAGTTCCGTGTGATTGTTTCTACAATGGCTCTACCGAGTTAAACATATAAAACACTATAACTTATATACTTATAGGTAGGTAAATCGGGTACCAACCTTACGCGTTCTATATATATATTATATATATATTTCTTTTTTTATTCTTTTCAATTAACTAATTTACGCAGTCAGGTATTTTTCATCACTGTTTTAACCATTGGACTTGTTAATACAATGCCATAACACGTACAATCTCTCTAAGCATGCGACTGTATTCAGATGCTTTATGGGTTTAGATGAGGCGCCAGAGAAACGTTGACAAACGTCATAATAGCAAACCACGGAAAAAGTTGGTATGAGACGAGTTGTCTCTATTTTTCTCCTTTTGATAAAGACTATTATTCAAGCACGATGGCTCCGTGGCACAGTGGCTTAGTTGTGAGTAGCAGTGCTAAGGGCCGCGGGTTCAAATCCCGCACGGAATAAGTATTTGTATGGCCTATAAAATTATTGTTCCGGGACTGGATGTTTGACTTGTGAAATTTATGTATATAAACTGCCCCCATGCTACAGTAGAAAATTCTAATATGAAAGTAACGTTTTTATTAAAAAGGAAAAATAAACACAAAGGAAATCTTGTTTATAACATTGTCATTTATTATAAAATATTTGTCAAACACAACTTAGGCTTACTCCTAAAAATATTTCTCGAGTGGTTCTCCTAATATTTGCTCCAATTTCCTTATTGCGTCTTTAGTGCATGTTTCTATTTTAGAATCGCCATCTTCCAGCAACTCTGCGAGGAACGGTACACTTTCAGCTAACAGTGGAAGCCAGCTGCTGCCAAGCTGTGTTGCCATCGACACCAGACAGTCTAAAGCTATTAACCTACAATATTAAGTGAATATTAAATATTATACCATTCAATAAAGGTAACTTATATAACTTAACACTTTATTTGAATTAAATATGATTTTAAAAAACCAGAGCCCATATGGCACATGCATCTATCTACATATGTACTTTTAATATTGAATAATTTAATCTTTATTAAACGTAACAAAAACAGCACTGGATCAAATGGCAGACTTAATGCTAAAAACTCCTTCTGCCTGTTGATGGACGCAAATTATTTGCGTTCACTGTTGCCAGTCAACCTTCCAGGGATAACACTACAAAAGTGGTTACAAAGAACAAGAAAAAAAAAATACAATGTTATACCAAAAATCTCATATGTATGATAAAATTATAATAGTATCAAAATTATTATGTATTCACAACCTATAAAAAGAGTAATTACTTGACTTCTTCTAAAGCCCCTTAAGATATCAAATTTCGGTAAGCACTCATAGGATTATAAATGTATATCTTTATTAATTATAGTACCATGACCATGACAAGCAAAAATGTATTACACTACATAACACCGGAGTGCTATCTTTAAATACTTTTCCGTACAAACATACAGTCCATACTGATTTGCAGTGTAGCTCTAGTGAAAATCGTTTGCCGGTGGGAAATTCTCCTAAACTGCGTTATGTTTTTTTTATTATGATTATATTTTTTATACCGTGTACTGGTGTAAAAGAATCTACTGCCCATACTACATCTAGACAAAAGACTCGGTAAATTATCATCATTGTAGAGACTATTGCAAGGTATTACTGGTTTTCTTCTATATAATGTTCACCACATTATAAATAATTCACTTATTAAGGCACGCTTAGGTTACATCTAGTATCATCCCTTGGGTGTCATAAAAAGCGACATAGGGAAAAATGAAACAGGAAGTTACTCATCTCCTGTTTTAGCATCTTCCTCATAACAGCTAAAATAGATAATGTGACTACTATATCAACATCCCCCTATGAGCCAATATGGGAGGTCTATATTCAGCAGTGGACTTTTGATGGCCTGTGATGAATGAATAAATGACCTATGATCAGTAGCTATGTTCATTAAATATAGTCACCATAAATAAACTGTCTAAAGAAAAGTGTATATACCTGATCTCGGCATCATTATGTCTAGTCTTCAGTAAAATTTGGTAGTTCAACAACTTCCAAAGGGAATCATCAGCGGTAGCGACGGCAAACTGAGAAATGCACGGGATTATCAACTCAGCAGCTCTCGTTTTAAGACATGAAATTCCTCCCACTGTGTTTTCCAACTGATCTACCACGGGTTGCATGAGTGTTTCAAATCTGTCCTTATTGAGGAAATTCTGACTATCATAGAGGAAAACTACGTGTAGAGTTTTCATTATATAGTTGACGAGAGATATACATTTCTCCTCTGAATCAAAGTACAGATCCTCTGATTTGCTATTGTTGCATGCGTCAAGCAATTCCGCCGCATTTTTAATGAAATGTCCGGCAAACAAGACAAAGAGTCCCTTTAGTTTGTCTGCGATAGCACTGCTTAGCCTGTAAAAGTAAGAGTGAAATTGAAATTTAGTTAGAATTTAAACTTACATGTACTTCAAATAACTATAACGGCTGCCAAGCATGACGATTAAGGCAAACCCTCCTAACAAGAGAGGCCCATATCCAGCAGTGATGAAGAAGAAGAGTGGGCACGATTTTGAGTACTGAATAATTTTACTTAGGACTTTACAGGCTGGTCAACAATCTCAAATTAATTTTTTAACCAATTATACAATAAAGTATATATCGAAGTAGTACACTGCCTGTATCACTACTAAGTGAAAATAACTAACCAATCTGGAAGCGGTGCTATGTGTCGCCGCCCCCGCGATTTACCTTAAACACCTTGGAGACTAAAAATCATGGACACCACAATACAATCAGACCCAAAAATATTATTCCTAATTTGACTGATAAGAACTGAAACCCGCTTATTGCGGTACTCTCACCACCAAAGTACCAACTATATAAATAGATAGATAACTCTTTATTGCATTTAAACAGTGGTTACAATAATGGAAAACTTATGAACTACAAACATACAAACAAGCACACCCTGATAGTAAGTGGACACCACCTAATAGTAAGTTGTTGCTGTGGCCCGTAGACACGTAAATCTATCCTCGATTAGGAATCAAAATGCAAATGTGTTGTCGCACCTGAGGAACTAAGATAGAATACTTCGTTTCCAGTAAAAAGGATCTACAGTTCTTTACACTCACCATACAAAACACAGCAACATTAAGCTACTATTTTATGCTGGTACTCTGTGAGAGCGTAGTCTTTCCCCAGTTGAGCCAACCCATAGCTTTACCATGTATGACATAATATGCATCAATAGACTGCCCCGATATGTTGCGGCTATCTATGACATAAACTTATGTTTAGCAGCCTGCAGTGTGATGATTTGAATATTAAAATTAGAAAGACAGGAGACTTACCTATAGAATGTTATTGTTCTATCTTTATGACCTTCGATATTAGTCCTTATGGCCCAATCATAAATCTTAAAATAAAATGGCCTGAAATTAGTCTCAGATAACTTAAGAACTAAACACACCAAAGCATTAACCACTTCATCTTCAGCTCTGTCAATAATATTTACATCAATCTTCTTATCAACAGCATCACTACGTAACTGAAGTGCCGATAAGAAGAATGCTGTCAAATCTTGCTGGAGTGCTGTAAAATCTGCCGTAGTTACATTCCCGAAACAATCTGCCAGAACCGACATCACTGGACCTACAGCATCGTAGATTTCCTTATCTACAACTAGGTGATAAGTTGCGTTCGCGACAGGTATCAAAACCCTGGGTGGTATGGAGCTCGCAATTTTCTTCTTTATGTTAGATAATTTCGTTACAATGGCAGAAACTTTACTGCATTCTTGGTCGTAGCTTTGCCATTTAGCGAAGAGTATAGAATACTCATACATAATTTTTTGTAGGTAAGGGCTCAAGAATAGTGGTAAACTTTCAACGATCTTGGAAATAGCAGTCACTGTACTTAGCAAAACTAATTCTTGTACATCGGTCTTTCTTTGTTTCTTCAGCACTTTAATAAGGGCTGGCATAAACTTACGAAGGCTAGATAGGGCATGCGCTTTAAGATTACCGCATAGTTCAGCTAAACATAGGACAACAGAAGCCATCACATTGCTGCTTATATTTGGATTACATGTATAATCAGTAACAACCTCCAAAACCGGTTTAAATGGTTCCGGATTTTCTGCTGCTAACATTCTTGTAAGCAATTTTAAAGATAGAAGTGCAGTTTGCTGATTCAATTCAAGTTCTTGAGCTTCTATTTCGCTTAACGAATCGTCTTTATTATCAATTGTTTTCACAATATCTAATAACGCTGGCAGCAAAGAGAACAACAGGCCTTTGTCAACATCTTTAAATATTTCTGGACTAAACTGTATTTTTGAATTTAACAATTCCATCGACTTTCTTCGTACTGTTTGCAGAGTACGCCCCAGTAGTCCCCGTACAACAGATACGAACATAGGAGCTGACAGTAAGTTGTTAGTATGATCTAATAAATCGTAACTGTGATGTAACATGACCCGCCAATATTTAGCAGTCTTCTCATCGCTTACTTTTGAAATACTTTGAATAAATGTTAATATATTGATAATAAATGACTTGTAATGACCTTCCATGGTTTTCATATCTGTTGCTTGACTGTTATGTTGGATGAATCGCGAGGAAGATAGGCAAGTATTCATAAAGGTAATGATGACATATTTGTAATGCCGCAATTGGATCGGAGTGTGACTGTTCACACTAAATATGTCACTTGGATCAACAGACGTCTCCATTGCGTTTTCATCTTTCTGTAATGGCAATGATTTGATGTATATCATCAGCTTGACAAAGTTTTCTAAACAAATTTCAGGAGAAAATTCTAATAATATGCTTTGCCCAAAATCAAGTCTATTTATTGGAGACTCTTTATCCGCTAATGTTCTCTGTTGCTTTTTGTCCTTCTTCTTATTTTCGTTGAAATGAGCTATATGAGTCTCCAGCAAAAGCGCGATGAAAACCCAAAGGAATTGATTAGGCCCTAGTGTCTCTATTAACTTCTTATAAAGTGGTAACCTCCGATGTTCGGGAACATGTAGAACGACGTCAGCAAATATTCGTAAGACTGGGACTACACGATTTTGCAGTTGCTGGATTTCTTTTTCAGTATAGTCTTCTATTTTTTTATCTAATTTTACTAATATGGGTATCAAAGTTTCAATGATCTTTGTGATAATTTGAAAACTATATGCGTCGTCATGTCTTAAAACTGATGATCCCATAAATGTAAATATTTCCATAGTATGATGCAATACTTGCTCTGGTAACATATACGCCGCGTGTGATAACAAAATCAAGGCATGATGTTGAGTTTGAGGATTTTGAGTTCCTCTAATACACTGAACAACTAATTCTACGTCAAATATACTCTTAAGCGACTGAAGCTGTTCTTTATCGGAATCATTGACAAATTTCTTGCAATAATACCACAGTGACGACAAAATGAGTTGTTTTGTATACTCAACATAGGATTGCTCTTCGAATCTTAGGCATTTATTAAGCAATTGAAATAGAATTGAAACAAAAGAATTGTCTACAGTCATTTTCTTTTTACTCTGCACATATTCCAACATTGTGACACCCAGTCTCCACTCATCAGTTTCTGCTAATTGATAAGACAGCATAGAGATAGAAACCTTCTTTTTCTTGGGCACATTGGCAGTTGGATCAACAGCATTAAGCATTTTATCTAGAATTGCCTTGAAATCACGGAACTCAAGATGGATCTTCTTCATTAATTTTGACGCAGCGGAAGAAATATTCGGGTTGCTACTGAACGCGCCAGCAGATGCGACAAGACATATGAATTCCGCAGTTTTCTCTTCAGGAAACTTTCTAAAAATCACATCATCAAATTTCTTCATTATCAATACGCAAGGACTAGTTAAAGATTGATTTTCATCTAAAATACATTCACGATATTCTTTTAAGCCAAGTTCAATGGACTTCCAAACCCGTTCCTTTGTAAAAGTAGGTACTGTTGTCTCATTTATCAGGCTATAGACTAACTTAAACAAATTGGATTCGTATATATCAAATGTAAGTTTCTTATCACTTTCTTTTAATTTTTTCTCGAGAGAACTTAAAGAAGGTATCATGTGAGGAAAACTGTTTGCATTATTTATATATGTCAGTAACTTTAATAATGTACTTTTAATATGAGATGGAGTATCAGAAATCAAAACGCTTGTTAGTTTTAACAGGCAATTCTTCCTAAACATTTTATTACCAGGGGAGTGGTGTGTCAAAATAGTTTTTAAGACCTGTGGAACTTGTTCTGGATCTAATTGTAACTCTTCTTTGTGAGACATTAATTCTTCCATTAACTGCACATATATCAATTTTTTGTCTGGTTCATATCTCAACAGTTTGCTCATCAAATCAATAACACACTGTCTTATAGCTAAAAGTGGATTGTTTAAATCAAAAAGTATTGTAAGCATTAGCACATCATTATCATAAATCCACTTTGCATTTTCTTGAATTGTTATAAAATTGCAAAGCAGTTTTAAGCTTCTCAATTGAAGTTCAGGGTTAATGACATCATCAGGGTTATTTGCAAAAAGAATATGCCCACACGCAATATTAGCAACAAAGTGAAATTTATCTATGACATTATTAAATAATTTTCCAAGGAGCAACTTCAATAACTTAGTATAATTGTCGCCATATGTGGGAAATCCACAACCAGTAAGAAATAACTCATAAAGTTTCCTGACAAGGATTGTTTCTGGCATGTTACAAACATTACACCATGGCTTAGTTACATCTTTAATATTCATATCTTCAACAATCCTCAAAAAAATGTATTCCATAACCTGAAAGACAATTTTATTCTGTCTTGAAAGTTTTATAAATTCTGGAATAATTTGAGGTGCAAAGCTTGAAGAGTCAGAACTTGATATTATTGTTCTATTCTGGACCGATTTTAATAAAATATTTAGTGTGCTTGCTAAATCTTCAACTGTTGCTCTTTTAAATGAGCAAGATTTTAATAGCATGAACAGATAAACGTCAAGGGTGTTGTGTTGATTTATTAGATTTATATCTAGGAATTTATCAAAACAAATAGCTTTATCAACAAATACTACTTTGAATATTAATTGATTTAAAACCTCAAAATTATCACTAAACGAATTATTAACATCTGTCAGCTTATCAATCAATCCGAATTTTTTGCCCCATGGTGAATTTAGTATGTGCCATGTTACTTCAGCAGATTTTTTATCATAAGGGAACAAATATGGTATCAAAGACAACACTGTATCTTGATTAACAGGCATTGTTTCAATAGAGCAGAATTTTGTTACAGCTTTATTTACTACATTATTCCACTTCTTTGATTTCTTTGTGACAATATTAACCAAGGCATTTGTCAATTCATTATCATTCATTACTTCTTCTAGACACTTACTGGAAATGCCAAGTGTAGCTTTCACAACTTCTGGATTGTCATCATTTAATCTGTTCACAATAGATTCTTTAACAAATTCTGTATTTTCCAGTTTCAGTGCTTGGAACTCCTTTGCTATGTAATTAACAGCTTCAATACGTAATTCAGGGTTAACATGGTTTAAATTCTCAAACAGATAGGCCCCACTAACTTTATGTGCAACTGCAGGTTTAAAGCCTAATAACTTGGATAACTGCGACCGCCTTTTTGATGAAATATCGCTGTCTGAGCTCATAATACTCTTGATAACTTTATCAAAACTCTCAGGATACTTGGTTTCAATATTTTTTAAGAACTTAGAATACCAATTAAAAATGTTAGGAGAAAATTCCATGTCTTCATCAATAATTTCAATATCACTCTCATTACCATTTGTTATATTTTGAGGTGGTTGAAAGGCATCCAAAATACACCTGAAAAGAATATTGCAAATATTTAACATTTTCATTTATTTTTCTTCTTTCATTTAGCATTTATTCCAATTATTTTTACTTAAAAGAAAACAATACTATCGCTAATTTTGTTGGACAGACAGACAGTTGGACAGATTCCTGTGTAGTGGCAGGTAAGAATACTCACTACCCCATATCTTCCTTCTTAGTGGGTGTCGTAAGAAGCGGCAGAGGGAAAATGAGGCAGAAGATGGGCAGCAAGCATCTTTCTGTTAACAGTAATACAACAATAATAAAAAATTGCGGTTGCCAACCCGCTCGCCAAGCGTGGCAACTGTGACAATATGGCGTATATTGTCACAGTTGCCACGCTTGGCGAACGGTCCAATGAATAAAGTTACGAAGAGACGGCCCCCAATCTCCGGCGGCCTCGCTATTCCTGGCTACAGTGGCGAACATGGTAATGGCGAGGCAGGGGGTGCTAAGAATCTCCGGTGTAGGTTCGGTTGCCACCTACGATAACCCGACCTGGCAACTTATAACGCACGCACCCTGAGGACTGACGATAAGATCCTGGAACTGGAAGAAGAGACAAGTTGCGCTGGAATATTATAAGATTATCCGAGGTCCGAAGAGAAGAGGAGGACACGGTAATCCTCGAATCCAGCAACTTGTTCTATCACAGGTATGGCGACCATCTGTCCCAAGGAGGTGTCGGATTTATCATCCACAAGTCACTCGTTACCAACGTTGTAAAGATTGGGAGTGTGTTGACGAGGGTTGCGTACCTTATACTCAGAATCACCCAACGGTATTCACTGAAGGTCATACAGGTTTACACACCAACGTCGGCACACCTCGATGAAGAGGAAGGAAGGAGGAATAGGAAATGTATGAGGATATCTCTAGAACCATGCATTCCTCCATAACCCACTATGCGGTCTTAATGGGAAACTTCTACGCAAAACTAGGCACAAGAGGGAACAGTGAGCTGAAAGTAGGTGTCTCTTGAACTGTTGAGTAATTGCGAGGGTGAAAACTATTAACGATCACCGAATGGTTAGAGGCACACTGAACCTAAACGTTAAGTTGGAGAGGTGTCGTCTAATGAAGTCAACGCTCGGTCCCCCTTGTGGTCTAATCCAAAGTCCCGAAACCTTTCAGCTCGAGTTACAAAACCGTTGTCAGTGCCTAGAAGATTGCAATGCAGTGGACGATATGAATGACAAGCTCGTGGAAACTGTCCATGCGGTCGGAGCTATGTTTTGCAAGACCCTCCGCAGAAGAACACAAAAACTCTCCGATCACACTTTTAATGTCATGGTTGTTAGACGGGAAATGAAGCTGCAGTCTTAAGTAGATTTGATAGCATACAGGCAACTGAGCAGACAGATCTCCAAATGCATGCGGCAGGATTTACGTGACTTTAATACTGCTCGTATTGAAGAAGCAATCGAGCGGAACCAGGGCTCCACAGTCTTTGCTAGAGATCTGTCTGCCAGAAAGAGCCAACTGTCAGAGCTGAAGACCGAGTGTGGCAGCGTCATTTCCGAGACACCTAAGATTTTGAGTGAGATTGAGAGGTTCTACGGGCAGCTGTACACATCATTGTTGGAGCCACACGCAAGTGTGAGTAACGATCCAAGAGCAAGTCCTGATATTCTGGACGTCAGTCTGAGCGAGATTAGAATGATTCTCCAGCACCTTAAAAATGGCAAGGCCCCGGGCGAGGATGGATATGGAATTACAGCGGAGCTTCTGAAAGCGGGTGGAAAACCGGTACTTGAAGTCCTTCAGAAGCTCTTTAATTCCGACCTCCATGGTGGCATTACACCAGAGGCGTGGAGCAGAAGTGCAGTGGTCTTGTTCTTCAAGAAAGGCGACAACACTCTCTTGAAGAACTACAGACCGATTTCCCTTCTGAGCCGCGTCTACGTGCTGTTTTCGAGAGTCATTACGAATCGTCTCGTGCGCAGAATTGACGACTTCCAGCCTCCCGAACAAGCACCATAAACCACATAGATAGATACCCTTCGGCAAATTGTATAGAAGTTCGAGGAGTACAATTTGCCACGATGCCTGGCGTATGTGGAAAATTTTCATAGAGAAAGCCTTTGATTCCGTCGAAATTTGGGCAGTGCTGCAGCCCCTTCAGCGGTGCCAAGTTGTCTGTTGGTATATCGAAGTGTTGAAGTGTTTGTACAGTAGGGCTACGATGTCTATCCGAGTACAGAACCAGAGTACGAAACCTATCCAACTGCAGAGGGGTGTAACACAAGAGTTAATGGCGAGTACATCACTCACCTTCGATTTGCCGACAATATAGTGCTTATTGCAGAATTGCTGGAGGATCTAAGCACTATGCTCAATGACCTCAATAGTGTTTCCCAACGGATAGGTCTTAAGATGAACATGGACAAAACAAAGATCATGTTTAATGTCCATGTCACACCTATGCCAATAGTTGTTGGGAGCACTAAGCTCGAAGTTGTTGACGAGTATGTTTACCTGGGACAAATAGTCCGACTAGGTAAGTCCAACTTCGACCGAGAGGTCAATCGACGGATTCAACTCGGTTGGGCAGCATTCGGGAAATTATGGCACATCTTCTCGTCAGGTATACCTCTTGATACAAAATATAACTTTAATTAATCATTATAGCCATCAATAGTCCACTATTGAGCATTAGCCTCGCCTGTAGATTAACTCACAGGAAGGATATTTTACATCAGTTAAGTAACAGATTCCAACCCTGATTTAATTAGTTAACGATCTGCACCCCATCATTACGTGACTTTCACATTTTATTTAGTGTTGACAGAAAAAAACCTAAAAGATCTAATACTATTTAACCAAACACAATTTATGAATTTAAACACTACAAAACCTAGATAATGTATTTAACCTGTAGTAATGCAGGGTATTTATAGTCTGTTCATAGATAGTGTCGGTACACCTGTTATATTTTTTTCACACTTATTATTTTGCTTTTATTTTATTAGTTTTTAGTGTATGTGTTAAATAAATGTTTTTTATTCTAATAATAAAATAGAATACTATTTTATTCTTATAGTTATTGTAATAAAATACAAATATAAGTAAAACACAAGTTAGGTAGCAAAGAATGTTTCACTACGGCACTTTGTTTTAAAATGCCAGGTTCTCCTGCAGGTGTATGCCGCACGCCGTAACCTTTGATGTCGCGGTGGTGCTTTTAACAAGATGCAGCACATGCCAAGGCAACGTGACAGAAAGGCAACTATACATTTTGATGATGAGAATAATAAAAATAATCTAAACTTTGTGAATATGATTTAAATTTTATAGTTATTCCAGTAATTTTAATAATATTATAATTATAATTTGCACTCGTAAAGATACTTCAGAAATTAGGGTTCCACATTTCTAGATTTCAAGATGTACTAACTTACAATACAGATATAGTTTGGTGATTTTTTATTGCAACTCTTGCATTTTGTGATATTTGCAATAAAATGTTAAGAGGCTGATTGATGCTATAATAGTAAATTGATCATGAAGATATTAATAAAAAAACTTACTTGATGATATCCTCAGGATCTTGATTTTTTAAATCAACCTCATCTATTAACATTTCTGGTAACTTACAGAATATTTTTAACTCTTCATTACCCTTCTGAACAATTGGAAGTGTGCTAGAAAGGAAAGCAAGTACAAATGGCTTTATATTATTCTTTACTCCTCCAGCTATAATCTGTAAATGTTTACAGAGATCATTCATAATATTTCCTGACATATCATTCAGTATTTCCTCAGATATTTTTGTAAGATGCTTTTGAAAGCCATAAGTCATGATAATAAGAAGAACTGATTCATAGTTCAGCTCAAAATCTGTATTTAACAGGCAGGCTATTATGTCATTGAGAGTGCTTTGTTTTAATGATGCATGCATGCAAATAAACCCATACACAGTATATGCAGAAGTGCGAAAATCTTGTATTGTTGACTCAAAGCCCTTTAATATTGTTGGTAAAAGTGCATTAATCACTGCTTCGTTGACAGTTCTTATTGTCTCAATAACACCAAGCCCTGTCATAGCAAATAATGCAAAAACTGTATTCAACTGTGTTGCTCTCTCTCCATATACTTTCACATACTTTAATACCATTTTTGCAATGAATTGAAGTGTTGCTGTATTTGATGCACATTGATTGTGCAAGACCTGCTTTGTTAATGTTATCCCCTGTTTCTGAATAGGTCTCAACCAATTCCATCTATTTGATTTTCCTTTTACTGCAAGTAATTGCAGAAATCTTACGAAAATTTTTGTTTCATGATATGGTAGAATAAGCATCATGATAGCATCTTGATTATATTCATGAATATGATATCGGTTTACAAGCCACTCGAGAGCTTTGTGCGAAGGCTGGAGAAGAAAATATGGTGACAACTGTAAAAGAAACTTTTCTATTGTCTGATCCAAATTTTGATTAACTTCTTTTGTTTGTACAGCTCTTTCAAAATCTTTAGAGCCAATACTAAATAATGTATCTTCATACACGCGAAACCCTTCATATAGAGCTATTAATTCTCTAAGGCCACTGATGCCTATTTCATAAAAAGTTTCGCGGTCTTTAAGAGCTGCCTCTTTCGGATCAAATAGTAAAGATGCTCTCTTTTTCTCATCCTTGTAAATTGAAGATTGGGGTGCTGAAAGCTTTTGTAACTGCTCCGCCAATGAAGTAAAGGCCATTTCTAATTATTTGTCTGTAAATAGAAAAAATTGCATTGCAAATTTTATTCAGTTTTACACTCAGATGCAAAATGCGTTGTCAGTAATTTTACATGCCTGTATTTAATGAAATTTCATTAATTTTCAAACATTACTACATACTCAGAGCAACAATATGAAACTTACCTTTTAATAACTGCTTATTTCTTAAATATATATATAATAATAGTATAATGTACAAGACCACGTGCCAACATTTATCGTTTTAATTATTTACTTGTCATTGTCAACTGTCATTTACACATTTTTGGCCAAAGAGAATATAATCATTTTGTTGGCGGTAAATGGTTTGATTTCTTAAACCAAAGACATCTACGCCCATACAGCCTCATTTAGAGCATACAACTTTATAATTTGTGATTTAGAGATGTATTTTATCATTGATATAAGAAAAATAGGGGATACGTCATGTGGTCACGTGATCTGAAATCAAGTGTTTCTCAAATATGGCAACGACTCACCCACAAGAAATAGCGTTGTTTTTGTCGATATTTTCAGAATCGATGCCATATAAATTATGATGTATTGTCCATTTCATAGGTATATATTAACCTCTCAGAACTTGACATTTTTTTGGACATACTTAGTGAGAACTGTGGTCAAGCCAAAGAGTATAGTAGGTCAGGCCAAAGACATTTTTTTTAAAGATGGTAAATATAACTTAGAGTCATTACTATGTTCTTATTGAAAAATAAAAAATTATCGACAATTAAAATATCGAATTATTTGTATGAAGGTCAAGTGAGCGCTACAGTGACGACGATTGCAAGACGATTTGCCGATAAATGAAATGTTTCGAGAAATTATCTATAACTGTGTAGTGGCGGTGTATGAATATTCATATCATGCCGTGGGTTTGACAAGTATACCCTCTATGAGGAATATCGTGGAGGCCTATATTCAGTGGTTTTTTTTAGGATGTAACGGTGCTTGTTGTAATAGTGATAAGAAAAAAATGTGGAAGGAAAAAAGGCGAATATTTTTTCTTGATTTAATCTCGGTGAAATGCGGATACTCCGTGCGATGTTTAGGGCAGCATTGCAAAGGTGGGTGATATTTGTGGCAGTAAAATTCCGTTCTCCCGTTTATTTCCATGGCCCATGACCAGCAGTGAAAGGAAACTGTAAGGGGAGGGAAGGATTAATTTTATTATTTGAAACAATATTTTTGTGTGTAAAAAAAGTCATCAAACATCATCAAACAATTTATTAAACAAAAGTTGCGTAAACAAGTTCAATGGTTAGAACAGTAATAAATAACAAAACCAAACAATTCTACTAAAAAGAAAAAAAAGAAAATATTGGTAAATCCAATTGAGCATGCCTTCGCATTAAAAATAACGTATAGCATGATTAAACGGATGTTTTTAAAGTAGTTTAAATACATTTCGACAGCACTATCGGCTTCAAAACCCTCGAAACCCATGAAAATGACACCCATGATGAAAAAATTTATACCTATTGCAGCCGCCATCTTGGCTTTACATTTCTACAGCACTATCGGCTTCAACACCCTTGAAAACCATGAAAATGACACCCATGATGAAAAAATTGGTACCTACTTCAGCCGCCATCTTGGATTTACATTTAGACAGCACTATCGGCTTCAACACCCTCGAAAACCATGAAAATGACACCCATGGTGAAAAAATTTATACCTATTGCAGCCGTCACCTTGGATTTACATTTCGACAGCACTATCGGCTTCAGCACCCTCGAAAACCATGAAAATGACACCCATGATGAAAAAATTGATATCTATTGCAGCCGCCATGTTGGATTTACATTTCGACAGCACTATCGGCTGCAACACCCTCGAAAACCATGAAAATGATATCCATGATGAAAAAATTTGGTACCTACTTCAACCGCCATCTTGGATTTACATTTCGACAGCACTATCGGCTTCAACACCCTCCAAGCCCATGAAAATGACACCCATGATGAAAAAATTTATATATATTGCAGCCGCCATCTTGGATTTACATTTCAACAGCACTATCGGCTTCAACACCCTTGCAAACCATGAAAATGACACCCATGATGAAAAAATTGGTACCTACTTCATCCGCCGTCTTGGATTTATATTTCGACAGCACTATCGGCTTTAACACCCTCGAAACCCATGAAAATTACACCCAAGGTGAAAAAATTGATATCCATTGCAGCCGCCATCTTGGATTTACATTTCGACAACCCTATCGGCTTCAACACCCTCGAAAACGATGATAATGACACCCATGATGAAAAAAATTATACCTATTGCAGCCGTCACCTTGGATTTACATTTCGACAGCACTATCGGCTTCAGCACCCTCGAAAACCATGAAAATGACACCCATGATGAAAAAATTGATATCTATTGCAGCCGCCATGTTGGATTTACATTTCGACAGCACTATCGGCTGCAACACCCTCGAAAACCATGAAAATGATATCCATGATGAAAAAATTTGGTACCTACTTCAACCGCCATCTTGGATTTACATTTCGACAGCACTATCGGCTTCAGCACCCTCGAAAACCATGAAAATGACACCCATTATGAAAAAATTGATATCTATTGCAGCCGCCATCTTGGATTTACATTTCGACAACCCTATCGGCTTCAACACCCTCGAAAACGATGATAATGACACCCATGATGAAAAAATTTATACCTATTGCAGCCGCCACCTTGGATTTACATTTCGACAGCACTATTGGCTTCAGCACCCTCGAAAACCATGAAAATGACACCAATTATGAAAAAATTAATACTTATTGCGGCCGCCATCTTGGATTTACATATCGACAACCCTATCGGACTCAACACGCTCGAAAACCATGAAAATTTCACCCATGACAAATAAAAATTGATACTACTTACTTTTAGTACGTACTACTATTATTTATTCTGTGCTTTTAAAATATTGTAAAAAAAATCTGTTATTATTATTATAATCAAGTACTCGTATTTAAGAAATTTGGTTATTCGAATATTGTGTATTTGTACAGCGATCTTTTTGAGCTGCTGCAAACAACCGAAATAATGTCCACTCACGACGGCGACTGACGGCGAACCATAGATAAATATAAATGTAGCAAGCTAATGCGGCGAACTGATATATACAGTAATCTATGGCGATAGCCAACTGAGTTAGTGAGTAAACTACTCTGTGGCGGCAGCTCCCCATTTACAGAAATAATTCTATACGAGGCTACCAAATCAACGAAAATTTCGCCATTTTCGAGCCGAAAAAATTTTTTATTATAGCTAAACAAAACAAAATTACACTGCCATTTACATTCAGTGGCTTCCCACATGATAGATGAAGAGATTAATAAATAGATTGAGTTAAACAATTGATATTTACAAAAGTTATAGTGTTTACAAGCCTTGGGGACATGATAAATCCACACCATAAGCCATTAAAACCCCTTTTTTATTTAAAAATAGCAATTAATCGATTTAAAAAAATAATAATAAGTTCAACAATCATTTATCTTTCTAACAATGTGCTTTTTATATCATTTATATGTATAATATGATTGCTGGATACGATTTCATGCGACAAAACGGTGGAATTTTGATTTTTAGGCGTTAGTAGAACATACCTACGCGCTTTGAGCTCGGCATGCAATACGCGCTTTGCGCTGGGCATGCAATATTATGTTGTCACTTTTACAACTAAGGCAAATCTAACGAATCGCCATATGCTAAAATCAAATAAATAGTAAGAAAAAAGAAACAAGGATATAGAAACACTCGATTTTCATAAAGAAAAGAAATATATAGAACTAGCTGGCCAGGCAGACGTTGTTTGGCCTTCTCCGACGACCCTGTCCTATAAAAATTATTAAATTCGTAATAAAAAATATTGAGGGTCACTTATCGGGATAAAAACTATCATATCTCTTAAGTTGGACCAAACTGCACACAGTGTGCAAAATTTCATTGAAATCAGTTCAGTAGTTTAGCAGTTCATCGCGGACAAACAATGTGACACGTAATTTTTATATATAAAGATTATATTGATATACTCAGTAGGAGTCTCAAAAAAAAATTAAATCATAGGACTTTATTATGCTATCTTTGGCCAACGCCATTTTTCTACTAACTTCAAACAGGAGACGGTACTCAAGTCGACTCTATGTTTTTTTTATGTGTGTTACCTCATAACTTACTTCTGGGTGAACTGATTTCGATGATTCTTTTTTTATTTGAAAGTTGGTGCTTCACATGTGGTTAAAATAAAAATAAATAACAATAAATAATATAAATTTGATCAAGGTCTGACTAATAATGTTATTCTTAATAATTTATATTGAAGTCGGTTGAACAAAATTTTAAATTATTGTTGAACACAACTTCGCCATAATATTCATTACTATATCGAAATTATAACATAAAACGTAATTTTAAAACTTTGTGGAATATGAAAATTTATGTTAATTACACATGATTTATAGTGATAATTCACACCTTTGAAACTTTTTCTTTTCTTAATTTCTTATAAATATGTAATTGTAACAATCTAGGTTATTTTTTCGCAACAGCCAGTCAGCCACAGATAAATTAATATTTTCGGCTACAGAGCTTGTAGTACAGACTAATCATTTCAATCGAACATAAAAATAATCGGAACGTATAATTTATAAATCATGGATTAAACAACTTTAATTTGTAATGTATATTACAAAATATATAGTTTATGATTTATAACATAAGTAAAAATAATTTTAGTGGGCAGGTGACAAATCTATTGAAATGAAAAAATAAAAGTTCTTAAACTGGAATATGGCATATTATGCGTAACATGGATCACTGTTTCATTTCTTAAATTCTGCCATCTAGTGAGTATTAGACTAACTAAACTGAGGAAATTATGACCCGTACCATACGCTTGATGGCGTTACTTTCTATATCCAAATGCCTTACTATGGAACTGTACCCCCCTCCCCCCTGAAAGGTGGAACCCGTGTCGTTTGTCACGACCAAAGAGTATAATAAGTATAGAAGTCACGACGTCAGCCAGACCCACCCTACCCCAGCCTACAAAATGGGGTAAATAAAATAAAAAAAAATACCAACAGACGTATTTTAAATGGCACTTTCCAAAATTGTTTATTATTGTAATAGCACCCCCGTAGATTGTGAATAAAAAATAGGTAAAAATTGCGCATCTTATAACGTCGATACCACTTGAAATAATTAAAATTTTGTAGGTTTTGCAACTTAAAAAAACTTCACCACCATCGAAAATCCATAAAATGTAATATTAAGTGCAATTATTTAATAAAACCTATTTTGTCAATTGCCGAATGCACATGGAGTGTTGGCGCATGCGCAGCACATATAATCTAGGATTATTCTTCGGAGGATCTTTCGCGGCAAGTTCACGCCTATCTCTATTTCCTCTATTTGAATAGTAAATTGCGTGTAAGAGGTTAACTCATACGTTTCTATCTTAATCTTAATTAATAAATTAAGCTGAAGCAGAAAGTTACAAATTTAGATTGAATTGTGTGTATGAATTGTGTATGAAGAGTGTATGAAGTGTGTATGAAGTGTGTATGAAGTGTGTATGAAGTGTGTTGAAGTGTGTATGAAGTGTGTATGAAGTGTGTATGAAGTGTGTATGAAGAGTGTATGAAGTGTGTATGAAGTGTGTTTGAAGTGTTTGAAGTGTGTATGAAATGTGTATGACGTGTGTACGACGTGTGTATGAAGTGTGTTTGAAGTGTGTTTGAAGTATGTATGAAGTGCGTATGAAGTGTGTATTAAGAGTGTGTATGAAGTGTGTTGTATGATGTTTGTATGAAGTTTGTATGAAGTGTGTAAGAAGTTTGTATGAAGTATGTATGCAGTTTGTATGAAGTTTGTATGAAGTGTGTATGAAGTGTGTATGAAGTTTGTATGAAGTTTGTATGAAGTGTGTATGAAGTGTGTATGAAGTTTGTATGAAGTTTGTATGAAGTTTGTATGAAGTTTGTATGAAGTTTGTATGAAGTGTGTGTGAAGTTTGTATGAAGTTTGTATGAAGTGTGTATGAAGAGGTGATGAAGTTTGTATGAAGTGTGTACGAAGTGTGTATGAAGTGTGTACGAAGTGTGTATGAAGTGTGTATGAAGTGTGTATGAAGTGTGTATGAATTGAGTATGAAGTGTGTATGAAGTGTGTATGTAGTGTGTACGAAGTGTGTATGAAGTGTGTATGAAGAGTGTATGAAGTGTGTATGAAGTGTGTTTGAAGTGTGTTTGAAGTGTGTATGAAGTGTGTATGACGTGTGTACGACGTGTGTATGAAGTGTGTTTGAAGTATGTATGAAGTGCGTATGAAGTGTGTATGAAGTGTGTATGAAATGTGTATGAAGTTTATATGAAGAGTGTATGAAGTTTGTATGAAGTGTGTATGAAGTGTATGAAGTGTGTATGAAGTGTGTATGAAGTGTGTATGAAGTTTGTATGAAGCTTTATTGAAGCTTGTATGAAGTTTGTATGAAGTTTGTATGATGTTTGTATGAAGTTTGTATGAAGTTTGTATGAATATTGTATGAAGTTTGTATGAAGTTTGTCTGAAGTTTGTATGAAGTTTGTATGAAGTTTGTATGAAGCTTGTATGAAGCTTGTATGAAGTTTGTATGAAGTTTGTATGAAGTTTGTACGAAGTTTGTATGAAGTTTGTATGAAATTTGTTTGAAATTTGTATGAAGTTTGTATGAAGTTTGTATGAAGTTTGTATGAGTGTGTATGAAGTGTGTATGAAGTGTGTATGAAGTGTGTATGAAGTTTGTAGAACGTTTGTATGAAGTTTGTATGAAGTGTGTACGAAGTGTGTATGAAGTGTGTACGAAGTGTGTATGAAGTGTGTATGAAGTGTGTATGAAGTGTGTACGAAGTGTGTATGAATTGTGTATGAAGTGTGTATGAAGTGTGTATGATGTGTGTATGAAGTGTGTATGAAATGTGTATGAAGTTTGTATGAAGTGTGTATGAAGTGTATGAAGTGTGTATGAAGTGTGTATGAAGTTTGTATGAAGCTTTATTGAAGCTGGTATGAAGTTTGTATGAAGTTTGTATGAAGTTTGTATGAATATTGTATGAAGTTTGTATGAAGTTTGTCTGAAGTTTGTATGAAGTTTGTATGAAGTTTGTATGAAGCTTGTATGAAGCTTGTATGAAGCTTGTATGAAGTTTGTATGAAGTTTTTATGAAGCTTTATTGAAGCTGGCATGAAGTTTGTATGAAGTTTGTATGAAGTTTGTATGAATATTGTATGAAGTTTGTATGAAGTTTGTCTGAAGTTTGTATGAAGTTTGTATGAAGTTTGTATGAAGCTTGTATGAAGCTTGTATGAAGCTTGTATGAAGTTTGTATGAAGTTTTTATGAAGTTTGTACGAAGTTTGTATGAAGTTTGTATGAAATTTGTTTGAAATTTGTATGAAGTGTGTATGAATTGTGTATGAAGTGTGTATGAAGTGTGTATGATGTGTGTATGAAGTGTGTATGAAATGTGTATGAAGTTTATATGAAGAGTGTATGAAGTTTGTATGAAGTGTGTATGAAGTGTATGAAGTGTGTATGAAGTGTGTATGAAGTTTGTATGAAGCTTTATTGAAGCTGGTATGAAGTTTGTATGAAGTTTGTATGAAGTTTGTATGAATATTGTATGAAGTTTGTATGAAGTTTGTCTGAAGTTTGTATGAAGTTTGTATGAAGTTTGTATGAAGCTTGTATAAAGTTTGTATGAAGTTTGTATGAAGTTTGTATGAAGTTTGTATGAAGTTTGTATGAAGTTAGTATGAAGTTTGTATGAAGTTTGTATGAAGTGTGTAAGAAGTTTGTATGAAGTTTGTATGAAGTTTGTATGAGTGTGTATGAAGTGTGTATGAAGTGTGTATGAAGTGTGTATGAAGTGTGTATGAAGTTTTTATGACGTTTGTATGAAGTTTGTATGAATTGTGTATGAAGTTATATGAAGTTTGTATGAAGTTTGTATGAAGCTTTATTGAAGCTGGTATGAAGTTTGTATGAAGTGTGTATGAAGTGTATGAAGTGTGTATGAAGTGTGTATGAAGTTTGTATGAAGCTTTATTGAAGCTGGTATGAAGTTTGTATGAAGTTTGTATGAAGTTTGTATGAATATTGTATGAAGTTTGTATGAAGTTTGTCTGAAGTTTGTATGAAGTTTGTATGAAGTTTGTATGAAGCTTGTATGAAGCTTGTATGAAGCTTGTATGAAGTTTGTATGAAGTTTTTATGAAGCTTTATTGAAGCTGGTATGAAGTTTGTATGAAGTTTGTATGAAGTTTGTATGAATATTGTATGAAGTTTGTATGAAGTTTGTCTGAAGTTTGTATGAAGTTTGTATGAAGTTTGTATGAAGCTTGTATGAAGCTTGTATGAAGCTTGTATGAAGTTTGTATGAAGTTTTTATGAAGTTTGTACGAAGTTTGTATGAAGTTTGTATGAAATTTGTTTGAAATTTGTATGAAGTGTGTATGAATTGTGTATGAAGTGTGTATGAAGTGTGTATGATGTGTGTATGAAGTGTGTATGAAATGTGTATGAAGTTTATATGAAGAGTGTATGAAGTTTGTATGAAGTGTGTATGAAGTGTATGAAGTGTGTATGAAGTGTGTATGAAGTTTGTATGAAGCTTTATTGAAGCTGGTATGAAGTTTGTATGAAGTTTGTATGAAGTTTGTATGAATATTGTATGAAGTTTGTATGAAGTTTGTCTGAAGTTTGTATGAAGTTTGTATGAAGTTTGTATGAAGCTTGTATAAAGTTTGTATGAAGTTTGTATGAAGTTTGTATGAAGTTTGTATGAAGTTTGTATGAAGTTAGTATGAAGTTTGTATGAAGTTTGTATGAAGTGTGTAAGAAGTTTGTATGAAGTTTGTATGAAGTTTGTATGAGTGTGTATGAAGTGTGTATGAAGTGTGTATGAAGTGTGTATGAAGTGTGTATGAAGTTTTTATGACGTTTGTATGAAGTTTGTATGAATTGTGTATGAAGTTATATGAAGTTTGTATGAAGTTAGTATGAAGTGTTGATGAAGTTAGTATGAAGTGTATGTAATGTGTATGAAGTGTGTATGAATTGTGTATGAAATTTGTATGAAGAGGTGATGAAGTGTGTATGAAGTGTGCACAAAGTGTGTATGAAGTGTGTATGAAGTGTGTATGATGTGCGTATGAAGTGTGTATGAAGTGTGTATGAAGTGTGTATGACGTGTGTACGACGTACACACACTTCATACACGCTTCATACACATGAAGCGTGTATGAAGTACACACTTCACACACGTACGAAGTGTGTGTATGACGTGTGTATGAAGTGTGTATGAAGTGTGTATGAATTGCGTATGAAGTGTGTATGAAGTGTGTATGATGAGTGTATGAAGTGTGTATGAAGTTTGTATGAAGTTTGTACGAAGTGTGTATGAAGTGTTTATGAAGTTTGTATGAAGTTTGTGTGAAGTTTGTATGAAGTGCGTATTTAGTGTGTATGAAGTGTATATAAGTGTGTATATGAAGATTGTATGAAGTTTGTATGAAGTTTGTATGAAGTTTGTATGAAGTTTGTATGAAGTTAGTATGAAGTTTGTATGAAGTTTGTATGAAGTTTGTATGAAGTCTGTATGAAGAGGTGATGGAGTTTGTATGAAGTGTGTACGAAGTGTGTATGAAGTTTGTATGAAGTGTGTACGAAGTGTGTATGAAGTGTGTATGAAGTGTGTATGAAGTGTGTATGAAGTGTGTATGAAGTGTGTATGAAGTGTGTACGAAGTGTGTATGAAGTGTGTATGAAGTGTGTATGAAGTGTGTATGAAGTGTGTTTGAAGTGTGTTTGAAGTGTGTATGAAGTGTGTATGACGTGTGTACGACGTGTGTATGAAGTGTGTTTGAAGTGTGTATGAAGTGTGTATGAAGTGTGTTGTATGATGTTTGTATGAAGTTTGTATGAAGTGTGTATGAAGTTTGTATGAAGTATGTATGAAGTTTGTATGAAGTTTGTCTGAAGTTTGTATGAAGTTTGTATGAAGTTTGTATGAAGCTTGTATGAAGCTTATATGAAGTTTGTATGAAGTTTGTATGAAGTTTGCATGAAGTTTGTATGAAGTTTGTATGAAGTTTGTATGAAGTTTGTATGAAGTTTGTATGAAGTTTGTATGAAGTTTGTATGAAATTTGTATGAAATTTGTATGAAGTTTGTATGTAGTTTGTATGAAGTTTGTATGAAGTTTGTATGAGTGTGTATGAAGTGTGTATGAAGTGTGTATGACGTTTGTATGAAGTTTGTATGAATTGTGTATGAAGTTATATGAAGTTTGTATGAAGTTTGTATGAAGTGTTGATGAAGTTAGTATGAAGTGTATGTAATGTGTATGAAGTGTGTATGAATTGTGTATGAAATTTGTATGAAGAGGTGATGAAGTGTGTATGAAGTGTGCACAAAGTGTGTATGAAGTGTGTATGAAGTGTGTATGATGTGCGTATGAAGTGTGTATGAAGTGTGTATGAAGTGTGTATGACGTGTGTACGATGTACACACACTTCATACACGCTTCATACACATGAAGCGTGTATGAAGTACACACTTCACACACGTACGAAGTGTGTGTATGACGTGTGTATGAAGTGTGTATGAAGTGTGTATGAATTGCGTATGAAGTGTGTATGAAGTGTGTATGGTGAGTGTATGAAGTGTGTATGAAGATTGTATGAAGTTTGTACGAAGTGTGTATGAAGTGTTTATGAAGTTTGTATGAAGTTTGTGTGAAGTTTGTATGAAGTGCGTATTTAGTGTGTATGAAGTGTATATTAAGTGTGTGTATATGAAGATTGTATGAAGTTTGTATGAAGTTTGTATGAAGTTTGTATGAAGTTTGTATGAAGTTAGTATGAAGTTTGTATGAAGATTGTATGAAGTTTGTATGAAGTTTGTATGAAGTTTGTATGAAGTTTGTTTGAAGTTTGTATGAAGTTCTGATGAAGTGTGTATGATGTGTGTATGAAGCGTGTAAGATGTGTGTATGAAGTGTATGAAGTGTGTTTGATGTGCGTAAGTGTGTATGAAGTGTGTATTAAGTGTGTATGACGTGTGTATGAAGTGTATATAAAGTGTGTGTGAAGTTTGTATGAAAATTTTATGAAGTTTATATACAAATGTATGAAGTTTGTATGAAGTGTGTGAAGTTTGTATGAAGTGTGTTTGAAGTTTGTATGAAGTTTTTATGAAGTGTGTATGAAGTGTGTATGAAGTATGTATGTATGTATTATATTTGTAACTTATTGTACCCACCCATTTATAACTTATTTCCATGCTAAAATTGCTTTTTTGTTATTTTATTTTATTTTATAGAATAAAGTAGGTGTAACGTTTTATAGGTGTAACACGTACTTTATTCTATCTCTGCATCCTCCCAAGTTAGACTGGTAGAGAATGCCTGAGGCATTAAGCCCGCCTATATGAAGTTCTAAATAAATAAATAAATAAATATATACGTTTCTGAGAGGGTTTTAGGGCAAGGAAATGTCCACTGCGCTGCCCCAATGCATGTTAGTAAACTTCACATCTCTTCGAAATATTTTTTTTGTTTTTTCTCAGACATGCAGGTTTCCTTCCACAGTATTTTCCTTCGCCGCCAAGCATTTGGTAAATCAGCACTTAAAATTGCAATTATCAATTTCATTCATGCCGGCGGGGATCGAACCCAGGTTGCTTGTGTACTGTGAAAGTTACATCGAGCACTTACCATATGAGATACCACGGCTCTAATGACTGATTGGTATAATGTTAATAGTGAAGATCTCATTGACTTAAAATCCAAAGAGGTATTGCAAACTGAATTCAATGCAAAGAATGTTAGCAACTTTTGTTGTTCTTTAGGACAAGCTTACCCTCAGCTTGTTAAACAAGCCATATCTCTCCCTAATTTCGTTTACGGCTACAAATCTCTGTAAATCAGTTTTCTCAGTTTTAGTGTCAATTAAAACAAAAAATTGTAAAAGATTAAATAAACAAATATTAGATCACTACACTATTGCATTGGGTTAATCCTATAATAATAGTTGTATTGAGATGATAAATAAATAAATCTTACGTTCAACTCAGAATAGGAAAGTTTTGAAACTGTAATTGCTCTGTAATCAACCGCACAACCTCACGGTTATACTAGAACAATATTCATAGCATGACGCTATATCAGGACAAGTGTGTTATTAGAACTTACGGCCGCAGAGCATCAGATGCGGATTAAATGTTTGACATATAGTAGGTATCGCTTTGAAACTATGTCATAATGCGTTGTATACGTAAGACAAATGCACACACCAACACTCCCACGTAACATCGCATACTTTGTGTATGTGGGCTCAGTTTGTGTTACCTTAAGGCGCGGGTCTCACAAGGTGACACACGAGTCACGTCCCATGCAACAACGACAATGTTTAGTCTGAAATAGGAGACCTAAACAAGTGTCCTTCCTCGTGTCGATTAATATTTTGGCTATAATTCGTAACAGATATTCTCTGTAAACTGCATGTTTTGTTGATAAATTAATTCTTAATATCCTAATCTGCTTCAAGTTTCCAAAAGACGAAGAAATAAAAAAATAGCTAGACATTATCTCTGGAAATATTACACAACATTCAGTATTTCGTGGCCTACATTTTCAATCCGAAAACTTCACCACCCATCCTGCAGCAGCAAGAAAATTGTAAAAAGTAAATGCTATTCTGTCTATTTTTCCCGTGGTATATTCACTTTTAATTTACAAAGTATAATAAGCAACTTTGAGAATCGCATTCTAATAAAATCTAAAAGAGTGTGCTTCACATACCTGCAATTAAAGGTGCTAATATGACCTCATTTATTATTTTAAGGGACGGTTCTTTGTGTAATTTGAATATGATAACAACCAGTTGTTTTGTATATTTAGACAGACAGCCCATGTTGAATTACATTTTTAAAAAGCGTTTTTTCGTGTTATGGCTACACTGGTTATTATTGTCTTAATAGCAAATAATTAGCTATTATTAATTATTTTTGCCATGTAGTGGCGGTTAAGAATATCCACTACCCCATACCTTCCCGTGGGTAAAAGGCGACAAAGGGAAACAGGCAGGAGATGAGCAGCAGCATCTTCCTGATAACAGCAAAAATACAATAAAAGAACTGCGGTCGCCAACCCTCTCGCCAAGCGTGGCAACTATGGCAAATACCCCCTAATGATGAAAGCAACAAAGAGACGGCCCCCAGTCCCCGGCGGGCCCGCTATTCCTGGCTACGGTGGCGATCATGGTAACGGCGGGGCAGGGGGTGTTAAGAATCTCTGGTGGAGGTTCGGTTGCCACCTACGACAACATGACCTGGCAACATACAACGCACGCACCTTGAGGACTGACGAGAAGATCATGGAGCTGGAAGAAGAGATAGACAAGTTACGCTGGCATATTATAGGATTATCCGAGGTCCGAAGAGAGGGAGAAGACACGGTAATCCTCGAATCCGGAAACTTGCTCTATCACCGGGAGGGCGACCATCTGTCTCAAGGAGGTGTCGGATTTATCGTCCACAAGTCTCTCGTTAACAACGTTGTCAAGATTGAGAGTGTGTCGACGAGGGTTGCGTACCTTATACTCAGAATCACCAAACGGTATTCGCTGAAGGCCATACAGGTTTACGCACCAATCTCGGCACATCCCGATGAAGAGGTGGAGGAAATGTATGAGGATATCTCTAGAGCCATGCATTCCTCCAAAACCCACTATACGGTGTTAATGGGAGACTTGAATGCAAAACTAGGCACAAGAGAGAACGGTGAGCTGAAAGTAGGGAAATTTGGAATAGGGCAACGGAACCCAAGGGGCCAGCAGCTGGACAACTTCATGGAGACAGAGGGACTCTTTATGATGAACTCTTTCTTCCAGAAGCGGCCGTACAGGAAGTGGACCTGGTCGAACCCCGACGGTTCGACGAAAAATGAGATTGTCTTCATTATGACGACCAGACGACAACTGTTCAGTGATGTCTCCGTGTTCGCGAGGGTGAAAACTGGCAGCGATCAAGGAATGGTTAGAGGCACACTGAACCTAAACGTTAAGTTGGAGAGGTCTCGTCTAATGAAGTCAACGCTCCGTCCCCCTCGTGCTCTAATCCAATGTCCCGAAACCTTTCAGCTCGAGTTACAAAACCGTTTTCAGTGCCTAGAAGACTGCAATGAAGTGGAGGATATGAATGACAAGCTCGTGGAAACTGTCCATGCGGTCGGAGCTAAGTTCTGCAAGACCCGCTGCAGAAGAACACAAAAACTCTCCGATCACACTCTTAATCTCATGGCCGTTAGACGGGAGATGAAGCTATATTCTTCAACAGATTTGACAGCATACAGGCAACTGAACACACAGATCTACAAATGCATGCGGCGGGACTTACGCAACTTCAATACAGCTTGTATTGAAGAAGCGATCGAGCGGAACCAAGGCTCCAAAGTCTTTGCCAGAGATCTGTCTGCCAGAAAGAGCCAACTGTCAAAGCTGAAAACCGAATGTGGCAGCATCGTTTCCGGGACACCTGAAATTTTGAGTAAAATTGAGAGGTTCTAAAGGGCAGCTGTATTCGTCATCGTTGGAGCCACACGCAAGTGTGAGTAACGATCCAAGAGCGAGTCTTTTCCGATACTATTCCGAAGATATCCCGGACGTCAGTCTGAGCGAGATTAGAATGGTTCTCCAGCACCTTAAAAACGGCAGGACCCCAGGCGAGAATGGAATTACAGCGGAGTTTCTGAAAGCGGCTGGAAAACCGGTACTTGAAGTCCTTCAGAAGCTCTTTAATTCCGTCCTCCGTGGTGGCACTACTCCGGAAGCGTGGAGCAGAAGTGCGGTGGTCTTGTTCTTCAAGAAAGGCGACAACGCTCCCTTGAAGAATTACAGACCGATTTCCCTTCTGAGCTGCGTCTACGTGCTGTTTTCGAGAGTCATTACGAATCGTCTCACACCCAGACTTGACGACTTCCAGCCTCCCGAACAAGCCGGTTTCCGAAAAGGCTTTAGTTTTAGTTTTTTTAGTACCATAGACCACATACAAACTCTGCGGCAGATTGTACAGAAGACAGAGGAGTATAATCTATCTAACTGCAGAGAGGTGTAAGACAGGGTGACGTTATATCCCCGAAACTCTTCACCGCTGCATTGGAAGACGTTTTCAAGCTACTGGACTGGAAAGGATACAGTATTAACATCAATGGCGAGTACATCACTCACCTTCGATTTGTCGACGATATAGTCCTTATGGCGGAATCGCTGGAGGACCTAAGCACTATGCTTAATGACCTCAATAGTGTCTCCCAACGGATAGGTCTTAAGATGAACATGGACAAAACAAAGATCATGTTTAACGTCCATGTCACACCTATGCCGGTAGTTGTTGGGAGCACTAAGCTCGAAGTTGTTGACGAGTATGTTTACCTGGGACAAATAGTCCGACTAGGTAAGTCCAACTTCGACCGAGAGGTCAATCGACGGATTCAACTCGGCTGGGCAGCGTTCGTGAAACTACGACACATCTTCTCGTTAGACATACCTCAAAACCTGAAAACGAAATTGTACAAACAGTGCGTGTTGCCAGTGATGATTTACGGATCTGAGACGTGGTCCTTCACTGCTGGCCGTATGAGGAAGCTCAACGTCTCTCAGCGAGCTATGGAGAGGGCTATGCTCGGGGTTTCTCTGCGTGATAAACTTAGAAATGAGGATATCCGCAGAAGAACCAGATTAACCAACATAGCCGATAGGATTAGTAAGCTGAAGTGGCAGTGGGCCGGCCATATAGCTCGAAGAACCAACAACCGATGGGGAAGAAAGATTCTCGAGTGGCAGCCTCGTACCGGTAGGCGAAGTGTAGGGCGACCCCCACTAGATGGAGTGACGACCTGGTAAGACATGCAGGAAGTCGATGGATGCGGGTGAGAGAGAGAGAGCCCGAGAGAGGCCTATGTTCAGCAGTGGACTTGTGAAGGGCTGTAGTGATGATGATGATTATTATTATTTTTTTATTATTATTCGTTAATTTGTTGTTTATTATTAAATAGTTTAATAAAATCATTATTCGTCGCAAGCTAATCTGTCATAAGCTCTTAAGTGAAGGAAGCGTGTTGTCACTTGTCATATATTTACATTCTGAAAGTTTCATACAATTTTAATTATTCGCCATTGACAGAATTCTAATCAGAATAGCCAAAATACAAACTACTTTTTAACTTGTGGGCATTAACAATCCGTCTATGAGAATTTTTTAGAACGTGCCCCTTAATGTTCCTTCCTTCCTTCCAACGTTCCTATATGAATTAATTATGACGCTGAAAAAAATAATTTTTCAGTATATGTTTCTTAAGGAACTATACCGAAAAACTATTTTTATTGCCTTTTCTAAACTGAGCTGAGAATCTGCTGATTGACTTAGCATAGAGATAGAGTAAAAAAAATAATTTTTCAGTATATGATTCTTAGTGAAACATGTTGTCTCAGCAACATTTTCACTTGTTGCTGTTGTGCGTACATAATATAATTACACGGCAATAGTACTCTCCTGCTGCCGTTTGTGTACATAATTTAATTACAATACATAATTTGAATACCAGCGTAAAATAGCAGCTTAATGCTGCTGTGTTTCGTATGGTGAGTGTAGAGAACCGGAGACCCTTTTTACTGGAAACGAGGCATTCCATCTTAGTCCTCACGGGTGACAACGCATCTGCATTTTGATTCGTAATCGAGGATAAATGTAGATGTCTATGGGCCACAGCAACCACTTACCATCAGGTAGACTGTGTGCTCGTTTGTCACCCCTATCCTATAAAACACCTTATATACATGAAGATAGTAAATAAGATATAAATATTATGAAAAAAACATGTTGAACATGTGTCTAAAAGATTTTTTTTTGACTAAATTAATATAATTTCGTTACGAATAAATGATTTTCATTAGTATAGATTATTGTTATTTCATTTTTTAACCCTTACTCTCTCGTTTACCTCCAGGATCCATCACCAACTATGCTACTGGTGGTAGACTTTACAACTTGCAGGTTGTAAACGCTGTTTATAAAATTGATCTTTTGTGGTTTTAAACAAATAGGATATAATAAAAAATGAGTATGTAAGAGGAAGTCTGAAAGAGGCGCAGCCGCCGCCATTGACCGAGAATTTGCATGGAAATTGGCTGTCATATGGTATGAACATGTGATGCTGAAGATTTAGGAATAAGTTACGATAGTTAAAAGTTAAGGCTATAGTCAATGAAATGATTCATGGATTGTATAAATGGTGATATGGGTTGCTCAACTCGATTAGATTAATAAGATAAATAAATAAATAATCTTTATTATCCAAAAGAATGATAGATGATGACTAGGAACTATGTATGAAAGAACACACGCTCCGCAAACCCTAAATAAATTAAGATAAAGGTTTGAGCATTATGAGGTTCCCTACGTAATTTTTATAAGCAAATAATAATAATAATAATAATGTCCTCCAGACCGAATTTCGGCCACGGTGGCCAGTCTCAACGGAGACTAGCCATTTGCGCAGGACAGGATTATAGTGCCCAAGTGTATGCTCAAGCACAGGTGAACTCTCTATTCCCTCACTCTCATAGCCCGATGGGACGGTAAACCGACACGACCGGAGAGAGATCAGACGCAGGACCAACGGCTTTACGTGCTTTTCCAGGCACGGGGGTGAAACACCGCCAACTTCCTGACTCCGGGCAGCTACTGAGAATTTCTTGATGGAAAAACTCAATAACTGATTTTTTGGCCCGACCCGGGATTCAAACCCGGGACCTCATGATCAGCAGTCGCACTACTACAACCACTAGACCAACGAGACACTCGTTTCCCTACGTTTAAGCAAATAATAAAAAGTCAGTATACCGCACGTTTATGGTAACTTGAACTAGTAATCGACCACTACGGTGAAAGAAAGGTGTTGTCAATGTCAAAACTTTATAGCGGCTCGGAAGTTAGGTGCGAGCGCTAGTCCATGCAGATGTAATTGAAAAAGAAACTTGATGGCGGCTCAGATCACTGTCCATAAAGCGGGGTACAGGATTACTGGACTAGCGCTAGCAACTAACTTATGAGCCGCTCAAATTTTGCCTCGAAATATACACTAGCTTGACTCTCACTTTGACAGTTTTTAAATATTTATTTTTATAATCCACGCGACCTGGACGCATACCGTTAGGGCTGTGTGGATAGTGGTGGTTTCGTTAATCTCTGCAGAGGAGAAAAAAAATGCGTGCTACGACCCAGGGATGCACGGATGGAATTTTATTTTTGCGTTGTCAATCTACTTCCTGTATCTATAGCGTGGCGTTTCATGCCTATATGCAGACTAGTGTCGGTACGGAAAAATGTCAGCTCGTAGCTCGAACTCAATATCCTGAGTTCGAGCTACATTATTCAGGTGCGCGTCGTATACGTATTCTATAATACGAAAAGAAAGGAGTTAAAACTCCAATACATGGTATTCTTTCCTTGATTTCTTCGCTCACTTTTGACTGTTACTTCACCATATCTTAAAGCGATTACATTTTTAAAACTTTCCTATTCTGAGCTGAACGTAAGATTTATTTATTTATTACCTCAATACAACTATTATTACAGGATTCACCTAATGCAATAGTGTAGTGATCTAATATTTGTTTATTTAATATATACCTATAAGATGGACAATACATCATAATTTCTATAACATCGATACTGCAAACATCGACTAAATGAGCATAACACTATTTCTTATGGAGTCGTTGCCATATTTGAGAAACACTTGACTTCAGGTCATGTGACCATATCTGATATCCTCTATCATATAGCTTATAGATGTGCCAACTCGTAAAAATTACAACTCTAGTTAACTCGAGTTGAAATTCACGAAACTCGAGTTACGCAACTCGAGTTAGCAGTACGAAACAAAGTAGATGATTTGTTACAAATTACTTTTAATAAACTTGTTTTCCTATCCAGCTCTTTGGTGGGTTGATATAACCATAACTACCAAACTTATTATGTAGGATTGGAATAAAAAGGTATATTTAGTATGTATCACATACGTATGTATTTGATTTTAATCTTACTCATAGTAACTACTTGTATTTAACAACAAAACTAACTGTGTAGCAGTCTTCACGAAACAATATTACCTATTATCACAGTCAAAATATTTTTAAATAAATTCAAATTTTTTCACAATTAAAATATTTATTGTAAGTTAAGTGTTGCAATTGGCGTTAATTTAAAATATTGTTTATCTTACAACTGAACTACAAGGGTAGTTCAGGAATTAAAATAATAGGTCTATGTCTTACATAACTATATTGATCATAAATCCTTTAAATTATAATAGAAATTAAATTAGATAACTTAATTATTATAAATCTCTAAATAATAACTTTTTTTGGTTGTAGCTAAATACTCCTTGAAACACAAAGCGCGCAAACAACGAACGAATCGCGCTCTTACTCTCATGCTAGCCCACTTGATCCATTCATGTATAGCAGCCCCAACTCGAGTTAGGGAGATCCAACTCGAGTTAACTCGAGTTAAGCGCAACTCGAGTTGACCCATCACTAATATAGCTCATTTCTATGCGACCAAGCATAGATATAAGCATAGATAAAATACTAATATAAGCATAATTATCATATACTATTATACTATGCGTCCAAGCCACTGACTTAGAAGTATATAGACTGGGCATACCTACAGAATTAGCGTGACTACCTAAACAAATCTGGCGCATAAAATGGCCGCGTTTTATAGGGTTGTAACTATGGAGTGTAGAGTAGAAGGAGAACCATCTTATAAGGTGCGAAAGTTGAAAAAGTGTCCCACTATATACTGAAAATAGAGGTTCCAAAACCTACCACAATAGCGCTGGCGTCTGAAAACTACGTTATGAATATAGCTGTTGTAGACGGAGTGAAGTCAGCTGAATTCAAAATATTTAAAAAATTTCATGACTAGAGTAGTTAGTAAAATGCCAGTATACAAAACATCAACTATTTACGTAGTACAAAACCAAGGGGATTGGTCGGTCCTTGTTTATTTCTCCATCTTATTTTAATTAATTTTGGCGCTTTTTTTAATAATTTATCCTATGCTACTGCAGCGCCACCCTTATTGGACGCGTTTTTAGGGACACTTTTCATATACATAGATGGTCCTCCTTCTACTCTACACTCCATAGTTGTAACTCAGCAATATGGGCAGCTGATATCAATATTTTTACTAATATGAGTTTTTTTCCTTATTTCATATAATTATAGAAATTAAATCCATAGCCTAATTACGTAACGCACCTAAAATGGTAAACCATATCAATTTGACAGTTTAACAACATCCATTGCGTGGTTTTAGTTGTCGAGCAAACGAATTTTTCAATCACATGAAACAATGGATATTTCTTTTTTTTATAATAGGGATGACAAACGAGCACACAGTCCACCTGATGGTAAGTGGTTGCTGCGGCCCATAGACATCTACATCTATTCTCTATTACAAATCAAAATGTAGATGCGTTGTCACCCGTGAGGACTAAGATGGAATGCCTCATTTACAGTAAAAAGGGCCTCCGGCCACCTGCACTCACCAAGCGAAACGCAGAGGTAAACCTCTACTTCACGCTGGTATTCTGTGAGGTCGTGGTACCACCCCGGTTCGAGCCGGCCCATCCGTGCGACAGCAAAAGCTGCCGCGTGGCTCTACCACTGTTATTATATATATATATATATATATATATATATATATATATATATATATATATATATATTGTTGGGTTGTTAAATTAGTTTTGGATTGCTATTTGTTATCCCTCAAATTTCGCTTGAGCTGCTTCACGAGGCATCACCGCATATGTACACTTACGCAATGCACACTCTGCTACAGATTTTTTGTGTTAGGTACACAGTCAAACAATGAGTTAAGTATGCAGGCAACTAACTTGCAACTTGTTTTAAACAATGTTCTGAGTGTGGTAAGTGCTTACTCAAGTTTTGAAGTTATACTTCTTTTGGTGCGTTTGAGAAAAATGATGAGAGTGAATATTTTACAACTTCAATTGGTAATTCAATTGTCTGTCAATTGTTAAGTTTTCATGAGAACTGATAACTATATTCGAGGTAGTTACTCAAATATATATGAATTTATAAAACGTGTTTTATTTTAGTTATTTTTGTTCTGTTACGCTAAAGAAGTATAACTTCTTAAGTGCGTACATAAGTACACACACATGTTTTGTTTTATATCAATGTGAACAAAGTTAAAAAGTTATAACGCACACAATAAAAATGAATATTGACAGAGTAGTGGGAAAATGAATATTTTTGCTTGTATACCAAATATCTTTCTTTAAAGTATAATAATATTGTACAGTAAACAAATGTTTGGAGATGGCATGGAGATCCTTGATTCCATATTGTAATCCCATATTATAGTATTTTTAATGTAAAATAATAATCATTAGTTGAGTAAAAATTAAATAAACTGCTTTTAAAATCAATACTTATTTATTATTAATTGGTATATAGGAACGTTCTGCACATAACTGATCACAAATGGAAAGTTATATAAGCATGTTCGGTCCTGCTGGATATCATATTTATTTTTGTTATTCAGATTTTAAATGAAAAATATTATTATTTTTCGCAGGTATATTAATTTTGTTCATTTAAAATTCGAAAATCTGGCATGATCATGAAACGGTGGATGAAATACGATATCCAGGATTTATAAACTATTATTATTATTATATATTCATTTCTGAACAAAATTAATTTATTAAAATAATTTCTATCGACACCATAGATAAGAGTGTACGACACTATTTCACTGCTTTTTTGACAGTTTGACAGCAGATCTATAGTGCCACCAACTTATCTGTGAACTGACAGCGTGGCGCTTCTGCACTGAAGTGTTGCCAGTTCGGGAATATTCCCATCTAAGGGTCTTATATTCCTACGTAGAATCCACATACTAGGGTAATAAATTAGTCACGGAATAAAAAGACTAGAACACAGATTTAACAGATATATGTCCAAGAACCAGATGAAACAAAAATATCATAATTGAACAATTTAAACTTTAATTAAATAATATGCCTTTATGCCTATTTTACCGGGCGTGTTAATTTGCGTTCCTGTGGTTTATGCGATTTCCGGTTCTTTATCTATTTTGGAAATGAATCCTTGACTAACATCTGAAAAAGAAATGAATTGCATTAACCAATCCATCTATCGGAAATACGAAAGGAAGGAATAAAACATAGCAATACTGACCCGTAGCAGCTGATACTCTTTTATAGACCTGATTGAAAGGCATTATCGGTGCTTGCCCTCGAGCTTCTTGCTCACAAATGTTTAATACTTTTAAAATAATGTTTCGGGAATCACTTTTAATGGTTTTCGGCATTTTTTATTTTTCTATAAACTCTCAAAACAATGACGTATCGAGTGACATTTGATTAAATGGCGGCTGTAGTTCACAATTTTGCCGCAGCTGTCAGTTCACAGATAAGTTGGTGGGACTATACCTCAAAACTATGGAGTGTATTGTAGAAAGAGAACCATCTTATAAGGTGCGAAAGTTGAAAAAGTGTCCCACTATATACTGAAAATAGAGGTTCCAAAACCTACCACAATAGCGCTGGCGTCTGAAAAACTACGACGGAGTGAAGTCAGCTGAATTCAAATATTTAAAAAATTTCATAACTAGAGTAGTTAGTAAAATGCCAGTATACAAAATCTCAACTATTTACGTAGTACAAAACCAAGCAGATTGGCCGGTCCTTGTTTATTTCTCCATCTTATTCTAATTAATTTTGGCGCTTTTTAAAATTTATCCTATGCTACTGCAGCGCCCCCCTTATTTGCCCCCTTTTTGTAAGGACACTTTTCATATATTGAGATGGTCCTCCATCTACTATACTATGGAGTGTAGAGTACAAGGAGAATCATCTTATAAGGGGCGAAAGTTGAAAAAGTGTCCTACTATTTACTGAAAATAGAGGTTCGAAAACCTACCATAATAGCGCTGGCGTCTGAAAAACTACGATATGAAGATAGCTGTTGTAGACGGAGTGAAGTCAGCTGAATTCAAATTTTTGAAAAATTTCATGACTAGGGTAGTTAGTAAAATGATAGTATACAAAACCTCAACTATTTACGTAGTACAAAACCAAGCGGATTGGTCGGTCCTTGTTTATTTCTCCATCTTATTCTTATTAATTTTGGCGCTTTTTTAAAAGTTATCCTATGCTACTGCAGCACCACCCTTATTGGACGCGTTTTTAGGGACACTTTTCATATAAAGAGATGGTCCTCCTTGTACTCTACACTCCATATACTATACACTCTATACTCAAAACTTGGCGCTTAGGGTGGAAGCTCCAGGGTGGCCCGCGAAATTCAAATTTTCTTACGGCGGCTCTTCACGTTGGCCAACATAGTGGCGAATGTGTTGGCAGAGATATTGGCCAAGAATTTGTGATCGCGTCCACACGTTGGAAGGTCGTTCAGTTTGCTTCGGTTCAGGCCAATATGCGGACGAATTTATTAAAATGATTATTGAAGCGCTAACGGCTGTTGCGGCTTATTTATTTACAGCATACCATTATTTTTAATATTTAATATTTTTAATATAAATTTTTAATATTTCTTTATTATACACTAACGTTATACAGATAAGTAAACTATTACACACGCGAGGCATAGGTATAATTAACACTTTTACAACTAAGGCCTGGAAAATATTCGAAGCCTGTCTATGAAACTGTTGTAAAATTTTTATTAAACAAAACCTTTTTAACCTTTTGACCGCCAGACCTAATATCAATATTTTTTCCCCGGACGCCACGCCCATTTTTCCTTAAAATTACTATTCGCGTCGGTAGTGATGTACCACGCTATGCAAAACTTTTATAATTAGACTGATTAAACTTGTAAGTTTGGCAATATTACGAAGAAGTACATACATTAATATGAATGTTATTTAATCTATCAATAAAGATTTAACACCAAAATGCTTTTAGAATGTAAGATAGGGATCAAGAATTTTAGCGCAACTAGTTGACGCCTTAAAGCGTCACTGGTGACCTCAACGTGTATTTTTAACAAATATTTCCTACATTTATAGTGATGTGACTTTATCGATGTAATAATATACTTTATAATATACATTAACAAATAGCACCTAAATACCCCTAATTTCGACTTTTTCTAAAAGCAATTTTGATTCTATTCTGATTTTCAGAAAACCTGAGTTTTGCATCTGCTTTGTTCTTAATAACGACTTTATTTTTATTAGGGACGCCTTGTCATTGCCTATACTTGTAGAACCTAATTAGCACTTAATTCCTTGATATTAATATTTATCGTATATCTATCATCGTCATAGCGTTGCTAGCGATTTGTTTTGCTAGCTGCGCAAATTTTAAGAGTTCGTTGCGGTGAAAATTTTAGACCACCTAATTTTTAAACTTGGCACCTAAAATCCCCTAATTTTGGGTTATTCTAAACGCAAATTCCTGATTTCATGTTGCTGGCGAGACTCAGCTAATTTCTAAACTGTCATTTACTACAATAATATTATCTGTTTGTAGAGTAAATTTATAAAAATATATTTCATTCTATCTTCAAATCCCATCACTACCAATATCCGCTGAAGCGCTTGTGACCTCATAAGCGGGCGCTTTAAGTCGTCGATGGCATGCGCGGAACATAAAAATATGTCATAGATAGTGAAGATCGATTTAGTTATCGACTTTTATTTTGCGATTTAGTACATAAACAAAAACAATGACAAAAATTGATGACGGAGACTACTGACATTTGCATAAACTCGATTTTCGGAAATAAGAAGCTATTTATTATTATAATGTTGTATCTTTCATTTAGGAAATCACGGCAAAGGAGGCGTTCGTGGCCGTACAGATCCAAAACAAAAATTTCCTTTTAGATATAACAATGAGTTGGGATTTATTTTATCCAAAGTTAAAGTTTAAAAAATAAAAGAAAATAATTTTATTTAAGATCATTTTATCGCCTATTTTCACAAAACAAAAATAATGATTCAAAACATACCTCTATATTTCATCATTTCCAATTTGCAAAAGTCTTGCTAAGTTGATACACGACCGCTATTTAGTACCGAATTAGATCGCTATAATTCTCTTTCAATCTACCTACATCATTATTTATTTTTAGTGGGTAGACAAACATCACTACGCGACGCGTAAACACGTCACTGGCGTCCGGTACGTAACTTTAATGCTTCAGTTCTTGGGCATTGATTTTAAATGTTTATGCAATTGATTAGATAGTTTTTCCTACGTTCTCTGGTAAATATATCTTCAGCGCAGTCATGGTAAGATATTGGGTCAAAAATAAACTCTAATGAACATAGTCATAACATTTTTATTCAATGGTAATCAAACAGCATTTTTAGACGTTTTAAGACGTCATTGGCGTCTCGAACATAATTTTGAATTACGTTTTAATGCGTCGTTGGCGGTCAATGGGTTAAAAAGGGTTATTATATAATTATATAATATATTTATTTATTTACACTTTCATGCACAAAGTAGTACATATTAGATATGAGCGCCGAAGGCTAATTCCACGGCGGTGGCGTGGCCTGAAAATTTCCGCGGCGGCGGCGGCGTCGCGGCGGCGCGGCGTGTCTGGCCATAGGCCTTACATATTGTTTTATCAGGAAGAGATTTCTTAAAAAAAATTAAAGAAAGCCATATTGTTGATACCAAAACCAGCATATATAGCCCTGGGGAGCCCCAGCCCAGTGATGGGAACAGTATTCCATGTGCGGCCGAACCTGCGCCTTGTAAAGTTCCAGGCGGTGTGCCGGCATGAACCGCTCTGCTGAGCACGCAAAGCGTTTTAGAGGCCAATTTAGTCTTCTCTTCCAAGTGATTACGAAACTTGCACGTCACACGATATGTCGACGTCGAGGATTCCGATACTGGCTGAGGCAACAAGGGGAGTGCCTTGAAACTGAGGAGATGATCCGATCTACAAGAAAGCTGGTGATTCGATTGCACAATTTCTCGGGAAGCCCATAGAAAGGGAGTCGAAAGAAACACTTTGTGCCAAACCCGATCGAAGAACTTCGCAATGTCCAAATTAACGGCCAATGCCTCTCTTTGGAATCATATGCCTCTGCCCATCTATGAGTCAAGTAGACCAGAAGATCACCTACTGATCGACTCTGACGAAAACCGTATTGGCGGTCACTAATTAGCTGGTGGTCCTCAAGATACCACATGAGCTGGCAGTTTATAATGGATTCCATTATTTTGTGTAACAAGGTGATGGCGATAAGCATAGCAAGACGGGTCTGAGCGGTCGCCTTTTTTTAGCCAGCCTGCAGAATGCAATCGCGATGTTAGTGTGAGTGGCTTCACACTCCGGACTAGACAATGATCTGAGGAGCCAAGAGGAGAGTGGACGGTGACCCGATATCTATGTGAATGAGAGGTTAGCAGAAGGTCCAACAGGGAAGGTGCATGATCTTCCACATCAGGAATCCGCGTAGACGAAGTAATCAGTTGTATCAGACTATATGCCAAGGCAAAATCATGAACAGATCTCCCCGCATGATCGGTTAAACATGAACCGTGCCATTCGGCGTGGTGGGCGTTACAATCGCCGAGGATCACAATCTCTGCGGATGGGATCTGCTGTAGCAAGGAATCTGTAGCGATTTGGACATGGTCGATGAATCGGTCTGTTTGAGCATTACCGCTATGGGACCTATAGGGGCACTCATAAACATGCGGATGGTTCTCGCTGTCTACGCGTAGCCAAAGGATGAAAAGGTCCTTCAAGACTGCCGAGGCGTCGAGAACAGATGTCCTCTCTGATGTATTCGCAAACTCGAGCCCGAGGCACAAGGAGTGTTCCAATTTGTACCCCAGGTAGGAGAGGTACGAAGTATCAGCTGGAGAGGACACCTGCATCTCGGTCAGAAAGAGCACGGCCGGCTTCACCGTCTCGAGATGTTAGTGGACGGCGTTTAGGTTCGAGTGAAGTCCCCTGATGTTACAGAAAGTCACGTGGCAGGGGTCGCTTTAGCCTTGTTGCTCAGCTTGTCCCGAGCAGTTATTGTCTTGAGTAGAAATTACCCCCCCCCCCTACCCTCAAAATACGTGGGGCAGCTTGACCACCCAGGAGTGATATGTCCCTCCTCAAGAGTAGAGCAGCTTGATCGTGGATGCTCAGCAAGGGATTCTCCATTACCAGGGTGCTTGTACCCTCCTGGGATAGTATTACATTTAATTATTCGTTACCACCCCGGCTTGAGCCAGCCCATACGTGCAACAGTCGAAGTTGCAGCCATTGATAACACCACACAACAATACACGTTCACTCGGTGAAATATTCGAGTAGACTGAGTGAGCGACGAGCATGGCGAGGCGACAAGGCGAACTAATACGATCGGGCTGCGCGTGTGAGCGGGAAAGGAAGTTGCTCGTCGTCGCGACGGCGCGCCGCGTTATTCACGTGGCGGCGACGCGTCGACATGAACTCATGGCGACGGCGGCGCGCCGGCGCGGCGCTCATATCTATACATATGGCGAACTTAATAATAATAATAAGGGCTTCCATCTGGTTTGGTTTTTATATATTTATGTATTTTTTATGTATTTATTTTATTTTATTGATATTTATGTATGTTTACTATGTTTATTTACAATTATATATTTATATTGCCCAACCATATGAGATTTTTTTATAGATACCACATAATAATAATATATAATTTATTTCGTCAAACATTAAAGTTACATTATATGATCAGTGATCGAGGTCACCTAGTAAGCAGAATAATGCCTGTAACAGGTGACTTCGCTCTTCCATAGTTAAAAATTACAGTATTATTAACGAAATACTATAACTAATAGGGAATAATAAAGGCAGTAAAAACATGATTTTAGTATCCTACCTTTTAATTTGATTTTAGTATCCTGCCTAGGCTCCTAGCATTAATACATCAATAAATCAATTAATACATCATTAGCAATGAGTTGCTGCGCTGGGGGCCACGGGTTCGATTCCCGCACGGAACAAGTATTTGTATAGCCTGCACATAATTGCTCCGGGTCTGGATGTTTGTCCTTATGCAATTTATGTTTCTAAACTGCCTCCACGATACAGGAGAAAATCCTAGTGTGGGGGTAACGTTTTTTTTTTAAAAAGACTTGTGTTTCACAAACAATTTTCGGCTTGGTATGGCTCTATAAAGCGAACATTTTTTTCATTGGTCATTGTTACTGCCGTTGTGTAGACACTAGTTACGATACGTGCATATAAAATTTAAATCAGGCGCGTACAATCACTCTGGCAGCTCTTAGCAAACTGAACGTGCACCCAACGTGTGGACGCGGCTGCCAATACTCTGCCACAACCCTTTGATCTTTTGTAAAAAACCGACACTAGACGGATCTAGCGCCAACTTGTGGGCCATCGTTCCAATACGTACCAAAGTAGCTTAAACACCCGCTCTACACGTTGGCCATCGTTGTTGGCCAACACATTCGCCAGTATGTTGGCCAACGTGAAGAGCCGCCTTTACGTTTTTTGCAATTTACAGGTCAGTGTCAGGTTGTATATTTAACAAAATATGATTTGCGAGCGTAACGAGTATGTATTTACAGAATTATAATCATTATGATCATCATTACAACCCCCTAAGTTCGTATAATTCGTTTGAATATGTTTTTCTGGAAATAGCCATACATTAAATTATACGAACACATTGAGTTATTATGTACTACGTACTAGAGGCGACACTGCACTAAGTTACGCTGTTCCATTCAACTGCGGCAATGTCACCGCACTTTAATCAGTCGCTCGTTCGGCGGTTGTAGAGTTGTCACGTGTTGTGTTGATTTTAAAAAAAATATCTTGATAAAATATGCCGGGGTGTGTTCTTAGATATTGCACAAAAACTTCACGAAATGTTAGTAAAAAGCAAGGAATCACTTTTCATCGGTAAGTAAGATACTTAAATAATAAAAAAAACATTATAGATTAATAATTAAAAAGTTATTTCTTTGGCGCCAACTTGTGTCATGGAATATATATTATGAAGTTAATTTGTTCAGATACGACATTTCTGTGAGCAAGTGTAGGACGATTATATTATGCACAATTTTTTTTGTACAAATAAACAGAACCTATTTATAATTAGACTAAATTTCTTACGTTTATATTTGCTGATTATTCTTTTATTTTATTTTTAGGTTTCCACGTCCAAGCCACGAAAACCGAAAAAAGTGGATTAAATTCGTCCAAAATAATCGTAGAGAAGAGATGTGGTTACCGACAAATCATACATACATTTGTCCCTTGCATTTTAAGGCAGAGCATAAATATAGCACGAAGAAGGCAAAAATTAACAAAACTTATATTGTTTAAAGGCACAATTGAATTCCTAATAAATATTTTTACAATAACATTTATACATTTTATTAATTGAAATAAATTTTCAGAAAAAAAACAACAAATAAGTGTATATACATATAATTCATGTGTAAACAGAAATGGTATAAGTTTTTAAAGTTTTACAATGTTTTCTCACAGTAATTCATAAGGCATAATATAAAAAGTATCAGCTCTGTGTCCATGCCTCACACGAACTTAGGATAAGGCTTTTGGGGACCCAGGTTTAGATTTAAATAAATATATTTCATTAGCTTCGATTCCTTCCAATTTATATAGTTATATATAATAGCTTATAAAATATTTATATAAAAATGTAATTATAATGCTATTGTGATAATATTATATATTATTATATTAATTTACCTCATATCATGCAAAATAAATGACAAATTATTAAAAATTGAACTCGTTTTAATAAATTAATTAACAATATATGTACTCTAAATAAACAATTATTAAATACATACTGATCATTCTACCTACGCATAATCTATCATGATAAAAAAAACCGCGCATGCGCGGTAAGACTGTTTACGCCGTATGCGCAACGACATAGAGTAGCGCACATGTTTTGTTTGAAATAGCTGTTCTAGTACGTAAGTACATTATACTTCAATGTACGAACATAGACGGTTGTATTGATGATTATAATTCTGTAAATACATACTCGTTACGCTCGCAAATCATATTTTGTTAAACATACAACCTGACACTGACCTGTAAATTGTAAAACACGTAAGAAGAATTTTGCAAGCCACCCTGGAGCTTCCACCTTAACATGGCGGCGCAGTCACGCATGGATGAGCTAATGACGTCACAGGAAAGTATTACCAAAATAAGCACTTTACAAACTGTAGATGTCTCTCTTTTCTATTGCAGCTACTGCCTTATTAAAAAGAGACAAAACTGTTTAATAATAATAATAAGGACCAAAATTAATCCATAGTAGTGTTAGTAACAATTGACTTATAAACTAGTGTTAGTAAACATTGAAGTATGGACAAACTTTTTCAAAATCGGAGAATTATAGTTCTCCGCTACTGTTTTCAAAATGCTGTTGTGACTATCTCTCACCCTTCTAAGCAGCGAAGCTGTTTTCTTACGTATTATCGCATGAAAGCCGTCCGTGCGAGCATGCGCAAACATCTCCGACGCACTACAGTATCGAGGCAGTCCCAACAACATTCTGAAAGCATTATTATATTGAACACGCAGGGCATCCAGCGACCTTTTAGTGTAATTGATCCATAGATTGCTCGTATACAGACTCTGGCAGTATGCCTTAAATAGGGTAACTTTAACTAGGTCCGTACATCGAGCAAATCTACGGGCCAGCATGTTACTCCTGACCGCTAGAGCCCTGCGTTCCCTCTCAATATCTACATTGTCTTTCAGGTCATCGGCAAGAAAATGGCCAAGGTATTTAAAGGACGTCACTTTTTTAATTTTTGACCCATTCAAGAACAGGTCAGGTTCATCAGTCCTAGGCTTGCCCCTGACCCCAAAGACAATGTACTCACACTTTTTGACATTATATGCCAAAACATGCGACTCAGCATAGGCTACACACACCTTCAGTAACTCTCTTACTGCCCTCACCGACGGTCCCATCAGCACCATGTCATCTGCATAGCTGATGTTGTTAATACTAACCCCACTAACACTGCATCCGACACGCTTGCTGCTGAGCTCGCCTATGAGAGCATCTATATATAGGTTGAATAATCTGGGAGACGTTAGACCCCCCTGCCTTACCCCGCATTCCAACCTATACGGTTCACTAAGAGTATCGTCCCATTTCACATGATTTATTTGTTTACTGTACCAATATTTGAGCAGACCACATATCTCTGACGGTACACCCCTGTCCTCCACCTTCCTCCAGAGCACGTCATATGAGACGAGATCAAATGCCCTGGAAAGATCAAGGAACATGGCATATACCGGGGTACCCCGATCTACGTAATATCGAACGGTGTGCTTCAGACTTAAAATAGCACTTTCGGTTGATAGTCCTGGTCTAAACCCGAACTGTGTGTCATGCAGTTGAATGTGGTCACTTAAGATGGTATCAAGCACACCGTCCAACACCTTTGCTATGATAGTTGCTAAGGAAATAGGACGATAGTTACCCTTGTCAGAGATGTGTCCCGTCTTGTTCTTCACAATGGGAACTACTATTGTCTTCATCAGATTTGTAGGTAAGTAAGAGTGACTAATACACATTGTGTAGAACATGGACAGGACTCGCGGCAGGTGAAATCCAGCGTGCTTCAGGTGCTCAATGCTGAGCCCGTCGTGTCCTGGAGACTTACCTCGGCTCATACCTATTATGATACTGCGTATCTGTTTAGCAGAAATATGCACAAGAGGTTCCTCACCCCCACAAGCGGTCTCAGCACTACCCACCTGTGTTGAGGGCCCAAGTGGAGATTGTACTTTAAAATGTTCCATAAACATATTTGCGATGTCACTGGGTTCACTAATTCCTCCCACGCTCGTAGCAAGACTAGGCTTAGTGTCCAACTTACTGGTCGACTTCCAGAAATTTTTAAAGTCTCTATTTGCTCTTTTTTGAGCTAATCTATCCATTTTGATTTGCTCAGCATTCTTCTGACAAAATTTGAGTTTACTCTTAAAAAATTTTCGATTTTCACTCAATTCATCATAAATAGGACCAGATAAGGGACGACCACTGAGTACCCAGGCCTTAAAACTACATCTGGCCTCATAGTGAGCGTCTTTTACATAGCTGTTCCACCCACATATCCGCCTACCCCACCTTGGTCCCCCCTTACAAGTCACTCTGGATTCCTTAGACGCCTCAGATAATATACTAACAATCTGTTCATACAAATTATCTAATGCGACCCTATGTTCGGCCAAGCCACAGAAGCCATTCGCACAGTTTATAAACTCATGAGGAAAGTCAATGTCCCGCAATTTGCTATTACAAAGGTTTTGGTAACATTGCGTTTCTACATTTGTTCTTTCACCCCATAATACCAGGTTTTTATCATGACTTCTGTCCGTTTAGGCCTGACCACCTCTAAGTTACATTCTAAATATATTGGTAAGTGATCAGAAATGTAAACATCTTCGGAGACACCTATACTCTTAATTGCATTCCAGGCTGATTTGGATACTAAACAGTGATCTAGCCACCTCCTACTTCCATGAGCGTCACTTATGAAGGTGTAGGTATCACCATCCACTCCCAATGCTTCTATATCCGCACAAAACCACGACTGATCAGAATTATTCAGTTCGACTGAACAGTATATTCAGTTCATTAAAAAATAGTTCATGAGGGTGCGCATTAAAATCCCCAAGCATAAAAACATTTTCTATATCCCTACTCGCTATGATAGCATTGATCTCACTCAATATATCTGTAAAAATTGGTAGATTGTCCGCACAGTCCGTAGGCATATAAACAGAAAAGACAATAATATTGCGACCCCCAGTCGTGGCTGTAATGGCCACTAATCGAGAGCTACTACAGTTTACAACAGAAACTGACTCAAAAATACCCTTCCTCCAGAGAATGCCCCCCCCCCCCCCCCATGAGGTCTTCCTCTCAATAATCCCTCCGATGTGTCTACTGCAGACTTACCCGTGTATTCAAACTCACGACTAATCGAGCTTAGGAAAGGAACATCATGTGGGAGTAGCCACGTCTCCTTAAGAGCGACCACATCTGACCACATACATATGCCCCTAATATCATCTATAGAACGCTTAGCTGACTTACAGTTAAAACTTGTAAATGTTAGAAACTTTTTTATGGTTTCACTACACATTCATTGATAAAAGTATGTGACTTTCTACTAACTAAATACTAACTAATTCGAATTAGATTGCCTATCTTTAGTTCTGTACATAAAATGCACAAAACGCCTAAAAACAATTCCGTTTGGCCATAACTCATCGTTTAAAAACATGTCTATCTTATGCTTTGACACATACAGTTTAAACGCATTGTATTTTCTAATAGACTTAATATTTATCTTTTTTAACGATACAATTTCATTCGTTTTTTCTTTTATGTACTGAACAATGTCATCTTCATTTGCTTCCGTACTTACATTCGATATCAACAAAGGCACTTTTATGTCCGCAGCTTTAAATTTATCACCCGGATCAGTTATAGCTCTGCCTTTTCGACTAACCAATCTATTTTGTTTTGAACGCTTGTTTTGCACTAACTGCCATTCCGTGTTCGCATTATCACAGCCCCTACCCTTTGCTCACTATTCACTCTCACTTCACACAAACTCGCACGTTGTACCGCCGCCTTTGAGGCCCAAGAAGCCTCACTCAAACTCGATCCCGCCGATACTGGTACCGCTCGCTGACCGTTGGTAGGGGATTGCGACAGATTCGCACCGGTTTGTTCTTCAACTAGTTTCTTTTCAGTTTTCTCGCTCACACACAGTATATCCGATGAATTGTCGTCTCGTTTCTCCTTGCCAGAGCAATCTATCTCACGTTCCTGGTCTTGTAAGAGAGGGACGGCACTTAAGACAAGTGTGTGTCGATATTATAGATATTTGTACAACTATTATTTTTATAGTGGAATATGCCCTCTCCATAGGTATAAATCTCTATGGTCCAAGCCTTGCAAATATTTGACATTTGAAATTGGCATTGACATAAATGACATTTGACATTGATAAATTTATCTGCGTGAGCCTGACAATATTTTGTCAACAAACAAAGACTTCATTCATTCGACACAAAGAATTTAATTCTCCCAGAACGCCACGGGTTTATGTATACATTTAATTACACCAAGTATTTGCCATTTTATATACACATATAACTAAAGTAATCAACATTCTTATGATGATAATATTATAACGTCAATGTCATTCACAATTCACATACAAACATTCGCTTCGACGCTATAAAGTGGTTTTCTTTGTTTGCGGTGTATCAAAAGATACGAAAATGACTTTAAAATTAATAATATTATTTAATTTATTTATAAATGTGAGTTTAAGTTATAAACCAGTTATTTTAGTACACGGCATAATGACAGGAAGTGGAAGTATGGAAATTATAAAGCATAGAATTCAAGAGGTATGTATGATTTTTATTAATTTGTTATTTCACCGTGTTGATGAGATGAAAAAATATCTACTATCCGATCAATAATTTTATATATTAATTAAATTTTTCTGAAGCTTGAAACTATTTATTTGTCTTTAATCTGTATGCAATAATCAAATTTAGTTGTTGAAATTCAAAATTGCTTTGTAAAGGCCAATTTTGAATAAAAGTATTTTTCTTTAAGATATTACTTAAAAAAAGTAAGATCTATCTCTAAGAGGAGTTTAAACCTTCAAATCAATTGTAGGTTTGTAGTAGTGGTGTGTCGTTATATGTTTTCTAAATAAAGTAATGTTATTGTTATGATATAACAGATAACGCTATCTTAACTATCTATATTCATAACTGTCTATTTTCCATGTAACGTCAACTTAACAATATACTGTCATAGAACAGATTATCAACATTATATTCATTTCGTGATATAAACAGTTAAGATTTAAATACTAATTTTCGAAATAAACTTGGAATTAAAAAATAAAGCAAAGTTTTTAAATAATAATATAACACCTAAAATTTATTACCATCACAGCTCTTGTTCCTCAGAGAGACACAATTAATATGAAAATTCAAGCTCAAAAGTTGAAGAACAGAAGGTCAATAATAATATTTCGTCTTAAGAAGGTCAAGGCTATTAAAGCAGTTTAATCCTTACATTTTGGGGAACAAGTGTTATTTTTCAATATATGGCAAAAGCTGTATTTACTGTATAGAATTTTATAATAAACAGCATGAGGTTTAAAATTGCTTTATTAGAGACACATTGCCAATTTGAAATAGTTATATAGGTCTATATGAAAAAGAAAGAAATAAACTTATTTCTCGAATTTCGCTTTGTTCACCTACACATTTCAACATGAGCCCTGCTGCAGTTTCGTTCTTATCATACACAGCATAACATTTGTTTTTGTATGGCAGCGAGTGGGTGATGTTATAATCATATCACGAATCAAAATTCCAAGCCAACGCAACGTTCCAGCATTGAGGTTCAAAGGTACTCTGTGCGTTGCGGATCGTTATAACAAATAGACAGTTATGAGCGTTATGTATAACTATCTATATGTTATAAAGTAAATAGACGTTTCCATAACTGTCTATACATTAAAATGCTCATAGCTAGTTCTTAGAATTGAGCCTTTGTAGTTGCAATGGAGTTAGATCACTCTACTTCTAGTTTGAGTTGGCTGTACATGAACAAATCAAGCCAGTCAGCGAAAGAGTGAGAGCACTATTCATATATTGTGTGCATACTTTGTGTTTTAAAGAGTATTAGCTACGATCAAAATAATTTGTTATTTAGAATTTTATAATACCTACATTATTGAAGAATATTGTGTGATAATTAAACTATTAATAGTTTATGTACCTACATATTAAAACTAGACTGATATTATTTTGTAAAGACTGCTATATATCCATTGTTGTCAAATATAGATACTTAGTATTACTAAGACGCCGTCCTATTGCCATCGCTCGCGCGATTATGCGTGCGTCCGCCGAAAATGATTGTGCGACCGTGCGTTCAAACATACTCATATCTGTGGAATGTCCTATTGAAGGTCGTGTGGTCATGCGATGCGACCGAATTGTCTAATTTTTGTCGTGCGGTTATCGACGCATCGTATAGATCGGACGATCGTTCGATCAAACATATTAATCGGTACTGAATGTCCTAATGGCGCTCGCCCGACCAAGGGGCGGAGGCAAGGGAGGGGTTTCCGTCAAAAGCTTCTTCGTTTTGCCGTACGTCGTAATACTAATTGTGAAATTCACCGCTTTGATTTCTGTTTTTATACAGTATATTATGTGGTGTACGTTTTCTTTTTTTTAATGTATTCATCATTACAGCCCTTCATAAGTCCACTGCTGAACATAGGCCTCCCCCAAAGAATGCCACAAAGCACGGTCCTGAGCCACCTGCATCCATCGACTTCCTGCATGTGTTACCAGGTCGTCACTCCATCTTGTGGGGGGATGCCCTACACTTCGCCTACCGGTACGAGGCTGCCACTCGAGAACCTTTCTTCCCCATCGGTTGTCGGTTCTTCGAGCTATATGGCCGGCCCACTGCCACTTCAGCTTACTAATCCGTTGGGCTGTCGGTTACTCTGGTTCTACTGCGGATATCCTCATTCCTAAGTTTATCACGCAGAGAAACTCCGAGCATAGCCCTCTCCATAGCTCACTGAGCGACCTTGAGCTTCCTCATACGGCCAGCAGTGAAGGACCACGTCTCAGTTCCGTAAGTCATCACTGGCAACACGCACTGGTTGTACAATTTTGTTTTAAGGTTTTGAGGTATTTCTGATGAGAAGATGTGTCGTAGCTTCCCGAACGCTGCCCAGCCGAGTTGAATCCGTCGATTGACCTCTCGGTCGAAGTTGGACATACCTAGTCGGACTATTTGTCCCAGGTAAACATACTCGTCAACAACTTCGAGCTTAGTGCTCCCAACAACTACCGGCATAGGTGTGACATGGACACTAAACATAATCTTTGTTTTGTCCATGTTCATCTTAAGACCTATCCGTTGGGAGACACTGTTGAGGTCATTGAGCATAGTTCCTCCAGCGATTCTGCCATGAGGACTATATCGTCGGCAAATCGAAGGTGAGTGATGTACTCGCCATTGATGTTTATTCCGTATCCTTTCCAGTCCAGAAGCTTGAAAACGTCTTCCAATGCAGCGGTGAAGAGTTTCGGGGATATAACGTCACCCTGTCTTACACCTCTCTGCAATTGGATAGGTTTCGTACTCTGGTTCTGTACTCGGATAGCCATCGTAGCTCTACTGTACAAACACTTCAGCACCTCGATATACCGACAGTCAACTTGGCACCGCTGAAGGGACTGTAGCACCGCCCAAATTTCGACGGAATCAAAGGCTTTCTCATAGTCCACATACGCCAGACATAGTGGCAAATTGTACTCTTCGGACTTCTGTACAATTTGCCGTAGGGTATGTATGTGGTCTATGGTGCTAAAGCCCTTTCGGAAACCGGCTTGTTCGGGAGGCTGGAAGTCGTCAAGACTGCGCGCGAGACGATTCGTAATGACTCTCGAAAACAGCACGTAGACGCGGCTCAGAAGGGAAATCGGTCTGTAGTTCTTCAAGAGAGCGTTGTCACCTTTCTTGAAGAACAAGACCACCGCACTTCTGCTCCACGCCTCCGGTGTAATGCCACCATAGAGGACGGAATTAAAGAGCTTCTGAAGGACTTCAAGTACCGGTCTTCCACCCGCTTTCAGAAGCTCCGCTGTAATTCCATCCTCGCCTGGGGCCTTGCCGTTTTTAAGGTGCTGGAGAGCCATTCTAATCTCGCTCAGACTGACGTCCGGGATATCTTCGGAATAGTGTCGAATAAGACTCGCTCTTGGATCGTTACTCACACTTGCGTGTGGCTCTAACGATGACGTGTACAGCTGCCCATAGAACCTCTCAATCTCACTCAAAATCTCAGGTGCCCCGGAAACGATGCTGCCACATTCGGTCTTCAGCTTTGACAGTTGGCTCTTTCTGGCAGACAGATCTCTGGCAAAGACTTTGGAGCCTTGGTTCCGCTCGATCGCTTCTTCAATACGAGCTGTATTGAAGTAGCGTAAGTCTCGCCGCATGCATTTGGAGATCTGTCTGTTCAGTTGCCTGTATGCTGTCAAATCTGTTGAAGAATGTAGCCTCATCTCCCGTCTAACAGCCATCGCTGCCGGTTTTCACCCTCGCGATCACTGAGACATCACTGAACAGTTGTCGCCTGGTCGTCATAATGAAGTCAATCTCATTTTTTGTCGAACCGTCGGGGCTCGACCAGGTCCACTTCCTGTGGGGCCGCTTCTTGAAGAAAGAGTTCATCATAAAGAGTCCCTCTTTCTCCATGAAGTCGGCCAGCTGCTGGCCCCTTGGGTTCCGTTGCCCTATTCCAAATTTCCCTACTTTCAGCTCACCGTTCTCTCTTGTGCCTAGTTTTGCATTAAAGTCTCCCATTAACACCGTATATTGGGTTTTGGAGGAATGCATGGCTCTAGAGATTTCCTCATACATTTCCTCCACCTCCTCATCGGGGTGTGCCGAGGTTGGTGCGTAAACCTGTATGACCTTCAGCGAATACCGTTTGGTGATTCTGAGTATAAGGTACGCAACCCTCGTCGACACACTCCCGATCTTTACAACGTTGTTAACGAGAGACTTGTGGACGATAAATCCGACACCTCCTTGGGACAGATGGTCGCCCTCCCGGTGATAGAGCAAGTTGCCGGATTCGAGGATTACCGTGTCCTCCCCCTCTCTTCGGACTTCGGATAATCCTATAATATGCCAGCGGAACTTGTCTATCTCTTCTTCCAGCTCCACGATCTTCTCGTCAGTCCTCAGGGTGCGTGCGTTGTACGTTGCCAGATCGAGTCGTCGTAGGTGGCAACCGAACCTCCACCGGAGATTCTTAGCACCCCCTGCCCTGCCGTTACCATGGTCGCCACCGTAGCCAAGAATAGCGGGGCCGCCGGGGACTGGGGGCCGTCTCTTTTTTACTCTCGTCATTGGGGGGTATTTGCCATAGTTGCCACACTTGGCGAGCGGGTTGGCAACCGCAGTTTTTTTATTGTAATTTTGGCTATTATCAGGAAGATGCTGCTGCCCATCTCCTGCCTGTTTCCCTTTGTCGCCTTTTACGACACCCACGGGAGGATATGGTGTAGTGGATATTCTTGACCGCCACTACACGGCTATTATATATTCATTATTAAAGAAATATTACTCGACAGCAAAAACTGTGTATCTCTGTTAAGAGCAGTTTCGAGAGTGATCTCATCTCTCCAATATAGGACACACGATTTCTAATCGTGCAAGTGGATTCATCGGACGATGAAATCGCATCGCATCATCGCGCGAGCGATGGCAATAGGACGGCGCCTAAGATTAAAACCAAAAACACATGAGTGCTAACCATCTGAGCTACAATAACATGGTAGCTCAGGTGGTTAGCGCTCGTTGTAAGTTTCACAGTACGCAAGCAACCCGGGTTCGATACCCGCTGGCACCAATGAAATTGTTAATTGCATTTTTAAGTGCTGATTTATCACGTGCTTGACGGTGAAAGAAAACATCGTGAGGAAACTAGCATGTCTGAGAAATAAGAAAAAAAATATTTCGAAGACATGTGAAGTCGCCAACACGCATTGGGGCAGCGCGGCGGACATTTCCTTGCCCTAAACCCTCTCAGAGATGAGAAGAGGCGTGTGCCTAGCAGTGGGGTGTAAGGCTGTAACTTTAACTACCTTTTATTTTATTACACACTTGTTGAATAAAACAAATTTTATGGATTTCATTATGTTCAATTTTAACTTATTTTAAATCTTGACATTTCAAGTGCTTTGCAGCATCAATTGCTCTGCATTAAATAATAAATCATCACACTTCTTTATGTGGCTATTGTTAGAATGTTAATGACAATATTTTCTTATTTTAGAAACATCCAGGAACTATCATATACAATGTGAACAGGTTTGAAAGATGGTCAAGCTTAGAAACAATGTGGCACCAAGTACTAGAAATTGGTCAAGACATTGCTAACATTTCATCTCAACATCCAGAGGGTATAAATGTAATAGGTAAGTAAAATTATTATAACATTATTTTCTAACAGCTCTGGAAATTACAGACTGAGATATCTCTAATAATCTACTCCTTCGAACCAGGTTTCCACTTTAGTCACCAATAGTTGGGTCAACTTTAAACCCACATTTTGCTGTGATAATTTAATTATCTGGGGTTAATTACGGTAGCGAAGCCTCCATAGAAGCCGAGAAGCCGGGCTTGCCCTACCAAACTGCTCAATCAATAATATCAACTAATAAAATAACTCGTAAACTGTTTCAAACTATTTCAAATTTTCGCGCGCCCCTCTGTTCTATACAGGTCATGACCTCGTAGCCTTATTATGTAACGTCAACACTTGGCAGATTGGTTTGAATTTGAAATACACTGATTCGTGTTCTCTTTGTCTCAAAGCGAACACGCAATGGACTGTGAAAATTAATGAAAGCAAAGCAATATGGATGGACCCCGGTAACGCGGAAAAATTGCGCGATACTGCTGTCATAAAAAGGAGTTGAGTTGAGCTATTAGTCGTCTCTCTCGCACGCGTGGGCTTACTTTTACCGGGCTTTCGAGAAGACGATCGCTCCCTTTCTAACCTGTGGAAAATGTTCTATAATGAAATATAACTACGATTGTTTATATAGCAATTAGTATGGAGCGATAAGCTGGGCTTTCGGTGTGAAGTTAGGTGAGCGCGGGGGCGCGCGGGTGATACGTTTGCAAGTTCACTCCACATTTCAATGTTTACTCTGTGTGTTTACTTAAGCGAATGAATATTGCGACTTGAAAATTTATGCTTTTTGAAAGATTTTTAGTGAAAATAATAGTATAGATAATAGTGTTCCTTGTGATAAATTGAAGTGTGTTAAAGTACTCATCGGCGAGAAAAAGGTAAAATCTTTAATTTTTGTTGAGAAAAAACAGCTCATATCCACGCCGAAACCAACGCCTAATCTGTGTATTTTTCAGACAAGTAAAACCCACAAACGGCAATTTAATAGATCTGTTTACAAAACTCATTGGATTGTTGGCTGCTCACATACCAATAAGTTGTACTCTTGGTGCTTGGTGCTGCATATTCTTTTCCAGCGACAAAAAAAGCTTGGAATACTATTGGATATTGTTGTGTATGTACGTTAATAATATGTATGTGTGCGTGGCTGCGCCCACGATATGTGTCGAACAGAGAATACAGGCAGTGTGTCAATAGCTGTGTTGTGTTTCACTTGTCTCCCGTACCAAGAACATAACAGTGGCGACGAGAGTACTACCCACATCTTAATTTTATAATCGGAAAATGAATAGCTTTGGCATTTTGTCTACATTTGATCACAACGTGCAAGAATGGAAGTCGTATAAAGGCCGAATTACGCAATGGTTTATTGCAAACGACATCGCCCAGAAGAATGATACAGCTGGAGCCAAGAGACGGGCGATCCTGCTCAGCGCACTAACCGACGGTACTTATAAGTTGGCAGCGGATCTGGCACTGCCAAAGGATATCCAGGAAGTACCGTATGATGAGATAGTGAAGTTATTGGATGAGCACTTTCTTCCAAAAATATGCGGCTTCAGCGAGCGTTACAATTTTTATGCGGCTGTGCAGCAGCCGGGCGAGAATTATACGCAATGGGCGTCAAGGCTACGAGGACTTACAGCACATTGTCGATTTAGTAACGTCGAGGAAGCGTTACGAGATCGGTTTGTGATGGGCATGGTAGCAGGCCATGAACGAGAGAAGCTGTTCGCGCAGGACATTGACAAGCTGAACCTTGCCAAGGCAGTGGAGCTGGCGGAGAGCGCGCGGTGCGCGCGCGCTGGCGCCGCAACTACTACGGCCGGCCTTGGGCAGCCGGTGTTCAGGATCGCCAAACAAAATAGTGCTACAGCCACTAGTGCCGGTAAAATAAAGTGCACAGTGTGCGGTCGTAATAATCACGAGTCATCCCAATGTCGGTTTGCAAGCTATAAATGCAAAAAGTGTAACACCAAGGGTCATTTACGTAAAATGTGTAATAAGGTTAATTACGTGTTGACAGGTGATGTAAGTGAGGACGACGACGGTAAGTCATTGTTTAACATACGCTCAGACCGTGGGGAACCTATGACAGAAACAGTTTCAATTTACGGGAAAAATGTACAATTTCAAATAGATAGTGGATCAGCAGTATCAGTTATATCCGAGGGTACTTATAAAAACATGTTCAGTAATATTCCGTTGCTAGATTCCAATAAAAGTTTTTTTAGCTACACCGGAAACATTATGAAATGTATAGGGTACTTAAACTTGCCGGTGACGTACAGGCAACACACTCACACATTGGACATTTACGTCATTCAAAATGGCGGACCACCATTATTAGGCAGGGATTTCATATCAAAATTTAAACTTAAGTTGACGCCTTGTAATTTTCTGAAGTGTGAGCAGAGTACGGTGGAGCAATTCCAATCGCGTTACCCGGAAGTATTTTCGAATAAGTTGGGTGAATTTAATAAATATCGTGTTAAATTAAAATTAAAGGATAATGTGAAACCGATATTCTGTAAAGCGCGTCCAATTGCGTTCGCGTTACGTGACAAGGTGGATAAAGAAATAACACGTTTAGTGGATCTAGGATCTAGGTGTACTTAAACCGGTATCGCACTCTGAGTACGCGTCACCTATTGTTCCCGTGCTAAAAAACAACGGTTCGGTTAGGTTGTGCGCCGACTATTCGGTTACTATTAACAAACAGCTGTTGATAGAACAATATCCTCTACCCACGGTACACGAACTATTTTCAAGGCTGTACGGGGGTCAACAGTTTTCAAAAATTGACTTATCTATGGCCTATAATCAATTTTTGTTAGACGAAGAGTCTCAACCTGTCACATGCATCAATACACATCGGGGTCTATTTAATTACACTCGACTAGTTTTCGGGTTGTCTTCTGCGCCGTCTATATTCCAGCGCGCCATGGAAACGACGCTTTCAGGTTTAGACGGGGTCCTGTGTCTGCTTGACGACATTTTAGTCACTGACCAGACCCCGGGGGGACATTTGAAGAAGTTGAATATAGTTCTGCAAAGGCTTCAGGATGCAGGATTAACTGTGCAGAAAGATAAATGCGATTTCTTTAAAAATGAAATAAAATATTTAGGTTATATAATAACCAAAAATGGATTACAGAAAGATCCGGAAAAGGTGAAGGCTATAGCTGATGCGCCCATTCCATCTGACGTTAATACATTGCAATCATTTTTAGGACTTGTAAACTACTACAGGAATTTCGTGGCGGGAGCATCCTGCATCTTGAGTCCTTTGTATGACCTATTAAAAAAGGGGGTTAAGTGGAACTGGTCTACGTCACATCAACAAGCGTTTGATAAAATTAAGAAATGTTTGACGTCGGATCAGGTCTTAACACACTTTAATTCAAACGCTAAAATAGTTTTAATTGTCGATGCTTCCCCGTGCGGCTTAGGCGCTATTTTGTCCCAAATAGACAATGAGGGGTTAGAGCGTCCGGTAGCATTCGCTTCCCGCACGTTGAACGCAGCTGAGAAAAACTACTCACAGATACAGAAAGAGGCGACTGCAATAATATTTGGAATACGCCGGTTCCATCAATATTTATATGGCAGATCAGATCCATTTATATTACGCACGGATCACAAGCCGTTAATTTCTATTTTCGGCCCACACAAAGGTATACCGGAAGTGTCGGCTAATAGATTGCAGAGATATGCAATGTTTTTAAGTGCATACAATTATATAATCGAGTATGTTCGTAGTGCCGACAACAACGCGGATTTTCTGTCTCGCGCGAGTTTACAGGGTGAGTCACCGCGGGCTCGCGCCGAGAGCGAGGGAGACAACATCGGCGCACACACCGCCGCCGCCGCCGCTCCCATTGATCGCGCATCATACGTTAACTTTGTTGTCGAAGGCGACATGCCGCTAACCTTGAATGAGTTACGCAAAGCTACTAAAGAGGATGCTGTATTACAGTTAGTGGTAAATTATGTTCAAAACGGTTGGCCTAAAAAAATAGTGGATTCGCAGTTGAAACCCTATCATTTATGTAAGACCCAATTATCATATGAAGACGGTTGTTTAATGAGGGGTCATAAGGTGATACTTCCCGAATCTTTGCGGTCGAAGGTTTTATTAGAGTTACATAGCTCGCATTTAGGTATCGTAAAAACGAAATCAGAAGCTAGGTCTCGGTTTTGGTTTCCAGGCATTGATGCAATGCTAGAAAAAATGATACACTCGTGTGAAATATGCAAACAGCTACGGCCCTCGCCGCCCAGAGCGCCTTTAGCACCATGGGAGTTTCCCCATACACCATTTCATAGGTTACACGTCGACTTTCTTGGGCCGCTGAATAATCAAACGTTCTTAGTAGTGGTAGATGCGCACACCAAATGGTTAGAAGTATACGACGTGAGCACTTCTACCACCTCGGCGACCGTTATTGAAAAACTTTACGACTTTATGTCTAAGTACGGATTACCCCACCCCACACAATTGTTAGCGATAACGGTACTGCGTTCACATCCGCTGAGTTTACAAAATTTTGTTTATTAAATGGTATTGCTCATATTACATCACCACCTTACAATCCTGCTAGTAATGGACAAGCAGAAAGTTTCGTAAAAATTGTCAAAAAGGGCATAAAGTCAAGCGTTTTAGGTTCACGCAATAGGAATGAGTGTAGGCTAAAAATTTTGAAATATCTGTTTGACTATAGGAATTCAGTACATTCTGTCACGGGTTCCTCACCGGCTGAGTTGGTGTTTGGGCGAAAGCTGAGAACACGTCTAGATTTACTTCACCCAAAGTTAACGTCGACCCCACTCACATCACTAAATGACGATGTTAAACAAAAACAGTGCTCGCAAATTAAATGCCATGGCGGCAATAATAAACAAGTGTATGCGCCAGGCGATGAGGTTATGTTTAAAAAGTTTCTGAATAATAGCAAATTTTTGTGGTGCAAAGGTACTGTTATAAAAAGACTCGGTAAAGTGCTATATTTGATTAAAGACCATGGTTCTTCTACTCACGTCAAAAAACATAAAAATCAAATTGTTTTAAATAAAGGTATGTCTCCACCCGGGGATTTGGGCGATTTTATGTGGGAAAGCGACCCAATTCAAAGCGAACATAGCGGTTCTCAGTTGCCAAGCAGAGGGGAGGGAGAAAGAGATGAGGAGGAATTCTCATACTCACCATCTCCTCATAACCCGAGATATTCTAGAAGACTGTTGCGAGATATACCCAGGGTTGACTATAAGCAGTTCTTCTAAAATTAATTTGTGATTTCCTAGATAAGTTAAATAGGGGGAGGGACTGTTGTGTATGTACGTTAATAATATGTATGTGTGCGTGGCTGCGCCCACGATATGTGTCGAACAGAGAATACAGGCAGTGTGTCAATAGCTGTGTTGTGTTTCACTTGTCTCCCGTACCAAGAACATAACAGATATGATGATTTAAATAACTTATCTGGAGCCATTAAAAGGCATATGAATTCTCAAAAACACATGAATGCGGTAATTTCGTTTAGTAATTTTGGAAAAAATCGGATTGAAACATCTTTGTCGCGCCAGTTATCCAAGGAAATTACAAAACAACATGCGTGTTGATCACAACCGTAGTGTTTTTCAAAGATCAGTCGATATTGTTTGCCAGTTAGCACAACAAGAACTTCCTTTCAGAGGTCACGATGAGTCGAAAACTTCATTAAATAGAGGCAATTTTTTAGAACTTGTATCGCTTCTTTCAAAGTACGATCTCGTGTTAGAAATATGCTTTTCTAACAGCATCAATAAAGCGACAAACGGCCGAGTTATTTATCTAGTACAATCCAAAATGACATTATTAATTCTGTCGCTGACGTAATGAAAACTCGCATCGAGTACGAAGTAAAATTGTCAAAATTCGTTTCAATTATCGACGAAACTCCCGATGTTAGTCACAGAGCAATTGTGTCTAGATTCTCCGATTTTATTATGGAAACGATATTCATGATCGCTTTTTGGGGTATGTTGATGTGTCTGAAAGACGCACAGCAGACGCACTTTGTAATATCATATTGGAATTATTAAACAAACATGACTGCACTACAAAACTAGTTGCGCAAAGCTATGACGGTGCAAGTGTCATGTCCGGTGTCAGAAATGGAGTGCAACAAAAAGTTAAAGATGTTTGTCCCCAAGCCATGTATATTTAGTGTAATGCACACATTTTGGCATTAGTTTTATCTAAATCTTGTAACAGGATTGGGGAAGACAGCACTTTTTTTTCAGGCTGAAGACTTTATTTATTTTTTTTAATAACAGCACAAAACGGTCGTCTTTTTATGATGTACATTGCAGCAAAAAATTGCCTAATGCCCCCGCAACTCGTTCGATGTATACGTCACGAATTGTGAATACAGTATTCGAACAAAAAGATAATGTGATTAATCTGTTTTCGGATATGTGCGACAATTCGCAGAACTGAGATGGCTATACGATCTTGACCGCTGAGAATTTTGAAAACACATTGCGTTCATTTAATTTAAATTTTTTTCTTTAAATTTTCCACCGGGTATTTGAAAAAACCGACTGCTTGTAGAACATTTTACAAAAATCACAAGTAGATGTCGGTTATTGCAGTAATAAAATAAGAAGTTTCAGACATGGTTACGTACTGAATTTCAGTCAGATTTTGATCACATTTATGAAAAAACATTGCAAAATAACTCTGCTCCTCGTTTGAGACGCAATGTGCGCTGTGCTCAGACTGAACACAAACGACTTTTTGTTGAAATAATTGATAACATATCTTCAGAAATTAATGGCCGATATTCTAAAATGTTCAAATTAAAATTTTTCCAATCGTTCAAAAACAAACTGTATTTGAATAATATCGTTCAGATTTTCCTTTAGAGGCATTAGATTCATTATTTGAAAATTACGTAAACCATTTTGATAAACAAACATTGAAAAAGCAATTGATTTCATTGTATTCCTACCCTGAATTAAAAGACCGCAATGTTTTCGAACTCATTGACTTTATAAACGAAAATAGTCTTGAAGAGGCCTCACCCCAGTTTTTAAAGTTAGCTTATCTTGTAGTAACTATTCCAGCCACAAGTTCCTCCGCGGGACGTGCTTTCTCATCTCTGAAGCGCATTCATACTTATTTGAGAAATACACAAGGTCAAGAGCGTTTTTCAGACTTATCAATTATCGCAATTGAAAAACAGTTATTGGTACAATTAAAACGTTCACCAACATTTTACGCGGACGTAATCAAATCTTTCCTTAAGACAGAGAGACGATTCGATTTAGAATATAATTTTTTTTTTAATTTTGTACATAGTATGTTTGTACTTTGTTCATGCTTTTCTTTGGTTCATGTATTGTATTGTATGTAAATATCTTTTTCTTTCGCTCAAGCAAACCCAAACGACTTTTTCAAAGCCACTGAAGGTATGCAATTGCTGATATGTCATACAATCTATCTAGCAGTAGTATGCCTTCTGTGTGCTTTGTTAAACACATCCTCGACAGCACTGAATATGAAACTGAAGAGTGGAGACAGATCAAGATTGGTGTATTTTTATAAAACTACTAAAAACTAAACCATATCTTGGGCTTGCCCTAGCTTCGCCACTGGTTAATTACTAATGCCTAGTTAGAAAAGCTATATTTGCTATTACGCGCTGCGCAAAGGTGAACACTTTTTGTTACCAACACGGCACGCCATCACAGGAAACCATAGTTGCTGTGTCCGGTACCGGCAATCGGACACAGTCGCTGGTTGCTACATCTGTTCACTGGTAACAAACAATTCGTTTCTTGTTGTCAATTTTTACAGACAAATCAACCACGTCAATGTCAGCGCCATACAATTGTAAGGAAATTTGCTTTGTGTTGCTTGTGTCTTCAACTGACGACTTAAAGTTTCTAGTTACCTACATCAAACACTTTTCGATTGGCGGTCGGTATGCGTCAAGTGGAAGCAAGTGGACACAAAAAGTGTCTGCCTTTGCGAAAGGAATGGCTGATATCTATTGATTACATGAAATTAAAATATTCATTTTTTTTGTTATAGGATAAGGGTGACAAACGAGCACACAGTCCGCCTGATGGTAAGTGGTTGCTGCGGCCCATAGACATCTACATCTATCCTCGTTTGCGAATCAAAATGCAGATGCGTTGTCACCCGTGAGGACTAAGATGGAATGCCTCATTTCCAGTAAAAAGGGCCTCCGGCCACCTGCACTCACCAAGCGAAACGCACAGGTAAACCTCTACTTCACGCTGGTATTCTGTGAGGTTGTGGTACCACCCCGGTTCGAGCCGGCCCATCCCTGCGACAGCAAAAGCTGCCGCGTGGCTCTACCACTGTTTTAATTCATTGTTATCTTGTATCCCACACAAGACAAAAGTGTCTAGGTTTACACAGCGCCTTAATTATAAAGTAAGTACTAGTAAGTACAGTTGATCTGTTATTGTAATTTAGTGATCTTGATACCTAGGAAAATTTTTTTGTTTTATTATATTGCAGTTGTAGGTTCCCTACTTTACCCTATCCCAACTATGTCACGCAATGGCGATGCCCATGTATTATGAATGGTCACCATATAATCTTGTGTAGAAGTTGATGGGTGGCAGGCAAAATGAGAATTATCTCTGGGTAAAGTTGAAATAATCAAATCTTTCGGGAGTTTTCCTTCTGATAGAGATAGTGAACTTTGAAAATGACCATTGAATTAATAATATATTTTTACAATTTCAGGATACTCTCAAGGTGGTTTGGTTGCGCGAGGCATTATACAGACCTTCTCAAATATATCTGTTGATACTTTTATTTCCTTAAGTTCTCCCCAAGCTGGTCAATATGGAGGTATATCATTTTAAACATAATACTGATTCATGTATTGGGTTGTTCGGAAAGTCACTTCGTTTTTTTATGAAGAGAAAAAGAAAAGTTTTTATAGTAAAAAAATATTTTATTTCGTTATATATTGTCCAATTCTTCCTGCCAGTAGGTAGCATGATTCCACGATCATATTTTTTTTCTTTATTAGCAAAAAACTGATTTAGGCATTTGACCTCATTTGCAGTAAAGATTTTACCGGTTAAAATTTTTTTAGAGACCGAAATAAATAATAATCAGAAGTTGCCAGATTTGAAGAATATGGTGGGTGTGGCAGTATATCCCATTCAAGCTGTAAAAGCTTTTGGTGGGTTAACAAACTTGCATAAGGTTTCGCACTATCCTGTGGAATACTACACGTTTTCTATAGATCAATTCTGGCCTTTTTTGCTTAAGTGAATAATTCTGATTTACATTTCAAATTTGAACAATTACATTTCACAATGGATCGTTGTCACAGTAAATATATAGTAGGAACAGTATGGAAACTTCGAACAAACGCTCGAAACGGCACACTCACACAAACATGCGCAACGACGAGATTTCTAAGCGCTCGTCGCGGTGCTCTCAGTAGCGAGTGTCGCCTCAAGACTTTAAAAATGCCACAAACGTATTGCGTAGTATACGGCTGTTTGAACTCAGCTTCATCAAAACCGGAGCTATCTTATTTTAAGCTTCCTGCTGATTTTGAAAGGTATGAATGATTTTTATTGTCATTGTTATAATCGTTATCGAATTTATAAGTCCGTGTGATTGATCCATAATGAATTCGTGAACTTATTTGTACATCCAGAATGCGGCGGTTTTGAAGCTATTTAAAGCTGATAGTGCAATAGTGGTAACAAAAAGTAAATCCAAGATGGCGGCTGCAATAGGTATAATTTTTTTCGTCATGGGTGCCATTTTCAGGGTTTCCAGGGTGTTGAAGCCGATAGTGCTGTCGAAATATTAATCCAAGATGGTGGCTGCAATAGGTATCAATTTTTACGTCATGGGTGTCATTTTCATGGGTTTCCAGGGTGTTGAAGCCGATCGTGCTGTCGAAATATAAATCCAAGATGGCGGCTGCAATAGGTATCATTTTTTTCATCAAGGGTGCCATTTTCATGGGTTTCCAGGGTGTTGAAGCCGATAGTGCTGTCGAAATATAAATCCAAGATGGCGGCTGCAATAGTTATCAATTTTTTCGTCATGGGTGTCATTTTCATAGTTTTTGAGTATGTTGAAGCCGATAGTGCTGGTTGAAATGTAAATCCAAGATGTCGGCTGCAATAGGTATCAATTTTTTCGTTATAAGTGCATCGATCACTAATAAAAAACATGGGTGTCATTTTCATTGTTTTCGAGAGTATTGGAGCCGATAGTGCTGTCGAAATATAAATCCAAGATGGCGGCTGCAATAGGTATCAATTTTTTCATCTTGGGTGTCATTTTCATAGTTTTTGAGTATGTTGAAGCCGATAGTGCTGTCGAAATATAAATCCAAGATGGCGGCTGCAACAGGTATCAATTTTTTCGTCATGGGATGCATCGATCACTTATAAAAACATGGGTGTCATTTTCATGGTTTTCGAGGGTGTTGAAGCCGATAGTGCTGCCGAAATATAAATCCAAGACGGCGGCTGTAATAGGTATCAATTTTTTCGTCATGGGTGTCATTTTCATAGTTTTTGAGTATGTTGAAGCCGATAGTGCTATTAAAATGTAAATCCATGATGGCGGCTGTAATAGGTATCAATATTTTCGTCATGGAGTGCATCGATCACTAATAAAAAACATGAGTGTCATTTTCATGGTTTTCGAGGGTGTTGAAGCCGATAGTGCTGTTGAAATATAAATTCAAGATGGCGGCTGCAATAGGTATCAATTTTTTTGTCATGGGGGTCATTTTCATAGTTTTAGAGTATGTTGAAGCTGATAGTGCTGTTGAAATGTAAATCCAAGATGGCGGCTGCAATAGGTATCAATTTTTTCGTCATGGGTGTCATTTTCATAGTTTTTGAGTATGTTGAAGCCGATAGTGCTGTTGAAATGTAAATCCAAGATGACGGCTGAACAGGTATTAATTTTTTCGTCATGGGTGTCATTTTCATGGTTTTAGAGAGTGTTGAAAGCGATTTTTCGTTGTTGCTTTAAAAAAGAACACATAAACTGCAAAGTAGCTGATCTAATTTACAAAAAAATAAACAAAATCGGTTTCATAGTACCCTGTTCTTGTTTCCCAACAGTTTATTTAAAAAAATCGTGTTCATTAGAATGATTTTTTTTACACAGTTAAATTCAATAATAAAGAATTCCGAACTTGTCGTAGCAGACGAAAATATTTTTCTGAAAATAATTTGTAATAATCTATACAAATAAATAAAATTGAAGTGTCTGTTTGTAATGTCAAAATAACAGCTTTTTACTAAATGCATATGAAAGTAAATACGGCACTTACAACTAGTTAACAATTTTTAAAATTTTTGTCTGTCTGTCCGTCTGTTTGTTCAGGCTAACCTCCGAAACGGCTGGACCGATTTTGACGGCACTTTCACTGGCAGATAGCTGATGTCATAAGGAGTAACTTAGGCTACTTTTATTTTAGAAAAAGAATTAAGGTTCCGCGCTAAAAAATAAAAACCCTAACACGCGAGTGAAGTCGCAGGGAACAACTAGTGAAGAATAAAGGTACGTTTTCGTCCGGTGCGTTCCCGCCGAAACTTTCAAAAGGTTACGCCGTAATGACAAAGTTAAAGATCTATAGTTCTACAAGTTGTTATGTGTTAATATTAAATTGTTTTCCGTGTTTAAACTATCGTTTTCTGCTGAGATTACCTATTTAAATTGTAAGCTAGTTATTAAAAGCAATATCAAAACATTAAAAGTTACAACCCTATTGCTTCAATGGAGCGTAGGTAATTATATCCTCAACTAGGCTTAGTTTCCATACTGTTCATATTTATACTGTGTCGTTGTGTTGTCAGGTAGAAGCTCAATTACTTTGAAATCCCACCGTATTTACACAAAAAGGAACCCTTAGTTTCGCCATGTCCGTCCGCGATTTTGCTCAGATACCCTAGGTGCTACAAATCTGTAATTTTGCATAGTTATAGATATTAATCACGCCTAGAAAACTGAATTAAAAATTTAAAATCTTAAAAAACATTTTTATTTTGGGTACTTCCAATTTCCAATACAAGTAAATGGAGGATGATTTTTTTTCACCCATCTGTTCCATCATGTGGGTGTCGTTGGATAGGCCTTTCAGAAATATTGAGGGTGTGGAACAACATATTTTCGATTAAGGGGTCCGTTTGCGAAATATTTAGCTTTAAAGTGGTATTTCTCATTAGTCATGTGCCCCCCCCCCCCCTCTACCAACTAAACCGCTGTTTTTGGAAATGTAAAATGTATACACAATATTAGTATATATAATGAAGTTAAAAGGAAAACTATCACATCTATAGTATGTGCCAAATCGATTGAGAAAAACGGACAATGACCTTTCGGTCGTTTAACCAGGGGTTACAAACCTTCAATATATAGGCACATTTTATATGTAGTACTTTCTTTATTTATAATGATTTTTTTATAATGATTGATATAATATATATTTATTAACTATTATTAAAAAGTTATGTGAAAGATCGCTGTAGAAGAAAAATCATCTATTGTTATAAAGTACTTTATTCATTTAACAACAAAAAACATTAATTTATAACACATATAAAGATTCGAGTGATAACGACACCGAATAAGTACGTACTTATGCAAAAGATAAAACTTTATTTTTAATATTATATAAGAACTTTATTTTTATTCGGTGCAATCATCACTCGTATCTTCACTTGATGAACTATCTGTAACATTAATTATAAAGCGATCTGCAGTTTGGTCAATTCTATCATCCATGCCACGCATTTTTTGTTCAACCTTAAGGACATGCTGAACACAGTTTTTCCATTTATCTGGCGTGATTTGAGTTAAACCATCTTTAAGTAAATTTTTAACATCTTTTAACTTGAAAGTTGTATTTTTTCGTGCAACGTACCCTTTCACATCTGCCCACACAAGTTCAATGGGGTTAAGCTCACAGTGATAAGGAGGTAACCTTACCACTGTGATGCTTTTTTCTTTTGCCATCTCGTCGGTGACGTAACTTCGATAGTTATCTTTAACTGCCTTTATTTTTTCCATTAAGTGGGTCTTTGTGTCCGAGGGCACGTATGCGATCTGTTTAGATTCTAGCCATTCCTGCATATTTTGTTTCCGCCAAGACATTGTTGGGGTTTTTTCTAAACGTCTGGAGTGGTAACTAGCGTTATCCATAACTATGACATCGCCGCTTTGCAGTTTTTCTATTACTTTTCTAAACCAGTCCTCGAAATGGAGAGCGTCCATACTCTCATGGTAGTCACCAGTAGATGATGATTCAAATACCCAATCACATCCCTCCAAAAAGCCATTTTCATTGCCAACGTGTACAACTATTAATCGCTTTCCTTTACCCGAAGGGGCTTTCGCGCCAGTAGAGTAGCCTTCTAACCGTGATTGACGAGAAGATTCAATTGTGGTGTCTTCCCATACCTTTCCCATAGTATGACCTGCGTTAATCCATGTTTCGTCAAGGTAAAAAATGTTACGTCCCTCGTTTCTTAATATTTGTATTTCTCTCAAATATCTGGTACGCCACAGAACTATCTCTGGGCGATCTATTAGACCACTTTTTCTGTTTCTCTTTATATATTTGAATTTTAAATGGCGCAACACACGTCGCAGGGAAGTTTTGCTCAAGTTTGGCAACTGGTCATCTTGATTTATACTGAGCAAAATTTTGTCTAAAGTCGGTAATTCTCCTGCAAGAAAGAACTGATGCACTTTCGCTCTTATAGCCGATTTATCAAAATCGTCCAACTTGTCAATTACAGACTTTTTTCTTTTATTAATTATTCCCTTTTCTGGTATTTTATGGGAATCTCTATACACGCTTAATACGCGATATATAGTGCTCTTGCTGACTCCTGAGATCTCCGAAACCTTTTCTACCATATTAACGTTTGAAGGATACACGTCTTCGGGCCAGGTGTTTTTGACATATTTGTATACATTAATGATAATCTCTTGTTCCCCGACCGACAAAGTGGTAGGTTTTCTCTTTTTTACTGGTGACGTTAAAGGTGCTCCAGAAGATGGGCCTGTAAATAAATGACAAAAATATACTACCATAGTACTACATCACATAAATACATATTGTTTTAGAAAATAAATACCACATGGTCACATAAAAAGAGCGCTTTAAGAAATAGAAAGGCTACGTCGTCGCATTTGTACCTATTTGTACGTACCTGCTACGTTTATTATGGGTCGGCGACGTCTCTTTCCACTTGATGTTGAAGGACCGGGTCCTTCACCAAATTCTCCTGAACTCATGTCGATTTAGTAACGACCGTCACAGTAAAACTAATATAACAGATTCAAAAAACAAAAACTTAACGATATAACAAATTTAACAGTAAAAACTCAACTAAAACAATGCAATGAATGCTATGAATTACCCGAGACGTACACACGCAAGCGCTATCCGAACACGAATGAAAACAAAATGGCGGACCGGCCCAAAAAAGGTGACGCATCTCTGGCTGCCATTGTCACGTTTCTTTTAGAACGAACTGACGTAACGCGCGTTTTGTTTATTTTAAAGGGATGAATTTGCAAAAGCTCAATATGGTGATTATATTGCTTCAAATATTTTTTTAATATGAAACTGTTATTAAATGAATTGCTGCGTTACTTACCATAAATTGAAATATAAAATATAACACATTTTTCGCGATGTACCGTAAGATTTTACTATGTTTATAGGAACCACAGACAATATTATTTAAGAAACAAAAAAACAAAACATATGTGCTGACCTAGAAGTGGGAATAATATCAATATTTAAATATTGTTATCACATCTAAATTGAGATTTTGTAAGTTACGCCTTTTGACACTCGGCTCATATCTGAGGTCATTGTCCGTTTTTCTCAATCGATATGGCACATACTATAAGTAGAATTAAGACGTTAACGAATAATAGTCGACCAACTTATAAAATGCATTTGGATTAGTATAATTTCGTTACAACTCGATACAAAATGACCTAAAACTGTCTGATTTGAAAATAAGTCCTTCATTTGTGATCTTCCTATTTGGGCCCATTTTTAGTCGTTATAGCGGTCAAACCGCGAACTCATTATGCTCATTATCAAGGAATCCCACGTATTGTGACGGGCAATGATCCATGATCTCTTGCGGTTAACATTGTTGTAGACAACCCATTTCTCGTCTTCAGTGATGATGTGCTTCAAAAATGGATCATTTTCTGAAGCAAATCACAGTCGTCAACGCGAGGACATGAGGAACCCATATGTCGAGGTTTGAGATTAAACCTAGGCGTTTCAAATGATCATGATCGGTCGAATTCGATAAATTTAATCTTTCAGCAATCTCACGAGTTGTTATGCGCCAGTTTTGCATCAATTAATGCCTTAATTGTGTCTTCATTTCAACTGTCCTTCCAGAACGTTGTGCATCTTCAATATCATTATAGCCGGATCGAAATTTTGCAAACCAGTTTTGGTACAGTTTGGTACTGGCGTTCTGTCAATACATTATCTCCGCACAGATTAAATATTTTTTTACTGAAAAGTTTCTTTACCTTTTCGACAATAAAAAAGTAAAATATGCCGCAAATACTGCTTTTCACGTATTATATTCCAATGGAATATTAAATTCGAACCAACCAAATACTACTGCGTGAAATCAATCGAACATTTTTACAAGCATGCCTTGATATATTAGCTATCAAAATATATAATGGTGCATAACCAATCAAAGTGAAAAAAAAAAGAATTCTCTGTTGGGAAAAACCGAAATTACTTTCCGAACAACCTAATAGTAAAAAATTTGATTATATGTGTGTGTAAAGTAGTAGGAACTTCATTTCTGATTAAGAGCACGTCTAGTTAGGTACAATGCTCCAGTAACAAAAGAACATGATGCTTATAACTTATTACAGAACAAAACAATTACACAATTACTTATGTTTACAAAGACAAATAGTTTGGGTGTAAACATGAACTCATTTGAGTTCAAAAATAACTTGAGTAATTGAAAATAAAAAAGCTCTACAATTTAGATATTTATTATATATTGTTGTTTTTATTTTACTAACATATTATGTGGATAATTTATACAGATATTCTGTTAGATGTTCATTTATTTACTTATTATTTATTAGGTTATTTAAAAAAGTTACAGTGTGTTCAAAGTTAACATATTTTCCGCTACTATATACTGTATAACTGTTGCGAAAAAATTGTTTCAGACAAATAAATATATATGTTTCTGATAGAAAAAAAACCAATTGGAATGCTTTTTGTACTTTGCTATTAACTGAAGATTTCTTGGAGGTTTGAGTTTTTTTTTAAATCATTGTAGAGTAGTAGTTATCCTCAAAATTGAGAAAAAACATCCTATTTTATGTAATAATATCGAAAACTAGAAGTTATAATTCTTAGACACATTAGGATAGATAGTACAAAAGAAAATAAGGGTTTTTGTTGAAGAGCTAACTCATTTGTCCTCTCTCATTCATAATTGTATATATCCAATTTCAGCTGGATTTCTTCATGTGGTGTTCCCTGGACTGGTTAAAGAGACTGCATACGAACTTTTTTACTCTCGTGTGGGACAGCACACTTCTGTAGGCAACTATTGGAAGGATCCATATCATCAAAAACTGTATGAAACCTATAGTGTATTTCTGCCTTACCTCAATAATCATATTATGTAAGTTAAGTTTCTTGTACCTTATGTAACAATTTAACGTAGTGCAGCCTCACTTCATTGGTGTTATGTGTATATCAAGTGAGGGTCGTTTCAACCAGGTAAGAACCACGCATGTGTCGTTCATTCATTTCTAGTGATCCGATCATTCAATGATTCGTCTTACGAACCGGGTCATTCAGGTCGTTCATTAAAATATATTATTTCGAGTTTCAGTACTCTGTGATCTGTGAGAGCCTCTCGATAATGTCGGTCGTCGGACATTACTGTATTATTTTTTGATTCAAAATGTTCAAAAATATAATTGCAATCATCTAAATTTTGCTGTGACCCGGGTCAAATGAACGAATCATTGTCGATTGACAAAAACATTGTACTACATTACAGAATTCAACTTAAATTACATTTTTAATATCAAGGGAAAGTCTACTTCAAAAAAAAATTAAAGAATAAAATAATTTCTACATAATAGCTTTTGAAGTTGATGCTAATACCATTGTGTATAGAAAAGTTCCAACTTTCGAAACTATTATGCCTCGGTTACTAATAAAAAACTAGTTAAAGGGGCTCCCATACTAGAAACGTGTTTTACGATGGTGCGGAACCATTCATGCACGAGTCCGACTTACACTTGGCCGGTTATTTAATTAGATAAAAAAAAACATAATGATGCTATGTTTTGTATGGAGAGTTACAATGACAGTAGCTAACAGCTATATTATGGTTGCATCGCGAATGCGTCGGTTCAACCGGGAAGGACTACGCTCTCACAATATCAACGTAACATTGCAACTTAATCCTGCCGTGTAAGTATAGGGAAAAAGGGACCCCAGTTCCATTTATACTGGTATCGAGACATTAGAGTCCTCAAGGGTGCCAACGTTTTTTTTACACGTTGTTTTTTTTCCTATGATAGATGTAGTCAACATCCATTTACTGTCAAGTGAACTGTGTGTTCATTTGTTTCTATTGTAGTATAAAATTGATCATAGTTTTCAGAGATGACAAGATATTTTACAGAATAGATGTAAGTGTCTATGGGCGACTTTTTTGAATTATTATAAGCCAGTGACTAATATCCCACACTATTGGAAAGTGGTGACGTAGCCAAAGATGCAAATTTTTTATGGGATTACCTATCCTCTATTTGCTTTTCTACCGACTTCAAAAAGGAGAAGGTACTCAATTCGACTGTATGTTTTTTACGTGTTACCTCATAACTTTTCTGGGTGAACCGATTTCGATGATTGTTTTTTTTTATTTGAAAGCTGGTGCGCTTCATGTGGTCCTATATAAATTTAATCAAGGTCTGACAAATAGTTTTTGAGTTATTCTTAATAATTTATATTGAAGGTGTTTGTACAAAATGTTTAATTTTAAATTATTGTCACCCTTACTCTAATTATTTCTAATCTTTATTACTGGGACAAAAAAGATATAAGAAACATTTTGTATATTATTGACTGCATTCTCAGTAATAATATATTTCTTTATGCGTAACGGATCTGCATCTAGGTGAGACCTAATATAATTCACAAATATTTTTAGACAATACTGATTGTTTATGCGCATAAAAACTTGCCGGAGTATTATTGCCGCCGTATGTTATATTATTTGTACGATCTGAAATTGGGAAAATTAAGTCATTTAAGTCCTATTTAACATGTAGTCATGCTTAGGTGAAAATTTCTTATAAAAAAGGTTTACAAATTTTAACCGATAGATGGCGCTTGATCAAAACCGGGAGCGCTTAATTTTTAATGTGTTCAAATTGATAAAATATTTTCTCAAATCAAAATATATGTTAAAAAATCAACATTATTTATCTTTTATCTTAAAAATTAGATCTAATACTTTATACAAAATATCATTGTAAAATTTTCTCATAACAGTCTTATTTACTTATATACTTTTATTGTTTTTGCTTAATGTTACTATATCAATATATATATTAAAGTTTTTATTAAAAAAATTTGTTCGCGATAATGTAAGATTGTAATTTTTGGACCTCTTAGCAACCGGTTCCATGGTGTAATGGTTAGCACTCTGGACTCTGAATCCAGCGATCCGAGTTCAAATCTCGGTGGAACCTGTGTTTTTGTTTTGGCAAAATCAACGTGCAGTTATCATTTTAAGGGGAAAAATATAATTAAAAATTTACTATTTATGTTTTTATTGGATCTAAATTTTTTAAGATAGCATTTCTGTTTAGCGAAAATAATAAAGTTATGATAATCCTGTTTATAAAACCTTGACATATTTTAAAAATACATCACGATATGAATAACATCAGATCGGCTGTTGTTTATCGCGAGTATGTCTTTGAATAAATTAATATAATACGTAATATTGTAAGGTCATCTCACTGTACTCTAAACTATTTGTTTTTGTTTAATGTTTAGTTTTATAGACGGTTATCCATTTAAATTTTCAATGGCAATTTAAAAAAATAATGTTTTAAAATGAGATCAGCACTGTTACATACCACATAATTAAAAAAAATGTATTTCATTTAATATTATGAAAATGTTAATTAATTGATTGTATAATATATTTTTAAATCTTTTTTTTTATAAATTAAGAGTGACAAACTAGCATAGTCCACCTGATGGTAAAATGCATGCATTGGCCAAAAATTATGCATATATCATAGAAGTATATTTTAAGTAAAGTATGTAGGTACGTACATTACGTTTGCATAATAATGTTGTTTTTTATAATTTCTTATATTTATGAAGAATAAGGTGAAGAACTTATTCCTCTTTTTATAGTTATAAAAACTATTATACGTTGTATTAAATAATTTCAATTTCAATGATAGATAAAAAACTTATCATTGAAAAATAACTGCAGAAGGTCAATGCAATGCGTAAATATCGCCTCAATGACGTCATTTGTTCATGGTTTGTTAGTTGTTGTAGTGTTTTTATCTTTGACGTCAATTGAATATATTTTTTCTGTAAAAGTGTTATCGATGTGTAATCTTAATCTGTATAATTTTACCTATTATTGCTGAATAATATTCGTTAACGTCATAGTATGTGTGATCGGCGTCAAGCATGTAACTGCACTTCATACGTACTCTTTAGCCAAGCGATAATTCTCATTTGTCAAAAAAAAAGTAATTCTCTACTCATCTTATTACTTCAATATTTTCTCATTTGTCAAAAAAAAAGTAATTCTCTACTCATCTTATTACTTCAATATTTTTTTTTATATTCTACTAAGCCAGCACTTAACTACTACTATTCTTTTTTTATACAATCAGGGGGACAAACTAGCACACAGTCCACCTAATGGTAAGTGGTTGCTGTGGACCATAGACATCTACATCTATCCTCGTTTGCGAATCAAAATGCAGATGCGTTGTCATCCAAGAGGACTAAGATGGAATGTCTCATATCCAGTAAGAAGAGTATCCGGTTCTCTACACTCAGCATACGAAGCACGGAAGCATTAAGCTGCTATTTTACGCCGGTATTCTGTGAGAGCGTGGTCATTCCAGACTTAAAAAATTCCGATTCTATTTTGCAAAGCTACAAGCACACGATCCTAGTGCATACCAATACATATATGAAGCGACAGTAGCCCATTGGTTAGTGGGTGGACTTGAAAATGAAAGTCGCCGGTTAGAATCCGCCATTAGACTGCTTTTGTGAACCAATCCAAATTAAGTTTTCTTGAAGTGGTTAACGGGTGTATTCTTAATGTTAATAGCTTTACTAATATTCTTTTTTAAATTAAAAAAAGTACGACTTTTAGGTTTGTATTAATAAACGTTGATGAACTCAAGTGCGTAATCATTTGATACGCCCTAATTACGATATCAGCATCGCAAGAACCAGTGCGTGTTGCCAGTGATGACTTACGGATCTGAGACGTGGTCCTTCACTGCTGGCCGTATGAGGAAGCTTAAGGTCGCTCAGCGAGCTATGGAGAGGGCTATGCTCGGGGTTTCTCTGCGTGACAAACTTAGAAATGAGTATATCCGCAGTAGAACCAGAGTAACCGACATAGCCCAACGGATTAGTAAGCTGAAGTGGCAGTGGGCCGGCCATATAGCTCGAAGAACCGACAACCGATGGGGAAGAAAGGTTCTTGAGTGGCAGCCTCGTACCGGTAGGCGAAGTGTAGGGCGACCCCCCACGAAATGGAGTGACGACCTGGTAAGACATGCAGGAAGTCGATGGATACAGGTGGCTCAGGACCGTCCTTTGTGGCATTTCTTGGGGGAGGCCTATGTTCAGCAGTGGACTTATGTGGCTGTAATGATGATGATGATCGCAAGATCGTTGCTAATTAATAAACCCATAAAAACAGTATCTTACAACGCTGTACTTAGGAATACTGTTCTGTGACTTGCACTCAAGTACACATACCTGAGAGTCGAGTTTCGTTTATTAATCAGTGTGGCACTCAGCTGATATCGTAAACCTAAGCCGCATCTTGAGATATGTTTATTAATAAGATCATAACCTCAAGATTGTACTCAAGTGCGTGTACTTGAGCTGAGTAACGTTTATTAATACGGGCCTTAAAGTGTAAGAACTGTTGGTTTATAATTTTTATCCGTATTAGACTATACCGCCAATTATCTTGCTGGAAGTATATCTCAGAATTTCAAAACAATAAAAACAAATGTAGTGTACATTTGTTTTTATTATGTATTAATATATAAGCATTTGTTTTTTTTTTTGAACTAAGGATGACGGTAAATGGACGCTGTGACCCTTAGGCAGTTATATGTACCCAATTTAGAAATCAAAATGCAGAATGTGTTTTGTAACCCATGAGGACTAAGATGGAATACCTCGTAGTCAGTTATAGAAACAGAAACTTTTTTATTTAATATAGATTATAAATAATACTTATTGAAAGTCACTCTTTTGTTTAATTTCCACTGGTTCGAACAAAACCTCTGTCCTGGGAAGAACCAGCAAGAAATCCAGCGGGACTTTTTTAAATAACAGCTTACAATCATGTATGTCACACAATTAACCACACAAAACTTAGAAAAAATTAGAAATAGCTTGGGAACGATCACCTCAAACAAAAAAGGGTTGTCATCGTTCGCTATACGAAATATAGTAGCATTATGTTGCTACTATAACAACAACTCGGTTGGGCAGCGTTCGGGAAATTACGGCACATCTTCTCGTCAGGTATACCTCAAAACTTGAAAACGAGACTGTACACCCAGTGCGTGTTGCCAGTGATGACATACGGAACTGAGACGTGGTCCTTCACTGCTGGCCGGATGAGGAAGCTCAAGGTCGCTCAGCGAGCTATGGAGAGGGCTATGCTCGGAGTTTCTCTGCGTGATAAACTCAGAAATGAGGATATCCGCAGTAGAACCAGAGTGACCGACATAGCCCATGGTATTAGTAAGCTGAAGTGGCAATGGGCCGGCCATATAGCTGGAAGAACCGACAACCGATGCGGAAGAAAGGTTCTCGAGTGGCAGCCTCGTACCGGCAGGCGAAGTGTAGGGCGTCCCCCCACTAGATGGAGTGACGACCTGGTAAGATATGCAGGAAGTCGATGGATGCAGGTTGCTCAGGACCGTGCTTTGTGGCATTCTTTGGGGGAGGCCTATGTTCAGCAGTGGACTTGTGAAGGGCTGTAATGATAATGATGATGATGATGATGATGTTGCTGTTTGACACTGGTTTTGTGCGAACGTGGTTCTTCCCGGTCAAGACAACCCAATCATGTTACAGCTATTTTTTTTTTATAAAATTGAAGGGACAAAGGAATTTACACCCCACCCGATGGTAAGTGGTTACTGCAGTATATGCTTGCAGTCAACTTCATTCAAATAAGGCTTATTATAAGCTAGTGCATGATAACAATGTCACCTGTTGGTAAGTAGTTGTGAAGCCTTAATAGTAAATCGCACTGTCTTATCGAAGTGTAACAAAAGCCTATTCGCTCCTGCATTGAGGACACCGCATATTGTATTCAGACCTGTATTATATACTGAGACTGAGACGAAAACTGAGAGGCTAGCTACTCTGCACCTATGCTCGAGTCTGACAAAATTTCAATCAAAAGGTCTGGTACTTAAGTGTGGTTCTATCGTGTACGAAATTCTGTGTATCCATTCAAGTTTATATTATTGAAAAGTAATTGTATTATTGTTTGGTTTAATTACAGGTCAGAGAAATCGGCCGATTTTAAAGCAAACATATTGAAACTTAAGAGGTTAGTTCTTATTGGTGGGCCAGATGATCAAGTTATAACGCCATGGCAAAGCAGGTATGTGTTAGTTATGTTTCAAATCCAAAGAGTTTTGGTTAGAGAGCGAAAGTATGTTTATTTTCATTAAACGAAAACCAATTACATCAATGTAGAAGACTATAGAATACAGGCTTTAAAATAAGTAGCAAATACCAAAAAACAGCCTTTACCGAATTACTTACTTCTTTTTTTATAATTTCATTATTTAAGAGCTTTGACTTTGGTTTTCATTTTTTTTATGTGAAAACTTCTTTAGAATCGTTGTAATTTGAAACGAAAAAGCAACACTAAAAAGAGACAAACATACATCAAACAAACCCAAGCATAACACTGCAAGAGAAGACGGATGAAAAATATACATCTATTGATTTAGCCTGCAAGAGAATGAGATAGACATTAAATTATTCATGATTAGGCCATCTAGTGTTTATTTTACGTTTCACCTTGAGAGTCAATCAACTTTTGTTCGATAAAATTACTACCTATAAAATGAAGTAGATGGCGCTATAAAAAAGCAATTTTACTCGAAAGAAAATATTCTTTTGATTTATTGCACTAAAATTTAGGCTCTACGAAATTAAACTTTTATGTTATACTTTATGCTGCACTTGTGGTTTAAAATAGGAGTCTATTGTAGGACAAGAATCTTTCCCATAGTCCCCCATAGCATTTCCATATTTGACAAGCGTGGCGAGCGATTTAGCAATGAGGGCTAATAATTTTCTGCTCACTAGATGTCGCTAGTTGACACTGAGGTAAAGTTTTTTGTTACACAGCGTAATTTAATTGAGAAGTTAGTTTTTAATAAAAGTTTATCAGTTTCTAGAGTATTATATTAATACACAAAACAATGCGTCAGTGGTTTGCACTTTAATTTTTTTTTCACATTTTTAAGTTTTTTTTTAAAATTTTTCTACTTTTATGAATATCTGTGGTTTGGTTTATTTATTTTTAATCTTATTAATAAATATATAGCTAATAGTGCAGAAAGAAACAATAACCTTTACATTTTCGGAACAAATTAACTACCCCGCTATGAAATCTGTCAAATATTATACCTCACTTTCTTGTGACGCCGCCCTGGTGGCAGAAAAAGTCGTAGATGCCCTCATTATAGTTAAAACGTCTCGTAAATTTAACAGTGCCCTAAGTCACTGGTCTGGGTTTTTTTTACATTTGACGTATGAGGCGACACTACCGCCATCTATATTATTGTAATGTCATTGCTTTTTAATGTCTGCAAAACTTATTCAGATGTCTGCTGGAAGTAGGTGAAATCTGAATTATAACATTCCATTACATTCATACATACATAGATTACATACAAAAATACGTACAGTTCAAGCTAATATAAAGCTTTTAAAATAGGATAATTTCCTATCATCGCCATTTATCATCCGTAACAAAAAAACTCTTTTTTTTTCCAGTCAGTTCGGTTATTACAGTGTGAATGAAACTGTTGTTGAAATGAAATCTCAAGATATTTATTTAGAAGACACAATCGGACTTCGAACCTTAGACGAGAGCGGCCGTCTTCATATCGTCACTGTACCGGGAGTCAACCACTTCGACTGGCACATGAACGTTAGCATTGTAGATGACTGCTTATTGCCTTACTTAGATTAATAATGTAGTAAAATTTAAAGTAGTATATGTGCTTGTCCATTGACTAGTATTTGAACATAGTACCAAAAAGCTGAGAAAAACAAATCATATCTTTTTATATAAAATTACGTATCACATGTTTGTCCGCGATGAACTCCTAAATTATTGAACTGAATTCAAAATGATGATGAAATTTGCACACTGTGTGCAGTTTAGTCCAACTTGAGAGATTATAGGAAAGGTCGTTGGAAAAGGCAGAAAAACGTCGGCCTGGTCAACTGGTATTATAATAACTTGTACGGCCAGACTTGCTGTAATAATGCGCTACTTTAGTAGACGCCGAGCTTTATTAATCAGTAATAGATTTCACAATATTTCTCATTGTGTAGATATCTGATGGATATACTTTTATGTATATAATTTAAAATTGATCCTTTTTATACTTTTTTTATCGGGCTTACCTATTATACTTTTTGATTATTACATATTATATTATTAATTAGCTATATATATCTCGCGTCTCTTTCTATTTCCATTTAGTGAAAAGACCGGGAATAAATTTTAAGCATTAAATATATTGAGGTCGATTTTATGTAAGGCCGAAAATTTTTAATAAAAGCTCACTGGACATGAAAAACATTAGATCTTAAAATATTATAATGAAGAAATTATTAAACAATGAATATGCGAATTTATTATTATATAAATATTTAGTATATAATACATTTTTGTAGTAATGCAATTATTATTGAGTTTGTGTGTGTTTTTATAAATACTACTAGCAGGTAGTTAACTATATTTATCATCTCATGTAGAATAAAAGATATTGATACGTGGTAGAGCCATGCTGTAGCTATATTAGTAGTACAGTTGTAGCACGAATGGGTCGGCTCGACTGGGGAAGGACCACGCTCTCACAGAATACCAGCGTAAAATAGCAGCTTGACCCTGCTTTGTTTTGTATGGTGAGAGAACCGGAGACCTTTTTTACTGGAAAAGAGGCATTCCATCTTAGTCCTCACGGGTGACAAGGCATCTGCATTTTGATTCTTTATCGATGATTGATACTGTGTGCTCGTTGGTCATCCTATCCTATATACATAAAAATCCAAGTAATGGTTAGCAGGTAGAGGTAGCGCATTCTTGGAACGTGATGTACTTTAGAAATGTTGTAGTATCTAATCGATTTTGTTTTCTAAAACAATTTCAATTTACCTTTTAAATCTATATACTTAATTTATTTTAGTACAATTATACTTGTTGACTCAAAATGTTACCCCCCGTTTACACTTCCGCGCGAGAGGCGAGGCAATTCGCGAGGCGAGCCACGAGACGCGAGTGTAAACGGTAGCTCGTGGCTCGCCTCGCAGCTCGCCTCGTCACTCGCGGCGCTCGCGTCGAAGGCGTTTTTCTGGGCACGAGGCAAAGGGCCTCGCGAGCGACACGAGCGTGGTGTTTACACTCGCGCTCTCGTTTCAGTTTGTTTACAGTGCCCTTCCATAATAACATTCGAATTGCTTTTATTTTAAAATTACAATTTTAATAAAATAATATTATTTAATCTTGCACAATAGGTACTAGCAATTTATATAAAATTATGAAACTGAACATGTTCTGTTCCGATGAATAGATATCATCCACCATATTCTTCCTCAACGACGTATTTTTTTTTTAATTTCCATCTTTTTAAAATGGTCAAGCATCGATAAATACTTATTAAGGCAAGAGTTGATGCCGCTATTATTTAGATTTCTTCCGTCGTTGCTGGCTCAACGCAAACAGGCAACGCATCGCGAGAGTGTAAACAGGCACTCGTTACCTCGAAACAACACTGCGAGGCGAGGTACGACGCGATGGGCGAGGCGAGAGTCTAAACCCGGTATTAAATTTGCAAATATTAGTTAGGTATTTGATTTATTTTAATTTTATATTACCCTAATATACTCGAGACTGTTTTAATTTTACATCTAACTGTATTTTACAAAATTACGTCATTGTATTATTTAAATATTAGCTCATATTTTTTTCGATACTTCTAAATATTTGTTATATGTAAATTTTACTCATTGCTTAAATTCAATTTAACGCCATCTATTGAAACATCAGAGAAAATTAATCAGTGATAAAACCGCCATCTTGTACTTGTACTTGTTTTAAGCGTTGTTTAGGTAGTAATTGTTTAATATTCTTGCAATGGATTCTTTATGTTTTAAAGAATTCATTGCAAGAATATTAAATGTGATTATAATCAATAATTACAGGAGCATTTAATGATTAAGTAACGATTAGCGATTTCACTCGTGTAAAAAAATATTCTCAGGGATGACACGTATCTAGTGTTATAATTAAAACCCCGTCTTCACAATATGAAATTATTTTATTCTTTTTAGTTATTTGGAGTCGGCTTTATCCTTTTTGTTAAAAGATAATTTTTTTAACCTTTGAAGTGGATAAATGAAAATTACAATTTAAATATTGTCTAAATAGTTACATTAAAAACTTCATCCCTTATTTTGCCACTCTGATGTAATTTAATTGGTGTAATTTTAATGCCAAATTTTTATGATACCACTCTTAAAATATATCCTATGTAATAAAAACAGAATCATCAAAATTGGTTCACAATTGGTGTAGATATCGCGTAACATACATAAAAAAATGAAGAAAAAAAAACAGTTGAATTGTAAGCCTTATCTTTGTTTTAAATCTGCTAAAAAAACTAACAGAAGCAGCGAAATTGTTACTGTTTCACGTTAGTATTCTTTCCGAGCGTGGTCCTTCCTCGGCCGAGCCGATTCAATTGTGCTGCAACAATAATTCATGAAAATGACTAAATGAAAGTAAACTTTGTAAAAAATTATGTGAGCGTTTAGTAATCATATTAGTTTATCTTGAAATATTAGGGCAACAAATTTAATATATAACAAGTGAACAATTTTTATCTGACTATTGACAATAAGCCTAAAAATAATAATTAAAATAATATTCTAAAATGCAGATGATGTATGAAGTAGGTAGCAGTATTTAGTGACGCAAATGGTAATTACAACATGATTCCAACGACCGCGTGACTTGAATGTCCGCTATTATTATTTACCGTTACTTTAGTACATTAGTACGTTACTTTATAGACTGTGAGGGATTTAATTTTTTAATACAGTTGCTCAAAAAGTGGCGTATTGCAGGGACGTATAGCGTTCGGGATGTAAGCTATTACATACTAGTGCGTTCTCTTTCCCAACTGTCAAAATAATGTCTGTTAAAAAGAAAAAACCAAAAAAGTTTGTACTAAAAAAAAATCATAAAAGTTTTTATGATTCATGCAAATATTTCTAAAAAGAAGCTACTAATTTGTTTCAATATTAGATTTAATGATTTGATTCAATGAGTTAGGTTAGATTTCATTTCATTTCATCTCATTAAATTTAATTTTCATTTCATATCAATAAAAAAATTCTACTGAAGATTTGGCTGTATGGGCATAGTTAGTTCCCTTTGCCTACCCAGAATGGGTGCAGAAAACAAAAAAATCTCTGCTTATACTCTTTTACGATTGGCGCCATTTTCCAAAAATGTTCTTTATTAAATTGCTTGAATTTTTCGCAACTGTATTAAAAATAGTTGTTCAGTACACGTGCGGAACCGTCATTGCAACTTGTTCCGATTCTCAACCCTCACCTTCGGCTGCGCCTCGGCTCGGGTAGACATTTGTCGGAACTCTTTGCAATGACAGGCTTTCCGCACTCGTAATGAACTATACTATTATTTATCAGGAATAATATCACGTCTGCACTCTTCCTTTTTTAAAGTTGCAGGTTTATATGGTCTATATCACACCGTTACCGACGATATATAGCTACGTATCGTCAGTTAGACTATTACTTACATTGTACATATAACTCAATGATTACTTATGTGTAAAGGTCGTATTGAAATTCACTCATAGCGGCTTGCTTCGATTTCGAAGGATAGCTTGGGCATATATAGCTCATTTTGACAAGTGTTGGCAACTTTTTCTTTTTACGGCATTACTTTTATTTATAATATCATCACAATTATATAACAAAATGTATTGTTCTAAAAAATGTTGTCCATGGAAGTTTACATGGTAGAGTCATGCTGCAACTGTATGGTTGTAGCACGAATGGGTCGGCTCGACCGGAGAAGCGCCACGCTCTCATATTCTATGCCAGCGTGAAATAGCAGCTTAATACTGCTTTTTTTTTCCTTATAGTGAGTGTAGATAACCGGGGACCCTTTTTACTGGAAATGAGGATTGAGATTATCCTCAGGGATGACAACGCTTTTGAATTGTTATTTTTAATTTAGGATAGAGGTTGGTGTCTATAGGCCACAGTATCCACTTACCATCAGGTGGACTGTGTGCTCGTTTGTCACCCTTATTCTATATTTAAAAAAACTCAAGATCGACGAGTCATTAGTCAGGTACTCTTTGCGATGATTGTTATGATTGATGAGTAATGTATTTAATCACCGATCAAACAGCGAATTCAGCTGCATTCGGAATCGCTTACGTCGTTTAAATGTAATGTTTTGTAATCATAATCCTATCTGATTCACTGTGGCGGCTTGAAACATGATGAATCAAATTTCCAGTTACAATTTTTTGTAAGAAAACAAAAATTTTACCATAATTTTTATATATATACATTATACATGATATTGGTACACTACACGTAACCACGGACGTCACGTAATATACTAAATACGTCTGTGTTGCAGTCAAAAGTAGGGTGGAGTTAGTTATTATAGTAAAATAAAAATAAACACTGTCTCGTTGGTCTAGTGGTTGTAACCGCGATTGCTGACCGTGAGGTCCCGGGTTCGAATCCCGGCTCAGGCCAAAATCACTTATTGGGGTTTTCTGCCAAGAAATTCTCAGTACCAGCCCTGAGTCAATTTCATTCAACTATGAGCGTGAGGGAATATTAGTGCTCCTGTGTTTGCGCATACACTCTGGCAGTTTAATCCTGTTCTGTGCAGATGGCTAGTCTACGTTCAGAACGGCAGCCGTGATCGAACTTCGGTCTAGAAGACATTATTATTACATTCATTACTATATACATATACTTTAAATTAAACATTAATTTAAGGGATAAATGATAAGGGATATTTACTCAATTTTATATTAATTAAAATGGCTACAGACATAAAAACTAATGTATGCACTGTACACACTACGTAGATTATCCTTGCTAAGTTTCATCGAAATCAAACAGTTAAATTCAAAGGAGATAGATAGCAATACAAAATCCTGATGATGAGGGCGGTTACGCTCCGTCAAATTAATCGTTTTATTCAAAAGCAATCACCGAATGAATTAATATTTCGCACAAAAAATATTTTGATATTTGCTCAACGTATAAATATAAGAAAACACGAAGTAAAGAATTAGACATTTTGAGTACTACTTTATGAATTTTGAACTGTACGATCTATTTGTATACTTTAGTTATCTAAATTGTATTTATCTCCACAAAAATATTTTATATAGGTTATTTAAAAAAGCGTCTATATTATGAAGCCTCTATTTTAAAATTTCTGCATTCACTGAGATGCTTTTGCTTTATTTCCTATATTTTTAGTTTATTTTTTAAATTTTTTTCTCTTTGCGTATTTTATCGCATATATCACGGGGAGTGCTCTGAGGAATTGTTCGGACTAATTCCAGCCGCTCAATTTCACCATCGCACATCGCGGCAAAACTCGCGTTACCATCCATACCATCTGGATGATTGGCGGTTCACCAATGTGCGATTTAGAAGAAGTTTTCTCCCTCGCATGACTTCCTTGTGGAATCAATTACCACCAGCGAATTTTCCGGACCGATACGACTTAGGAACCTTCAAGAAAAGAGCTTACACCTTTCTAAAAGGTCGGCAACGCATCTGCAATTCCCCTGGTGTTGCGGTTGTTCATGGGCGGCGGTAGTCACTTACCATCAGCTGAGCCGCATGCTCGTTTGCCCCCTATTCCATAAAAAAAACTAAGAAATGGTAAAAAACACTGATATCGTTACAAATGCGCATATGATATTAGATATCTTAGAATAATAATTTTAAGTTAGGAAAACCCTAGTATTTTACTTGTGCCATAGAGTTTTGACGATAATTATCGCCTATATGAATTTATTTCAGTAGTTACTAGTAGTCCAGCGTTAATTACTTATGACATTAATTAATTAGCCACTTTGTATTCAGTTAGCTCTCATTATAAACGTATCTAGTTATAAGTAGAAACTTTGAATTATACATTTTTACATTGCCAACTTTGTTTTATTTCATGATCCCTTTTATTTTATTATCCCCATCGGTCATAACGCATCTGCATTTTGATTCTTAATTGACGATAAATGTAGACGTCTATGAGCCACAGTATCAACTTACCATAAGGTGCACTGCGTGCTCGTTTGTCACCCTTATTCTGTAAGAAAAAATTCTAAAAATATCTTTCCAAAGATATACTATTACATATGCGTATATTTTTTTGGAAAAGTAAAACATATACATATATGCTTTTCCTACTGCCGATCAAATACAACATTGCATAACTAAGAAGATAATTAAACACTTTAAAAACTGTGGTAATAAAAAATTATTTCGTACGGTAAGTGACGAAACCGAAGACCCTTTTTACTGGTAACGAACCATTCCAGCTTAGATCTTAGTCCGTAGGGGTGACAATATGTCTGCATTTTGATTCTTAATTGAGGATAGATTCAGGGATATAGATAGGATCTATGGGCCAAACCACCACTTATCAATCTGTTGGACTGATCTGTGTGTTCTTTCATCACACTTAATTATTTAAAAAAAACTCAAAGCATTAACTTTGCACGCGTTGCAAACTTCAAAGAAAAAGACTAGCGACTGACTGATGACGAAAAACCATTCAAAAATGCTAGCTAAAAGCTCAATACAGACGTCCACTGCTGAAAACAGGCCGCCCCCAGTGATAATTTCATAAAGGAAATATATGCCATAGATACCACGCTTGGCAGGCGTGCTGACAACCATAGTTTTTTACATTTTCTAATAATTATTAGTAAGACGTTGCTGCCAAGGTTCTGGTTTATTTTCTTCTGTCGCTCTTTAAGACACACATGGGGTGATTATTTGGGTTAGTGGATATTTTTAGACTGCCACTAGACAGTGGTAAAATATAAAGTGTCTTCACCAGTAATTTTAAAAACGTGATAAGTAAGGTGAAGAAATATGCCACTGCTGTGCTTCTGTTTCATCTCTGTAAAGGTTTACCCACAATATTTATAAGTTTTAAACATTCCATACTTATGGTTAAATCTCAAAATATAAATACCTCCATATACTTACAATGCATGTAAGATGCAGGTCTTTCGAACTGACAAGTGACAGTTCAAATTATATTGTGAACTAACTTCAAGTGCGTTGTGTGCAAAAATCGAACTAAAAATACATTTATTAAATATTCAATATTTCTATGTCCTTTTTTTACTTATAATAAGCCAGTGCTTGACCATAATCCCATATTTTTTTATCGTGGGGAAATCCTCATGGATGCCTTCTGTTGCGGGGGCTACAGAAAGGTTATGTCGGTTTCTTACCGGCCAAAACTCCACGGTGGTTACCATCAGCCAGGATCTCCGTTCCAAACGAAACCGGGGCCCCCCTCTCGCTTTGCTCTATTAAAGCACGTCCCGGGGGCAGTCCTTACTGCCCCCAGCACCCTCGCAATGCTATCACGGTGCTCGAGACCACTTTCGTGTCACCGTCCTCCTCAGGTGTTACAGCACTAGAGCGTTGGGGCCCCCGCCCCGAGCGTCCGTAACCCCCGAGGCCCCGTTTAACCCGTCCCCCCGTCCCCGGTAGGGGAATACCATCATCAAGGGGAGGGCCGTGACGAACGCCTTGGTGACGTTGTCTCCGAGCGGGATTTGTCCTCTCCCGACACCGCTCAGCAGCCTCCTTCTGGACCATAACGGATTTACAGAAGGCGGCTACGGCCCTCCACGCGGAGTCTCTCCTCAGCATCGCCGACACGACTACTGGCAGGGAGAGGTTCTGACCGATCCGGCTTACCAGGACCGTCCGCTTCCGTTCCCACGCTGGGCATGTTACCAGCGTATGGGATGCGGAGTCCTGTTCCCACCCCACCCACCCACCCCAGTGAAAATAGTTCGCCGTCACTTCGCGTCTAATCTTACACAAATAATCATCGAAGCACGGGCACGGTCATTATCTGTAAGTCTGTAGGTGAGTCTTCCTGTTCTTTGATGCATTCAGACTTCAAAGTGCGGCAGGAATGCTTCAACAACGCGTTTGCGCGCATAACGCTCTTCAGAGAGGTGAGCGCGCCACGTTATGAATGCGCTAAGTCGTTTTTGCCGCTTGACTCCTTTGAACACCTTATCTGGCTCACTCCCGGCGATCTAGCGGAAGACACGCGTCCGTCGTACACCCTCATATCCATGTCCGCCAGTATGTCCAGAGGTGGAAAGCTACCCAGGACTGTTGCCGCCTCAACGGATATCGTGCGGTATCCTCGCACGATCCATATGGCCATCCTCCGCTGCACCCTGTAGATTTTCGCTCTACAGCGTCGGATGGCCAGCCTTTTCGCCTAAACAGGCGCTCTGTGCAAGGCTACGAACCGTATCACTCCTGCATAGAGGCGACGCACTTCTTACCTTGATCCCCCTAGATTGGGTAGCAGACTGTGCATATCACCCGCTACTCTTTCAACCCGGGGGACAAGGCGCTCGAAGTGTTCTTCGAAGCCTCATCGACTGTCCAGGTGGAGGCCTAGATACTTCATGTACCGCCCCACTCGGACTTCAGACCCTACCTACGCGGACGCACGAGTCGGGTGATTCCCTGCCACGTCGTAATTTATGGAACCATAGGGCGCTATTTCTAATCCCAACTCGTGAATTTTGGCGACGACGACTTCCGCCCTAAGCTCGGCGAGCTTTTAGGCCCTCTTGAAGGTGACCCCTGCTGGCAACCACAACGTGTCGTCGGCATAGCAAACGATATCGACGCCAGCGGGAACATCAACTCGCAGAGCCGCATCATAGGCGAGGTTCCACAGTAGCGGCCCCAGCACAGAGCCTTGTGGAACCCCCCGTCTTATCTCGCTCCGGATCTTTCGACCATTTTGCACCATGTACAGGATGTACCTGTCGCGCAAGTAGTCCCCGATAACACATTTGCAGGTAGGTAGCACCTGATTGTGTACCAGTGCGCTCCTGATTGCGCCTCAGTCGGTAAACAGCTGCCTAAGTATGTCCCCCAGGGTAACCAGACGCAGCACTAGGGCTCGATCCGGGATACCGTCGGGTCCCGATGCAGTGTTCCGGGCTCTTAAACGGCTAACGGCTCTGTCCAGCTCCTCCACGGTCACCGCCATCTCATTTTGCCACTCCCATGATGATGGCGGGTGGCTTTAGGGACTTGACCTGTCCTCTGGGAAGAGCGAGCTGATCACCCTTTCCAGCAGGTCCGGTTCGAGTCTCCGTCAAGGGGGGCGACCAGGGCCGGAGTTTACCCAGCACCATTCTGTATGGGCACCCCCAGGGATCTTCGTTGAGTCCCTCTAGGAGCTGATTCTAGAACCAAGACCTGTCGTTGGCAATGGCGAATTGCAACAACTTTGTAGCCGCGAGGTATTGCCCGTAGAGTCCGGCTATCTCCTCAGGCGGAGTTCGCCTTCTGTTCCTTCGGGCTTTGGTGTACTGATGTCGAGTCCGCAGACAGATCGCACGGAGCCGTGCGATTTCTGCCGACCACCAGTATACCACCCTGCGCTTGAGGCGACTGTTTCTGGGCATCGACAAGAGTCGCATATTTGCGTCGTCGTACCTCGAAACCAGTTTACTTCCCCTTCCGGATTGGACTGAACCTCTTCAACTTTTTCTGGCCATGTCGTGACGATGGCGGCGGCTTCAAGCTTGTCTCGGTCTAGCCGCTTCAGACCAACGCCGCGCTGAGCTGCCTTCCCGGCGGCTATAAATACTGGCAAGCTGGTGAAGTGTGGCATCGAAAACGATGTGTCGATGGTCGGACAATGTAACCGCCTCCTCCGCCACTCGCCACCCTGACAGTATTTGCATTGCAGGAGGATTTGCCCACGTTAAATCCACAATGGACTTCCCCTGCCACCTCACACGTGTGCTTACGGACACGTCATTCGCTAGTCGGAGGTCCAGTCCAGCCGCCCACTCCATTACGGTCTCTCCTTTCGAATCGTCTCTGGTGTTACCCCAGGCCCCAGAATGGGCGTTTAAATCTCCCAGGACGATCAACGGACGGGGTTGTTACCTGCGAACACAGTTTGCCACCTCGCCTCGTAGTCGGTAAGGGACCTGTTGGGAGAAACGTAGCAGCCGATTATGGCCAGGGGGCCCAATTGCACTGCAACAAAGCCCCTTTCTCAAAAGATCGCAGGGTGGGGCACCTCCCCCCCCCCCCCCAGTAGATGGCATAGAAGCCCGATTCATCCCCAAACCAGCGAGGGTGGTCGAGGATGACGAGACTCCGCTACTACTGCAAGGACAATCCGCCACTCCACAATAGTCTGCATAAGCAGGGCTCGGTGCCGCGCTGGATTGTGTTGCGGCCATCTCCCTGATAGAAGTAGGAGATGGATTATTCTTCCTCTCGGCCCTTTTAGGAGGCTGGGCGCACTTCTTACCCAGTCTATGGCTAGAAGAATGCCCGAGGTCCGAACATAATGGACACCTTAGGACTGACGATGTACACTGGTTGGCCTTGTGTCCAGGCTCACCACAGGCGTAGCAGCGTGCACTACGGTCCACCTTATTTGGGCATCTACTGCCGACGTCTTTTTTCGAGGCATTTGAAGCAATACATAGACCGAGGTTCAAGAAGAACTACGCGCGCAGATCCCCAGCTTACGTGTACTCGACCTTGGGTCAGGATCTTGCGTTGTGTACATGTGCAAAAATCGAACTAAAAATCATTTATTAAATATTCAATATTTCTATGTCCTTTTTTTAAACTTATAAGCCAGTCATCATCATCATCATCATCATTACAGCCCTTCACAAGTCCACTGCTGAACATAGGCCTCCCCCAAAGAATGCCACAAAGCACGGTCCTGAGCCACCTGCATCCATCGACTTCCTGCATGTCTTACCAGGTCGTCACTCCATCTTGTGGGGGGACGCCCTACACTTCGCCTACCGGTACGAGGCTGCCACTCGAGAACCTTTCTTCCCCATCGGTTGTCGGTTCTTCGAGCTATATGGCCGGCCCACTGCCACTTCAGCTTACTAATCCGTTGGGCTATGTCGGTTACTCTGGTTCTACTGCGGATATCCTCATTCCTAAGTTTATCACGCAGTGAAACTCCGAGCATAGCCCTCTCCATAGCTCGCTGAGCGACCTTGAGCTTCCTCATACGGCCAGCAGTGAAGGACCACGTCTCAGTTCCGTAAGTCATCACTGGCAACACGCACTGGTTGTACAATTTTGTTTTAAGGTTTTGAGGTATTTCTGACGAGAAGATGTGTCGTAGCTTCCCGAACGCTGCCCAGCCGAGTTGAATCCGTCGATTGACCTCTCGGTCGAAGTTGGACTTACCTAGTCGGACTATTTGTCCCAGGTAAACATACTCGTCAACAACTTCGAGCTTAGTGCTCCCAACAACTACCGGCATAGGTGTGACATGGACATTAAACATAATCTTTGTTTTGTCCATGTTCATCTTAAGACCTATCCGTTGGGAGACATTATTGAGGTCATTGAGCATAGTGCTTAGTTCCTCCAGCGATTCTGCCATGAGGACTATATCGTCGGCAAATCGAAGGTGAGTTATGTACTCGCCATTGATGTTAATTCCGTATCCTTTCCAGTCCAGAAGCTTGAAAACGTCTTCCAATGCAGCGGTGAAGAGTTTCGGGGATATAACGTCACCCTGTCGTACACCTCTCTGCAATTGGATAGGTTTCGTACTCTGGTTCTGTACTCGGATAGCCATCGTAGCTCTACTGTACAAACACTTCAGCACTTCGATATACCGACAGTCAACTTGGCACCGCTGAAGGGACTGCAGCACCGCCCAAATTTCGACGGAATCAAAGGCTTTCTCATAGTCCACATACGCCAGACATAGTGGCAAATTGTACTCTTCGGACTTCTGTACAATTTGCCGTAGGGTATGTATGTGGTCTATGGTGCTAAAGCCCTTTCGGAAACCGGCTTGTTCGGGAGGCTGGAAGTCGTCAAGTCTGCGCGCGAGACGATTCGTAATGACTCTCGAAAACAGCACGTAGACGCGGCTCAGAAGGGAAATCGGTCTGTAGTTCTTCAAGAGAGCGTTGTCACCTTTCTTGAAGAACAAGACCACCGCACTTCTGCTCCACGCCTCCGGTGTAATGCCACCATGGAGGACGAAATTAAAGAGCCTCTGAAGGACTTCAAGTACCGGTCTTCCACCCGCTTTCAGAAGCTCCGCTGTAATTCCATCCTCGCCTGGGGCCTTGCCGTTTTTAAGGTCCTGGAGAGCCATTCTAATCTCGCTCAGACTGACGTCCGGGATATCTTCGGAATAGTGTCGAATAAGACTCGCTCTTGGATCGTTACTCACACTTGCGTGTGGCTCCAACGATGACGTGTACAGCTGCCCATAGAACCTCTCAATCTCACTCAAAATCTCAGGTGCCCCGGAAACGATGCTGCCACATTCGGTCTTCAGCTTTGACAGTTGGCTCTTTCTGGCAGACAGATCTCTGGCAAAGACTTTGGAGCCTTGGTTCCGCTCGATCGCTTCTTCAATACGAGCTGTATTGAAGTTGCGTAAGTCTCGCCGCATGCATTTAGAGATCTGTCTGTTCAGTTGCCTGTATGCTGTCAAATCTGTTGAAGAATGTAGCCTCATCTCCCGTCTAACAGCCATGAGATTAAGAGTGTGGTCGGAGAGTTTTTGTGTTCTTCTGCGGCGGGTCTTGCAGAACTTAGCTCCGACCGCATGGACAGTTTCCACGAGCTTGTCATTCATATCGTCCACTTCATTGCAGTCTACTAGGCACTGAAAACGGTTTTGTAACTCGAGCTGAAAGGTTTCGGGACTTTGGATTAGAGCACGAGGGGGACGGAGTGTTGACTTCATCAGACGAGACCTCTCCAACTTAACATTTAGGTTCAGTGTGCCTCTAACCATTCGGTGATCGCTGCCGGTTTTCACCCTCGCGATCACTGAGACATCACTGAACAGTTGTCGTCTGGTCGTCATAATGAAGTCAATCTCATTTTTTGTCGAACCGTCGGGGCTCGACCAGGTCCACTTCCTGTGGGGCCGCTTCTTGAAGAAAGAGGTCATCATAAAGAGTCCCTCTTTCTCCATGAAGTCGGCCAGCTGCTGGCCCCTTGGGTTCCGTTGCCCTATTCCAAATTTCCCTACTTTTAGCTCACCGTTCTCTCTTGTGCCTAGTTTTGCATTGAAGTCTCCCATTAACATCGTATATTGGGTTTTGGAGGAATGCATGGCTCTAGAGATATCCTCATACATTTCCTCCACCTCCTCATCGGGGTGTGCCGAGGTTGGTGCGTAAACCTGTATGACCTTCAACGAATACCGTTTGGTGATTCTGAGTATAAGGTACGCAACCCTCGTCGACACACTCCCGATCTTTACAACGTTGTTAACGAGAGACTTGTGGACGATAAATCCGATACCTCCTTGGGACAGATGGTCGCCCTCCCGGTGATAGAGCAAGTTGCCGGATTCAAGGATTACCGTGTCCTCCCCCTCTCTTCGGACTTCGGATAATCCTATAATATGCCAGCGCAACTTGTCTATCTCTTCTTCCAGCTCCACGATCTTCTCGTCAGTCCTCAGGGTGCGTGCGTTGTACGTTGCCAGGTCGAGTCGTCGTAGGTGGCAACCGAACCTCCACCGGAGATTCTTAGCACCCCCTGCCCCGCCGTTACCATGGTCGCCACCGTAGCCAGGAATAGCGGGGCCGCCGAGGACTAGGGGCCGTCTGTTTGTTGTTTTCATCATTGGGGGGTATTTGCCATAGTTGCCACGCTTGGCGAGCGGGTTGGCAACCGCAGTTTTTTTATTGTAACTTTGGCTATTATCAGGAAGATGCTGCTGCCCATCTCCCGCCTGTTTCCCTTTGTCACCTTTTACGACACCCACGGGAGGATATGGGGTAGTGGATATTCTTGACCGCCACTACACGGCAGCCACTATAAGCCAGTGCTTGACCACAATCCCACCTGGTGCTAAGTGGTGATGTAGACTTAGATGGTAAATCGCACTGTCTTACCGTAACAAAAGCCTATTCACTCTTGCCTTGAAAAAGCCCAGATTGTTTTCGGATGGAAAAAGAGACGCTGGCAAATTATTCCAGTCCTCCTTTTTTTTTAAGGAATAGAAGGAAGTATTGTTGGGGAAGAATAAGATTTATTGTAGAGGCAGTTTACATACATAAATTTCACGAGGACAAACATCTTGATTCGAGACTAGACTATACAAATACTTTGATCTGTGAGGAATTCAAACCCGCGGCACGTAGCCCTGCAACTCATTGCAAAGCCACCGTATCACGGAGCCGTCAAGTTTTAAATGATTGTATAATTGACTGCATTTTTTGTATTTTCCATAAAATAAATAAAATAACCTTAAAACAGCGACGCGTCATAGCGAAAGTATGCCAATTAACGTCATAAGAATGAAGTTGTCAATTCAAATCTTATCCTGCACGCATCGTTGGTACCTCTATTTTTGAATATTAGGTGTTGTAAGTTATGTAAATGATGCAAATAAATGTAGATGAGAATCGTTATGTCACCTTTATTTCTTAGAAAGTCTTATCTATCTCAAAATATGAACTCTTTATCGCAAAAACAACGAACTCAACGTAATATATCGAGAATGAGTCATATTATGTAGATCAGATAATATAAACGTTATCAAGCCTATTCCTCGTTCGCTCGCACTTCGTTCTTATCGAGGGAATATTTTAGAATTTTTTTGAAGACGTCACAATACTTAGGCTTCTTTCTCGTATCACTTTAATCTATGATAATTACCGACCGGGGAAGCACCATGCTCTTACAGAAAACCAGCGTAAATACTGCTGTGTATCGTATGGTGAATGGTCGTCTAATGAAGTCAACGCTCCGTCCCCCTCGTGCTCTAATCCAGTCCCGAAACCTTTCAGCTCGAGTTACAAAATCGTTTTCAGTGCCTAGAAGATTGCAATGCAGTGGAGGATATAAATGACAAGCTCGTGGAAACTGTCCATGCGGTCGTAGCTAAGTTTTGCAAGACCCGCCACAGAAGAACACAAAAACTCTCTGATCACACTCTTAATCTCATGACTGTTAGACGGGAAATGAAGCTGCAGTCTTCAGTAGATTTCATAGCACAGGCAACTGAACAAACAGAACTATCTTTATTTTGGGTGGTGCTACAGTCCCCCCAGCGGTGCCAAGTGGTCTGTCGGTATATCGAAGTGCTGAAGTGTTTGTACAGTAGGGCTACGATGGCTATCCGAGTACAGAACCAGAGTACGAAACCTATCCAACTGCAGAGAGGTGTAAAACATGGTGAGGTAATATCCCCGAAACTCTTCACCGCTGTACTAGAAGACTTTTTCAATTTACTGGACTGGAAAGGATGCTGTATTAACGTCAATGACGAGTACATCACTCACCTTCGATTCGCCAATGATATAGTCCTTATGGCAGAATCGCTGGAGGACCTAAGCACTATGCTCAATGACCTCAATAGTGTCTCCCAACGGATAGGTCTTAAGATGAACATAGACAAAACAAAAATCATGTTTAACAACAAAGATCATGTGTAACTTCCACGTCACACCTCTGCCGGTAATTGTTGGGAGCACTAAGCTCGAAATTGTTGACGAATATGTTTACCTGGGACAAATAGTCCGACTAGGTAAGTCCAACTTCGACCGAGAGGTCAATCGAAGGATCCAACTCGGCTCGACTCGGCGGATATTACGACACATATTCTCGTTAGAGTTAGACATACCTCAAAATCTCAAAACTAGATTGTTCAACCAGTGCGTGATGCCAGTTATGACTTATGGAACTGAGACGTGGTCCTTCACTGCTGGCCGTATGAGGAAGCTCAAAGTTGCTCAGCGAGCTATGGAGAGGGCTATGCTCGGCGTTTCTCTGCGTGATAGATTTAAAAATGAAAATATCCGCAGTAGAACCAGATTAACCGACATAACCCAAAGAATCAGTATGCTGAAGTGGCAATGGGCCGGCCATATAGCTCGAAGAACCGACAACCGATGGGGAAGAAAGGTTCTCGAGTGGCAGCCTCGTACCTGCAAGCGAATTGTAGGGCGTCCCCCCGCTAGATGGAGTAACGACCTGGTAAGACAGGCAGGAAGTCAATGGATGCAGGTGGCTCGGGACCGTGCTTTGTGGCATTTCTTGGGGGAGGCCTATGTTCAGCAGTGGACTTGTGAAGGATTGTAATGATGATGATGATGATGATGATCGTATGGTAAGTGTACAGAACCAGAGGACCTTTTTACTGGAAAGGAGGCATTCCGTCTTAGTCCTCAGCGTTTACAACGCATCTGCATTTTGATCCTTAATCACCGTTATTCTATAAATAAAAATACAATTTTGGTATAAAACTTAAGTCCAGATTCTGCGAATTATATGGCCGGCCCATTGCCACTTTAGCTTACTAATCCGTTGGGCTATGCTGGTTATTCTGGTTCTACCGCGGGTATCCTCATTTCTAAGTCAATCGCGCAGGTAAACCCTGAGTTTAGCCCTCTCCATAACCCGCCGAGCGACATTTAGCTTCCTCATTCGGGCAGCAGTGAAGGATCACGTCTCAGATCCATACGTCATCATTGGCAACACGCGCTGGTCGTACGATTAAGTTTTGAAGTACCTAGGCATTACCTGACGAGAAAATGTGTCATATATTACGACACGATGGTAGTATATTATTTAATAAGTATACATTTATGCTCTGGGTTGATTATTCAAGTGTCAGGAAGGTGAATTCTAAAAAGTCCCGCAATAAAGTACTTCAAAGTTATTGATAATAATTCCGCTTAGGGCTATTTTGTTTAATGCCAATCACTTGTTTATAGATTTAAAAAATCCCCTAACGGTATGTGTATAATTCATATAAATATATACACGTAATGAGTATTTTACTTTGTCTAATAAATATCGTGGAAAATATATTTAACTAGTAAGTGTTCGTTTTTAGTAAATCTTTTATTGAATTTACACAATCGTTCATTATCATTAGCACTACTGGTCTGGTTATTAGGTCTGGCGTAAACAAGATGGCTAAAACGCCATTTATCAGAAACCATAAGAGTTTGAGAGACCCACGGGATTAAACTTTAATTATTTATTATTATTAGGATTAGATGGATTATCTTACGCCGATAATACACTACAAGACACAATGGACACAATTTTGTAACTTCCCGCTTTGGTATGAGGTGATCGCCACCATGCTGGTTCTATGAAAAATCATTTAAAAATTGTATAGACTAAATTATTGTTAAGTGAAATATGTTTGAAAATAAGAGCGTTGCACTCGAAAATAAACGGGGAGTTCCAGAAATGACCGGCAGGATCAACCGGTTTTCAGACTTTTTTTATAGAATAAGGGTGACAAATGCGCACACAGTCCATGTGATGGTAAGTGGATGCTGTGGCTAGGGTTCCCAACTCACCCGGATTGCCCGGGAGACTCTGGTAATAATGCTTAATTTCCAGACCTCCCGGGGTGTAATAATTTATCCGGTTTTTATAAAATTTATACGCATCTTTCCTTCACACGTGTCGCTACTCACTCGCTTCGCGGTCACACACAACATCGCGCACCGCTGCCGGTGTAAATCTGTTCGTCTCGTCATCGACTTTGTCGATACCGCGGAGTCTGTCCGGTCCGGTGAAGATCCGGAATACCAAGCAATGAAAATTTTACCTCTAAAAGAACCAATCACATGGACAGGCACTACTCGATTCCAGGAATTATTAAATATTGACTTAGATAGTGACAAACTGTACGATGTGGTTGAACTTTTGCGTGAGATCAGACCACAGGTCGTTGAATAAAATCGTCTGGATTTTTCGCTGGGTTGACCCGGTCGAGTCGGCAGATTCGTACTACTACCATAGTATATAGCTGCAGCATGGCTCTACTACAATACATGAATAACCATTTTTAAAATTTTGGTCTGTCTGAGCAAGTCTCAACCGATTGTCATGAACCTTCACAAATAGGTTGAGAACAATGGCAGGAGTAGGGAAAGGAGGGGCAAGATGGGGTAGCGGGCAAGATGGGGTAACGGGTCTCATCGGTCGTACGAACAACCAATTACAGCCGATCTGGCTCGTGATGACGCGTTGTTGTACTTGTATTGTTATTCAATCAGCGCTGTGACCGGCTTGTGTGGGCTTGTGAGTCCACGCGTTTTTTCCCTACCGCCAAAAACTCGGCTTTTGTCAAATTCGTTGTGATTTTCGTCTTATACATCGGATGTGTTCTGTACCTCAATATTAGTTGTCTAGAACTGATTGAAAGTTATACTTGTTTATCAATGATTACACCAGCAGGTAAGAACATGTTTGTTCCCATATTTCGATTTTATTTTTTAAGGCATGTTATTTTATCCAAATGAGCGTGTGAGGGCAAAATGGGGTATGGGGCACCCCATGTTGCCCCTCGAAGATAAGTATGATGTCTCTATGATACTTTATGATCCTTTTAACTTATAATTCAGTTTTATCTTGTTTTAGAATGGTGAAAAATTATAAAAGAAAGACAGATAGGGGGAATTGGAGTGAACAGAGTATGAAAAATGCAGTAGATGTTGTAATTGAAGGAAAAATGGGGTATAAATAATTTATACCATACGTTTTTGTCGCTAAATATTAGCGGCGAAAACATATTCTGTGCCACAAACGACCCTCAAAGTAAAAATTAAAAAAGCTCGTGCAGCCCTATATAGATCCTTCTGCTCCTACAACTTCGGTGAAAATTCCCTTAGGCCCAAAAAGGACATTTTTTCATGATGAAGAGAAAGAACTTTGCAATTATATAATGGATATGGAGAGTCGTTTTTACGAATTTACAACAAAAGATTTAAGGGTTTTGGCATACACTCTTGCAGTAAAAAATAGGCTGCTAATCTTACACAAATAATCGAAGCACCCGTGCACGGTCATTATCTGTGTAAGTCTGTAGGTGAGTCTTCCTGTTCTTTGATGCATTCAGACTTCAAAGTGCGGCAGTATTGCTTCAACAACGCGTTTGCGCGCATAACGCTCTTCAGAGAGGTGAGCGCGCCACGTTATGAATGCGTTAAGTCGTTCTTGCCGCTTGACTCCTTTGAACCTTATCTGGCTCACTCCCGGCGATCTAGCGGAAGACACGCGTCCTCATATCCATGTCCGCCAGTATGTCCAAAAGTGGAAAGCGACTCAGGACTGTTGCCGCCTCAAAGGATATCGTGCGGTATCCTCGCACGATCCATATGGCCATCCTCCGCTGCACCCTGTAGATTTTCGCTCTACAGGGTCGGATGGCCAGCTTTTTCGCCTAAACAGGCGCTCTGTGCAAGGCTACGAACCGTATCACTCCTGCATAGAGGCGACGCACTTCTTACCTTGATCCCCCTAGATAGCAGACTGTGCATATCACCCGCTACTCTTTCAACCCGGGGGACAAGGCGCTCGAAGTGTTCTTCGAAGCCTCATCGACTGTCCAGGTGGAGGCCTAGATACATCATGTACCGCCCCACTCGGACTTCAGACCCTACCTACGCGGACGCACGAGTTGGGTGATTCCCTGCCACGTCGTAATTTATGGAACCATAGGGCCTCGGTCTTGCGAGGCGCTATTTCTAATCCCAACTCGTGAATTTTGGCGACGACGACTTCCGCCCTAAGCTCGGCGAGCTTTTTGGCCCTCTTGAAGGTGACCCCTGCTGGCAACCACAACGTGTCGTCGGCATAGCAAACGATATCGACGCCAGCGGGAACATCAACTCGCAGAGCCGCATCATAGGCGAGGTTCCACAGTAGCGGCCCCAGCACAGAGCCTTGTGGAACCCCCCGTCTGATCCCGCTCCGGATCTTTCTACCATTTTGCACCATGTACAAGATGTACCTGTCGCGCAAGTAGTCCCCCATAACACATTTGCAGGTAGGTAGCACCTGATTGTATACCAGTGCGCTCCTGATTGCGCCCCAGTCGGTAAACAGCTGCCTAAGTATGTCCCCCAGGGTAACCAGACGCAGCACTAGGGCTCGATCCGGGATACCGTCGGGTCCCGATGCAGTGTTCCCGGCTCTTAAACGGCTAACGGCTCTGTCCAGCTCCTCCACGGTCACCGCCATCTCATCAGGCTTGAGGGACTTGACCTGTCCTCTGGGAAGAGCGTGCTGATCACCCTTTCCAGCAGGTCCGGTTCGAGTCTCCGTCAAGGGGGGCGACCAGGGCCGGAGTTTACCCAGTACCATTCTGTATGGGCACCCCCAGAGATCTTCGTTGAGTCCCTCTAGGACCTCATTCTAGAACCGAGACCTGGTGTTGGCAATTGCGAATTGCAACGCCTTTGTAGCCGCGAGGTATTGCCCGTAGAGTCCGGCTATCTCCTCAGGCGGAGTTCGCCTTCTGTTCCTTCGGGCTTTGGTGTACTGACGTCGAGTCCGCAGACAGATCGTACGGAGCCGTGCGATTTCTGCCGACCACCAGTATACCACCCTGCGCTTGAGGCGCCTGTTTCTGGGCATCGACAAGAGTCGCATATTTGCGTCGTCGTACCTCGAAACCAGTTTGCTTCCCCTTCCGGATCGGACTGAACCTCTTCAACTTTTTCTGGCCATGCCGTGACGATGGCGGCGGCTTCAAGCTTGTCTCGGTCTAGCCGCTTCAGACCAACGCCGCGCTGGGCTGCCCTCCCGGCGGCTGGAAATGCTGGCAAGCTGGTGAAGTGTGGCATCGAAAATGATGTGTCGATGGTCGGACAATGTAACCGCCTCCTCCGCCACTCGCCACCCTGACAGTGTTTGCATTGCAGGAGGAGTTGCCCACGTTAGATCCACAATGGACTTCCCCTGCCACCTCACACGTGTGCTTACGGACACGTCATTCACTAGTCGGAGGTCCAGTCCAGCCGACCACTCCATTACAGTCTTTCCTTTCGAATCGTCTCTGGTGTTACCCCAGGCCCCAGAATGGGCGTTTAAATCTCCCAGGACGATCAACGGACGGGGTTGTCACCTGACCGTCACCGAACACAGTTCGCCACCTCGCCTCGTAGTCGGTAAGGGACCTGTTGGGAGACACGTAGCAGCCGATTATGGCCAGGGGGCCCAATAGCACTGCAACAAAGCCCCTTTCTCAAAAGATCGCAGGGTGGGGCACACCCCCCCCCCCCCCCCCAGTAGATGGCAACGAAGCCCGATTCATCCCCAAACCAGCGAGGGTGGTCGAGGATGACATAAGACTCCGCTACTATTGCAAGGACAATCCGCCACTCCACAATAGTCTAGAAGTAGGAGATGAATTATTCTTCCTCTCGGCCCTTTTAGGAGGCTGGGCGCACTTCTTACCCAGTCTATGGCTAGAAGAATGCCCGAGGTCCGAACATAATGCACACCTTAGGACTGACGATGTACACTGGTTGGCCTTGTGTCCAGGCTCACCACTGGCGTAGCAGCGTGCACTACGGTCCACCTTATTTGGGCATCTACTGCCGATGTCTTTTTTCGAGGCATCTGAAGCAATACATAGACCGAGGTTCAAGAAGAACTACGCGCGCAGATCCCCAGCTTACGTGTACTCGACCTTGGGTCAGGATCTTGCGTTGTGTACATGTGCAAAAATCGAACTAAAAATCATTTATTAAATATTCAATATTTCTATGTCCTTTTTTTAAACTTATAAGACAGTGCTTGACCACAATCCAACCTAGTGCTAAGTGGTGATGTAGACTTAGATGGTAAATCGCACTGTCTTACCGTAACAAAAGCCTATTCACTCTTGCCTTGAAAAAGCCCAGATTGTTTTCGGATGGAAAAAGAGACGCTGGCAAATTATTCCAGTCCTCCTTTTTTTTTAAAGGAATAGAAGGAAGTATTGTTGGGGAAGAATAAGATTTATTGTAGAGGCAGTTTACATACATAAATTTCACGAGGACAAACATCTAGATTCGAGACTAGACTATACAAATACTTTGATCTGTGAGGAATTCAAACCCGCGGCACGTAGCCCTGCAACTCATTGCAAAGCCACCGTATCACGGAGCCGTCAAGTTTTAAAAGATTGTATAATTGACTGCATTTTTTGTATTTTCCATAAAATAAATAAAATAACCTCAAAACAGCGACGCGTCATAGCGAAAGTATACCAATTAACGTCATAAGAATGAAGTTGTCAATTCAAATCTTATCCTGCACGCATCGTTGGTACCTTTATTTTGAATATTAAGTGTTGTAAGTTATGTAAATGATGCAAATAAATGTAGATGAGAATCGTTATGTCACCTTTATTTCTTAGAAAGTCTTATCTATCTCAAAACATGAACTCTTTATCGCAAAAACAACGAACTCAATGTAATATATCGAGAATGAGTCATATTATGTAGATCAGATAATATAAACGTTATCAAGCCTATTCATCACTCGCTCGCACTTCCTTCTTATCGAAGGAATATTTTAGAATGTTTTTGAAGACGTCACAATACTTAGGCTTCTTTCTCGTATCACTTTAATCTATGATAATTACCGACCGGGGAAGCACCATGCTCTTACAGAAAACCAGCGTAAATACTGCTGTGTATCGTATGGTGAATGGTCGTCTAATGAAGTCAACGCTCCGTCCCCCTCGTGCTCTAATCCAGTCCCGAAACCTTTCAGCTCGAGTTACAAAATCGTTTTCAGTGCCTAGAAGATTGCAATGCAGTGGACGATATAAATGACAAGCTCGTGGAAACTGTCCATGCGGTCGGAGCTAAGTTTTGCAAGACCCGCCACAGAAGAACACAAAAACTCTCTGATCACACTCTTAATCTCATGACTGTTAGACGGGAAATGAAGCTGCAGTCTTCAGTAGATTTGATAGCACACAGGCAACTGAACAAACAGAACTATCTTTATTTTGGGTGGTGCTGCAGTCCCCCCAGCGGTGCCAAGTGGTCTGTCGGTATATCGAAGTGCTGAAGTGTTTGTACAGTAGGGCTACGATGGCTATCCGAGTACAGAACCAGAGTACGAAACCTATCCAACTGCAGAGAGGTGTAAAACATGGTGAGGTAATATCCCCGAAACTCTTCACCGCTGTACTAGAAGACGTTTTCAATTTACTGGACTAGAAAGGATGCTGTATTAACGTCGATGGCGAGTACATCACTCACCTTCGACTTGCCGATGATATAGTCCATATGGCAGAATCGCTGGAGGACCTAAGCACTATGCTCAATGACCTCAATAGTGTCTCCTAACGGATAGGTCTTAAGATGAACATAGACAAAACAAAAATCATTTTTAACAACAAAGATCATGTGTAACTTACACGTCACACCTCTGCCGGTAATTGTTGGGAGCACTAAGCTCGAAGTTGTTGAAGAATATGTTTACCTGGGATAAATAGTCCGACTAGGTAAGTCCAACTTCGACCGAGAGGTCAATCAAAGGATCCAAGTCGGCTCGACTCGGCGGATATTACGACACATATTCTCGTTAGAGTTAGACATACCTCAAAATCTCAAAACTAGATTGTTCAACCAGTGCGTGATGCCAGTTATGACTTATGGAACTGAGACGTGGTCCTTCACTGCTGGTCGTATGAGGAAGCTCAAAGTCGCTCAGCGAGCTATGGAGAGGGCTATGCTCGGCGTTTCTCTGCGTGATAGATTTAAAAACGAAAATATCCGCAGTAGAACCAGATTAACCGACATAACCCAAAGAATCAGTATGCTGAAGTGGCAATGAGCCGGCCATATAGCTCGAAGAACCGACAACCGATGGGGAAGAAAGTTCTCGAGTGGCAGCCTCGTACCTGCAAGCGAATTGTAGGGCGTCCCCCCGCTAGATGGAGTGACGACCTGGTAAGACAGGCAGGAAGTCAATGGATGCAGGTGGCTCGGGACAGTGCTTTGTGGCATTTCTTGGGGGAGGCCTATGTTCAGCAGTGGACTTGTGAAGGACTGTAATGATGATGATGACGATGATGATCGTATGGTAAGTGTAGAGAACCAGAGGACCTTTTTACTGGAAGGGAGGCATTCCATCTTAGTCCTCAGCGTTTACAACGCATCTGCATTTTGATCCTTAATCACCGTTATTCTATAAATAAAAATACAATTTTGGTATAAAACTTAAGTCCAGATTCTGCGAATTATATGGCCGGCCCATTGCCACTTTAGCTTACTAATCCGTTGGGCTATGCTAGTTATTCTGGTTCTACCGCGGGTATCCTCATTTCTAAGTCAATCGCGCAGGTAAACCCTGAAGTTTAGCCCTCTCCATAACCCGCCGAGCGACATTTAGCTTCCTCATTCGGGCAGCAGTGAATGATCACGTCTCAGATCCATACGTCATCATTGGCAACACGCGCTGGTCGTACGATTAAGTTTTGAAGTACCTAGGCATTACCTGACGAGAAAATGTGTCATATATTACGACACGATGGTAGTATATTATTTAATAAGTATACATTTATGCTCTGGGTTGATTATTCAAGTGTCAGGAAGGTGAATTCTAAAAAGTCCCGCAATAAAGTACTTCAAAGTTATTGATAATAATTCCGCTTAGGGCTATTTTGTTTAATGCCAATCACTTGTTTATAGATTTAAAAAATCCCCTAACGGTATGTGTATAATTCATATAAATATATACACGTAATGAGTATTTTACTTTGTCTAATAAATATCGTGGAAAATATATTTAACTAGTAAGTGTTCGGTTTTAGTAAATCTTTTATTGAATTTACACAATCGTTCATTATCATTAGCACTACTGGTCTGGTTATTAGGTCTGGCGTAAACAAGATGGCTAAAACGCCATTTATCAGAAACCTTAAGAGTTTGAGAGACCCACGGGATTAAACTTTTATTATTTATTATTATTAGGATTAGATGGATTATCTTACGCCGATTATACACTACAAGACACAATAGACACAATTTTGTAACTTCCCGCTTTGGTATGAGGTGATCGCCACCATGCTGGTTCTATGAAAAATCATTTAAAAATTGTATAGACTAAATTATTGTTAAGTGAAATATGTTTGAAAAAAAAGAAGTCCCGCTGGGTTTCTTGCTGGTTCTTCTCAGGACAGAGGTATTTTTCGAACCAGTGGTAAATAAAAAAATGACTTCCAATAAGTATTATGTAAGAATCAATATTGAATAAAAAATTATTCTATTCTATTTGAAAATTAATAATTTTCGGTTAATTAGTTTTCGGTCCGATTTTGAGAATGGTAGTTTTCATCAAATCTTCACGTTTTGAGGTACTAGGAAGCCGTTCCGACTATTCCCGGCTGGACGTGTGTGTGTATGTGTATTTATGTATATCTATGCATGTATGTAAATAAAATTTTGTCGTACAATATCTTTAAAAACGAATCAACCGATTGAGATGAGCGACACGGCTTTCGAAAGTGTTCGTTGAGACTTTGAGCTGATTAGATTTTCAAATCAATTGGTCGAGTCGTTTCAAAAAGTATCAAAAAATAAACACCAAAAAAAAAGCAAAAATTAAATAGATATTTTAGAAAATAAACGGGGAGTTCCAGAAATGACTGGCAGGATCAACCGGTTTTCAGATTTTTTTATAGAATAAGGGTGACAAATGCGCACACAGTCCACGTGAAGGTAAGTGGATGCTGTGGCTAGGGTTCCCAACCCACCCGGATTGCCCGGGAGACTTCGGTAATAATGCTTAATCTCCAGACCTCCCGGGGTGTAATTTCTCCGGGTTTTAGAAAATTTATACGCATCCTTCCTTCACACGTGTCGCTACTCACTCACTTTGCGGTCACACGCAACATCGCGCACCGCTGCCGGAGTAAATCTGTTCGTCTCGCCGTCGATTTTGTCGCTTCCGCGGAGTCTGTCCGGTCCGGTGAAGATCCGGAATACCAAGCAATGAAAATTTTACCTCTAAAAGAACCAATCACATGGACAGGCACTACTCGATTCCAGGAATTATTAAATATTGACTTAGATAGTGACAAACTGTACGATGTGGTTGAACTTTTGCGTGAGATCAGACCACAGGTCGTTGAATAAAATCGTCTGGATTTTTCGCTGGGTTGACCCGGTCGAGTCGGCAGATTCGTACTACTACCATAGTATATAGCTGCAGCATGGCTCTACTACAATACATGAATAACCATTTTTAAAATTTTGGTCTGTCTGAGCTAGTCTCAACCGATTGTCATGAACCTTCACAAATAGGTTGAGAACAATGGCAGGAGTAGGGGAAGGAGGGGCAAGATGGGGTAGCGGGCAAGATGGGGTGACGGGTCTCATCGGTCGTACGAACAACCAATTACAGCCGCTCTGGCTCGTGATGACGCGTTGTTGTACTTGTATTGTTATTCAATCAGCGCTGTGACCGGCTTGCGGCTTGTGAGTCCACGCGTTTTTTCCCTACCGCCAAAAACTCGGTTTTTGTCAAATTCGTTGTGATTTTCGTCTTATACATCGGATGTGTTCTGTACCTCAATATTAGTTCTCTAGAACTGATTGAAAGTTATACTTGTATATCAATGATTACACCAGCAGGTAAGAACATGTTTGTTCCCATATTTCGATTTTATTTTTTAAGGCATGTTATTTTATCCAAATGAGCGTGTGAGGGCAAAATGGGGTATGGGGCACCCCATGTTGCCCCTCGAAGAAAAGTATGATGTCTCTATGATACTTTATGATCCTTTTAACTTATAATTGAGTTTTATCTTGTTTTAGAATGGTGTAAAATTATAAAAGAAAGACAGATAGGGGGAATTGGAGTGAACAGAGTATGAAAAATGCAGTAGATGTTGTAATTGAAGGAAAAATGGGGTATAAATAATTTATACCATACGTTTTCGTCGCTAATTATTAGCGGCGAAAACATATTCTGTACCACAAACGACTCTCGAAAGAAAAATTAAAAAAGCTCGTGCAGCCCTAGAAGATCCTGCTGTTCCTACAACTTCGATGACAATTCCCTTAGGCCCAAAAAGGACATTTTTTCATGACGAAGAGAAAGAACTTTGCCGAGTCGTCTTTACGAATTTACAATAAAAGATTTAAGGGCTTTGGCATATACTCTTGCAGTAAAAAATGGGCTGCAACATTTCTTTAACTCTGAAAAAAAAAGAAGCTGGCAAAGATTGGGTTCAGGGATTTTAAGCATGCGTCCAGAATTGTCGATTTGAAAACCAGAAAACACATCAGCTGCACGTGCCGCTGGGTTTAATAAACAAGCTGTTGAACAGTTTCTCAACTTCCTTGGCAACGTTTATGATGAGCACAAACTTTCACTGGACAGAATATATAATTGCGATGAAACAGGAGTTTCCGTGGTACCTAAAACCAAGTCAAAAATAATTGCACGAAAAGGTAGAAAACAAGTGGGATCCATAACTTCTGCGGAGAAAGGTACTACAATAACTATAGAAATATGTTTTAGTGCTAGTGGCCAATACATGCCTCCAATGATGGTATTCCCAAGAAAGAGGATGGATCCTCAGGTAATGCTGAATGCTGCGCCTGAATCTTGTGGTGTGTGTAGCGATTCTGGCTGGATGACAGCTGAATTATTCCTAGGTTGGTTTAAGCAGTTTGTTGAACTTAGTGGAGCAACGGTTGATCGACCTGTGCTGTTGTTGTTAGATGGCCACAGTACACACACACAAAACCTTGACGTCATTAATGAAGCTCGTTCAAACGGGGTTATTATATTATGCTTCCTGCCACAAACGAATCATCGATTTCAAGTTAATGATGTAGCATACATGAAACCCTTGAGCACATACTACGACCAACAAATCACAGTCTGGCTTCGAAGCCACCCAGGGACGGTGGTAACTGTTCGGCAAGTAGCAGAGATTTTTGGTAAAGCCTTTATTCAAGCTTCTACCATGGCAACAGCTGTAAATGGCTTCAAAAATGTGGGATTTGGCCATACGATCCAACAGTTTTTTCCGCTGCTGATTTTGCTCCATCATTGACGACGGATATTCCACAAATAGAGAGATTATCCATCACTGAAGCATTGCCACAAACCACTACGTCGGGCAACGGAGCAACAACTCCAACAATACCTGCAATTGACGAACCGCTGATATGCCGCATGTCTGTTTTTATGACACCATCTGAGATTGAAGCAGAACCTGAGCCAGGATGCTCCACTTGAATGACCAATATTGAAATAGATCAAAGGCCAACTACTCCATCATCAGTATTTTCTGTTGTTAGTCCTCAGCAAGTGTTACCTTATCCTGTAACTAACAAAATTGCACGCGTGCCTTGTCAATGCAAACGAGGAAAAACGACTATCATAACTTCTTCCTCGTATAAAAATGAGTTAAAAGAGACAATGAAAAAAAGAAACTGGCAGAAGATAACAAAAAGAAAAAAGAGAGGTAAAAGACCAAAAAAGAATAAGAAACCCGAATTGGCTAAGAAAAAGAATAGGAAGAAAACCAACAATAAGCCTAATTCCTCACCAGAATGTGATAACGAAGAAGATAATATTCCGTGTTTTTACTGCCATGGAAAATACTTGGATTCTAATGAATGATGGGCTGGATGTTCTCTCTGTGGGAATTGGGCACACTGTATCTGTGCTGGAATAGATGACGAGGACGACGAGGCAATATTTGTTTGCGAGTTTTGCGACCAAAATTAGAATATGTCTTCCATACCCCAATAGTGTACCCCGTCTTACCCTACCTAGGGGGCAAGATGGGGTGTTGGACATTTTTGACAAAATGGATAATTTTTTTCTTTTTCTTTAGGTGTAAAGTTTCTGAAGTTCCTTATTTCCAAAGATTGATTATGTAAGAGTAATTATAAATAAATAAATATTCAAAATACTTAAAGATCTGCGTTTTATTAGGCTCCAAACGTTAAGGACACCGTCTTGCCCCCCCCCCCTTCCCCTAATGTAGACAATTTTTTGTGATACCGTCAAATTGTTAACATAATTGGTCTTTGATGACGTCACGTTAATAGATCCCACCCGAACGAAACCAAAACGGGGCGCTAGGAAACATACGAGTATATAATTATTATACAGTGAATGCCCCCAATAACAATCCTCAACCTGTTTAATCTAAAAAAATGCATTGTGTTAACCGAGCACAAAGTCCACCTGATGGTAAGTGGTTGCTGTGGCCCATACACATATACATCTATCTTCGTTTGCGAATTAAAATGCAGATGCGTTGTCAGCTGTGAGGACTAAGATAGAATGCCTCTTTTCCAGTAAAAAGGGTCTCCGGTTCTCTACACTTATCATACGATACACAGCAGAATTAAGCTGCTATTTTATGTTGGTATTCTGTGAGAGCGTGGTCCTTGCCCGGTCGAGCCGACCCATTCGTGCTACAACTATACTACTAATATAGCTGCAGCATGACTCTACCTGCTCTAATTGCTAATTATTATACGAAAGTTAGATTTTTTAGCATTAGGTACCAGCGTAAAATAGCAGCTTAACGCTGCTGTGTTTCGTATGGTTAGTATAGAAAACCGGAGACCCGTTTTACTGAGAGTGAGGCATTCCATCTTAGTCTTGATTCTTCACATCATACCACAGTCCACATGATGAGAGCTTCCGCTTGTGATCAGGTGGACTGTGTTTATCACCCTATATTTTAGAAAAAAATATTAGATCTGTCGTGGTATCATAGGACTGCGTCACGTTTTGTTTTTTAATAAATGTCCTTAGAAAAAGCGGACTAAAAAAACTTTCTTAGATTATTCGCATCAGCATAAGCAGCACATAATGGGCACAAAAAGTTAAGCCAGAACATAATGTAAGCAGTGGTAGCTCGGGGCACCGGTAAGCTAACAAGTCGATCCTCGCCGGTACTAACGAAATTGTGTATTAGAATTTTAATGGTACACCTCGTGATCGGCGGTGAAGGAAAATATCGTGGGGAAAATGCCTACCTGAGAAAATAAGAGAAAATAATATACTGTGGCCCATAGACATATACATTTATCCTCGATGGAGAATAGAAATGCAGATACGTTCTCACCTCTGAGGGCTAAGATGGAATGCCCCGTTTCGAATAAAAAGGACTATCCAGTTCTCTACACTCACCATACGAAACACAGCAGCATTAGATGGCCCGAAACTGGGTAGGTTTGTCAAGCTACATTTACTAAATGGAGCTGTTTTTTTATTTTTATTTTTTTTTATAGGAAAAGGGTGACAAACGAGCACACAGTCCACCTGATGGTAAGTGGTTGCTGCGGCCCATAGACGTCTACATCTATCCTCTATTACAAATCAAAATGTAGATGCGTTGTCACCCGTGAGGACTAAGATGGAATGCCTCATTTCCAGTAAAAAGGGCCTCCGGCCACCTGAACTCACCAAGCGAATCGCAGAGGTAAACCTCTACTTCACGCTGGTTTTCTGTGAGGTCGTGGTACCACCCCGGTTCGAGCCGGCCCATCCGTGCGACAGCAAAAGCTGCCGCGTGGCTCTACCACTGTACGAAAAAAAAAGCTTGATAAAACCCCCAATTTTTCGTATATTTCTGTCTTGTTTTATTTACTAACATTAGTTCTTAAGTTTTATTTCTATTACTAACACGTTATGGGCCTACGATGCTACGACGAAAAATAAAACATTTTTATTTTTATTATTCATTTATTATTAAGGCCGAGCCAATCCATTCGTGCTACAACTATAATATAGCTGTAGTATGGCTCTACCACGTGCAATATAACGAAGATAGAATATAGCTTATAGAAGATAGCTTCTAGAGATGTCTCGAGTGGGACGCTTGCGAGCTTTTACTTTGTGTTACTTCTTCTTTCTCTTCATCAGCCCTTTAAAGACGAGTGAGAAAGACTGGTGAACATGGGCCTCACGCTTGGATTGAAGATCGCAATTTAAGACGTCTCGTTAGTTTTACGCTGCTCGGCGTCTCATGTCTTGGTATTTTACGCCTGGCGTAAAGAGATGGTCCACCGTCTATGAGAAACCTTAGGAACTTTCTGGCATTTCCTGTAGTCGTCTTCCTTCTTAAGACGCCCACGGGATAAAATGTGGTGATGGATTCTCTTACGTGGTGTAAAATTCACTACACGTTAATAAAATAATAAGACGAGTTCTTATATTTTGCGTATTTTAATATTTCTTATTTTATTACAGGAAAAGTGGAAAACATTGCCAAAGTGGTGGCCAGTCATTGTAGATCATAAGATTGTTCCGAATTGATTATCGTAGTGTCACGTTTCCCGCCTAAAAATATATATAAAATATATCGCACATTACGCATTTCTAGTTCTCTAAAAAAGTTGCTTTATATAAATATTCTTAGTAAAACAAGATTTACGCTATTAGTAATAACGGGTATTTGTCTCATTTCTCCCCATCGTTGAGTCTTGTCTTTTCTTTCGTCTCGTCAAATATGCGCCTACGCGTGTCCTAGGCATGACTCATTGCGTTTTTCTGCGGCGCGTCGGCGCGTCGACCGCCGGTGATCATTGAATTCGCAACGGGCATCGGGCACAGACTATAAATAAACAAACCGATTAGACAAACGATTACTTTAAATGTGTAGTCTGTTTATAACATTAAAGTTTTTTTTATATACAATCGTTTAATGCTTCAAAAAATGTTTATTTTCTGTCTCGGCTATTAGTGGCGAAGTAAAAATCCATTACTCATCTTATTTTGCAATTTTGCGTTAGAGGAAAGCAGAGAAATCTCACGGAATACGAGATATTGTTTAATACAGTGAACGAGACCAAGAGAAAAAACATTCTGCGGTTACTAACCCGACTGCTGTGACAGGTTGTTATGAATGAAGAAATAAATGAGGTTGACGAAAACTATATATTACGTACTTACTTCAAATTTACCTGCCGAGTCCGGCGGTTACTGAAAGACCTCACTTCGTGGGTAAGTCCTCTTAACGGGCTGATGATTATTATGATGATAAAAAAAAATGTTCGGTAAATGTTTAATACCGTATATAGTAGGCCTAAGTGTCATACATGTCAACTTTTTCTCTAAATTTTAACCTCAATATACATGATGTACCTTGCTGATGAACAGACAAGTAGGTACCTATCTAAAATGCGTCCAAGCCAAATCCTGATGTCTTTATGTTGAAATATAAATCTAAAACATTTATCCCAAGGAAATGGATACCAAATAAATATGCATTTAAATATATAACTGATAATATGAGATTAACTTCCAGTAGGACCCGGGTAACAGGTCCCGAGTGAAAGAGATAATTGTAACGTCCTCGTAAATTAGAATCTACCAAATAATTTAAAATTAAAAATTTTGTACAGCCGACTTCAATATAGGTTATTTAAGAATAACTCAATAACCATTGGTCTGACCTTGATCAAATTCATATGGGACCACACGAGAACTATCAGCTTTCATATAAAAAAAGAATCATCGAAATCGGTTCGCCCAGTACAAAGTTATGAGGTAACACACATAAAAAAAAAAAAAAAACATACACCCGAATTGAGTACCGTCTCCTTTTTGGAAGTCGGCAGATAAATGTACTTAAAAAATAGCTATTCTCAAAACGCAAGATATTACCTATTTAGGATCGGACAGACATATATTATATCCTTAAGAGATTAAATTATAATTAAATTATATGTCGGATGAGGCCTTGTTAAAAATATAAAAATATGCAATCCATTATTTAATGAATTGTGCGGCGTTTATCCTATTATAAATGTAATACACCACTTCTTTGTGTTATTATCGGTATAAAGTTTTATTTACATGACATTATCTAATTTGAAGAATTTCACGAACACATAATCTTTGACCAACCTGTTCACGTATGAGTCACTCATTTCTCGCAGTCTATTTATTCTGTGTCGCAGTGTAAGAGATTACATCAATTTCGTAAGGGACAGTCAATGACTCATCGACGTATTACACGCAAAAACTAAAATTCATATAGAATTTGTAACACATCACAAACGCTTTCCGTTTTCTTACAAAAAATAGTTTCTAATTAGTATCAGGGTTCAACCTAGTACTGTTTTACGAACGGAGTCCCGCAGAAATATACGTAGAACTTAGCAGCAAAAAATATCGCAAAAATTTCGCTGTGAGAAGGGTTCTTTTTGAACCGTAGTTTAGACCAAAATAATAAATAAACTACATTTTGTGATAAGACGATATTAGGTAGGTAGATAAAGTTGACGTAGTTGCGATAACATTATTTCAATGAAGCATTTCAACGTTGTTTTCCAGAAAACGATAAAAAACAACAAGAGGAAGGAAATACAATTATTTATTAATAATCCATCATATGTGATACGGAAATTGATATCCTTAACAAATAACATAAAGGCTTAGTCTAGGCACAGAATAAATAATAGTACTACTACTGTTTGTTGTCTTTATATTGTATAATAGACTGCATTTTAAGACGTATGTAAGGATACTTCCTGCTCCTTTATAACCTCTGAAGGCCAGCGCCCGGTAGTTGTAAGAAATACACATTATAATATAAAAGGAATACAATAGAAAAGTTGATTCAATAAAGAGTTATCAGTAATACTTATTACAAGTCATTTATTCTTTTATCATTAATTCGAAAATAAAACCTATCCGGGAAAGAACCAGCAAGAACGTAAATACATCTCCAATATTTTCATCTGCTCTAATATAACATAGAAACTAATAAAAATTTTTACTAAAGACTCAATCAACTTTGGAGCTAATCTTGAAGTTATAATGTAAATTGTGTAGTAAGCAAATCCGTTTTCGCATTTCCAATTTCAATGAGAGCTTGCAATACGATTACGTTGCGCTGTTTGGAAATACCAAACTTAAAAACGAACAGTTAAAAATGTTGCATAAGAATAGGATTTCAATTCGAAGCAAACGTCTCCAATTTTATTGCAATTAATTATTTTGCCTCATGTGTTCTGCCATTTACACACACAATTTAACAACGTGTTCGACGGTGAAGGAAAGCCTGCATCTTTTTTTTTTTATAGAATAATGATGACAAACGAGTACACAGTCCACCTGATGGTATGTGGATACTGTGGCTCATAGACATCATATTTATTCTCGATCAAGAATCATAATGCTGTCAAAATATGTGTTGTCACTTTTGAGGACTAAGATGGAATGCCTCGTATGCAGTTAAAAGGGTCTCCGGTTGTCTATACTCACCACACGAAACACAGTAGCATTAAGTTGCTATTTTACGCTGGTATTCTGTGAGAGCGTGGTCCTTTCCCGGTCGAGCCGACCCATTCATACTACAACCACAATATAGCTGCAGCATGGCTCTACCACGTACAAAACGTGTTTGAGAGATAAAATATTTTGAGGGTATGTCAAAATATAACTGCTCTATAACACTAACTGCTTTATAACTCTCTCAGAAATGAGAGAATGCCTGTGGCAAACTTCACTTTAATTTACTGCACTATATCTATACATACATATAAATAAAATGGAAGAGTCTGTCTATAATATCGAATATCTGGTTTCTATTAAGAACATTTTCTATTTTTAGGGTTCCGTACCTCAAAAGGAAAAAAACGGAACCCTTATAGGATCACTTTGTTGTCCGTCTGTCTGTCTGTCTCTCTGTCAAGACACTTTTTCTCAGGAACGCGTGGAGGTATCAAGCTGAAATTCATACGAAATACTCAAGTCTACTGTCCCTTGGAGCTGAAAAAATCAAACTTCTAAGCCAACGCAATCAAAAGATACAGCCGTTTATGCCGCAAATTTTCGACATTTGCAAGGGAATCAGGGAATCAAAACCTACAGGGTACTTCCCGTGAACTCAGAATCTTAAAATTTGGTACGAAGCAACGTATTGTAGCACAGATAAAGGGAAAATTGCGAAAAGCGTAAATTTTTAGTTATTATATATAATAAAAATATTTTTAATAATTTTAAACTACGGATTTGTGCGGAACCCTCGGAGCGCGAGTCCGACTCGCACTTGGCCGGTATTTTTTTTGTTTCTGTCTGTCCGGGGTCCGGGCTAATCTTCGAAATTGCCAAACCGATTCTGATGAAACTTTACGAACAGGTAGGGAGCATTGAAAGAAGCGTTATAGGCTACATTTTATTCGAAAAACTTGAAGATTTAGAAGATTAACGCTACATTAATAGATCTTATCTGGTAACACTATAAAACTACTTTATATAGTATTATATTATAAATACTATAGGTACCGTGTAGTGGGGTAATGTCCCCTACCCATTTTCCCGTGGGTGTCGTAAGAGGCAACAGTGGGAAACAAAATAGGCGATGGGCGGCAGTGTCTTCCTATTAACAAATAGAAAACAAAGAACTTTTGGCAAACGCGCTTGCTAAGTGCTAAACGTTTGCCAATCAGCTATGGTATGGTAAACATATGTGTTCCTGAGAGGTATGTGTGGCGCCGACGGCAGCCGCGACTGTTGGTGGAGCCGCGCGCTCGGACCAACCTTCCGAGTAAGGCGCCTCTGACGCGCGCACTCCATACAGACGGACATGTTCTGTTGTACTCTGAGGTTGCTTGTAATTTGTTACAATAATTAAAGTATGAATACAAATCAGTTAGACAGCTACACTATCGCATTAGGTAATCCTGTAATGATAGTTGTAAGTTTCAGAAATTAATAAATATTCAGAAGTGGACTTTCGAGAGTCTGTAATGGTATGTTATCATTTTTAGTTGTCCAATGAACTTTTTGGGACACTTATACCAAGATGTTTCACAATATTCGTTTTAATTAGTAAATGTTACGTTTGTGTGTACACGCTGATACGTGTTCATTATCTTTTATTATGTTACCTACAATTCGCTAATTATGGAGATAATAATCGCGATGACATTCAATAAAATATAAAATCTTACTTTGCTTCATATGAATTACATTTAAACATTATGTTATACCTATGTTCAATAAAAAAGAAAATATACTAATGCTGGTGCATGGCTGTTTCAAAACCCGTTTACGTTATTCAACCTTTTTTGTTCTCAACTTTTTACGTCAACTGCAACGGTGATGCCCCGAAAGTAATTTAGCTTTTGAATGATAAAGTAATAATTTTTTTATCGTTAACTTTTTTTACTGATTGTTGTTTACTAATTTATTAAGTAAAGTCTTTACCGCCCACTATTATTTAACGCTATAAGAAATTTCAGTACCCCATATCATCCCGAGTGTGTTGCAAGAGTGACAGAAGGAAATAATACAGAAGATGGGCCTACCCATCTTGCCCAGCCTACCAACAATGAAAAGTATTCTTCTAGGGACAATTTATGGAGGAGGCTTATGTTTAGCTTTATTTTTATAGGATACGGGCGACAAACGAGCATACAGTCCACCTGATGATAAGTGGTTGCTATGGTCCACAGACATCTACATCTATCCTCGATTACGAACCAAAATGCAGATGCGTTGTCATCCGTGAGGACTAAGATGAAATGCCTCGTTTCCTGTAATAAGGGTCTCCAGTTCTCTACACTCACCATACGAAACACAGCAGCTTTAAGTCGCTATTTTACGCTGGTGTTCTGTGAGAGCGTGGTCCTTCCCCGGTCGAGCCGACCCATTCGTGTTACAACTATACTACTAATATAGCTGCAGCATGGCTCTACCACGTAAAAAATAGTTTTCTTGACGGCTTATTTCGCTTATTTCCTGGTTCCGCATATCTCGTCAGAGAGAATTATTTAAATCTTTGTTCCGCAGGTTTTATAGCAGGAGCCGTAGTTCAAGGGCTAAGCGCTCGCTGTAGACGCTTTCACAGCTTTCACAGTAGACGAGCAACCTGGGTTCGATCCAATGAAATTGTTAATTACAATTTTACCACGTGCTCTGTGGTGAAGGAAAACTTTGTGAGGAAACCTGCATGTCTGAGAAATAAGAAAAAAAAAATATTTCAAAGACATCTGAAGTTCGCCAACTTTATTTAATTAGGTTTGTTTAATTAATTAGTTAGGGCAGCAGGGAGAACATTTCCTTGCCCTAAAACCCTCTCAGATAGCAGAGAAGGCCTGTGCCCAACAGTGGGACGTATATAGGCTATAATTTTATTTTATTTCACTTTTTATGTTTAGCATTGGACTTTTGATAGGCCGTAGAAGTTATATTTGATTTCTTTTTTTTATAGAATATGGGTGACGAACGAGCACACAGTCCACCTGATGGTAAGTAGATGCTGTAGCTTATAGACATCTACATTTATTCTCAATTAAGAATCAAAATACAGATGCGTTATCATGCCTGAGAACTAAGTATGGAATGTCTCAAATCCAGTAATATGGGTCTCCGGTTCTCTACATTCATCATACGAAATACAGCAGCGTTATGCTGCTATTTTACGCTGGTATTCTGCGAGTCCTACCTCAGTCGAGCCGACCCTATCGTGCTACAACTATAATATAGCTGCAGCATGGCTCTACCACGTATAAAATATTTACATCATCTAGAAGTTGCAGCCTATTTACGTCCCACTGCTGGGCACAGGCCTCCTCTCATTTCTGAGAGGGCTTTCCGCACTGCCCCAATGCGTGTTGGCGAACTTCACATGTCTTCGAAATATTTTTTTTTCTTTTTCCTCAGACATGCGGGTTTCCTCACGATGTTTTCCTTCACAACCGAGCACGTGGTAAATCAGCACTTAAAATTGCAATCAATAATTTCATTGGTGCCGGCGGGGATCGAACCCGGATTGCTCGAGTACTGTGAAGCTTACAGCGAGCGCTAACCATCTGAGCTACCACAGCTTGCATCATGTAGAGCATTATTTATTATATTATTTTGTGAAATGCAGGATGTGAAAGTTGATTATAAGACGTATCCTGGGAAATTAATTAGAGTGATCCCTTTATTGCATAATATTTAAAACAATCGTGCCGTGGATGCCGAAAGAAGCGTCGGTAGGTAATATTGGAATTTCACCAATCTAGTTTACACCATACAAATATTTTTTTTTTATAGGATAAGGGTGACAAACGAGCACACAGTCCACCTGATGGTAAGTGGTTGCTGCGGCCCATAGACATCTACATCTATCCTCAATTACAAGTCAAAATGTAGATGCGTTGTCACCCGTGAGGACTAAGATGGAATGCCTCATTTCCAGTAAAAAGGGCCTCCGCCCACCTGCACTCACCAAGCGAAACGCAGAGGTAAACCTCTACTTCACGCTGGTTTTCTGTGAGGTCGTGGTACCACCCCGGTTCGAGCCGGCCCATCCGTGTGACAGCAAGAGCTGCCGCGTGGCTCTACCACTGTTAATAAAATATGCGTGATGTGTAGTAAAATCAAAGGTGCGAAGACAGGTGGTACTGCGATTTTCAATCAGTCTGTCAAGCGTGACGATTAAGGCTCATCAGAGGCTCATTTCCAGCAGCGGACGTTTACGGGCTGAAAATGATGACGTATCGTAGTATCAAGAATCGTACGTACGACACACTTCTTGAACAACGGTCGTAGTATCACGAAGTGTCGTTATTTATAACAAGGCATAAATGACTTCATCCGCTGTTGTAAAGAAACCGACTAGGTATTCTTCTCTTATAAAATACGACCAAGTAACTACAAATAATTTATTTACGTAGCTAATTTGTAATAATGTAATTAATAATATGTTACTAAATAAACTATTTCCTTTCTTTCATCATTGTAATAAAAGAAGAAAATGAAATTAAAATATTTATAAACATACAAAAGTTACTTGATCAAAATTGTTACGAATTTCGAACGGGACAAATCACAACAATCAGTCGTACATTTTCCGCATGAACATTGAACAAATTGGATTTTATAAGAAAAATTAGTATCGCTGCTGATTACGCGTGTTGTGTTTTCATTATTTTCTTTTTCCTCAAAGGGACATTTTGTTAACTATTTGTATTGAATTATTATTTTATACTAAAGTTTCTAGTTGTAGTTATGTTCATCTGAAAATATAAGAGCTAAAGATTTTTTTTCAAAATTTTTGATCATCTTCTGAAAAATTGATGGTGTGACCAACAGACTATCTCGCAAAATCTATCTTCAATTAAAAATCAAAATGTCGATGCGTTGTCATCCCTAAGGACTAAGATGGAACGCTTCGTTACCAATAACAAGGATCCCGATTTTCATTACTCACCATACAAAACACACCAACATTATGCTTGTATTATGTGATGTATAAGCGAGCGCATTTTTTCCTATTCGGCTGTATGTAATATTTAATAAGTACGCAGTATAAAAGTAGGGTGTATCATGGTTCTACCTTGTTATGTTGTTTTTTTTAAAACACCAAGGTGTTTTTAAAAAAAAAAGCTAATTTAAGTTTCTATTCTTTTTCTTTTGGGGAAATACTATTGATAAATCGTATTTGTTTTCCCGAAAGTGTATGCTGTTGGCCCTGCGGCCTTTACAGCTTCATCGAAATAGGCGCGTAAGTGAGGACTTACGAGCTATTTATTAAGCAGAATTATTTATATAGCTAAAATAAATCACGGTCAATGTCTCGTTTCATCAATGAATGACGCACTCGCAAGGGGAGTTCACCGCGCGGGTCTAGCGGCGGGGTCGCGTGCACGTCGCCTTTATAACCGAGCACGTTCTTAATTCAAATCATTCACACAGCGACGTTAGCGCGAGCAAGACGTGAATACTTATATTCTTCCCAATAATACTTTTCACTTGAAGAAAAATGAAAAAGTACTCAATTCTCGGCAACAAGAAAAAAGTGACGATGGAGGTCAATGCAACACGTCTCAAAGTCGTGGGAAACAACTGTATAGTTCTAGTGACGACCAATCAAGGCGATATCGAAGTGGTTGGCAACGATTGCCGCGTGGAAGTGATCGATAATTACGGTGCTATCAATCTAGTGGGTGGAAACGGACTTGTAACTATTAACAAGCGATGGCGCGGAGACAAAGTGCAGCTGGTCGGCCCCAACTGTCACGTTATGGTAAACGGGAAGGATAAGACAGAACCGTCTTACGAGCCCCAGCTATCGCCCTTTAGCAAGGACCTGGACGATGTCATCGAATCAATCTTCACTTTCGTCATGCGATGATGCTTCTTTGAAGACGTAATGTGTTTTAAAATGTGAACGGATCTGTTCTCTTGGAGAGAACAGCGGACTCTCAGTGTTTCCGGGCACCTCGCTAATGTTTTGGAGTTCATCGAGGTTGATAACCTTTCTAAGCGATTTTTAAGTATTTAAAAGTAAAGTTTAATTAGTTTTTAAGCGCTACCTAATAAATAGTATTATTAATTACAATTTCCTTGTTTCATTTTCAATAATAACTAACCACTATGATACATACAAGTACATAATTATACAGTATATAGTATCAGTTATGAAATAATTTAAAAAAGTAGGATATTAATTTATTTTAATACGATACTACTTTATTTATTTTTTTCCTTTTCCAATGTACATTACACAATGTCTCTGTGACCAGCAATTTTTACCGCTATGGAACGCTATCATATGGTCTTAAATTTGAAATCTAAACCAGATCCAATTATAAATAAAACGAAATAATTTTTTATAATTAAATTTATATTATATTTTTAAATGATTTAGTTCAAACTGGTCCACAGCATCGAGAATTGTGGATTTATCAATAAAGTAGAAGATTGCCACAGTTTTACTTTTTGCCCATAACGGCGGCTTAGCCACTAGTTTTCTACATATTGTGTCTGGTTTCATAGAAATAATATATAAGTTATATTTACCCGGTTCTTTACATTCGTCATACAACACATTTTAATACGTGGTAGAGCCATATTGCAGGTATAATAGTATAGTTGTAGCACGAATGGATCGGCTCGACCGGGGAAGGACCACGCTCTCACAGAATACCAGCGTAAAATAGCAGCTTAATGCTGCTGTGTTTCGTATGGTGAGTGTAGAGAACCGGAGACCCTTTTTACTGGAAAAAACGCATTCTATCTTAGTCCTCACGGCTAACAACGGATCTGTATTTTAATTCGCAAACGAAGATAGATGCAGATGTCTATGGGCTACAGCAACCACTTACTATCGGGTGGACTGTGTGCTCGTTTGTCACCCTAATTCTATAAAAAATATATAAAATAAGTAGCATTAAGCTGCTATTTCATGCTGGTATTCCGTGAGAGCGTGATCCGTCTCCGGTCGAGCGGTTCATGCTACAACGAGTATAGTAGCAACATGGCTCTACCACGTGAATAAAAAGATAACCACGTAAATAAAATTACAATCTAGGAGTCTTCAAGGCAAAATTAAAAATATGTTATGCTGAGACAGTGCGATTAACAGTCTCGAGCTAAATCACCACAGGCAGCAGGTGGTATTCTGGTGGAGATCGAACTTGCGTCATTCGCGTTCCTCTTGTAGGTACTATTGTTGGTATTATAAAAAAATATAAATAAGCGAGAGTGAATAGTTATAATACTGAGCTACCACTCAGCTCTCTCTTACTTTAAACTTTTACAGTTGGTTTTTATTTATTTTTTTATAAAATAAAATTTGATGAAAGTAAGCCAAAGAGCCGGTGAAAGTTCAGCTTGTTGCTCTATTGTCAAATTCTGTTATATAACATTGACATGGTAACTATGCAGCATAAATTAGGTCTGTCTGTTCATCAGTGGTAATTATACGTCATAAGGTATCATATCGAATTGCACTGGATCATGTTTTGTAGCATTCCTTGACGGCCGCGGCCTATGTTGTGAAGGGCTGTAATTATGGTGAGTTCATCTTTTACGTTGTTTTTTTTTTAAATTCCATCATCTTATCGATGTCGGCGTAAGAAAATATTTAACGTTGAAATTAATAATAACATAATATGCTGACTTTAAACCTTTTCTTCAAAACAACGATTTGCGAGAATGTAATAGAATTCTTTAAAATAAATAATTTAGGCGTGCACATTGTGAGGAAGGTTCTACATCACGTCTGTAATGACGTTTTGTCTCAGTAAAGTTCCTTAACTAACCAGGCTCATTAGGCTATTAGGAGTTTTGGGTAAGGAATCTTAATCTCTCCAATTTTATGAAACTATCAATAACTTTTCTGTTACTACTCTTACCATACACCATTTCTAACGCCGTGTCGCCACCATTGTCGTATGGCGTGGCGCCCTATACAAGCATGACGATTGTGACCAACAGTTACTACAACAAGAGAAATCATTTTGCAAGAATATATACTAATTAGTTATGTAATTATATACATAGTTATTTTGCAATAACCGGCCAAATGTGCAGAGAAGTTCAGAATAAGTAAGTAATAAATTTAATTTAAAAAAAAATTTCATATAGTCTGTCCTTTATATCTATTGAACTCAAAATGCGTGGTAATGCATCATTTTAATGGATTTTACTGCGCACGCACAGATTCGTAAGAGTCGATCGGTAGGCAAAAAAAAAAACGTTAAATCACATTAAATTTGACATAATTTCAAATAAAAGTAGAAGCCTTATTTACTCGTATTTTCAAAAACTACAATAACGGTATATCATTATTTATATAGTTGAACTTAACTTCTTTCAAAAATAACCCTGTATAAGATATACACACACACACACACATATATATATATATATATATATATATATATATATATATTTTAGTAAAGTTTAATCAATTTCTGACCTTCCTCGTGACCTACAACAGAACGGATGTAGATGTAAACGGACTTCCCCTACGAACTCATTTTTAAGGATATATTCTTATGTGGAAAGCACTTTCATGAGTAAACCGGATAATGACCTACTAATGTAAGTTAGAGGACGATTATGAAGCTCAAGGTGCTTTATATAACGTGTGAAATTTTTATAACTTATGTATATATAATATATTATGCAAAGGAAACTCATTATGAAACGTAGTAATAGATTATGAAACATGTTGACATTTGATTAAAAAAAAATATTTTTCTTCAACCAGACTCCAGCCAGCATTCGCGTATGTGGTAGAGCCATGCTGCAGCTATATTAGTAGTATAGTTGTAGCACGAATGGGTCGGCTCGACTGGGGAAGAACCACGCTCTCACAGAATACCAGTGTAAAATAGCAGCTTAATGCTGCTGTGTTTCGTATGGTGAGTGTAGAGAACCGGAGACCCTTTTTATTGGAAAAGAGGCATTCTATCTATAGTCTCAGTCTATAGTCCTCACGGCTGACAACGCATCTGCATTTTAATTCGCAAACGAAGATAGATGTAGATGTCTATGGGCCACAGCAACCACTTACCATCAGGTGGACTGTGGGCTCGTTTGTTACCCTTATTCAATAGAAAAAAAGCCATATTCTAGGGGGTTAAGTGTTGTGGGCTCTTTTACAGAAGCATTTTTCCAAAAGCTAGATATATAACGTGCCCTCAAAAACTGTTGAAATAATTTATTTTTACACGGAGGTATTGAGCTTGCATCAAGACTCCGTACTCTTTTATCAAAATTTTCATTAATATGTATAAAGTATGAAAATGAAGCATATATGAAGAGTGAAATGATAAAGTATGAAGGAAAATTGACTTTATGAGTATGAAAACAAAATCAAGTATAATTCCTGCACACCATAATATAACGCAATATCTCATGTAATGATGCATGTCTTCTACAACACCAGCATTTCATTGCAATAGCCATCGTGTGGCGCGTCATTTCGCGTCATGTTTGGAATCATGGTGTTATGTAATATTTCTCGGTACGAAATGTAATGTCCATATTACATCACTTTGAACCGCACTGTTTAGCGCATGTCTACTAAAAATATTTTGCTGTGAACTGTTACACCGGGTGTTCTTATGTGATGGTAGAAAGACAATCAGGCCCAACACTCTGCCCTAACATGGATAAAACAAACTTTGACTGGAGTGAATACGACTATACTATATCATAAAGCAAAAAGAGAACAAAGATTTGTATTCTGAAAATGCTACTTGTTTCCTATGCACGCGATGGACGAAAGGTTTTGTTGTCTGGCAGGTCTTTGTAACCGGAAAAAATGTCTGCCAAAATTAATATAAGTTTAAAATAGTTTAATACTTTTTTAAACATGTATTTTTTTTAAATATATTAATATTCTATAATAAAGAATAAATTATGTACCGAATATAGAATAAATTATAATATTTAAAATAAGATTTGTTAAAATACTTATCAAATTAAATTCTTTTGGAATATTCAAATGTGGCTGTCGTGACTTCAGTTTTTATTGAAACTTATTGAAACTTTTATTAACATTTGACTATTCTTTTAAAAATAACCCTGTATATCTATACCAGGTTTAAGATAAAGAACAAAGTTTCAAAGTTTCAAACTAATATCCAGTTGCAAAATATAGTGTCGTGTATTCCAGTTTTCATTTACTTTATGTACCCATCTCACGGACTCCTTCAAAAAATTTCAAACATAAATAAACCACAGAATCGTGGTCACTCATAAGTACTAAGATTAAATGCCTCACAGCCTATGAATTATACAGTTTCTGATACATTTTAAACCGGAACATATTGGGTGCACTGTTCTTAACGGTAGGTTTATTTACCGTTATAAACTCTACCATATAAGAAGGTAGTACTTACTCTAACTGACAGGAAAAGAGCCCTACCAGTCCTTAGAAATGTCGACTAAATAATTTAAAGTTCAAAATTGTGTACAAGCGACTTCAATATATATTATCAAGGATAACTCAAAAACTATTGGTCAGACCTTGCTGAAATTAGAACAGGACCACATGAGAAGCACCAGCTTTTAAATAAAGAATCATCGAAATCGTTTCACGTTAAACAAAGTTATGAGGTAACACACATAAAAAGGAACATAGAGTCGAATTGACTAGGAGGTACTCTTTGAAGTACTCTACTTCTCTTTTAGAAGTCGGTAGATAAGACAATTGTATATATAATGACTTGAATGCGAGCATTCAAGGCATTTGCACTTACAATTTACAAATGAAGATTTCAGTAGAAAATGATTATTATGCAATTTTAACCAATAGTAAGATATCCTTACAAATGAAAATAAACTAAAAGTAACTAACTAGACCTGGTAAGATATGCAGTAAGTCGATGGATGCAGGTGACTCAGGGCCGTGCTTTGTGGCATTCTTTGGGGTAGGCCTATGTTCAGCAGCGTACTTATGAAGGGTTGTAAATTGTAATGATGATGATGAGAATTTTTCCTTTTTCTCTTCAATTCAAGAAATCAAACGTGTTTGTTCTCTCTGAGCTAAGGCCTTTAGGCGACTTGCACTAAATAATTTAAAAATGGCATCAAACACTTAATTAGCTTCTGTATACTCCACTCTCATCTTGGTTAATAATGATATCACTGTTACTGGTGAAAAAATCTCCACCATGCTTAGAGCCGCTGCCGTTGATGTAGAGCCATATTGGCCAGGTTTATTTGCAAAGGTTTTGAAAGGTGTGAACGTGCGTGACCTCATCACGAACATCGGATCTGGAGTTAGAGCTGCGCCTGCGGTTGGTGGTGAACCAGCTGCTGCTTCAGCTGCGGTCCCGGCAGCAGGACCCGCCAAGGAAGAGAAAAAGAAAAAGAACCTGAGGTGTCCGATAATGATATGGGCTTCGGTTTCTTTGACTAAAAAGCTCTACCTTAAAGCTGTGGTATTAAGAAAATTTACTTTATAAAAAGTAAATAAACTAAACTAAATAATATTCTGATTGTTCAGTTTTCATTTATCACCAAGCGTAACATGATAGTATAACAATGGCGTAATAACGTAATCCTGTAGCAAACTAAAATGACAGATGTTCTTATCATAAACACAAAAGGGCAAATTCCTATTTACTTGAAGATTCATTTTAAATAAACACAAAATTTGGCTTAGTCATAGTCATCGTTCTATAACTCAGCCCGGATAGCAGTGACGTATACTAAATAATAGATACGATAAGAAGTACGATAACAGAAACTATGTACACGTGAAAGATATTTTAAAACTAGAAATGTCTAAGTTACGGAAAATTTTAAACTTTAAATTATATAATATACTAGTGTTCTGCCCTGGCTTCGCATGCACAGGATCTATTAATATTTTTTTTATAGAATAGGGGGCAAACGAGCATGCGGCTCACCTGATGGTAAGTGACTACCGCCGCCCATGTACAACCGCAACACCATGGGAATTGCAGATGCGTTGCCGGCCTTTTAAAATGGAGTAGGCTCTTTTCTTGAAGGTCCCCAAGTCGTATCGGTCCGGAAAATTCGCTGGTGGTAATTGATTCCACAAGGAAGTTGTGCGAGGGAGAAAACTTCTTCTAAATCGCACAGTGGTGGACCACCAATCACCCAAATGGTATGGATGGTAACGCGAATTTTGTCGCATGTGCGATGGCGAAATTGAGCGGCTGAAATTAGTCCGAACAATTCCTGAGAGCACTCCCCGTGATAGATGCGATAAAATACGCAAAGAGATGCAACATCTCTACGCAGTGCCAGTGTATCGAGCCGATCAGAAAGAACTCGGTCGTCGACGATTCGAACCGCCCTGCGCTGGATGCGGTCAAGTGGAAGGAGCTGGCACTGGGGTGCTCCGGCCCAGAGATGAGAACAGTATTCCATGTGGGGCCGAACTTGCGCTTTGTAAAGTTGCAATCTACTAATTATAATCAAACACCATTTATTTTATAAAATTTTAGTTTTTTCAAAAAATGCGGGTTGGCAACTGCAGTTCTGAACCCATCTTCTGGTTTTTATCCGTATGTTGGACGATTTTTTTTTAAATTTAATCTAAAAATTTAATTTTTAATTCTATCTAAAATAAAATAAATATTATTATTATAACACCCAAATTGTTTGGTTAGTAGAGAACTACATTGAACTAGGACCGAGGCCAAGGTGCTTTTGGTACATACGCACATGTCATGAGTGTCATCATTCAAATATAGAGGATTCGTGTTGAATAAGGTACTCCGGTTACGATTGAATTCTGTATGTACTCGTAATTGGATCGACTTTGTATTATGTGTAACGTAGCGTCGCGTAATGCGGATGTAATAATTTATATGAGAACCGTCTCAGAACATAACGACTGCCTCGTTGGTCATGTGTACCCGCGTTTGAAACGCTGGTAGGGGCAAAATCAGTAATTGGGTTGTCCTGTCAATCATTTTCAGCACCAGCCCGATGTCAGGAATTTGGCCGTATTTCACGTTTGTAGAGCCACGCTACCGCTATATTGTGGTGGCAGCACGAATGGGTCAGCTCGATCGGGGAAGAGCCACGCTCTCACATAAAACCAGAGTAAAATTGTAGCTCAATGCTACTATGTTTCGTATGGCGAGTGTAGAGAACCGGATACCCTATTTACTGTAAAAGACAAAAGAGGCATTCCATCGTAGTCCGCAGGGTTGACAACACATCTGCATTTTGATTATTAACCGCGGATAGATGTAGATGTCTATGGGCCACAGCATTCACTTATCATCAGGTGGACTCGTTTGTCACTCTTATTCTATAAAAAAAATAACAACCACCTCAGTGCCTCGGAAAGCAAGTAAAGCCATTTGATCTCTGTCTGGTTATGTTGGATTGGCGTTCCATCGGACTATGAAAGGGAGGGGATAGATAGTGCACCTGTACTTGCTCGCACAAACGTGCACTATAATTCTGGCCCACGCAGATGGCTATCTCCGTTGTCACTAACGGCTTCATGACAGAAATTCGGTCAGGAGGATATTTTGTGACAAAAATTTCGTCGGATTTGTGTTGTTTGGTCTGATACTTATAAAAAAATATACTATAAACTTAAACAAGATATAATGAAACATACATATAACATATAACTCCACGATACAGGGGAACATCCTGGAGTGGGGGTAACGTTTTTCATAAGAAAAAAAAATATACCTAATAGAATATAACTTGAAATTAAATATAATTAAATAAAAAGATAAAACCTAACCAGATGGAAGTCGACAGGGTAGACCAAACGGCCTAGGGTTATGGGGAAAGGGGAAGAAATCAGCGGACGATGCGGGCGGTATCGAGGAGCACCGCTTTCTGCATTTGCGCCAGGATCGATCCATCACGGAGTCCCCTTAGACGAACCGAAAAGCTGACCGGAATTAACTCGTTCAAAAGATGACTACAGGAATTATTTTCGCCCATTATAGAATTACTTGAATGACGAACAGTGTAAAAATCCTAAGGATAATAAAGAGAACCTAAACGTATTCTTTCAGTCGAAAAGTGGGGATTTTTATTGTTAGGGAAATCATGCTCCGCGTAATCGACATAAAAAAGTCCTGCATTCAGAAGGCGAAATTACTTTAGTTAATAATACCTACTGTTTATTCTTTTAAATAACTTTATAAAGTACTTCTCGGTTTAATTGAAGCATGTTATGTTTGCATTGATTTATGCAACAACCTATTTCAGAGCGCATGAGGGATCTGTGACAATAAACACCTGGCCGCCGAGCTCCAACACGTCATGCAAGAAGCAAGTTTTGCACGACAACGAGCTTCGGATCCCGGCCACTGTCGAGCTTGTGCCTGCTGTACTGCCATATGCCAGAGGTGTCACTGATAAGATTTGCTACATCTTGAAGCATTCTCCCATTAAAACATACTTCAATTTTAATCAATTAATACAATTTTATTTAAAACAATTTTAATCAGAGGTAGCCGTGGTTAAATATTACAGACATTGAGACGTCGAACACCTCAGTCCCTCCCGTGACCATGGGTGCTGTGCTTGAAACGTCGGAAATATAAATAAACGCTAGAATCCGTAAAATCTAGTTTTATTTAAATGTGTAGTGTTCGCGTAAATATAAGAAACGTATTTCTGTTACATTATCTAACATGACCATGATATGTCAACTATTTTGTTTACATCCTAGTTAATACCATTATACATAATGTATCAGTAATCTAGACACTTTGGTAATCTATGCATCTATTCAATGCACGTGCAATGATTAAATGATTGAGAGTCGCTCAAAAGCATGTCCGTCTTAAATGATGCCATACACATTTGCTCCAGAGCACACAGAGCTTGGAAGATTTTATAAAGTAAAAAGATAGAAATATTGAATAAAACTATTTTTTACAGATTTAATAGCTTTCGAATAGAATAGTTTAATTTTAACATTATGAAATACGTTTATTTTAGACGTTGAAAGATATATAAATAGAAACATCTAAATTTAAAGCACGTGTTATGTAACAACAAATGGTTAGCTTTTATACAATATGCAATAAACAAATTAATGTGTTTCAATTGTGTTAAAAATGTTATAAGTGGATGCTGTGGTCCATAGACACGTAAAACTATCCTCGATTAAAAACCAAAACATACCTAACTACAAGTAAGTTGTCACTCCTGAGAATTGAGATATTGTTTTGCCTCGTTACCAGTAAAATAATTTAATATAATATATAGATAAACTTTTCGCTACATTCACCATACGAAACATAATAGCATTAACCTGCTATTTTACGTTGGTATTCTCTGAGAGCGTGTCCTTCCTCGATCGAGTCTACTCATTCATGCTGCTTGCAACCATAATGTAACTGCATAAGCAAAATTCTTTTTGTATATTATAGCCTGATTCATGTGGAATAGTATAGGCTATCTAGCATTAAGATATATTACTCAGCTAGCCCTAAATATGGATATTAGTAAAGCAAGTCAGAAGAAAAAGCACTCCCGAAATGATTTATCCGCGTACGCTGGTGTTATCGTTAGGGATACGTAAATACAATGTTCTAGAAAAATATTTTTTTTTATCTTTACTCCGTCTAAAAAAAGTCCGCAATACCATATGTCTATTTCTTATACATCAGCCATAATTAGGTATTTTGGGACAAAAACATATTGAAAATTTAAAAGTGATTTATGAGCGTTATTATTAGGCATGGCCTATTTATCCTTACGAACGAAAATTACTTCATCGTCAAGACAATTTTATGAAGATAAACTTTATTCTTTATACCATGTTATTTGGACGCATAGTTTAAGAGATAATGTAAAATTAAAATAATTCAATACTTGGCTGGGCGCGTGAACGACTCATAAACCCTAGCCGCCCGGTGAGAACGTGGGGAGTGGAGGGACGCTCAACCGGGAGGGAAAGTGGATAAAACTTACCTTCACTCTACATCATACATAATATGCCGACAGATAAAAGTACTCCATTAATTATGCCAATTTTTCCATCCATTGCTATCAAATAAAATATTTAATTGTAAAATGCTTGAAATAGGTCATGTCGCGCATCACCGACACCGTGATGACGCGGGTGAAACCGCGGGGCACAGCTAGTCTCTAATACATCGGAAGAATTTTAATTTTGAAAAATGTAATTATGCCGTTCTGTTTGCGACCGATGCAATTATAACGTTTTGATTGCCACAAGGTTGCAATTAGGCCATTTTGATTGCAAGGAATAAGTTGTTTGTGAGTTAGATGAGGTCAATTTAAACATAAGTCAGTTCAAAAAGTTTATTCACTACTGTTTAATAATATGGTGATGATGGGGATGATTCGCTCGCGTCCGTAGGTTTCGACCACCTAATGCTAGGCTCTCGTAGGGCGTGTCCTCCGGGTGGTGCTAAACAAGCGACAAAGCAAAAAGAACAAACTCGGCTCCTCACCGTGTGGTAGTGGCGTAAAAAAATACTACCCCCTATTTTCGCATCATGAGGCAAAAAAGTTACGAAATGACCCCGAGTTTCCGGCGCCCCTTTAAAGGGGCAGGGGTGCGAATAATCTCTGGGAGGAAAATCAGCGACGAAGTTTGCCACCCGTCACGTTCTGTCCCCCGGGCGGGTGAAAAGTGGAATGCGGAAGCCCGACTGGCTACGTTGAATGTATGTGGAGCAATGAATGATAAGATGGATGAAGTATGCGATATGATGTATGATAGAGGAATAGACGTGTTATGTGTAAATAAGACGAAATGGAAGGGAAAGGATGTCACTACACATGGCATGTATACCGCGTACTGCTCTGGTGTAGACGAGACCGAGCGGGCATGCGTGGGAGTCGGTATCATCCTTTCAGAAAGAATGGGTCATTGTGTGAAAGAGTATGAATGTGTAAGCCCGAGACTACTATGGATACGAATGAAAGTGGGCTTAAAGAATTATTTCTTATATTTACGTGAAGACTACATCGCGTTTAATTTAACTTGTTAATTCCCAACGACGATCTGTGTGTGAACATGTTTTACGCCCCGTCATTACATTGGATTTGATAGAATACAAATCCTTGCAAAAGACCACCGATTCCTACCAAGGATGATTCGCGAGGCTATTGAAATTTAAAAAACATGCTAATTTCAATAGAGAAGATGGATGGGCGCTGCCATCTGCTTGGGTTCCTAATTCCTATAATTAATAAAATTAAATCCAAACCCAAGCATACCACTGCAAGAATTCAAGATTATACTGTCAGATTTTATACGTGGTAGAGCCATGCTGCAGCTATATTTGTAGTATAGTTGTAGCACGAATAGGTCAGCTCCCCCGGTCGAGCTGGAGGACTGAACTGAGGAACTGAAGGACCACGCTATCACAGAATACCAGCGTAAAATAGCAGCTTAACACTGCTGTGTTTCGTATGGTGAGTGTAGAGAACCGGAAACCCTTTTTGCTGGAAAAGAGGCATTCCATCTTAGACCTCACGGGAGACAACGAATATGCATTTTGATTCGCAAACGAGGATAAATGTAGATGTCTATGGGCCTCAGTAACCACTTACCATTAGGTGGACTGTGTGCTCGTTTGTCACCCTATCCTATAAAAAAAAGATACCGTAAGCTCATTCTGCGTAGATCGGATCAATAATTAATATTCAAAAAGGTAGCCGGGTTAACTATGACATCGGGATATCAAACACCTCAGAAGCCCCCCCCCCCCCCCCCCCCGACCCTCCCGTGACCATGGGCGCTGTAAAGCACCCGAAACGTCGGGAATTAAAAAAATAAATTAAACGCGATAAAATCCGTAAAAATTAGTTTCATTTAATGGGCTTAAAGAAGTTGTTTGTTCTAGGGGTCTACGCCCCAGACATGTCTAAGCCCACTTATATCCGAGAGCAGTTTCGGGAGTTGGTAAGGATGGTGCTAATGAAATGCAAGGGTATATGTAAGTAAATGTAAGGGGAAAATATTGTGATATTAGATTAGATTTTAATGGAAGGCTTTGGCTGAAGAGGCTTGGTAATGAAAGTATAAATTAATGAGAATGGTGAAAGACTCCTCACCGCATGTGTGGAAAAGAATCTTTTTGTGACGAACACTTTCTTTCGTCATAAGAAGATTCACATGTATACATGGGAAAGAGGTGATGATAGAAGCATGATAGATTTCATAATTATGGTTGAAAGAATGAGGAGCGTGGTGGTAGATACAAGGGTTTATCAGGAGTCCAACGTAGAGACGGACCATTACTTGGCCTTATGCCGAATTATTCAGATGTTGGCGGCATCGGACATCTGTGTCTACCACTGCGTTACAGCGTATAAGAACACAGAGGCTACAAGATGAAGGTGTGAAAGAGAAGTTCAAATGTAGATTGAGAGAAAATATAAGTGGTATGGCTGAATTGTGTATGAATGATTTAGACTTGGAGACTGTGTGGTATAATGTCAAGAAAGGTTTGGTAGATGCAGCTACCGAAGTATGTGGTGTAAGCAAGAGAACGATTGAAAGGAAAAATAACGATGATGAGGTACGGATGGAAGTTGAAGCAAAGAAGAAAGCATGGCTAGATTTACTAGCAACCAAGGCTATGATATTATGCTATGATATTAACAGGAAAAAGGCAATCTATAGATATCTAAATAAGAGAGTAAAAGAAGTAGTTGAAAGGAAAAAGCAATAAAAAATAGATAAGAATGATAGATGAATATCGGATAACTTCCAGGCAAATATTAAAAATGTTCTGGAAACTCGTAAGAATTGACAGGGGACATTCAAAACAGCCTAGAATTAATGTTATACGAGACCAGAATGGCTGTATTCTGAATGACGAAGTTTCGAGTTTAATGGGATGGAAGGAATACTTTGAAAGCGTGTTTATGTGTGATGAGACGTTTGAATTAAATGAAATAGAAATTCCGAAAGAAGAGGAAATAGATAGAGACATAAATATAGATGAAATAATTAAAGTAATGAAAAGTATGAAAGCAGGTAAGGCATTTCGAGAGATATTCCATCATATCCGGCTATGATGGAATATCTCTCGAAATGCTAGAGGCTGGAGAAGGAGTGGTGGCAGACCTACTGTACACCTTGTTTAATTCATGTTGGGAACTTAAGCGGGTACCAGGAGACTGGTGCTAAGCAGGTATTTTCCTTGCGCATGGTCACGTAGAAGTTTATGGCCAAAAACCAAAAAAAAAACAATACTCAACTTGTTCGGGTGGACGTGACGTGGCATTTTGCTTGCGCGCCGATTAGAAATACGGTTAGAATTTGAACAGCGCATTCCCCTTTGAGGTAGTTTCCCGGTTGATTGTTTTGGAAATCATTGTAATTGAGCCGTCGCGTTAAGTTCCCTTTTTGTGTGTTGACGGTTTGTTCGTTTACGTGTCAACAAGGCGTATTTATGATTCTTGTCGCGGCGTGGTATTTGATATCGAACGAAGGAACTTAGTTGTGTTTAACGCTGAGCCGTGTGGCTCATGAAGAGATTTGCGTTAGTTCCCTATTTATAATTTTGTGATAAGTGAACCCGGGACATTGAAAGTTGAACTTTGAACTACTGTCCGTTACGGTGTCGGGTATCACGTGTTCTATTCTACGATGAATGTGGAATTAGGCGAATTTAAGTTAGTTAAATGTACAATGAAGCTAAGAGACTGAATTAGTGACAATGAAGAAAGAAATGGTCCAGCGATGTAGCCTGCTGGAGCGATGCAGCATTTTGGGGCAGCCTGGAACTCGGCCGCTGCTGGTCGCCTAAGCTTGCTCAGGTCGCAGACATTTACACATCACTGTACACTACTCGCCATCCACTATTACACACACTCACGGCCTGCCCAAGCCTTGGTGCGAAGTTAGCTTCGGATACTGGTAAGTACTAAGTGTTTCTAGCTTTCTCCCATATAGTTTATTGTGATAGGACATTTCCATGTGGCCATTTTGGGCCCGACCTGCGCATGCTCGTGAAGTCTACTGCTCATGGGCCCCGGAAGATTTGACCTTTGCTGGAGCAGCTGTAGGCCGTAACAATAAGGATATAGAATGACGAGTGAACGCAGGAAATAGAGTGAATGGGGGACTCTACACTTTATTGTGGGAAGTCAGAATGTGTCCAAAAAGGCACGTATGGCAATTCACAGTGCTGTGTTAGGTGTCAGGCCCTACTTTAATGTTTGGTAGTGAAAGTTGGGTGTGGCAGAAGAAGCACGAGAGTAAAATAAATTCTGTAGAAATGCGGCCATTAAGGAGTATGTTAGGGATGAATCTGAATGACAGGGTGAGAAATTGTTTGATAAGAGAAGAGTGTGGTTTGCAAGATGTAGTTGTGACCAGGATGAATAAAGAAATGCTTCGGTGGTTTGGTCATATAGAAAAAATGAAAGGAAAGAGTGACAAAGCAAATTTATGTTGCAAAATATTCAAAATATTCGATATATTCAAAATCGGCCAAATTAAGAGTACCTTTAACCGATGAGCGTGTATGCGTAAGTATATGGATGTGGAGGAAGCGAAAGATGTGTGTCAGGATTGGGCCAAATGGAAGTCCACAGTCTCTGCCTACCCATCTGGGTGAAAGGCGTCAGTGTCTAGGTTATGTTTAATAATACTAAACTTCTTAATCAACACTTCTTAACAAAAACATTATCTTTTTTCCTTCTTAAAATAACAATTATTTTCATCACATACTGAGCTAAATGTATTTCCTCGCGATTCGTCGTGCCCATCGTCCTGAAATTCTCTTTAATTATCTTCCCTTTCATCATCATTGTTTTCGTGTAGGCTACCTAAAATTATTTATACCAACTTAATACTTCATACTGTTCCCAGTTCTATGTTCTTTTCTACTCTTCAATAAAGGAGTGACAGCTACCTGTTCAAGATCATCTTTGAAAAATTTTGAGATTCTTATGCGACATGGAATGATCTTTGTCACTTTTGTTGCTGTCGCAACTTGTTTGATCTCCTTTTTGATTTTTTTCCTTCTTCAACTCCTCGAATACAGCCTGTTCATATACTCTTAAACGCTTGTGCTCTCTTATTCCTATCAAAGTATTGTATACATCACTCTTTAATATCGTACAGTACCCACTTCAATTTCCTGTATATATCAAAGTATTTTTCATTCGTAAACAACAATGGGTGATTGCCTATTTGTTTCTCCACTCTACTGAAAACTTGATCTGCAGACAAGTAGTTGTGTCCTCCTACGGGAAAAGTGATGGTCACATCCTTTAGACTTGTGGAGGTTTGGTTTCGCAACCAGAACATTATTGCGTGAATAATCTATGAATTTTTACTTTGGCCTCCACAGACGACTGCGAAAAGACGTAAATTCGTTATGTTCCTGGAGTCCAGAGTTCAAGTGATTAATCAAAGCCGATCCTAGTTATGTTGCACCTTTGCGTGCTTGCTTTATTGCAAAAAGTAGTAAAATTCCAAAACCAAAAACATATGTCTGACTTAATCCACTTTGATAGACATTTTAAAAATTTGTATGAATATTATTCCATTTTGAACTAAAACGTGCTGGCCTATTCAAAGCTGTTGAAATTTTATTGTAAATATGCCGTTATGATCGAAACCACAAACTTTGAATGCAATTTTAAGTTAATTTTAAGTTTAGGCCGTTCTGCTTGGAAATAAGTTGAGATTCGTATTCAGCGGGCCAAAAACCTCTGGATTACAAAAAAGGATTTTGACCATAAGCGTAATTATACCGTTTTGTACGCGAGCTCCTCATTAATAAAACTGGTTATAAATAAATTCATGACGTTCTTGAATATGAAATCAATCCTGATCGTGAGAAATGAGCTAAAACTTGATTTTCAAGAAACTTCTTTTAGTTTTTTTTTATTGTCATCAGTCAGCATTCTGAGCTATGTTTAAAATTTGAAGTCTCTACCTCATCGGGAAGTTAAAATAAAATCAATCAATAAATTCGATCCGAACAGACAGACACGGAAGTGAGGTTTTAAAAACGTGGTAATAGGTAATAACCAACTAATCCTTCCCGATAGCACAGAATAGATAATAGTACAAGTACCGATAGTGAGAAACATGAATATTATTGTAGTACCTACGTAATGAACTAGGTACATATTACTGCGTATTTTGAGTTAGTTGGCACGGTGTATTACGGAATATTCAAGGTATACAGTGGTTTTTCTCAAATTTCAGTAGAGTCACAGAATAGCTAATAGTACAAGTAGTAGAGTCAGTTCGTCGTATTACAAAATGTGGTTTACTGATAATCTGGGTCTTAAACTACTAAGGAAGTCCTTTACCCGCTGCGCTACACTCTTCGAAATTTGACATTTGCTGTTAAATTCCATAGTACTTTACATTTTAGTTCTCATATTATTCTTTCGTGACAGATTCTAGTTTCAACCTTAGACTAATTTACTAATTTACTTTTAACGGCTGGAACTATTTTGAAGAGACTCACTGACAGATACAAGTCACGGCACGTAAGTCTAGCGCTGAACAAAACGTGGGGGGACGTGCTCGAATTGAATTGCACGAATGTGACTAGAGAGCCAATCAGCGCGTGCGAACGGTACGCACGAGCCAATCAGCGCGTCTTATGCGCAATAACGGTCAGAGCTCTACTTTCGTGCCGCTACTTATAGCTGATGTTATAAAGAGTAACTTAGGCTACTTATTTTAGAAAAAGAATTAGGGTTCCGCGCAAAAAAAAAATTAAAGCCCATGAATTCTATTCCAATCATAATAAATTACACGCGGGTGAAGTCTCAATACTTTTTTTAATATTTTCAAAATGAGGTTCCTTCCTCTGTTTGGAGAAAAAACCGTCTTTAACGAAAAATATTTTTTTTAGACATATCATTGTGCTTTATTTAGTAACAGCGCCATCTGTCAGCAATTGTTTGATGTGTTATGAAGATGAGGGCAGTGCTACGCTTCACATGTTTACCATTGAGATTCACCTGTTAACCTGTTCACTAATTTATATTTTATAACAACATTCGTAGCTTCGAAGAGAGACGGTAAACGGTTTTTATAGAATAAGGGTGACAACCAAACACACAGTCCACGTGACGGTAAATCGATGCTGTGGGCTGTGGTCCATAGACATCTATATACATTTCTACTCCTGAGGACTAAGACGGGATGCCTCGTTTCCCGCAAAAAACGTCATCGGTTTTCCATGCTCACCGTACAAAATACGAGGGCGACACTGAAAGTTTTTGGAACTGGCCACTTGTAAACGATATAATAAAAAAATAAGTTCAAATTTTTATTAATTTTATTTATTTTATTAATTTGTCATTTGTTTACGATTAGGCGGCAAATTGAATACTGTCTGTGTCACGTCGGCATGAATTTAACGCGAGAAAATTTTCGTACAATGATTTTTTTATGATTTTCGATGGAATAGGGGGCAAACGAGCATGCGGATCACCTGATGGTAAGTGACTACCGCCGCCCATGAACAACCGCAACACCAGGGGAATTACAGATGCGTTGCCGACCTTTTAGAAAGGTGTAAGCTCTTTTCTTGAAGGTTCCTAAGTGGTATCGGTCCGGAAAATTCGCTGGTGGTAATTGATTCCACAAGGAAGTTGTGCGAGGGAGAAAACTTCTTCTAAATCGCACAGTGGTGGACCGCCAATCATCCAGATGGTATGGATGGTAACGCAAGTTTTGTCGCGATGTGCGATGGTGAAATTGAGCGGCTGGAATTAGTCCGAACAATTCCTCAGAGCACTCCCCGTGATAGATGCGATAAAATACGCAAAGAGATGCAACATCTCTACGCAGTGCCAGTGTATCGAGCCGATCAGAAAGAACTCGGTCGTCGACGATTCTCGAACCGCTCTGCGCTGGATGCGGTCAACTGGAAGGAGCTGGCACTGGGGTGCCCCGGCCCAGAGATGAGAACAGTATTCCACGTGGGGCCGAACTTGCGCTTTGTAAAGTTGCAAGCGATGTGCCGGCATGAAATACTGTCTCGCTCTGCTGAGCACGCCAAGCTTTTTAGAGGCCAATTTGGCCTTCCCTTCCAAGTGACCACGAAACTGCACACTATTCGATATGTCGATGCCAAGGATTCCGATACTGGCTGAGGCAGCAAGGGGAGTGCCTTGAAACTGAGGAGATACGACAAAGGGGTTCTTTTTAGCGGTAAACGCGCAAACTTGTGTCTTCTGGGGATTGAACTGGACTAGATTTAGTCGGCCCCAATCCGAGACTTTATTAAGCAAAGACTCGACTTCAGACACAAGTTTGTCCCGGTACTCGGCGACGTTTTCCCGAGAAATATTGGCACGGCCGGTATATAAGGCATCACCAGTGCTGTCGTCTGCATAGCAGTGAATGCTACCAGTTAGCAACATATCATTGATATGCAGGAGAAACAGCGTTGGTGATAGCACGCAGCCTTGTGGAACACCAGCGTTGATAGGCTTGAGATCAGAGCATGCACCGTCTACTACGACCTTGATGCTCCGATCAGCAAGGAAACTGGTGATCCATTTGCACAATTTCTCGGGAAGCCCATAGGCAAGAAGCTTCGCAAGAAGCGCTTTGTGCCACACCCGATCAAAGGCCTTCGCTACGTCCAAACTAACGGCTAATGCCTCCCCCTTGGACTCTACTGCCTCCGCCCATCTATGAGTTAAGTAGACTAGAAGATCACCAGCTGATCAACCCCGACGAAAACCGTACTGGCGGTCACTAATCAGCTGGTGATCCTCAAGGTACCTCATGAGCTGGCAGTTTATAACGGCTTCCATTATTTTGGAGAACAAGGAGGTGATGGCGATAGGCCTGTAGTTGGACGGGTCTGAGTGGTCACCTTTCTTAGGGATCGGGTGCACCAAAGCTGTCTTCCATGAGCTCGGGACTACGCCTTGGGAGTAGGAGTACCGGAAAAGACGCGTTAAAACCGGTGCCAACTCCGGAGCACACGTCTTCAGCACAATGGGAGGGACTCCATCGGGCCCACTCGACTTGCTGACGTCCAGGGAGAAGAGTGCTTTGCGGACCGAGCGCTGTGTAAATCGCACATCCGGCATGGAGCACTCACATCGCGGGATGGTCGGCGGTGTGTTCCCCCCGTCATATAGAGTCGAGTTGGACGCAAAAAAAGAGCTCAACAGATGGGCTTTCTCCTTTGCGGCATGGGCCAGTGAGTCGTCCTCTCTGTGCAGAGATGGAAGAGATGGCTGACAGAAGTTCCCTTGGACAGCCTTGGCGAGAGACCAGAATGCACGGCTTCCCGAAGGAAGGCGAACTAGCTTCTCGCCAATTCTGCCGATGTGCTCAGACCTTGCCTTGGCAATGACGGGTTTGAAGGACCTGGAGGCGGAATTATATTTCTTTTTAAGTGCGCTGGTGTTTACATCCCGAGACGTTGATGCGTCAGCCCAGGCCTGGTAGCAATCCTGCTTATAGCGTGATGCTATTTTACAGGAGCGACCAAACCATTGCTGGAATCTGCCTCCGATGGGCATCACAGAGGATGGAATAAAAAGTTCCATACCCTGAAGTACCACATCAGCAACAGAATCGGCAACAACGCTGGGATCTTCCGGTGAGAAGCAAACCCGCCCCCAAGGGTAGGATGCAAAAAAAGACCGCATCCCGTCCCAATCAGCTGACCTATAGTGCCAAACACGGCGGCAAGCTGTATATCGCAACTGCGATTGGAGCGTGAGTGGCACCGTACTCCGGATCAGACAATGGTCCGAAGAGCCCAGAGGGGCATCGACGGAGACCTGATATCCGTCCGGATGAGAGGTCAGCAGAAGGTCCAACAGGGAAGGTACATGGTCTTCCACATCTGGGATCCGCGTAGGCGAAGTAACCAGTTGTGTTAGACCATATGCCAAAGCAAAGTCATAGACAGATCTACCCGCATGATCGGTTAAACGAGAACCAAGCCATTCAGCGTGGTGGGCGTTGAAATCACCGAGTATCACGATCTCTGCGGATGGGACCTGTTGTAGCACGGAGTCTGCAGCCATTTGGACGTGGTTGATGAGTCGGCCTGTGTCGGCATTACCGCTATGGGACCTATAGAGGCACCCGTAGACGCGGGGATGGTCGTCGCTGTCTACGCGCAGCCATAGGATGAACAGGTCCGTACCTTCAAGACTGCCGAGGCGTCGAAAACAGATGTCCTCTCTGACATACACGCAAACTCCAGCCCGGGGCACAAATGAGTGTTCTAATTTGTACCCCGGGTAGGAGAGATACGAAGTGTCAGCCGGAGAGGACACCTGTGTCTCGGTTAGAAAGAGCAAGGCCGGCTTAGCTATCTCCAGATGGTAGTGGACGGCGTTAAGGTTTGAATGAAGTCCCCTGATATTGCAGAAATCCACGGTAAACGTGGCAGGGGTTGCCTTTGTCTTCTTGCTCCGCATGCCCCGAGCAGGTTTCATCTTGAGCGGAATTTCGCCACCCCCCCCCCCCCCCCCCAGAATACGCGGGGCAGCCTGAGCACCGACGCCCAGGAGTGGAGTAGTTTGGTCGTGGATGCTCAGCGAGGGATTCTCCAGGGGTGCTGGTACCCTCCTGGGGTAGTCTTTTATTTAATTCCACTACCATGTTGATGGGGGGGGGGGGAATTGGCCCTCCGGCCACCTGCACTCACCAAGCGCAACGCAGAGGTAAACCTCTACTTCACGCTGGTATTCTGTGAGGTCGTGGTACCACCCCGGTTCGAGCTGGCCCATCCGTGCAACAGCAAAAGCTTCCGCTTGGCTCTACCACTGTTATATAAGTTATCCACATTTCAATAGAGAGGGAGGCTGGGTACTACCACCTGCTTGGGATCCTGTAATTCATAAAATTAAAACTAAACCCAAGCATACCACTGCAAGACTTCAAGACACAGTTAGTTCATTCTGCGTAGATCAGACCAAAATTAATAATTAAAAATCTGAAGCTACTCCGGGTTAACTTTGACATCGGGACGCGTCAATCACCTCAGTCCCCCGTGACCGCGGTTGCTGGAAAGCAACCGAAACGTCGGGAATATAAAAATAACTTAATTAAACGCGATAAAATCCGTAAAAGTAGTTTTATTCAATTTCAAGAAAGTTATGATAGACTTCGATTGGCCTTTCACAACGAAACTCCATCTCGTGCTACTGTTTACAACTGGTTTGATGAGTTTAAACGTGGTGGCACTAATCTCATCGATGATCTGCGTGAGGGACGGTCTTCTACGGCGACGACTGAAGATAACATTAGTGTTGTGCGGTGTATGATAGAGACTGACAAAACAGTGACATATCAGCAGATTCGGACAAGCTTAGGCATTGGTATGAGTCAAGTGCACAACATCCTCCATAAACATTTAGCAGTCAGAAAGCTTTTTGCCCGGTGGATACCTCATAATTTAAAAGAGGTCCAAAAACTCTGTCGTGTTGATTGGTGTCGTGAAATGGTTCAAAAATTTAACGGTGGTGACACAAATGTTGTGTTCGACATACCTACGGGTGACGAAAGCTGGATTTATTGCTACGATCCTGAAATCAAGTCCTAGTCTGCTGTCTGGGTTTTTCCTTCCGAGGAGTTGCCAACTAAAGTGAACAGATGTCGAAGCGTGGGAAAAAAGATGGTGACCTCGTTCTTCGGAATGACAGGTCGTTACGCAACAATTGTTTTAGAGGATCGATAAACAGTTACTGCATAGTGGTACACTAACAATTGTTTGCCACTTGTCTTGGAAAAAGTTCGGGAGAAACGACCTCGCAGTAGTATCCTCTTTCACCACACCAACGCCTCGTCGCACAACGCCAAGCAAACAATCGACTACTTGGCAACGTCAGACGTGGAATTACTGGGTCACCCACCCTTGTAATTTTTATTTATTTCTGAAAATAAATGAAAAACTTCGAGGATAACGTTTTACAGACTCCGAGGAAGCAGTGGCAAAGTGGGCAAAGTGCTTTTCTCCGTGGTTCCATCGGATGCAGCGATGTATTAATGTAAATGGACACAATTTTGAAAAGATATAATTAAACTAATAACTTGCTAGTTTGTTCAGTATTTGATTTTCTAAGAACTTTCAGTGTCACCCTCGTACAGCAGCATCGAGCTGTTATTTTACGATGGTGTTCTGTGAGAGCGCTGTCCTTCCCCGGTCGAGCGGACCCATTCGTGGTACAATCATAATATAGCTGCAGCATCGCTTTACCACATACCGCTTAAATATTGCACGGTCGTTTTGCGAGCACTCTGTATATTTAGATGTTATTATTTCTACATTTACCTACACGGTTCGCTAACCACTGAATCAGCAAATCAAGAACCGTGAGATGTCACGGTAACAGCAGCACGTGATTACACGGGAATCACCTCCGGGGATTGTTATTAAAATAATATATGATTATTATGTTTTTTGTTGTCATTAAAGTAAACATTTTAATGATGATGTTTGCATCTACAATAGCTGCGTCTGTTGATAGTTCATAATAGGTTACCTATCTTTTTCAAAAAAGGTTTCAATATAATAAAATATCCAGTTATATTCATCTAATATAAATTGTATATGTAAGAATTTTTTTATTATTATATTTTTCATTAATTTGGGAATAGGCAAACCTGTTGTGTGAAACGATAAATCTTAAAAACTCATTAGCGGGACAAAAACGTTATCAATAAATTCACTTAACCTATGACTTTAAAATTTTAAAATTTCTTTTAACTATTATTTATTCTGTGGTAAAATTAAGGATTTTTATTAATTATACCATATTATAGGTAGGTACTATACTACTACGAAACTACTACTACTAAATAGTACTACGAAATAGTATAGTATAGTACTATTTCGATAATACCTATTTATGTTAAGGAACGTTAACGTTACAACAAAAATGCAGTTGAACAATGAGGAATTTTGTACTATCGTAGTAAGTTAAAATATATCGTTGAAAAGGTCACTATGAAATCTACTTAAATTCAGCCGATATATTTCTGCCAAATTATCCCTGGACTTATTACGGGTTTCATAGAGAATAATAACTGTAAACATGTATAACCAAGTGCCCTTTTGAAATATTTTATTTATTTATATTTGTCTAATCGACGGATTCAACTCGGCTGGGCAGCGTTCGGGAAGCTACGACACATCTTCTCGCCAGACATACCTCAAAACCTTAAAACGAAATTGTACAACCAGTGCGTGTTGCTAGTGATGACTTACGGATCTGAGACGTGGTCCTTCACTGCTGGCCGTATAAGGAAGCTCAAGGTCGCTCATCGAGCTGTGGAGAGGGCTATGCTCGGAGTTTCTCTGCGTTATAAACTTAGGAATGAGGATATCCGCAGTAGAATCAGAGTGACCGACATAGCCCAACGGATTAGTAAGCGGAAGTGGCAATGGGCCGGCCATATAGCTCGAAGAACCGACAACCGATGGGGAAGAAAGCAGCATTGGACTTATGTGGCTGTAATGATGATGATGATGAATCGACACAGAGTTTGCTTCACGGAACGTAAACAGAGGGCAATGCTACGATAGTATAAATATCGTTGCACAACCATGATCTACCGCATTTTCTACTGATTTTAAAAAGGAGACGGTACTCAATTCGATTATATGCTTCTCTTTCTTTTTTTATGTGTGTTACATCATAACATTTTTCTATATATATTCTTCTTTTATTTGAAAGCTGGTGCTTCTCATGTGGTCCCATATAAATTTGATCAAGGTCTGATCAATAGTTTTTGAGTTATTCTTAGTAATTTATATTGAAGTCGGTTGTACCAAATATTTGATTTTTAATTTTTTCTCACTCCACAACTACCAGTAAATCGATAACGAACGTATTACCCGTAGTCCTTTCTGCTCCCTCACAATATTATCGATCATTCATTCATTAATCACTGCTTATCATAATGAGGGCTAATAATCTTCTACTGACCAGATGTCGCTAGTTGTGACTGAGGTAAAATTTTTTGTTACAAAGTGGCAGTTAATTTAGAAATTAGTTTTAAACAATAGCTTATCATTATCTAGAATATAATATTAATACAGAACACAAGGCGTCAGTGGTTTGATTTTTAATTTTCTTGCACTTTATAACTCTTTTAAAAAAAATCGGCAAAAAAATTAAAGATTAAATTTTCCTAAGAAATTATCATCCCCACTATGAAATCTGTCAAATATTTTACCTCCCTGTAAGTGGCGCCGCCCTGGTGGCAGAAAAAGTCGTGGATGCCCTCATTCCACTGCTGAACATAGTCCTTGTACATACATTGCTACATAGAGGAAATATTTGTCATAATTTTCTTTCTTAGCAAGTGGATTAGCAGTATTTTTATTAATTATTTTGTGTTGTTAATAGGTAGATACTGCTACGATATTCACAAGGTGGTATACCTTACTATAATTTATACGCAACTTCTGTCATAGTGTTTCTCTTTTTGCTTTATTTGAAAATTAAATTAGAAGAAGTGAGAATAGTACATTGACTCAATTTATGTAGAATTTTTAGGTTCACATTTGCGTACACATGTTGTATGTAATGAGCTTAGAGTAACTACCAGTAACTACATAGTACATACCTACATACGGTAATAAGCGCATCCGCCACTTTTTCTGCCACCAGGGCGGCGCCACTTCACAATATAGGTGGATAAAGTGTCTCATTTTTGCAATTGGAACATTTGCATCTCGATCACTGAAATGTTCCGAAACACTGATATGTTTCATTTGGCTCATTTGGATCATCGACTCAAAAGATATAAAATAATACAGAATGTTCCGAATACATATACTATATATTGTGTACCGTAATAAGATTGTATATAAAATCGATCCTCCTTCATACTTTAACAAAAATTTCATTATGTCAATTCATTATTTACAAAAATATCCATTTACACAAAAGAACAATGTGTATGTATACAGAATTTTCTCGTAAAGTCTCATAACTCTAACTTTATGATGAAAAGGAAGAAAGTAAGTCACAATAATCACTACGCAAAGAAATCCTAAACAGAACTCGTAATATGTTTTCGTAAACAGGCGCTAAAGAACATATAAACAATTTTACCAAGTGTAATCAACGTAAAATGACAACTTCTTAATGCAAGTATTACATACAAAAAACGACCGTATAGTATATGATACGTAAGCGCCTTAGTGGTAATTTTTACGTGCATGAATAATGACAGCGAAAATCCGGACGAGTTGAGTGATACACTTCTTATTTTTTATCTCTATCTGACTTGTATGGATTATAATTATTTCGCCCGCTCACTCGCCACTCACGGTTTAATAGTTAAGTTAATTATTGTCTCAGTCTGTCTCTCTTGCTCGTGGCTCAGTCATCTCGTACGCGACGCGTCGCGCGAAATGAGCACAGAGCAAAGTAATGTTTCACTGTTCCAGATCCAAATGATACATTTGAAACGTTGTTACTGAACCAATCTTTTGAATCACTTCAGTGATTCGGATCAGTGAGTCGGTTCCTTAAAGAGATACACACGTCTACTTCACAATGAGGTAAAATATTTCACAGATTTCATAGCGGAGACCATAAACTCTTAGAAAAATGTAAACTTTAATGTTTCTGTCCGTTTTATTAGTTATATTTTATATTAATTAGTTTAGAAATGAATAATCCAAACTATAAATATAACTAAAAGTAGAAAAATTAAAAAAAGAATAGTTATAAAGTGCAAAAAATTAAAAATCAAACCACTTACGCAATGTGTGGTGTATTAATATCATAGGTACCCTAGATAATGATAAACTATTATTTAAAACAAATTTCTGAATTAACAGACATTGTGTAACAAAAACATTACCTCAGTCACTACTAGCGACATCTAGTGAGTGAAAGATCTCACATTGGTCTAAGGATTTACCACAGGGTACTTTTTTATAAGGATTTACCTACACGAAAATTTTAAAAATACCTATTGTGTCAATTTCGTGCTTCTATAAGTTTTAACCACTCGTTTTACACTTAGCCTTAGTAATATTAACAACGGCAACATTTTTTACATAATGCAACAATAATATTTTTAATTAGTTGTATCTCATGTTATGAGGTATATGAAGAGACCGTTCTGCCGATCACGATTTTTTATAGGATCAATTAAAAAATTAAAATTAAAAAAAAACATGATAGTAAAATGACAAATTCCCTGGGAATACTTCTGTTACAATAGAGTGTGTATTTTGTGGATTGTACTAAGAGGTGGATTAAACTTAAACTGCTTGCAGATAATTTAATTTCATTCGTAGTTTTAAATGAGTGATAAAAGAATATTAAGTTATTATAATAATTCAGTACATTTAATGTCTAATGAATATGAATGTAAAATTCGATCTATAGGCCATGAGGTTCCATGGTGTAATGGTTAGCACTCTGGACTTTGAATCCAGCGATCCGAGTTCAAATCTCGGTGGAACCTTCGGTAATCACTTTTTCATATTTTTAATTTAGTTTATTATTTGTTATCTTTTAAGACAAGTAACAAATGTTAACTAAAATAATAATATAAGAGTTTAAAAAAATTAACACGCATTGAACATTGTTTTATTTTATCTTGGTGATTCTGATCAGGGTACTATGATAAAGTTATTAATATAATTATCACGAAGCTAACAAAAGCGTGTTTAAAATTAATTATATAATATAAATTGGTGCCTACCACCTAATAGACTATTTACGCATTTTCTTTGTATTTATTATCGAATAAAATTAATAAAGGTCACTTTTTGTTAGTTACAATTTTTGCCAATAGATGGCGCTGTTTGACAGAATCCAACGGTGTGGTGATCACAGTATCATATTAAGCTGAATCTTGGATAAGGTAATAACATCCAAATGCTTAATACATTATCGTGAAGTGAAAGCTAACACTTGCAAATGGAAACTGTTAGAGAATATTAAAGTTAAAACTAAGGCATCAATTGATCAAAATTCACCACACCATTTTTCGTAAGAGGAGACTATGAAAAAGGCCAAAGAGACCTCGCGATCTCGGATAGATGGCGGTATAGCGCATCGTATATAAATGGCAATAATGCTACAGCCACACTACCGTGATATAGCAATAATTATGGCCATAATTATTGAAACAACACCTAAGTTATCTCTACACTCCATGACCTAGGTGTAGCCAGGATTTACGGCCATAATTTTACAATGTCAATCAATACAGCAAATAACGGTAGGCAATAGCTCCGGTGTCGGTTTTTTTTGCTTAACTCTTACTGACCGCCGCAGCTTCAAACTCCATCTCGAAAAATTACATTTCTTCCGCCTAGTTCATTGTCATATAGCTAAGTGGACTCTACACTACTTCACGTGGTAATTTACATTATTTTACGTGGTAGAGCCCATGCTGCAGCTATATTAATTGTATAGTTGTAGCACGAATGGGTCGGCTCTACCGGGGAAGGACCACGCTCTCACAGAATACCAGCGTAAAATAGCAGTTTAACTCTGCTGTGTTTCGTATGGTGAGTGTAGAGAACCGGAGACCGTTTTTACGTGAAACGAGGCATTCCATTTTAGTCCTAACGGGTGACAACGCATCTGCATTTTGATTCTTAATCGAAGATACTCGTAAATGTAGATATCTATAGGTCACAGTAACCACTTACCATCAGTGAACTGTGTGCTCGTTTGTCACCCTTATCCTATTAAAAAAAATTACTCAATAACTAAATGCCATAATTATTGCGGTAAACGGGCGGCCGTCGGTAAGGTAGTGTGGCCGTAGCATAACAAAGTAAAAAATATTTTTGTAATTTGTGGTTTGAGAACCATTAAGAATTTGCATTTTTTTTGTTGTTATTTTGTTTTGCTTAAAAACAACGTTAAGTGAGATACGCATTCTGGTCTTCCCGTAGTTCCAGCGGAGGCAATATCGAATGAAACGTAGGCACAGAATAAATAGGTATGGCATAGGCTCCACGAAAAGAAAGACGGGTAGTCCCTTGTTAAGTGGCGAAGCTTGCGAAGACACTTATTGATTTCACGATGTCTGTCCGTCTGTCCCACGATTATCTCGAGAACGGTTTCGAATTTTCAAATTCTGTTTTCAGCAATCGATTACTGATTACCCAGGCATCTCAACCTCCTATTTTCTGCCGACTTCCAAAAAGGAGACGGTATTCAATTCGGGTGTATTTTTTTTATGTGTGTTACCTCATAACTTTGTACTGGGCGAACCGATTTCGATGATTCTTTTTTTATATGAAAGCTGTTAGTTCTCGTGTGGTCCCATATGAATTTGATCAAGGTCAGACCAATGGTTATTGAGTTATTTTTAAATAACCTATATTGAAGTCGCTTATATTGAAGTCGCTTATATTGAAGTCGCTTATATTGAAGTCGGCTGTACAAAATTTTTAATTTTAAATTATGAAATTGATTGCTCCACGGCAACCGTTAGAAACCGCTACAAAGCTGATTGCTTCGCCACTTTGCTATGCTGTTAGCTTGCTAGGTTTATTTATATAGGTAAATGATTTTTGATGACGATGATGACGGGTTTTTGGCTATAACTTATCTAATCATAATCAGATGTGATTTCAATTTCAGGTTCAGGTTTCAGATTATATACAGGGTTATTTTTCAAAGAGTAACCAAATTTTAAACTTAAGTTCAAATTTAAAAATTATGATAAAATGTTAATGCAGTTTTTAAAAATACGAGTAAATTAGGCTTATACTTTTATTTGAAATTATCCCAAATTTAATGTGATTTATGGCCTACCGATCGACCCTTACGAATATGTGTGCGCAGTAAAATCAGTTAAAATAATTTAAGACCACGTATTTTGAATTTAAAACATAAAAAGGACAGAATGTTTGAGATATTTTTTAAATATTTTTTCTTCACCGTTTGCCTATATTACTTATTCTGAACCTTCTCTCCAAATTTGCAAAATAACCCTGTATATTTTCAGGCTATTCCCAGTAGCCTCACTGGTAAGATAGCTCGCTTGTAAATACTCTAAGTAAAATAATATAATGTCACAAGATCCCACTTCCGATGCCGGAAATACATCAGGAGATCTCACTTCTAATCTCGGAAATACATCACAATAAGGTTATCTGTTAAAATAATAATAGTGTGAGCGCGGATGTTCAACTTCCTACCCTGCTTAGTCAATTGATCATTATCAGTGATAAAACAGCGTATTGCATTATACATTCAATATAGAACAATTACAGTTCGATAATACCGTAATATGTCCCCGTCACAATTACACAGTAGCGTAACCTAAGGGACGTATTATGATTACATGGTAACACCAAAGTATGCAAACCAACAGCAACACTACATCTCAGTGTAATACAGAGCAGCCTCTCAGCAACATAATCATTCCTTGTCTGCAGTAGAAGAATCACTACAACAGACATAACCACGATACTGTCATTCTACGAGTCTTACCACTCGTTGAATGTCTTAGGCGAAATTTCTCGCGCACGGCGCCTGCAATGACTTTATACTGCACAAACGAGTGGGCGTTTTTTTTATATACCCTCAATTCTACCACCCCACCATCGACATGATACTCCGCTAGAGTGATGCAATCTCTCGCTCACTCTTGATCCATCCGGTATTTTATAGACGTGTCGATATACAATTCCTCTGGTGTTGCGGTTGTTCATGGGCGGTGGTAGTCACTTACCATCAGTTGAGCCGCATGCTCGTTTGCCCCCTCTCCTATATAAAAAAATATATATACATTAGTAGTATAACCACTTGTTAGGTATGTATTTATGAAGGGCTCCAAGTAGCGAAAAATTTATAGGTCTATTATTTAAACTTTTATATCGACTTTTGTAAAAACAGAGATTAGAAAAAAAATTGGTTAGTTCACAATTGTATAACTTTTTGATAAATCGAGATATTTTTTTCCAACGAGGCCTTATTCTTTCAAGTGTCTAAATGATACCAGAATTTTTGGAATGTTTAAAATGAGATTATCTTTATATATAAAAATTACGTGTCACGTTGTTTGTCCGCGATGGACTCCTAACCTACTGAACAGATTTCAATCAAATTTTGCACACTGTGTGTATTTTGGTCCAACTTGAGACATAGGATAGTTTTTATTCCGCTAAATGACCCTCAAAAAAATTTATTGCGAATTTAATGATTTTTATAGGAAGGGTCGTTGGAAAGGGCAGAACAACGTCTGCCTGGCGAGCTAGTATGTTATAAAAAGTTATCTTACCCGCTGTACTCTCTCTAGCGGTGACGCGCGTAAATAATGGTGATAGAGTTCCGAGAGTTGGAAATTGTTTGTGGCAAATATCCTCCTCTTTAAGGATCTTTTTTGTGATCTTCATTATTGCTTATGGTGTTCGAGTTATTTCTAAAATTCTGGAGCCCATTTTTTAGTTTATTGTTAATAACAATTGCAATTGTTGTCTTCATGATAATAAAAATACAATTTTCTCAGAATAATATCCTGAATCGAATGAGAACCATAACTTATATTTTTAGGTGAATTGGAACGGTTTTTTTCAGAAAACTCACTTCTGGACCAGACTAAGTACGTATACGTATGAATTCAATGAGTCAAAAGCCTTGCTCCATTAATGATAATGCAATATTATATATACATGTGGTGCAATTATGAATTATGTAAGATGCTTCAAATAAAGATGTTTCTTCCTTTTTCTTTCTTACATGGCTGATGTGAAATATTCAGCCCGGAGACTGGGAAGAAACACCTGGTACTAGTTACGGCGACCAGTTTCAATGCCAATAGCCTTTTGGGCAGGACAGCGTTATAGTGCACGAGTGTGTGCGTTAGCACAGGTGTACCATTCGATTCCCTCATTCTTATAATCCAATGCGGCGGCAATCTGACACGACCGGAGATATATTAGGCGAAGAACCAATGGTTTTGCACGCTTTCAACATTGCCAACTTCCTGACTCCAGATGGCTATTGAACGTTTCTTGATAGATAAACACAATATCTGACTTTGGCTCGAACTGGGATTCGATCCCAGGGCCACATGATCATCTACTATTTCCCTCGTGTTGCAGTTGTTCATGAGCGGCGGTAGTCACTTACTTATCATCAGGTGAGACGAATGCCCCCTCTTCTATAAAAAAATAAGTGTGCGTAGTAGCATGTCAGTGTTTTTTTTTTAATACCAGCGTGAAGTAGAGGTTTACCTCTGCGTTTCGTTTGGTGAGTGCAGGTGTCCGGAGGCCCTTTTTACTGGAAATGAGGCATTCCATCCTAGTCCTCACGGGTGAAAACGCATTTGCATTTTGATCTGTAACAGATGATAGATGTAGATGTCTATGGGCCGCAGCAACCACTTACCATCAGGTGGAATGTGTGCTCGTTTTTCACCCTTATCCTGTAAAAAAAAAAGTTAGTTGGTGTGTCCTTGAAAAGTCTTACCCGACGTGAGTAGCCAAATTATAAACTTATTTCAGATATATAAATAATGATATACTGTTATTACGCTTTGTGAAAATACCAGTAAATAAGGCTTCTACTTTTATTTGAAATTATCGCAAATTGAATGTGATTTATGGGCAACAACGTTTTTGCATACCGATCGATCCTTACGAATATTTATATTTTGAGTTTAAAAGATAAAAAGGATAGAATGTTTGAGATTTTTTATAAATAAATTTTTCTTCACCATTTGAATATATTACTTATTCTGAACCTTCTATGCAAATCTGGCCGGTTATTGCAAAATATTGAATATTGAAAAGTCTTATACTACTGGAGAAAGATGAAAAAATTACGTATTGCTAAAATTTTAAATTACTCTAGCTGGTAAAAATGCAAACCAAATTTTTCTGAAATTCAATAACATAAGCTGACCTAAATGCACAAAATGTCAAACGCAATAAATCGAAAGGCACTACCTTCATATTTAGATAACCCTAAATACGTCGCACGCCCAAGTAACACAGTGAAGGCCTCGCCTGGCCTCCGGGGCCCCGTCGAGTTTAATGAAAAAGCATCAAATTCCGTAATTGACGAGCGCGCCCGTATTTCCCGCCCGTCTTTTGGGACATACAATTTATTAATCAGAAATAATAATTCACAGGTAATGCCCTTTCGGTGCGCGTGCGACCCGCACCGAGACCGATAAGCATCATAATCGGAAGGGTTAGCAGCCAGTGGCACAGTTTTAATAATTATGAAACCATAAAATAAAAAGAAACAAGTGTTTTTTTTTAAATTTGTACTAAAAATATATACCACGTTTTTTTTCATATTTCCACATAGTTATCCGATTCTAAGCTATGTTCAAAATTTCAAGTCTTGCTTATCGTGAAGTGCTCGAAATTTAAGTTGCAAGATTCCACCCGAAACGATAGACATACAGATAAACAGACGTACAAGAAAGTGACTTAATAAAAATGTGATAAAATGATACCACGTCAACAAAATCTCTTTGACTAATACATCTCTACTTAATATTTAGAGATGTACAGTGGACGATTAGAATGAAAATGTTAGCCCGATGGAGGAATAGACATAGTTCTACATATATAAGGTCTACTATAACTTTTTTTAAATGGAAAAGAGCCTCGATTCTTGTATATTTCTTTTACTTACCATTAGGTGAATCGCTTTGATGGGTAGTGACGCAATCACTCTGATATATTTATAAAAACACTTAGGAAATGAATATTTTTTTTTATAAACGTTACCTCCACACTAGGATTTTCTCCTGTACCGTGGAGGCAGTTTACAAACACAAACTGCACAAGGACAAACATCCAGACCCGGAGCAATTATTTGCAGGCCATACAAATACTTGTTCCGTGCGGGATTCGAACCCGCGGCCCCCAGCGCAGCAGCTCACTGCGCCACGGAGCCGTCAAAAGCCGTAAAATGGCGTTTCTTAAAAAATTGCCTGGTTGTAGTATAAAAAAATGAAGTTGATGAATTTGTAAAGAAATGCGGTCGTCGTCTTTAGTTTATAATATTATATAATATAACAAACAATTCTGGAATGAAGGTCACTTCTAACGTTTTGCCAGGTTTTGCCATAATCTGTGTTGATTATGGCAAAACAACAAGCAAGTCTTGTGATTTATAGACGGTTGATCCACAGTTTATCGACTTTTACATAAGTAAATAATATAAAGTAAAGTAAAGTTGCAGCCTATTTACGTCCCACTGCTGGGCACAGGCCTCCTCTCATTTCTGAGAGGGTTTTAGGGCAAGGAAATGTCCGCCGCGCTGCCCCAATGCGTGTTGGCGAACTTCACATGTCTTCGAAATACATTTTTTTCTTATTCCTCAGACATGCAGGTTTCCTCATCACGTTTTCCTTCACCGCCGAGCACGTGGTAAATCAGCACTTAAAATTGCAATTAACAATTTCATTGGTGCCGGCGGGGATCGAACCCGGGTTGCTCGAGTACTGTGAAGCTTACAACGAGCGCTAACCATCTGAGCTACCACGGCTCTTCTGAGCTACCACGGCTCTAAGCAACTCGCTGCAAATAATATATAAGAGCATAACTATTTTGATGTTTATTTTTGTTTTAGATTTCCAAAGTATACTACAAAAAATAAATGCCTGTTTAAACTCAGTTTAAGCGATTGTTTAGCTGACCGTACGTAGATTTCAAGTCGTAAAACACGCGACCTCAAATCCCACAGCGCAGAGGTAGCGAAAGAGTTGACGTTTTTTTAATTACACTAATCAGTTAATTCATTAAGGCGCGGCACTGACTATACGGACTGGTGCCCGCTGACAAAATTTATGCGAATCGAAATTACAGGTTTTAAGGTATCAGACTATCAGGTATGTGAATATCATTAAACGTGCAGATTAAAGGCGTCAGCACATTAAGTTATATGAAACAAGAAAAGTGAATTATCAATATTCTCCATCTATATTTGTTAACCAAAAAACTAAAAGACGCACACTCATATAAAATTCAAGTTAAAATTTTGTTAAAATATTGCAAATTACTAATTTAAAGAATAATACGCGATATGAACACATTTATTATATAAAAAGTTTTTGTTTGTGAAATTTAAATTACATTTATTTTATCTACTTATTTTTAGTTAAAGAAAAGTAAATTATTAAAAAAGTTAATTGTAAAAGTTAATTATTATTTAGTTAAAGAAAAGCAAAGACAAATCGGTTTATTTGAAAAAAATATTTAAGATTTTGCCGCGCTGGTACCATGGACCAATACGGGCCACCGGTGGACCTTGTTGCTCCACGAGTATGGCTCCTACAGCCGAGTTGATCTCTCAGTAGGGAATAATTGTGTTCTGTGACATACGTCTTGTTCTACATATTATTATGTCTAAAATTTAGATATATGGAGAAGTTTAGACTAAAATATATATATATTAATATATGATTTATTTTTTTATTGTATAATTCCAATAGCCAGTATTTAGCGTAGAATCAAGCGTATTTACTGACGTTGTTTGTCTATCCTAACGACATAACGGCACTGTACTGGAAGAAGTGTAAAATAGACGTTTACACTTCTAAGGAAAGGAAAGTCACTAAAACTAAAAAAATCACTCGTATTTGGGTGCTCTCCTAATGCGGTAAGATAATGTAAGCCAGGCGTTATTAGGGGTAACAATACACTGTGGCCTTCTTTGTTTAAACTTGGTTGCAAGTGAGATGCACTAAGGTCATCTCATGTCGATGAGATGACCTTGTCCCGACTTGAGATGGCCTTAAAAGAAAAAAAATAGCTTTAATAACAATTTTTTTTCTGCAAAGTTTTAGTGCACCTACTGCTTTATATGGCGGCTATTTTAAATAGGGCGGCGAAGATAGGCATAACTTATATATTTTTTTAGATTTTGTTGTTACACCGTGCATGTGTTAATCTCGTGAATGACTCTGACTCTGACTCTGTGAAGTTGAGTGACTGGTATTACTAGGTCATGTTTGTTCCTAGTATTTACACAATGTATTATAAGTATTTTTTTTCTCTTTAAAAAAACGTTAAATCCCCCCCCCCCCCCCCACACAAGGATTTTCTCCTGTATCGTGAAGGCAGTTTACAAACATATATTGCACAAGGACAAACATCCAGACCCGGAACAATTATTTGTAGGCCGTACAAATGCTTGTTCCGTGCGGGGTTCGAACCCGCGGCCCCAAGTGTTGCAACTCATTGCTAAACCACTACGCCACGGAGCCGTATAATATATAACTTTTTATTAAAACTATATTTATTTTTCGTACACATACTATGTGTGTACATTTTATGATCATAGGTTAAAGTAGTCACTCACAATCTAGTGGAGTGTTAGTTCCTTTGTTACGCCAATATTTAAAAAAAATCAAGGTGTGCAAGTCTGGCGATCGACTAACTACTGGCGAAAATTAAATCTAAAAATGATGGACGTTAATATCGAAGGGATTTTTATTTTGGATGATGTTATAATTATTACATTACAAAATAATGCCATTTGGCGAATCATATTAGTCAAAAAAGGAAATTGTTGAATTAAAAAAAATTATATTTTTTATAGTATAGGGTGACAAACAAGCACACAGTTTTGAACAGTGGTAGAGCCACGCGGCAGCTTTTGCTGTCGCACGGATGGGCCGGCTCGAACCGGGGTGGTACCACGACCTCACAGAAAACCAGCGTGAAGTAGAGGTTCACCTCTACATTTCGCTTGGTGAGTGCAGGTGGCCGGAGGCCCTTTTTACTGGAAATGAGGCATTCCATCTTAGTCCTCACGGGTGACAACGCATCTACATTTTGAATTTTAATAGAGGATAGATGTAGATGTCTATGGGCCGCAGCAACCACTTATCATCAGGTGGACTGTGTGCTCGTTTGTCAAACTGATCCTATAAAAAAAAGTCCACCTGATGGTAAGCGGCTGCTGTGATCCATAGACATCTACATGTATCCTCAATAAATACTCAAAATGCAGATGCGTTGTCATCCCTGAGGCCTACAATGGAATGCCTCGTTTCCAGTAAAAAGGGTCTCCGGTTCTCTACACTCACCATAAGAAACACAGCAGCATTAAGCTGCTATTTTACGCTGATATTGTGAGAGTGTGGTCCTTCCCCGGTTGAGCCGACCCATTCGTGCTACAACCATAATATAGCTGTAGAATGGCTCTACCAGGTAAATTATGCACCCACCAACATTGTTACATTACAAAATAAGCAGTTTTCGCATAAGCTGGTATTTTGGAAATTCGTAAGGAAGTTCTTGAGGTAGAACGTCGATCGTCTAGGGGTACGGTGCGTCACTTAGCTGTGGGTGCACGCATCGTGGTCAGAGCAACATACTCAGCCGTACGTTGAGACTCGTTTCCGTTAGGCTTTGAGGTCGCTTCTGATTCCCTCCGGGCTGACCTTCCCAACGCGTGAAAGTTAGGCAACGCAATCTCATCGCTGCATTTAAGCTACACTACGAAATGAGCTCCTAGGGCCCGGTGCGTCACTTTTCAGTGGATGCACGCACCTGTCGGTAAGACATACTCAGCCCTATGTCGACATACGTCTGCGTAGGGCTTAGAGGTCACTGATTTCTAGAAAGATCCTTCCCTAGGGCGCGAAATTTGCCAGGATTATCAACAAAGCCGTTTGTTAAACGGCTCTCACGACCGGTACACAGAGTTGGACTGTGAGGAGAATCTGGGTAATGGGGGAGTACCCGAGGCCCGAAACCTGCTGTGCAAAGAAACACACGCAGAAGACAACGTAGTGGAAATTCGTTCGGGCCAGTTCAGGGCCAGCTACCAGTTTCCAGTTTAAATTAAGAAAGAAAATAATAGCAAAAAGTAGGGAAAGTTTCAATATCGTGTTCCTAAGGGGAAATTACGAAAATTAATTGATGTTTTATTTAAGAAGACGAAGCAGCGTCAATACCGTGACCATTCCACAGGGACCCTTAATCATAGTCGTCTAACCTTTCTTTTGAGAAAGCACAGACGGGCTTTGAGTGGCACACCTTCTCAGGGGTCACGCCCACCTCGTTGTTCCCGAACCCAACGTAGTGTGGTATTAGTATCTGTGAAAAGAAGGCCACTAATTGGTTGAGCTCTGCTGCAGGGCGGGTCATAGAAGCCGCTGTTGCTTTTCACTACGAAAGAATAAACCTATTGATAATTTAATATTTAAATATATAATTTAGATGATTTAAATATTATAAATTTTCATACGTAGTAGAGCCATGTTGCAGCTATATTAGTAGCATAGTTGTAGCAGGAATGGGTCGGCTCGAACGGGAAAGGACCACGCTCTCACAGAATACCAGCGTCAAATAGCAGCTTAACACTGCTGTGTTTTGTATGGTGAGTGTAGAAAACCGAAGACGCTTTTTACTGGAAAAGAGGCATTCCATCTTAGTCCTCACGGCTGACAACGCATCTGCATATTGATTCGCAAACGAGGATAAATGTAGATGTCTACGGGTCACAGCAACTACTTACCATCAGGTGGACTGTGTGCTCGTTTGTCACCCTATCCTATAAACAATATTAGGTTTATTGAGAGAAAAATAAATTATATTGTTAGAAATTACTCTCATAATTGTCTTGGTAGCACACGGGGTAAGCGATCGCTGTATATTTCACAGTATGCGACCAACCCGCGTACGATCCCTACCGGCACGCAGAAGACGCTGCTGCCCATCTCCTGGTTTGTTTTTGGATATGGGGTAATGGATATTCTCGCACAAAATACAGTAATAAACATTAGTATGAAAAATTACTTTATGTAATTTAAAAAAGTTTATGTGATTAAAAGTTGAGAGAAAGTATTAGGTTTTATGTGGTAAAGCCACGCTGCAATATGTTGCAGCACGAAGAGGTCAGCTACACTAGGGAAGAACCACGCTCACACAAACTATCCGCAAGCTGCTGAGCTTCGTGTGGTGACTAACGAGAACTATTTATTGTTAATGAAGCATTCTATCTAAATTCTGGAGGTGCATTTTGACTCGTCTATGTGCTACAGCATCCTCTTGACAACATATGGACTGTGTGTTTGTTTGTCATCACATAATAGTAGTCGTAGTAGTCACTTACATAATAACTTCTATAAAAATATCTGGAACTAGGATATTTCAACTCCCTACGAAGTGTGGAGAGTACAGCAAAACCTCTTTATAATGGGAGAGGCCTTTTATTAAGCAGGAGTCGGTTACCGTTATCGTTACAGCCTATTAAAGTCCATTGCGGAACTAGGCCGCCCATGGAGGAGGATTATAGGAGGTTATAAGGAAATGAGGATTTAGATTGCCTCATAGCGGGGATATTTGCCATAGTTTGTTATCTTTAGTTTATTTTTTATTGTTAGGCGTTATTAGGAAGACACTTTTGCCATGACCGTGTAGTGGTGATTAACCAACTACCACAGTAGAACGTGTAGGATTGGTTAATATGGTCAATTAGAAGAGAATTAACTTATATTATTTGGTCCTGTGGTACATTTTATGAATATCCTGTAGCATCCCACAAAAGGCTCTTGTTACGAGTATGTTGCTCAGAGAACAAAATATAGGTTCCACCGAGATTTGAAGTCGGATCGCTGGATTCAAAGTCCAGAGTGCCCTCTTAATAAGTTATTAATATTTCTATAAATAACCGTGTTAACATTGTAATTAACTGAACTATTGTTTGTTCAAGTATTTCTATTAATATTTAGCTATAAGTACTTGAATATTCAATGAGATCTCAACATCCAGTGCCATGGTGTAATGGTTAGCACTCTGGACTTTAAATCCAGCGATCCGAGTTCAAATCTCGGTGGAACCTGTTTTTATTTTTATACACTTTAATGAAATAGGTAATATAATAATTTTCTTTTGCATTTCTTTGCTATTATCTTAAACAACAAGCACGCTGTCTCACTTTATTCGTTTGAAAGAAGTTACGTAATAAGACGGATTTGTCATAGACCAAAAACACCTACCGTTTAGACGAGGGTGATAAACTTTCTGTCATCATCACCTTGAACGTTATGGCAATTATTGTGAGAGGGGTACTTACATACTGAAAATTGTTGATAACTTTTAATATAATAATTAATTTTAATATTATAATTTCGTAATTTACTCGACTGGAAATTATATTATTTTAGACTTAGCATTAAATTCATATAGCACATTACTGTTCCAAACCAAATATTAAATTATTTGTATATTTAAAAAAAATCGTATTTAACCTAAAATAGAAAATTAAAGTAGTTTTGCGGCTCTACTAAAAGTAGTAATTTAAAATGATGTGATATAGTAATATAGTAATTTACTTATGAATAATCCGATTAAATTGGAACGCTGTAAATGACCTCCTTTTTTAGGTTTAATAAATCTTGTGGCTTCTGTCTCTGTTCTGAATATTATGGGTGCTTGTTCTTAATTTTCGACAATAAAAGGATTTTACAGGTTGAGATTTATATGGAAAATGTCCAGATGAAGTCATTGTGTGAATTGTATGAATAAATTTAAAGAAATAAATAAATTTCAGGATTCGTTATAGTTTTCAATTATGTATATACTATGCTATCGTAATATTAATTTAAAAAAAAATTACAAAAAGAGGAAACCTGCGGAGTTTCTTTCTCCGTTTCTTCTTCTATTTGAAAAACATGACCTTTCATATAATATATTTTATTTTCTTATTGAATATAACTCTTTTTACGGATTTTATCATCCAAACCTCAGGAATTAAAATAAGTAAATTAAACGCAATTATTATTATTATTATATTTCACTTCATCACTGTTCAGTAGTGGATGATGATCATGAAATTATAAATTATTGCTTGGTGCAATGATCCGTAGGGAACAGTTTTCTTGTGTCGGATAAAATGTGAAATAATTCAAGTTTTAAATAACATACATACATAAACACTCACGCCTGTCATCCAGAGGGGTAGGCAGAGACTATGGACTTCCATTTGGCACGATCCTGACACACCTCTCTCGCTTCCTCCACATCCATATACCTACGCATACACGCTTGTCGGTTAAAGGTACTCTTGATTTGGCCCATTTTTAATATATCGCCAATTTGGTCGATTAACTTTCACCTAGGGCGACTCTGCCCGACTCTGCCGTTCACCTCTGCAACATAAATTTGCTTTGTCACTCTTTCCTCATTCATTCTTTCTACATGACCAAACCACCGAAGCATTCCTTTCTTAATCCTGATCACAACATCATCTTGCAAACCACACTCTTCTCTTATTAAACAATTTCTCACTCTGTCCTTCAGATTCGTCCCTAACATACTCCTTAATGACCGCATTTCTACAGCATTTATTCTACTCTCGTGCTTCTTCTGCCACACCCAACTTTCACTACTATACATTAAAGTAGGTACTAACACAGCATTGTGAATTGCCATACGTGCCTTTTTGGACACATTCTGACTTTTCACAATAGAGTGTAGACTGTAGAGCCCCATTCACTCTATTTCCTGTTCCTCAAGTTTTAAAAAGCAAAATATAACACCTAGAGTAGCACATATTAGATAATCGTGATGATGCATTTGTATTTTGATTTTCAATCGAGACAACATGTAGGTATTTATGAGTCACATCATCTACTTAAGATAGATAACAACCAAATTCTCCATAGATAATAATTATATAATAAATATATATATAAATACTCATATACTTACCTGGACCATGTGCGTATTTGTAACCCTAAGGTCCGATTTTTTAATCTTTCAAAGCCTTACTAAATATAAAAGTGTACAAATTCTTCATAGGTACAACTGTCACTTTTAATTTGTTTATGTTATAGTTTATCCTATAAATAACTTTTATTTGACGATTGAAAAGCCAACAATTAGTTGTGATATTTATGTTTTGGAATGCTTGGCGAAGACGGAAATAAAAAAGAAATATAATAAGTATATCTCGTATAGAAATAAAATATATTTAGAAGTTACATGAAGTTCGGCAATTAGTGGTGGACCCTAGTCTAGGGCATTAGCTTCTTACAGTTGAGAAGAATGCTTTGGTAACCTAACTGGAATAATTAAAGGAAGTTCTTTGTGGAATAAATTTTTTTGTCCATCTGAATGTTTATGTATAGTAGAGATATGAGCATGCAGCTCATTGATGAAAAGTGGATCATTTGACAAACACTGGAGATTTGTAAGGAGGAGAATTGTATAAGGTTATATGTAGGAAAATTGTATAGTGTTTTTATAGCAGAGGGGACAAACGAGCACGCGGCTCACCTGATGGTAAGTGACTACTGCCGCCCATAAACAACCGCAACACCAGGGGAATTGCAGATGCGTTGCCGGCCTTTTAAAAAAGAGTAGGCTCTACTCTTTTTCAAGAGTAGGATATGGTATAAGAACAATTCTAATTTCGTTGCTGGGTTTTTACATATCTTCATAGTTTTATTGGTTACACATCTGTAAAGAACGGTGAATTTATGGGTGGATGGGAAATAATATTAAATTGAGTTTCAAGATACTTAATAAAATAGGTTCCACCGAGATTTGAACTCGGATCGCTGGATTCAAAGTCCAGAGTGCTAACCATTACACCATGGAACCTCTTAGTAGGTAGCGATAATATTTCTACCATTAGTTGTATTTCTTTTTTAATTGATGTTTTATTTCTTCAAGTGTATTCAACGTGTTACTTAGCGATTGAATTGGTTTATTTGTTCAATTGATCTATAGCTGGGGCTGGGAAGACTGGTACTTCCTGGTACTCGATTTTCCTAGCCTACAAGAGGAAAATAAGAGGTCCTATGGCACTCTGGACTTTGAATCCCGCGATTCGAGTTCTAATCGTGGTGGAATTTAGATTTTACGTGTACATTTTGATTGATGATCTGACTGTATTCAAAATATATTTAGCGGCAAGTTGCATACATGCACATTAACTTGTTTAGCACTATGAGTGGATCATGCTCTCACAGAATACAGGCTTAAAATAACTACTTAATGCTGAAAATAATGGTAAGTGTAGAGAGTTTTTAAACTCAATGAGTGATAACAGTGATGCGGATATATTCTTTAATAGTACTATTACATTAAGGCTAATTTTGGCGACAGAGTTACTTAATTGTTACGAGGATACATAATTTATAAGTCTTTTTATACTAGGTTAAATTAAAAGATAATTGTTGACTGACTTTATCGCAAATTTTCTAAGCATGCGACTTGTGAAAATTTTGCAATGATTAATTTACATTATATACATTTATATACAAATATTTAATGTGGGCGAAATCGCGTGGGACAGCTAGTTTCTACATAAATGTACAAAAACAATTAAGTATGTAATTGTAAATAACTGTAAGTTTTTCTAAATCCAAAAAAATAAAAATAATTTTGTTTATACTAGAGCAACTAATTAATTCTATTAAAAGAATGATTAAGCCAATTCAAATTGACGGTTCCGGGGTTTCCAACGTTTCCATTCTGGACTTTGAATCCGGCGATCCGAGTTCAAATCTCTGTGGAATTTATATTTTTACTCGGATAACAAAGATGTCAAAATATAGTCTATTATAATTATTATCATCGCTTTACTTCTTTTAATAATCCTTTAATCATCCGTCGATTTATCGAGGTGCTGACGTGTGTATATGGTAACGCTACGATGTCAATACGAGTACAAAACTTGAGTACCTACTAACCAACTGAGTAACCTATCCAGCTGTAGGGATGTGTAACACAGTGTCATGTTATAACCCCGAAACTCTTCAAGCTATGTCAATAAACCGAAAACCACAGCAGGCTGTCAATGTAGGCAAGCTCCGAGTCGGCTTGGTTCATTTCCGTGTGTGTTAGTGGACTGGACTTCTCCAGTCTGCAGCAGCTTATGCCAGAGTTGCTTCGTCTGCCTCGTCATTTCTTCCGCAACCTTAGTAACGCCACACCAATAATGCGGTGATGGTGTGTCCACAGAGAGAGAGGAGTGCTCTTCAAAGCCATAAATCATATTCGTCTTTGGGACCGGGGAAACTGTGGGGCTTCCAGGTAATCGTTTTTGCTAGTTCTTGGATTCCGCGTATGGAACATGAGGAGGGGAGGGTGATTGAAGTGGTGGTGGCAGACGCTGGTGGGGTCGTGGATGTCTGGATCCAATATTTCGCAAAATTAGAGTTTTAGTCGAGTCCAACATTACTCCTCCTTGACCACGCGAGGCGGATAGCTTCAGTAGGTTTTTAGACTCTTTCATGTTATGCGCAATGTCCCAGGTGTAACTCTACCTTAGTCCGATAACCTTCAGTTCACTGCCTTATATTCACCCTCCATTAATTGACAAAAGCAAAACGACTTGATCTCCTTTGCCTCTAGGCTGCCATTCAAACGCTGATGCTGCAAGGCTATCTTCTTTTTTAAGCATGTGACCAAACTAAAACAAATGTGTTTGACTTTAATAACAATATTAAGGCTCGTATACAAGGTGTAAAACGTTTGATATGTGTGTGTTTCACATTTGAATCGAGTATATCGACCTTAAACTTCTTGCACTATTATTTATTCTGTGTTTAAACTATATAATCAATTATAACTAACGGCCCATATGACTTTTAGAAAGATCCTATAGAAAGAGCAGCTATAGTAAAGATTTACAAAGATTTAAATTTTTGTCATTGCAGGCGGCGAGTTGATTGAAGAATATTATTTATGATAATATTTAATTACTACTTATGTAGTTTTCTGTAGAAGAATTATAGTATTTGATAATTATGAAATATTTACCAATTAATTAATTTTGTTAGTATTTTTGCTGGCCGTCCAGTTTATATCATTATTATTAATGTTATTTCTAACTAGCGGCCCGCGTCGGCTTCGCTTGCTTTGAACGAATTAAAGCGGCGTTATGTACATTAACAAAAAATAATCAAAAAACATTTACTTTATTTGTTTTGCGATTTCTTAAGAAAAAAATAATCTGTGAACTTTTGGATAAACTATAGCCGAGATCACTACTGGTATTCTTCTCTATCTGTTTGTAAAGTACTATTACAATCGGTTCTGCCACTCAGAATATTAGACTGAGATTAGACCAAACAAACAGACAGACAGAAATTTTAAATTTTTTTTAAATTTTCATCAGTGGTAGAGCCACGCGGCAGCTTTTGCTGTCGCACGGATGGGCCGGCTCGAACCGGGGTGGTACCACGACCTCACAGAAAACCAGCGTGAAGTAGAGGTTTACCTCTGCGTTTCGCTTGGTGAGTGCAGGTGGCCGGAGGCCCTTTTTACTGGAAATGAGGCATTCCATCTTAGTCCTCACGGGTGACAACGCATCAGCATTTTGATTCGTAATCGAGAATAGTTGTAGATGTCTATGGGCCGCAGCAACCACTTACCATCAGGTGGACTGTGTGCTCGTTTGTCACCCTTATCTTATATTAAAAAAAATGGTTACTCTTATCTTAATGGCACGCAAATAGCCTCATCAGCTCAATAAAGTTGGTGACATATCGCTAAAACATTGAATTGGCTCTTTCCAGTGTCCGGTTCCATGGTGTAATGGTTAGCACTCTGGACTTTGAATCCAGCGATCCGAGTTCAAATCTCGGTGGAACCTGTTATTTAATTTTTTTAATGTTTGACTTTTTACTTCACAGTTCAGTTCTCAGTTCGGATGTATGTATTTTCTTTTTTCACAGCGACCTGTTTCTTTGAGATTGTGTATTACTTATTCCACTCAAAATGTTCAAAAATTAAAAATAAAAAGTAAAAAGTTTAAAGTAAAAATAAAAATAAGAGCTGGAAAGAGTGAAATAAATTCACATACCGAAGTTTTTCTATAGCAGGGTTTGCCAATCTTTTTTGACCAGGGACCACTTTGATTTTTTTTTAGTTAACAGGGACCACAAGGTGAAAGAAAAAACTATGTTCACTTAATAAAAAAGTTATAATTACAACTGTTAACATAATTATATAATAAACTAAAAAGAAGCATACATTTATAGTATTATTTGTGTATTTATTGTAAACGTGGTAGAGCCATGCTGCAGTTATATTAGTAGTATAGTTGTAGCACGAATGGGCCTCGACCAGGGAAGGACCATGCTCTCACAGAATACCAGCATAAAATAGCAGCTTAGCACTGCTGTGTTTCGTGTGGTGAGTGTAGAGAACCGGAGACCCTTTTTACTGGAACCGAGGCATTCCATCTTAGTCCTCACGGGTGACAACGTATCTGAATTTTGATTCGCAAACGAGGATAGATGTAGATGTCTGTGGGCCACAGCAACCACTTACCATCAGGTGGACTGTGTGTTCGTTTGTCACCCTATTCTATAAAAAAGCTAACAGGTACTTACTAACGTGACGCGTGGTGATGCACTGCCCGCGTAACGAGAAAATAATAAATGTGTAAGGTAAGACGAGTAGATAGGTAAAATATTTAAATCTCTTGCGGGCCACTGGTTGGTAATCACTGTCCTATAGGCTATCTCTTAGCACCGATTTCAGTATAATACATTATTTAATTCTTTAGAGTCCATTGATGTCGACTTTTACATAATTTTTATAAAACTAAAATGACAAACGCACAGTCTACTTGATGGTAAGTGGGTACTGTAGTCCATGGACAGTTGCAGCCAACTTTAACAGAGAAGGTTATATGCGTCGTCATCTCTGGGGATGTCAGTCTACCCTAGAGACTGGAAGACAGCAGTGTAGGCACTGCTGTTTAGCGAATAAAAACGTAAAAGGAGAACCGGAGACCCTTTTTACTGGATGCGAGTTATACCATTTTAGTACTCAGGGGTGACAACACATCTGAATTTAGATAATATAAAGCGTGGCATTAACTGCTTTAATAAATTAGGTTTAGTTTTTTTTACACAAGTACTTGTACAAATGTTATTAAACTATAAATTTATCAACTGTAATTTTCTATAGAGATGATATTAACCTATTTAAATATACGGTTCCATGGTGTAACGGTTAGCACTCTGGACTCTGAATCCAGCGATCCGAGTTCAAATCTCGGTGGAACCTGATTTACTTTTATAATATTTTGCATGTCGGTTTCATGTATTTATCATATTTCATCGTAATTTTTATCAGTTTATCTATTTGCGGGGTTTTTATAAATTTAAGAGTTACTCATTATTTTTGATAGAATTAATATAGTTTACGTTTTTTTTTATAGGATAAGGGTGAGAAACGAGCACCTGATGGTAAATGTTTGCTGCGGCCCATAGACATCTACATCTATCCTCTATTACATATCAAAATGCAGATGCGTTGTCACCCGTGAGGACTAAGATGGAATGCCTCATTTCCAGTAAAAAGGGCCTCCGGCTACCTGCACTCACCAAGCGAAACGTTGAGGTAAACCTCTACTTCACGCTGGTATTCTGTGAGGTCGTGGTACCACCCCGGTTCGAGCCGGCCTATCCGTGCGACAGCAAAAACTGCCGCGTGGCTCTACCACTGTTAAACTACGCCAAGTAGTTTTTAAGAGTCAATGTAATGAAATATAATTAAAGCTACATGATTGCGTCATTAGGTACGGGATGATAACAATTAAGTGGTTGAACACATCAGTTAAAGTTGAGGTTACAGTCTAAATACGTTCCACTGCTGGGTACAGATCTCCTCGCATATCTAAGAGGGTTTTAGGCCGAGAAAATGTGAAAAACGTCTTGACTCTTGATGGACTTTAGATGTCGTCGAAATGTTACAATTTAATTGGTGCTTGCGGGAATCGAACCTGGGTTGCTCGCGTACTGTGAAATATACAGCGAGCGCTTAGCCCCTAAGCTACAATGGTTTAATACAATACAACATAACAGATATAGTACTTTATTGTATTAATTTAAAATTACCTTCAAATCAAATAATGATCGAATTTATAAGTAAGTTATCAAAAACTTATTCCCCGACTCCATAAATGGAGACTTTCTTATAAGTTAGTCATAAACCCTTTATCGAATTGAATGGCAGCTGTCAAAAGTCCAAGAAATAAGTAAAATGGACTTACGTGTTCCGACGAGGCAGGCACGTCAAAACGAAACATAAATTTTTTGAGAGTGGCGAAGAGGCAGTCCCGAAGCGCACTACGTTTATCCCTCATTGTAACTCGATAAGATATTTATTGGCGGGAAACATTCGAAAATGGAATAGCTCCTTGGCGGTTACTCGACATCGGCATAACCGACCCACGTCTTACCAGCATTCTACATTTTTATTTTATCAATATTTAATGCGATGGGCATAAGGACCATTCGCCTTCGCGGAGTATTTATGTTTCAATTTGTCTGAAGATTACGAAAAAATATAAGACATTTAAAAATATTGTATAAAAAATTAATTGCAATAACCTGCCAAATTTGCAAAGAAGGTTCAGAACTTAGAGTAATTACACATTCTATGGTTCAGAATAAATAATATAGGCAAATGGTGAATAAACATTTATAAAAAAGTCTCAATAATTCTGTCCTTTTTATCTTTTAAATTCAAAATGCGAGCTAATTTAAGAGTCGATCGGTAGGCAAAAATGTTGTCGCCCATAAATCACATCCCATTTGGGAACATTTCAAATAACAGTAGAACCCGTATTTTCAAAAACTACAATAACGTATATCATTATTAGAAAAATAATCCTGTAAAATGGCTAATGATTCTCTCATAGCATACCAGCATAAATTAGCAACATTATGATGCTTCTTTTTCCTTTTGTTATGGCCAGTGGCCAATAGGAAACTATTAACTCGTAACAAACAAAGTTTTTACGTCGTAGAGCCATGTTACAGCTATATTATCGTTGTAGCATGGGTCGGCTCGACCGGGGAAGGACCACGCTATCACAGAATACCAGCGTAAAATAGCAGTTTAATGCTGCTGTGTTTCGTATGGTGAGTGTAGAGAACCGGAGACCTTTTTTACTGGAAAAGAGGCATTGTATCTTAGTCCTCACGGTTGACAACGCATCTGCATTTTAATTCGCAAACGAAGATAGATGTAGAAGTCTATGGGCCACAGCAACCACTTTCCATCAGGTGGACTGTGTGGTCGTTTGTCACCATTATTCTATAAAAAAAAACAAGGCGTTGAATTTTAGTCCTCAGGAATGACAATGTATCTGCATTTTGATTCCTAATTGCTAGTCACTCTTATTTGCATAAAAAAAGCAATTAATAAAAAATACTGTTATCAAAATTTAAATCCTTTACAAAAAATCCGGGACATGTGTCCCGTACTATTATTAAAATTCCGGTCTTTCCCGGATTTGTTAATTGATGAATTTCGGGAAAATTATTAATTAAATTTCAATACATGGGTAAAGTAGCCTTGTTTGTTTAAAAAACTGTAATTTAAACAGTTCGCTGCAATTTCACTCGTTCCTATTTCTACTAGTTCTTCCTTTTTCAGATTTATTTAAAAACATAAGGTATGGCTTTAAAATTATAAAAGTTTATCTTGTATGGTAGTGGAAGTGGAATTAAAACAAGGCATGCCCTTTTGCAAAGGTCGTTTCATCACCTTTAGATAAATTCGACACTGTATGCTTAGTTTAAACTTGTGAATATTCAATAAAATATCCCATGTACAAGTACATTATTTTGACAGTGTTGTAACCGACAATATAATATACTTATGTAATATATGAAACTGTTGTATTATAATATAAACGGATATGAAGTAAAACCAACTTTACAAAAGTTAGTAGCTATCAGATGTGCTCTCTGTACGAATTATATCGGTCCAGCAGTAGTATCTATTGTGAAACTAATGAGAATCATTGCCGGCGGGAATCATTACGCAACTACGTTGTTTTTAATTATGATAATATGTTGTAAACTAAAAGAAGATAATAACAAAAAAAAAACATCCGCTTATAATTAGCTTGGATACTGATAACATTTCTACATTACAACAAAATCAAACGTCAAATGTCAAAACGAAGCTAATTATGATTCCCATCAATGTTAAATAATCCCAATGCTGGTGAACCATGTAGGTTCAAATCTACTATCCCATATCGTTTCGTGGCAGTCGTAACAAAGGGAAACAAACTAGAAGATGGACGGCAGCGTTTTCTTTATTTTTAGTCGTTAGTACGAAGGTACTAACGACTAAAAATAAAGAAAACTCCGATTGCCAACCCAACTATCAAGCATGCCAACTATGGCAAATCAATCCTATGAGGCAATTTATGGTAGACCTGTGTTCAGCAGTGTACTTTTTAATAGGATCTAGGGATAGAGTAATATAAAGAAGAATATAATCTTTCATTATGATAACAATTAAAAAATATAAGCCAACCATGATTTCCACCACAGTTACACAATCGCAATTCTGCTACGTTAGTACTATTATTTATTCTCTGGTGCTAATAAAATTCTGCCGGGAATCTTTGCCGGCGGGAGCGAAACTTTAAACGTCAAAACGAAGCAAACCACAATTTCCATTATAGTTAGAGAACACCTTTGGTAATCGTAAGTTATATCTTGCGCATATGAGATGGTCATATGGTCTATTGGAGTACATGATATCTGCTTAGCATTTTCAACTTCATCAGAACTTTATCACTATATTAAAATAAGTGAGGTACAGAGATGGCAGCCTGTATAGTCGAGGTATTAAATAAATTTCACCTAAGATTTGAGGTGATGACGATGAGTTATAGTGCTTAAAAACGTTAAATTATAAGTTTAATGCAAATCGGTTGAAGAGTCTTAAAGATACTTGTTACAATTTCATACATAATATTTTTAATATTAAGTTTATTAAATAAATATTAGGTCGAAAATAATAAAACTTCCAATCGAGTAAATTACCAAATTAGAATGTTTTAAAAAAAAATATAAACAAAAGTTACCAACGATTTTCAGTAAGGTTCAATTTCAAATTCAGTTCAGTTTCAAATTGCCATGACATTCAAGGTGATGGTGATAGACAGTTTATCACCTTCGTCTGAACGATAGAAGTTTTTTGTCTAACTAATCCGTCTTATTAACCCTTTCGCTGTCCCGTGCACTACATATAGGTCATTGCTATTGTCTTACTATTGTGTCTGGAAACCGGACAGTGAACGTGTTAAGCAACTTATTTCACACTTGTAAATTTAAGCGGTATTCTTGTTGTTTACAAAGTAATGCAATACAAAATGGATTGTATTACCTTATTCATTAAAATGTATAAAATAAGCATAGGTTCCACCGAGATTTGAACTCGGATCGCTGGATTCAAAGTCCAGAGTGCTAACCATTACACCATGGAACCGGATGTTGCAGATGGCTAATTTAATATTCAAGTATAGCTGAATGTTAATGGAGCACTTGAACATAGAAACAGTTCAGTTTGTTAAAAAGTGAATACAGCTAATATTAGAAATATTATAATAATTTACTAAGAGGTTTCATGGTGTAATGGTTACTCTGGAGTTTGAGCCCAGTGATCCGAGTGGATCCGAGTTTATATCTCGGTGGAACATATATCTTTTGTTCTCAAGAACAATAAAAAGAGCCTTTAGGGGGATACTAAAAGACCTTTAGTGGGATATTACCACAGAACCAAATATTATAAATTCATTATCTTCTAATTTAACCTATTTACTAACTTCTGCTTAATAATAGGCCTCTCCCATGATAAATAGAGTTTCTATATTTCTTATCTCTTGGTTCACGGTTTAGATATCGTAGTACCAGATAATTTCTAAGGTAAGTGGATGCAGTGACCCATAGACATTTACTTCCATCGTCGATTAACTCGAGTACTGGTTACGTGGCATTCCATCGACTAAGAACCACATCGACAAAGTAACCAGTAATAATTAAAAATTAAAATTTTTGTACAACCGACTTCAATATAAATTATTAAGAATAACTTAAAAACTATTGTTCAGAATTTGATCAAATTTATATGGGACTACAAGAGAAACACCAGCTTTCAATTAAAAAAAAATCATCGAAATCGGTTCACCCAGAAAAAAGTTATACTATATAACACACATAAAAACATACAGTCGAATTGAGTACCGTCTCCTTTTTGAAGTCGGTAGAAAAGGGTATTTGGTTATCTACTTACCTACCTACTTACCTATTACTTAAATTACCTAAGCTTAGGACATTAACTAAATTTAGATTTTTAGTATTTAAATATTCATCATCATCATCATTACAGCCCTTTACAAGTCCACTGCTGAACATAGGCCTCCCCCAAGGAATGCCACAAAGCATGGTTCTGAGTCACCTGCATCCATCGACTTCTTGCATGTCTTACCAGGTCATCACTCCATCAAGTGGGGAGACGCCCTACACTTCGTCTGTCCGTACGAGGCTGCCACTTGAGCACCTTTCTTCCCCCGTGTAGTGGCGGGTAAGAATACCCACTACCCCATATCTTCCCGTGGGTGTCGTAAAAGGCGAAAGATGGAAACTGAGGCAGAAGATGAGCAGCAGCATCTTTATGATAACAGCAAAAAGCAATAAGAAAACTGCGGTTGCCAACCCGCTTGCCAAGCGTGGCAACTATGGCAATATACCCCGCCATGAGCAATGACATTTAAATAATATGTCGTATTTTTTATTACGTATTTAAAGAATAAAACTATGACGTCATCATTACACTGTATTTTCTTCGATTTCTATGGAAATGCTTTTTCGGCAATTGTTAATAAAATGTATTTTAAGTTGTAGTTAATGCGCAATGGAGCAACCTGTATTTTTTATAATGTTATTAAAAAAAATGTCGCGCTAGGTCTATTGTTGGTTCTTCCCAGGATAGGGTTATCAGAACCGAAAAATTTAAAATTTAACACTTTTAATATCGTATATTTCTATTAAATTGTTTATCGGTCTTCATAGGTCTCCATATTTCAGAAATGGTAATTTTTTGGAATGCCATCCGTCGAAAGCCAAAAAACTTAGCGGTTTTACTTTTTCTTTAGCTCTAAACTACAGAATAACCTATTTTTTACTTAGGTACTTTAGTTGCCTAAAACTGGCATACATAAAATCATACCATACAGCAAATTCACTGTATTCTTAGCAAAATACAAATGACCATACCACTTTCGTAGTTTCATTTGTTTTCACATTTCTTTTTTATTTGATACCTACCTAAAAGTAAAACCAATAGAGCGAGTACTCTGAACAATGCAAATCAGTCAAGGGGTTGACACGCCCGAGCGTCGACTCCGACAAGTATTTACGATCTAGAGTCGGATGAAAAAAGTTTTCAAACTACCCACTCCTCATTTCAGACGTAATCTACGAGGCGAACGACAAATGATCTTCGGACCTGACTGCGCTCGCTTATTTCATTTTTTCTTTTCCTGCACCGCTGTTATTTGTGTTTTTTTAGTCATAGACTGAGAGCGTTTTCTTTTGCGTTGCTTATTTGGGAGCATCAATTTTAGAAAAAATAAGTGTATTTTCTTTTTCCGTATAATTTTTATATTAAAATTGTATCCCATATATACTAATATTGGATACTAGCAACCCACCCGGCTTCGCATGTAGAGAATACGATGTTAACCATCAAAGACCATTTATTATATCAATTTATTTATTTTTACAATATAGCCTATCAGTTACGGTATTGCGCTCTATCTGTTCGTCAAGTTTCATTACATTTCGTTCCGTCATTTCGAAGAATAGCCCGAACAGACAGAAAGTCAGACAGACCAAAATTTTAAAAATGTATAACCATTCACGTCTTAATGGCATGAAAATAACTCCTTATCTTAATAAATGGCAGTTATTTCGATATTACAGACAGGCACTACAATTTAATTTATATGTGTATAATGTGGAAGCTTGTGAAGATGTTTGGATGGTTGTTACTCAGTCCCCCTTAACGTCTTAACAGATTTGAATGAAAATTGGCACTTAGATAGATGCCGTGGATAAGCACATGAAGTAAATATATTGTATTCTATTATAGAGGGTTATTTTGCAATAACCGGCCAAATTTGCATAGAAGGTTTAGAATAAATAATATAAGCAAATGAAGAAGGAAAATTAATTAAAAAAAATCTCAAACATTCTGTCCTTTTTATCTTTTAAATTCAAAATGCGCGGTAATGCATTATTTTAACTGATTTTACTGAGTAAGGATTTGCTTTCCGTAAGGGTCAACCGGTAGGCAAACAATTCGTTGCCCATAAATCACATTAAATTTGAGATAATTTCAAATAAAAGTAGAAGTCTTATTTACTCGTATTTTTATAAACTGCGATAATGGTATATCATTATTTATATATTTGAACTTAAGCTTAAAATTTGGCCACTCTTTGAAGAAAAATAACCGTGTATAAATATATATATATATATATATAGTATACACAAAGAAATAAATTTTACAGCTGGAATATGTACGTGGAGTATTTAAAAAAAAAAAGCAAAAGAAAGGAACGATTTTTATAATATATACAAATGCATAAAATATGTATGTATGTAATGTCATAGTTAATCACTGTTTCGCAAATCTTAAAATTTTCTAATACAACTCTCTTTACATGTATTTTTAATTAAAGTAAAATAAAATATATTATATTATTAATTAATGAGTTCGCTGGACAATGGGCTTGTGAGATAATTATCAAGGCGGACAGTCGGATTGGTGAACGTAGAGACGACACGCTCCTGTCTATCAGTCTAAGAAATTGGGATTGGAGTTCAGTGTTTTTGCACATTTCTTCCGTCTTTAGTTGATCACCAGATCCTCTTCAAATAACATGGGTCACGTGCAGGAGAAGGATCTTAATTCGACTGTATATTTTTGTATGTATCTTCGTCAATTGTGAACCGATTTTGATTAATCAATAAAAAAAAAACAATGAATTTGGGGAAAATTTTATTAGTGTCAAATCAGGGGATAAGGTTTTTAATGGAACTATTCAGATCCCGTTATAATTATGCTATGATCTTGGTATACTGACATTAGAATGTGAAATTATTTTATTCTTTTTAGTTGTAAATTTTACAGAAAAAATATTATAAATTCCTTCTCTCCTTGTCCTTTCTTAAAACAGGGTTTCCGAACCTTTTCTTGACCAGGGACCACTTTGATTGTTTTGTAGTTAGCAGGGATCATAAGGTAAAAGAAAAAAACAATTAATTATAATCACCACTTTTAACATAATCATGTAATAAACTGAAAAGAAGAATTTCATTGACAGTATTATTTGTGTATTTATTGTAAAAGCTACTACCTAGGTGACGCACAGTATTGCCACATGAGTAAACAAACTACGGTTTTTTTTTTACTTATGTGGTATTTACATGTGGTACCATTGTGGTACTGCCCGCATGACGAGAAAATAATAATTGTGTTATTTAAAATGATTAGGTAGGTAAAATATTTAAAAACCACTGACTTAAAAGCATGTGTAATAGTTTTAAAATGATTAACAGGTATTAATATAATCTTTATTTAGGATATAATTCGTAAGAGAACATATTGTTAATAAGATTTCACGCTTTATTATTCGTTAATATAATAAAATATAATGACACAACACATAAGACGCGTAAGTTTCCGTTTCTTCACAATCAAACCCTCTCCCTTCTTTCTAACTGCGGGACAATTTGTCCAGGGATACTCAACAGCGGAACGATTTGTTCTGCCGTCGCCGGCGACGCGATATTGCGCGACAAGACTGATGGTTACGTGAAAAACTTGCGCCCTTTTAATAAAATATTTACGCCGCACTCTTGCGTGCTGGCTGAATGTGTAGGGGAAGACAGTTGTACCTTTTTAAAAAGCTGAGATGATAATATAAATTGAATCACACTGATTGTTTAAAAATAACCTTCATTTTAATTATTAAGTCATCAATACAGCTTAATGTCCACACTGACTATAGTCTTCTTCTTTTAGTTGTTATCAGACAGAAGGTGGTGTCCATCTCCCGTTGCAGTTTCCCTCTGTCGCCTCTTATGACACTCAGAGGATGATATGGGGTAGTGAATCCTTTTCTACCGCTACTGCTCTTCTTAAATTTTTGAAATACGATATAATTTTTCCTTCTTGTCTTTATAATTTCTCCCACCCTGGGCACAGGCCGATCATTTTTGAGTTTTAGGGCAAGGAAGTGCCTGCGTATTGGCGGACTTCGTAAATTTATTTTTAAATTTCTTAGAGGTTAAGTTTATTAAGTATAGAAGAAGAAGAAAGACATATAGTTTGAATTAAGGCCATATTTTTTTTGTAGGATAAGTGTGACAGGCGAGCACACAGTCCACCTGATGGTAAGTGGTTGCTGTGGCCCATAGGCATCTACATCTATCCTCGTTTGCGAATCAAAATGCAGATGCGTTGTCACCCGTGAGGACTAAGATGGAATGCCTCTTTTCTAGTAAAAAGGGTTTCCGGTTCTCTACACTCACCATACGAAACACGGCAGCATTGAGCTGCTATTTTACGCTGGTATTCTGTGAGAGCGTGTTCCTTCCCCGGTCGAGCCGACCCATTCGTGCTACAACTGTACTATTGATATAGCTGTAGCGTGGCTCTACCACGTAAACTAAAAAATACGATGTGCGTATTGCGTTGTAAAATACTAAGTTAATTGAATTTTACGTTTCAAACATGCTCGTTACCCACCATGGTTTATGTCTTTTTTGATACTGATGTGACGTTACGTTGTATTGTCAGTGGGAAATAAAATCACTGGAGTAAAATAAAAGTGCAACATACAAGCAAATTTGTATGAGCACTATTCTTTCGGTGACATTACAAATCAAGTTTTATTATAATAACATGGTACAGCGACAGATAATTAAACATTTTAAAATCCCGCAATAGGAAAAGAGTAACCGATATAAACCAACGGATTTGTAAACTGAATTAGCAATGGACCGTTGGACAACAATGGACAACTGATGAGGAAGAAAGGTTCTCATCATAAGCAAGTAAGCGCAGTGTAAGGCGGTCCCACACTATTTGAGGAGACCGCCTAGTAAGAAATGCAGGTCGCTCTGGATCGTGTCTTCTGATATTCCTTGCGATTACCTGTTATTATAGTGCACAAACTATGTAAAGCGTGGTTATGATGGCAAAACCTTCCTACCCATAAATGATTGAAGAAAAAGTAAAAGTCAGAGTCAGAGAGTAAAAAAATAAGAGAAATGTAGAGTAGGTTAGTCCTTTAATGGATTTTGTTGTTTGTCTTGAATATAAATTTGTCTAGATATTTAAATGTATATACACAATTTTAGTAATACATCATCACCACCACCACCATTATCATCACAATCATCATCATCATACTTCCTTCACAAGTATACTTTAATGGTATTAAAATAATAGCTGTTTTAATTATGTTATATATGCCCAAATAATCAAACGCTACTTAATTTTAAAACGCCGTTAAGTCTTGCGGTGTCAGAGTCAGACATCACGAGGCTTAACGGCGTCTTAAAATTGAGAAGTGTTTCAGCACTTAGGCAATTAGTTAGTTTAATCTTTAAATGGTAGTAACATTATAGGTTATAGCTATTTTAATGAAGTATACTCAAGTGTTTTACTAAATATACATAACTAATGCCATTTGTAATATTTATATAAACGTAAAATTGGATAATTTGAGTGTACGGTTCCATGGTGTAATGGTTAGCACTCTGGACTTTGAATCCAGCGATCCGAGTTCAAATCTCGGTGGAACCTGTAATTTTTCTTCTTGATTATTTATATTTATAAATATGCAAAAAACCTTGATAATAACTTTTAACGAGTCAAAGCTTAGGAGTTCGATGCACTGCGGTACACAGTGAAAGTGCACAGTCTATGTTTTTGTTAGGCTGAAGCGATGGTGTGTAAAATTTAAATTTAATTTTAAATAAAATAAATGTTTAAAAAAATTTGTTCGTGATTTCTAGGATTTATTTAAATAAAGCTGCAGTATGGCTCTACCACGTATGGTACGTTACATTCACTATCATAAAAAAATCTAACTTAAAAAAATCTTCTAGTTTTAATAAGTCATTACCTATGAAATTGCCGTTCTGCAGTACTGGCCATTTCAAATCTAAATAATTTTTAGAATTCTAATTTCAAATTAATTTTATTTTAAAAAGATGGATTTTTTTTTCAAAAATTAGTCATTTGTTTATTCATATTTGTTCATTTGGTTAGCGTTATGTTGTCATTATGGATACGTTCAAAGTTTCGAGTAATTATGGAATATGATTACCTACCGTCGTGGCAGCAACGCCACGCAAACGACACGCAACATCAAAGACGTTTACGGAGCGAATACTACAAATGAACTCACCACGTGTTATTGGTTTGCCCGCTTCCGATCTGGAAATTTCAACCTGAAAAATAAACCCCGTGGTCGTCGGAAAACTTTGGTCGACAATGACGAGTTAAAAGCGACTGTGGAAAGTGATGATACTCAATCTACGGCTGAATTAGCAGCAGCTTCCGACGTTAGCAACAAAACAATATTGGTCTGTTTGCAAATTTTTTACCTTATATTTTTTACCTAAAAAAGATTGACAAATGAGAGCCCCACGAACTTAATGATGGCCAGCGCGAAGCACGCGTCGAGACGTGCGTTGCAACTCAACAGGCACACACACGAAGGAATTTTGAACCGCATTGTTAACTGCGATGAAAAATGGATTCTGTTTGACAATCGCAAGCGCTCAGTAAGTTGGTTGGGTCTTAGTTTAGTACTTAAACAATGCCCTAAACGAAACTTACCCTTAGAAAGGTGATGGTCACTGTTTGGTTGTCTAGCGTAGGTGTGATCCATCTGAGATTCTTACCAAACGGGATGGGCATTACTGCAGATGTGCAATGTAAAGAACTGAACACAATGATGGAAAAGTTTCCAACCAGCTTTGATCAATCGCTCGTCCCTGCTACTCCTGCACTACATCGCGCGACCTCATATTACTGTACAATAGACGGTGGCCAAGTTACAAGAGCTGGGGTTGGAAGTTCTCCATCATCCGCCGTACTCACTGGATCTTGTGCCTACAGACTTCTACTTTTACAGAATTTGGATGACTTTTTTACGGGATAAAAATTCAATACCCGGGAGGCAGTACAAAATGCCTTTGACGAATTTGTTGCCTCCCGTCCAGGTGATTTCTTCAAGAAGGGCATCAATAGACTGCCTCTGCGATGGCAAAGATGCATCTATTGCATTGGTGATTACTATGATTAATAGAAATAAAAAAAATATAGAAAAAATATTTTAACTTATTTCATAAAAAACGGCAATTTCATAGGTAAAGACCTATTTTTTTTAATTTATTTATAAGGGTCACCGACAGATGATACACAAATACTAAAAGCAAGATCCAAGCATTGTGAGAAACATGCAATGTGCTCACCCAGTTATAGGCAACCACAGCTAACACAGAGTAATGTTGCGAAAAGTTAGATATCGCAAAATTTAATAGTACAGTAGCAAAATTGCGTATTTATGAGAAATTAAAAAGGGTTTACATTTATCATCTAAAACTTAGATTTCTAAATAAAGTAACATTTTTCTTCTGAAATTATTTAAATTGACATTGAAAATATCTAATTCAGATGGCCTATGTAATATTTATCTATGTATATGTCTCTATTTCTTTAATTGCAATGCTCATCTGATTATAAGCGACTAGCTATGCCCCGCGGTTTCACCCGCGTATATCACACGTCTACGCCTTGCGACATGCGAACTTCGAGAGAGACGTCACGGCGGACGGTTGCTGAATTAACAAAGATTTAAAAAGTGAAATATGTTACTAAAATTACATGGTTAACGTAATTGGTGGTTATGCATGGTACATGTACTGATACGAATAATGTGGCCTAGTTTGTACCGGCGTTACAATTTCATAATTTAACATGAAAGAGTAGCTATAACTGTAATAGTTAAACATATGGTATCGCAGGCTTTTTTGTAGATATTGATATCCTCCATAAAACTGAAGTACAATACTTTGCCCTATTACCAATAGTTTCCGCAGCATATGCGATATAAGGATTCTTTTTGGTATTTTTTTCACACATTGGGTTACATTAACGAAGTTTTCATACGGATCCCTAACTTTTTGAAAATATTATATAGCCTAAGTTCATCAGGGATAATGTAGGATTCTAATGGTGAAAGAATTTTTCAAATCGGTCTAGTAGTTTCGGAGCCTATTCAATTCAAACAAACAAACAAACAAATCTTTCTTTATAATAGTAGTGTAGATTACTACCGCAACCTATGTACACTTGCAAACAACTTCAAACAAAAAAGGCCACTAATTAAAAAAAATATTTTTTTTAACAAAAAAATGAAAATGAACGTATGATGCGTTGTTACCACTGCCTATACTTATCCTAGCTCTCTATTCTATTCCATTCTGTCCATAGAACAAAATCAGATGTATAGGAAAAGATTTTGTTTCCATTAGTTTTGGAATATACCTTTATTAGGATTTTACCTAATATCTACGGGTAAGTTATTGAGAATTAAGGATCGCAGCCTTTTTTTAGAGGTATATTATTTATATTTTAGGTTGTATTCCTAGTAATATGCTGTAAGGTACAGACTCGACGACTTTTAGCTTCCCGAACAAGCTGGAGACCACATACATAGTCTTCGGCAAATTGTACAGAAGACCGAAGAGTACAATCTGCCAATTTGCTTGCGTATGTGGACTATGATAAAAGCCTTTGATTCCGTCGATATTTGGGTAGTGCTAAAGTCCCTTCAGCGGTGCCAAGTTGACTGTTGGTATATCGAAGTGCTGAAGTATTTATACAGTAGAGCTACGATGGCTATCCATGTACGGAAATAAAGTACGAAACCTAGTCAACTGCAAAGAGGTGTAAGACGAGGTGACGTTATATCCCCGAAACTCTTCACCGTTGCATTGGAAGAAGTTTTCAAGCTACTGGACTGGAACCGATACGGTTTTAACACCAACAGCGAGTACATCACTCACCTTCGATTTGCTGACGATATAGTCCTTATGGCTAATGACCTCATTAATATCTCCCAACTATATATATAATATAGGTCTTAAGATGAACATGGACAAAACAAAGATCATGTGTAACGTCCATGTCACATCTATGCGTATAGTTAGTTGTTGGGGGCACTAAGTTGTTGACGATTATGTTTACCTGGGACAAAGAGTCCAGTTTAAAGGAGATCTCTCACTCGAATTTGTTTGCGACGGATTCAACTCGGCTGGGCAGCGTTCGGGAAATTACCACACATCTTCTTGTCAGGTATACCTCAAAATCTGAAAACGAGATTGTACAACCAGCGCTTGTTGCCAGTAATGACTTATGGATCTGAGACGTGGTCCTTCTCTGATGGCCATATGAGGACGTTAAAGGTTGCCCAGAGAGCTATGGAGAGGGCTATGCTCAGGGTTTCTCTGTGTGATAAACTTAGAAATGAGGATATCCGCAGTAGAACCAGACTGATCGATATAGCCCAACGGATTAGTAAGCTGAAGTGGCAATGGACCGATCATATTATGCTCGAAGAACCGACAACCGATGGGGAAAAACGGTTCTCGAGTGGCAGCCTCGTATCGGAAGGCGAAGTGTGGGGTGACCCTCCCCACTAGATGGAATGACGACCTGGTAAGACATGCAGGAAGTCGAGGAATGCAGTTGGCTCACGAACGTGTTTTATGTTATATTTTTACGAGGCCTATGTTCAGTAGACTTGTGAAGGGCTGTGATGACGATGATGATGATGCTGCTATAAGTATATCAAGTTTACACGAAGTTACTGTTTGTTACCACCACCACATAAACCACACATCCCGTGGGTGTTGCAAGAAGTGACAGAGAGAACAGGATATAGGCGGTAGAATTTTCCTATTACCTCAAAATAATAAAAAACGCTGTTGTCAATCTGCCGGCCAAGCGTGGCAACTATGGCAAATTTCCTCTTTATGAGGCCCATGGGGGAGGCCTATGTTCAGCAGTGGACTTTTGACAGGTTGTTATGAATGGATGAATGAACGGATCTTGTATCACTCTTGTGTATTACACGAATACGCTCTTTTTTGCTACTTATTATTTTAAAGTTGGTAAAAATTACTTTGCCTACATCCGCTCAATAATATAAAATGACGTGTCCTACTAATGTGATGGTGGCTGACCGCACCGCAGAGTCTACTTCCCCTGAGGATTCCTCGTGTAGAGGCGAAACCCGTGTCGTATTGTCGTCAATGGTGTCTTTCCTGGTGTAGGGGTGTTGGAATTAGTAGTGACGGGGATTGAGGGAGGGAACCAACTTTAATATAATGAACTTCCGCAAACTAACGCCTGATTCTATTAGTTAACTTAATCTTTTCTTTTTAGTCATTCCGATTTCCCAACCCCCAAAAGTCCACTGGCAGATAGAGCTCTACTGGTGTACGGCACACGATGGCATTCGCTTGACTTCGAAGACTGGAGTCTTCGAAGTCAAGCACTGGAACTGGAACAATAAATAGTGCTAATTGCTGTCTCCGACAGTGGTGCGCCTCAGTTGTCAATAATCGTTGCGCGCTTTTTTTGCTTTACGATATTTTTTTTCTCTATTGTTTTTTTTATATTATTTATGTACACGCAAAACAATAAACAGAAACAGTCTTATAGTGTGTTTGTACAAAGGTTCTATTTATTCCATAATTTGCTGAAATATCTTCCAAATACAAAGAAAAATATATTAATAAGGCAAACTTAGTGCGTACAATACTAATACTATTGTAAATAATGTACAAAATGTTACGTAAATTATATTAAATGATACTATAAATAAAAATAAAATAATACCATAAATAAAAGTAATACATACATTAGCTACATATAATATATATATACAAATACTAATATAATAAAATAATATATATTAATTAACAGGATGCGAAGAAATTATTTCTAACACGTTTTTTAAATACCAATAATGTTTCAGAAGTTCTTATATTTGTATCTAAATAATAGTCATTTGAATACTTTTGCATCGTTATTAGAATAGTACGTATAGTGTTATAAAAAAGATAGGTACACATCTTACAAGACCACATCTATGTAATTTCTAGAAATAAAAATCAATTTCTGTCCGTTAGTTAGTCTCGCAAAAACTCGAAAATGGCTGAACCGATTTTGATGAAATTTTGTGTGCGTTTTAGTGGGTTCTTAGATAACGTGTACGATTCACAATTATTGGACCCGGTAAGTGCCGCCGTTAGCCGTTATAAACACTGACCTCTATGTATATATAGAGGTCAGTGGTTATAAAAGATAAATAATATGATATATAATAAGATATCCTATTAATTAGTTATTGATTAGTTACTTCGCCGTGCTAAACCACGGTTCCATGGTGTAATGGTTAGCACTCTGGACTCTGAATCCAGCGATCCGAGTTCAAATCTCGGTGGAACCTACTTTTTTATGCCTTATATTTTGTGAAAATTGTAATTTATTGTGTTTGACATTTTTTTATTTTTAAATTAAAATCCAATACAGTAAATTATTTAATTATCTGCCAACTTGTTGTACTCTAGATAAAACATTTTCCTATCATAAAAACGCCAACCTTGGAGCAGTGCCAATGGCTTGTATTAAGGTACCTATTATTGTCGGTTTTATGTTAAAATTAACGGTCGGTCAAATGTTGCGTATTTATTACTTTAAAACTAATTTCCCGATTAATTAAAGACTTGAAACGTTAAACATCGGCTTAGACCTTAGAACTAGAAACTACACTTTTTGAATTATAACTATTTTCTTTGTACAATATGATTTAGGAAATACTGACAACAAAATAGTTATAACGCTCAGATGTATGTGTATCTTACTCCAGGGAAATTTACATGTACTCGTATATCGAAGCTATCGCCGATCCTGTCACTCTGCGAGATGAAACCTTCTCATCCAATACATCTGCGATAGAAAATCTTAATCTAATACGTTGCGACAGCGAATGATTTATACGTGAAACCGATCTGCTGATCAGCAGCGCTACAATGTTGCTTCGACTACAACAAAATATATATTGCTCTTTTGGCGTAAAATTACCGATTAAAATTGTTCAGAGTTTCTCTGTTTCTTATTATTTTTGTATCAATATATTGATTGTACTGTGTTTATGCATATATTTATAATTTATCGAACTTCTTATCTACTTTCAAGTGCTAATAAATTTAAGTTACTAAGTTGAAATTCACACTATAAAAATGACTGTTATATGATGAATATGGTTGTTAGGTATCTCCGTTTTCTCATCCGCTTCTAAGTTCTAAACTAATGTTAGGATTTTACAAATAATATCTCATTGGATTTGTCTTAATTAATATAAAAGAGTCTATGTGACATCAGCAATAATTAAATATCGTTGATGAATTGAATGTTGAATTGCATGAATTAGTAAAAACCTGTGACTTAAAAAAAGCAAATGTATTGTGTATGGTATTACACCAATAAATATTATGAGTATATATTAAATATGTGTATGTATATAATATTATGTGTGTTAGCAATACGCCTTAATTATGTTATTAAGATCATTGCAATCAAATTCCTTGCTTTTTAATTATAATTTACTTATTGAAATATACTTTATCAGGTCTTATAAAGTCAAAAAAATAATATAAAAAGATATTACAGCCTTATTAACGACTGTTAAATAAAAAATTAAGAATACTAAAAATTGAATGCATTATTTTAGGTGCCCGGTCTCGCTTGCAATACACTCAACTCGCTCACACCTGAGCGCAATCATATTATGTGATGCTGTACGCGGGTTCCGAAAGGATTTTTTATCACATACAGTCGATGGCTTTAGAGCTTTTCCGTTGGCTTTTTGTAAATTTTACGTTATGTATCAATTGTACATTGATACACATCGTAAAATTTATTAAGTACTTCTTATCAATGTATAGGAATTTTTAACATAATCACATTATTCATTAATTTCATCAAAAATGTGAAATATAATATTAAGAGTTTAAATGATGAAATATCTGCCGGCATCTTGTCTGTCGGGAGTCTGTCACTTTAGGAGTTACTAACTAAAATATCAAAGGTTCCCGAGTGGTAGCCTCGAACATGTAGTCTCGACTAGATGGAGTGACGACCTGATGAAACAAACAGGTAGTCGTGTGTGCAGGTTTTTTTAAAATAAAATAAGGGTGACAAACGAGAACACAGACCACCGGATGGTAAGTGGATGCTGTGGCCCATAGACATCTACTTTTCTGTCCCCAATTAAGAATTGAAATGCGGATTCATTGTCACCCTTGAGGACCAAGATGGAATGTCTCGTTTTTAATAAAAAGCGTCTCGGGCTCTCTACACTTACCATACAAAACACAGCAACACTAAGCTACTACGTACTTTACGCTGGTATTCTGTGAAAACATGGTCCTGCCCCAGTCGAGCGGACCCAATCGTGCTACAACCATAATATAGCTGCAGTGTGGCTCTACCACATACAAGGTAGATCAGGAACGCCCTTTGTGGTAATCTATGGATGAGGCTTACGTTCATATTTGGACTTGTTGCTGTAGTGATAGTTATAGTGATAACTATAAAGTTCAAACATTAATGATGATGAATGATTATCATGTCCATTTAATTTAAATCTTGGTATGCCTTCTGTTTAATCAAGTGACAATCGTAAATGGCGTATATTTTATAGAGTGCTCTATATTTGAGTTATGGGCGGCGGCAGCGAGGAGTTCAATTAACGGAGTCCCGTTATTAATGGCGTTCTGCCGGTTCCCGCGCGGCCGATTAAACTCAATCTCCGGTAATCCGCGCCACGAGTTTGGTATTGCCAGGTGATTTTTATTAAAAATTACTTTAATTAAGGAAAACATGACAACTGCAAATAAAGTCAACATTGGAATTTCATAAAATGCCACCTACTATCTACTCCTACCTACCTAAACCTAATCCATTGGAGAAAGTATCGGTGAAGTAATTAATAGCAATTTTAAGTGCTAACTTATTGAAGAAATGCAATGCGAAGAACTCGTATCATTAAAAATATTGCTATCACTGGCAAATAACGTAAAAAAGAACATAAATATAACAAATAAGAAACCAGAAGAACATAAATATAATAAGTAATAGTTCCTAGCAACATAAAATTTGAGCAAAATTGATAAATACTTAAAATTAATATAATAAAAATATAATAAAACTAAAACTTGTTTGCCCTAGTAAATATATTTATGCAAAACATCTCCACGATTCATTAATAAATTGCTTGTGGAGTGGTAGAGTTAATGCTTTTTAAAAATTTAAACTTCAACTTTAAAAAAAAAAGTCAAATTCGACTTTAAAGAACTAATAATTAAAAATTTTGTACAACCGACTTCAAAATAAATTATTAAGAATAATAAGAACACACAGCCCACCTGATGGTAGGTGGTTGCTGTGACCCATAGATATATCCTCGTTGTCAGTCGTGAGGACTAGGATGGAATGCCTCTTTTCCAGTAAAAATGGTATCCGGTTCTCTACACTCACCAAATGAAACACAGCAGCATTAAGCTGCTATTTTACACTACTATTCTGTGAGAGCCTGGCCCTTTCCCAGTCGAGCCGAGCCATTCGTGCTACAACTGTACTATTGATATAGCTGTAGCATGGCTCTACCACGTATAAAACGCTGTCAAGAATAATTTAATAATTTACAAAGGTGGGTGGCTGACGCTTAAAACACTAATCATGCAAGCGAAATTGAGCCTTCATAACCTACCTAGAAGGGCTCCTATGCAGGAAAGGAGTACCTAGTAAAATAAAATAAATGCTGCAAGCGAAATTGAGCCTTCATAACCTACCCAGAAGGGCTCCTAGGCAGGAAAGGTGTACCTAGTAAAATAAAATAAATGCTGCAAGCGAAATTGAGCCTTCATAACCTACCCAGAAGGGCTCCTAGGCAGGAAAGGATTAGTGGATTCTGATACACTGACACATTGTGCTATTAAATTATTATTGGTTAAAACAAGAAACTTGTATTTGATTAGCTTAGAATGAGTTGTCATATAAGACTGTTGGGTGAAATAATAATTGAAGTGTATACCGTTTGAAAAGGTAACATAACATCTGGCAACATTCGCACCCTCGGTGAGTACTGACTAGAGAGCAAGGCACGCACTAATTACCGGCGAGAATTCGATGCAATAAATCACGGGCATAATATAACCCGGAACGCCGGCGTCCGTCGCGTCGCTCAGGAATGCACGCCCCAAATCCAGTAGGGTCGGCCTTTATAATTTGAATTTCGTACTAGTGATGAACTATTGGACGTCTGTTGGATATCAAAACTATGCGAAATTAGAGAAAATAATAATAATACGGAAATGATATATAGTAATAATAAAATGGAAATGCATCTACATTTTTATTCGTAATCGAAGATAGGTGTAGATGGGTATGAGCCACAGCAACCACTTACCACCAGGTGGACTGTGTGCTCGTTTGTCACCCTTATCCTATAAAATATTTATAGTAATATTTATAAACTCAATCTTATATTGTGTTAAAGCAATCTCGCGATGTTCCATGCCTAGAAGTGCATTAAGAGCCACTCTAGGTGATGATTGTATCGCTTCAGTTGCCATTAAGCAGGCAGTCTTTTGTAGACTATTTAGTCTGTCCGCATTAGTCTTTTGGTCGACTTTATTACACCAGACAGTGGAGGCGTAGGTAAGAATCGGCCCCACTATACTGCTGTAAAGCCATAGGATCATACTGGGACGCAAGCCCCAGTTGTTCCCGACCATGCGACTGCACGTACCTAAAGCAAGTTTAGCCTTATGTCATACATTGCTAAGGTGAGAGTTTCACGTTATTTTTTGGTCTATTGTTACTCCCAAGTACTTAACTTCAGTGCAGAATGGTACTTCTTTACTATTAAGTTTTGTCACACCAATACTTAATTTGTCCAACCGTCTCTTTTTGGTAAAGGTTATTATAACAGTTGTCAGCATTAACTGATAAACTGTTATCCCTGCACCAGTTGTTTTTGGTGTTTAGGGCTCTTTGTATGATAAATGATAAAGTACTTTGGCAAAAGCTTCTCGCAATGGTCACAAGGTCATAACCCAGTTTGTCAATGCGAAGGTCTGCCATCTTGTACAATAATTAGACAACCGCAAGAGTCCAAAGGAGGGGTGACATAACACCACCTTGTGGACAGCCTCTTGTAGTTGCAACCTCAATCGAAGTTTGAAACAGCTCTATTTTTCTCTTTCTGTTTGAGGGCATCAACTTCACCCACCTAATGATTGTAGGGTCGACTTTTTTAGATGTCAGGCCCCCAACCAGCAGTGATGTAGGGCTACTGTCGAAGGCGCCCTCAATGTCTGGAAAGGCACAAAGAGCTATTTCTTTATCCTCCAGCGGTTTTTCGACCCTGTACATAACAGTGATCAGGGCTGTTTCCGTAGATTTGCCTTTGCGGTAAGCATGTTAGCTGTAGTGTATATGTCTCGTAGCTAGAGCTACCTCCCTAATATATCTATCTAAAACCTTTTCCAATGTCTTAAGAAGAAATGAAGAAAGGCTTATAAGTCTAAAGGACTTTTGTAAAGGGTATTCCTTTCTACCAGCCTTAGGTATAAATAGTACTTTGACAATTGTCCATCGTTCTAGAATGTATGCCCATGCAAAACTTCCTCTGAAGATTTTCACCAGATAAGGAAGAAGAATATCGATACCCCTCTGTAGATGAATGGGCGTTATTCCATCCTCCCCACTTGTCTTATATGGTTTAAAGGAGTCAACAGCCCACTGCACCAGGTTTGGCCTTATTATCTTTGCCCTACACCAGCTCTCATTACAAGGCCTTCGTAGAGCCCTGAAAGAGTTCGAGGCCAAAGTGCAGTGTTTCCGTTTCACTATTAGTGAAGTTACCATCAGGATTTTTAAGAAGCCCGATCTGATTAGGGTTAGCTTTCGATAGCAGATGATGATTAGTAGTCTTGCACTGCGAGGCAAAGACTCAACTTCCTCGCATAGTTTCCTCCACGATGCTCTCTTAGCTTTCCTAATTTCTTTATTATAATCGGTTAGGGCTGCACTATAAACATCCCATTTTTTGTTTTTTTTAGCCATATTGAATAATTTCCTGGTCTTTTCTATAAGCTGGTTTAGCTTAGTGTTCCATCAAGGAACTTTTCGTGTTGAGGTCTTGGTTTCCATGGGACAGTGTCTTCGAAGGCTTCACGGATACCTACGGTTACCGTCTCCGCTACTAACTCCAGACCTTCAATCGTTTTTATGCTTTTAGGAAACGTTTCATAATTCCTCCTTAGGCTATCTCTGTAGACATCCCAGAAGGTCGCTTTTGGATCCCTAAAAGCAACAGTTTCATAAGTTAGTGATGCTCTTATCGCAAGCTTAATGTGTCTGTGATCAGTCATCAAGTTTTCACTACTAAAATGTCAGTCAGTAATCCGCCTGGATATGTTATTGGTAGCAAAGATTATATCTAAAAATTCCTGCCTAGCACGCGTTACAAAGGTTAGTGTACACTCTAAGCTTAGGCTTACCGGGCGTTTGGATATGAGAAAGTCAAAAAGTAACTCACCTCTTTCGTTGATGGTAGTGCTTCCCCATGTCGTGTGGTGAGCATTAGCATTACATCCCATCACAAGTTCGGCGGTGTGCTTACGGGTGAACTCCGCCACTTGCTCTAATTCGGTGGCAGGATTTGGGTTTTCTCCGGGAAGATAGGTTGATCAAATGATTACTCTGGCTCCTGTGTATCCTTTAAGATTTATAAAGGCTGTAACCAGGTCGTCATTGCAATACTGTGGATCAGCTAAAAGTTCAATATTTTTTATTGTAGATTATACAAGCTCTGCGTCTACTACCTTTAGTATTGACTAAGATCTTACGGGCAGCCGACAATCCCAGAACTTGACCGTTGGCCATCCAGGGCTCGTGTATGAGGGCGAGGTCGATGTTGTCCTCTGCGAAGCAATCCTCCACCACGGCAGGAGCAGCTGCTGCATGGTAAAGATTTGCCTGGAGGACCCTCATCTTACCCTTGGGTTTAGCCATTTATAGGCGTGGGGGAGCAGGGGTCGTTTTCACCTACTTAGGACGAAGACGTCCTTTACCAGCGCTCTTGGCCCCTACCGTACCTTTTGGTTTACCGCTCCCACCGCCCTTCCCCTTATCGCGGGTAGCGGAGGCCCTCGGGCCGAGCGAGATCTGCGCCTTGGGACACAGTTACTCTCGCTGATGTCGTTCTAGTTTGACCCCTGGAGGTGGAGTTGAGGATTAGAGTTGAGGCAGTTCAGGCGCTATAGCTGCGTCAGAGCCTCCCCTGACCTTAAAAGTTATTATTTTAAAGCCAAGGACGACTCTGCCGCCTGCCGCCCGGAGAGCCTCCGCCGATGGGTCATCCAGAGAATAGGTTACTAGGAACCCCTTCTCCTCGTCCCTACGGTGGAGGATTTTCTAGAGCTCGTTATGGAGCCCTTCATTTGTGCCCTCAACAGCACAGCAGCCTCCTCTCGAGAGTCAGCTTCGCTGCGGGGCAGAAAGGTAATGCCTAGTTGAGGCTTAGGCAGTTCGCTCTCGGGTACTATCGAGAGCTCTGTCTCCAGCCAGGTTTTCAGTTTTCTGATTTCACCCACAATCCAGTTCTGGCTTGCCTTTTTTTTATTTTTTTTTAAAAGTACAAAGTTTGGTTTTTAATATACATATTCCCGCAAAACTGCTTACGCAGTTTATCTGCAGGAACATTTGAGTCTCATTTACATAATAATGTTAAAGTTAAGCACTAAGACTAGCCAATAAGTATTGCTTTTATTTGTTTTTAAATATGTTTTTTACGGTTATGGTTCACGACGAATATCCCCAGGTAGTGTATTGAGAAAGTACGGTAGCTGTCCCCGTAGTAATTATTTACTTTAGGTACTACAAATTTGCCTGCAGATATCGACCGCGTACCCTGACTATGCTTAACTAGTATTAGAGTACTTATTCAGGCACGTTACCCGAATCAAACCTGGCTTGTGGGGAAACCCGAAAATTTTGGTCCCATTCCCGGCTGCGCTCCACAAGGCCGTCTTCAGCCTGCGTTAGTGCCTGGTGTACCAGTCACATATGCACATAGGATTCGAATTGCGAATTCCTACACGCGCGGAGCCAGCTACAGTACTGAAGCTGAGCTTCTTCTCCCCGTTGCCAGCTTCACAGATTGTGAGCTGGTCTTTGGGGGACTCTTCCTCAGACCGACTGCGTTTTTTCACCTTCGGAACTGGGGGAGGTTTGGGCAGAGGAATTTCGTCCCAGGGCTTCTGGCAGAGAGAGAGGGCCTCTTCGGCTCCTATCTCAGCTGCTATCAGCCGTCGCTACCTCTTCCGTGCTGCCCTACTAAGCTTATAAGGCCTAGTAAACTTTTTCTTTTCCCCTCCCTAGTTCGTTTCCAACCATGGTTCGGTTGCAGACGTGCCCTCCACTTCTCGGTACGTCCCGGGTTGGGGCATAGGGTTGCAGGGTATTGGTGAGGCTAAAAGAGTCTCTTCCAGACCTACAGTCAGTTCCATTAAAGGAGAGTTAATTTTTTCCAAATGTCGATCTTTGTCCATTTTGCTCCCATGATTAGCTAGGGAAATATTCTGTCATCCCCGGCAGAGTCCCGCTTACCGGGGGAAGGGCTAAAATAATACCCGAATCGCCCTGGTCTCAGGTAGGCACCGTTTGCGACTGGACTCCCCCTCAGCCACGCATCCATCGACACGGTACGCTTAACACCTTGAATTGGGTTAAGGTAGGAAAAAAGGGGGTGGAATAAAAAGAAAAGAAAATCTTCCGAGTGTTTCTATTATGTCTGTTTCCTATTGAACCAGACCAAATAACAGGCGGTAACCACGTGAAGGAAGAACTCCTCAGACTTGCCCTGGGGATTAACATGTCCTGCATTCTCCTCCAGAGCTATTCGCCTACTGATAATGTAATCTAGTCCTACTGATAATGTAAAAATGTGAGAATTAGGAGCAGACTAATCCCCGCCCATACACTACCATTACCACTACCATTAGGTGAGCCACAATAAAATACAAAAAAAAAACAATAAAATAAAAGATTATTTTAACTTTACTTTCCTCCACACTTTTTTATCTGCTGCTTTTATCTTTTAGTGCTAAGAATTCGTAGGCTCGTAGTTTTTCCTACGTTTGAAACCAACCTTCGTTTAGAAGCCAATTTTATTCCAAAATAAATATTGTTATTGTTCGTGTTTGATTCTTAGCGTTTCTTAGTGTGTCAGGTTTTAGGTTAGATACCAGCATCTAACCAAACACATTTATTGTATAATATGGACTTGAAAGGAGAGGTCTGGACGAGTAAGTATCCTTGTGTAGCATCCAATGTAGTCTTATTGTGACATAATCGTAGAGAATATAATTCACGACGTGATAAAATCGAAATAAGATTAATCGAAGTAATCACAATGATACAATACAAAAAAAGTGCTATTTTTACTACGAATCAAAATTCAAATGCGTTGTCACCCGTGAGGACTAAGATAGAATGCTTTGCTTCCAATAAAAGGGGTCTCCGGTTCTCTACACTCACCATACGAAGCAGCAGTGTCAAGCTGCCATTTTACGCTTGTATTCTGTGAGAGCGTGGTCCTTACTCGGCCAAGCCGATCCATTCATGCTACAACTATACTACTGACATAACTGCAGCATGGTTCTACCACGTATATATAAGGAGGTTGATGGTAATTAATGCTGGAGATTTAGACGACAACTTAACTCAGTAGGTATTCAATGACGATAGTATCTCAAAGAACCGAAAAACAGCTCTATGAAACGGGTTAAAGTTCGGCCGTTCAGAGAATGCGTTCCTGACACCTAACAGTTAGTCACGACTAGTGATGGGCACAACATAACACTGAGTTCGTTACCGTTACTCCAAAATGAACCGCCGCGTTATTTTTAAGATTATTTTCGTTTTAAATTGGCGGAATCATTTAAAATTTATATTTTAGTAATTTAAGTGGAAACCAAAAGAAGGTAAAATTAATGTAATAAAATTGTTTTATTTGTTCTTTGTTACAAAGTTACAATGTGTATTTCTATGCAATAAAGTACATTGAATTGAATGTGCGTACAGAATATTAATCAGACTCCGATTCGCTTGAGGAGGTGGTGTCTTCATCATCATCTTCGCCTACATGTATAATTATATTATTATCAATAACAAAATCAATCCTGATATCTCGGTCAAAATGTTCCACAATCAGGTTTTTAGTCTTCTCAACAACCTTTGCCCAGTCATCTCTTGTGACTTCCCCGCAGGCTTCTTTTAATAGGGTCATCATATTTTTCGTGCTGAATGGCGGGGAAGTATTGTGGCGGGTGGCGTAACCGTTTATTTCAGCTCAGATTAGCTCAATCGCGTTATATTGGCAATGATACAGTGGAATTCTTAGAACACATTCTTTTAACAGTGGTAGAGCCACGTGGCAGCTTTTGCTGTCGCAAGGATGGGCCGGCTCGAACCGGGGTGGTACCACGACCTCACAGAATACCAGCGTGAAGTAGAGGTTTACCTCTGCGTTTCGCTTGGTGAGTGCAGGTGGCCGGAGGCCCTTTTTACTGGAAATGAGGCATTCCATCTTAGTTCTCACGGGTGACAACGCATCTGCATTTTGATTCGCAAACGAGGATAGATGTAGATGTTTATGGGCCGCAGCAACCACTTACCATCAGGTGGACTGTGTGCTCGTTTGTCACCATTATCATATAAAAAAAAAACACGATGACCATACTCCAGAGCCAGTTCATCGATTTTGTATCGCACATTTGCCGCTTTATATTCTTTAACTAATTTAATTAGCTCTGGTTTTGGCATCTGCATATTTGCGTCAATGCCTTTTGCTTGTAACCAAGCCACCATTTCTTCTTTTTTATTAGCTTGGGTAGGTGGTTTCTGTATTTGAATCGAGTGATAGGAGGCATTATCCATGAATATTACAGAAGGCTCTGGTAGGCTGGGCAAAAGCACGTTCTGAAACCACACTTTAAATGTAGTGGCATTAATTTCCTCGTGGTAGTCATTTGTGGTTTTTGATTGAAATGCCAGTAACGCGTTCTCCACAAAGCCGTATTTTGCAGAACCTGCGTGGCATATTATCAGACGGGCCCCCGTACCCATTGGTACTTTCGACGTCGACGCTTGTGTATCATCCGTTCAAGAACGGGAAACCGTGTGATTGGCGTTTAGCCATGTCTCGTCAATGAACACGACATTATCCCAGTTATTAATATTTTTTGCTTCTCTCAAAAAACTTATCCGTTTTAAAATTATGTCGTATCGTTCTAATAAAATTTTTCTTTTGTCTGTTTTTTATAAGAAAAACCAATATCTTTTACGATTTTGGTTAAAGCAGTTTTACCCCCGCTAAATAGTCCAGCTGCTCTTAACGATGCCAAAAGCTTCTTCCTGTTGAGATATTAATTTCCGGAATAGTAACCATATATATGACTTCTGATTGCATCGGCGTCAAAGGTGTCAATATCTGTCACGGGTTTAGTTCTACGTTTCTTCTTATGAGTACGTAAAATATTATCTTCCGTGCCAGTAGAGCCGAACTTTTCTTTATTAATATTTGTTATCGTTCGTTTGCTAACGCCAAGCGTCTGAGAGACGCGTTCTTGTACTTGTTCGACAGGTAACAGGGGTCCGCCATTTTGCCGCTCCCGCTCAAAGTAATCTTGCAGCTTGATGATTAACTCACGGGCTCCACTTTTCAATGTTTGTCCACGTTTAGGCATTATTATGCACCAAAAGTAAAAAGAAACGCAATACAAAACACAATCGAAGTCCGATTTATGTCGATGTCAGTTTGAAAAGCAGAAACAGTCCATTAAACGAAAGCCGGGTAATCAAATAAAAACAGATCGAAAACACTTGAAGAACGTGGTCTATGCGCACGAAACGACAACAGACGACTGTTTTAGCGTCACAAAATGGCGGCCCATAACGCCATTTGGGGTTACCATTTTCAACCTAAATATACTATATTATATATACTATATATTATTAATATAATTATTAGGTATATATATTATATATACCTAAAATACTACTTTCTTTCGCGCGTTCGGTTTGGTCGTAGTTTTATTTTTATATTTAATAAAAGTTATTTTATAGTCCATTATTTTCAAATTCTTAAAAAGAAAAACAAAACGTACTATTTTATAAAGTATAACTGTATAAGAACAGATTACGATACTGTTATTGCCTGTTATTGTTAGCACAGCACTACAAATATAAAGCGCTGAGATAACCTTGTAATAGCGCAGTATAGATTTAGAAAACTATTGTTTACCAAGTTATTTGACACTCAGTTTGGCACAAAATTATAACATTCATTGATTATTGATATAATAATGTTGTTTTAATGCTCATCAATTGTTAAAACGGTAAACAACCAGCAAAAATATTTTTATCGTAACTGCAACGCCATTACAAAGTTACGTCGTCAGTTAAATCGCGACGTGTCAGGAACGCATTCTCTGAACGGCCGAACTATAGTGGTACTTAATTACTGCAATGTAACGTAACGTAATGCTAAACGCTAAACGCTTATCACCGAATGAGATTCTAGTAAGAGACTAATGGCGATCTTTTCTTCTCCATCATTAGACCTCAAAAGTTCATTTCTGAACACGGGTCTCTTGGGAAAATTAACCTTTATGGCGAAGGTTGGCAGGTGGATTAGTGATATCAGTACTAGACCTCTCGCACCTGTAATGATACACCTCGTCGACAGTCTAGATAATTTATGTCTGTGGTAAACGAAATAGTTATAATGCCATGTATTTCAAGACGTAAGATTTTTCTGGAGTTTCCCATAGTCCTTTGACCTTTTGAAGTGAAAACTTCTTTAGCGGCGTTGTGCACTTTTTTTGTAATGGGTAAAAAATGTTAAACTCGCGTCAGGTCACGTGTCCTGATCGAAAATTCGTAAGACGGACGGAGAGTAGACAGCCGGCGCGGCGTAGGAGAGGAAGTTAGTTAGGTTTAATTAATTTTCATTTATTAATTAATATAATTTTATTATTATTTTATTTAGGTTTCGATCGAGTCTACTGTTCTGCTTGACGAAATTATTAATATAGATACATATGTACTTACACATTATAGATGTAATATTTGTAATATGTTTATACTTTATAGCATTAACCTATATTTTCATAACATCACAATAAGCACATGTGAGGTGTAGGTTTACCAAACAAATAATTTCGAATGAAAATAAATGAAATAAGATAATAATAAATAATCTCCGCCATTCCAAAATATCAAAAATTCACAACGTTAATATTCAAGTTTTTACTTCTGCCGGCACTCCCGGAGTGCAACCCGTCGTTTTTTGTTCTTATGACACACGCGGGACGAAATGATAGATAAATTCCCTTACGCGGAACCACACGACTTAATGGCAATATTTCTATTAGAAACCAAATCCCACAAATCCTTCGCAATTGTGATAATTTTAGTATATGAAGGTTACCGCAGTAAAAGTCTTTATTCAGTAGTAGGTAACACCTCTAAAGAAGTTACCGTTATAACCTATTAAAGTCAATTATTAAACATAGGTCGCCACCATAGATTGCCTCATGTCATAGCTGCCACGCTTGGTAAGCCAATCGATTTTTTTTTATTTTTAGTCGTTATTATGAAGACGCTGCCGTCCATCTCCTGATTTGTTTCCCTCTGTCGCCTCTTACGACATCCACGGGATGGTATTATGGAGTAGTGAATATTCTTACGTCGCCACTACACGTTAAGGAAGACCATAACCATATATAAGAAATACGAATTCTGTTCCAATTTCTCGCGCGCGTTAATATGAATAAAATAAATATAACATTCTAAATTCAAATTACTAGCCAGCTGAACACTCTCTCGGTACATTTTCGTGGCGTTCCTCCCTACGGGTTATTTATGAACAGTCACTGAGCTATGTAATAATCTGAGGCGGGATTTAATTTGTCGGACTGATTTCACACTAGGGTGCGAAAGGGAACTATGTATGTGATCGTATACTTGATAGAAGAGCGCGGAGTGCAGGCCGTTGGAATCGTTAGCGGTTTCAGCAGACAGCGCGTAATCGGGGTCACCACGTGAATGTTCTTTCAATAGACAGTCCTGCGTTTCAACTTTAATTTTTTTTTCATTTGTTAATAGTATAAGGTACTGGCAAGTACAGTATTGGTCGACCTTCCACGAAATGGAGTGAAGACCTGATGAAACATGCGGGCAGTCAATAAATCCGGTTGGCTCAGGACTGCACTTTGAAACACTCTATGCAGGACTATGTTTAGCAGTTGACATATGATGGGATGTAAGAGTTGTAATAGTAGTACTAGCAAATATTGCTTTGTTTATTATAAGAGCACTGGGTTTCATTAAGGCTGACAATCACCTCCATACATAACCTAATTTCGAAGCTGTCGTAAAAACCAAGTAAAGGAAAAGCCAGATAGATTTCGCCACAGAAGGCAAAATAACAGACGCTAATATTTGACTCGCGCATTGGGTCGTTTGCTGACTAGGCTCGTAGTGTGATCCTAACGCGCGGGTAGGAACGTCTGAACATGGCGCGCACTACCTCGCTCATGCCCGTTGCGCTAGGCGCCCGCCTTATCAAAAGTCCACTCCTGAATCGGGCCTCTCCCTTAAATTGCCTCAGATTCCAATAATTGCCACGCTTGGCAGGTGGGTTGGTAACCGTATTTTTTATTAGGAAGACTTCGCTGCCCATCTCCTGGTTTATTTAATTTTGTCTTATCTTACCTATAACGATTCTCACGGGACGATATGGGGAAGCGGATATTCTCACACCGCCTTTACACAAATAGTGGGAGGTCGAAGATTTACTTATACATACAGCAACACTACCGTTAAGCAAGAATTAATTATAGTATCAATTGAAGAATATGAATTATATTTTATCCTGGATGCCATTTTAACAGTATTATTTAATTATTGATATCCAAGATATTTTAATGGAGTTATGGTAACCCTAACAAACCATAATGAAAATCGGCGATGCGAATTTATTCTTTGGGTTTTTCTTTAGTGAAATAAACCGAGTTGGATTTGTTTGTTTGTTAATAGATCTTTAGTTTATCCTTTGGGTAATATATTATATACTTTTTCGATTTTGACAATCGCGATAATAAATAAAAATACATTAACTTAGCTTAGTGACGTATTAAGGCTTCGCTCTATGACAAAACTATAACCATGACAGTCTGTCACGTGAGGTAGTAGAGTACTAAGGGAGAGAAAATGTATTGCAGATAAAATTCAAAAGGATATCATGAAAATTATGTTGGGAATGGATAAAAATTTGGAATAGATACATATTAGAATACCTCTGTCCCGAAAAGAAAGACATAAGTCAGTGGTAATTCGAGGAGCTGAGGTTGTATTTAGACAAGTTATAGCTAGCTAGCTATTGCTGGCTTAGGCTCAGACTAACAAAGAAAGATAGATGGAACGCTGCGTATATATCAACCGATGCCAAAACCGTGCACAACTTCTTGACACGGACTCACCCACACATCTTTCTTTCTTTATCAGCCTGTGAAAGTTCACTGCTGAAAGCACATAAAATATGCACCAAACAATATTGTTTTGACGGTTCGGTAGCTCTGCAACATTTGACTAAGGCGCAGCAACACAGTGTAAGGAGGTCTGTACTCATGTGGCTGCTAGATGCGTGTTCCACTTCCGCATGGAAAAGTATGGGCACATGAGTAAAGAAGTCCTTACTCTTTACTCTGTGGTAAGGGGATAACCCACAAATAATATTCCGTGTTTGCGTGTTTGTCTACTTGTAATTTATGTATGATAAAAGAAAGATAAAGAGAAATTCCAATTGACGGAATAATACGACAAATTCCACGAAAATTCCAATTGACGGCTCCGTGGCGCAGTGGCTTAGCAATAAGCTGCTGCGCTGGGGGCCCCGGGTTCGAATCCCGCACGGAACAAGAATTTGTATGGACTACAAATAAATTGTTCCGGGTCCTGGATATTTGTCCTAGTGCAATGTGTGTTTGTAAACTGCCTCTACGATACAGGAGAAAATGCTAGTGTGAGGGTAACGTTTTTTAAAATAATAAAAAAAATCAAAATCAATATATTTTTTCGGGAAAATCCTTACCATGTTAGAGATGCTATTTTGTTATTCGTTTTTTGTCATATATTGAGGTTATTAGGTTTTTCAATTGTATTTTTTTATTTGTTGAATTTTTGTTTCAAATTTGTGTAGAAAACACGCCGAAATTATTTGGTATGCTTTTTGTAACGGAAATCTTAAAATTATTCTAGTCATATTTAACGATTAAAGTGGAAAATGACGTCACAAAATTTTCACCCACATTTCACACCTAAATTATGTACGCAGCTATTTATCCATCTAACAAACGTATTCGTTTAAACCTGACACAATACCGTTTAATCCCACTGTCGTCGGGGTGCGTCGAGGGCGATTCAGCTTGATTAATTAGTATAGAACAATGTCTATTGAACCAAACCGCTTGGCCCTCTAAAAGTGCCTCTGTTTCGAATGGTTCAGTACAATTGTGATGGGTCTTGATATACTGGGCTTTGAAGAGACAGCGGATCCAAAGGAGGGACAATTAAGGTTGTTAATGAAACCATGAGCACTTCCAGGCGTTTGTTAATGATTAAGAATTGTTGTTTTCGTTTGAATTGATTAAGGGCTGGTTATGAATTGCAGTTTATGCGAATACTATTACGATGCTGGATAATAAATAGCTTTAGCTTTAGATTATCTATACATATAATAAATCAGTAGAAAAATTGTGTTCACGATTCACGCAAAAATTACTGGACGGATTTCATGAAATTTGGTACATAGGCAGTAAATGTTCGTGAACGCAAAGCAACTTTTTATCCCCTTACGGAAGAGTAAAAAAGAAGCGTTATGTTTTCCTTTTTTTTAAGTTTAGTGTCATAATGACTGCTGATGGTACTATGAGTCATAGAGGATTTAGCTATATGTGTAATAAGTCTAAAGAAAAATGTGTGTGAAAATGGAACTCATCGCCAGTCAGAAAGGGAAGAACGATGTTTGCCGGGCCAGCTAGTTTTAAAAATAAAAGGAAACATTTATGCAGTGAAGTAATAAAGTGGCTATTACGTCATAATACTGAGCAAAACCCTGTTTTCGTTATCAAGAGTGTACAAGAGCTAGAAAAAGTCTCCGAGATGCGGTTAGTGAACATTTTATGTCTACGATTTTTTTTATTTTTTATAAAGATGTTCCCAATTCCCATTTTAAATAACAATGAGTTATTAAAAAAAGCTGCTCGCAAATATTTAATTGACGAAAATGTCCTTCCATATTGTTATAAGTACTTACTGGGAGATTTAGATTTAGTACATTTAGATTTATCCGGTTATCTAATACATATATAAAAAATAATTTTTGTTTGTTCATATTTCATGCGCTGCCATACCGTTCATCAGATTGCGCTTAAATTTTGTCAACTTATTGCTTTCACTTGTGAGAAGGTTATAGGCATAGTACAATTAACTTACAATGGGTGGCGCGCGTATCGATAAAACGATATTTCCAGTTATTACTACCTTATGCGGCAGCAACGCGCCGAGTACCGAGTGCCGAGTGTATGATAAAATATACGTTATGTATATCTATTATTAAATTGACAACTTGTAAGAAAAAGATGACATTGAAATAAAATTCTGCCTGCAATAGTTATACACTGTCACAGTGAATCTTATGTTATGTTATATTATGTTGGTATTATTTGTATTCACTTTCTTTCTTAAAAAAAGAAAGAAAGAAACGTGACTCCATATAATACCAACATAATATAAACATAGTTAACTATTATGAAAATATTAAGAAAAAAAAATAATATGAATTATCAATCTTTATAAAAAAATACGGAAAAATAACAATGTTCCCATAGTTTAATTGCGATACTTTATGTAATTATTATCTTGCTTTTGGAGTCTGTGATAGGTATTAATATTACTACCTACTACTTTGATCATAAATCAGGCACGACGATGACAGAGTTGTTTTAATTGACTAACTCCTTTGCTTACTCAAAAATAATAATTGTATTGTGTTAATACTGTAAACTAAAATAACAGTCTATATACATCCAAATCCCACCACTGGGAATAGGCCTCCTCCATGTAAATGATTAGTAGAACTGACAATACGTAACGGATAGTGTGCATTGAATATTTACCTTATTAAATGTGCACTATTCCAAAGAAAATATACACTACGTCCTATTCGGCATGCATTTCTGTGTGTTAGAAATTAGGTTTGTTGATACGAGCTTACGACGTTGAGTAAGCGAGTTGGTGAGCTAGTTATACGATATCCTTTTTTCTGGTTTTTTTTATGGTTTTTTCTATCAGATTTTTTACTAGATATCTAAGCCTATGAAAGTCAACTGCTGAACATAGGCCTCCCCCATAGGTAGCCAAGTATAGGGGATGTCTGAAAACGTAGTAAACCTATGCTGCAGCAATATGGGTGTACGAATAGGTTGGCTCGGCCGGGGAAGAACCACGCTTTCACATAATACCAGCGTAAAATAACAGCTTAATGCTGTTATTATGGTAAGTGTAGAGAACCGGAGACCCTTTTTACTAGAAACGAGGTATTCTATCTGACAATTAATTAATTTGCATTTGCATTTCTTTATTATTTCCATCTTCTGGTTTTTTTTACCTCTGTCGCCCCTTACGACACCCACGGGATAATAAGGGGTAGTGGATATTCTTACACCGCCACTATACGGTGAAGTGACATAAGTTGACATTGTACGTGGTAGAGCCACGTCATAGCTACATTATGGTTGTATCACGTTTGGGTCGCCTCGACGGGGAAAGGATTACACTTTAAGCGAATACCAGCATGAAATAGCATTTTTATGCTGCTGTGTTACGTATCGTGAGTGTAAAGAACCAGAGACCATTTTTACTGGAAACGAGATATTCCATCTTTGTCCTCGGGGATTGATTGACACAGAGGTTGATAACGCAATCACCATTTTGATTCTTAATCGAGGATGGATGTCTACACATCATTAGATGTATTGTGATTGAGTGTTGGTGAGGGGTGTCCCCTCTTCCTACCGCTGCAGTCGAGGGGGAGTCGCGGAGGAAGAGAAGAGTTGGTATGGCGATGCGCCACTCGCCCTATCCGCGACCATGGCGGGGCCGCACCGTTGATGCGGTGGTGGTGGGGCTGCGGGGGGAGAGGAGTGTCGGTATTGCAAAGCGCCGCTCTCTCTACCCTCCGCACCTGAATTTTGGTTAACGGCGGAGCCATCGACTAGATCCGCCGCTGGGGTCAGGAAGGCCAGTGCTTCTGAGTGCTCGTTTTTCCTGGCCCCATGGTTTTCGCGCATCGGACACGGGGGCATCTGTTGTGTAGTTGAAGTAGGAGGCCGCGAAAGAATGCGGGCATTGTGTTCTGGTGAAGAGCTCGCATAAAACCCGGTCTGACATTTTTTTAAATAATAGATTACAATGTATTTATTGTACACATAAATATGCGATAAATAAACGATAAATGGAAATGATAAATTACTGTAGTATGAGTAAAATAGTTCACTTTTATATTCTGTCAGTTTCTAATTTATTTGAGGAATTATTAATCAAATGAAACTTGATAAAAGATAAATTAATTTTAATCTGGCAGCCCTTAATGTAAAAGAAAGCAGCGGACATGTTCGTATACCTTTCTCGTAACATACAGTACAAACGATTTGCCGTCATTGCCTAATTTTGCAGTTGGATTGAGATGTCCAAAAATTTTAAGCTGCTGGTTGTTATTTACACTTTTCTCATAGTTGAGATATAAAATTTACATTTATATTCTTATTTCATCTACATTCGTCAGCCTCTGAGCCGATATATAAATGCAAGAAACTTTGTTTTAATCGCCCCATTTGACTAACATACCTTTTTATAGAAGAGGGGCAAAGGAGCATGCGGCTCACCTGATGGTAAGTCTCGACTGCCGCCCATGAACAACTATAATGCCAGGAGAATTGCAGGTGCATTGCCAGCCTTTTAAAAAGGAGTAAGCTCGTTTTTTGAAGGCCCCTAAGTCATATAGGTCCGGAAAAATCGTCATTAGTAAACGATTGCTAATGAAATTGTTGATATTAATTTCCATCAGGATATGTTAAGTCTATAAATGTGAAGTGAATGTTTCATTAACTGTCGAAGACACCAGGTAGGTATCTTGTACGACACCCACAGAATGTTGGTTTCTCGAACGATGTCGACATTCTGTAGTTTTATATTTGACAATAAAAAAATATTGGCCAACACTAAGAGAAACAAATTTAAAAATGTTTTAACTTTTGTTTGCAAAGTAAATAAAATTTGAAATTCGAGCACCATTAGTGATGCGCCACAGTTAGGAACACTTGTTTTATCACTCGTTAGTCCGACTCCATTTGTTTGCCGCAACGCGACCTAATCCCGGGCTTGTCCCGGGATAATCCTGGCTCACGAATCATGACACTATTGTTGTAAGTGTGAAACCGACACAAATAGGCCTACGGCTAACGTATAACGTCCCTAGTTGGACCCTTGACATAGTGCGAAGTAAAGCAATTTGAACGTTTCTACTATAAACTTGTAGTTTACTTTTAGGTGGGGGCACTTTTAGATGCAATAAAGCCAAATAAAAGTTCCCTTTAAAATCTCTCTTGCATAATATAGATTCAGTTCGACTCTAAATTTATTGGTTTAAAGTTCATTTTGTCTTGTAATATGTTAGATGTCATAAAACATTTTGGTGTATAATGCCAGTATTATTCAAGAACAAGGGATGTGTATAACACTTAGCGAATTTTTATTTGTAAATGTTCATTGTGCGTACTTAATAACGAGATTATTATTTGGCGCGGGATATTTAGGGTCGGTTTGATCAAATATTGGCGCTGTTTAATGAAGCGCTGTATTCGCTTTCCACAAGTTTGGCATATGTTATTGTTTATTCACATTCATTTGTATACATTAACACACCTCTATCTTCTAGGAAGAAATTTTGCCATACTTCAGTGTGCGGAAATCAATCTACAAAAACACTACGTTAACCATATAATCTATATTAACTCTGATAGTCAAGCAGCACTTCTAGCGCTGAGATCAAACTTGGTGAACTCGAAGCTAGTTGGAGACTGCGTGAACCGTCTAAACGCACTGGGAGGTAGCAACAAGGTCGTTTTAAGATGGTTTCCGGGTCACGCGGGTATTGTAGGCAATGAAACTGCCGACAAGCTCGTACGGGAGGGTTCAAAGAGTACACAATTTGGACCCGATCCATTTTGTGGAATCTCAAAAAGTCTCGCCCGATTGATCCTGGAAACTCTTTACCACAATAAATTACTTAAGATCTGGTCTGATACACCAGGTTTAAAACATTCTGAAACCTTAATCCAGGCTTTCGATCGTATATTCGGTTCGGAAACTCTGAAATTAGGTAAAAATAAATTGCGCGTTCTGGTAACAGCCCTGACTGGACACTGTTGTCTTAAAAAGCACATGTCCATCCTGGGACTAAGCAACTCAAGGATGAGCCGGTTTTGCTTCCTAGAGGAGGAAACGCCTTTACACATCCAGACAAATTGCGGACCTTTAATGAGCAAATACAGCACTCATCTAGGAAACTATGTACTTCGCCCAGAAGAAGTGAAATTACTCACAGCTAAGCAACTCCTTCTATTCATTGAGGACGTAGGGCTTAGCAGTGAACTGTAGACATAGCAGCGATCATATTAGATAATGGTCTCTGTAGACCTGCATAGCTGCTCGTACATAATAAAAAATACATTAACACAATTTGTAGCTTCATAGCACATATTAATTAAATATTAAATAAAATTGATATATTTTGTTACATCACCAGTTTCTTTACGTAAACATAATATAATATTTTTTTAAATAAATACTAACTAAGTTGTCTAGAACTCATCAGCGACTTGTTTCTTATCATTTTATATATTAACTAATTGATGGCAAATAATTTAACATAACACAAACTCTTACACCAGTCACCCAGGGAAGGGGGGGGGGGGGTTAGGGTCTACTGACTTCCATTTGTCACGATCTCGATTTGTCGATACACCTCTCTCGCTGTTTTGTCACTCTTTCCGCATTAATTATTTCTACCACCGAAGCATTCCTTTCTTCTTGAAAACCATAATTTTCCCTTATTCCCTCTCACCCTATCATTTAGAGACAGCCCTACCATACTTCATAATGACCGCATTTTTTCAGTATTGATTTTACTCTCATGACCCTTCTGCCACATTATTACAGTGATCTTTGTGATTTATATATTGTTTTAACATAATGTATAATAATATAAATAATTAAATATAGTATATATTTGTAAACTATAGTATATAAAACAGACCGAACTGGAAACTATAGGTATTAGCAGTACATATAGAATTAAGACACTATTAGCATAGTATGTATCATGCAAAGTGATCGAATAAGGTTAAAACGCCAGTCTCGCATCACTATAATGTGCTTTATTTATTTTATAGGATAGGGTGGACCATCAGGTGGGCTGTGTGCTCGTTGGTCACCCTATCCTATAAAAAAGGGTGACAAACGAGGACACAGTCCACCTGATGGTAGTGGTTGCTGTAGCACATAGAAATCTACATATATCCTCAAATAAAGAATCAAAATGCAGATGCGTCGTCACCCGTGAGGACTAAGATGGAATGCCTCTTTTACAGTAAAATGTTCTCAGATTTTTTACACTCACCATACGAAACACAGCAGTGTCAAGCTGCCATTTTACGCTGGTATTTTGTGAGAGCGTGGTGCGTCTCCGGTCGAGCCGACCCATTCGGGCTACAACTATACTACTAATACAGCTGCAGCATGGCTCTACCACGTATAAAATTTAAAGGTGATACATTAAAAACTGCAATGGCAGTAAGTAAAAGGCTATATAATTGTAAGTCATAGCGATGCAGCTGTGAAGGTATTATGCAAACAACCACTAAAGTCTATTGGTCGTAACGTCAACGGTCCGCGTTAGTGTTACTTGCCTCGGCCTACTCTTTTAAAAATCTCCTTTACACGTCACGATAATCTTCCTTCAAAATATTTCCGTAGAGCTTCGAACGCGTAGGGCTGCTCGGTATTGTAAAAATGTGAACAGAAGTCGCGTCGTGTCGCAGTGCAATATTCGAGTTGTAAACAATGCGTCGTCACTAATCCATATGACAGGCGGTAAATACGAGTTATTATGTATACTGTTTTCTACCTATATTTCGGGTCTTATAGTTTCGAAGAACTGATAACTGACTGGGAAAAAAGATTCTTATGTGGTAACTGACAACTGTCCTTCACTGCTGGCCGGATGAGGAAGCTCAAGGTCGCTCAGCAAGTTATGGAGGGAACTATGCTCGGAGTTTCTCTGCGTGATAAACTTAGAAAAATAGGATATCTTCAGTAGAAACAGAGTGACCGACATAGGCCAACAGATAAGTAAGCTGAAGTGGCAATGGGCCGGCCATATAGTTCGAAGAACCGACGACCAATGGAGAAAAAAGGTTCTCGAGGGGCGGCCTCGTACCGGCGGACGAAGGGTAGGGCGTTCCCGCCACTAGATGGAGTGACGACCTGGTAAGACATGCAGGAAGTCGATGGATGCAGGTGGCTCAGGACCGTGCTCTGTGGCATTCTTCGGGGGAGGCCTATGTTCAGCAGTGGACTTGTGAAAGGCTTAAATGATGATGAACCAACAACCGACTGGGAAGAAAGATTCTTGTGTGTTATCTTTGTACCGGTACGTGTAGTGTAAGCAACGCAAGAAGTCGATGTTCGGGATAATGTTTTGTGGCATCCCTTGGTGAATCGCTGTTATGATGACGATGATGATGATAACGTACACTGTATGACTGTGGCAAAGATAATTCATATGCGATTGCATGTTCGATATTTAACTGATTATGATAATATTTGCGAGCGTATTCTCTTAGCCGCAGTTATACAGTGTACGTTACCCTCATCTTCCGTGGGTTCCATGAGAAGTGATAGAGGGAAATAAAACAGGAGATGGGCAGCAGCATCTTTCTAATAACAACTTAATTTAATAAATAACTGCGGTTGCCATACCCACCTACTAAGCTTGGTAACTTTGGAATTATCCCACCAATGAGGCAATCTATGGGAGAGGCCTATGTGTAACTTATCTAATCTGTGCCTCTGTTCAGCAGTTGACTTTTGACTGTAATACATGGGTGAATGAAAAAAAAAAACAGCTGGCACCTATTGGTAAGTGAGTAACTACAGCCAATAAACACCGGACGTATACTTTAATTAAAGAATATTATAAAGGCTAAAGCAGATGCATTGTCATCCCCTAAGATATCTAATATATATATATATATATATATATATATATATATATATATATATATATATATATGTGTGTGTGTGCGCGTGTGTGTGTGTGTGTGTGCGTGCGTGTGTGTGTGTGTGTGTGTGTGTGTGTGTGTGTGTGTGTGTGTGTGTGTGTGTGTGTGTGTGTGTGTGTGTGTGTGTGTATGTATGTATATATACGCTTTAGACTTGGTAGCAAGCGAGCACCCGACTTCGATGCCAGCTTGGGCTGAGATTATTAATCCCCTTTTTAAATACTGATTTACCTTGGTGGTTAAAGAAAACATCGTGAGGGAATCTTCAAATCTGAGAAATTGCAAACGTTTTGAGAACTTGATTTTTGTATTGTATTGTATATACTTTATTGTACACCACACATATACAACAAAGAAATACAGTACAGAGAAAACTTAATATATACGTATGTACAATAAGGCGGTCTTATCGCTAAAGAGCGATCTCTTCCAGACAACCTTTGGGCTAAAGAGAAACTGGAATTAAGAACAGTAGGAGGTGGTGCGTTTTATGTTACACTTACATACTAATATCTAAATAAACTAAACTATATTTTGTTAAAATACCACAATAATACATAAAAAATAATAATAAAATAAACATACATATTAATAAATAGGTATATATATATAGATATATACACATACATATATATACATAGATAATAAATAAATAAATACAAAACAAAGAGGAAAAAAAAAATTTTGATTGAGATTTAACGTTACTTTACTTTCCTATTTTACCGTGTGGGGAAAGTATGTAATGTATATGTAATTTTCTGTTATAGTTAAATCTTATCGAAATCGTTTCGTCAGGTAGCGGGAGAAGTTCAAGACGTACTCGATAACCGTTCCATAATTATCGCCAATACGAAGTTTGACGACACCCGTGGGTATCGTGTGCACGCGACACGCCCGACTGTTACAGGTACGAAATGGAGGCCGCTTTAATACCATGTAAATTTATATTTATTCGTTACAAAGCGATAAATGTAGCCAGCCATTACTTGAATTGCTTACGTTTTGGTTGTGTATTTATATTACATACAATATATAATAACGGTAAGCGCCTGTGATAATATAACCGCAAAGTTTCATTACTGAATGTATCGATTAATTTTAGAATTTTAGGTGCATAAGAATAATTAATAATAAGTCAAAATATACACCAGAAAGCGACAAATTAACAAGTTTACATACAAATGAGTTTTGGTACATAAATAACGAAGTTTAAGCGGAAAAAGAGTTTCTAAATAGATCTTTTATGTCAGAATTCTTACATAGAAGTACCTACTACCTACTCATAATACATTTTAATTGGCTGAGAGGTATTTAAGAGGCTTAAGATATACAACAAATCTTTCAATAAATGTTATTTTTTTAATATTCTAACTTCCGCTATATATTTCCTAATACGTGTAATACATTGAGTCAGCAGAAACAGAAACAGCCAGGTTTCCTGCACATGAGCATTGGAACCAGAACATGTCAATCACCAAATTTGCATTAATACAACATTTTTTTAAGAACGGGTGAATTGGAATTTATTTAAAAATTGGCTGTACCTAATACAAAGAGTCTAAATGGCTTTGTTCTGTTCGTCACTCCTGGTAGATCATTAAAACTCCTAAAATTAATGATCGAGTGAAATAAAAATTTACTAATATCTAAATAACATTCACGTCGCAGCTATATTCTTCTGGTCTGAAATTTAAGCGATGAAAATATAACATATTTATACATTTAATAATGTCCTCCAGACAGAATTTCGGTCACGGCGCAAGCAATTTCCTCATTGCCTGATGGGACTGCAATTCACCATAGAGTATAATATATTATAATGCAATGACCCATAGATGGGCGGAGGCAGTAGAGTCCAATGGGGAGGCGTTGGCCGTTAGTTTGGACATTGCGAAGGCCTTCGATCGGGTTTGGCACAAAGCGCTTCTTTCGAAGCTCCCTTCCTGTGGGCTTCCCGAGAAATTGTGTAATTGGATCACCAGCTTCCTTGCAGATCGGAGCATCAAGGTCGTTGTAGACGGTGCATGCTCCGACTACAAGCCTATTAACGCTGGTGTTCCACAAGGCTGTGTGCTATCACCAACGCTGTTTCTTCTGCATATCAATTATATGTTGCTAACTGGTAGCATTCATTGCTATGCGGATGACAGCACTGGTGATGCTCTATACACCGGCCGTGCCAATATCTCTCGGGAAAACGTCACCGAGTACCGGAACAAACTTGTGTCTGAAGTCGAGTCTTTGCTGAACAAAGTCTCGGATTGGGGGCGACTAAATCTAGTCCAGTTTAATCCTCAGAAGACACAAGTTTGCGCGTTTACCGCTAAAAAGAACCCCTTTGTCGTGTCTCCTCAGTTTCAAGGCATTCCCCTTCTTGCCTCAGCCAGTATCGGAGTCCTCGGCGTCGACATATCGAGTGACGTGCAGTTTCATGATCACTTGGGAGTGAAGACCAAATTGGCCTCTAAAAAGCTTGACGTGCTCAGCAAAGCGGGACAGTATTTCATGCCAGCACACCGCCTGCAACTTTACAAGGCGCAGGTTCGGCCTCACATGGAATACTGTTCCCATCTCTGGGCAGGGGCTCCCCAGTGCCAGCTCCTTCCACTTGACCGCAACCAGCGCGGAGCGGCTCGAATTATCAACGACCGGGTCCTTTCCGAACGGCTCGATTCATTGGCACTGCGAAGAGATGTTGCATCCCTTTGCATTTTCTTTCGCATCTGCCACGGGGAGTGCTCTGAGGAATTGTTCGGATTAATCCCAGCAGCCATCCCGGCAATGCATCTGCAATTCCCTCCCTGGTGTTGCAGTTGTTCATGGGCGGCGGTAGTCACTTACCATCAGGTGAGCCGCATGCTCGATTGCCCCCTTTCCTATAAAAAAAAATAGAGGCCAGGCGCAGGACCAACGGACCAACTTTTTCATGTTTTCCGAGACACGGTGGTGAAACACCGCCAACTTCCTGGCTCCAGTCTGATACTGAGAACGAAAAACGAACGAACCACCCAATAATTCTGTCTCGACCCAGGACTCGAACCAATGTTCAGCGGTCGCGCAAACGCGCATTGCACTATGTGCACGACTGTGATATTGACTTTAGGTACTTCTAATTGTCGTATCAAAGTATTTGCCTCTTTTGTTGCTACGTTTGTTATTGAAATAGCTATACATATCAATAATATAGCGAGGTCCTAAATAACTCACGTTGTTTAAACCATAAAGTAAATCACACAGCTCGCATTGCATGTCAGTGCGCCGTATCGTCGTCTCCCACGGGACTCGCTTACCATCAATTATTCCTACTGGGTATTTAGCTTTCCACGCGAAGTGTAAGTATGGTCAAATTGTCAGCATATGTCTTCATTTACATTCAATAGTAGCTGCTGATGCATTAAAGTTTTACATGATGACTTCTAAATTTGTACAAACAGTGACCAAATCAATAAATGTTCTTGCAAAAATAAAACTTGTTGCTCGTTGCATAAAAATAGCGTGAACTTTTACAGCAAAAACTTCAGTTTATTTAACTTTATTGATATGACAATTATATTTTTTATACTTTTTAAATAATTGAACTTTAAAAAGGTAAAACTGACATTAAAAACAAAAAAGAAAACAATTCCATATATCAGTTTCCGAAGTTGGATGGTAATATATGGAAATTGTTTTTGATATATAGGTTTTAATATATTTTCCTTTATGAATCTACTGGAAAATATTTCAGAAAATTATGGAATAAGTATTGTACGAACTCAATATAAGACTGTTTCTGTATCTTGTTGTGTGTACATAAATAAATAAATGAGTAAAAAGTCCGTGCTAAGACAGTGTGAGCCCCGAATTTAGAAGTTATTAAATGGAAACTATTTTTAAGTCATTTTTACTTTTTTTTTAAGTTTAATTATTTTACCCTTATAATTGGACTTGGTAATAGCACAAGTTCAAGGTACCAAAATGTCATTTAAATAGTTAGATCAATAAAAACTTCATCTCCTATCTTTCGCACTTGTAGGACATTATCTAATAATAAAATAATCATTAAAATAGGTACAGCCGCTTTCGAGAAATCTTTGAACAAGATATATAAAAACATTCACGTCAAATTATAGTAATATAGTTTTTGGAATCGAAAAGAACATAACTACAAAAAAAAAAACAAAATGGAATATAATTGTCAAACTTTACAGTAACCGTCATTCACGTGCCTAGAAAATATGTACATATTAAACAAATTTCCAGATAGAAAGTATCTCAGTCCAAAAAGGTGGGTATTCAATATCACATTTCCAATATTTATCATAACGTATAAAAAAACGTTTCTGCTAAAATACCGAACGGAATATAAAGTAGCCCGCGACGGGAATGATTGATTTCTTATAGCGTAGAGGTGTCACATAAAATATTGATGTCATGTCATAAAACGGGCCCTCCAGTTCCTAGTTGACCATCAAAGCACTTTGCATGAATTTTCTGCTTCCACGCAACTTGATTCTCAAGGGTGGCTAGGTTACGTTTTCGGCCTTACAGTATATAGTTTCGGGGAATTTTTTCTAGAGTAATACGAGTATTAACGTTTATCAAGCAGCAAATATGGAAAAGATAAGTAATAGTAGAGATCCAAAAATCCTCTATATAAATAAAAATAATAATTGGCAGGCATGACTGTTAAATCTTTATATTAAAATTAAAAATATAAAATATATAATGCTTTAAATATTATTAACATTTTAAAATTTATTATTATTTTATATTAAAGTTTTAAAACTTATTTCGACAGACATTAATTTCCAGATTCTCCTTTTATAAAGCATGGTGTGATAAACGATGCATAGTGTTAATTATATTAGCAGTTTTGTAATGACTCTACATTTTGTAATTGACTCCTTATATTAATTACAAAAGATTTATAAAGTCAATTATATTTATTATAAAAGCGGGCGTGGGTACGATCCTACTAATTGAGTTTCATTATTAAACAAAATAAAAAAAATCAATTGAAAATAATATTTCAATTTTAAAAATATTGGTCTTGAACCAATTAGCAATAAATGTGAAATATTTTTTCCAGTAATACTTTAATTCCAATCATGTTTCTCCAGGAATAAAAACTATCAGTACGGAATCACTATACCGGCTAGGTGCCCCGTGGTTTTTCGATAGTATTAAACCTGTTTTAAAAACAAAATTTGATCAGTTTTTAAACCACGTTGATAAATTGTATAAATTAAACATAGCTACTTTTTAAAATTTTAAAATATTGTCTTCTTGTACCTAGTTTTACATACTTACTCCGCTCGAGTCCAGTCTGGAAACGTTCGGATATTTTACAAGATATTGATAATAATCTTAAAATAGCTATAGAAAAAATTCTAAATTTAACTTTAAATACAACAGCCTGGACTCAAGCTACTTTACCTATAAAATTTGGTGGCATTGGTGTGAGAAATCTTTCAAGCGTTGCATTGCCTGGTTTCCTTGCTTCCGTGCATAGTGTCAGTGACTTATGTAAAATAATTTTAAATAATAAAGTAGACCTGTGCTTTGCTATGAAAGCAGAGCAGACATGGCAAACGCTCTGTCCCGGTGAAAATGTCCCGATTGAAGTTAACCAACAAAAATAGTGGGATATTCAGTTGGTACAGGGCGTCCAGAAAGATTTGTTTCATAATTTTCATAGTGACCTAGATAAGGCACGGCTTCTAGCTGTTTTGACTAAGGAATCTAGTCACTTTTTTGTAACCGCTCTACCATCAAGTAATCTCGGCTCATTACTTGATGGGCAAAACTTGCGCATTGCCGTAGGAATCCGACTAGGAGCGGTGATTTGTCAACCCCATCAGTGCTCCTGTGGTAGCAGCGTCGACAAGTTGGGGCTCTACGGACTTTCATGTAAGAAAAGTGCTGGCAGGTTTTCACGACACAGTTCTATGAACGTTGAATTTTCTTGTCTCTATAAATGTTCTTGGGAGAGAAGTAAAGCCCTAGTGTGGGATGCTACTTGCATAGACATTAATGTAGTCAAGTGGCGTGATACATACTCTGAGGAATTTCTCCTACAATGCGGCGTGAGGCAGGGAGGGCTAACATCGCCTATGCTTTTTAATCTGTATGTTAATCAGCTGATTGAGGAGCTTAGAAGCACCAGACTGGGTTGCCACATTGGTTCTGAATGCTTTAATAACTTGAGTTATGCTGATGATATGGTGCTGCTGAGTCCCTCGATAGGTACGCTGCGTGCACTACTCCAGATATGTGAGAAATATGCGATGGATCATAACCTATTGTACAACACCAACAAGTCTGTTTGTTTGCTTTTTAAGAGTGGTAGGGTTCAACCTCATATCCCCCCATTGTATTTGTGTAATTCACAATTAGAGTGGGTAACGACGTTTAAATACCTGGGTCATATTGTTACTCAGGATCTGTGTGATGGTTCCGATATGGACCGCGAGCGACGTTCCTTGTCAGTGCGTGCCAACATGATAGCTAGACGCTTTCAAAAGTGTTCTTATACCTCAAAGCTGGCGTTGTTTTCAGCTTACTGTCAGCCACTTTACACTCCTCAGCTGTGGACGAATTACACTAAAGAGGAATATCGCAGACTGAAGGTGCAGTATAATGATTCGTTCCGCGTGTTGTTCCGTCAGCCACGATACTGTAGCGCGTCCCAGATGTTCGCAGAGGCCCGTGTCGTTGGTTTGGATGCGTTGTTCCGTCACCGTATCGCGCGATTTAGAAGTTTTGTTTTTGGGTCGCAGAATAATCTCATCAAAATTATTTGTAATATTTATGCATGTAGTGAAATTTTTAGTAGGTGGTCAAATTTATTAAAATCTTAATAATAAAATGTAATAATTCATTGATTAACCAATAATTATAATTAAAATTTAAGGTATAGTGTAATAAAAAAAAATAATAATTTTATAATGGATCTGTGTTGTCTGTATCAAATAAATTATTATTATTATTATTATACTTTCTGTTTAGTATTCTCTCGTTTCCGAGGTATTATACCTTTTTCGCGGGCTGTTAGCCAAACGAACTCGGTTGAATGTTTAATCTTTAGACAGAAACTTACGGACTATTCTACACGTATTCAATATTACTGCTTTCTGCAGTAATATAAAGGTAAGTTTATGGATGTCTAGATCCTTTAAGCTAGAAAAAAGTGAACGGGGAATGACGCCAGTTGCTGATATTATAATAGGTACAGTTTTTACAGTTTTTACTTTCCACTGGGATTTTATTTCGATGGATAAATCAGTGTACTTGGCTATTTTTTCATTATAGGTGGAAGTCAAATTGTGAGTATTCGGTATAGCAATATCTATAAGATAAACTGATTCGTTTTTTTTGTCATGTAGCGTAATATCCGGTCTATTATAATGCACGGTCTTATCAGTTAATATAGTTCTGTCCCAGTAGAGTTTGAATTCACGGGAGTCAAGTATGATTTCGGGCTTGTATTTATAATATGCTATTTTTACATCTATAAGTTTATATTTATATGCGAGGTACTGATGAATAATGGCAGCTACTTGGTCGTGTCTGTGTTTATAGTCTTATTATTATTATTATAGACACTCTGGCGATCTCTCATCTCAGGGTACCTCGTTTAGAGCCGGGGTGGTATCATAGGCAGTTGTACTGAATACGTGGCGCAAATATGAGTTTCTGAGAGATGACTATCGGTCCGTGGGGTCCACGTGCGGTGAAGTTTCTAAAGGAACTCCATCCGCGGCTGGCCGTTGCTGCTGGTGATAAGAGGGCTGGGTCTTTTCTCGCTCAAAGGCTCAGTATAGCCATTCAGCGGGGAAACGCAGTCAGCGTTCTTGGCACGATACCTTGGGGAGTAGGACTATATGATAATTAAGATTCTAGTTTTAGTTTTGTTTATTATTATAATTTTTAATATTGTATATTTAAATATTGAAATGGAAACTAAATCAGGTAGCCTAACTAAATCAGTAGTCTATTTATTAATTATGAAATGGTTTAATAGTAGGGTTAGAGTTCAGCTACGTACAAAACTAAAAACATACGAAAGAACCACGTATACAACATACAAAGGCATTCTCTTTAATATTTTTTTTTAATAGAGACCAATAACTGGGCACAGGAACTTAAAACATGAAGATATGTTGACATTTGGACTTTTAAATAGCAGATCCAATTCAAATTCCAAATGGTAAGTTAATAAATTTAAGAAATTTAAATATACAAATAAGAATACATATAATATGTTTAAAATTGAATTCTTTAAATACATATTATAATCTTTTGTCTGATATACAAAATTGTACCACGTAATCTGACATAGCATGAATCTATTCAAAATTAATTACTTTAGTCTCCTGTAACATTTATTTTATGTATGTATGTATGTAATTTTTTGATTAAACTCCAATATTCCTCTAGATGTGAAATATAAAACAAAAAACCAATGTAAATACTCTACTATGACACCGATTACGAAATAAATAAACTAAGGAAATTGTGTGTGTAAAATAGGTGATTTTTATTAAATAAAGCTATTTATTTTACAATTTATTACTCCATAACAGCAACAAAACATTGTAAAATCAAATAATTTCTTTAAAATTATGTCACAAATATGTGACATAATATATGTCAGTTTTTATCTATAATATATTATTTATTTTTGCTCGTGTCATTTGATTCATACATTTTCATATTGAAACGTATTACCTTTGACGCGGGAGAGTGGAAATAAATTTTATCGTCCTATCACTTAGTATTGAATAGCTAGTCATAAATATACCAAGGTTTGTCGTATTTATGACAAAGTATAAAATTTCTACGCGATCGTGTCTTTTTACTGCAGTAATCACTTTTCATTGGCATAATATTAGAATAATATCCTGCTTTCGAGATAAAAGATAAAGACGTATTTTTTTTTAATACTGAAGAAAGGGTGATCACGCAATCCGCCTGAAGGTAAGGGGACGCTGTGGCCCATAGATAGATACTATAGATATATCCTTACTAAGAACCAAGATGCATTGTCACTCTTAAGGGCTGATGATATGGTACGAAAAAATGACCACGATTAAGAAAGGAATGCTTCGGAGGTTTGGACACGTAGAAATAATACATGTTAACGATATATTAAAGATGGGCCAAATTAAGAATATCCTTTACTGACGAGCATGTATGCGTAGGTACGTATATGGATGTGAAAGAAACGACAGTGGTATGTGAGTGTTCACGCAAAAGCGTTAGTGTCAGGCATCGACGTTAGATGGCACTCGGCTCGGTCGATACGGAATGACGTTTGTGTGTGTTGAACGTCCGAGTTGACTGAACGGTGGGAGTCGAGAGCGAAAGATTAGAAGTCTTCTTTGCGTCGAAAGAGAAGGCAGTCCATTTGGTTTGGGAGCTCTTAGATCTGATTTTATGTTAGGCGCGTATAGTGAATATACCACTGGGAATGGTGGCGCGTGTTGAGAGTTTACCCGGGACTTTAGGTTTAACGCAGAATCTGTATAAGTGGATTCGACTGTATTAGTTACTAGTGCGGTAGTTAATATTCTAGAAATAACGGTGACCTTTGACCCGTACGTTCTGTGTTCATTTTCGCGAGTAAATCGTAACAAAGGAAGAAAGTGACTGCGGAAGGCGACCTTAGCTTGGAGAGGAGCTGAGGGCCGAACTGCTGCAGGGGGAACGGTCAAATAAGGTCAACAACACTACCAGCCACACCCAAATACACATCACTGACCTTTACTTCCTAGCACAATACACCCACACGAGACCTGACCGAATCCTGAGGGACCAGTCGCCTTGAATAGAGGTAGGTAAGCTCTGTACAATAATTGTAACGCTCCCCCCGGATTATTTAGTGTAATTAGACTTTTAACCCGTGGCGTGAGGACGCCCGACCAGCATCTGCCTGTAGCTTCTTCGTCTATGGGCCGCGAAGGATTCTACTCCTGGGATAGGCAGCTGCCGGCCGTAACATTTGGTAGCAGAACGCGGTGCTGGGATCGATTCCCGGTCGATCCACCGACCATAGTATTTGATAAAAATTAAATAATTTTGGTGGCAGGGAGCGTTGGGTTGATTGGTTTAATTTTGTGTCTACAATCACGCCCGTCCGTAATACGTAAAAATATTTTTTTTTATTATATACGTAATAATAAAATTCCTTTCTTTGTTAGCTTGCTTTGTTGTTTGCGGGTAAATTTGAAAAGCCACGCCCGGTTTAGCGCGCAAGCGGGAGATTGCGTCATGTAGGTAGATGGTTATTTTTACGTAATCGGTTAATTATCGTTGTCGGATGGTTGTAGTGTGTTACTTATCGAAGGGTCGATTTCCGAGCAAGGCATTTTTTGTTGATGTGTATCTTCGTTATGTATCTTTCGTATTGTAATTTGTATTTGAACTAAAGAGTGGTAATTTGTATTTACGTAATTTGAATTTAACTTGATTTGATCGCACTAGTATTTGTTATTGTTAATTTGATTTGCCTTTTCTTTTGTACTAACTTGTGTTTGATTTAATAAATAGCGGTTCTTATTTGTGTAATTTCTATTCAACTCGATTTGATAGGAACTGCATTGGTTAGCTGTTAATTTTTTTGTATTTTTTATTTGTTATTTTTGTAATTGTGCTCGAGCGGCGTCGTAATTTGTATTTAGTAGTGATGTCCTCGCCCAAGATGCTAATCCGTTGCCTGCGGACTGAGTTACGCTGGGCCACCAGCGCCCATGCTTTGATAGGTCGACCGGATAGGGTCCATAATTTGATGAAGCGGTTCGAGCAGGTCGATGCTCGAAGGGCTGCAGTGGAGGAGGCTTACGCTGAGCTCGAGGATTCGGATGTGGAAAAGGGAGTCCTGGACTCCTGCTTCGCAGACTACGAGCAGTTCTTGTGGCTCACGGACGAGTTGATCGAGGCTGAAGGCAGGTATGCCGAAGAGGCGCGTGAAGCTCGGACGAGTGGCCTGCCCGAGTCCGTTCGGAAGCAGCCTCAGCCGGAGCTGTTGGGACGACTCCCAACTCTGGACTTGCCAAAGTTCTCCGGGGTCCTTTCCGAGCGGCTGACCTTCGTTGGTCTTTTCGACGGCCTAGTGGACGCCCGGAGTGACTTGACTCCGAGCCAGAAGATGGCGTACCTCTTGGCCTCACTGGAGGGGGAGGCCCTGGGCGTTGTCAGCCATTTGAGCTTGTCGGACGACGCCTACCAGACTGCTCGGGACCTCCTAGCCAGAAGATACGCCAACGTCCGGCGAATTGCGGACGAACATGTTAAGCAGCTTCTGAGCCTCCCGCTGCTGAGTGACCGGGCCAGACTACGTCCGGACCTGTTGGATCCAGTCTTGGTGGCCTGTAATATGTTGAGGCGGCTGGATTTACCAGTGGGCGAATGGGCCTTCTTGTTGCTCCGCATCGTGCTGTCCCGTCTACCTCTTGACCTTCAAATGCATTTTGAGGAGAGGTACGGCGGGGACGAGGCCTCCTATATTCCGCCCTTTTATGACCTGCTGCGGTTTTTGGAGGAGCAGTGCCGACAGATCGAGCACGCGGCGGGCACCGTCGACGACTTACGAGCCGTGCCCAGTGAGAGGCGAATTCCGCCGGGCAAGTCGTCGTCAACCCCCCCCCTGCCCCTATTGTCGAGCATCTGATCACCGGGTAACGTCTTGCCCAAAATTATTAAGTAAGCCAGTTCCGGCGAGGCGAACTATCGCCAAGGAGCGCCGCTGGTGTTACTCCTGTTTGGAAGGGCACCTCCAGCGAGACTGTCCGCACCAGCGGCCCTGTCTGCATTGCCAGGGCAATCACCATGTCGTACTGTGCCTGGGTGCGAACGGCGTCTCCTCTCGGGGCGCTGCCAGGCCCTCGACCCCCACGGGCGGGGGCGCTCCGCCATGCCCGTTGACGGGCGACGCTCGGCTCCCGCCGGCTAGCCACCAGGCCCCTAGGTTTGAAAGGGGTCCCTCCCCCGACCAGTCGGGGGGTAATTCCCCCAGGGGCGGGGGTGTCATCACACCCCCTCAGCGTGCGGAGAGGAACTTCACGGCCACTCATCAGTCCGCTGGACCCTTATCGCTCCCGTTAGCTGAGTGGCCGCGACTGGTGTACCACTGTACCCCATTTGATGGAGGCGGCCCTAGCTAGCTGCCGCCTTAGCTCCCACCATGGCTGCCTCTACTGAGCCTTAAGCCGTCAACAGTCCACTTGTCAAGCTGTTCTGTTGCCGACGGCCTCAGTGAGGGCGTACAACCCGAGTGGCGACCGTTAGCGGTTGTCGGGTTCACGCGGTGTGGCCTCCACTTGGTGGTGGGAAGATTAGGGCCCCCTGGAGCATTGAATCACGCTCTCAAGGGGTATAGGATTTGGTTAGGTCGAGCACTTAGTTAAGAATTCTTTAAATTTAAATTAAAATGCTTTTGGGTTTTCCGCGAAATTCATATTGTAGCGGTTATGATTAAAAGAATTGAATTTAAAATACTCCTTTAAATGCTGCTGCATATGTTTTGTAAATACATTTGATCACTGCGTTTGTTGTTGCGCGGAAAATGGAGATTAAATTGTGTGCCCTTTTTGAATGCTTGGGCGTATGCTTGTAATTGTATTTGGTTGTCGCGCCTGTGCTGAAGGGAAGTTTGAATTCATTTGAAATTTGAATGGCGCTCTATTTTGAAAATTATGTATATGTTTGTGATAGTGTTTAATCATTTTGCTTTGTGATAAGGAAGATTGAAATTAGATAACCCTGTGGTTACCGAAGGAAATAGGAGTCAATTCTCTTTTGGTTTAGATTTTGTTGGCACTGTCTAAGATATTTATTTGAAATAAGAGATAGGGCTGTCCCTTACGTTTATTGTTTTGTTTACTTTGCCATTTGACACAGTTGACCTATGTGCATCGGTGATTACTTGTTTTAATTAATTCTGTAATTGAACATTGATTCTTTTGAAAAATTAGTTGAAATATGAGCATAGGATCACCTGCTAGGGACCATCTGTGCGTTTCGTTCAGCTCTCCACAGACGACGTTCATGGGGAATTTGGGGGTGCTCTCTGCACTGAAGCTTGAAGGTCCCTCTGGGCCGCTTCGTGTCGCGTCGCTGTTTGCAGACCTGATCCGGTCGAATTGCGGAACTAATCATAGGAGCGCAGATAGGTGTTTGAAGGAGGTCGTCTGACTTCTGTCTAGGAATAGGACTTATTTATGTGCTGCGATGTCCAGTAAGGGCATCCAGTTCAACTCTCCGGCTAGCCGTAAGCCGTAAGGGCTGCAATTTTGGGGCGTTGGTTAGTGTTGCAAGATCTGATTGGGTGCGTAAGGTGGCCTAGTTTGGTTGTAGATTCGATCTTGCAACTTGCCGTCGCGACCCTGTCCCGCTGACCGGTTTGCTCGCGGACCTAAATCCTTATGTCCGGGACGGGGGTTTGTTCACGCAAAAGCGTTAGTGTCAGGCATCGACGTTAGATGGCACTCGGCTCGGTCGATACGGAATGACGTTTGTGTGTGTTGAACGTCCGAGTTGACTGAACGGTGGGAGTCGAGAGCGAAAGATTAGAAGTCTTCTTTGCGTCGAAAGAGAAGGCAGTCCATTTGGTTTGGGAGCTCTTAGATCTGATTTTATGTTAGGCGCGTATAGTGAATATACCACTGGGAATGGTGGCGCGTGTTGAGAGTTTACCCGGGACTTTAGGTTTAACGCAGAATCTGTATAAGTGGATTCGACTGTATTAGTTACTAGTGCGGTAGTTAATATTCTAGAAATAACGGTGACCTTTGACCCGTACGTTCTGTGTTCATTTTCGCGAGTAAATCGTAACAAAGGAAGAAAGTGACTGCGGAAGGCGACCTTAGCTTGGAGAGGAGCTGAGGGCCGAACTGCTGCAGGGGGAACGGTCAAATAAGGTCAACAACACTACCAGCCACACCCAAATACACATCACTGACCTTTACTTCCTAGCACAATACACCCACACGAGACCTGACCGAATCCTGAGGGACCAGTCGCCTTGAATAGAGGTAGGTAAGCTCTGTACAATAATTGTAACGCTCCCCCCGGATTATTTAGTGTAATTAGACTTTTAACCCGTGGCGTGAGGACGCCCGACCAGCATCTGCCTGTAGCTTCTTCGTCTATGGGCCGCGAAGGATTCTACTCCTGGGATAGGCAGCTGCCGGCCGTAACAGTGAGTATCATACCAAATGGAAGTCCGTAGTCTCTGCCTACCCTTCTGGGTGAGAGGCTTGAGAGTTTATGTATGTATGAGTTGTCCCATTCGCGTTGCAGCTAGAATATAGCTACAGTAGATGAACATAGACTATAGACCCCTGACTCTAACCTCAATGAATAATCAACATGCTAGATGAATATGATAAAAAGGATTTTCGAATCTTGTACTCACCAATACGAACACAGCAATGTATTGTCACTATTTATTCTGTGAGATCGTGGACATTCGCCGGTTGGGAAGTTCGTCTAGTGCTACAGCCACAATACCGCTATAGCCTTTTTGCTAGATAATTTTAATTTTTTTATTAAATAAAAGGGATCTTTGTTATTTGAATCATGTATTTTCTTTATCCGTTGTCACATATTATGTACATATAATGGAAACCAGCAATTTAATTCCTCACCATATCTCCTTATTAAATTATTCATCATCATTATCATCATTACAGCTTTTCACAAGTCCACTACCGAACATATTAAGATATTGCAAATCAGTTACATATTAATGACTTAAGGTGCTGCAGCCTACTAACACGTTTTTCTAACTGTTGACCGTATGTGTATATAATTTAATTTATTTATTGTTTATTACGTATATACCAGTCCGCGTTATACCTTCAAAGTTTTCTAAAGACAAATACAAAAACATAATAACATTAATACAATTAATAAAAAAATGTAATAAATGTCTATCGATAGTCTAGGTTTGAAGTATAGTATTACGACAGTCCAGGGACAGAATACCGGCGTAAAATAGCAGCTTAATACTGCTGTGTTCCGTATGGTGAGTGTAGAGAACCGGGTAACCTTTTTACTGGATACCAGGCATTCCATCTCAGTCATTAGGGGTGACAATGTAAATACATTTTAATTCTTAATTGAGGATAAATAGAAATGTTTATGGGCTACAGCATCCACTTACCATCAGGTGTATGCTCGTTTGTCACCCTTATTCTATAAAAAAACAAGGAGTCTCCTCGTCGGCACAGTCTTCATGAAATTTGACATTTTCTGTCAAATTCAATACTTTTTATTCTCACTCGCATATTTCCACGGGGCTTCCTTATTGAAACAGATAGTTTAAACTTGATACTAATGATAAAATACTTACTGTAATAAGACGAAATATTATACAGTCTTTAAAACATAAGAATAACTAATAACAGTTAATCTCAATACAAATTTTGTATTGTGCAGTTTGTCTTCATTTCATTGTCGCTCCAGGAACGCACGCAGGATAATTCACCGAGGCAAAGTAACCCGCCGAGCGCAAAGAAACACGTGCTCGAATTCTATCACACGCACATTCTCCTACAACAATTCTATCAGCGCACGGCGGGCGTGGGGCGGTATTTGAATGCTCCCGGGCCTCCTGTAATTGATTCGTCGCATTGCCTTTTGAATTTCAATGGGAGCGATTAAACTGATATAAGTCAGTCGTGGTGAGTGGGGGTACGTCGTAAATCAAACCGCGGTGTGGTCGTACCTTTAAATTTAAATACCAAGTTGATAGAGATATTTGAATTTACCTTCATCTATATATATATGAGAAGAGTAAACTTCTCTCGTTTAAGAAATATATTTCTCATAAGAATGAAACAATAATTTGTCTGAGAACCACAAGATTGACTTATAATTTAAAATTAAAAATTCTGTACAACCGACTTCAATATAAATTATTAAGAATAACTCAAAAACTATTGGTCAGACCTTGATCAATATGGGACCCCATGTGAAACACCAGCTTTCAAATAAAAAAAGAATTCACCCACCAAAAGAGTTTAACCAGTAAAAAGATAGTAGGTAACACACATAAAAAAACCGGCCAAGTGCGAGTCGGACTCGCGCACCGAGGGTTCCGAACAAATCCGTAGGTATATAAGTTAAAAATTATTAAAAAAAATTATTATATGATGTAACTAAAAATGTATGCTTTTCGCAATTTTTCCCTTTATCTGTACTATAATACATTGCTTCGTATTACAAATTTCAAGATTCCGAGTTCACGGGAAGTACCCTGTAGGTTTTGATTCCCTTGCGAATATCGAAAATTTGCGACATAAACGGCTGTATCTTTTGATTGTGTTGACTTAGAATTTTTGATTTTTTCACATCTCCAAGGGACAGTAGACTTGAGTATTTGATATAAATTTCGGCTTGATACCTCCACGCGTTCCTGAGAAAAAGGGTCTTGACCGACAGACAGACAGACGGAAAACAAAGTGATCCTATAAGGATTCCGTTTTTTCCTTTTGAGGTACGGAACCCTAAAAACATACAGTCGAATTGAGTACCGGCTCCTTTTTGAAGTCGGTAGAAAATAGATAAGTGTATGTTTACATCTGAACAACTCCTGGAGCGACAATATTTGATCATTGAGTAATCATTATTGTAAGAACATTAACAATTACATATCAAATTCAAACTAACATTACATAAAAATGTGAGTAAGTTGAAAATTATAACATCGACAAATTCTAATGCACACTTTATAATATTATTATAACATTGGGTAGCAAATTTTTGGTCCATAAAGCAACATTGGCAGACGTACCGGACTTTTTGGTCATACTCGTATATATTTTGGTAACCTACGTATATGCTATAAGCCTAAAATAAAAATAATCATTGTAACAACTCGCAAACTGTTCCGCAACACTGCAGTGCTATTATGTAAATACTTGTGCCAAGATTACGACGTCTCGACCGGCAATAGGATATTATAATGGCTTCGGAGGCAGCTTGATGCGATTGGACCGGTGTAAGGGCGCGTAACTTAATACGCAACTTGGACGCCCCCAGTGGCAACTAGGGACGCTCTGTCTTCGACGTATCGATACGGTTCATCGGAATGTTATATTACTATTCGGTTTTATATTTATTATATTGGTTTTATGGTTATTATATTACGATAAGGTTCTAATACCGTATCGATCTCGAACTCGGGGTTTCTCTGCGTGATAAACTTAGAAATGAGGATATCCGCAGTAGAACCAAAGTAACCAACATAGCCCAACGGATTAGTAAGCTGAATTGGCAATGGGTTGGCTATATAGCTCGAAGAACCGACAACCGATGGGGACGCAAGGTTGTCGAGTGGCAGCCGGGTACCGGTAAGCGAAGTGTGAGGTGGCCCCCACTAGATGGAGTGACGACCTGGTAAGACATGCAGGAAGTCGATAGATGCAGGTGGTTCAGGACCGTGTTTTGTAGCATGCCATGGGGGAGACATGCCACAAAGTATGGTGGGAGGATATTGATGATGATGATGAAGTTCATTGATTCTGTAAAAAACTAAGTGTCTACTGCACTGCAACAATGCCCGTTAGCGGACTTTACATGTCTTCGATTTTTTTTATCGGTGTAAGACGTTTTCTTTCACCGTCAAGCATGTAGCAAATCAGCACTTAAAATTGCATTTCTTTACATTATTTTTAAAAACAAAAACGTTACCCCCACACTAGGATTTTCTCCTGTATCGTGGAGGTAGTTTACAAACACAAATTGCACAAGGACAAACGCCCAAACCCGGAACAATTATTTGTAGGCCATACAAATACTTGTTCCGTGCGGGATTGCAACCCGCGGCCTCCAGCGCAGCAACTCATTGCTAAGCCACTCCGCCACGGAGCCGTTATTATTAATAATATCGTTGATGCCAACCGGGATTGATCTCGGGATTATCGCGTACTGTGAAAATTTTCAGCGACTTCTGAGCTACCTCTTTTGGGTATAAGGAACTTACTACTCCTAATCTTTATCATAAAAAAAAAGGTTTTCTTAGGACTGTGAATAGATAATAAATTATCTTTCGCTATCGCATTTTATCACATAGAATTTCCCCAGTTGAAGAAACATTTGACAGGTAATCTTACAGTTAGGTTTCACTTAAGAAAAAAAACAGGGGTTTCAATTCTGCTGCAAGTAATAATTTAATTATTGTAGCAGAATTTTAACCCTTTTCATATGTTGTATGTTATTTGTACAGTCAAGTAAATTTTTTCGCTACTTTTTATTTATGCTTTCTACATTACCTATGTATTGATTTTTTTGTTCTATAATGAAGAGAGATAGCCTGGTGAATTACTTATTTATTTTAATAAGCATTTTAACGGCATCAATTTAAGTGTTAGTAATTTTCTAACAGTCTTCAAAGTTTTATTATTATTAACATACCTACTATGAATTAATATCCCACAATCGATATCTTAAATTCGCAAGCGTATCGCCGCAAGACGTCTTGAAAACTCTGGAAAACTCTAAACGGATTCGACGTCTCAACTAAGCGACAGTTTTAAAGTAACCCCGCCTTCCCCTAACTCAATTCTGATGCGTCTCAAACTCACCGTTAGCTATCTTTATGTAAATTCCTGCGATCAAATCGATTTGCGGCTGTCTCAATAAAGGTTGCCTTTCGCGAGTATCGAAAAAGGTTTTCATCGACTGCAAATACTATTTGGTGTCACTTGAGGAGTAAAGAATTTCATCTCATTGGTGTCGTGACGGGTTTTTTAATGTTCGGGAGAGATCCGTGCGTATAAGTTGATTTGTCGGGAGTCGTAGGAGCATCCTACTTTCAATATGCTCGTATGTGTTTACGTAATTACATACGGTTTTTAAGTGATCGCTCGGTTCATCTTTTTATCGTATACCGTATATTTTACTTTTGATATTGTAATGTTCCTTTCCGTACGGGCGATGTGTTGAAACTTTTTTAATATAATTGAAGATACAAACGAATTTACAGTTCATCTGATAGTAAGTGTCTACTTCGGAGTTTTTTTGATTAGAGTACCTAACCTTTAGGTATATTCTACTAACGTCTTGTCGCATAAAATCGTATCTAACAATCATATTGAATATATAAATGATATAAAATCACATTCTCAGAAAGATAAATGATTGTTGAACTTATTATTTTCAATATATAATTCATAATTTATAATTCATTTATTGCATGTCATAAAGTACCTACAAAGTTGTTACAATATATTTACAGATCGTTAATTAATATAGAATTAAATTAAATTACAATATATTGTATACAATATATACTACTTCTTATAACAACAGCTATCTGCCAGTGAAAGTCACGTCGAAATCGGTCCAGCTGTTTCGGAGATTAGCCGGAACAAACAAACAGACAGACATACCGACAGACAGACAAAAATTTTAAAAATTGTATTCTTGTTATAAGTACCGTACGAGTATATACTTTCATATGCATTTAGCAAAAAGCTGGTATTTTGATATTACAAACAGACTTCAATTTTATTTATTTGTATAGTTTCAATAAATATTTTATCTCATTGATCATTCTTCATTCATGTAAATATGAAAGATTTAAAATTTTGATGAAAATATTGACATAATTTATGATTAAAATATTGAATTAAATTGTAATAACATTTTACAATAAGCATTTTCTTAAGTACGACACTGGAGGGATTTTATAGTATTCGGTAGCATTGCCAATAAGTATCTAGCTTAAAAAAATGTATGGGACAAACAAAACTTTTATTTCTTACTTCGCAGTAAAAAGGTTTCATTCCTATTATGATATTCTTTATTGTGAAGCGATCGTTACTTTAAAATAAATATGCGGATTTTGGCAAATTAATTTTTAACATCATTAATATAATAGATTTATTACAGATCCCTTAGAACATACATATTTGCTTTTGTCACAGAATGAATAATAGTACTACTTATGTAACATAATCTAAGAGATTTCTGCAAAGTAACGCCTGATTCTATTATTTATCTTATAAAAAAAGTTAAATTGTATTAGTAGCCTTGATGGTAAATACGATAATCGTAAAGAAAAACGAAATATATTAAACAAAATTAAAACTGCTTACGCTGTAGAAATTCCAAGTTTAAGCTCTTTGCAAGTGGATTCTGTTCCCTAACAAAAGATCACGTCGCTTAGCTTTTAGCGCGTTGATACAAAAGACTTTGCAGACGTTTCAACGTTGGCATCTCCATTTGCTTTTCTTAAACCTAACTATATTACCTACTGCTCTAGAAATTTCGTTCCTTACCTTTCAGAATAAAGTCTAAATTCGTTTGAAGTAACCATCTAAAGAAAAGTGAACCTCTGCTAAGAGGAAACGGATGTTATTTTGAGTGGAATAAGAATTTCTATCCATAATCATATATTGCGATGTTCAGAATTGTGTAGCATATTAGCAAAGCAATGGAAACTTTCGGCGCTTCGGATAAAGTTTATTTTCGTGTGATAGAAATACAAAGCAGGTGCGACAGAGGTGGTGGCGACACGGAACAATTTGAATAAATTTGATGGCGCCGGCGGTGCCCATTGTGGAAGGGTGAGATGATATCGGAAAGTGATATTCGCCGTGATGAAATTGGGTACGACTTGCGGATTATCAATTTATTTTATTGTCTAGAGTTAGTTATGTTTATTGTAGAGTTTTCACATGATGTAATACATTAAAAAACATTCTAAAACAATAATTATAACAAACGACTTCGACATAAATATATGATAGTGATTGATTAAATAGGTACTTTAACTGTTACATCCTATAATAAGTCCAATTCTGAATCTGCCCATAGATTAATTGCCTCGTGGCTGTTTTTTTGCCATATTTTCTACGCTTGGCAGGCGTGTTGGCCATCGCAGTTTTTTTAATTTGTTACTAGAAATACGCCGCTGCCAAATTCATGGTTTATTTTCCTCTGACGTCTCTTACGGTGCCCATGGAATCGTATGGGGTAGTGGTTTTTCTTCCACGGCCAATGTCAATTACATTATCATCGCATTAAATTCATTTTATACGTGGTAGAGCCATGCCGCAGCTATATTAGTAGTATAGTTGTAGCACGAATGGGTCGGTTCGACTGGGGAAGGACCACGCACTCACAGAATACCAGCGCAAAATAGCAGCTTGACACTGCTGTGTTTCGTATGGTGAGTGTAGTGAACCGGAGACCCATTTTACTGGAAATGAGGCATTCCATCTTAGTCCTCACGGGTGATGTCGCATCTACATTTTGATTCTTTATTGAGGATAGATGTAGATGTCTATGGGCCACAGCAACCACTTGCGCGTTTGTCACCCTATTCTATATAAAAAAAATTAAATCCATACATACATATATAAATAAAGTTGAAGTGTCTGTCTGTAATATTGAAATAACGGACTTCTATTAAGCTCAGGAGATTATTTGCATACTATTAAGACAAATAACCTTTTATAAAATTTTTGGCTGTCGGTCTGGGCTAATTTGGTCAATCGGTACAGCGATTGCAATGAACCTTACTAACAGATAGACATCAATGCCAGACGGTATCTAGGATATTTTATACGAAAATCTTAGCTTTTTTTTTGTGTACACTAAATTTTTTTTGATCAAGTATCTTAAATCTAAATATCGCCACAATAATAGATCCTATCCAGGCGAAGCCAGGGCGGGACGCTGGTCTATAATATATTTAATAATTAATTATTTCTGCGGCCAAATAGCAGTGCCCGCATTACGTTCCGCTCGTAATGGTTATAGTAAGTCAGTATAATTACAGGTTAAACAGGATTCCATGTTAGTCCTCAGAGGTGACATCGTATGTGTAACCTCCTTTGTTTAAAGTTCGTAGCAGCTGTCTATGGCCTGAAGTGATCACTTACCTACAGATGTACTGCAAGTAATTTAAAACATAAATACTCACACCTGTTACCCAGAGGGGTAGGCAGAGACTACGGACTTCCATTTGGCGCGATCCTGACACACCTCTCTCGCCTCCTTTACATCAATATATCTACGCATACACGCTTTTCGGTTAAGGGTACTCCTAATCTGGTCCAGTTTCAATATATCGCCGATTTGGTCGATAAACCTTCGTCTAGGGCGTCCCTTCCCGACTCTGCGGTTCACTTCTGCAACATAAATTTGCTTTGTCGCTTTTTCCTCGTTCATTCATTCTACATGACCAAACCACTGAAGCATTCCTTTCTTAATCATGGTCACAACGTCATTTTGCAAACCAGACTTTTCTCTTAGACACTATTTCTCACCTTTTCATTCAGATTTAGCCCTAGCATACTCTTTAATGATCGCATTTCTACAGCATTATTTATTCTACTCTCGTGCTTCTTCTGCTATATGTACACCCAACTTTCACTACCATACATTAAAGCAGGGACAAACACAGCATTATGAATTGCCATACGTGCTTTTTTGACATATTCTGACTATTCATAATAGCGTTTAGAGCCCCATTTACACTATTTCCTGCGTTCAGTCATCGTTCTATATCCTTATTATATCTACCATCCCTGCTAAATAAACATCCCAAATATACAAACTCATCCACTTGCTCAATCAACTCCCTTTCTATTCTTATTTCACTAACGTTTTACTTTCTTCTCTTTCAAAAACCATCACTTTTGTCTCACTTGCGTTCACCTTCATACCCCTTTCTTTTAATGACCAGTTCATTAAAGTAACCATCATTTGCAACTCGGCCGCCGACTATGCAAATATGTGTTCATCATCGGTACAAAAGGCATTTGTCGGTTAATTCACCCATTCTCAACCCACATTTTTCAACTTTCAAAGTTTGCAAACAGCTGTCCATAAATAGGTTAAACAGCCATGGGGAAACTACACAGCCCTGTCTGACTTTTTGAAAGCCAAACCAGTCCGAGTAGACCCCGTTGATCCTGACACAAGCACTAGAGTCCCTATAAAGAGAACTTAATGCTTGTATCAAACCAGCGCTCAACCCAAATGAGTTCAGTGTTTGCCATAATACATTCCTGTCCACTCTGTCATAAGCCTCTTCCATTTCCATGAACGCACAAAAAACTTTCTGGTTTTTGTAATGATTTCTTATATTTACGCGAACACTACACATTGAATAAAACTGTTTTTTACGGATTTTATCGCGTTTATTTTATTATTTTTATTCCCGACGTTTCGAGTGCTTTTCAGCAACCCATGGTCACGGGGGGGACTGAGATGTTTGACGTCCCAATGTCACAGTTAGCCCGGCTACCTTCAGTTTTTTAATATTAATTTTTGGTTCGATTTACGCAGAATGAACTTACAGTATCCGGAAGTCTTGCAGTGTTATGCTTGGGTTTGGATTTAATTTTGTTAATTATAGGATCCCAAGCAGATGGCAGCACCCATCCATCTTCTCTATTGAAATTAGGATGTTTTTTAATTTCAATAGCCTCGCGTATCATCCTTGGTACGAATCGGTGTTCTTTTGCAAGGATTTGTGGTCTATCAAATCTGATGTAATGGCGGGGACGATCTTGAACATGTTCACAGACTGCAGACTTCCCAGAGCGTCGGTGCTTCACGTCAGCTATATGTTCTTTCACGCGGGTTTTAATGGATCTTTTTGTTTGTCCTATGTAAGAGAGACCACATTCGCAATCAAGCTTGTACACTCCTGCATCTTGTAGAGGGATATTACACTTGACGGATGGTAAAAATTGACTAATCTTCTTCGGCGGCTTGAAGTATGTTTTAATAGAAGCTCGCTTCAAGATGTAGCCAACCTTATCTGTGACTCCTCTGACATAGGGTAGTACAGCAGGCACACGCTCGACTGTGGTCGGCTTCACTCGGTCACTGTGACGTAGGCGCGGGACCCGAAGCTTGTTGTCTTGCAATACTTGCTCGACGTACTGCAGCTCGGCGGCCAGATGTTTTCTGTCACAGATCCCTCGTGCTCTCTGAAACAAAGATTTTCCCACGGTAGCTAACTGTGATGGATGATGGTGCGATTCACCATTTAAATATCGGTTAGTATGGGTCTTTTTTCTATACACAGTATGACCAATAGTGTTATCAGGATTTCGGATGACTAAAACATCTAGGAAAGCTAAAGAATTGTTGGCCTCTAACTCCATTGTGAATTGTATTTTAGAGTTTATGGAATTAAGGTGGTCTAAAAATGCAGTTACTTTGTCAGATGGTAAAATTGTGAAAGTGTCGTCTACATACCGCTTGTAGAATCTTGGATTTACAGGAGCAGTAAGAAGGGCTTTCTCCTCAAAGTCCTCCATGAATATGTCGGCGACTATGGGAGATACAGGTGAGCCCATCGCCACTCCATCTACTTGCTTGTAAAACTCCTCCTTCCACAATAGATAGCCAGATGTAAGGCAGTGTTTGAGTAATACTGCATATTCTGTAGGCATGTTGTATTCTTCTAGCTTCCTGGTTACAATTGAGATGCAGTCTTCAATAGGTAAGCATGTAAATAGTGACTGAACATCAAAACTGACCATAGTTTCATTGTCAGCAAGATGTAGGTCTTTTATCTCACTAACAAAATGGTACGAATCCTTTGTGTGTGCTCTAGTTTGTCCTCTCAGTGGTGACAGAATTTTTGCCAGGTGTTGAGCCAACTTATAAGTTGGTGAATCGATTTGGCTCACTATGGGACGTAGTGGAGCGTTTGGTTTGTGTATTTTCGGTAACCCATATAACCTCGGTGCTTTAGTACACGGTGGTATTATCGAGTTTACGTCGAGATTTAATTTTTCGGAGTAATTCTTTATTAGATCGCTAGTTGTTTTAAGCACATTGGTTGTAGGGTCTGTTTTGACCTTTTTGTACGTACTTTCGTCCGATAAAAGTTGTTGTATTTTCAAATTATAATCTGACGTATCCATTATTACCGTAGCATTTCCTTTATCTGCACGGAGAATCGTCGGTCGTATATGTCAATGTAGAAACGATACACAACCGTTGACCACAGACACAAACAATAAACAACGCACGGTCTATAATCTGTCACAACAAACACTGGACGAACCTACATTAAAAGTATTATCGAAGGGCCTGAATTTCGCAATAACACCGAAAGAAATTCCGTATGAAGAAATTATATGCAATGTTGAGGATTGCCTGTTTAAAAACAATGTGGGAAAGGAAGATGTTGAGGCCATACGTCAAGACATTTCGTCCTTGTTACGTCGAAGTGCTGTGCCGAAACTAAATCTCCCCAAAGACGAGTTTAAAGCGTTGTACAACTTACGCAACAGACCAGAGCTCACGATTCTCCGTGCAGATAAAGGAAATGCTACGGTAATAATGGATACGTCAGATTATAATTTGAAAATACAACAACTTTTATCGGACGAAAGTACGTACAAAAAGGTCAAAACAGACCCTACAACCAATGTGCTTAAAACAACTAGCGATCTAATAAAGAATTACTCCGAAAAATTAAATCTCGACGTAAACTCGATAATACCACCGTGTACTAAAGCACCGAGGTTATATGGGTTACCGAAAATACACAAACCAAACGCTCCACTACGTCCCATAGTGAGCCAAATCGATTCACCAACTTATAAGTTGGCTCAACACCTGGCAAAAATTCTGTCACCACTGAGAAGACAAACTAGAGCACACACAAAGGATTCGTACCATTTTGTTAGTGAGATAAAAGACCTACATCTTGCTGACAATGAAACTATGGTCAGTTTTGATGTTCAGTCACTATTTACATGCTTACCTATTGAAGACTGCATCTCAATTGTAACCAGGAAGCTAGAAGAATACAACATGCCTACAGAATATGCAGTATTACTCAAACACTGCCTTACATCTGGCTATCTATTGTGGAAGGAGGAGTTTTACAAGCAAGTAGATGGAGTGGCGATGGGCTCACCTGTATCTCCCATAGTCGCCGACATATTCATGGAGGACTTTGAGGAGAAAGCCCTTCTTACTGCTCCTGTAAATCCAAGATTCTACAAGCGGTATGTAGACGACACTTTCACAATTTTACCATCTGACAAAGTAACTGCATTTTTAGACCACCTTAATTCCATAAACTCTAAAATACAATTCACAATGGAGTTAGAGGCCAACAATTCTTTAGCTTTCCTAGATGTTTTAGTCATCCGAAATCCTGATAACACTATTGGTCATACTGTGTATAGAAAAAAGACCCATACTAACCGATATTTAAATGGTGAATCGCACCATCATCCATCACAGTTAGCTACCGTGGGAAAATCTTTGTTTCAGAGAGCACGAGGGATCTGTGACAGAAAACATCTGGCCGCCGAGCTGCAGTACGTCGAGCAAGTATTGCAAGACAACAAGCTTCGGGTCCCGCGCCTACGTCACAGTGACCGAGTGAAGCCGACCACAGTCGAGCGTGTGCCTGCTGTACTACCCTATGTCAGAGGAGTCACAGATAAGGTTGGCTACATCTTGAAGCGAGCTTCTATTAAAACATACTTCAAGCCGCCGAAGAAGATTAGTCAATTTTTACCATCCGTCAAGTGTAATATCCCTCTACAAGATGCAGGAGTGTACAAGCTTGATTGCGAATGTGGTCTCTCTTACATAGGACAAACAAAAAGATCCATTAAAACCCGCGTGAAAGAACATATAGCTGACGTGAAGCACCGACGCTCTGGGAAGTCTGCAGTCTGTGAACATGTTCAAGATCGTCCCCGCCATTACATCAGATTTGATAGACCACAAATCCTTGCAAAAGAACACCGATTCGTACCAAGGATGATACGCGAGGCTATTGAAATTAAAAAACATCCTAATTTCAATAGAGAAGATGGATGGGTGCTGCCATCTGCTTGGGATCCTATAATTAACAAAATTAAATCCAAACCCAAGCATAACACTGCAAGACTTCCGGATACTGTAAGTTCATTCTGCGTAAATCGAACCAAAAATTAATATTAAAAAACTGAAGGTAGCCGGGCTAACTGTGACATTGGGACGTCAAACATCTCAGTCCCCCCCGTGACCATGGGTTGCTGAAAAGCACTCGAAACGTCGGGAATAAAAATAATAAAATAAACGCGATAAAATCCGTAAAAAACAGTTTTATTCAATTTCTGGTTTTTGGCCAATAACTTCTCCGCAATCATGCGTATGGAAAAGACTTGATCCGTACACCCCATCTCCTTTCTAAATCCAGCTTGCACATCCCAAACGTTTCCATCAGTTTCTTCCATAACATTTTCAATTAACACCTTAGCATACAGTTTATCCACAATGATAAGCAAGCTGATACCACGGTAGTTTTTACAGTACTGCTATGACCGCTTTCCCTTATATATTGTGACTATAACGGCTTTGCACCGGTCTTCCGGTACCCGCTTCAGTTTCCAAGATAAATTAAACAAGCTGTACAGCAGGCCTGCTAAAACACTCTCTCCTGCCCTCAGCATTTCGAGTGATACTCTATAATATCCGGCTGCCTTACCTGCTTTCATGCTTTTCATTGCTTTCATTATTTCATCTACACTTATCGCCCTACCCCACTCCACTTCTTTCGGAATTTCTATTTCACTTAATTTAGATGACTCTTCACTCATAAACACGCTTTCAAAGTATTCTTTCCATCTCTTTAAATTCGAAACTTCATCATTCAGCATGCAACCATTCTCGTCTCGTATAGCATTCATTCTAGGCTGTTTTGAATTTCCCCTGGCAGTTCTAACGAGTTTCCAGAACATTTTAATATTTGCCTGGAAGTTATCAGATATCTTTTTATCATTCTTTCCGTCCTTTCTTGCTTTTTCCTTTGAACAAATTCTTTTACTCTCTTATTTATACGTCTAAAGTCTGCTTTTTTCTTTCAATCTCATCATTCATACCGCCAGAATTACCAGCCTTTGTTGCTAGTAAATCTAGCCATGCTCTCTTCTTTGCTTCAACTTCCATCCGTACCTCATCATCCCACCACAACGTATTATTTTTCCTTTCATTCGTTCTCGTACTTACACCACAAACTTCGGTAGCTGTTGCCACCAAAACTTTCTTAACATTATTCCATACAGTCTTCAAATCTAAATCATTCATACATAATTAATTCGAACCACTTATATTTTCTCACAGTCTACATTTATACTTCTCTTTCACACCTTCATATTTTAACCTTTCTATTCTTATACGCAGTAACGCAGTGGTAGACACAGATGTCCGATGCTGCCAACGCCTGAGTAGACAATTAATTCTACATAACACCAAGTAATGATCCGTCCCTACGTTGGATCCACGGTAAACCCTTGTATCTACCACTGCGCTCCTCATTCTTTCATCCACAATTATGAAATCTATCATGATTCTATCATCACCTCTTTCCCATGTAAATATATGAATCCTCTTATGGCGAAAGAAAGTGTTCGTCACAAAAAGATTATTTTCCACACATACGGTGAGGAGGTCTTCACCATTTTCATTTATACTTTCATCGCCAAACGTTCCTAATATCCTTTCTGTTCACCCCAACCCTTCCATTAAGATCTCCTAACATAATAATATTTTAATTTCCATTACATTTCATCAACACCAGCCTTACCATGTCCCAAAACTGCTCTCGGATATAACTGGGCTTAGACATATCTGGGGCGTACACCCCTAGCACATACAACTTCTTTAAGCCCACTTTCATTCGTAACCACAGCAGCTTTGGGCCTACACATTCATACTCTTTCACACATTGACCCATTCTTTCTGAAAGGATGACACCGACTCCCTGGCATGTCCGCTCGGTCTTGTTTACACCAGACTAGTAAGCGGTATACATGCAATGTGCAGTTACATCCTTTCCCTTTCGTTTCGTCTCATTTACACATAATACATCTATTCCTCTATCATTAATCTTTTCGCATACTTCATCCATCTTATTATTAATTGCTCCACATACATTCAGCGTAGACAGACGGGCCTCCGCAATCCACTTTTCGCCCCTCCGGGAGACAGGACGTGACGGGTGGTGAGCCTCGTCACCGATTTTTCTCCCAGAGATTCTTCGCACCCCTGCCCCATTAATGGGGTATTGGGAACTCGGGGCCATATCTTTTTTTTCTGCTGGCTCATGGTGCGAACTAAGGGGTGGTAGATTTTACGCCGCTACCATACGGCGAGGAGCCGAGTCTATCCTTTCGGCTTTGTCACTCGTTTAGCACCACCCGGGGGACACGTGTAGGGTGGGCCTAGGGTTAGGTGGTTGAAGCCTACGGACGCGAGCGACTTATCCCCCTGCAACTGCGGACTGCAAGTTCGTTGTTAAATTCAGTTTTATAAAAAATAACTCTGCTAAGTGACCTAAAATCGGCTGGATAGAATTCGGTCCGCCCAAACTACCATTTAATATATAAAATTGGAGAAAAAAGAAAGTAATGTGAAAGAAAGTAAAAGTCTACGTGGTAGAGCTATGCTGCAACGATGCACGCATATACGCGTCGGCTCGAACGGGAAAAACCCCGCTCAGACAGTATACCAGCTTGAAATAGCAGTTTCATGATGCTGTTTTAAGCTGGTTTTCACTATCCATTCATGCTACAACATGTAGTTGGAGCGTTACTCTACCATGTACAAGAATTGCGATGAAACCACAACGCTAAATTCCAGCAATCACCAAAACCTTAGAAATTACAGTCCCGAGGCCAAATTACCAAGCTATCAGGCATGTATTTAGTAACTGTGGCATCAATGAGACGACATTTTATGTTTCTGAATTTGATTTTATATACGGCTAGCGTTCCGCCCCGGCTTCGCAAGGGTTAATTTCTGGATCTCAACAACAGCGCCACCTATCGGGTCCAATTGTGAATCTAAAACATCCAAAGACCCACTCAAACACAAAACTTTCATCAGAATTGGTCGAACCAGTTTCGAGTTTTAGCGAGACAGCAATTATATATAGATATGAGTAAATATTACCTATATACATTGTTAGTCATATTATCAATTTATTTATTTAAATCTCGTTGAAATACTGCCTGATAAACTTGGTATTAAAATTGATAACCTTTTGACAATAAAGTATTAGTGATAACAAATTCTCCTTTCCTTTATTATGCGCAATTATTTTTGTGAGGTAATATTATGTTAATATGGGTGAGAAGTTACATACTACGAACTTCCCAGTAGTGTGTAACAAAAAATGAAAAAAAAAACAACATGCGTGATTGGCGTGGAACAGTCGGTTGGAACGAAATTCCTTTCTTAGTATATTATTATTAATAAACTTATTTTATTATTGATTAACAAATACAAATAAATGAACTATAGCTACTACTAGCGTCTATTAAAATTAAGCGTCATTTAAAATAAAATAATATTTCTTTCATGACAAGATAAGACAAAGTGCGAGGGAGATGGATATTAATCCATCTCGCTCGCACTATAGAAAGGAAGTCGTGACGGAAAAATCTTACACTTTTTCTCGCCTAGTGAAAATTCGTACTATGCGATAAGTAACTTTGTTCGAAAAACTGTAATGTGTCATATGGAAGTAGGTGTACTATTTTTTTTAAACCAAAAAAATTCTCTGACTATATTCAAAACCCGCACGTACAAATTATTAATTGTAAAAACCGTAGTTGGTTTGATATTTCTTCAATTAATATAGAAATTCGTAGAAAAATATTGCTTGACAGATTTTGATACAACTTTAATTAAAATTACACGGGTTTATTCGGTCCGTATATTATACATTATACATAACTAATTGTGCATCGAAAGAAACAAGTTCTACGTCGGTATCATTATTTCTTCTCGAGATAGTTAAACAAAACTACAAGCAAATTACCTCTATTCCGTTTCTGTTTTATACTTTAAAATTTTTATTTTTGTGTGTTGTATTCGGAAGTGTTAAATCTTTTAATAATATATATTATGGTTTTTATTTGTATTTATGATATCATTTAGAATAATCACATTTATGCAAATACTTAAATTTATGATAATTCCATAGAAAGATAAGAGAAAAAAATTATGAAAAACAATAAAATCTTTGATAAAGTGTACCAAGTGACATAAACTAATTGATAGCTGTATCGTCTGAATAACTTTCCTGCAATACACAAAAAGTGAAGGTTCCACCGAGATTTGAACTCGGATCGCTGGATTCAAAGTCCAGAGTGCTAACCATTACACCATGGAACCGCACATCTTCAAGCACGAAATGAGCGGACCAGTTGTCGAGCCGTTTATTTATCGACACTTTCAATACAAGGTCACAACGAGCAACATGTGAACCGGTTTACGACTTTCTAAGCATTCGTTATATTAGTGAAATATAATATCACGTTTGTTAATAATAAGTAATAGTACCGTGTAGTAGCTGTGGAAGAATATCCACCACGCCATATCATCCCGATGGTGTCCTAAAACAAATAAAGAGAAGGGCAACAGCGTCTCTAATAACAACTAAAAATATAATTTAAAATTAAAAATTTTGTACAGCCGACTTCAATATAAGCGACTTCAATATAGGTTATTTAAGAATAACTCAATAACCATTGGTCTGACCTTGATCAAATTCATATGGGACCACACGAGAACTATCAGCTTTCATATAAAAAAAGAATCATCGAAATCGGTTCGCCCAGTACCAAGTTATGAGGTAACACACATAAAAAAAACATACACTCGAATTGAGTACCGTCGCCTTTTTGGAAGTCGGCAGAAAATTAACTGCGGTTGTTAACCCGCTTGCTAAACGTGGCAACTATGGCAAATATCCCCCCTATGAGGCAATCTATGGGGGAGATCTGTTCAACAGTGGACTTTAAAAGGCAGTAACGGTAACGTTATTACTATATAAATAAAATGATAGAGTTTTGCAGTTGTGCGCGCATAACGGAAAATCTATTGGATATGTTTCAATTAGGTTTACTAAGTTTTATTTCTAAAACACTTGGCTTTTATCTAAAGAAGTATTGCGATATCTTCATTTAATATCAAGTTGTTAAAGTTTTAAGAAACAATGATTTTTATAAGAACTACTTGTTCAGTAATGTGTGTTTTATTTGTTAATATATCAAGCAACACGGGCGAAGTCGCTCTATCACTAGACTAGAAGACACTAGAAGTCGCGCTATCAGCTAGTAATAAATATATGTATTATAACAAACATGATGATGTAATCGATTTGTAACGGAAGACAATTCGTGAATATTTACTGTGGATTTTTTTTATATGATATGGGTCACAAACGAGCACACAGTCCACCTGATGGTAAGTGGTTGCTGCGGCCCATAGACATCTACATCTATTCGCTATTACAAATCAAAATGTAGATGTGTTGTCACCCGTGAGGACTAAGATGGAATGCCTCATTTCCAGTAAAAAGGGCCTCCGGCCACCTGCACTCACCAAGCGAAACGCAGAGGTAAACCTCTACTTCACGCTGGTTTTATGTGAGGTCGTGGTACCACCCCGGTTCGAGCCGGCCCATCCGTGCGACAGCAAAAGCTGCCGCGTGGCTCTACCACTGTTGAAAAATTAATTACATAGTAGGTACATATTTCATTGCCAGAAGTGATAGCTCTATTTAAGTGAAATTCAGTCATATCATTTGCACTATTTCTATCAAATGAATAAAATCAGTTGACTTGGCTGAAATCCAAAATATTTTCCAAAAACTTCGGCTACAGCTAGGACTGATTCCGGAGCCGGCGGCCTCAAACGTCACGCACACGTCAGAAGATTTTTTTTATCTTTCAGGTTGGTCCACCTTACAGGTGAGGTGTAAGTGGCTACTACAGTCCATTGACACCTGCAGACAACTTCAAACAAAGAATACCCCACAGGCCTGACAACAGAGCAATCACTGGCGGCAGAATTATGTAAGAGGGTGGGTAGGTACCACTCTCTTTAAAAAGAGCACTTGGGTATTTCACACTATGTGAACTGCTTGCTATCCCGATAAGTGATAATTAAGACAAATTCTGCCTTCAACAGGAGATACCTATATCTAGCAGTGGAATTTTACAGGTCCATAAAAAAGAAACTATAAGAAAGAACGTCATAAATGTATAGACAGCCAGTATACTTGCAGGCTATGAAGCATTCCACCTCAGTCTCCAGATGTGATACCCATCAGTAGCCTTGGTTGCAGGTCTTCATGGACAGCAGGAGCCGCTTACCGTCAGCAGGACCGTAAGTTTGTTTTATCATTTTAGTTTCATAAAAATAAAACCAAAATTATTTTATATTATTAATTATTACGATTCCTGTATATTGAATTTTCCTATTGATATAATCGATTAAACTAAAGATTGAGATGACAAAGCAATATTTTTTTGGAACTTTGTGTCTAACTGTCTGTTTTTCTGAACGCATTCCCGTTGTTTAAATACTTTTTTGTTTTATATAAGAGGGAGCAAATGACCATGCGGCTCACCTGATGTCACTTACGACTACCGTCGCCCGTGAACAACTGCAACACCAGGGTGATTGTAGGTCCGTTGTCGGCCTTTTAAATAGTGAAGTTCTTTTCTTGAAGGTCCCTAAGTCGTATCAGTCCGGGGAAGTTTCTGGTGGTAGCCGATTCCATTAAGAAGTTGAGCGAGAAAGAAAACTTATGTCCGAGTTTTAACGCGATGTGATGAAATTTAGCGACTGGAATTGATCTGGACGATTCCTCTGAGAACTCCCCTTGTGAACTTATGAACGGATCTTAATGGGACTTCCCCTATATTGTTATGTGGAGGAAGAATCGTTACATTATATATATGTATATAGATATAAGCCTCTTTTTTTATAGGAGAGGGGGCAAACGAGCATGCGGCTCACCTGATGGTAAGTGACTACCGCCGCCCATGAACAACTGCAACACCAGGGAGGGAATTGCAGATGCGTTGCCTCTAGAAGAATTTGGGAAGAGCTTTAAACACAATATTATTTAGCAGTCCAGTCAATATGATTCCTGCACTTTATCCAACTACGACGATAAAAAGGCGGATTGTGTTTTTCTTTTCTATAAATTTGTCTTCATGAATTCTGCTGATCTTTAAATTAATTATTTGTGGCACTCAAAAGGGTCTCAAAAGGGTCAAAAAAGTAAAAACAAAAAAGTAAAAACATTAATAAAAAAGCTAATCAATAACGTTAAAATTATTTTGTTTATTTTAGTTATTAGCAGTCGGCTTTTTATTTTTATTAAAAGTAACGTTTCCTTAATAACATAATATTACATGTTGTCTTTGCCAAAAGTGGTCGCTGTCTCAAATCTCCTTTAAGTTCTTTTATACATGTCGTTCTTTTTCGAATTTGTGTTATTCAAAGAACTTCGTTATATCCCCGAAACTCTTTACCGCTGCATTGGAAGACGTTTTCAAGCTACTGGACTGGAAAGGATGCGGTATTAACATCAATGGCGAGTACATCACTCACCTTCGATTTGCTGACGATATAGTCCTTATGGTAGAATCGCTGGAGGACCTAAGCACTATGCTCAAAGACCTCAATAGTGTCTCCCAACGGATAGGTCTTAAGATGAACAAGGACAAAACAAAAATCATGTTTAACGTCCATGTCACACCTATGCCGGTAGTTGTTGGGAGCACTAAGCTCGAAGTTGTTGACGAGTATGTTTATCTGGGATAAATAGTCCGACTAGGTAAGTCAAACTTCTACCGAGAGGTCAATCGACGGATTCAACTCGGCTGGGCAGCGTTCGGGAAGCTACGACTCATCTTCTCGTCAGACATACCTCAAAGCCTTAAAACGAAATTGTACAACCAGTGCGTGTTGCCAGTGATGACTTACGGATCTGAGACGTGGTCGTTTACTGCTGGCCGTATGAGGAAGCTCAAGGTCGCTCAGCGAGCTATGGAGGGGGTTATTCTCAGGGTTTCTCTGCGTGATAAACTTAGAAATGAGAATATCCGCAGTAGAACCAGAGTAACCGACATAGCCCAACGGATTAGTAAGCTGAAGTGGCAGTGCGCCGGCCTTATAGCTCGAAGAACCGACAACCGATGGGGAAGAAAGGTACTCGAGTGGCAGCCTCCTACCCGTAGGCGAAGTGTAGGGCGACCCTCCACTAGATGGAGTGACGATCTGGTAAGACATGCAGGAAGTCGATGGATGCAGGTGGCTTAGGACTGTGCTTTGTGGCATTCCTTGGGGGAGGCCTATGTTCAGCAGTGGACTTATGAAAGGCTGTAATGATGATAAAAGAACATCAGTTCAAACCTATTTAAGAAAAAAGAATACCCGAATTAAAGAAAATTGTGGTTGGTGTAAAGATTTTACGTAGGTAGTTTAAAAAGTATTTTTCGTATCGTAATTTTTTCTACAAAGTTTCCTATAAAATTAGACTTATAATATTTTCACCAGATAGTTAGTAGCTACTGCAGTTTATTAACACCTGCAAACAGCTTCAAATAAAGATGGCTACCTATGTAAGTCTCGATCAAAATAAATTCTTTGAGAGGTTGGCATTACACATGACTAATACTAAACATAAAAAATTCTCTCAATTTCCGCACTGACCAGAGTAATGATAAAATAAATCCACCCGTGCCGGACTTGGGGCTGAAATCTTCGAGCAATCTCGCGGGGGCGCAATCATCGTGGCTGCCTGCATCAATTATTCACAATACTGATTGCGTCCGAGACGCACGTGGATGCTGTTGAATTATATATGCGTGGCTATTCTGTCCGTACGGGAGCGCACTCTGGCTTTGTTGTTTGTTCTTTTATTTATTTTAAAATAATAAATTTTTAATCTAACTGTGGTTACTCAGGAATTGGGCGCTCGTGTTAAAATTCGAACAACAGTTCGATATTGAAATATACATGCCTAGTCGATAATTTAATAAAATTGGAGTAAAGATCGAACTAACAGTTTATCTGATGGTAAAAGGCTACTGCGGCATATGCCCAAGCAACACAAGCGTTATGAACATCAATATACCAGCCCTCATACAACTCAGAGTTCTTTTAAAAGGGTATAAGTATGTTGAAAAGAGTTTGTATCCTTATAAGAGTGGTTTATGAGTTATTATACAGCTCAAGCTGTATAAAGTCTGTATTAAGGGATCTAAGTAAGCTTAGGGTTGTTAATCAGAATATAAAAACTCTAATATACAACTTTTAGTATTATTTAGTATTGTGTAACACTTAAATCTGATTTTATCATTAAAGTTGTATAGAAGCTGTTTTTTCTTTCTAATATCATGCTTATAGAGCTGTAAGTGTTATTATAGTATCACAAAAACTTATTTCTGAATAATGGTATGTACAAACTCTCTTCTAAAACTTATTCTTATGTTATCATTGTACACTTTTGTAAATACAGTAGTTTTATGACTTCTGTCTATGAGCGTGATAAAAACTAAAATAAATAACAGCCCTAGTACAACTTAAATTTGTATAAGTTGTCACTTATGTCGACTTCTGTCGAATATCTCCATTATGCATGCGATGCGTGTTTATTTTGTGCTTGCGAGCACAATAAATTTGTTATCAATATGTGGAAAAAAGAAAAACATTTGGTGCAGTAAAAAGATCATGTTAAATATAAATTTAATTTATCCAACACTGTTCCCAAGACAAGGTTTTTCATTTTTTAATTATATGTTATGTTGAAAAAACTGCTAAACAGGGTAAGTAATAAAAATATCCTACTATACAACCGATTAAAAACTAATTGCTGCATGATATAATCCATAACATACATAGTGCAGCTACTAAGACTATAAGACCCTCGAAATGCTGTTTAGGCTGTTTAGCAAATTGTCGTCCATAAAAACAAAATTTAAAATGTAATTCTGGGAATATTAGACATTAGTCTAAGCCTGTACTATTTATTACTTGCCTCAATGTTCCTTCATGTCCATTACTTTAAATTTTTTTTATTCTAATAGGACAACCGATATTAAGTTACCGTATTTAGTATTTGTCCTTATATTATTTTGTTATTTTGGTGACGCGGTAATTTTTTGATATAAAACATCCATTGATCTAAATTTGCATTTTCAATTCGCCAATTATCATCGTCAAAACTCAACACCAATCCGAATATAATATTAATATGTTAAATATATGTTAAGACATTAAATGTCGCCATCATTCAATAAACGTTCTTTTTGTTTTATATTCATTTGTGATTCCGTTCAAAACTCAATTTAAAACGTTGGTCTTACAATATCTGTAGGGTAATAGTTTCCTTGCACATCAAATAACAACTGTAATACAGCAGTTATACAGCCTCTTTTACAGTACCTCATGTACAGTCACTGTACAGCGCTACTAACGCATAAAACTACATAATTTGTGTTAATTATTTACTTATGAAAACTGTATAAGCGCTTATACAACTTATGTACAGCCGGAAAGTACAGCCTCTAGTATACAAACGAATTTCAATACAGCTCGTATACAGCTTGCATGCTGCTTTGGTGGACACCTTCAAACAATTTAAAACAAAGAAGCCCATGCATTGTCATCATTGAAGAATACAAAGGAATACTACTCAAACTGTAATGATACTGGCTCTCAGACTGGAACACACCAGTAACTCTTTCATGGCATTTATAGTTTATATTTTATAAACACAATAAGGATGTGAGATCTTTATCTCGTAGGTTATACAAGTTTTACGTGGAATAATAATTACAAAAAAAAATTAATAACTAACCAAAAACTGCGAGCCATGACCTGTGGACCTACAAAATAATGGTCACGTCCTCCAGCACTGAGGGAATAAATATAGTAACATCATTTATTTTAGGCGTGCAAAACTTCTATTTGCGATATAGATTTCATAACTCAAGAAACAAGAGGTCTAAAACATTTAATTGCGTTTATTCTGCTGTCGTTCAATTTGTATATTGCATTAGCTAGTTAATATCATTCGAATAAATTAAAAATTCACGTGATAATCATAATATTTTATTATTTATTAATTATTAAATATTTATTCTTTATTATTAAAAAAAATTACCTCCATAGTAGGATTTTCCCCTGAATCGTGGGGGTTGTTTACATAAATAAATTTCACAAGGACAAACATCCAGAAGGACAAACATGCTCCATGCGGGATTCGAACCCGTGGCCCTTAGCGGTGCAACACATTGCTAAGCCAATGCGCCACGGAGCCGTCAAACAATATTATTGTCTCGATTATTATTAGCATAATAATTTTGTTTGTTAGCAATAAAACTACAGGTTCCACCGAGATTTGAACTCGGATCGCTGGATTCAAAGTCCAGAGTGCTAACCATTACACCATGGAACCGTTGTGTGTTGTAACAGAAATAAGCATGACTTTCATGTTACGACTTAAATTGTATACACAAGTGTTTCTTTGGAACAAACGACGTAAAATATTCTATGATTGGGGAAACACACATTATGTGCCTGTTATATAATATTTATGATTTTAATTAATTATAATTTAAGAATATTAAATGAAATATAATAACGTGTTAGAATATGAATGCAAATAATAGCCTAGTGCTCTGAGTAACAGGGTAGTGCTTAGTAGATTATTTGTGCTAAAACAAGTTTTTTTTTGTAGAATAATGTCGACAAACCAGCGCACAGTCCACCTGATGGCAAGTGGACCGGTGACCCATCTCATTTACTGTATATCGTCATACATCTGATCGATTAAGAATCAAAATACAGATATTTTTTTTAAAGGATACGGGTGACAAACGAGCACACAGTCCACCTGATGGTAAGTGGTTGCTGCGGTCCATAGACATCTACAACTATCCTCGTTTGCGAATCAAAATGCAGATGCGTTGTCACCCGTGAGGACTAAGACGGAATGCCTCATTTCCAGTAAAAAGGGCCTCCCGCCACCTGCACTCACCAAGCGAAACTCACAGGTAAACCTCTACTTCACGCTGGTATTCTGTGAGGTCGTGGTACCACCCTGGTTCGAGCCGGCCCATCCGTGCGACAGCAAAAGCTGCCGCGTGACTCTACCACTGTTAAAACACACACAGATGTGTTTTCACTCCTGAGAACTGAGATGGAATGCTTCCTTTCTAGTAAAAAGGGTCTGCCTACCACGCATTGGATCAGCAGCAGCGCGGAAAACTCTTGCCTGCTCCTAACCCTAGAAATTTGAGGAGGGCTATGCCCAGCTGTAATGTGGGCCGTTATTTTTGTTATAACATGGATTAAATTTAAATCCAAGTCCAGCCCTGCGCAGGGACAATAGTGCGGGCCGCAGTGCGTGCTAACAGGCGTTTAGCGTCGGCGGCATCCCCACGAGACTTTAGGCCGCTTCACTTCCAAATCCAAAATGTTTTTTTTTCAGCCGTACGCGGGTTTATGGTGCGCTGTAATCAAATAAAGTTACGTGTGTGATAGACTTTTAGATTTCTTTGTATGTCTATGTATACATTAATAAATAATGTAAATTATCCTTATTTGATATTTTAGTAGGAAAGTAAAAAAAAAGAAAAAAATTATTCGAAGTAAAAATTCTACTAATTCAATACGCTCCTCTTTATATTTTATTGCAGGGAATAAACCCTAATCCCATATATTACTATTAATAAACGTAGTATTATAAAACGCTCCAGTCAGTCATGCGCACTTAACATTTCAACGCAAAACAAGTGACTTCAATATAAAAAACCTAGCAAGCTAACAGCATAGTAAAGTGGCGAAGCAATCAGCTTTGTAGCGGTTTCTAACGGAAAAAAATCCAAATAGGAGGTTCAGATGCCTGGGTGATCAGTAATCGATTGCTGAAAACAGAATTTGAAAATTCGAAACCGTTCTCGAGATAATCGTGGGACAGACGGACAGACGGACGGACAGACGGACAGACGGACAGACGGACAGACGGACAGACATCGTGAAATCAATAAGTGACTTCACAAGCTTCGCCACTTAATAAAAGGAGAACCTAATCAATGTAGTCGAAGTCAATTAAAGACGCATTATTAAGGATAATTCAAAATCTTCTAGTCAGATCTTAATCAAATTTGGACCACATGGGAAGCACCAGCATTCAAACAAAAAAAAACATCAGAATCTGTTGCTTATACAGTAAAGTACAAAATTTTGGTTAACTATACTGTTCATCATCATCATTACAGCCCTTAACAAGTCCACTGCTGAACATAGGCCTCCCCCAAGGAATGCCACAAAGCACGGTCCTGAGCCACCTGCATCCATCGACTTCCTGCATGTCTTACCAGGTCGTCACTCCATCTTGTGGGGGGACGCCCTACACTTCGCCTACCGGTACGAGGCTGCCACTCGAGAACCTTTCTTCCCCATCGGTTGTCGGTTCTTCGAGCTATATGGCCGGCCCACTGCCACTTCAGCTTACTAATCCGTTGGGCTATGTCGGTTACTCTGGTTCTACTGCGGATATCCTTATTCCTAAGTTTATCACGCAGAGAAACTCCGAGCATAGCCCTCTCCATAGCTCGCTGAGCGACCTTGAGCTTCCTCATACGGCCAGCAGTGAAGGACCACGTCTCAGTTCCGTAAGTCATCACTGGCAACACGCACTGGTTGTACAATTTTGTTTTAAGGTTTTGAGGTATTTCTGACGAGAAGATGTGTCGTAGCTTCCCGAACGCTGCCCAGCCGAGTTGAATCCGTCGATTGACCTCTCGGTCGAAGTTGGACTTACCTAGTCGGACTATTTGTCCCAGGTAAACATACTCGTCAACAACTTCGAGCTTAGTGCTCCCAACAACTACCGGCATAGGTGTGACATGGACATTAAACATAATCTTTGTTTTGTCCATGTTCATCTTAAGACCTATCCGTTGGGAGACACTATTGAGGTCATTGAGCATAGTGCTTAGCTCCTCCAGCGATTCTGCCATGAGGACTATATCGTCGGCAAATCGAAGGTGAGTGATGTACTCGCCATTGATGTTAATTCCGTATCCTTTCCAGTCCAGAAGCTTGAAAACGTCTTCCAATGCAGCGGTGAAGAGTTTCGGGGATATAACGTCACCCTGTCTTACACCTCTCTGCAATTGGATAGGTTTCGTACTCTGGTTCTGTACTCGGATAGCCATCGTAGCTCTACTGTACAAACACTTCAGCACTTCGATATACCGACAGTCAACTTGGCACCGCTGTAGGGACTGCAGCACCGCCCAAATTTCTACGGAATCAAAGGCTTTCTCATAGTCCACATACGCCAGACATAGTGGCAAATTGTACTCTTCGGACTTCTGTACAATTTGCCGAAGGGTATGTATGTGGTCTATGGTGCTAAAGCCCTTTCGGAAACCGGCTTGTTCGGGAGGCTGGAAGTCGTCAAGTCTGCGCGCGAGACGATTCGTAATGACTCTCGAAAACAGCACATAGACGCGGCTCAGAAGGGAAATCGGTCTGTAGTTCTTCAAGAGAGCGTTGTCACCTTTCTTGAAGAACAAGACCACCGCACTTCTGCTCCACGCCTCCGGTGTAATGCCACCATGGAGGACGGAGTTAAAGAGCTTCTGAAGGACTTCAAGTACCGGTCTTCCACCCGCTTTCAGAAGCTCCGCTGTAATTCCATCCTCGCCTGGGGCCTTGCCGTTTTTAAGGTGCTGGAGAGCCATTCTAATCTCGCTCAGACTGACGTCCGGGATATCTTCGGAATAGTGTCGAATAAGACTCGCTCTTGGATCGTTACTCACACTTGCGTGTGGCTCCAACGATGACGTGTACAGCTGCCCATAGAACCTCTCAATCTCACTCAAAATCTCAGGTGCCCCGGAAACGATGCTGCCACATTCGGTCTTCAGCTTTGACAGTTGGCTCTTTCTGGCAGACAGATCTCTGGCAAAGACTTTGGAGCCTTGGTTCCGCTCGATCGCTTCTTCAATACGAGCTGTATTGAAGTTGCGTAAGTCTCGCCGCATGAATTTGGAGATCTGTCTGTTCAGTTGCCTGTATGCTGTCAAATCTGTTGAAGAATGTAGCCTCATCTCCCGTCTAACAGCCATGAGATTAAGAGTGTGATCGGAGAGTTTTTGTGTTCTTCTGCGGTGGGTCTTGCAGAACTTAGCTCCGACCGCATGGACAGTTTCCACGAGCTTGTCATTCATATCGTCCACTTCATTGCAGTCTTCTTGGCACTGAAAACGGTTTTGTAACTCGAGCTGAAAGGTTTCGGGACTTTGGATTAGAGCACGAGGGGGACGGAGCGTTGACTTCATCAGACGAGACCTCTCCAACTTAACATTTAGGTTCAGTGTGCCTCTAACCATTCGGTGATCGCTGCCGGTTTTCACCCTCGCGATCACTGAGACATCACTGAACAGTTGTCGTCTGGTCGTCATAATGAATTCAATCTCATTTTTTGTCGAACCGTCGGGGCTCGACCAGGTCCACTTCCTGTGGGGCCGCTTCTTGAAGAAAGAGTTCATCATAAAGAGTCCCTCTTTCTCCATGAAGTCGGCCAGCTGCTGGCCCCTTGGGTTCCGTTGCCCTATTCCAAATTTCCCTACTTTCAGCTCACCGTTCTCTCTTGTGCCTAGATTTGCATTGAAGTCTCCCATTAACACCGTATATTGGGTTTTGGAGGAATGCATGGCTCTAGAGATATCCTCATACATTTCCTCCACCTCCTCATCGGGGTGTGCCGAGGTTGGTGCGTAAACCTGTATGACCTTCAACGAATACCGTTTGGTGATTCTGAGTATAAGGTACGCAACCCTCGTCGACACACTCCCGATCTTTACAACGTTGTTAACGAGAGACTTGTGGACGATAAATCCGACACCTCCTTGGGACAGATGATCGCCCTCCCGGTGATAGAACAAGTTGCCGGATTCGAGGATTACCGTGTCCTCCCCCTCTCTTCGGACTTCGGATAATCCTATAATATGCCAGCGCAACTTGTCTATCTCTTCTTCCAGCTCCACGATCTTCTCGTCAGTCCTCAGGGTGCGTGCGTTGTACGTTGCCAGGTCGAGTCGTCTAAGGTGGCAACCGAACCTCCACCGGAGATTCTTAGCACCCCCTGCCCCGCCGTTACCATGGTCGCCACCGTAGCCAGGAATAGCGGGGCCGCCGGGGACTGGGGGCCGTTTATTATTGTCATTGCTCATGGGGGGTATATTGCCATAGTTGCCACGCTTGGCGAGCGGGTTGGCAACCGCAGTTTTTTTTTATTGTATTTATGCTGTTACCAGGAAGATGCTGCTGCCCATCTCCTGCCTGTTTCCCTTTGTCGCCTTTTACGACACCCACGGGAAGATATGGGGTAGTGGATATTCTTGACCGCCACTACACGGCAATATAACTATATATAACTATACTGTTAGATTGCAACAATAAAAAGGTTTCGTCAATAATTAGAAATTCAAACTTCTGTAGTGGCTTAGGGGCTAATGCTCGCTTTAAATTTACAGTGCGCGAACAACGCGGGTTTTATTACCGCCGGCATAAATTGTTAATAGCAATTTTAAGTGCTGATTTATCATGTCCTCGTCAATGAATCTGCATGTCTGAAAAACTAGGGAAAAATGTTATAAAGACATGTGAAGTTTGCCAACCGCGGCGAAGATTTCCTTTTTATAGAACTATCTCAGAAATGTGTCTGAGGAATATATAGGTTGTGACTTTACGTTTACTTTTAAATAAAACTTCAACACTTTGATTCATTTTTAAACTTATATTGATAGGATAGGTTTTTCCCGTGACTTTACTCGTGTTAAGGTATAGCAGCATTAAATTTAACGGTGAAAGCTGAAATATAATGTTCGTTGGAGAAGTCGGAATAATAGCGTGAATTAAATTTTAGTGCCGAAACAAATATTTCGTGTAAACTGTAAACAGACCAGTTCAAATAATGTTAGGAGTTTTAATATGCTCCACGGTGAAGGAGAACATCGTGATGAAACCTGAATATCTGAAAAACTATAATATTTTCGAGGACTAGGGCTGCCAACACGCATTTGAGCAATTATAAGCAATAATAATTAGAGACGGCCTGTGCTTTATAGTGGGACGTATTTAGTTTTACTTTCATCATCATCATTACAGCCCTTCACAAGTGCATTGCTGAACATATGCCTCATCTAAGGAATGCCACATAGCAAGGTCCTAAGCCGCATGCATCCTTCGACTATATCTCTTTCCGGTACGAGGCTGCAATTCGAGTTCTTTCCCATCGGATGGCTGTTACTTCACATTAAACTTTTTTAAGGATCGTAAGTAGTCTACCTAGGCATTGTTGGCATTGAGGTAAACTTGACCTACAGACGTAAATAAAATAATTTAAAATAAAAAATGTTGTACAGCCGACTTTAATATAAACTATTAAGAATAACTCAATAACTATTGTTCGGACCTTGATAAAATTTATACGAGACCACATGTGTAGTACCAGCTTTCGAATAAAAGAAGAATCATCGAAATCGATTCACCCAGTAAAAAGTTATGAGGTAACACACATAAAAAACATACAATCGAATTCAATACCGTCTCCTTTTTGAAGTTGGCAGAAAAAACCTATAGACGTTGAATTAAAAACACTTGTCACGTGGATGTCGTAAGAGCGGGACGTTTGGTGTTTCAAACATGAATTCACTTGTCTAGCGTGGCGATTATGGCTAAATCCCTTTATGGAACGAAAAAAAAATAAAGGAGCCACTGCAGGTAAACTCGATAAAAATGATATAAAATGGATAAACTTCACCAAGCACAAAGCTCCTGAAAGTAAACGCAACCTCAAACGACGTTGCAGTACCAACACAACACCCGAGCCATTTGATACATACAACCATTAGCTTAATAAGCAATCGATCATGGCTGCGCAAACATCACTTACCCATCAATGATAAGCAAACATTTTATCGGACAATCGTTACCATCACGTTTATTACTCATTAAGTTTTTAACGCGCGTTAAATAATAGCTGATCGTTGTCGTTTGTGAAGTTGCGATAAGTGAGACTTAAGTTAACATAACTGCTGGTGGTATGAGGATGCTTAAAGTTGCTTGTTCGCTGATAGAGCTAGTTTATAGATATACCACGTGCTCGCCGTGAGAAAACCCGCATGTCTGAGAAATTAAAAAAAGTCATGTGAAGTCTATCAATACTCATTGGGTCACCGCGGCGAACACTTCGTTGCCTTAAAACCTTCTAAGAAATGTGAGGACGCCTGTGCTCAATAGTGGGACGAATGCTGTATAATATACATGCGTTCAGTGTTACTAATTTTAGGGCTGATTTTGAAATCAGATAAAACCTATTCATAAAATATAAAAGGAAGTTATACAACTTAGAGTATACATAAGTATAGATTGCTTATGTATACTCTATGACGTAAAACATTAAAAATTATAGTAATATGAATAAGATAGTCACTTTTATATTCAGTCAGGTTAGAATTTGTTTGATGGATAATTTTTACCGATAATGATCTTATTTTTTAACGCTATTACTACACAGTTAAATTATCGTATGCAGCTATAGATTGTAGCACGAATGGGTCGGCTGGACCGGAGAAGGGCCGAAGGACCAGGCTCTCGCAGAATACCAGCGTAAAATAGCAGCTCAATGTTGCTGTGTTTCGTATGGAGAGTGCAGAGAACCGGAGTTTTATTGGAAACGACACATAACGCATCTACATTATGATTTTTAATCGATGATAGACGTAGATGTATATGGATCATAGCATTCACTTCCAATCAGGTGGACTGTGTGCTCGTTTGTGATCCTTATTCTATAAAAAACAATTAGCATCAGAACCTTAAAGTCCATTACTCCTGAATAGACCTCGTATAGAGTACCTCGTAGGGGGGATATTTGCCAAGCTTGGCAGGCGGGTTGGCAACCGCAGTTTTTATTTTGATTTGTAATCAGGAAGATCCTGCTGCCTGTCTTCTGTTCCATTTTCCTCTGTCGCCTCGTACACCCACGGGATGATATAGGGTAGAGTAGATGGTAGAGTAAATTTTGCGGCGAGCACTTAGCGCCTGAACACATAGCTTCAAGTTAAATAAGTTAACCTCAAAGCAGGAATTTACAATAAGGGCGCGAATTCTCAAATTTCAGCCTAAAAGCTCTTTAATACCTCGCCGGGATCACCCTGCATACCGCGGTGTAATCCGAGAACTCACACCGAGGAACTCAAATCCAGTTACCTCGCCATCTTTTGCGTTAAAGAGCTTTTACATTTAAGATATTTATATTAAAAATTTATGATTTTATGTTAATATGCATATGCATATAGCCCGTGTAGTAAGAATACTCACTACCCCATATCTTCCCGTGGGTGTCGTAAGAGGCGACGGAGAGAAACCAAGGCAGAGGACGGGCAGCAGCGTCTTTCTGATAACAGCAAAACAACAATAAAAAAACTGTGGTTGCCAAACCACTTGCCAAGCGTGGCAACTATGGAAATATACCCCCCATGAGGAACTGAGACGTGGTTCTTCACTGCTGGCCGGATGAGGAAGCTTAAGGTCGCTCAGCGCGCTATGGAGAGGGCTATGTTCGGAGTTTCTCTGCGTGATAAACTTAGAAATGAGGATATCCACAGTAGAACCGAGTGACCGACATAGCCCAACGGATTAGTAAGCTGAAGTGGCAATGGGCCGGCCATATAGCTCGAAGAACCGACAACCGATGGGGAAAAAGGTTCTCGAGTGGCGGCCTCATACCGGCGGACGAAGTGTAGGGCGTCCCTTCACTAGATGTAGTGACGACCTGGTAAGATATGCAGGAAGTCGATGGATGCAGGTGATTCAGGACCGTGCTTTGTGGCATTCCTTGGGGGAGGCCTATGTTCAGGAGTGGACTTGTGAAGGACTGTAATGATGATGATGATTATATTTTTATATATATTTTATAAATATGCATTTAATATTTCTATTGTAAACAGTAGTAAGGTCGAAGAACACCAATCGATAGCACTGGTCTGTTTTTCTTTACAAGTTTAGGCTATAGAGCAACGGTCGGCGATTGCCATCTTCACTAGCTCAGTCATGTACCACAAGGCTACTCGTTAACTATGTGTTACTTGACTGCCTCTTTGCGATTGGTCGTAACATAATGGTCGTAACTGTTGCTCATGTGGTCCTCAGATAATTCTAGGTAGCAGCCCGGAGTTGGGTCGTTAATCCTTTGGTCCTGCGCCTGATGTTTCTCTCGTCGTGTCAGTTTGCCGTCTCATCAGACTTAAAATAAAAATCAAGGCTTCGAAACGTAGTGCGATCATTACGTCTGATTTAAAAAAAAACAAGGTGCAGTGTTTGGAGGTGCTTGTAACCCAAAACTATTTACGGAGAGATAATGTTCAAACCTCACAGCAAGGACTGCGTTCTGTGGTTGAAGTTGAACCAATAAGCATGTAAACTGCGAATGGGCTTTGTTTTCCTCTGTACACTTATTCGCTTTTATGTATTTTTTTTTTTCAATTAATCAATACAATATATATTAATTATCTTCATCAGCTGGTATAATTCCACTGCTGGACATGGGCTTCTCCCATTGTTGGGACGATTAATCGTCAGTCTTTGCGTGCAATATTGAGGATCACAGTACTAGACATCCCGCGATTTGGGTATTTTATGTCTTTTTTTTATAGGATAGGGTGACAAATGAGTGGTTGCTGGGGCCCATAGACATCTACATTTATCCTCGTTTGCGAATCAAAATGCATATGCGTTGTCACCCATAAGGACTAAGATGGAATGCCTCTTTTCCAATAAAAAGGGTCTCCGGTTCTCTACACTCACCATACGAAACACAGCAGTGTTAAGCTGCTATTTTACGGTGGTATTCTGTGAGGGAGTGGTACTTCCCCGGTCGAGCCGACTCATTCGTGCTACAACTATACTACTTATATAGCAGCATGGCTCTACCACGTATAAAAACGTAAACGGGATGGCTACAAATGACGTGGTAGTTGACGTGGTTGGAAGCTTTTTTTTTCTTGCATTTCCCATTATCGACTCCTACGACACTCATGGGACGATATGGTGTGATGGATTAACGGGATAAACTCTTAAAATGGTTTATTTATTTTCTTTTGTGTACTTATAGTGACTTTGTAAATGAAAGTCAACAGTTTTATACATTGTCATTTATTGAAGTGAAAGACGCTTATTATAATATAATTTGTAATGATAATAATGACGTTAGGATTGCACGTTTCTTTGGATTGTTCCTTACAACTATCTTTATTCTATACACTATTTACAATGAGTAACATTTTGACTAAATTATTTAAAAATCTCGAGGTGATAAATGCTTAAAATAGATCAAATTTTATACATACTTACAAGTAATAGACAATTTAAAACAATATAATTATTTAACTTCAAATAATGGTTGATCAAATAAACAAAATTGATCTTCTACAAGTGATAGATATTTCTAAATGATTTGGTGTATATACTAAAAATGTAGGTGGTGCATCTACATATTACTTATATTGTATACATTATATTTTCTTAGATTAAACGTTATTTTGATTTTATGGCACATAACATTTATAACGATAAGTGAAAGAGGATTGTATTATTGTAAGCGGTACAACGTTTTTGAAATGCCATAACTGACTGGGTGTTACGGCATTCTAAAAATACTACTAGATATACCTGTGAGATTAATTTTTACATCTTCATTTTTAGAAAGTAACTACATTCTTTGGCATTGTGGGTGTCACGTAGAAAACTAATTAACATGATATTAAAACAAAGTAAACCGCATCTAGGTGTAGATAGTTTAGGTACTATGCGTATCCGAGGTATTTGTCAGATTTTTTTTAAATCGTGAAAGGATATGCTAAAATTTGCGCTACTCTGATCCTAGTATACACAAAAATTTGTAAAGAAAGTGTGCTTATATGACGCGTGCATGAAATAAATTATTGTTTTTTTGCTTTTGAAAAATCCTTATTTTACACGTATAGAAATGGCGGGAAATGGTATTTGTTAGAATTATGGCTGTAAAGAAAAAAACTACGAAAAGTTCCGAAGAAATATGTCCTTATTTGAAACATTCGTTATTTAACACTGATATTTATTAATTAATTTGTACATTATTTTTAAATGTATTTATGGAATGATGATAGATAATCTAATTGATCATATTTTTATAACAGTATTTGAAAATTAACTAATGGAGTGCAGTTATTTGGAATGACTTCATCAGTCTATTGATATAAAATTATTTTCTATCCTACAATTTAAAATATACAAGTCCAGTGTTCGCTTTATAAAAATATCTGTTTTATTCTTAAAGTTATATTTTTTATTACGTGCCTACATATGAATCAAATTAAATTGTTATTTGTAATATAAAATGGATGCGCGCAAACACATTAAATGTGTTTGATATTGCAAACACCGGACATGTAACCAAACCTAAAAGTGTAAACGAAACAGCCTGTACTTTCACAATGAGATCAAATATTTAAAAAAAAAAATTAAGCCTTTACATTACCTTTTACCTAATAATAAACTTCTTTGCAATGGTAACGTACCTCTTAGGTTTATTATAGAATAGTCAAGTAGGCAATAGTTTTTCAAAAGTCACGTAGACTTTCAATTATCTAAGTTAAAGTATGAACAATGCCGTAATCGCTGCCGTTGCCGCCGTTGCCTCCAAATCCATATCTGTCACGACACCCGGAGCGGGCTTCTGTAAAAAAGTCCTGTACTGTCACGAGGACCGTAGCGGGACACTTCGTTTTCGTTCTATTTATCCCGCTCTAATTTACGTAACGGCTTTTCGATAGACATAAAAGGAAAAAAGAGTAAAAAAATTACTGTAATCCTATTTGTAATAAAATTGATTTTATATTCTCCTTACATTACAGAGTATGCAATTTCAGAGACAAAAAATAAAATAGAAATATAAAGTACTCTACCTCCAAACGCTTTTTGCAAGAGCGTTATATGCGATGCTATGCTATATTGCTTATATCTGGCAGAGTTGATAAGATCCTATTATTTGGAAGTTGTCATCGTAGTCAGCAAACGAGTAGCAGTACATCATGTTATTTATTAATATAATACAAAGTTGTACAAAATATTTTCAAAACGCAACACTATGGCTGCGGCGGCGGTGATGCGGCGCGATTGCGACAACACGTGTAGGTATGGGCATAAAACAGTGCATCTGTCTTTACAAATATGACCTACAATTGTTACAACTAATTAATGTTTATACGAAACTAAATGTTTGTTCACGTATCTCTTACAACCATTGATTTGTTAAAAATATTTCTAATACATTCTGCTAATCCATATCTTTTTCTTCTCGATCAGTCCGTGACCGTCCACTTGGATAAGGGACTTTCCCGTCGTGGGGAGGATTTGCTTTAACAATGTGCTTGGCAAAAGGATTAGCGACCACAGTACTAGCCCACCTAGCTATTTTACGTTTAGCGTAAACGAGACCGAGAATACCTTCATTTATCCGAAACCAGGAGATCTTTTTGGAATTTCGAATAGTTGCTACTTACAAAGCTCACATAACAAAATGGAGTGATTGATTCTTTACGCCGTCATTACACGGTTAAATTATCAAAAACATCGCTAATTAAAAATATCTATCATATATTTCGAATATCATATATATCGAAACCCTGAAGGAGATATTCTTGCAAAAGCATCGCGTTTCGATGTTTTGTGATTGTATTCGCGTCTTCAACTCTGGGACTCTGACATATTACAGACATTCTAAAAGAAGTGATGACAAAGAAGAGCAGGCGAGGACGAAGAAGTGCCTCAATATATGCACGTAAAATGCTTCAACATAGTATTGTCCTGCGTTCACAGTAATGACACTGTTTAGAAGTTGGCCAAATACAGTAAATCAAACAATCAAGTCGCAACAGCTAAACCAGATTAAGTAACACTAAACCAAAAATATATATTCTTTTGCTAACTGCCATAAGAGAAGCGTTTATACTTAAGTTTGAGATATTGCATCACAAAAGTATCTAACAGATGCAACTATTTAGTAGTCACATTTATACGCCGAAAAATATCTTTGGTACAAAGCTTTTGGTATAATACACGAACGTCCATTCAAAATTGAACTCTTTTATAATATCGTTTTGTTGTGATTGCCTCAACGCCAGTCGGGCGGCGCAAAGGCTGTCGAAGTTCAGGAAGGGAGCGCTTGCAACGGTGGTACTGCGGTGCTCATGTGGCTCCTGAAGTCCGGGTGCTGAGGGCGCAGATCAGGGTGCGGGGGACGAAGATCTGAGGACAAAATCATAACTGTTTGACATACTTGACGACTAATCTCTGTTATAACCCTAAGTCTAAGTAGTAAGTTTATATTATTGTGAACAGTCTGTAAGAGATTACTGCTGAAAACTACTCCCATTATCTCAGACTTCTCGCACTTTTAACTTTGACAACCTGAGTGTTTTCCTACAACTACTACTGCAGTCCATCACAAGTCCACCGCTAAACATAGGCCACCACCATAGATTTCCACAAGGTAAGGTCCTGAGCCACCTGCATCCATCGACTGCGTGCGTGTTTCATCAGGTCGTCGCTCCATCTATTATTTTACATTTGACGTAAATAAAATGAGAAATAGTGATACTGCTATTTATTGCTTCTCGGACGTTTCCCTTAGTCGTCTCTTCGACAAGAGAACATATGTACTGATGATTCTCTAACGTTGCCACAATATTTTCCAACTGTTAATTCTAATTGTGATTGGAAATTGTCTCCGTGATCATAATCATTTAGAGAAAAATATCCTCTTCAACATGCTTAATTTGTAGCTACTGACTTATCCAAATAATGCTTACCTATTCGGTGATCAACAGCGTGCATATCCTGCGGATGCATGGTGTGGACGTCAGTATGCGGAGGCAAGTGCGTCTGTGAGGTCCTTAAGTCAGCGTGTTGGGTTTCCCTGTGCCTCCGTAGATCCACCTTTCTCTGGAACGCCCGGCCGCAGAGCTCACACGCAAAGGGCTTGAATCCGGTGTGCTTCCGAGAGTGTGTTATCAGATTTGAACTCTGGCTGAACGCTTTGCCACATACTTGACATTTATGTGGCTTCTCTCCTGTGGACAAAAATATTTATAAATACTTATGTATCAAATATATAAAAAATATTTTTTGTTTGTTTGTATTTTATGCGCTGCTATACCGATTACCTATATGCTATACAGATCGCGCTAAAACTTTGTTAACTTATTGCTTGCACTAGAGAGAAGGTTATAAGCGTAGTACAATTAACTTACAATAGGTGGCGCGCGTATCATACCAACTTCCTAATTAAATAATATAACTCCTCCAAGGAAGAAAATTTATTTTTGTATGGAGAATAGGTCCACCCACATTAATTAGTTGTAACAACTGTAGGTCATATTTGTAAAGACAATACAAGACATTGTAGCGTAACTTAATGAAATACATTTTTTTTATAGGATAAGGGTGACAAACGAGCACACAGTCCACCTGATGGTAAGTGTTTGCTGCGGCCCATAGACATCTACATCTATCCTCTATTACAAATCAAAATGTAGATGCGTTGTCACCCGTGAGAACTAAGATGGAATGCCTCATTTCCAGTAAAAAGGGCCTCCGGCCACCTGCACTCACCAAGCGAAACGCAGAGGTAAATCTCTACTTCACGCTGGTATTCTGTGAGGTCGTGGTACCACCCCGGTTCGAGCCGGTCCATCCATGCGACAGCAAAAGCCACTGTCTTTTATCGATTTATTTTTTATAATTTATATATTACAATAGTAATATTATTTTTACCGTATCTAACGGGAATACTGAGAAATTAGCAATTAAAATATGAAGATGTTTACGATTTAGAAGAAGTTTTCTCCCTCGCATATCTTCTTTGTGGAATCAATTACCACCAGCGAATTTTCCGGACCGATACGAGTTAGGAACCTTCAAGAAAAGAGCTTACACCTTTCTAAAAGGCCGGCAACGCATCTGCAATTCCCCTGGTGTTGCGGTTGTTCATGGGCGGCGGTAGTCACTCATCATCAGGTGAGCCGCATGCTCGTTTGCCCCCTATTCTATAAAAAAAAAGAATATCAGGTAAATACCTAAGAACAAACTAAAAGCGATTGTCTAGTAGTTTTCACCGGTATCATAAGTTAAAATTGTGCACTAGTCAATAATTAATAGTATAAAACAAAGTTGTAGGTACATTCAGCATTTGCAGGTTTATGATTGATGGTAAATCCTTTTAGTAGTTCGTTCTTTGTTACACATTTCTTTTTTTTTCACATTACATTAGCCACGAAATCAAAACAACACTTTTATTTAATTTCATGATTCCGGTTAGATATTAATTAATTCTTTAGGCCGTTTACCGTACCGTTACCGTATAAATTGGTATCTTTTTTATTTATAATAAAATTAAGTTACATTAAAATTTCTAGTGGGTTCAAAACTATTGTCTTCTTTAAAATGATATTTCGACTTTTTTTGTGGCACCAACGACCGGGTATCAGCTAGTAGCTAGTATTATAAAAATATATTTTCGAAGATATCTGGGTAGATTCAACTTTCTAATTTTATCGTTAAGCAATAGTATTGCCATTGCTATGTTTGAAGTACATATTATATGGCAGTGACTATAATAAATGATTATGATATGCTTTATCTTAGTCCTCAAGAATAGGTTAAAAATTGACTATAATATTTTATACGTGGTAGAGCCATGCTGCAGCTATATTAGTAGTACATAGTTGTAGCACGAATGGGTCGGCTCGGCCGGGGACGGACCACGCTCTCACAGAATACCAGCGTAAAATAGCAGCTTAACACTGCTGTGTTTCGTATGGTGAGTGTAGAGAACCGGAGACCCTTTTTACTGGAAAAGAGACATTCCATCTTAGTCCTCACGGGTGACAACGCAACTGCACTATGATTAATTATTGAGGATAGATGTGGATGTCTATGGGTCACAGCAACCACTTACCATCAGGTGGACTGTGTGCTCGTTTGTCACCGAATCCTATAAAAAAATAAACGCCCATCATCAGGTGGACTATGAATTTGTTTGTAATTTTATTGCTATAATAGTTTGAAAACAAGTATAATCATGGAATCATATTACACAAACCATATTTTCATAGCTGCTACTTCCGTGTTTGCCGATTATTAAATTTTCGAAAATAGAAATTACATTGACAATCTTTGAGGTAACAGAAAAGCAAAGAATACTTTTCAATAAATATCAAATTTTGTTATTATACAAAAAAAAAGGTTCCTGCATTTTGAAGTTCGTATTTTAAGGCTAAGCTTTCATATTAGGTTTATAATTCCATACGTAACGTTTCCGTTCCATACGCGAAAAAATTCAAAAGGCAAATCGTGCAGTGGCGGTGTGAGAATATTCACGTTCTCGTCCCGTGCGAGTCGTAAGACACTACCGAAGGAAACTAAAACGGGAGGTGGGCAGCAACATCTTCCTGATAACAAATCGCATTAGAACCAAACGGTTTGCTTCGTCTTTTGTTGCGTACAGCAAGGGAGTGGAACAATTTGCCGGCGTCTATGTTTCCGTCCGAATACAATCTGGGCGTCTGCAAGGCAAGAGTGAATAGGCTTTTGTTACGTTAAGACAGTGCGATTTATCAGCTAAAGCTGTATCACCACTTACCACCAGGTGGGATTATGGTCAAGCACTGGCTTATAATAAGTTAAAAAAATAAATAAAAACTGTGGTTGCCAATCCGCCCGCCAAGCACAGCAACTATGGCAAAATGCCCCTAAGAATCGACCTTTGGAGAAGGTTATTTAGCAAGGTTATTTAACAGTGAATTTTTATAGGCTGTAATGGATGGATGGATGTATGAATGCGAAAAAATTGAGTTCGACACCTGTCGATAAGAATGAAACTATTAAATTTCAATTGTATGTGCTGAACTCCGTAGGTAACTCAGCACTTAAAATTTAAATACTCTGTAGTTAAGGGAAACGTGAGAAAACTTGCATATCTGAAGACTAAATTGAAGTTACAGTTCTTAGAACTTAGAAGACACAAAAGGTCCATGCCCAGTAAGACGTAAGAAATAGGCTTTACTTTATATTAAACCTTTATTTTAAAGAAAATTTTATTCTCAAGAGGCTTGAATTACGTTAGTAGACTACACGCGGCTTAGTGCGGCAGGTAGAGGTCCAAGTAATCCGTGCCAAAGTCCTACGCGTATCGATCCATGCTGACGCGACGACGACGTGACGACGTCGTATACTGACAGGGTTGTCAGTAACACGATTTATTGTTTTAGCCGTCCCTTTAAATATTTATTTTTCATATTTACCACAGTCTTATGTTATTACAATGTAATATAATATTCTGACAATATATTTCTGCTCCATAGGTTAGTGCTGGCATCAGAGGCGGATGAACTCAAGAATATGATTGCCTAGAAAACTTTTGATTAGTAATGAACTCAGTTTGGTATAAAATTATAATCCGGATATTTTTTTATAGGACAGGGTGACGAACACACAGTCCACTTGATGGTAAGTGGTTGCTGTGACCCACAGACATCTACATTTATCCTCATAAAGAATCAAAATGCAGATGCGTCGTTACCCGTGAGGATTAAGATAGAACGCCTCTTTTCCAGTAAAATGGGTCTCCGGTTTCTTTACACTCATCCTATGAAACACAGCAGTGTCAAGCTGCCATTTTACGCAGGTATCTGTGAGAGCGTGGTCCTTCCCCGGTCAAGTTGATCCATTCGTGCTACAACTATACCTACTACTATAGCTGCAGCATGGTTTTACCACGTATATATATATATATATATATATATATATCACTTAATCAGTATACTGATTCTTACGTCTATGTTTATACATGTGCTAACTAAACTACTTACGAAAATGTATAGTCAAATACAGTTATATGAAAAAATAAAACAAGTTACAAACGTAGGGGAAGGTGGGGGGACACCGGATAGTTAAGATAAAGACCCAATAAATAAATGACTATCTTATTTTTTGAGATAATCAATATCACAAATGTTAAAATATATCTTAGGCATAGCTTTGGTACAAAAATATTTGAGATGAATCTTAATAACTGCAAACTAGAACAAATTTAATCAAAAATTACAAATCCGAGTTCACCCCACACCTATGGATCAAACCGGATAGGCATTTTATATTAAAGGGGTGAAAACAGATACAAGCAATAAAACAAAATATTGGAATTATTCGCAGTTTGTGCATACAAAAAATAATAATTCTTGCTCAGAACAACCAATGCAACTTTCGTGAGCCCAGTGGTGCATTGTTACCATTCATCTGTGTACTTAGTTTGACTACATTTTTCGCCACAAACCAAACACTTCGAATCCTCTTCATAGTTTTCTTTATTCGCCTTTTTACCGATAGCCTTACCATTGCCTTTAAATTTTATTTTACTAACTGATGGCATAGCCTTTTCAGACAGTTCATTTTTATACGGCGATTCAGTCAGAATTGCGGTTTTTCCTCTACGTAATGATGGACGTATGTTCTTTTTAAAATGAGGAATTGGCATGATATCTTTCGGTGATACAAGACTAATAGAATTTGAAAACGTTTGTCCTTTTGTAAATGTTCCTGCTTGCGGAGACGGGGTTGTTTGTCGAGGCAAAGGATCCTGAGAGATTTCATTTGTTTTTGGTAAAAATGATATTTCTGTAATCTGTAATGGTGCAAAATCAACATCTGTAAAAATATTGGGATTCAGTGGGCAAATTCCGGTTTTGGAGAAAGCAGACACTGCATTTTTCATGGTAGCGGCACGTTTATAAGCAGTTTCAAACAAAGATTACATTTGAAATTGGGTGACAACACGCCCCGGATGATTTTGAAGCCATAACTGGACTTCTTGCGAGTAAAACGTGCTCAAAGGTCCCATTAAACCAACATAGGGTGGTTGTAAGCGATACGTGCAGTGAGGTGGCAAGCAGAGCATTATAACACCATCAGCACGAGCTAACTCAATAGCTTCTAGGTTCTTAGTGTGAGTGACGTGACCATCTAAGACAAGAAGCACAGGATCTTCATGGGGCAGGGCATGCTGACGCTTGCAGTCTGTAAAAAGTAAAAATTATAAAGAGATATAAAACAGACGCCCACAATATCTGCATACAAATCAATCGGGGTGACACCGGATAGTCGATATCACCCCGTCCGCTTGTACCCCATAGGTACCATGTTTGAAATTTTAATAACTAACAGGTTATGTTTACACTCTTAGCAACAACAAATACCGGTTTAGAAGGTTAAATATGTATTACTTCTTAAATTAAACAACTATTTATGGTTGCACACAGCTACACTTAATGATAACACTTTCAAAAAATCAAAATATTAGATAACGTACCTTTGTTTTCAGTTTTCGTTTATAGACGTACGCGCTGAGATGTCACCGTCACCTCCATTTGCAACAGCACTGAGTAAGCGTTTGCGCGTATTTCTCCACTAGCTACAACGAGACAGCTATGCGCGTAATGATAAAATAGTAACTATCTGGTTTCACCCTCTATCCGGTTTCCCCCCTCCTTCCCCTAATGGTAGTGGGTAAGAAATGTCAAAAATATCTGTTTTGCTAGAGTCCCATACCGAAGTCCAGCGACAAGAACGATAACGCAGTGATCGGTTTGCAATAGTATTTATTCACTTAGAAATACCTTACTAAAGTAAATCTAATTTAACCACTAACAGCTCAAACAATATTTATGTGCTAATAATGTTGTTTCAGACCCCCAGAATTACTATATAAATTACCTACCTAGGTATAGTACCTACCTAATTCTAAGAATCAGTTACATAAAGTTGAATGACTATGAAATGCACTTTAACTTTAATTATTTTTTTTTTTTTTTTTAACATGTGCTTCTTGAACGTAGCAACCCTATAGTGATAGCGTTCCACATGCCTATATTAATGCACGTTCGCGTAATCTCTGCCAAGTCCGGTCCGCATTAGAGATTCGGCGCGCAACCCGCCGCTGGACTTACAAAAATTTATAGCCGAAGCTATATGCGCTATTAAACGTTTATGTATCGTGATTCGAGCGCGAGAGGAATTTAATATCCACAGTTTATTATCAGCGTCTTTTGTTGCTCGGTGTTTTGTTTTCAACTTTTAGTTATTTTAATTTAAAAGAAAATTATATCGTTTACACTTATTCCGTAAAGTTATATAGGTATACAATATAAATATATAAGCAATGCACTATATAAAAATAGTCAAAATGCGTATGTTATAAAACACAAAGGCAGTTGACCTTTTTCATCCTCACTTTAAACCCTAAGCAACAAACACTGAAGAAGGTTTCGATTGAAGTAACGTGAACCAACGTTAAATTCCGAACGAAACCAGACCAAAAGTGTTAAGAAACTAAGAGCTGTTAGAAATAGGTACTCACTATTATGTTTGCAATAATGGTCTATCACAGAGATTTCACTATTATGTTCGCAATAATATCAATCACAGAGAATATTAAAATTAATAAAATTTTATTACAATTTTATTTTTGCAATTTAGGGCACACCCACCTCTTATTACCAGGAGCGCATAAATTGCTATGAGTCATCTGATCAGTTTCAATAACGATAGGCCGTTCGCCGTATTGTGAATGCAAGAGGAAAACGCATCGTACGACCAACAGCGCGTAGTAGGTAATTACCTACACAAATCACAGCACGGCACCGATACCTAACATTTAGGTACAATATTTCGAAAAAGGGCCTTCGAGTCCGTCAATCAAGGGGTCTGGCGACTTCATTAGAGGGAAGGGGAGAGGTGGCCGGTCTTATTTGGTCCTCTCGCTCCCGCATCAGTGTCGCGACGCGAGAGCAATTTATATCCGTCGTGCCATTGGGCCGTGATTGCAGCGGCTCCTCCCCGCGTCGCATAGCAACCGGAAAGGGGGATCCCCACTCCGCCACCCCACTAGGGTGTGTGGGTTATGGATCGCAATTTTCCTTTGAATTGGAAATCAGAGCGGACGCCGCGTGGCTCGTTAGCCGACCTCCATCTTCGCGGTTCCATACCGAAAACAGATTTCGCTGAAAGATGCTCTTTACTGTATCGCGATTTGTTGTTTGCCTCAGCATTTTAAATTGCATCTGGAGAACGTAATATTGGTTAATTTGAAATAAGATATTACTTTCTTTTAATATAAACGTTCACTGTAGTACCCGTCATTACAAAGGTATTAAGCGTTTTCTACGATTCCCTCCTATTAAGCACTAGTAAATGTTTTTCAATATTCTTTATCATTGGATGAAACAGCATTAACAGATAACAAAAGTGATTGAAAGTTATTACGTTTTAATAGATGATAGGTATTTCTAATTACATTTAGTCCTCGAAAACTAGTCTTATTGTTTGTTATACAAATTATCTCACACATATTAAAATTTGTGGTTTCTTAAAGATGTATAAACCGTATATTCAAATATGGAAGCATTTTCATGCGAATTACGTGACATTATTGCGAGTTGAGGCAGTCTACAGGAGTGCGTAAAATCTTCGCCGGGCGTCTCCTTAACAGCGTAATTACGGCAGGATATTACTGTGGGGAGTGGGAAGGGGAGGTACTTAATTGTTTCAAGGGTCCCTCTGAGAGTTCCGCCAGCGAGTTGACGACGTTATTGATTATGCCGACGTGAGTTTGATTTATTTGACATGGCAGATGACTTAAAGTCGTTAAGACTACTTTCGTATAATCTTTATACATAAAAATTACGTGTCATGTTGTTTGTCCGCGATGAACGCTTAAACTACTGAACTGATTTTTTTTATAGGATAAGGGTGACAAACGAGCACACAGTCCACCTGATGGTAAGTGGTTGCTGCGGCCCATAGACATCTACATCTATCCTCGTTTGCGAATCAAAATGCAAATGCGTTGTCACCCGTGAGGACTAAGATGGAATGCCTCATTTCCAGTGAAAAGGGCCTCCGGCCACCTGCACTCACCAAGCGAAACGCAGAGGTAAACCTCTACTTCACGCTGGTATTCTGTGATGTCGTGGTACCACCCCGGTTCGAGCCGGCCCATCCGTGCGACAGCAAACGCTGCCGCGTGGCTCTACCACTGTTAATTGATGTCAATGAAATTTTGCACACTGTGTGCAGTTTGGTCCAACTTGAGAGATAGGATAGTTTTTATCTTGATAAGTGACACTCAATATTTTTTTATTAAGAATTTAAGAATTTTTTATATGAGGGGTCGTCGAAAAGGGCAGAACAACATCTGCCTGGCCAGTTAGTAATATATAAAAAATAATTCGAAATTCGAATTTTAATTCAATACCGTAAAGTGGCGGCGTATGAGAATGCACGGAGCCATCATCCCGTGGGTGTCGTAAGAGGCGACAGACGGAAATAAAACAGGAGATGGGGAGCAACATCTTCCTGATAACGACTCAAGATAAAAACTGTTGTTGTGCCAATATAAACGATAAAGGTGCACTTGTTGCACGATTTTTTTTAATGTATTTATTATATTAGCCATGCTGCTACTATATTAGTAGTATAGTTGTAGCACGAATGAGTCGGCTCGACCAGGGAAGGACCACGCTCTCACAGAATACCAGCGTAAAATAGCAGCTTAACACTGCTGTGTATCGTATGGTGAGTGTAGAGAACCGGAGAACCTTTTAACTGGAAAAGAGGCATTCCATCTTAGTCCTCACGGGTGACAAGGCATCTGCATTTTGATTCGTAATCGAGGATAGATGCCTATGGACCACAGCAACCACTTACCATTAGATGGACTATGTGCTCGTTTTTCACCGTATCGCATAAAAATATATCTTTTTCTAGACAATGATTCTCACTAGAGTTAGAGAATTTTACTGGTCTATCTTGTTTAGCCGTCTAGAAATTTCCACCCGCATTTATTTCCAATCGTTTCATCTCAACTGCGCACTTACTCTGTTATGGGTATATAAACTGAGGCATCTCTATTACTGAGGCGAAAGCGTTCAGAGATTTTTACCGCATCTGTAACTCGTCGCTTTTCAACTTACGACTGTCTTAACAGACGAACACGGTGCTTTGTTGTCGCGAAATTTTTACATTAATATTATGTGGCTGTTACGAGTACTTGTTTAGTGAGAAAAATGCTACTAGATAAGAAACAATAGCGAAAGGTTGTTAATTTATAGTACAATGTAATATTTACTAACTATCTCTATACATAAAAATCGATTGTTGTCCGTTAGATATTCTCCCGGCTGTTGCCGAGATCTAAAAACGACCCGTCCGAAGCCGAGGCAAATCGCTAGTATGTGATAATAATTAAGTAACCTGACATAATTCACTGCTTGACACATGAAAGCCTGGACGGATTTAATTGAAATTTATATCTGTCAAATTTAATTAAGCCCCAATGATAGGCAAATAGCACATCGGTTTTTTAGACATTCGTTACTGGACGGATTGCGACTAATTCTTAATCTGTTAAGACTAAAGGTGGTATTGACAGAATCTTCAGCTTAAACTCAAACATCACAATGTCAACTTTTGTGTAGGTATAGACTTAGGTATAGTTTGCCTTTAGATCTAACTGGAGTTAACTCGAGAAACTCTTTAAATACCGGCCTAAGTGTTATAATATATTACCTATAAGAAGGAACTGTCATGTAGGGGCAGCTTAAGACAATCTTCTTCTCTAGAAATTTATAGATAGATACCTAGCTGTCAGTTTAATGATGTTCAAATAGCACTTTGGTTTTCCAGACCTTCTTTATCTGGACGAATTACGACTAATTCTTAATAGGTTAAGACTGAAGGTGGTATTAAAAAACTATCTCGAACTTAAATTCAAACCTCACTATGTTTAAGTCTAGAATTAGATTTTATTTGACTTTAGATCTAGTAAGAAACTCGAGTGACAGCGTAAGATAATCTTCTACTCCATATCATCCAGTAGGTGTAAGAAGCGATATAGGGAAACTGAATCAGGAGACGGACAGCTGCATCTTCCTGATAAGAACTTAAGTGTGATAATAAATATAAAAATACGATTGCTAACATGATAAGCATGGTACCTATGACGAATAACCCTCTATTAGGCTATCTATTGGGGAGGAACATGTTTAGCAGACGACTTGTTGTGGGCTGTAATGAGTGAAAGATATAATTGATTGACAAATTTAAGACCGAAATATATGTTTGTTTTACACATATTAAACATATAAGAGGCGGCGCGGTTGTGATTGAACATATCCCGGTAAGCGATAACTGTAAATCTCGGGCTTACGGAACCCGGGTATCTGGAAACCAGTACCGTATCGTTACCGATTTTTATTTAAAATTATTTAATATTTTAGTTTTTTTAAAAAAAATATATAACTTTATAAAATAAAATATAAGTAATAAAATAAAGTAACATTTGTATTTGTACACTTTTAACTTTGTTGTTGTAGATTTAAAAAGAAACAATGTGCGTGTAAAATAATGTTTTTCATATGTATCATTGGTACTTGCGTGGATGCGGAAAAAATCCATCATCCCATTTCTTCCCGTGGGTATCGTAAAAAGCAACAATGGAAGCTACCAGAAAAGTCTTATGGCTTCATATAGATGATGGTAATAACATTTCGTTTATACCAGAGTCAGTAGACGTAGATGCTAATGATATGGGCAGAAGCTAACAACTTCCAGCATTAATCTACAGGCACTTTCTCTTCCTAATCCAAAAAAAAAACGCTGGTGCAGGCAATTGTACTTAGATCTGGAGTTGGGACGCAGTATGTTGTAACCAGTTTTAACTCAGATTTAAACTCAAGACTTGTAACGTATTTCGCACAGTGGTAAATCCACGCTGGACCGTATTATGGTTGCAGCACGAAAGGGTTGGTTCTAAGCGATTAAGACCACGCTTTCACAGAACACCAGAGTGTAATAGCAGCATAATGCTGTGTATCGAATTGTTCGAATCGAAAAACAGAAGTTTCTTTTACTGGTTAGAAGGTATTTCATTTTTGTCCTTATGGGTGACAACTCATGCATTTTGAATCTGAATTGAGGATAGATTAAATTGTCTATAGATTAATGGTGTAATAGGTAATTAGGTTTTGTGATAATATTTACAGTTTACACAGAAAAGATTTAGAAGGAAGATTAGCAAGAGCCAAAAAAAGGGGACGAAAATAATAATCGAGTAATTTTGTAAAATGTATTCATATTCTCCGAGCAATCTGTACTCGTAGAAAACAGACGCCGCGTTGGATCGGCTAAGAAATCATTACGGCCCATTATCGGGGCACTAAACGCGAGATTCGCAATAAAACAGACATTAATACAATTAAATTACCGCCCGCTCAAATCCGTCCCCGTGCTCATCTGCGCAGTATCATACCGCCTGATTTTTATGGAGTCGTACTTTAGGAGCTTCTGAATTAAATATACGACGCTCCCAACTTAAAGTGCTTCCGTGGTAAGATTTTAAGAAATATGGTATCGCCGTTTTGGAAGTGGATGGATTTGCCAAGTTAGCTAGAGACGTGTTATTACTTGAATAAATATTGTTGCTTGTCGGGCTCGAAAAGGAACTTTTTTAAAATAAATTCTCATTTATTTATTGAAACTTGTTAAGTTGTTAAATATCGCCGTTGGCAGAGCCATGCTGCAGCTATATTACTGGTATAGTTATAGCACGAATGGTTCGGCTCGACCGGGGAAGGAACACGCTCTCACAGAATACGAGCGTAAAATAGCAGCTTAACGCTGCTGTGTTTCGTATGGTGAGTGCAGAGAACCGGAGACCCTTTTTACTGGAGACGAGTTATTCCATTTTAGTCCTCACGGGTGATAACGCATCTCAATTTTGATTCGAAGATAGACGTAGGTGTGTATGGGCTACAACAACCACTTACCATCGGGTGGACTATATGCTTGTTTGTCACCATTATCCTATAAAAAAATCTAAACTAATGATTCATGTTTCCATTTTTAATTAGGCACATAATATGTGTAGATAATGGGCTAGTCAGCCTAGATAAACATATTTGGTTAGTCTTAGTACGAAAGTATTAGAGTTACATAATGTATCATATCAATATTAACGTAAAAAAATACTAGTCTATACGACTGCGCCCTTATTTGATATGTCGAAAGCTTTTGATTTTGTTTCGCATGATCAACATCTAGCAAAGTTAGAGCACTGTGGCATTAGAGGCACTGCTTTGAACTGAATAGAAACATACTTGCAAAATAGAATGCAATCAGTCGAAATCGCAAATCTTGACTCTAACCATGTAGTGAAAAACTACAGGTCTGAGTTTAGGGAAAATAAGTTTGGCGTTCCTCAAGGAAGTGTACTGGGACCTCTTCTGTTCCTGATTTATATTAATAATCTCCCAAATGTGACCAAGCATTGGTGTATCCTATTCGCTGATGATATATCTGTAATAGTGACAACTGGTAACAAATTAACATTAAATGACCACAAAAATGACAGTAATGATACTATAATTGAAATAATTAATTGGTTTATAAATAATAATTTAACCATCAATATTGACAAACAGAATTTAATTAACTTTAATAATATACAAAATCTGACATGGAATATAAATTATGAAGGAGAAATACTGAAAAATACAATAACAACGAAATTCTTGGGTATAGAGATTGATCAAAAATTAGATTGAAAACAACTAGTTAAAAAAGTACGCAACAAAATCAATCGTTTCTCATTTACAATTTACAAATTGACAAAAATTAATAATGGCTATTTATAATGGCTGATTAGGCGGATGTTTAATTACTATGACCAACTTCAATGTACCTTAACCAAACGCAAATAAATATTTCATATTTACATTTCTATATATATAAAAAATCATGTAGGTACTAGGGACTTGTGATCTAACGTGATTGCTTTTTCAAATTATATATTACTTATTTTAACAGTAATGCAGATAAACACCAGTAGAAAGATTAGTATTTTTTTTACAAAAATGGTTATTGGCAGTCTGGCTTAAACTATGGAATCTTTCTCATGAAAGGAGACCCCTTAGCCGCAGTGCCAGTCTTCGGGAAATTCGACATTCGCTGTTAAATAACATACTTTACACTTTAGTTCGCATATTTCCACGGGACTTTTCCGTGAAACAGATTCCTGATTAAACCTGAAACTAATTGTGTACTTCTTTTTGCAATAATGCGGTAAGCATTTTGGAAGTAACTTGTATAATCAAGAAATTTGTAAATGTAGTCAGTCAGGACCCACGCCCGCTCCCCAATTTGCTGCGCCGTTTTTTATAAGGTACTGAATTATTAACCGAGCGCGAGAAGTCGTTTAAATTATTGTTATTGCTTCCTTGCCCTCTTTTGTTGTGAAGACGTGTCTTGATTTTGAGGCTCTTTTAATTTATTAAAAAAATAATTCAGTGCCAATGTTTGAAGACAAACAACTGAATTGAGGAATTATTGCAATGAACTTCTAACTAAGTGGTGCAAAGTGCTAGATAGTAGGTAAAAAGAGATATATTATAGGAGTCCTTTTCCGCCTCGGAGTCCCTCTAGTTAAGGATAACATCCTCGTTTTTATAGAATAAGGGTGACAAATGAGCACACAGCCATAGACATCTACGTCTATCTTCGATCTAGAATCAAAATACGGACCACCCCTGAGGATTAAGATGGAATGCCTTGTTTCTAGTAAAAAGGGTCTCCGGTTCTCTAAACTCACCATACGCAGCACAACAGCATTGAGCTGCTTGCATCATATGTTTGTTATGTTTGGCAATAGAAACAGCTAAGAGAGGACCAACAAAAACGGACTGTTAGTTCGAAACAAAAAGCTTTAACACTCAAATTTCAAATGGGGTGTCAGAGACACGGACATGACGGCTAGAGGCCGCGGTTACGAATCCCGCACGGAACAAGTATTTGTATGGCATACAAATAATTATTTCAGGTCTGGATGTTTGTCCATGTGCAATTTGTGTTTGTAAACTGCGTCCATGATATAGGAGAAAATCCTAGTGTGAATGTAGTCTTTAAAACAAAAAAGACACGGACACATTCACAGCACATAGACTTACATAACAATATCAGACCTGTTGAGAGATTATCATAAATATTTAAATTTAAACTAACCTTCCACTCAATGACTGAATATTCAATCTGGGAACTAACCACGTGTACTATTTGAAATTAGGAAATTAACGTTTGAGCTAAGTACTCGTATAAAACAGACGCTCTAAGGAATATTATAAATCAGACACAATATTAAAGGAGAAACACTATACACTGTTGTCAGCTCGTTCGTGTTTGTTATGGAGAAAGCCCCTCCTTGCACTTTACCAAAACCCAGGTGTATCACTTAAAATGCAGCAAGATGGGCACTGTGTTAGGAAGCGTCTAGTGAGCTTAGATGCAGCTTTGTAACTATGCACGCTTCGTATAATTAATGAAGGAATGAAAACCTTTTAGAAAATAGTACGTATAATAAACAGTGACGGATTTTGGATTTCGACGTATTTCTCTCTGCAGGTGTATATATGGACTGCATTAGCCACACATCATCAGATGGACTGATATATTAATTGTCATTTTAATTTTATAAATAAAAAGTGTTAAATTATTTATTTGGATAAATATAAAATATATTTTATGTAAATCCTCCGATATGAAAATTTACGGGTGTTGACTATGCTTATATTTAAAGAAATCTACACGTCGAGATAAAGGCGTGATTCCCGGGGTCGTTGCGTCGCTAGTGAAATGCGGATTTACCCTGGGAGAATCAGGTTTACGATCCGCATGTCTTGCCCCCTTCTAGGAGAGTGGGTGGGGAGATGACCAAGCCCCCTGTACACGTCTAAGCGTATAGATGATTTCTGCTAAATCTTTCTCTATTACGAACTAGTGTGCTTCGGTGGTATGGGGCAAATAAATCTCAAATAACTTTTATTTTTGGTGTTTTTAAAGTTTTCTCATTTTTATTACACTATTTATGTGTATTTTAATATTATTGTGTACGTCTAGTTTATACAATCGCAGAATCAAATACATTTTATAAAAAACAACGTACTATTTCAACAACTTATAACGGCTCGAAAAACTGAAATTATAACCTATACGTTTTACTACTGGGTGAGAGGCTCGTCTTATTTCTGAATGGGTTGATCGGAACCGAACCCGAGTTGATCGCGTACTGTGCAATTCACAGCGAGCGCCTACTACCTGAGCTACAAAGGCTCTTCACGGCTTAAAGTTCTTATATTTTAGTCAAACAAGTAGCACAATGAAGAACTTCTAATAATAATGTTATTTAATCTTCTTATTTAATAAAACGCATCGCAGCAAAAAACGAATCGTTTCTTGAATATATAAATTAGTAATATTTCTTTGCTACTACTATATAGTTACATTGTTCGTGTGTTATATATTCGATGGGTATCTATATAGGTATAGTAGATGTACTCACTTATCTTTTTTATACAATTAAGGGCGACAAAACTGCACACAGTCGCCTGATGGAAATTGGATTCATTGGTCTACAGACATCTACATCTGTTTCATCACTAACCATATGAAATACAGTAGGTACCAGCACATGCTACTATTAATACAAATGCAGCGTGACTCTACCACGTTAAGCAACTACGCAGTTGTTGTTTTTTTATGATAAGGGTGACAAACGGGCACACAGTCCACCTGATGGTAAGTGGTTGCTGCGGCCCATAGACATCTACATCTATCCTCTATTACAGATCAAAATGTAGATGCGTTGTCACCCGTGAGGACTAAGATGGAATGCCTCATTTACAGTAAAAAAGGCCTCCGGCCACCTGCACTCACCAAGCGAAACGCAGATGTAAACCTCTACTTCACGCTGGTTTTCTGTGAGGTCGTGGTACCACCCCGGTTCGAGCCGGCCCATCCGTGCGACAGCAAAAGCTGCCGCGTGGCTCTACCACTGTTATATTCTATTTGTCCAGTTACTCATCAAAATATTTATAATAATGTTTAATCGATAGAGTGAATACTAATTCTGGCGGCTACCTTATATAATCTTTTATTTTAATAATGGCCGATAGGGTACTCACTTATTACATACTTATTACGTAGTAGATACCATAGAAATACTTCTATTATTATATCTATGGTAGATACTAACTTCTGCTCAGTTATTTGTGCCCATACCGTCCCGTTGGTGTTGCAAAGGGCGACAAAGGGAAACTGAAACATCTGTTTCAGCAGCACCATTTTTCCATAACAACTCAAAATAAAACGAAACTTCAGTTCCTAGGTCGCCTTTCAAAAGTGGGAACTATGACAAAATTCCTCTTATGAAGCAATCGTGCAAGCAAGCAGTGGACTTTTATAATCTGTAACGGTAAGAGAACTGTGATTACAGATACAATACTCATAAGACATATATTAACTTTAGTCTTGCAATATATTTATGAAGGTACGTAAAAACATTAATAGATTTGATAAGAACAAAGATATACAAAGTATTTTGTGACGTGTTAGAGCCATGCTGCAGCTATCTTAGTTGTATAGTTTTAGCACGAATGGGTCGGCTCGACCGGGGAAGGAACACGCTCTCACACAATACCTGCGTAAAATAGCAGATTTAATGCTGCTGTGTTTCGTATTGTGAGTGTAGAGAACCGGAGACCCTTTTTACTGGAACGAGTCATTCCGTCTTAGTCCTCACGGGTGACAACGCATCTGCATTTTGATTCGTAATCGAGGATAGATGTAGATGTCTGTGGGCCACAGCAACTACTTACCATCAGGTGAACTGTGTGCTCGCTTGTCACCTTTAATCTATAAAAAAATTAAATACTAGGAACAAGCACAACCTTGTCATGCCAGTTATTAGACTCAGAATTTGTTAATTACTTTATGGGTCAATGTATTATAACAAAACCCAGGAACTGTATAATGTTTGTCAATCAACAAGTTTAAAATATCATTAAGCATAAACTGTATAAAAAACTTATTAAATTACTACAGAATAAATGAATGAGATAACCCCTGGGAATTAGGCTATCGGTACCATGCTGCTTCTATTAAAATTCATATTAATAATTGCGTTCCATTATTCCAAAATTTTATGTTTAAAATTAATTCCTGTGGGTTTCTTGGGGGTATTTTCCAGCACATAGGTATTTATCAGAGGTGCCAGAAGCCAATAAAAATTACTTTCAATAAGAATGTCAATAAGGAAACAATCTGTTTTGAACACATCACATCATAACTATCTGTACCTGGCTACCAATAAAACAGGTGTAGTTCTTTATAATTTGAAGCACTGATATTTGAACGTACTCACAAATCTTACGAATGTTTCATACTAAATTGATAATATTGAATTATTTCGTATTTCAAAGCTTTCAGTGACAATCCCGTGAAATTCTCTCAAGCAAACAAACCAGAGGAGAGAAGACAAACCTACTGAACAATTCAATCTCTCGTTGCCGACTATCACAACAAAGCTCCTCTAATGGAAAATTGGCAACGTTCGCGCAATCTTGTCTAGAGAGCAGCTCAAACAAAGTCGCGTTGGAAAACATAAGAAATTGTCTACTGGCTGCTTCCGAAAGGTAATTTTCTAGAGACAACACAATTACAAAACGGCACTAAGAGCAATGCGTTTGATTTTGTTTCTTTTGCACATTAAATTGTCATTAATTAATATTTAATCAGCTACTATAAACTATTAATCTAGTTAAAATGCAAAAATTCTAAAAATTTTAGTTTTCTTTTACAATAATTTGTTATTTTAGCGGTTATATCTTACACACATATAAATACATAACACTTCCTTGCATTTAATCCTTCTTAGAAAATATATAAGAGGGCTGTGCCCAGTAGTAGAATGTATAAAATCTCTAATTTTACTTATATCTATATCACTCGCATTGAAGTCAAAATAATCACATTTTCTTTTAGTTAATTTTTTTATAGGATAGGGTGACAAACGAGCACCCAGTCCACCTGATGGTAAGTGGTCGCTGTGACCCATAGACATCTACATCTATCCTCGATAAAGAATCAAAATACAGATGCGTTGTCACCCGTGAGGACTAATATGGAATGCCTCTTTTCCAGTAAAAAGGGTCTCCGGTTCTCTACACTCACCATACGAAACACAGCAGTGTTGCTGCTATTTTACGCTGGTATTCTGTGAGAGCGTGGTCCTTCCCCGGTCGAGCCGACCCATTCGTGCTACAAGTATACTACTAATATAGCTGCGGCATGGCTCTACCACGTTTGTAGACATTTTTTGTTGAACTAAGTCAAACACACTCCACCATGGTAAGAACATGCTATGACCCAAAGCTGAAGTAATGTAGGTGATATTTATCTTCGATTACCAATCAGAATGTGGATGTATCGTTATCCTTAAGGATTAGTATATAATGCCTCGTTGCCAATAAAATGGATGTCTAGTTCTTTTCGGTTACCATACGAAACGGTCTTAATACTGCTGTATTACCCTGGTATTCTGTTCGAGTGTGGTCCTTCACCGACCGATCTGATACATTCGTATAACAGTCATTATAAACTGCAGCATGTATTTATCAAGTTTGAAAATCTATTGGGGTTGTTATAAATTAATTTGCTTAATTCCGCGTAAAGAAAGAAAATAATGTGTCCTGCCCAGCTTTAAGGGGGACCCCCCACCCTCCCTCAATCGCGCGCACTATACCCGTCGCCGTCAATCCCAGCACTACCATCCTCAGCACCACCACACTAGGCAGGACACACCACTCTCGAAAATACGACACGTGTTTCGCCTCTACATGAGGCATCCAAAGGTGAAGTAGACTCTGCGGAGGCTGGCCGCTAAAGTCACTGACTTTAGCGGCCAGTCTCCGCAGAGTAGTGCGCGCGATTGAGGGAAGGTGGGAGGTCCCCCTTAAAGCTGTGCAGGACACATCATTTTCTTTCTTTACGCGGAACTAAGCAAATTAATTTATAACAACCCCATTATAATGGATTTCCGCAAAGTAACGCCTAATTCTATCAATTATATTGAAAATCTATGACAATAATTCAAGAAATATGAAGAATTGATGATGGTAGCATTACAGAAAGCAACAGCCAATAACGTGCTTCATTAGCGCCAAAAATGCAACTGTGTAAAAATAACTGTGTAAAAATATACCTTCTATTACGGATTCTGTGCTATATGTAAAACTAGAATAACCAGGGAAACAGCGAGAAAGTATTGAGATTGTGGCTATTATGGCAAATCCACCGTCCCATGAAAGAGTTCCATGTCTATTAGTAACATTTAAGAAATATTTGAGACTCGTAAAGAAAAAAGATATAAGTATGAGATCGGATTAATAATTTTAAAGAGACGAGTAAAATAATGAGTAATTAGTATATTTACTCTAATTTACGTTACTAATCTGTCTAATATTGGCAGATTTTTAAATTGACAACAAATGTAAAATTTTGCGAAGACTGTGGCGCCGCTGTTAAAATACCTATTTTGTGACAAGGAGGAATCCACTTTAACCCGAGACTATTAATAAAAGTCGTTTTATAATAAGTGAGATTGTATTTTTCTTGTCAGTTCTGCTTTCCCCCATTAAATCCCATCATCGTATTTTAACGGCACGGATGGTCGCAAAACGCTCGGGTCTGTACATTTCACGTGAGGGACGTTTACGATTTGCTTCTTTCCCGGGTAAGATATGCGTTGTGTGTAAATGCCACTTAGGCAGGAGATTTATCACGGCCGCTACAACGTGAATGTCCTTTCGGATGTTTAACGAGGTTTTTTAACACACAGCAACGACTGGTACCTGGTAAAATACGTTACGAATGAAAATATTATGAGGGTTGGTTGGTATTGCAATAAAATGTATATATTTTTACGTGCCATGCTGCAGCTATATTAATAGTAGATACCTATAGTTGTAGCACGAATGGGTCGGCTCGACCGGGGAAGCACCACGCTCTCACAGAATACCAGCGTAAAATACCAGCTCTTAATGTTGCTGTGTTTCGTATGGTGAGTGTAGAGAACCGGAGACCCTTTTTATTCGAAAAGAGGCATTCTATCTTAGTCCTCACGGCTGACAACGCATCTGCATTTTTATTCACAAACGAAGATAGATGTAGATATCTATGGGCCACAGCAACCACTTACCATCAGGTGGACTGTGTGCTCGTTTGTCACCCTTATTCTAAAAAAAAAATATTATTTAACCATTTCACTGTTCCATGATTCATATATGTATATTTCGATTGTTTAACTATTGTGTCTTTTTCGCGGACATGGAAGTTGTTAAAAGCACAATTTAAATTCTTTCTTTTCTATATCAGCCTCTTTTAATGCACTGTTGCATATGGAATTCTTCAAGAATGCGTTTCTGATTGAATTTAAATATTTGCCCAGCACTGGTCAAGCGGGTTGGTGAATGCAGTGCCGTAGTACAATTTTGTTACTCTGGTGGGAACTGTGGTGGGTTTCGTTTTCACTTCTGACAATCGTTGTAAATAATAATAGTAATAATATCCTACAGACCGTATTACGGAAATAGCGGGCAGTCTTAAAGGATACTAGCCAACGGAATTATAGTGCAGAAGTGTGTACGTGCGCAAGCACAAGTGCACTCTCTATTCACTCACTCTCATAGTTCGAAAAGACCGGTTACCGTTTACGTACCGTACCGGTTTACGTGCTTTTCGAAGCACGATGTTGAAGCACCGCTGACTTCCTGACTTCGGGCTGCTACTGACAACTTCTTGACAGTAAACCCAATAACAAATTGTTGCCCGACCCGCGATACGAACCCAGGACCACGTGATTAGTGGTCTCGCTTACGATTACTAGATCAACGAGATAGTCATTTGTTACAACACTATTACAAATTATGTAAATCTTATGTATCGATAAAATCCCAATTTTTTTTTTATATTAATACAAGTAAAAGGCCAGTTACGCGGGCTAAGCCCACTCAGGACATGTTATCTTTAAAATCACTGGTCAAAGACCTTTAGATTGATATAAAATAATAAGCAAAAAGTCCAAAGTCCAAAAGTCGCATCTCAGCTACTCAGCTGTCTTTGTCAATTATGTTTAGATGAAACTACACGAACAGGTAGAGTAATATCAGGAGTGATCTAGGCCACATTTTATTTGAAAAACTTGTGTTTTTTTTTGTGAAAGCGAAAAATTTATAAAATAAATGGTCTTTGATGAATCTTATACCTAGACGTCGCCAAATTAATAGATCCCACCCAGACGAAACCGGACGGGTGGCTAGTTAATTAATTATTTATTTGTCCAATGCATTACGACCAATGGAGACATTTTTGGAGAAATTATAAGAATATGTTTGCACTATTTTAAAATGTAGGTATTAAGTATCATTTAAATGTTTTAGAATGTACTCAACTGTATATTCTTCTGGACGATATTTCTTTATTTCTTTATTTTCTAACATTAAGCAAAGCAAAAACCTTGTTTATGAAGGAAGATATTATATAAGAAGAATTCATACACTAAATTGAGATATTTAACCTTACAAAATACTTTTGACACGCCACGATGAAATTCACCGCCAATAATACCCCTAGGAAAAACTATTAAGACCCTCACACGTTGACAGTTGACAAATTCGTTAATTCCAGGCCGTCGGCGACGAGAGGCCGACGCGGGGAGACGTCGGGAAGTACCAAGTTACAATAATGTTGGTCTTTAGTTGGATTGGATCATAAATTTGTTCATTACTTGCACTGTCCCCGATGACTTGTGTATTATTCAATCAGAATTATGTGAACTCTGGAGACAATAAATATGCCTTTATGTACTTTTATTATAAAAAAAATATTTTACGGCATAATTTAATATGTATTAATTTCGTACAGACAAGTAGGTACGTCCTTTTATAGATTAAGGGTGACAAACGAGCGCACATTCCACCTGATGGTAATTGGATGCTGTCGCCCATAGCATAGTATAAATAGTCATCACCTCTGAGGACTAAGATGGAATGCCTCGTTTGCAGTTAAAATGCCATTTTACTGTTCTCTACACTCACCAAACGAAACACTTTTACACGGGGATTCTATGAAAGCATGGTCTTTCCCCGGTCGAGCCAGCCCATCCGTGCTACAATTCGTCGTTGACGCCGCATAGAGGCGAACCTCAATTTTTAAAAATATTGCAGGAGAGGAAGAAAACTTTTATTATTCCCCTTTATTAATTTTATTAGACTTAATGGAAATCTACAAATAAGATTAATTTTCTGATGAAAAAGAGCTAGTAATTGGGGAATAATAAATGTTTTCTACCTCTCCTGTAATTTTTTGAAAAATTTAGGTTCGCCGCTTTGCGGTGTTAGCGACGAATTATAATATAGCTGCAGTGTGGTTCTGCCACGCGTACCGAATGTTTTAAAATTTAAAACATTCGGTACGCGTGGCAGAATCAATTCAGTTTAAAATTTAAATAAAAAAAACGTGTCAGTCAGTAGCTTACATCTAGCGCAGTAAGTGATTACTGCCTTCTTTTATCTTTGCTAAAGTTTATAAAATAGGTACCTACCGACATTATTAATACAGATACTAAGATTTTAATATTTTTATAATATAATATTTAATTTTGTATAATTTTAAAATAAGTATTATAGTTACTTTAGTTTTATTTGCTATTATATAATGTATAACGGTGTTATAATACTTTAATCGTAAAATATTTTTGCACATTTCACCCAGTTTTTTTGCTTTCCTTGATTTTTCGTTTTATTTTAAATAAACGTAACCCTCTCATAAGGATTTACTCCTGTATCGTGGAGGCAGTTAACATACATAAATTGAAAAACAACAAATATCTAGAGTCAAAGTTACATATTATTTGCAAACCAATACATATATAAGTACCTTTTCCTTTGCGGGATTCAAACTCAATGCTAAGCCACTACGCCACGGAGCCGTTAGAAATCTTTTCATAATCTAACTCTGTCATAATCGTATCATGTACTACAAGGTATGTGAGGGTAATATGCTCACCTTAAGGTTTGCCGCCCTATAAAAGCAAAGCTATGAGGAGGACAGAGACAAAAACACAAAGTCGTATACTATAACTAATATATTAAGAAAAAAAAATAGCAAAAAATCTTTGGCACAAATTAGGAATACTCCGAAAAATCGACTTAAGAAAAACACACTACACTACACAATACTAAAATCATTGAGTAACAATTACTAAAATCGACTAAAATATTCACTATAATGTCACCTGTTAAAATGGCGTCGATAAAGCAGTTCCCTTTTGACCACATATTTTTTGATTGACTGATGAAGACCTATCGTATCACAGAGCCATCCATGCAAACAAGGCTGTAGTTTTTGAGACAAAATGAAATGACCATATTAACCGGATGACTATATTACCCTCGCATACCATATACCATGTAGCAAAAGTAAAAAATAGTTTGGTAACAATCCCGAAAGTAACGTCTCTTAATAATCACCACCCTTTGCACCTCGTAATCAACTTTGTAACGAGATACTCACAAATACTCGTAACAATAAACGTAGTAACGCACAGTCAGCGCGCGGTCAAGGTATGCGGCAAGATTGTCGCCCCGACGGGATTGTCCGAAACAATTCCAGAATGTTCCAGTCACTTCACTTATTGCGATGTATTTGTGACCGTTATAAGGGCAGGAATTCGGGATTTTCGGCGGACCATTCAGTTAGAGGTGAACATTACCGCGCACTATGTGACATAGAATACGAAAAATACACAGAGGCGGCATGCATGCTACGTACCACAAAGTACTCTGTTTTTTTTAGTTACATATAAAATAATTCAAGTAAAGCAAGTTATGTTTTTATGTTAATAACGTGAGCAAATAATAATTCTACACATAGATAATGCCGGCGGGAATCGATCCCGGGTTAACCAAATACTTGAAATTTAAAGCGAGCGATTAGCCCTTAGCACTTAGATAACGACTTTATCACCTTAAAGGAAAACATCGTAAAGAAACTTACTTAAAATAAAATATTTCGAAGACAAGTTTTTAGACAATTGTTTTGCTCTAAGCCCTATCAGTAATGAGAGAATGTCTGTACACAGCAACTGTAAATTTAACATTGTAACTTTATTTGCGTTTATGTGTGCAAGTGTGCATTGTGATTTTCCCTGTGTCTTTAACAGTTCAACTATTCACCCACAAATTATTTGTTAAAACACAATCAAAATTTAGGATATGTGTGTCAAGAATGAGTGTCTACGTTATTGGTCAATTTTGCAATTTATCTCGAAATATTATTTTCTCTTATTCAATAACTGACTATACAACCAGTGCGTGTTGCCAGTGATGACCCATGGAACTGAGACGTGGTCCTTCACTGCTGGCCGGATGAAGAAGCTCAAGGTCGCTCAGCGAGCTATGGAGAGGGCTCTGCGTGATAAACTTGGAAATGAGGTTATCCGCAGTAGAACCAGAGTGACCGATATAGCCCAACGGATTAGTAAGTTGAAGTGGCAATGGGCCGGCCATATAGCTCGAAGAACCGACAACCGATGGGGAAAAAAGGTTCTCGAGTGGCGGCCTCGTACGGCGGTCGAAGTGTAGGCCGTCTCCCCACTAGATGGAGTGACGACCTGGTAATATATGCAGGAAGTCGATGGATGCAGTTGGCTCAGGACCGTGCTTTGTGGCATTCCTTGGTGGAGGCCTATGTTCAGCAGTGGACTTGTGAAGGGCTGTAATGATGATGATGATGATGATGATGATGATGAATGATTGCATAATAAATATTATTTTTACTGTTAAAGCTAATAAAGAATAGTCGTAGCGGTAATAATAATAATTTTGAAGGCTCTTATGATGTACAGATATACAAGTCGTTGTTGATTTCAAATAGGCTTAAGTTCATTTCAAACTTTTTCTGGAATATTCCACTGAATAGGTTAGAAGCATTTTGACTACTTTTTTTACAAGATTTATACCGACACCATTAAAGCTATTCAAAATTTTACGTTTGTACAACCTACATAGTTAAATAACAGATATAGAAAAAATATTTATTTGTTAAAATTTCTGGTTATTTTCTGTTAAAACTTGGGAATTATCGCTACTTTACTCGTTTTTTTTTTGCATTTAATTCAGATTATGGAGATACGAGTATATATTTTTGCGATTTTGCTGAACAGTTTGCTATATAGTGTCCTCTTCTATTCCATTCGTACTTTACCGCGCTTACCGAGAAGCGCATGGAATGCAAAAGTCACCTCCATTATTGCTCTGTGACAATAATTGATGTTTGCAGTGCTGTTTTTTGTTTTTAAATTTTACCCAGTCGAATAATCACATGAATACTTTGTAGTTTTTTGTACCTTTTACTATTTTGAGAATTAAAAAAAATCTTTGTATACATATTAATTCCTCAAATGTAATTTTTTTTCTACATTTTTATCATTTGGTGTATGTACAATAATGTAAAAGAAATGAGTGAATAAAATAATTAATTATATTATATATTATGTCATATCTAAATTACGTGTCTCTAAAAATGTTTCTGTGAATAAATACCTATATATTGACAATTATTTATTCTTTGCAACTAATTATTGGATTTTTAAGTTTTTTAATTGGTACTTTTACTACCGGTGTAATAGGAAAAATAAAATAAAATAATAAATATAAAAAATTGTCATAAAAACTCCATTTCCTACTCATGAAGCGTTGTGAACAAAACCAAGCAACTTTTAAACCTACCTAAAATTACGGATTTTAGCATTAATTGTGACTGTAATTTTGAATTTATAATTAGTTACAATTCCGTTCATATTATTACGTTTATCAACCGACTTCAAAAAAGTAGTAAAATAAACAAAAAAGTTTTTTAAAATCATTCATAAAAATATGGGTAAATATTATGCACTTACAAATATGAATGTGCCTAATATTCAATTTCAATAATCTGACACCCAACACCGCTAATACACAGCACCACGCTATTAGGAATCAAATCCAATATAAAACTAAAGGCGACAATATAAATTACCACTCAGACAACCGCACTCGATGTGAGCAAGGGTTGGCCCATCATTTTGTGGGATTATACTCGTACACATTAATAGTGGTGGCTTAACGCGTACGATTTTAGGATCGATTCGAATTCGTCAACCGAAATTCATACTGGCTGATCATTGTAATTTATACTAGTTGTTTTTAATTAAAAAAAAGTGTAAAAATTGACAAATTGTTAAACTTTTTGTATACATAAACTGTTAGAATATGTACTTTCGTCTAAGGTTAAATTATTCTTCTTTTTTTTATAGGATAAGGGTGACAAACGAGCACACAGTCCACCTGATGGTAAGTGCTTGCTGCGGCCCATAGACATCTACATCTATCCTCTATTACAAATCAAAATGTCGATGCGTTGTCACCCGTGAGGACTAAGATGGAATGCCTTATTTCCAGTAAATAGGGCCTCTGGCCACCTGCACTCACCAAGCGAAACGCAGAGGTAAACCTTTACTTCACGCTGGTTTTCTGTGAGGTCGTGGTACCACCCCGGTTCGAGCCGGCCCATCCGTGCGACAGCAAAAACTGCCGTGTGGTTCTACCACTGTTAAAAGTTTTCTTATTTTTATTTTACTTTATGGTACACCTTAAGCGCTAACCATCTACCGCTGTAAATTTCACAGTGCTCAAGCAAGCCGGGTTCGACCCCTGCCGGCACCAATGAAATTGTTAATTGCAATTTTTAGTGCCGATTTACCACGTGCTCGGTGGTGAAGGAAAACATCGTGAGGAAACCTGCATGTCTGAGAAATGAGGAAAAAATATTTCGAAGACATGTGAAGTTCGCCAACACGCATTGGGGCATCGCGGCGGACACTTCCTTGCCCTAAAAACCCTCTCAAAAATGAGGACAAGCCTGTGCCCAGCAGTGGGATGTATATTGACTGTAACTTTAACACTAATGTATGTAATTAAACAGGGGTTATTTTGCGTACATTCATTACTTTAAAGTAGCTAGTCAATACATTAAATCGCGAATGCAAAACAAGAATAGTGCGTATTAACTAGTTTGAAGAACACCACTCTTCGCCTTCTTTTTCCCACACTCGCTTCACTACTACCACTGCTACACCATACAACACCATAAGCCCGACACTAGTAAATACAGTGTACAATAAAAATAGTGTGCAATATTGTCGATAACAATACGATATTTTTATTGGTCTGACTACGATACATGTCTCGCCTCAAACAGAGGCGTCATCATCTACTGATAATGAGTGGAAAAATTGTGTTGAAATAGAATAGAATATTTTTTAACATATTTGATTATAAATAATATTTATTGTCATTTACGCTCTTACCACTAGTTTAGAAAAACTTCTGCCCATGAATCAGCAACAAATCCCAAAGGATTAAAAACAGTTTACAGTATTTGTTTCACATAATTGTAAAAAAAATAGCATTCGTAGAAACACTTTTTACATTCTCAATTCTTCGCCAATTCCCTTGGCAGACAATCTCCAAAATGAGAAAATTTGTTATTTTGATTACGAAACTTAATATCTGACATTAAAAGTTATTTTATTTCATTATCTTAAATTTATTTTTTTAAACTAAATTAAAAAGAAATGTGTAAAGTACACATTGACGGACAAGTTAATGGCGAGTGACGAGTGCGAGTGACGAGTGGGGTTTGCAGAAGAAATAATCAAAATTATCGAAGTGAGTAGGACTTTGATAATTTTGTATATTTTTACGCAGGCTGGTTAAGTTTAAGTTTAAGTTGTTATTGTAATTCAACTGGTATGAGTATAGAAGTCCCTCCAAGAAATGTTTGCATGTTGCCATATTTTTGAAATCCAGCCGAAAAATAAATTAAAAGAATGTTTATTTGAAACGCTAAACGATGAAAGTTATTTTTTAAACATTTTCATCTCAACAGGGTGGTATTTTAATGTGAGGGGTCGTCGCACCCTGGCCGAAATCTGCCTCGGTACTGAGCACGTACGCTACGTGTCGGAGTTACTTCTTCTAAATCTGTAAATCTTTTATACGTAGATGATATTACTGATGTAGTTAGGGCAGATATTTCAATCTATTTTTTTTTATAAAACTGAAGTGAAAAACGAACCTTCAGTCCAGCTGATGGTAGGTGGCTGCATCAGTCCATAGATAGGTACCTAAGGCCAACTACAAACGCAAAACGCTGGAGATGTGTTGTCACCTCTAATGACTGAGGTGGAATGCTTCACATCTCCTTATTAGGTATCATCTCTTACGACTGGAACACAGCAATGCAAGCATTGATATTTGGCGACGGAAATAGGTAAGAGAGTGGCAGAAGACGAGTCCTACCACCTAGGAAGTATCAATGAAATAAGTTATATTATGACTGAATACAAAAGTGAAAAAATTGCAGTAATTCATTCGAGACAACTGCCATTTTAATTTGTTTATGTTGTAGTCTATTCTATGAAAAACTTTTTTCCGACGGTTCAATAACCACAGCCCTTTACAGCGCTGCGATTGTGACGTTATTTTTGAGAAGAAACCTTCACGGATTATTAACTTTTTTCATAAGAGGCTTATAAAAACATTTGCTTTTATTTTAACGCAACATTTGTGTCAATTGTCGTCGCCTTGTGCATTAATTGAAAATGTAACGAAAAGGGGTTTGTGTCGCCTGCACTTGCTTCTATTTGTACAGAAAATATGTTTAAATCCAACTAGATTTCAAGTGATTCTAACAAATGTTCTCGCACATTTGCCGGTGTTGTTTTTTGGCTCCAAGTGCGCCATTTCACATCTGACTTGCAGTGGACCCGTGAGGAAATTAATTTATCTGCGTTCTCTATAACGCCGCAGTAAAAGCATCCTTAGCTGAAAGGATATAAAGGTTATAAAGAACAAAGATAAAAGTGAATTCTTTAGACGAGTTGTGTTAAAACATTTTCAATCTTAAAGCAATAGCACAAGGTTGCAGTTGTAATGGTTTACCAACAGAGGTACGTAGGTACCAGTAGTGTAAACACTTCCCCAGCTGACTCCATTGTCGTGTGCTGGATCCAAAACACTTGACGTGGCGAACGGCAAGCGCCGGACAATCAAAACATTGTTAATATGATCACGGGACGCATGGTTTATTTTCATAGATGCGAATTATTTGTTATGACTTGTTAATTTTGTATATAAAATTGCCAAAAATTTTGTACTGGATAATAACATACAGTATTACAATATATTATAATCCAATACTTTGTTTTCGGTATTGCGATAATACACAGTTAAAGTTAAAAGTTACAGCCTATATACACGTCCCACAGCTGGGCACATGCCTCCTCTAATTTCTGAGAGGGTTTTATGGCAACAAAAGGTCCGCCGCGCTGCCCCAATGCGTGTTGGCGAACTTCACATGTCTTCGAAATATATATTTTTTTTCTTATTTGTCAGACATGCAGGTTTCCTCACGATGTTTTCCTTCACCGCCGAGCACGTGGTAAATCAGCACTTAAAATTGCAATTAACAACTTCATTGGTGCCGGCGGGGATCGAGCCCGGGTTTCTCGCGTACTGTGAAACTTACAGCGAGCGCTAACCATCTGAGCTACCACGGCTATTGACGCATTGTATTGTGTATTGAATACACAGTTATTGACTTTATTTACGGTTTGCAACTATTCACCCATCTCTGCGAATTATGAATGTTAAAACAATTTACTGAGTAGTTTACTAAGTGCATTGTATACTTCCCAAATAAAAAGTGGAAAAAACTATTGGCACGTGCAGGTCACGTGCATGTCATACCGAACCAGCTACGCTCAGAGATTTAGTACAGATTATGTTTGTGTAATGCGGCATAAAGTTATGGCACAAATATTTCAAGGTACTGCACTGCAGTGAGATGAAGTAGTAACATCGATAAGACATTCTCCTTTGATCATTTATAAATTCATTCTTTAAAACCGATCAAAAGTCCACCGCTGAACATAAGTTTGCATGGGATTTCATCGTAGTTGCCACGCTTGGCTGGCAGGATGGCAACTGTCTTTTTATAATTTTCAGATGTAGGCAGAAAGATGCTGCTGCACATCTCTTGTTTCATTTTTCCTCTGCCATTTTTTACGACACCCTATTGCGGTCGTGGATATTCTCGCGTTTCTGGTGCATCTCGTTACTAGCATGTTCGTATAAATAAGTTATGTGTTTGTGTGCTTTCATTTGAAATTGGTATGTAAGAATTTTCTTAAAAGCTCCTGCGAATCTCATTCATGTGTATTCATCATAGTTATACAAAATTAACTCGCGATATATTGAATCATGATATATGTAATTCTTTCAATTATCTATGGGTCTCTTTCTTTTCACTTTTGATAAGGAATATTGTATCGTAGGCCTTTGTAAAATGACGAAGAACACGATATCTTTGAAATTTATTTTGCGTTTATTCTCCGTACAGAGGAATTCCATTTTCGAGCCGAAAGTAGATTAAAAAAAATATGTTGACATTTGACAAGCGAAATTTAAGTTCCCTACGTCGAAATACTGAGCGTTGCCAAATTTCATTTATAGAAAAAAAAGGTATGATTAGTCCGAATAATTAAGCTTTTGAGTTGATTTTTAATCTCGTTTAAATATAAATTGAAATGTTGTTTATAATTACCAAAGAAATGTATTTTACGCTTGTATTTCCATATTCCATTAACCTGGTTGTATTCCGATTAAAATTAATTATAAATGTAATAGCAGTAATTGATCAATTGGGCGATTACTTGATGTAATAAAACCATGATTGAATCATGAGTCTGTATAGTTTCCACTGTTATTAAATAATATTACATACCTACTACGCTCAACTATAAAATGTAACATTTTAAAATTATTTGCTTAGTCGGATTAAAATATCTGAAAACGATTTATTGTCTATAATCGTCCAATCCGATCGCACAACACGTGTATGACACGTGTTCAATACGTCGAGCTAGTGTGGTGGGAAGCTTTAGCCACATTATTAAAAAACAAAACAGCCAGTGCGAATTAAAATTGATTTGGATCAATCTCTTCATTTTTAACTATTTGAAAAGCCTAGAAGAGTCCAAAAACCTTTTCTTATAACAGGGAAACAGAAAAATATTTTATCAGTAATCTATGGATGTTATTCCACATAATATCATGATATCAGCATGATTGGGTTTTATAGACACGGAAACCTATAATTTGAATCTTTAATATTCCAAGTTCAGTCCGTCCGAAATCTCAGAAAACTGCTGTGTATTAAGGGTAAATAAGATAAGGCATGATTAACCAATCTCCGGCGCTCATCAACATGAGACATAAAAGTGATAAGAGTGGGCAAGAATTTATAGATTGATCTGAAACTGTCTGTTTTGTTTTGTAATACAAAGCCGTCTCCAATTTTAACCTGACAATCCTAACCGGACTGATAATTCAAACATAAGATATTTGTCAATATATCCATAAAAGTAAAAGATAATACATCCTTTTTACATCCCACAGATGCATACAGGCCTCCTCTGAATTCTTAGTATTTTAGGGCAAGAAAAAGTCCATCACACTATCCAAATTCACACGGCCTTAAAAATATTTGCGTTGTTGTATAAATTTTAAGATATTTTCAAAACTGTTGGTTTTCACAAATAAGGTACACCTTTATGATCTTATACTAATAGCTTGTTTTAACCACGGCGTCATCTTCCACTACTATACAATATATAAATGTAGTGATAATTAAGTGGAGGGTCTACTTACCTCACCTTGCCCTAAAATATTCTTAATAACATAATATTGTTAGTTAATTTAACAATGTTAGTGCTATTTAAATACATGTTTTTTTTTATTACAATTTCCTTGTAATTTAGCAAATTTTTAAAATCTGGCAGCACCGTCTCTGATGCCGGTATCCAAAATGCCTGCAAACATTGCAGCGTTTGGGTTTCTTAATCATTGTTTCTAACGAACGTACGCTAAACTGATAACAAGTGAAGCCTGCAGTCAACAGAGGTCAAAGTTCGTAACCTTTAGATATTGTTACCCGACGGCCGCCGTCCCGCAATTATTGCCATGTAAGTTTCCCCATTTAATTAAATTTTATTTTATTTTTTGCGGGTTTATTGCTTCTCTAAAAAGGATTACATTGACAGAATCATATTACGATACCCAAAAGTAATCTAATGGATCGGAGAGGGCTTTATTTATATGTACTATGTACCTATAATCAAAGTTTTCAATCTCGCAGGGCAAACTTTGGTGCAAGAAGTATAAAGCGAGAAACCAGAGATTTTCTATCCTACATAATATATTTGGTAATTTTTCAGAGTAAAGTTAGACTAAGCTGTGCATTTGTCATTACATTAAATATAAACGCTTATTTATTAGATATTAAAAGCTAGTCAAATATAAAAATGTTAATATTGTTTATTACATCAAAATGTTTACAAGCTTCCTAGAATTAGTCACAGATTATTATTCATCAACGATAACTGAGGAAACATAGTGAAGAGATAATTTGTATGCTCCTACATTGTTTTATGAATAAGTTTATTGTACACATTATAATTATTTTCTTAAAATTTGAAAAATAATAGCGTTTTTTAACCTGGCTGGAAATTAATTTTAAAGGGTTGATATTTGTAATTTTCATTTTAACTTTATTCCGACCCTAACGAACCTCTAGTCCAGTAAATTTGAATAAAGTTCTTTGTAATGATTAATATCGCCGAATTGGCCGATGAAATCTGACGTGAGTCCCTTTGGGACCACTTCGGCAGAGTTCGAGTCGTTACGTTCTTTAATTACGCTAGTGGTAATTTCCCTGTAACTATTTTTACAACGTGTACATTGCTTGTTTAGATATTCCATGGACTTCATTACTACGCTACTTTCAATCGTATATTTTGTATTATTTTACAATACATGTCTGCAATAAGCTTGTAATATGGCGCTGTAAATAACTTTTACTAAACATAATAACCTTAAAACAAATAAAATAGATTAGATAATTATAAAAAGTAAAAGACCAATAAATATCAGATTTGATGGACATTTGTATTAAAGGATCATCATCAGGTGTACTCTTTCGATACAGAATCAGTAAAATTGACTTAATGACCATAAAGATATTGTGTTATAAATTAAATTAAATTAATTATATATATCTCTCTTACAAAGCAATAAGGACCGTGGCCGAGCTCACTTGACTACTCTAGCGCCATCTATTATCTAACTACGGAAGCGGTTGCGATGTATATCGATATGAAAATTTGACGCGCTAAATACATCGTTCTTTATTTAATACATTTCCATAGATGTCGCTACATGGTACCGCTAAGTAAGATTGACGAACTCATTGGGCTCTAGTATTATATTATTTTTATACGTGGTAGAGCCATGCTGCATCTATATTTCTGATATAGTTGTAACACGAATGAGTCGGCTCGATCGGGGAAGGACCACGCTCTCACAGAATACCAGCGTAAAATAGCAGCTTAATCCTATGAAAAAATAATTAAGATTATAAAAGAGAAGAAATTACAGTCGAATGAATGCCTGCAATCATACAGCGTTTACTCTATTAGTATACTTATTTTTTGAAGTCCGTAAAATTGGTCTAAAGACAGTAATGTATGCCAATATCGAAAACATTTTCGATTAAAGTTTGGGCTATGATTGCAGTTAGGGTCGTTCTAGGCGCGGCAGGGGGCTCACTAGCTAATCGTGATAATGTGTTTATTGAATTAGGCGGCGCGTGCGTCGTCGGTGCTACACACATGCGTTACTATACCGCTACAGTTAAGTGGTATCACTTGTTAGGGGTGATCGATGGTAACCGGAGGAGTGTTGTGTGATTTTTTGATTATGATTTTTAACGCTGTTTGCTTTGGAGTTACCTTTGACTTTTTAATCAGCCAACCTACGGCCTAAGATTAGCCTTCAAATTTTTATATTAAATTATAAAATTAATGAGAAACTAATTGTTTGCTCGTTGTTGGTCTGAGATTTATAGGTCCCATATTTATTTGACACCTATATTAAAAAGAATGTGTCAACTGTGTTACTTGCCTAGCATGTCGTAAAAAGCGACTAAAGGGATATTAGATTTGTGACAGCGTAGGTGATGAGCTAGCCACCTATCGCTTCTTTCACAATTTTCCATCTATAGATACCCATATTTTATTGGCTAAACGAGGTCCGTGTGACTTGCTGCACTTTGAACTCAGCCTACCCTCATGAGGGACGTATTTTCAATCCGTTATAAATCCAAGGCAAAGAAAAAAAGATACACTTTTATACTTATTCCCTCATCTTTCCCATTATTTGAGCGTTGGTTCAACGAGACTTTCTCTTCTGTTTTTCCCTATTTTTAGTCTCATTCACATACGTAACATGAATAATATAAATATATTTTATTAAATAAAAACCCTGAAAATGTCTATAACTTTATGTCATACCAAAGAAAAAGAGCTTGTTATGAAAAATTTTCGATCATTAAATAGAGACTTCAATGACCCTCTGAATATTTGATAACAGCAAATCCGAACAATCAGACATAATCAAGTGCTACAAGTGAACGCGCTAACACCACATACGAGTGCACCACATAATGGCGCGTCTCCACCAAAGTTTTCAACATTTGTCAACACGTGTTGCCGACAAATGTTTCTGTCCGGCGCGTCTCCACAAAAATGTTGACGACATTTTATGTTTCCGACATGTTGACAAATCAACAAAAGTCTTAGAGTATTCACTAAGACAAAAGTAGACGACATTTGTTTCAAAATGTTGCAAATCAAAGGAATGCGCTTGTTGCCGACATTTGTTCCCTTGGTGGAGACGCTTCTTGGAACATTTTGAAACAAATGTCGTCAACATTTGTTGATTTGTCAACATGTCGGAAACATAAATGTTGTCAACATTTTTGGCGGAGACGCGCCTTAAGAGTGATTTCTTTAATTCCTCTTTTACTGTGTAGTCTATACTGCTCTGGAATGCCTTGCCTGTTCATATAAAAAAAACCAGTAACAAACAATATTTTAAAAGACTAGTTCGAGAATTATTTAACAGGAATTATACCACCTGATTTATCCGATTTTTGTTTTTCTAACTCTTTCGCTTTGTAATTGATATTTTGTATAATATGTATTTTAATATGTATCATGTTATTTTATTTTTGTGTTATATTATTTTATATTTATTTAGAGATTTTGTGTATATAAGTATATTATATCTGTTTATATATTTACTATAATTTCTTTTTTCTTTATTACAAAGTCGATAATATTAAGTTTGTATAGTTTAAAAATATTTTATTTATTTGCTTTTTGTTATAAGATATAATGTTTTTACTTATTTATTAATTTATGGAGTGATGTTGCACCTACCACAGCTTTTCAAATCATCCAGGGTTGAATGGTAGAGAATGCCACAAGGCATTAAGTCCGCCCTTTATATCCCTTATTATAAGGTAGATGTAAAAAAGAATAAATAAATAAATAAAATAAAAATAACACAGGAGCACTAACTAGTTTTAATCGACCTAAAATATATATTAGAATAACATCAAAATATTGTAACGAACGGACAAAATAATTATGTATATCGGCCCTACTAAATAAAGAAGATGCAATACAACACCAACGGTGCCTTAGTGGAAACAATGCAGGTGTCGGATTACTGGAAACGAACCGAGAGCAAAAGAGGGCTGAGGACATTAATTTAATTATACCTCTCTCTCGGGAGCCTCTAATATTGTATAGGAGAGAGGCGGACAACCGACTGGCATACAAATTCGAGTGACATTTTTTGCGCGTGAGAAAAAATATCTCAAATCTGATGTGTCTCATCCCCAATGAGCCGGATCGCGTTACAATTATCTAGAAAAATGTATAAAATAAATCTCGTTTCAGTGAGATTTTGTTTCACAATTTTATAAAATATTCAAAAAGTATGTAGGTACTGCGGAAGCAAGTGCGTGTTGCCAGTGATGACTTTGGCTGGCCGTATCATCACAATTGTCATGTGTTTCATTGTCTTTGTAAACGGCCTTGTTGCGCAATTGAAATGTCCTAGCTTACTATATGCGGACGATTTAAAAATTTTCTCCGAAGTAGCTACCCCTGAAGACGCTGAAGCACTACAAATGGACATCGAAACCGTGGCAAGATGGTGTACTGATAATCACATGTATTTAAATATTAATAAATGTTTTGTATTGTCCTTTACTAGAAAAACAAATAAAATTAACTTTAAATACACTCTATATGGACAAAAACTTAACAGGCAGAGTCAAGCTAAGGATTTGGGTATAATTTTCGATGATAAATTGAGTTTTCGTGAGCATTACGATTACATTCTTACGAGGAGTGGTAAAATGCTGGGTTATGTCCTGCGAAACACTAAGCAGTTTAAAAAGCCAAACAGTATGGTATATCTGTATAATTCACTTGTCCGAAGTGTTCTGGAATATGGTGCAGTCATTTGGTCTCCGTTTTACGCCGTACATACTGACCGCATCGAGAACATTCAAAAAAGGTTCTTGAGATGTCTCTCTTTTCGTCATGGTTACCATCGCAAGTTGGCCTCCTACACAGATAGGCTGCAGAAATTTAACATGGTTACGCTAGAAACGAGACGCATAAGGTTCGGGCTTACATATTTACACAAAATAGTACACTCTACGATTGATTCTCCGTCCTTGCTTGCGTCAATTAACATAAACACTCACTACAGGGCCCGTGACCGCAAGCCTAAACTGTTTTCACTCCAAGTGTACCGTAACAACACATCATGTTACAACCCAGTGGTTAGGATGTGTCGCCTCTACAATGATATATCCCAGGACCATCCAAATATTGATATTCTAGGTTCAACTCCAAATGTCTTCAATAAATCTATCCGTGATATTTTGAAATAACTGAAATAATTGCTCCAATCTTATATACTTATATACTTTTGTTCTAGCTTGTAACAGGCCACTCTTGTTGATTGCAAAGCCACTGTTTTATTTTTTTATTTGTTTTTTTAAAATGTTTTATAACTTTAGCAGATGTAACTCTTAATAACTTACTTCATAAACACATGTTTTGGCTTACAGTTTAGTACTTAATCATTTAATTTTAAGAAACTTATATTTCCACAACTGTAAACTGTATTGTGTTAATAAATAAATAAAAAAATTGTATTGTAATTTTACGTGGTAGAGCCATGCTGCAGCTATATTAATAGTATAGTTGTAGCACGAATGGGCCGGCTCGACCGAGGAAGGACCACGCTCTCACTTAATACCAGCGTAAAATAGTAGCTCAAAGCGGTTGTGCTTAGTATGGTATGTGTAGAGAACCGGAGACTCTTTTTACTGGAAACGAGGCGTTCCTCTTAGTCCTAAGGGGTGGCAACGCATTTGCATTTTGATTCTTAATCCAGGATAGATGTAGATGTTTATGGGACACAGCATCCACTTACCATCAGGTGAAGTGTGCTCGTTTGTCATACTTATTCTATAAAAAATATGTGATATCATTCCATAAAATATCTACTTTATCGTCGATATGATGGCTGGTAAAACTTCTGTGTCCACACGCAACAACAAAACTCATTCCTTATAGATGTTACAGCATACAGGTCGTATAATACATGAGCTTTGTTGATACGCCATAATCACAGTCTAACTATTTATGTTCTTCTTAGACTGTGCCATAATAGTGAATGGTAAATAACGCAAAGTAGATTGCGAAATCTTGCGAAAAAAAACGTTATACGAGTAGAGTGATTGAATCTGTGATAGCTGTCAACATGCAGCACTATTCTACATCCCGTGTATTAAACAAATATTACAATAATTATTGTATATTTGAGTGAAATTAATGGAAAATCACCTTCACTATCTCAAGTACATAAATAGTATTTTTGTAAATAATTTAGGTCTATGGAGTCTGGAAACATCTGTGTTGGTATCACACTCTTAATTTATGTTATATAATATACCATTATATACTATTATCTAATATATAAAAATTTATTTTTGTTTATTCTTATTGCTTTTGTCAACTTATTGCTGACACTTCCGCGAAGGCACAGAATAAATAACAGGCGAACGTTATAGGCAATAGGCATAATACAATTAACAACGTAGCATACCATACGTACGTAACGTACCGGCAAATTTATTTGAAAGTGTATTCTTCCAAATTTAAAACGATTTTACCACAATCATTTTTCTTTTGCGCCGGGTACCAGTAGTAGTAAATATTTGAGCTGCCAAGCAACAATGAACCCAGTACCGTTTTACAGTCTGATGTGTTGTGTAGAACTGGCATAGATTCTATTTCTCTATTAACGCTGTTAGCCAGTTACACAGAACACTTACTCTCTACCGAGAGGCCAGTTGTTTTTTACAGCTTTATCGGTTTACTGGCAACATAAAGCAACACGGGACGCCGACGTACCAGACGGCAAATATGAAGTCGCATGCGATTGACGTTGTTGACACGTCACGTCGCGTCATCTGACAAACCTAGTAAACGTAGGCTCACGATCTAAGCTAGTATACACGTAACAAAATTGATTCCCATGAGTGAGAAAGGTCTTAAATAATTTTGTTTTATTTGATGATTTAGAACATTTATATAATTTTAAATAACGTAATGTGAAACGTAGACGGAAGTATAGCGTAAAAAATTAAAAGAAAATGCCACTAAAATCGAAGTATCCCAAGACACTTCAGTCCTTAATTAAACTCCGAGCACGTAGCACTCCTTGATTCAGTTCCCAGGGGCGAGTGACACCCTACCCCCACTACTTTCTTGTGGACTTCCCCCTTCCTTATGGACCGCTTAGATTTCCACCCTCTAAGGTTATGTGTACGGAATACTTTTAGCCGAGAATCTTGTACGAAGAATTGGTTTTGAGAGATTCGAACGTTAGTTTTATAGCTGTTTTTTCGTTGTTGGTTATATTGGTGCCATTTCTATTTCTGTCAGCGAGACGAGGTTAAATGAACAAAACTATATTTAGAACTCAATTGCTTGGTTTGCGAAGCGTTTCAATTATTAGCTTTGCTTGAACTACTAGATATGTTATTACATACTATATGATACGCATAAATACTATTCCAAGCGTCTTTGATGTATGTATGAAGTCGTACCATTGGTGAAATCGGGTTAAAGATACGAATGCCAAATATCTTTTAATACAACAACAAAAAAAGTACAAAGAAATAAAAATAAAAGATCACTTTGCATATTACTCTCATTTTGAAGGAAATTAAGTCTTATATTTGCAATTACACAATTTTAAGTAGCCTTTTAAAAGTCTCGGGTTGTCTCTACGCTATTTCTAAGTTGGAAAAAGGCTTTAAAAAGTAATCACAGGGGCTGTAAATGTAAAGTTAAAAACATTTAGCTCGTAGAAGGCAATTGTTAGGGGCTTTATACTTGTAATTTCGTTCTTCGCAATCTTATCGAATGGAAATCCTTAATGAGAAAGAATTGTTCTTTTTATCTTTAATGTGTATATAATGAATGTTTTTGTTTAGCTTAAATAAGGATCAAACCTATTTTATCAATATTTTTGAACGGACGGTGTAGGTATATAAAAAGATCCACTACCCTACCTACTACACTACCTACGCTATCCTAATATCGTGCTGTGTGTGTTGTGAAGCGACAGTGGCAAACCAGCAGATTGGTAGCAGCGTCTTCTTAGTAAGAATTAGAAATTAATAAACATGGCAATTGTGGCAAATATTACCCTTATGAGGCAGTCATAAAGATGCATATTTTTAAGTAATTTCATCCTGATCGTAAATAATAATAGCAGAACCTACCTCGCCTGTACGCGGCGGACCCAGATAATTAACGAACATAATTCCTGCGACCGAAAAATGGCGGTCTATGCATTCATAAATGTCCAACCAAACTTCTACAGACTGATGATGGTGCAGTATTACTAATGCGGGGGTGTTGGATCCGCCTATACCTACCCACATGCCCAGCGCAGTAGCGCACATAAAATTGAAGAATTGAGTGTTAAAGAAGTAGAAAAGAAAGAAAGAATAAAAAAAGAATATATTTACTCCTTTACAAAACATCACCAACATCACAATGTCATCAACTCAGCATACCGTAATAGAGTTACCGCAGCGCTGATATTCTGTGGGCTCGTAAGTCGACTCGCAAGCAATTGTAAGACATAATTTATTACATATTTCATAACTCATAATCACTAAGTAAGAAAAAACAGAAGACCGCGAATATTCATAATTTGTAGTAGATAGCTAAAATTACTACCGTGTATTGGTAGCGAAAGGACATCCATCACCATATTACGTCACGTGGGTATCGGAATCTCGATTACGCCGGAAGTAAAATATTTAGAGCGTCAACGGAGAACAGCGTCAAATGAGCAACACGTCTAGTGTAGCGAATGTCAATCCGTGTGACGATTCGGGCCGATCGTGTACCACTACTGGGGTACCAGCAGTCGACGAAAAAATAATGGTGACAAACTAGCACACAGTCCACTCGATGGTTACTGGATCCTGTGGTCTATAGACCCGTCTATAGACATTCCCGATTAAGAATAAACATACATGTGCGTTACCATTCCTGAGAACTAAGAAGGAATGCCGCGTTACCAGTAAAAGCGTCTCCGGTTCTCTACACGCACAATATGGAACAGACCAGCATTAGGCTGCTATTTTTTTTATAGGATAAGGGTGACAAACGAGCACACAGTCCACCTGATGGTAAGTGGTTGCTGCGGGCCATAGACATCTACATCTATCCTCTATTACAAATCAAAATGCAGATGAGTTGTCACCCGTGAGGACTAAGATGGAATGCCTCATTTCCAGTAAAAAGGGACTCCGGCCACCTGCACTCACCAAGCGAAACGCAGATGTAAACCTCTAATTCACGCTGGTATTCTGTGAGGTCGTGGTACCACGCCGGTTCGAGCCGGCCCATCCTGCGACAGCAAAAGCTGCTGCGTGGCTCTACCACTGTTAAACTGTTATTTTACTCTGGTATTCTGTTAGAAAATAAATACAAAGCCAAATATAATTTAAAATTAAAAATTTTTTGCAGCCGACTTCAATATAAGTTATTTAAGAATAACTCAAAAACTATTGGTCTGACTTTGATCAATAATTCATATGGGCCCACACGAGAACTATCAGTTTTCATGTAAAAAAAGAATCATCCAAATCGGTACACTCAGTACAAAGTTATGAGGTAACATACATAAAATAAACATACAGTCGAATTAAGTACCGTCTCCTTTTCTGCCGACTTCCAAAAAGGAGACGGTACTCAATTCGAGTGTATGTTTTTTTTTTTGTTTTTTTTTGTTTATGTGTGTTACCTCATAACTTTGTACTGGGCGAACCGATTTGGATGATTCTTTTTTTATATAAAAGCTGATAGTTCTCGTGTGGTCCCATATGAATTTGATCAAGGTCAGACCAATGGTTATTGAGTTATTCTTAAATAACCTATATTCAAGTCGCTTATATTGAAGTCGGCTGTACAAAATTTTGAATTTTTAATTATTGGATTAGTAAGGGTCGATCGGTAGACAAAAAAGTTGTTGCCCATAAATCACATTCAATTTGGGATAATTTCAAATAAAAGTAGAAGCCTAATTTACTCGTATTTTCAAAAAACTGCAATTATGGTATATCGTTATTTATATATTGGAACTTAAGTTTAAAATTTTGGTACTCTGAAAATAACCCCGTATAAATAATTTAATTTTAAAACAAGCAGATACTAATTTCCTAAATGCTTTCGTAATTCTTCACCGCAAACCGCAGCCGAAATAATGCAAAAAAAGTCATAATAAACAAAGAGCGGTAGGACTACAGCCGCCGCGTAATTATTCAGAAAGCTAATGTGCCACTTGTTTATTCCCTGACTAATTAAGAGAAGAAAGAGTTTTAAAAAAAATAACTTAAAACAACGTTGGATGAATCAAACATTCATTATGCAAGATGGAGGCACGTCTGCGGAATTTTTTCTCGAAATTTAATGAATTTTTATTTGTTATAAGGGGAAATCCCCTAAAATATATTTTTTAATTTCTTAAGTTCTGAAATAGAAGAATATAAAAAAAAACCAGACATCATCATAGACATCTTTGAAATTTTACTGTACATAAACAATTTTTTTATAGAAGTAAGATTGACAAATTTACAGTCTATCTTTTTTTTATAGGATAAGGGTGACAAACGAGTACACAGTCCACCTGATGATAAATGGTTTTTGTGGCCAATACAATCTACACCTATCCTCGTTGGCGAATCAAAATGTAGATGCGTTGTGAGCCGTGAGGGCTAAAATGGAATGCTTCTTTTCCAGTAAAAAGGGTCTCCGGTTCTCTACACTCACCATACGAAACACAGCAGCATTGAGCTGCTATTTTACGCTGGTATTCTATGAGACCGTGGTCCTTTCTGGTCGAGCCGACCCATTCGTGCGACAACTATAAAATTAATAGAGCTGCCTATAAACCAAAATCTTCCATTAATTAAAAATGAAAATGCATTGTCGCCCCTGAGGACTAAAATGGATTATTAAATCTATAGTTCCTGACACGTACCACCCGAAACATGGCATCATTATACTGCTAATTTACATTGATAGTAGGTAGTGTTCCTTCCCCGGTCGAGTCAATATGCTTATGATTTATGATAATAAGGCGGTGTGTCTTAATAAACCTTAATTCTTAGGTGTATTTACATACTTTATTGAGAATTAAAATTTTGTTAAAAAACTTACAAGCCCAAAGAACAAATTACGTTTTGAAGATATTTGAAATCCATATACACGTACTGGAGCAGCATGATGGACACTTCCAGTTTCATTACTATCTCATCATGTCGGGAGACCTGTGTCTGTAGAGTTTATGGGCAATTAAAGTATATATATTTATATACTTTAATCATATTTACCTTTTCGATCTAAAATACTCTTTTATGTCCTAATGTAGGGTGTATGTTGTCGCAAGGATTTATCCTTGGCCCTTAATGTTTTCACTGTCACATTACTATTACTACAGCCCATCATAAGTCACTAGGACAGGAGAACAAACCGGTTCCTAAACTGTACGGGAAGCGAGGTTCAATGCATGCATCACAATATTACGATGTAGGACATAAGTTATTAGGTATAAAAAATTATTATGATATGTACGTTGATGGCATCGTTATACGATAAAGCTGTATACCTTATATTTATACAGGAAAATATCAGTTTAAACAGTGTACGATTATAATCAAATAAATAAATAAAAATGTCAATTACTGAAAATATGCCTCTCTAATAGTTTGCTGTAAAGTATGGTCGGTACTTAGGTATCAGGTCGTCACTGCATCTAATGGGTACACAAAACACTGCGCTTTCCAATACGAAGCTGCCACTTAAGAACCTTTCTTCCCCATCGTTTGTTGGTTCTTCGACCTATATGGCTGGGCCATTGTCACTTTAGCTTACTGATCCGCAGACTATGTAACTTTTGTTCTTCTGCGGATATTATTCCGCATAGAAATCCTGAGCCTACCCTTTCTATCGCACGCTGAGTGACTTAGACTTATTTCATACGGCCAGCAGTGATAGACCATGTTTCAGTTCTGTAAGTATTCACTAGTAACAGGTATGCTTTAATTATTATAAATTTAACATATATGATATTAATGAAAGATTACGGCGTAAATTGAGATGCAGCACCATGTAATTGGTCACAAATGAATTATACAGCGCGCCAACTAATATTAATTAACGCAATCGCTTTCAAATTAGTTGTAGTGACTGCCAAGTTGAAAATTGCCGTACTAACAGCAGGTACGTTAAAGTTCGGGGGTAACAAACTTCCTGGCTCAATTAGCGTCGAATTAAACTGGTTCAGGAGAGGTGACAAATCGCGGGACGCGGTCCTACTGTCTTGACGTTGACTAATAGCCTAGTATTTAATTTAGGTGGAGTAATTATAAATAAAATTTCGACGATAAATTGTCTAGGCGCGCATTAATCAAGAAGTTGGGACACTGATTAAAATACTGTTCGAGCAACTATTCTCAAAGTTGATATCGTTAATAATTTACACGTCGAGGAAGCGGTTAGGGTGCGATCAGGTGCGGTGTTCATCTACACATATAATGTGTACTATATATACATATATACTGATTTTATTAGATTTTATGTTAAGAGGGCAAAGTAGATTGTATTAGCGTATGAACAGGTATCATGTACTAACAGGAATGCATATTTGACCGATCAATCCGCTTGATTTTGTACTACGTAAATAGTTGAGATTCTGTATACTGGCATTTTACTAACTACTCTAGTCATGAAATTTTTTAAATATTTGAATTCAGCTGACTTCACTCTGTTCACAACAGCTATCTTCATATCGTAGTTTTTCAGACGCCAGCGCTATTGTGGTAGGTTTTGGAACCTCTATTTTCACTAAATAGTAGGACCTTTTTCAACTTTCGCCCCTTATAAAATGGTTCTCCTTCTACTCTACACTCCATAGTTGAACAGCGACGGGGAGAGGCGTTTCGTCAATCCGCCTGTTAAGCTTAAATCCTTCCTTCATATCAGGATATTATAATATATATGGTATGTATCAAATATAGGTTTAAAAAACATTTAGTAAAAAGTTATGTTATTTTTTTTATTTTGAAGTCATTTTGCATGTTTTTGAATATCAAAAATTGTCTAAGGAATCATCACAAGTTTAAAGTAACAAGTAGAACTCCGTCTAAACAGTTACATTAAAATCTTCACTCTAATTTCAATTTATTTTTCCACACTGGGAATGGTTTTTATCTTGTATATTTACCAAAAAATAAAGAATCATTTAAATCGGTCAGAGGTTTGCGAGAAATCGGTGAACATACATAAAAAAAAATATACGAAAATCGTATTTGTTTTTAAAACTCTGTTAAAAATGTGCCAATTCCATTCTATGAGTGCTATTTTGTCACGAGTGACATTTATTATTTTTTTTTATTATAAATAGCAAACCCTGATTTAAATTAGCATGCTGTAATTTTGCTTCATATTTCGTAAGGCGTACAGCAAAGGAGCGGAATAATTTGTAATCTGTCTTTCCATCCGAACACATTACTGTAGGCTTTTGATACGCTAAAACAGTGCGATTTGCCATCTAGGCCTTCATAACCACTTACCACCAGGTGAGATTGCAGTCAAGCACTGGCTTATTATAAGTTAAAAAAAATATGCTAAGGAACTTTGCATGTGTCCTTATTTCTGAACTCATTTTTTTGCGGAAAAATACTTAAGTCTTTCACTCTCACCATATTTATACATCAAGATACCTACTTTACTCCCCAGTTCATTTAAGACGAGGGTGGGGGCTCTATCGTCCGTGATTCAGGCATAGATTCGCCGTTTTCACTCCTTGAAACAGTGAGTCGGAGTGAAACAGATTGCTTTTTAACGATAAGTGTGACAGAGAGGATAAATCCAAGGGTCGGGTTAGTTATTGGGGCACATGTTTCTGACGCTGTTGGTTGATTTATAGGTGGGCGACGTAATAGAGATGAAAATCATTTCCATTGTCTTTAATAGTATACATAAGAGTTTAATTGTAAAACATCGAAAGGAAACGCTAATACTCAGCTAATATTCATTCAGACGGCTCCGTGGCGCAGTGGCTTAGCAATCATTTGTTGCGCTGGGGGCCGCGGGTTCGAATCCCGCACGGAACAAGTATTTGTATGGCCTAAAAATAATTTTTCCGGGTCTGGATGTTTGTCCTTGTGCAATTTATGTTTGTAAACTGCCTCCACGACACAGGAGAAAATCCTAGTGTGTGGGTAACGTTTTTTTTTAAAGAAAAAAAAAGTTATCTTTAGAAAAGAAAAAAGTTGATGTATTGGGACAATGATCGTCACCATCCGAGTAATCTGATGTAAACCATCGGCAATACAATTTCTTGACAATAATTATCATGTTCAAACCTAACAACAGAATATATAATAGAGCTATATGTAACGTAACGCAGGTAAACTGAAACGGCTATTTTAAATTATTACCCATATCATTAAGATATTGTGTATATATTTTGTGCTTAGGTCCTCCAGCGATTCTGCCATAAGGACTATATCGTCAGCAAATCGAAGGTGAGTGATGTACTCGCCAGTGATGTTGATACCGTATCCTTTCCAGTCCAGAAGCTTGAAAACGTCTTCCAATGCAGCGGTGAAGAGTTTCTGGGATATGATGTCACCCTGTCTTACACCTCTCTGCAATTGGATAGGTTTCGTACTCTGGTTCTGTACTCGGATAGCCATTGTAGCTCTACTGTACAAACACTTCAGCACTTCGATATACCGACAGTCAACTTGGCACCGCTGAAGGGACTGCAGCACCGCCCAAATTTCGACGAAATCAAAGGCTTTCTCATAGTCCACATACGCCAGACATAGTGGCAAATTGTACTCTTCAGCCTTCTGTACAATTTGCCGAAAGGTATGTATGTGGTCTATGGTGCTAAAGCCCTTTCGGAAACCGGCTTGTTCGGGAGGCTGGAAGTCGTCAAGTCTGCGCGCGAGACGATTCGTAATGACTCTCGAAAACAGCACGTAGACGCGGCTCAGAAGGGAAATCGGTCTGTAGTTCTTCAAGAGAGCGTTGTCACCTTTCCTGAAGAGCAAAACCACCGCACTTCTGCTCCACGCCTCCGGTGTAATGCCACCATGGAGGACGGAATTAAAGAGCTTCTGAAGGACTTCAAGTACTGGTCTTCCACCCGCTTTCAGAAGCTCCGCTGTAATTCCATCCTCGCCTGAGGCCTTACCTTTTTTAAGGTGCTGGAGAGCCATTCTAATCTCGCTCAGACTGACGTCCAGGATATCTTCGGAATAGTGTCGGATGAGACTCGCTCTTGGATCGTTACTCACACTTGCGTGTGGCTCCAACGATGACGCGTACAGCTGCCCATAGAACCTCTCAATCTCACTCAAAATCTCAGGTGTCCCGGAAACGATGCTGCCACACTCTGTCTTCAGCTTTGACAGTTGGCTCTTTCTGGCAGACAGATCTCTGGCAAAGACTTTGGAGCCTTGGTTCCGCTCGATCGCTTCTTCAATACGAGCCGTATTGAAGTTGCGTAAGTCCCGCCGCATGCATTTGGAGATCTGTCTGTTCAGTTGTCTGTATGCTGTCAAGTCTGTTGAAGAATGCAGCTTCATCTCCCGTCTAACAGCCATGCGATTAAGAGTGTGATCGGAGAGTTTTTGTGTTCTTCTGCGGCGGGTCTTGCAGAACTTAGCTCCGACCGCGTGGACAGTTTCCAGGAGCTTGTCATTCATATCGTCCACTTCATTGCAGTCTTCTAGGCACTGAAAACGGTTTTGTAACTCGAGCTGAAAGGTTTCGGGACTTTGGAATAGAGCACGAGGGGGACGGAGCGTTGACTTCATTAGACGAGACCTCTCCAACTTAACGTTTAGGTTCAGTGTGCCTCTAACCATTCGATGATCGCTACCAGTTTTCACCCTCGCGATCACGGAGACATCACTGAACAGTTGTCGTCTGGTCGTCATAATGAAGTCAATCTCATTTTTGTCGAACCGTCGGGGCTCGACCAGGTCCACTTCCTGTGGGGCCGCTTCTGGAAGAAAGAGTTCATCATAAAGAGTCCCTCTTTCTCCATGAAGTCGGCCAGCTGCTGGCCTCTTGGGTTTCGGTGCCCTATTCCAAATTTCCCTACTTTCAGCTCACCGTTCTCTCTTGTGCCTAGTTTTGCATCGAAGTCTCCCATTAACACCGTATATTGGGTTTTGGAGGAATGCATGGCTCTAGAGTTATCCTCATACATTTCCTTCACCTCCTCATCGGGGTGTGCCGAGGTTGGTGCGTAAATCTGTATGACCTTCAGCGAATACCGTTTGGTGATTCTGAGTATAAGGTACGCAACCCTCGTCGACACACTCACGTTGTTAACGAGAGACTTGTGGACGATAAATCCGATACCTCCTTGGGACAGATGGTCGCCCTCCCGGTGATAGAGCAAGTTGCCGGATTCGAGGATTACCGTGTTCTCCCCCTCTCTTCCGACTTCGGATAATCCTATAATATGCCAGCGCAACTTGTCTATCTCTTCTTCCAGCTCCACGGTCTTCTCGTCAGTCCTCAGGGTGCGTGCGTTGTACGTTGCCAGGTCGAGTCGTCTAAGGTGGCAACCGAACCTCCACCGGAGATTCTTAGCACCCCCTGCCCCGCCGTTACCATGGTCGCCACCGTAGCCAGGAATAGCGGGGCCGCCGGGGACTGGGGGCCGTCGGTTTGTTGCTCTATTCATTGGGGGGTATTTGCCATAGTTGCCACGCTTGGCGAGCGGGTTGGAAACCGCAGTTTTTTTATTGTAATTTTGGCTATCATCAGGAAGATGCTGCTGCCCATCTCCTTACTGTTTCCCTTTGTCGCCTTTTACGACACCCACGGGAGGATATGGGGTAGTGGATATTCTTGACCGCCACTACACGGCTAAATGGACATGTTTCTAAATGTACTCAACTACTCATGAAGTATTTCTATGAGAATATGTAATCCAAATCTCTAGTATCTAATAGTAATCTCTATGTACAATTTTAAAAAAATGTGTTGTTAAGCTAATTATTGAAAGGCCTTCTTAAATCTTAAATAAGTTAAAATGACGTTAAGCCGATACTTTCTTATGAGTGTATTTCTAATATTATTGACACCAGTAAAGAAGTAGGAAGCCTTCTCGAAAAGAATACTCGTGTAGCAACGAATCTTCGATTCTGATCAGTAAAATGAATAACCCTAGGAAGCTTAATGAAAAAATCAAACTCACTCTCATAGATTATTATTAAAAAAACTATACACGCATTAGAACCAAACGGTTTGCTTCGTCTTTTGTAATGCGTACAGCAAAGGAGTGGAATAATTTGCCGGCGTCCGTCATCTTTCCGTCCGAATACAATCTAGGCGTCTTCAAGGCAAGAGTGAATAGGCTTTTGTTACGATAAGACAGTGCGATTTACCATCTAAGGCTGCATCACCACTTACCACCAGGTGGGATTGTGGTCAAGCACTGGCTTATAATAAGTAAAAAAAATAAATATATACATAAGTTTTATACGTGGTAGAGCCATGCTGTAGCTATATTAGTAGTATTAGTTGTAGCACGAATGAGTCGGCTCGACCGAGGAAGGACCACGCTTTCACTGAATATCAGCGTAAAATGGCAGCTTGATACTGCTATGTTTCGTATTGTGAGTATAGAGAACCGGAGACCCATTTTACTGGAAAAGAGGCATTCCATCTTAGTCCTCACGGGTGACGACGCATCTACATTTTGATTTTTTATTAAGGATAAATGTAGGTGTCTATGGGTCACAGCAACCACTTACCATCAGGTGGACTGTGTGCTCGTTTGTCACACTATCTTATAAAAAAAGTGCCAAGCTTAATATTTTGTTTTCTAATGAAAATAATTCATAATATTATTAAAACGCTAAACGTATGAGGATTGCTAAAGCGCCTAGGGTTAAACACCGATTGTCGCGATACTGACGAGTCTTCGCCGAGTTAAGTGTCAGTGAGACAACGTTATACAGACCGCAACATCTTATATTCATGAAGGGACCAGCTATATCAGTTACACACGGTTGTAGCGTTCGGAAATCCTGCGTTGTACGAAAAATATTATTATGTAATAGAATATTATGATGCTTTGATTTAAAATAAAATCTGCCTTCTCCTCCTTCTTTCTGTTCTTATTACGGCACATCGCAAGTCTAATGTTAAACATAGACCTCTCTCATAGATTGTTTTGGAACGAAGTTCTTTATCGGATGGTATGGATTTGGCGGATGGGGGCTAGGCGCCAAAAAGTGTGAGATTTTTCCGTCAAGACCCCTTTCAGACGTAGTGTAGACGGCCTTGACGTCGGAAGCGAGATGGAATAATATCCATCTTCCTCGCACTATTTTTTAACTTGCCTAACCTAAAAAACCTAAAACCTAAAATTTAACCTATATGCAAATATAAGTAGCCTAAGTTACTCCTTAGAACATCGGCTATCTGCCAGCGAAAGTCCCGTTGAAATCGGTCTAGCCGTTTCGGAGATTAGCGGGAACAAACAGACAGACAGACAGACTGACAGACAGACAAAAACTTAAAAAATTGTGTTTTTGTTATAAGTACCGTATATACATTCATATGCATTCAGTTAAACGCTGTTATTTTAACATTACAAACTGACACTTCAATTTTATTTATTTGTACAGATATAATAAATTTATTGAATATTTCATCAATTGGAAGCATCTTAAATATAAAAAGCGGATGGTACACGAGGCGAACGTGATGATATCGTTATGCATATTTATTTGTTCCACTATATACTGTGTTCGTTTACATGCTATGTCACTTATTTGCCTCTATTTTTTGGTAAACGTGGTCCGAGTTGCTAGCTGCTTTTCGTACCCTGCCTACCCCCTTAGTGATTTCAGGCGTGTCGCTATATAATAAATATTCATATAACACAAAATATACACTTCGCTGACACGTGATGTCCGCTAACATGGATTGCTTTGGTAATTAAGAAAATTGTACACAGTAAATATCCTAATACTGAAATTCTAACGTTTTTGAGCGTCAAATTTGAAATTCACGAAGCGAAAAAAGGTTTGCCATTTCTGCTGTCTATGAAATACGAGTACAATCAACCCCAAAACGTGTCGTTAACATTTCCATCGCAGTCGCACTTCCCTTTAGACGATTATTATAAAACAAGCACCTAACTTATCTTAGGTGTTAATGTACATTAATTATGTGGTAAGGGGAGGTTAGGGATAAGATGTTTTGACAGAGTTTCAACTTTGAATTACGGTGAGTTTGTTAATGGACTTGCTGAAGGAGTTCATTTTGAATTATTGTCATTTGTGTTACACTAATGGTTAAGATTTATTTATTACTAGCTGTTCTCCGCGACTTCACCCGCCCCGTAATTTATTACGATTGGATTTCATAGGTTTTAATTTTTAGCGCGGATCCCTAATTCTTTCTCTAAAATAAAAGTAGCCTAAGTTACTTCTTATAACATCAGATATCTGCCAGTTAAAGTCCGGCCAAAATCGGTCCAGCCGTTTCGGAGATTAGCCGGAACAAAGAGACAAAAATTTAAAAAATCACACTTCAATTTTATTTATTTGTATAGATACTTTTAGTTTTAGTTTTTGCTACTTTCATAACAATTTATAATTTAAAATTTTATACAACCGACTTCAATATATTAAGTTATTAAGAATAACTCAAAAAATATTGGTCTGACCTTGATCAAATTACAAAAATAAATCATATGGGACCACACAAGAGGTATCAGCTTTCATATAAAATGGAATCATCGAAATCGGTTCACCCAGTAAAAAATTATGAGGTAACACACAAAAAAACAAAAAAATACAGTCGAATTGAGTACCGTCTCCTTTTTGGAAGTCAGCAAAAAATATAAAATTTTCTAGAAATTAACACGGAATTTTATAAGTTTATAGTAATTTATATACTCAGAATTCATAGATTGATGGATAGATAGATACATAGTTCTTTATTGTACACCAAATAAACGAAAGAAGAAGAAAAAATAGTGTCACATGGGGTGGTCTTATCGCCGAAAGCGATTTCTTCCAGACAACCTTTGGATGCATTTGCAACGCATATATGCATCTTTCAAAATATTAGCCAGCCTCTACGTTTACTAACGTCTTTACGTTATTGCCCTTTTTGGTAGGTGGCGCGATGAGTTTCACTTCTAATTTACTTTGGCCTTTTTACCGTATAAATATTAAATTTAATTAAGAAAATTTAATAATAATTCGACGACACCGCCACCTATCGTGTCCAGGTTTTGAGATTTTATTTTATGGAACTAAATCCGAATTTGTAGTTAATGTAAGTCATTTTGGTACTTAAATTTAGAATTTATTAATAGCTTCACTTTTTCGCTATCTATTGGATTCTAGCTCTCTCATTAATAACCAAGGACTATTGTCTCGACAAAAGAAATATATTGTGAATATGATCTAGACGTTACAGATCTAGTGAACTGTAACGGTATTACTTATATAAAAAAAACTTGTAATTTCTCCTGACATAAACAATATATTCAGTCACGGAACAATTATTTAAAAGCAATTGTTTTATCTCGTGCAAGCTTCGATATTCAGGTCTTACATGACTGCTTTGGACTTAGTTAACTGTACCCACATACTGACCACGTATATGTATAATAAAGTAGAAGAATTATAATTAAAACTTAAAAAATATTTTAAAGCGGATATCAATGAGGGCTAATAATTTTCTGCTCACCAGATGTCGCTAGTTGACACTGAGGTAAAGTTTTTTGTTACTTAATTGAGAAGTTTTGTAATTTAATTGAGAAGTTGTTTTTTAATAAAGGTTTATCAGTTTCTAGAATATTATATTAATACACAAAATAATACGTCAAGGGTTTGCTCTTTAATTTTTTGCACAATTTTAACATTTTTTTAATTTTTTCTATTTTTAAGAATGTATTTTTATGAAAATATATGGCTTGGTTTATTTATTTTTAATGTTATTAATATAAAATATAGCTAATAGTACAAAAAGAAACAATAACTTTTACATTTTCCGAACAAATTAACTTCCCCGCTAGGAAATCTGTCAAATATTATACCTCACTTTCTAGTGGCGCCGCCCTGGTGGCAGAAAAAGTCTTGGATCGTGCCTTCAATACGAAAATTTTGAAAAAAATAGTTATAGTAGTTATTAAATTGATTTACCTGTGTGAATATAGGTGTGTTTTTTCATGTCGGACTTCTGATGGAACCGTTTACCGCAGTACTGGCAGGGGTAGGGCCTGGTGTCGGAGTGAATCAGCAGGTGTGTCGATAGGGTACTGGAACGCTTGAACGTCTTTCCACATTGCTTGCATTCGAACACCTTTTCCACGCTGTGCACAGCCCTAAAAAGGGATATGAATTAGTAAAAGAAAAACTTTAAACACTAGTGAAACTGAGTTCAATTTGTCTGTGTGAAAATAAAAAAACCGTGTAGGATTTATGTACGATGAAGTACCTATTTATTTATCGTTTCTCTTGCGCTATCTTGCCGTGAAGTAGTAGATAAAGTATATATATATCAAGATTCATGTAACTTTCTTTAACAACAAACGCACTGTAAATTTTGCACACCTAGAACTTGGAGCGGTGAGATTGGGCATTATTAATTAGTATTTTTCTTATAACAATATATTATTTATAATAATATTTCAGCCTCTCTATCGCCCTAAATTCATATTGTAAGAAACTAGTTCAATCACTGCCATCAACAATGACTTCGTTAATTGTTCGGATTTACCACGTGTTCATGTGAAGGAAAACATCATGAGTAATGATTTCTTATATTTACATTGAATAAAACTATTTTGCGGATTTAATCGCGTTTAATTCACTTATTTAATATATTATTATAATTTTAAATTTCATTTTTATTCATCGTGAGTAAATCTGCCTGTCTAAATATTTAAAAAAAAATGAAGGTTATGTATGCGGACACCTATTAGGACATCGCGGCAGACTTTTCCGTACTCCAAAAAGTTAACTTTACACTTTTTACGAGCTCGTAATATCCCGCTAATGGAGACGGGTCTTGCCCAAGTTGAAAGAATTGCCGTAATTGCCACGCTGGGTAAGTATATTAGCGCAGTTGCAAGTGCCTGACAAACGGAAAATTGTTATTACGTCATACATCGAATGTCATAAACCCTTTTTACTATTTCAAATAGTACTCACGTAGGTATCGGGAATTTTTAATCGTGTTTAGAAAACCATTTAATATGGTATATAAATTATGTATTTTTCAATGATTTTGATTAATTGCTTAATTATTATAACTAACATCTTTAAAATAACAACTTCATTTAGTTATATTAGGCACAAACCTATTAAATATAATAAATACTGTAATACCCAAAAAGGATAGTTAAGTTGTAAGATATATCATATTTTAAATAAACGCCAAATGTAACACTAATTTACAATAAATATTTTGAATTTGAATTTGTAATATTAATCCGAACAACAAAGTCACCAGCTTCCTACCGGTAGATGAATGATACTGTGGGAATTATGGCGGGGACCTATCGATGTTTTATCCAAAAATGTTGCACCTAAATAGACTGGTGTTGGGGAGCAGCATTACTAGTGCGAGAGTATAATTTTTACGATTACCAAGGACGATCATATTTTTCAAAAAATACATTCTAACTTGCTCTAACTTTTTTTCTAGATGAACCAATTTCGATGATTCTTTTTTATTTGAAAGCTGGTGCTTCCCATGTGGTACCATAAAATTTGATCAAGGTCTGACCAATAGTTTTTGAGTTATCTTTAATAATTTATATGGAAGTCGGTTGTAAAAAAATAATTTTATATTATTAAAAATACATTTCTTTTGCGATGCACTTAAAAACTAGAACTATTTGATATAACACCCCAATGTAAGGTAAGGTTATTTTTCAATTCTTTATTTTATTTATTCTTTATTTTTTTTAACACTAAAGCATTTTCATAGACACCCACCTGTGCTGACTAAGGCTAATTTCGTGCCCGAACGTTTTACTGCACAACTCGCAAGCGAAAGGTCTTTTTCCATTGTGAGATCTTCGAGCGTGCACTTCGAGTCCATGCGGTGTGCTAAACATTTTTTCACATTTCACGCACGAGTACACGTCACCAATAGGCAACGGTCTCGACAAAGGGTTTGGAGCTCCCAATACCGCTGCCCGTAACCGAAGTAACTCTGGTCCGGCCGCTTGTACAGCGTGAAGATATAAGTTACTATAACCACCCCAGCCTGGGAGACCGAGGCTCCCAGCGTCTCTTAGAAATTCCGCAAATGGCAGTGGCGGATATAAGAATGGTCTTTGCGGTTGTACTCTTGGAGCGTCTGGTCTTAAGAGAGCGCTGACAGAAAAGGCTTCGGATCTTTTTAATGGAGGTGACGAATCGGGTGGTCTTCTTGGGGAGGAAGGAGGAGAATCTACTTCCAATTCGGGAGAGCTGGAGCGAATTGATCGAGGTGATTGTGGGGACCCTGCCCAACAAGGACTACCGCAGCGAGAACTTGGAGAGTTATTCTCTGGTCTTCTTTCGTTGTTGTGTGGTTCATCTTCCTCTTCATCATTCCGATCGCCTACCAGTCGGTTGATACCGAATTTAATTTCTTCTGCAAAGAAAAAAATAACAACTATTAATATACAAAAATAAGAAATCGTTATTTAAATAGAATAAGTAAATTACGTCGTAGAACCTTATGGCTGCAGTACGGGATAGGACGAGGTCTCATAAAAAGTAAAAAAAAAAATTAAAGGCGTCCTCTCTACTTAAAATTACAATCAACAGTTTCATTGGTGCCGGCGGGGATTTAACCCGGGTCACACATAATTCCAACGTAAACTATCACAATAATGCTGGTGTGCTTGTTATGGCGAGAGATGAAAACCGGAGACCCCTTATTACTGTTAACGAGACATTACATCTTAGTAATTGATTAGAACTGTAGATGTCTATGCGCCAAGCATACACTTACCAGAAGGTGGACTGTGTGCTCGTTTGTGATAAAAAAGTCCTAGGTATAGATAATAACATTAGAATTCAAGTTTGCTTTTGTTGAAGATATTTAAAGAACAATTGTTTTCAGATTGAGCTTATCAAAAAAAATAATGCTGTTAACCTTGTAATTTTAATAAGTATAAATGTAATATGGTTGAATATTAATCGTGGTAATTGATAAAAGAGATCAACTAATTCGTTTTGTAATTATGGTTATGATATTGAAAAAGAAACTATAGTCAGTTTAAAATTAGCCTAATCAGCTACCTCAGCAACCGATTCAATGCAACGGTAAGCTAAAAGAATCCATAAAAGTAAAAAAAATCAGGAAAACAAAACATATGGCTTAAATACAAACAAAAAATAGAGCATTATTCCCATATTACCCTTTACATTGCATCTCACAAAAGTTTGCTGAAAGAGCACAAAGGGCACCCAAACGCCCCTGGGCCAGTGAAAACGCGCAGGTGCCACACTTGTAGCAACCGACGAAATGAGCCGTATCATGTCGCAGCAGCAAATTGACTTTCATCTGTTCCGTAGCCCTCGTTCAGCCCAACCCTAGTAATTAACACGTCGGGTCGGGCGGACCCCAATCTTTTTTTACAATTCACTAATCCGCGGGCGCGACTAAACGAAACTACTGCGTGCGATGTTCAATTCGTTTTGTTTGGCTCGGTGCTTGACGCTTTGTTAACTTTGTTCCATTGGGGTAATATTTACTTATGAAGTCTGGTTGTTAGAAATTAATTCGTGATATGAATTCATAAAAATGTAAAAAAGAAGAAGTTAGTCACTTAAACGTTATATATACTAAAATTTGTATGAAGTTAATCGAATTTACTTTTTTACTATTTAGGACTACTTGTTAAAACTAAGCTGCAAATCCGAAGCTGAAGACAAAATTTATGCAGAAACATTATGTACCAATATTATAAGTTTATTTATTTATTTATTTGTATGGATCTCCAACAGTTGTACATATTAAATTACTTCTAATACATGTCTTACATCTACAAATTACTATGTACTACCAATTATAGGAGAACACATCTTTCTAAAACAGTGTTTATAATTTGCCTATTTTAATGGTAGTTATAACAAAAATAAGTTTAATGAACATAAGATAGATAATAATTTTTGTAACATAAATAAAAGTTAAGTTTAGCATAAAGTTAGTGACTAATTAATTTTCCAAACTATCATTACATTTTTTCATAAAAAGTGTGAGCCCGTCACAACCAATGTCTAGTGTTGCTATGTTTTTTACACATACATTGTATACACGTGATATACGTGTTATTGGAGTTGGAGTGGAATAAGTTTTTGGATATTATTCTTTGATGATCGTCCTCGTGTCTCTGGCAGTGCATTCTTATCTAATATCATAAGAACAGTATCGAATGATATACGTAAATCGGGCACGGTTTGCTTATGTTACATGATGAGTGAGTCTAACTTAGTCCTACGCGTGCTTAAAGTGGTTTGCGTACAAATGTGGTATAAATATAAAGGCTGATCGATATCGATTGTTTTGAAATTTGCTCCATGATCGAAATTCCTCCTGATTGATTTTGCAAACGGGTGATGGATATTAGTTTAATTATTCAGAAGTAGACACAGTATATATTTATAAAACTTAATTAAATAAAAAAAAAAATTCAACAGTGGTAGAGCCACGCGGCAGATTTTGCTGTCGCACGGATGGGCCGGCTCGAACCGGGGTGGTACCACGACCTCCCAGAAAACCAGCGTGAAGTAGAGGTTTACCTCTGCGTTTCGCTTGGTGAGTGCAGGTAGCCGGAGGCCCTTTTTACTGGAAATGAGGCATTCCATCTTAGTCCTCACGGGTGACAACGCATCTACATTTTGATTTGTAATAGAGGATTGATGTAGATGTCTATGGGCCGCAGCAACCACTTACCATCAGGTGGACTGTGTGCTCGTTTGTCACCCTTATCTTATAAAAAAAAAATAAGCCGTCTTATTCCTTTTTTAAAAATACGTTAAATATAAAAAAATGGTTCATATAAAAATATAAAAAGTAGTCTTTGTCAATAAAATAATTCATGTCATATGTTTCTGGAAAATCATGTCCCTCGTCCGTATATAAAATTCATACATCATCGTGTTACCATCGGCACGAACTCACGCTGTCCAAAAACAAACATCCATCTCAAGATGAGACAAGTTACTCTAATGAAGAGCAGCCCCTATATCTGAAATGCAGCAGCTGTTCATTCAGAGCGGAACCAATCGGACAGCTTCGACAAAATTCGGAGCGAAACATAAAGCGAGAGAATCATCGACGAAATTTGCGATAGCTTTAAACATCGGCCTTTCACGCCCGGACCTCGGCGTGTAGGGGTTGACGTTGCACTTGTTTGTTTGTTCCCTTTGCGACACGGTTTTATTACCCCATAGTATTTATTACATATTAATGGTTATTTAGATTCATTGTTCCGCCCCAACAGTATGCTCGAATTCATGGCCTTGCAAAATATTGAATAGGAACCCTATTCAGATCAATGGAGTGTAATATAAAGACAGGCATTATTACTCTCCATTGTAAGAATTATTCTGTGATTAGAAACAATTTAAGAGCTCCGAGTAGCAGAAAATATAATTATTGTTATTTCCCTTTTATAATATTACTGTGTTAAATACAGTTTTTTTTTTCCCAGCCGTGGGTTGTTTGTCCATGTTCGATTTCTGTATGTAGAAAGTGTTCATGATTCGAGAGATATTCTTGGTGTAGAAATCTTAATAAAACCATTAATACTTTTTAATTTTAGTGGAGAACCAAACCAAAGATGAGGTATCTTGGAATTTGACATATTTTGTACTTAATTTGCAGTAAGAATTAATATATACGGGTATGTACATATATAATATACCGCTTTTAATTTTTGGGTAATCATCTAAGCAATGGGGACTCTAATGATTACATATAACATTGTTATATTAATATCAATATTGTAATAATATCAATAATATATCAATATTTATCATTCTATAAAAGTTTATACATTCCAATAAAATGTTCCTGCCTCCACGGTACAGGAGAAAATCCTAGTGTGGCGGTTTCTTAAAAAAATGTTTGATTAAATTTGTTGTCAATCTAGTAACCTATAAATATATCGTAATATCATAACTACGGCTGTTAGGTGCTATGTTATATGTTATGTAAAATACTACTGATGCTAATTATTCTGTTAATAACTTGTAGTAATAAAATAAATGAAATAATGGAAGATTAAGAATCACCTATTATTGTTTAATATTTCATTGTAAGTGTTTTGTGTAATAAAATAAACTTTTATAATCGACCTGTGTCATTGTATCGAGTTCCTTTGAAAGGACGTTCTTTTCGGTTTACAAATAAATAACTTTTCTCAAACTTTGGTCTCGAGGATATTATATATTAAACGTTTCTTCGCTTGAAAGTGATGGTTCTTACGATTTATATCCTATCATCTTACATCCTATGTAATTTTAACTATAAATCAAATGGAATGAAGGTACTAAACAAAATTCAAAAATCCGTAGTATGTCATAGTATATATTAGACTTTTAAGCTTCCAATCCGTTATCATCGGGGCCTATGAAATCGTTTTTTGCAATTTTAAGTTCTCATTCTTCACGTGCTCGGCTGTCAATGAAAAAGGAAAGTACCTTCTGCTAAACGCTAATTAGATTACCGAGCAGGAGACCGGTGCATTTTTCTATCCAAACAGTGCAATATTACCATTCGCGCCTATTTGCGGGCCTAATGCAATTTTAATTATAAGAGGCGCGGCCCAACGCAAATTGCGTTCGCAATGCATTCAGATTGCTATTTTTCCGAGTGCTTTTAACAAATTAAAAATACGCTTTTGCGGTCTCGGATGGCGTTATCTACGTGAAGCGCCATTTGCATTCGCAATTCGTTTCGATAGAGTTGGAACAGTGCTGGCTAAAATTTACAAGGTGACGATTTTCGTATGTATTTTGTAGTTCGTGATTTTAAATTAATTGTGTCTTATAGACGCAATAAAATTCGAGTTTTCAATTGGTTTGTCTTTTACTATGGATTTTTTATAATCAGTCTACAGCTCACTGATCTGACAGTGGTCAAATTTACATTAGTATTCGCCACGTTTGACAAATATATATATATATACGAGTATATAAGTTGGAATATTTAGTTCACTTCTCTTCTTCATCTTTTGCAGATCATGGAAACTTTCTGGCATGTGACATAAACTTTTAACAAAGAAAAGTGTGCTTCAGATACGCTGTCACTCTTGAGGGCTAAGATGGAATGCTTCCTGACTGTAATTATTGTCTAACTTAATCCTTTAAACTGGAACGCAGCAGTGATACCCCATATAGCACGACATCGTATAGTATTTATCACCTAAAATTAGTATTTATCTAATGTTCGTTTTACTAGCTTGTATTGTTGTGTCTGACAAATTCGTGTTTGAATTTAGTTCTTTATCTATTTTATTCGGTATAAACATCTTTTTTTTATAGGATAAGGGTGAAAAACGAGCACACAGTCCACCTGATGGTAAGTGGTTGCTGCGGCCCATAGACATCTACATCTATCCTCTGTTACAGATCAAAATGCAGATGCGTTTTCACCCGTGAGGACTAGGATGGAATGCCTCATTTCCAGTAAAAAGGGCCTCCGGCCACCTACACTCGCCAAGCGAAACGCAGAGGTAAGCCTCTACTTCACGCAGGTATTCTGTGAGGTCGTGGTACCACCCCGGTTCGAGCCGGCCCATCCGTGTGACAATAAAAGCTGCCGCCTGGCTCTGCCACTGTTAAATCTGCTGTCAAATATGTGTCTATATCTACATACTTATATTCAAACATGTTTATTTTCCAGGTTCCGAAACAAATATTTTGCTTTGATCGGAGACAAGATAAGAAGTAGTGTAACAAAAAATCCAAAATTTGAAATATGATTTGTACAATAAAAGAATATTCCTGACTTTAACAGTAAACGTAGCTTATTACCTTTACGATAATGTAAAATTCTATTCTATTCTTTGTTAAATTTACTTTTCACTCTACACAGTTTTGAATAAATCTTGACATAACCTTTAAATTAATTATAGAAAAAAACCGCTGGAATCTTAATTTTTAGGCGCGTAGGTATGTACCTACACACGCTTAAGGCATGCAATACATTTTTTGTAAAGAATATTCTTTTCTTCTAATAATCAGATTTAAATCATTCCCTGTCCATTCCAACTCCACCAGTGGATGGTCCACTGGTGGATTTGGGACCCTTCAATTTTTTGTTGGGTTACATATAACGTTCCATACCGAATTTCAGTCACGGTGGCCAGATTTTCGACGGCTCCGTGGCGGTGTGGCTTAGCAATGAGTTGTTGCATTATGGTTCATGAATTCGAATCCCGCAAGGAACAAGTATTTGTGTGGTCTACAAGTAATTGTTCCGGGTGCTTTTGAAATTTATCTTATATGTAATCTGATCCCACGATACAGGAGAAAATCCTAGTATGGTGGTAACGTTTTATATAAAAGAAAGAAAGGTGTTAACAGAGACTAGCCATTTGTGCAAGACTGGATTGTAGTGCCCGAGTGTTTGCGCAAGCACAGGTGCACTCTCTATTCTATCACTCTTATAGTCCGATGGGATGGCGAACCGATTCGATCGGAGCAAGATCAGGCGAAGGACCAACGGCTTTACGTGCTTACTGTAGTACAAGATAGATAGATATATGTTTGATTCTCCTCCTCGGCCTGGTCTGCACATTTTAGATCATGCACGAGTTAGTAATTAGTATGACTTTTAAATGTAGTGGTTATTATATTCTCTTTCATCGCCCTCTATTGGTGGCCATGAGGATTTGGTAGCTTTACAGTTACAGTCAGTCGTTTGCTGGCCTAACTCTATCTGCTAATGTCAAAATTGAATATAACCTGCATATTTAAAAAAATGTCCCTAGTGCTTTAACAGTGTCATTAATGCAATCTAATATCAATTAATATTAGATCCGTTTGGAGATTATACTTTGGAAGACGAAATATGGAAAGTCACGCATTAACCGTTAATCAAGATTAGAGATTCCAATAAAATATTTAATCATGATTCGAGTTATATGGGGACCGTGACAAATTCCGTTTTTAATAAACTGAACTCTTGGGGTACATTTGATCCGAGAACTCTGTGTTGAATATTTATCTGGTGTAGTTTTTTTCATTCGCAAACTTATTAAATCTGCACTTTAGTAATTTGACTAGGTATATTTGTTACGTAATGACAACGTGTCAGTTCACATACTTCTTACATTTAAGATATCCCCAATACACGTTAATCCGCATTTAGCATTAAATTTACAGTGAAAAAATATAATGTTTATGGATTTTATCGCGTTCATTTAAACTTATTTTACATTTTTGGCATGTCGAATGTTTTGCGACACTCAAACGACTTCTGAAATACGTCGTCTAAAATATTTTTTTTTGAAATTGTTTCACCTGATCGTAAGTGGTGATGGAGCCAAAAATGGTAAAGCGCACTGACTTAGCTTAACAAAATTCTATTCACTCTTATCTTAAAGATACACACATTGTAACTGAATAGAAGGACTGTTGTCCGATCCGTTGTCCGTCTGGTTACCCGATAGTGGAAAGTAGAGGGAGTAGTTAAGTTATGCAATTATCACGCACACTTTAAATTCGATATACATATTGTGTTTCATTTCTTATACTTTCGCGAATGTATGAAAAGTATATAAGAAATAATTAGGTACTACAATTAAGTACTAATTCGAATATGCTTAATATCACCGGTCGGACTCAGATATCTGGGTTTTGTGTTAGAATTTGAAAATGGATGGACTTGAAAATGAACGGGTCTGCTCTGTAGAAATGAAAATTGTTTTTTGTAATACAAATGTTTCAACTGAAAGTATAAATTGAATCAGTGAACAAACTATAATATTTCTGATATAAGTAACAAACCGTCAAAATTATAAATCAAATGTTATCATTCGTTTTTAATACATTTTATCGTTCACAATAATGTTCTTAATTCCTTTTATCATCGCGGATTACCCCAATCTTAGGATTGTAAAAGACGGCGACTTGTCCGAATTAGTTATCCGATTTAATGTACACACACACATAAATCCGAGGTTTGTAATTGGCTGCATGATATTTTGGCGCCTACCTCCACCCACACAACTCCACCCGTCGTTACCTTTAAAATGTTAAAATTCATAATTTTTATCGTAAACCTCGGGTGTAATCATACAGGATTTGTTTTAAAATAATCCATTTACTACCTAAGAATTAAAGTAATCAAAGCCATATTTTGAAGGTCTACAGAACGCGATTATATTCGATTTAAGTACATCGATTATCTGAAACAATTTTATCTTTTTATCTTTATGGTTGCCTTAACTTTAGCTAAGGAACTTATGCAAATGAAAAATTTAAATTATACAATAGCCATAGTTGCGTATCATGTTTATTACGTAACGAGCGGTCGTTACGTAATAAACATGATTTTTAAAATAACCAGTTATTTTAAGATTTGATTTTTATTTATTGCTAATCAGAATGTATCCCTACGAAATATTTTTATACGAGTAAGAGAGGGACGTGCAGGTTGTCACATAGACATAAGTGTCATGGAAAAATGTAAGCATTTTTCCACGATTAAAAATCAATATGCAGATGCTTTATCACCCTTGAGGGCTAAAATGGAATGCCCATTACTGTTAAAAAGGTTTCTGATTTTCCTCAAGCAATATGCGATTATTGCAGGATTGTACTGTATTTTTACTTTTGTTTTTATTAAACTGAAGTGACAAACGAATTTCCAGTCCACCTGATGCTAAGTGGATACTGCGGTTCACGGACACGCAGCGAACTTCAAACTATATGCTATAGACGCGTTGTCACCTTTGAGGACCAAGATGGAATGCCTCACAGGCTGAAAGGCTCTTCAGACAGGAAATCAGCTACCAATGCCAGTACTGCCATTTTGTAGCAGAAACAGGTAAGAGTTTAATTCTTTATCATCGGTAAAGAATTAAAATGTAGATGCGTTGTGACCTCTGGGAACTAATATAAAATGCCGAAAAAACGTGTCTCCGATTCCATACACCATGTAAAATAATTAAAAATTAAAAATTTTGTACAACCGATTACAATATAGATTATTATCTAAGAATAACTCAAGAACTGTTGGTCAGATCTTGATAACATTTATATGGGACCACATGTGAAGCACCAGCTTTCGTCAAAATCGTCACAAAAAACATACAGTCGAATTGAGTACCGTCTCCTTTTTGAAGCCGGTAGATAAAGTAGCAGTATTCTGCTGTTTGATGCTGGTATTATGTGGCACGTGGTCCTACACCGGTCGAGCTGACCCATTCTTGCAGCAGGTATGTATAGCTACCATAGCTGTGGCGCTAATACGAAAAAAGTGTTGAAAAGTTTTGTACAACACAATTTTCTGTTTATTGATAAGCTACACGATGCAACCAATGTAGGTAAACTAACGTCACATCCGTCTCAAGCCAGTCTTAGCATTGACAGTGCTATGCGTTTCTTAGATAAATATGATAAATCAGGGCTTACAGCGGCGAGATCTGACGGATTTTTAGTGTTATCGTACTCGAAAACGGTCCGAGTGCGCGGATTATTGTGACCACGCCTTGCGCTCGATTGCCGACAGCGTCGTTACGTCACAAGATGTTACTATGAAGGTTTCAATCATTTCGGTTTTACCAACAGATTAAATTTTGAAGTGGCTTCGAGTTTTGCTTTGTAGATAAGGAAACCAATGGTGAATGCTATAATGAAATGCCACTTATTTTCTAAAAATTACTAACAAGTTCACTGATTCTAGGTCTAGTGGAATCTGGATATCCTTGAAACAACTCTAGGGTATTAGGTAGGACAAAGGTACGAACTGCGAAATTAAAAGGTTCATGTGTTCGAATTTTTCTCGACTCATATAGTGAACCGATCTTATCATACATTTTTAAGTTTAAGCTTTTACAGACATTAATTAGTGTTGAGAATAATAGTAGGTAAAAAGGATTTCTTTTCCAGCCCGTGAAATTCCATTGTTGGATTTGAGCCTCACCTGTCTACTGTCCATCACTGGTTTTTATATTTTAAGTCCATCTTGGTTATACCGCCATCTATCGAAAGCCAAAAGATTCGTGTGACATTTTCCTTCGCTTCTTACGACCCCATGGGATAAAATGGTATAATGGATAATCTCACTTCGCCACCACTCAACTGAATAAAGAATCTGTAACTGCAATTTATTGTAAAATTCCCAAGTTTTTACATCGAAAAACCTTTATAAGTAAAACCTCACCAAACCTTTGTTACTCAAGGTAATTAAAACACTTTTCTTAAAATTTCTTAGAAAAATACGCCTATAACTAAGATAATTATTATTTATAACTATAATTAGGTCGTCTCATTATCCTAAGTTACAGTAAGGTTCATTATTTCGAGAGATAAATTTAATTTATCAATTTTTTTAAATTTTAAATTAAAATGAAAAATTCTTTTGAAAGTAACGTGTAAGTTAATTAATTAAGACAAGGTAACGTTAATAGAGAGGGTTAATAGCAAGCTACATTTTCATACAATTAAAATGTATAAGTGTTAGCTTATTGTCATACATTGTTGTTTTAAGATATAACATATAAGTACAGTTAAAATTATTTAGACTCAAGGCCGATTTTTCAATCGTCAGTTCAAAGAATAAACTTTAACCTGACAGAGTATAGAAATCAAACGATTGTACTGCTTTGTTGACACAGCTGTAATTTTTAATTTATTTATATGTTGCATTCAATCATATGAGAATAACTTTTTTCTGATGATTTAAAAATCAGTCCTAAATGTTTTTATTGTTTTGCAGCAATGAAAATATTGCGTACTTAATAGCATGCACAAAATTGAGTCGCGTTTATTGCTGCGTTTCAGGAAATACTCATAGTTTTTTAATATTGCCTTTTTTAGTCAAAATTGTAAAAGTAACAAAAAGCCGTTAAAAATATCAAAGAAGTGAACATTTGGCTTTTCATGCTTTATCTTTGTTGAATTTCGTTTTCCACGGATACAAATGGTGTAATTCTAAATCCTAATCCCAGGCGACGTTCTTGTGTACGCGTCCCGATTTCTCTACCCAATGTTTCCACGAATTATTTGCTGAAACAATAGCACGCTTCATGTTTGTGTCGTAAACCAATTTACGTGTACTCCTAAAACGTTTAAAATTCATTACTTATCAACTTTATTACCAAACAATAAAGTCGAAAATATCGCGATAAGATCTCAAAGCGACATATTTTAAGTTTGTCGTCTTGTAAACATTGACGAAATGTCACTCGCGGTGCCTTTGAGATTAAATTCTGCTTTGATAATTGCTATTTAACGTGCGTCTAGATTTGTGATTACGGCCAAGTTTACGAGGCCTCTTCCTTAATGAGTTTTCTTATTGTAACTGTGGATTATACTTTGCGTCACTATAAGGAAGGACACGGACATTCATTAGGCAATTTGCTTAGTTCGCCTGATAGTAAGTACACTATCATGTATGACTAAAAAAACTATTAGAAAAATACCTGCATAGATTTAAGTGGCCAACCCGAAGAATTCATGTTAGACATGCAGTATTATGTTTTGCTCTTCTTTGGCACACCTAAAATTCATATTATTTTTTCATTCATTTCTTTATGACAAACTATCAATAGTCCACTGCTAACCTTTCCCATATGTCGACTCATAGAGGAGGTTTGGATATAGTTATCACGCTTAGCAGGCGTGTTGGTAACCACAGTTTTTTTTTATTCTGAGTTCATATCAAGAAGACGCTGCTGCCCATCTCCCGTTTTTTTCCCTCTATCGACTATTGCAACACCCGCGGAACGATATTGGTTAAAGAATACCATGCCGCAATTACACGGCACAATACAATACCATTTTCTTTTACAATATGTAATTGATTCAGTGTTCTACAGTAAAAAATATTATTCAATGGTCACGACGCAATGTCACGCGAACTTTAAACAGCGAGGTTATAGAGTGGCTTGGCCGTACTTGGTCAAACAAAGACGTGAATAATAGGGTAAACATGAGCCATCGGGCGATATCGTGCCCGCGTGGCCCCATGGCAAATATTGACGTTCAGACTTGGCGTGCACGAATGTTACCCTTTGATTGATTGAACATTGTGGTCACCTTAGTCTTTGAGCGACTGCTGCGCGTTACACGTCTGACTCGGTGAATAACGCAACTAAGCAAATAAACATTGGGTCAATGAATCAACGGATGTTAGAAATCGTAGCGATTTCTTGTAAAGTTGAAGGCAACCTCGTCGTACAGGTAAGTGAAGTAGGACGGCCCCCCACTAGAAGAACTGACGACATGGTAAGAGATGCAGGAATTCGATAAGTGGCTCAGGACTGTGCTTGGTGGCAATTCTTGAGGGCCGGCTATATTCAGTGTCATGGTTGTAATTCTATTGAGTATTTCAGAGGGAAGATAACCACACTAACAGTATGCAATCGTAAAATGGCAGCAATATGCTGTTATTGTCAAGGAAACAAAAAAGGATCCAGATAATTCACCGCAGGGAATCAATCCCAGAGCATGGCTACGCTACACCTGAGTTATGGCTGCAGTTCGAATAGGTTAGCACAGACGAGGGAGGACCAGGCATTAACAGTATACCACCGTAAAATAGCAGCAATATGCTGTTATTGTCAAGGAAACAAAAAAGGATCCAGATAATTCACCGCAGGGAATCAATCCCAGAGCAGGGCTACGCTACACCTGAGTTATGGCTGCAGTTCAAATAGGTTAGCACAGACGAGGGAGGACCAGGCATTAACAGTATACCAACGTAAAATAGCAGCAATATGCTGTTATTGTCAAGGAAACAAAAAAGGATCCAGATAATTCACCGCAGGGAATCAATCCCAGAGCAGGGCTACGCTACACCTGAGTTATGGCTGCAGTTCGAATAGGTTAGCACAGACGAGGGAGGATCAGGCATTAACAGTATACCACCGTAAAATAGCAGCAATATGCTGTTATTTACGAGGAAAAAAATATCATGCAGGTACGTTCAACACTGGCATGTAATTAAACCGCTAGCACTTGGGTTTTCAAGGTAGAAAATTCCGGTAGATAAGTACATTTAACCTAGGTACATCTAGTACATTTAACCTAGGTACGTCTCTCTCTTTAATTATACTATTAATAATTTTTGGTCAACTTATAATTATTTGGTGGATGATTTGCTTGTTAGAATACTGAGTCCGAAGAAATGGTCACCCGTATCCAACAATCCATACATTTCAAATACATGGACTACAAAACGTTATCTTGTAAAACTTATGTTTGCTTACAAGGGTACACATATCCAAATCGGATTTGCACCGTACACACAAGAGGACAAAGGACAGATAGCAAAAAAATCCCGTCTACAATATTCAATTTATTTTAAAGCAGTCTGCTATATAACTTGACCATTGGCGGATTGCTGCACCTGTTTTATATATACTATTTATTGAAACAAGTGTCCCGATAGTGATGTGAAACTCAAGATGATTTGTCGGCTTGGCGCCTTGAGATACTATCGTCATTGATTGTCTGCTAGCTCAAGCTGCCGTCTAAATCTCCCAAAAAGGCCTCTTCTCAATCCGACGCATCAACATATTATGAAGAGGTTGACAGATTGATACGTTTTTGGGGAATTAGCAACATATTACAATTACAATTTTTTTATTAAAAACAAAACGTTACCCCACACTAGGATTTTCTCCTGTGTCGTGGAGGCAGTTTACAAACATAAATTGCACGATTCAATTTACAACAGAAGCGGGGTTCTTAAAAATATTATTTTAAAGCTTAATTCCTTATAATTGATACTGGTAAAAGTCCACTACCAAATAAAGAAAGAACATAAAGGAGCCCCTTTTATTGTACAGCGTAAGGGGGATATCAACCTTTCTTGGCATTGGCATGGTATGGCAGGATTGGCGACTGCAGTTTCAGATGTATCGCTACTTTGACACTGTTCCAGGTCGCCGGTCTGGGCGTAAGACACAACCGTCTCTAAGTAAAATACTTGGAGATGGTTATGTCATGCCATCTATCGGAGGTTATGCGAATTATTATTATAATAAGATTTTTTTAAATTATGTAGGTACTTATTAATTCATCGATTTACTTGCAAAAACGCAGACAATCGATTATTTGTAACGTTATGAGTTTACATTATTAACTAAAAAAATAACTTTAATACGTTTCATCGTTATTTTTACATTGTGATTCCAGAGACTAAACTAATATTTAACAAATAAATAAACTTTTTAAATAAGTAAGATCTAACGCTAAAAAAAAACTAAAATAAATAAGAGAATTTCCACTTAATATTATATTTGTTTCTGAAGTCACAAGTCACATTCTTAAAGACATCGCGTAACCTACTTAAAAAAATTAGATTTAATTTTTTGTATTTAAAAAAGAAATATTTTCTTTTGATCGTACAAAGATTATCTAGAGATGAATACTCTAACGCTACCGCGTTATCATCGATATCGAAATTTGTGTTCGATATATGAATTACAACCATCATAACACGGAGCGAACGTTTAAACTGTCGATATACACGATATCTAGTGATACGCGCTTTGTCGCTGCCGCCGGCAAATCAGAGTCATAAAACAAACGTAATTTTGCCAGCGATACGCGCTGTCGGGCCCGCGATAAGATATGTCAAGCCGAAATCTGAAGCCGTGGGATTTGATGAAGCCCAGTGTTATTGAAATTTGTGCTGCTAAAGCGGTGACAAGAGGCTTATGGCGATCTAATAAGTTTTCGCCATTTTTCGTCCATTTTGTAGGCTCTAAATCATATTTTTTTAATTATAGTAAAAATCCGTATTTACTACGACTACTATTACTACTACTACTACTGGGGACGGGAATCGGAGACGCTTTTTCATAGTAATTTCTATTGCAATTCATTTTGTTGCAGATTGGTCAATTCTAAGACAAAGTTTTATTTTTTAAAACACAGCATTTTGGTATTGTGCAGAAAATTCTTACTATTGGTTACATGAAAATTATAAAGTACATATTATGTATAAATATGTAACTAACTTAACCAATACAAGATAATAACTTCAGTTATTTTTAAGTGCTGTGTGATGACGGCGTAAGGGAATCGATCATCCCATTTTGTCCCACGGGACGTAAGAGGCTACATTGGGGAATGCCCGAGATACCTCATGTTTTTCGATACAGGGCAGTATACCATCTTGTTTGCGCTAGACGTAAAATACCTAGACTGATGGTAGGGAGCACCGTCGAAGGCGTGAGACGTCTAGTATTGTGATCGTCAATCCACCTATCTAAAATGACGTTCAAGGCACGTTGAAGGCACGTTTAAGGCACATCCTCCCAACAATGGTAGAGGCCCAGGTCCAGCAGTGGTCTTTTAAGGTGTGATAAAAAAGAAGAAGATATAATAACAGTTCTCCAAACAATTCAGTCTTCTACAAACAATGCCATAAAACACGGCCCTGAGCCACCTGCATTCATTGGCTTCACGCGTGTCTTACTAGGTCGTCACTGCATCTTGTGTTCCATAAACTTCTATTAAATAAAATATAAGATTCTCACCTCTAATGGTATAGGAGTCATGACTCTGGGGTGGTGGTGGCGAGGCAAGCCTTGGTTCTGGACGAGCGACAGTAGAGCCCCATAGTGACTGGCAGATGCCGTTGCGAAGCGCTTCACTAGCAGATACGCCTAAAACAAATTAAAAAAAAAATCGGGTAAACAAGAAATCAATATACAAATTAAAATATGATTATTTTATGTCTGTTTCTCTTATTTAATTTTATCTATGGTGTCTTTATGTACCATTTAATTTTCTGTATCAAAACTGTTGAGTGTATGTTGCAGAATAAATGCCTGCCTGTCTATTGTCTAAAAATAAAGGTAACACCAAACATACTGTTGTGACATTTCAATATTTACGTATCATGAAACTTATGCTAAAATCATTAACCCATTAACAGTTCACTTCTGGATTAGGGCTTAACTGCGACAACTGTACACAGACCTGTCAATTCGCTGCTCCCATGTAAACTAGCGAACTTCATATTATGCTTTTTTACACGGTACATTTCTGAGAGTGTGCGAAGGAATTGTATGACTTAATTCCTCTTCTCCATTTTATTATCTGACCACCAGACGATCGGCTTGATCGGACGATCCTTTGTTGTCAACTTACCACGCATCCGTGCTAAATGGTTTGCTTCATCGTTCATAATATGTACAACAAAAGAGTGGAATAATTTGGGTATAATGTGAGTCAAGGCAAGAGTCAGGCTTTTGTTAAGCTAAGTGCTAAGCAGTGCGCTTTATCATCACCACTTGCCATCAGGTTGGCAGGTAGTCAAGCACTGGCTTATAATAAAAAAAAATGTGCTCTTGATATTTTAATTTTTTCAGTGATATAGTTTTCCACAGATATACTTCGACATCACATAAAAATATTTTTTTTATAGGATAGGGTGACAAACGAGCACACAGTCCACCTGATGGTAAGTGGTTGCTGCGGCCCATACACATCTACATCTATCCTCGTTTGCGAATCAAAATGCAGATGCGTTGTCACCCGTGAGGACTAAGATGGAATGCCCCATTTCCAGTAAAAAGGGCCTCCGGCCACCTGCACTCACCAAGCGAAACGCAGAGGTAAACCTCTACTTCACGCTGGTAATCTGTGAGGTCATGGTACCACCCCGGTTCGAGCCGGCCCATCCGTGCGACAGCAAAAGCTGCCGCGTGGCTCTACCACTGTTGAAATACTTTTGTGAAATACTTTTATGTGATATAACTACAAATTTACGATTTTTGGATTTCTCCCTTTACTTGTGCTGTGAGACCTCGCTTCTTAAATTCTAATTTTATGATTCTAAGTCAACAGGAGTTACCCTATAAGTTTTGATGAGTGAGTTTGCGAGTCTCAAAATATGTAGCTGTGATTGCGATGTGATGAATGCAGTATATTAACTTACAAGCTCGAATTTTTTACTACCCGAAGGGGTTATGGACCTTAGTATTTGACATTAATTTCAAATTGATACCTCTACCCGTTCCTGCGAAAAAAACTTCATAAAACAGACGAACAAAAAAGTGATTCTATAAGGGTTCCGCCTTTTCCTTAAAGTACTTATATTTCCAATTTTTATTTCTTCTTATTTTTCTTTATCATCTTGTGATCGTGTTGGAAATAGGAACGTTCCATTTCAAGGTGGGTGGATTATTAGAGCTCATGTAACATTGGAACTGGTAGACGTCCGCAGGAATGACGTCCATATTTAAGAAAGTCGTTAAAGGTCAGTTATTAGGAATTCAAAAATTCATGTGACGAAGTGGTCAAAGTCAAAACCAAAACTACCCTGACTTTTAATTCCACCCAGAGTTAATGCAAAAACTACAAATAGTTTAAGAGCCTTGTTGTGTTGTGGCTGAACCCGTTTCACTGTCCAATATTCCTGTATTCTCTCAGAGTCAGTGCCTCTGTGTTTGCACATACTCATCTCATTATCATCAAAATGGCCTGCGCCGTATTAAGCTTCCAACTATTCGGAAGTTACTGCAAACTATCAACTATGAGAATATCATTGGAACTACTTTGGATTTCATAAGCTACATAATATTATATTCCGGGCTAAAACTAAACCGTAAATGAATATTTAAATCTATATTTATAAATAAAATTGAGGTTTTACATGGTAGAGCCATGTAAAATATATATTAATAGTATTAGTTGTAACACGAATGGGTCGGTTCGACCGGGGAAGGACCACGCTCTCACAAAATACCAGCGTAAAATGGCTGCTTAATGCTGCTGTGTTTCGTATGGTGAGTGTAGAGAACCGGATACCCTTTTTACTGGAAAAGAGGCACTCTATCTTAGTCCTCACGGCTGACAACGCATCTGCATTTTAATTCGCAAACGAAGACAGTTGTAGATGTCTATGGGCAACAGCACTTACCATCAGGTGGACTGTGTGCTCGTTTGTCACCCTTATTCTATAAAAAAAATGTATGCTCAATATGTAGGGTCAGGGGGTTATTTGTATACTATTGTGACTTATATAACCGTTTAAAAAAATTCTATCTGTGCGGACTAATCTTCGGATAGTAATGAAACTTTATGAACGGGTAGAGTAATGCCAGACGGGATCTAGGCTATATTTCATCCGAAAAAAATTTTTTTTTTAAAATGAAAAATTCATTTAATCAATAGTCTATGACATCCAGGTGAAGTCAGGGTTGGTCACTAGTTTTAAAACAAAACTTATTCACGTTTTATTGTACGAGTTGATTTCAGAAATACTATAATCATGAGTAGCACTCTATCTTGTTAGGATTACTGGGTTGATACCCTTACTGGTCACTTAAGTTTTATGCGCAAATTGGTTAAGTGTAAAATAACTGAAATGAGGACTTTTGATTGAGTATGAAATAAAGTGAAATGAGAATACGCAATTAATTCAAAAGCAGTTAAATAACTCCTCCACTACTAGTGGCCGACTGCTGATTACGTTTGAGATATTGAACAAAGAATTTGCTTCGTCTTGAGTTAAAAATCATACGTATCGTACGAAATATCCAAAGATAAATTAACTGACATATTTTTGCGAACCGTATGATGATTTTATATTATATATCTATCAAAGACGACTGAGTATACACATTATGCTGACGGCCAATTATGAAGAGTGTAAGATTTGGCATATTTAAAGTTTATATAGAGAAGGAGTGCAGAAAGCTAAGATTTATATAAAGGTTATGTATAAATTAAATTAAACATTCAATATTAAGGTTTATATTGTCAATGTACAAGACATAATCTGTCGTTTGTTTACCTTCCTACTGCCAGTGTCAAACGCATAATAGTATGTGGACAAATAGTTGCGCATAATAGAGATTGTCGCCAAAGAATTTTGAAATGTTGCGAACAAATAATTACGATTGATGAATGAGCGTGAATTCAAATGTTCCTTTTTTAAAAAGTCTTTAGAGTTGTGGATTGTATGTAAAGGCAGAAGGAGTATAATTTATATTTTGTAAATAAGATTAGATTTATATTTTGTATATTAAAGTTTACAGCTTGTTTAAAATACAAATTTACATATTTAATGAATTATAGCCAAATTCCTACCACTGGACGACCACTAGTATAGTAGAAGACATTAAATTAAAGCCCAGAAAGTAGGAAACAAACAAATACACATAGCTTAACTAGCTTAATTTGAGTTTTGAATTATAGGTAACATCTTGTGTAGACAATATTTTAGCAAACAAATCTCATGTTAAGCAAGGCATTATTACTTACAGTATCTACAATAAACAGGTCATACATAACTAACCTGTTACATTTGTATCTTGAGTCATTTTACTCCATGAAAACATTACCTTATATTTCCAGAAACAAACAAACAAAATTTAGATCAATCAACTGAGTGACTCACACTTTAAATAACTGTTCTAAATAAAGTTAACAGATCCACTAGAACTGTTAAAGATTCACCGCCTGTTCAAAAAATTTGTCGATATCATGTTATCGCGGTAGGTGTTTGGGTAATCACAGTCACAGATACAAGATAACTTGTTGATAATTACATTTATCGCTTGTAATTACATGTAATACCATGTATTTGATTGAACGCTGTTCAAATTTTGTTACAATAACGGAAAATATTTGATTAATTCTTCATATATTGACAAAACTAATCATATAAACAATAAAGTTATCGATATTTGAAAACTAAAGAACTGATAGCTCTCAGTTCCTAACTGTTTAGTCAAACCATAAATAGAAGAAATAGTTGAAACAAACATTTTGACAAACATGTTGACAGATAATGGATAGATATAAAAGAAATTATCTTTAATGGAAAATGTGAGCAAAAAAAATATCTCAATACTTTGCATCTCTGAAATTTTATATTTATTTAAAATGACACAATCGTATTAAAATTGTTTATAATGAAGTTTCTTATTGCTAAGAGTCGAAATATGCATTCCCGATACGTTAAACATTTGTGAGTTAGAAACAAAGATATTATAAATAAAAGTTTTAAATTTAATCATTGGTTAGAAATTATTTATGAACAATTAAAATTAATTTAGAAAGATAATTTTGATCCAGTGTCAAATGTAGTAACAATAGAAATAAATTATTCCAAATTCAGAATTCAAGTTCAATGATTTTTTAAATCGTACATCCAGCCGAACGGATATTTTATAACAGGATAAGGCCGATAAGAGGCAAGGACAATCTGTGCATCCCGAAGGAAGAGAGCGATTCGGTGGCGCCAGACTCCGACGCCCGGCCAGTGTCAGGCGTAATGTTGATATATGCGCCCGCGCTTAATCTCAACAGATTTCCTTCGCTTATTGATGCTGTTTGATTATTAAATTATGGGCAATATTAACTTCATGAACTTTCTGTCGATAAAATCCTTCGTCCAGTTTTTTTTATTAACATTACATCGACATTGCTTACTTATGTTATTAACTTAAATTTTTTTTCAAATCTATGATTGTAGTTTTAGATTATTATTTTAAAATTTTTAAATCATGTTTTCTTTTTATTTGAATTTATATCAATTATTTCATTTTCACTTGTTGATAAAATTATTTGAAAAAAATACAAACAAAATGAGCAATTTATATTTTAAATCACCACCATAATAGGTATTTGTATTTGAGAAATTCGAGATTTCAATGTTTTCGATTAGAGAGGTTCTTCGTTTAAAATGTGCTCATTTCAACCAGTGTCAAGTTTTCTTTCTACCAAAAAGCAGTAGTTTCGGGTTTATGCTTTTAGGTAGCGCCTAGAAAACATACTGTACTAGGTTATTGTTCCGGATAACTAACTAACTAGAACTAGTGGATCCTAGCCGACAACTACAGGCGTGTTCCCCATGTCGGCGCGCGGTTTATTGTCGCAATATGAGCTTTTACTGTTATGTCTTTGAATTCAAATTTAATTCTGTTCATCAAATCGCTGCCAAGCAAAAAGAGCATTGGTAGTTATATCGGCATATATTACCAATTTTAACACATGGGTGTCGTAAATGGGTGACTATGGAAACATCTTATGATTCGGAGGTAACAACACATCTGTAGCCTACTTTGTTTCATGCTGGATGTCGATTTTTTTTATAGAATCGGGTGACAAACGAGCACACAGTCCACCTGATGGTAAGTGGTTGCTGTGACCCATATACATCTACATTTATCCTCAATAAAGTATCAAAATGCAGATGAGTCGTCACCCGTGAGGACTAAGATGGAATGCCTCTTTTACAGTAAAAACGGTCCCCGGTTCTCTACACTAACCATACGAAACACAGCAGTGTTAAGTTGCTATTTTACGCTGGTATTCTGTGAGAGCGTGGTACTTGCCCGGTCGAACCGACCCATTCGTGCTACAACTATACCAACTACTAATATAGCTGCAGCATGGCTCTACCACGTATAAATTATATGTACGTATGTTGATGTCTATGGACTGCAATAGCCACATGCTTGTACTATCAAGTGTACTGTAATGTTATTTGTTAATTCAGTTTCAAAAACAGAACTTATTACCTCCGATGGATGACATTGGAACCATCATTTTTCCGCTAAATGTAAAATACCCAGTCCAGACATGGGGAGTGGTGATAAAGGTGATCGTAGTACCATACGTGGCAAATATGGCAAATACTCCTTACAAAGAAACAGGCTCATATCCACCTGGTTGTTAATCGTTAAGGTCTATTCATCCATTCATTACGGCCTATAAAATTCTATTAGTTTTATATTGTCAAGTTGCCACTATTGTGTTACTTTGAGTTGTTATCGGAAATATCAGGAGATGCTGCTGCCCATCTCCTGATTTAGTTTCTCTGTCGTCTCCTACGATAGCCCCGTGATGATATGGGGTAGTTGACTCTCTTACACTACCACTATACGACACTAAACAAGATACAAATCAATGTTCTCTTTATAAATATTTGATGTATTAAATAATATAAATTAGAATAGGTCGATAAGGTGTAGTAGATATACTAACACTGCTACTACATGGTTATTAATGAAAAAGATAAATGTAAATTCTAAAAATAAATTACAGAAACATGGTTTATAAAATAAATTATCAAGCCATCACATCACTGAAGATAAAACACTCAATATAATAACTAAAATTGAAAAACAAAAGGCGGCCGCTATGGCGCCAGCGACATTCAAGAATCAATGACCGTCGTCCGGCGCGGGCGCAGCTAATTCGTCGCTGACAGCGGCAATTGTATTATCACTTCCTGTGTTACAGATCTGTGGCTTAAGTGATAAAAGATGAAATACTCTAATTAGAACTCCTTGCCTTTTGATTTGACCAAGAATTGGAAGAACGTCTGGTTGCCACTTGTAAGAGTCGATTAATGTAAGTAGCAGGAATATTTACTGCCTCTAAAATATAGTACTGTAATCATTATGCGCATGCCCTCGTTCAGCTGTAGACAGGCAAGCTGATGATGATAAAGAAATTGTTATTACTTTGATCACTATAGATACTATACTTAGACAGAGTAAGCACTAAACATTTCTTTGTTAGTGTTATCATTCGGTTCTGCTTATTTTAATATTCTTCGTAAAAGTAAAGTCCTCTACAATTACAGCGTATATACATCCCATTGCTGGGCACAGTTCATTTCTGAGAGGGTTATAAGTCAAGGAGATAAAATTAAAATTAAAACATTCCGAACGAACTCTTTCGATAAAACCAACAAAAGCGATTAACTAAGCTCGGAGATCGTGTTACATAAATTGAATTGACAAGTTTTTTCTTTTTTTAATTGGTCCTGAAGAAGAAAAAGTGTCAAATCTCAATGACATCAATACTTAACATGACGATGAAATTCTATATAAGTATTGACTACATAGCAGATAATAGATTTCACTGTAATTGAATATTATTAATACTCAACAATATAGAGTGTTCGTATAAATATCGTTTCAAATGTAGAAATTGTATCGAATTAAACCCAATTGTATTTAAGTGACCTAGACGTAAACGCTACTCTCTGCTTGTTGTACCAAAGACCGTAAATGTCACGTGCTAATTCCTGACCCAAAACTATAACTGGATGTGCAAGTGACTGTTGACCGTGACAAGCTACAAATTAAAAAATAGAATATTTTGCATTATACACGTATTGATTTATAATGACTTATTCTTTACAATTTCTTTACGTGGTAGTGCCATGCTGCAGCTATATTAGTAGTATAGTTGTAGTACGAATGGGTCGGTTTGAACGGGGAAGGATCACGCCCTCACAGAATACCAGCGCAAAATAGCAGCTTAAGACTGCTGTGTTTCGTATGGTAAGTGTAGAGAACCGGAGACCCTTTTTACTGGAAAATATGCATTCCATCTTAGACTTCACGGGTGACTACTCATCTGCATTTTGATTCTTTATTGTTGATAGATGTGGATGTCTATGCGTTATAGCAACCACTTACCATCAGGTGGACTGTGTGCTCGTTTGTTCGTTTGTCACCCTATCGTATAAAAAAAATTACGTTGGACAAATATAATGCGGCAACTGAACCTGTCACACCATGCACACTCCACCCTTCTAGACTGATGACTTTCCTAAACGAGCAAGTCGTTTTTTTTATAGAATTAGGGTGACAAACAAGCACCTGATGGATTTGAAATCCTTTTTATCAAACAGTTATTAAACTTAAAAAAGTATAGCTGACTCCAAAAAACTAAAAATAATAACATAATTTCCACATTATGAATCAATATGCAGATGCGTTGTCACCCCTGAGGACCAATATGGAATATCTCGTCTTAAGTAAAAAGCGTCTCAGGTTCTCTACACTCACCATATGCAACGTAGCAGCATTAAGTTACTATACTTTACGCTGGTATTCTGTGAGAGCGTGGTCCTTCCCCGGTCTAGCCGTACCATTCGCGCTACAACCATAATATACCTGCAACATGGTTCTACAAGGCAATGTTCGTATATCTCAGCCTAATTTGAAATTCAGCTTTTTCACGCATGTTCCTGTGATTCTACAAAACAGAAAGGTATGAGTACACAGTGCCCGTGTTATATTAAAAAGCTCGAATAAGGGCGCTTGTCAGACGGCGCCGGGGGTCCGTGGCGCCCGTTCGAATGACCAACGTCCGCCGCTCCCCGCGAGCGAGCCTCACGCGGCGATCATTCAATTACCATCGCCTTTATTGCACCCGATACGGATCATTACGCCTAATATTATATTGCATGTACGTACGTAAACAAGTACGTATCTTCAATCGTAAACAAAACCGTCATTATTTATAAAATCTATGATTTAAAAAAGTACGGCTTGATCTTTCTATTTACGTATGTGTTTGTAACGAAATCTTGTCCAAATAACTTTTTCAATACAAGTAATGTTAACAAACGAGCACACAATACACCTAAAGAAAAGTTAATGATGGAGCTCATAAACATCTAAGTACAAATAGCATTGATTATGTATCAGTATGCAGATGTGTTGTCACCCCTGAGGTCTTTCTCCGATCGGGTCGACTCATTCGTAATGTTATATGGCTTCAGCGTGGCTCTACAATGATAAGACGTACTGATAATTTACTTAGAATTAAAGTAATAGCCTACAGTAATAAGAATAAACTATATATTCGAATTCGTTCTTCTAAATAGGCATAATGTGTTAATAAACTAGAGCAGAGGAAATATTACTATATCTATAGATAACGATTTAAACTCTAGTTTCCTGATAGATAACCAATCTCTTACGAAATAGTACATTCTAAGAAAATGTTGGGTAAAAACATGTTACTGCTATACTAAAAAACAAAAATGTGAATTTAGTAGTGTATTAATTTTGAAGTGAAAACTTCTTTAGCGGCTTTGTGCACTTTTTTTGTAATGGGTAAAAAATGTTAAACTCGCGACAGGTCACTGGTCGAAAATTCGTAAGACGGACGGAGAGTAGACAGTCGGCGCGGCGTAGGAGAGGAAGTAAGTTAGGTTTAATTCATTTTCATTTATTAATTAATATAATTTTATTATTAAGATTAGGTTTCGATCGAGTCTACTGTACTGCTTGACGAAATTATTAATATAGATACATATGTACTTACACATTATAGGTAGATGTAATATTTGTAATATGTTTATACTTTATAGCATTAACCTATATTTTCATAACATCACAATAAGCACATGTGCGGTGTAGGTTTACCAAACAAATAATTTCGAATGAAAATAAATGAAATAAGATAATAATAAATAATCTCCGCCATTCCAAAATATCAAAAATGCACAACGTTAATATTCAAGTTTTCACTTCTGCCGGCACTCCCGGAGTGCAACCCGTGGTTTTTTTTATATTAAATTAACGTACGACCTTATTGTTCTAGCTATTTATGAGTGGTTAGGGTAGCCTATCAGTGTCTGCAATGAACATCAAACAAAGAAGGCTTCCTGTTGTTCTATAGCATTCACACGCATTGAAGCAGCTTGGCGAACTATTCCGCGCCCTCTCATTAAAAAGATCCACTGTTGGGCCTGTGCCTAAAAATGGATTATATGTAAACTGATTATGCGTCACCACTTACCATCAGGGGGATAGTAGTTAAGCGCTAGCTCAGAATAGTATAATTAACCGGGAAAGTGCGAATCGACCTCGCGCTTGAAGGGTTTAATTTTTTTTTATTTGTTGTTATAGCCGCAACAGAAACATAAATTCTCTGAAAATTTCAACTGTATACCTATTACGGGCCATGAGATACAGCACGCTGACAGACAGACGGATGGACAGCGGAAGCTAAGTAATAGGGTCCCGTTGGTTACCCTACGATAAATCTCAAAATTTACCTCTCAAAACAGAGAAGTGGAACTTACAGTAAGATAATTAGAAACAGTTATTTTAATTTCCTTGCTTCTACATATATTATTACACCTAAAATATTAATATTTAGTCACAGAATATAAGAAAATAATCATTTGCATGCCACCAATACGCACTTTATCACGGTCAAAGCGAGCCGCACGACGTCAATTAGCCGCGGATGTCGCAAGACAATCGCCCGTTGAGCCATCAATGGGAGCGGGACCTCCATTCATCAGCTAGAATTTATTATTAGCCGGTGATGTACAAATCGTTCGATACAGAATGAACGTACAATGGATGCGTAGAGCTGCCGATAATAAACATTTCATTCTAATCTTTTAATTTCATACGACTCTATCTGATAAGTTTGTAGATTATAGGATGCAGTAAATATTTTAGATATGCGATCACAGCTTGCATAGAACTATTGTAGCCTTTAATCTGTAACCTTTTTTTACTTTATACGACTTTAGCTTATACCTTTGTTTATTGAAATGTTAAAAAATATCTCTAGATATACGATTAGCTTTAGAACTGAATAAAACTTTTAATTTACTTGTTTTAATTCCCGACGTTTCGGGAGCTTCACGACAACCCATGGTCACGGGGGGGGGGGGGGGGGGGGGGGGGGACTGAGATGTTTGACGTCCTCATTCTGCATAGATCGAACCTTAATATTAAAAAACTGAAGGTAGCCGGGCTAACTATGTCATCAGGATAAAATCCGTTAACATAGTTTTATTCAATGTGTAGTGTTCGCGTAAATATAAGAAATCATTAGCTTTAGAAACTGTTACAATATCTGTGCAAAACGGGTTGTCCCTCAAATACTCCATGAGTGCAATACTATCGTTTAAGGTCCCACTGCCTGGACTACAATACTATTTAGAATAATCTGCCAATCCAGCTTGATGATTTAAGAAAGTTTTCTAGACATGCCTGTAGTGCATCTTTGATAGATCCAATAAGCAATAAAAACATAAAACTCGTTTTGTCTGTTCGGGGTGATTTGAACTTTTAACAAATTTTAACAACGAGACTTTATTTAAAAGACTTTGCCACCATAATCATCATCATCGAACTCATAAAAAAAACAACAAACGAGCATACGGCTCACCTGATGGTAAGTGATTACCGCTGCCCATGAACAACTGCAACACCAGGGAAATTGCAGTTGCGTTGTCGGCCTTTTAAAAAGGAGTAGGATGCTCTTTTCTTGAAGGCCCCTAAGTCGTATCGGTCCGGAAAAATCTCTGATGGTAGTTGATTCCACAAGGAAGTAAACTTATTTTAAATCGCACAGTGGTGGACCGCCAGTCATCCAGATGGTACGGTAGATTTTAGGGCCTTTGAAGACGGCACGATGAACGCTGACACAGCAACCTGACACCTATCTGAATGTAGGTTTAAGTGCCTTTAATGCTGATCCATATCACGTGTGAGCATATTTTGACATTATTTTTATTTTGCAAAGATAGAGTCACGCTGCAGCTATTTTGTAGTTGCTCACTCTCACTTTCACGGTGTAAATATAAAATTTATTAATATTTTACGTGGTAGAGCTACGCTGCAGCTATGCCAGCTATACATAGCTGCAGCTCGACAGTGAAAGGACCACGCTTACGCAGAATACCAGCGTCAAATAGATCTTAATGTTGCTGTGTTTCGTATGGTGAGTGTAGAGTACCGGAGATAAAAACAGTTTTGTTACACAAAAATGGAATTAGTAATTTTATGTTACCACTAATAAGTGTAAGGACAAAATAATAAGGACAAATTTAAATCAATACATAAAGAGCTGATTCATTGTAAGCACTTCTTAATAAGCGACTCAAATTTAATCATTCATAAACCTCTCTATGGCTTTCAGTGCTAATCCGGGTGTCAAGTTACGCGGAGTCTGGGTGGTCACCGGCTGTGTAATGCATTATTATGGACCGCCACAATCGACTCTCTGAGAGTGGACAATCTAGAGTTTGCAAGCGGAAACCAATAAATAACAGATCGCTTGTTCGATAAGTTGATGCATTTGGCTACAGCTGTGTGTTTGGTGACAATTTATCATTACATTTAAAAAAAGTTAAACATTGTAAGATAGTTTTTAACTACAATGAAACAGATGATACAAAAAAACTGACACACTGGTTTAGCTACATAAAAGAATTATCAACAGCTCAAAATAATTGAAAATTGAGATCGCCAACGCGCCTGCCAAGAATGAAAACTATGTAGATATACTAAATATTTGTATTCGTAAGTCTCACATAATTTAAAATTAAAAATTTTGTACAGCCGACTTCAATATAAACGACTTCAATATTAGTTATTTAAGAATAACTCAATAACCATTGGTCTGACCTTAATCAAATGCCTATGGGACCACACGAGAACTATCAGCTTTCATATAAAAAAAGAATCATCGAAATCGGTTCGCCCAGTACAAAATTATGAGGTAACACACATAAAAAAAAAACATACACTCGAATTGAGTACCGTCTCCTTTTTGGAAGTCGGCAGAAAATGCCAGCGTAAAACGCTGAAAACATTTTTACTCACACTTTTTTTCATTTGTAATGAACAAATTAATTTATACAACCAAACCAGCGTACGCTGAAGGCTCTTGTCCAGCAGTGGTTTTTTTAATAGTAATAATAATAATCTTTATTGACATTAAAATTGTTACATGTTTTAGAAAGTATACGAGAAAAGTTTCTTCCTCGTGGAACACAAAAAGTAAATTTGAATAAATTCCAATTTGAATAACATGTGTAAGCAACTTTGATTACTGTTTGATGCAAAATAGACATTAACACATTCTCATAAGAATTATAATGAGCTGACTTCCTTAAATAAACTGTTGATGAGGCTGCACTCTTATCAACTTGGTGACATGCAGTCTACCGAGTGTACTTTATCTTTTAAAAACAGTGGTTTGTTATATAGCGTTATAATGCTTCTTTCATTTTTATTAGCAAAACATGCGGTATCCGAGGGTCACGAGAGGTCGCTCCTTCCTGACTTCAGATTATACAAAACATTTTTTTTTTCAAATAACAAAGTCGTTTACTGGTTTTAATGAGCTTTGTACCTAATCTCTTCTGTGAACGCCAATCGCGTTAATGGAGGAAGTAGTACTTTGTTTTGTTCAATTAATTTTCTTGTTAGCCATAGCAACAAAAAAGACGCGAAAATATAACATCAAATATTGTATTATAGATGAAATCTAATTTCTATTTCGTAACTATTATTGATCGTTGTTAATTTATAGTTGCGATTGTTGTCATTTGAGAAAACTTCATCTTTATTTGTGATTTCAGTTGACATATTTTTTTATAGGATGGAGTGACAAACGAACACACAGTCCACCTGATGGTAAGTGGTTGCTGTGGCCCACAGACATCTACATTTATCCTCGTTTGCGAATCAGATGCGCTGTCACCCGTGAGGACTAAGATGGAATGCCTCTTTTCCAAAAAAAGAGTCTCCGGTTCTCTACACTCACCATACGAGACACAGCAGCATTAAGCTGCTATTTTACGCTGTCATTCTGTGAGAGCTTGGTCCTTCCCCGGTTGAGCCGACCCATTCGTGCTACAACTATACTACTAATATAGCTGCAGCATGACTCTACCATGTATAAAATGTATATGTATAAATGCATATGTACTTGTTTTACTAATATATTAATTTATTGTATGAATAAATTAAAATCGGGGGTATAAATTAAGCACTAAATAGAGTGACTACCTAATGACACATTCAGGTAGTCGATGGATGCAGGTGGCTCCACAAGTTATGTAATAAATCAGCTCATAAAATTGCTATCAACGATTTCAGTTCATCGCCACGCTAAGAGTAACTGAAATCTCATAAACTATCGTTACTCGTTCATTTATTCATTACAGCTTATTAAAAATTCCCTTACCACATATCATGGCAGGCGGATAGGCAACTGCAGTTCTGTATATTATTTTGAGTTTTGATTTGCCGCGGCCCGTCTCTGGTATCATTCCTCTGTCGCTTCTTACGATACTCACGGAATAATATCAGGGATAATAGATAATTTTGCGTCGCCACACGACGAGCTAAGCTATCGTTATCATCATCATCATTATTACATCCCTTCACAAGTTAGCTGTTTAATGTTGAACTCCCCCAAGGAATGCCGCACGGTCTTGAGCCACCTGCATCCATCGACTTCCTGCAATTCTTACCAGGTCGTCTAACTATCTAGTGGGGGTCGCCCTACACTTTGCATACCGGTACGAAGCCGCCACTCGAGAGCCTTTTTTCCCCATCGATTGTCGGTTCTTCGAGCTATATGGCCGGCCCATTGCCACTTCAGCTTACTAATCCGTAGAGCTATGATAGCTTACGGATTAGCAAGCTATCATAGCTCTTCCTAAGAAGAGAACATATATAACAAAATAAAATGGTTAACAGAACCGCATCTAAACAAAAATAAATTAAGCAAAGAATTATTAAAATCCTCTCTAAAAAGACCTTATTAACTGAGCTATGACTACACATTATTGCAAACTTTCATTGATTGCTCTTGTTTTTCATGTTTGATTTGTTGATTGCTTTTGTTATTACTATTATTATGGGGTATCTATAAAGTTTTCTCATCTGGTTGTGCTGTATAAATATATAATTGTAAATGGAAATGATAAACATACATAAATATCAACAAAATAAAATAAATACAAATATAAATAATAAATATACAAAATAAAAAATAGGTAAATAAATAATAACCCCACCATATGGAAGCACTCGGCAGGGGAGACCAAACGGTTATTATTATTATTAAATATTTTTTAATTGAAGTAGGTAGCGTTGATTATTTTTCTATTTGTTTTTTGTAATTAATTGTATTTGTATAGGTGATGTTACATAATAATATATCGTTTTAAGAGCGTGCACACGCCGACAAACTGATTGCAGTTTGGCGAGAGAATTGTACTAATAATGTACCTATATTTGTATGAATATACCAGGTATATTAGATAAGGATAGGAATGGACCTGCATAGAAAATAATAGAAGCACAATACTCAATTCCGCCGGCCTAGTTATTAATACAAATATGTTATTAGCAACACGTCCGCTTTAAAACAAAATCTCCTATTTTAAACGTAACTGGCGAAGTCAGCTTAAAATTGCGTTATTACTGCTTGATTTGATTAAAGCGCCGCGCTATAAAACGTACCGTTTGTAGTTTCTCACGTCAAGCACTCCACCCACACGCATCTCCGTTTTCAGTTCCCTGAATAATTTGAACGTCCGTTCATTTCAATCAGGTTTCCTTGGTTTACTGCCACTTATCCGTTTATTAGATTGCAGTCTGTTAAAACATTTTTCCAATGAATACTTACTTTGGTTTTGAGGGTGATAAATAGAATTTAAATGAGAATTTTTAAATGTTTCCTCCAGTTATTGACAAACAAGATGAAACCCGATAGTGATAAAAATACCTTCTAATCTACGTTAGAAAATAGTAAAGATTTATTCAAAAGTATTTTGTTTAATATTTTGAGTGAATTAAGAAATATCACAATCTCAGTATGTATTGTCTAAATAGTTACTTTATAAACTTTATCCTCTATTTTGTCACACTTAGGGGTGGATATTTTTCTCCAAATTTATATGGGGTCACCTCTGAAGTCTAACCTATTTAATGTAAAAGAATCATCAAAATCAGTTAACATACATAAAAATAAATACAGTCGAACATAGTACCTCCTCATTTTTTTGAAATCGGTTAAAAAAGGGGAGAGCAGATGCTTCACATCAGATTTAATATCTAACACAAGCTTTAGGATTTCGACATCATCAGTCAACGATGCTATTATTTACGGTAAAGTCAGATCAAGGTCTAACGGGTGAGGTTCGTCTAGTCCACGTCTAATCAGGGCCAAGTCACGGCGTTCCGCTGCGGTACAATTCCCACGGACCCACGCCGCCTACGCATGCTGTTAGTCATAGCCCGCGATGCTTGTCATCTGCTGGTCTAATTGATCCACAGATCTAGTCGTATATTAAATCGTGGTTCGTCAATGTCTTACGTTGTGTGAGTGTTTTTTATCACGTTTAAATACTAGACACTAATTTGTATGTTGTGATATTATTATGTATTTGTATAACCTTTGTTACTTGTAATACAATTAAATATTTTAAGATTTATGTTTTTTTTAAAACCTTTGAAATCATATTTTGGTGTTGTATAAGTAACAATCAAAACAAAAAATATAACATTGGAACCTAAGATTGAAACTGTTCCGTTTCCTCTTTGTCACCTTTTTTAACTATTTTTTTAAACACTTTCACTGTCCGATTTCCAGACACAATAGTAAGACAATAGCAGTGCCCTATATGTAGTGCACGGGACAGTGAAAGGGTTAATTACATAATTTTCAGAAAGAAAGTTACATAATCTTTTTCGGATTTGTGTGCCACTCTGAGTACTAGAAATTATCTTTATGTTATCCCCTCTATGAAGCAATGTATGAGGGAGGCATATACTTAGCAGTGGATGTTTGATACGATACGACAGATGCCTCTATTAGGGTGTTACCACACCAATCGATCGATGCCATTAATCGATGTCGATCGATTGGTATGATAGCTTTAGCTGATCGACGGATACTAGTTGATAAAACGTTGATCGACGATCGATGATCGGTCTATTGGTGTGATAACACCCTTAGTGATCGTTTAACTTCTAAACGACTCTTTTTGTTTTGTCAATTCGATGGTTCCTACACCATCGCCAACCGTCAGCTGTCTGCTGGCTCAAGTTGCCGTCAAACTCTCCCAAGGGCTGCACAATGTGACGCATCAACATATTGTGAAGCAGTATACTATGAAGGGTAATTATTATAATATATTGTAACTTCAGGCTCAGAAGGGCTAGATCCCAGAGCCGTAAAGCCAGTTATTAAGAAGAGAAAATGGTTGCTACCTATGCTAGGAGTTAGATAGCAACGATAGGTAACGTCGTAATCAGTTATTAACACATTTTATATTAATGGCCGAATGCGAATATGAGTTATTTTGAGTCATATTCGCAATTAATTTAGCGGCGCTGTGGTCAAATTATTAATAAATGTTATATTTACGCTGTAAAAAGTCTGGAGTGAATTAAGAGTGAAACTCGTTACGCTACCGGAAACGGCAGAGCAACGTTCTAGTTCTTATGTTTCAAGAAATTCTATAAATTTAAACTACGGATTGTTCAGTGAAAACAATTATTAAAAAAAATCCTTAAACAGTTGAAAACCTCTAATGAAGTTTGAGAAATACAACGATTAAATTGTGCTACAGCAGTGGGTTGATTGTCGTGCGAACACTGGATCGGGTTAAGAGGTGTTAATTGTGCGAGATTGAATGTTTTCCCAGGGCAGAATTTCAATTGAACGCAATTGTTTGTCTTGTGTTTTAGTCGAAATTTATTTTATATATAAATAATTCATACTAAACATTAGTACCAAATTAATTTCATGACCAGTCTAACTAAACTGAAATTAACTAATTTAAATTAATAAATTAGTTTTAAAAAAAACAAGAAGAAAATGTTCGTAGCGGACTAGCCTCGCACCCTTCTTTGATAGATTAACACGCGGTATTACTAACATGCAGTATTGTTACCACCGCCAAAACTTTAGTAAATATTATGGATATAAAACTTTTTGCTTATTAATAGTTATCTGACGTTTCTTTTTTGTCTCCCTTATAATTTCTTTCATCAAAATTAAATGAAACGCTCATGAGGCGTGCACTTTCGGATTTTCTAAACTATCTACTTGTTTTTATATTCTGTAAATATAAATAAATGAAAACAAAAACTATCTTACAATGTCAAAGAAAACCTGAGTTTAATTTTACAACCTTGCAACAAAATAAGTAATGATATAATTGTTATTATATTATTATATTGATTTATTATTTATTATATTAATATATTCATTTACTTGAAATGTAAATTATTATCTCAATTAAATGTGAAACAGTCATTCTATATATGTATGCTAAATTATTGGATACTTATTATGTTTAACCAAACTGACAGCTAATTGTTGGTCGTCAAAAATCATAACATGTAGGCAATAAATTCATGACTGATTTAAATCCCGTGGGAGCGCTAGCTATGAACAAATTAAGGTCAATGTCATGGAGCAAAAACTATTATTCGAATCCAATTGATGAAACAAACATTACGCACAGTGCTTGAGAAATATAACAAATCAGATTGTATGCAAAATATACCAAAAATAAAAGGATTTGATGCTTGTAAGATAAAAATTATAGGTTATAATAATTATATTTCATTCATAATTTTATTAGAACGATAAATCAAACAAATGCCGCTTTTAATGACTTTCGTCGTTACAATCGTTAGTATAGTTAGTTCAAAGAAAAGATGAAGCTTGTGTTAGTTATTATAAGGGAACCAGTTTGACACTTTTTCCTATCTCAAATTTGATTAAACACCTATACTGAATTCAGAATCAATCAGAATTTAAAACTGGAATCTCGTTTGAGATTCAGATGGTGGATTGAACATAATTTAAAGTTTTTTCAAAACACAAAAATTTATTAAATTAAGTTCGAGTACCGTAAAGTTATAAGCAAGAAGTTAAAGCAGACAAAAGTTTTTAGCCCACTAGAAACTTTAACGTAACTTAATTTTATCACACATAAAAAATATCAATTTTTATAGTAAACGGCCTAAAGATTTTATGAAAATCTAACCGGAATCATAAAACCTGAAAAAAAAAGTTATTTTGATATTCGTGAATTGGCTAATGTAATATGAAAAAAAAATGCGTATAAAGAAGAATTAACTACTAAACAAATTTTCCATCAACCTTAAAGTACTTATAGATTCTGAATGTACCTACAACTTTGTTTTATACTATTAATTCTTGACTAGTGCACTATTTTAACTTATGATACCGGTGAATACTACTAGACAATCGCTTTGAGTTTGTTTTTAGATTATTGTGATATTTATATTTAATTGTTAATTTCTCAGTATTTCCGTTAGATACGGTAAAACTAATATTACTATTGTAATCTATTGGTTATAAGGAATAAATCGACATGTGTTTCATTATGTTACGCCTGGTTACGGTAGTGGGCCCATTCTCAATACAAAAGGAAATTGTCTCTTATTTTAATAACACTTAATTTTGCAAAAAAATACGGTAATAGTCATGTGAAGAAATTGTTTTATAACTCTGCTAGAGGAGAGGATATTCATTGTAAGATTAAATCATTTTCTACCGCATTGACCAAAATCTATAAAAAGCAAATCATCTAAGACAATTTCAATCAATTCCATCGCGAGTTGTGAATTATTCGTCAAAGCACAGCGAGTCATTGGTCAGAAGCGCGCCGACTTTTGATGTGGACCGCTCGTTTCACAACGCGGCCCGTCGCCGGGAAGATTCTAATAGGGTTAAGATTTGAAGTCGTCAGGTCAAGAAGGACGTTGCTAGTTTTAGTTCCCGCATTATAATGTCACTTTGAACGTCGTGCTAGAAATCAAATATTTTGATTTTGTTTATCTTACAATCTATTGTACTTTAAAATATTTATCAGTTTTAAATATTTTATCTCACTTCGGTTATAAAATATAACTTATCATTAAATAGTAATAATAATAATGTCCTCTAGACTGAATTACGATCACGGCGGCCAGTCTCAACGGAGACTAGCCACCTGCGTAGGACAGGATTTAGTGCCCAAGTGTATGTGCAGGCTCAGGTGCACTCTCTATTCGTTCACTCTCAAAGTCCGATGGGGCGGTAATTCGACACGACCGGAGAAAGATCAGGGGCAGGACCAACAGATTTACGTGTTTTCCAAGGCACGGAGGGGAGGGGGGGGGGAATCGCCAACTTCCCGACTCCGGGCTGCTGCTGAGAATTTCTGGAGAGAAAAACCCAGTAACTGATTTGGATTTGAACCCCAGACCTCATGATCAGAAATCGGTTTTAAATAGTTCAATAGTAAGGCTGTTGTTATAATGTTTATGTTAAGTTAGAATTATATCTATTATATTTCATACGTGGTAGAGCCATGCTGCAGCTAAATTAATAGTACAGTTGTAGCACGAATGGGTCGGCTCGACCAGGGAAGGACCACGCTCTCACAGAATACCAGCGTACAATAGCAACTTAATGTTGCTGTGTTTCGTGTGGTGAGTGTAGAGAACCGGAGATCCTTTTTACTGGAAAAGAGGCATTCTATCTTAGTCCTAACGGGTGACAACGCGTCTGCATTTTAATTCGCAAACGAAGATATATGTAGATATCTGTGGGCCACAGCAACCACATACCATCAGGTGGACTGTGTGCTCGTTTGTCATCCTTATTCTATAAAAAAATATGTCGTCTTCTAAAACGATCAATTTATTCTTGATGTTATTAGATAAATAAAAGATGAATTATTGGTATGCCGTCTACGATCATGTTGTTCTTATTAAATACGGAATATTCGAATTATTACTTATCGTTTGAGTTGAATCACGAAAATATAGAATGTAAAACCTACGTCGTTTTAGAGCGCCTCCGAAAAATCCCATTCGTAATCAACTAATCATCTCCTTGTTGCCGCAACCGCGGCTTCAAAGGGACCATTAATAATGAATTTGGGCAGTAAATCGCCTTTTATACGACGAAGGGATTTAGCAAATTCGCCGCATACGGCCACGTGTGCGCCATTAGGCTAATGGGGGACCCTGGAATCTTTCTCATCCAGTTGAACTGCGCTTCAGTACGTAGAGAATTAATGTTCGTATAGCCGACGAATTTTCTGCTAGGGTTTAGATTTACGCGCACATTCATTTAATTTGAGCCATCTATTTATATATTCGTAACTTTCATCATGGGGGGTATAGGCTAGTAAGGCTGGTAAGATATGCAGGAAGTCGATGGATGCAGGTGGCTCAGGACCGTACTTTGTGGCATTCTTTGGGGGAGGCCTATGTTCAGCAGTGGACTTGTGATGGGCTGTAATGATGATGATGATGATTTATATATTACAATGAAATTATGTTTGAAAATATTAATTAAATAGTGGAATAAAAAACTAAGTCTTGTCATTCACCTGGATAGCCACTAGCTTCTTATCTGTTATCGGTAAGTAACGTCGCATCCAACACTTAGTTCCGCTCTGAAATAAGGGAGCCAGTTTAATTACAAACTATAAGGCATTTCCTCTTAGTCCTAAAGTGCGACAGCAAATCTTTATCCTTTTTTGTTTGAAGTGGGTTCCCTGGGCTTCCAAGCCCCTCAGACGGGCTGTTGGTCCGTTTGTATAGTGTTTGTTATATTACAAAAAAACTTACTTTACATCGTAAAAACTGTGCTTTCATTTTATTTCTTAAAAAACGCAACAGGTTTCCGTTAATGAACTAAACGTATAGAGTTTGACTGAAATGCACCAATTGTCTACTTTACTCAGTAGGCAATTGTTGCCTTTCACTCACTAGACAGAAATTTATAAACTCGTAGCATAAAAATTAATGTTGTTTGCGTTTCTAATTCATATAGGTAATGTTTACCATATTACGATGAAACTGGTGCGTTTTAGTTCGCGCGCACGCTTGGGTTTCTGACTATATAAGATATTTTTTTTGTTTGTTTTCTAAACGTTCTTTTACCATACATCTAATTAAAAGGAAACTTTGGTGATTTGTGCTTGCGCCCGCGAATGCATGTTTTAATTTTTTGATTTGAAGGAATCCATTGAAATACAGATTTCAAAGAATTCGCTTAGTTAAAGATTTAAACTCTGACGATAATCCATAATTCTACTAATTCCATGCATACGAAGTTGTCGCATACTAGGTAAAGCATTAGTGTTTCATCTAAAATCAATAAAATATAATATTTTGGTAAAACTTTGAAAATTAAACAGAGTTCTAAATACTACAACAACTTACAAATAAAGAAACTATTAGTGCATCGGCTCCAAGTTTTCTTGAAGGAATAATACAAAGTCGTATGAGAAATTAACTGTCGTATGAGACATTAAGATGCAGAAAAATAATTAGTGTCATACTTCGGTGTGATCGACGCCTTCATCAAGTTTCATTCTTATTACAGAAGTCAAGATTTAATGCGTCGCTGGCGTTGAGTGTGAGAAGCGGATGTAGGATGTTACCAAGGACGTGCGATTATACTCTCGTTGTTTTGTCACGAGCTCGCAACATGTGCTTCAGTCACATGAGTAAATACTTCAGCCGTTACTTCGCTATGTTCGCAGAGTTTTTATTCGTCCCGGTGTGATACAGTACCAGTTTGAGTCTTATTTATGGCAGATGACGCGTTGAGATTTTCCAAGTTCTTTCTCAATTTAAATGTCGTTGATACTATCGATTGATTGATAAATGGAGTACAATATTGTTTATATACATTTACTATTATCTCCATTAGCATCAACACTTTTAACAAACCTTTGCTAAGCATACCATACCAATATATGAAAAATATTGCCAACATAAGAAACGGGAACATCATATTAATAAAATGTGAAACATCCCAATAGCATGTTTGAAAAATATTAGCCAATTCTAAAATATCTGTATTTGTATCTATCGAAGAAACGAACTGATTTTATATAAATATTTAACAAAATTTTAAACGCGTGCCTAAATAACCTTTTGAATAAGCTTTTAAAGCTATTACAAAATGATTTGTCAGATTTAGAAGGCGTTCAAAGGAGACAGCTTTTATAAATAAAAAAAAAATAAAAGTATATATCCGTCCGAACGAACAAAATTTTGCAACAACAAATTTTATTAAGTAATAGAACATACTAAAGTAACAATCATCACGAGCTCTATCACTACAGTTACAAACAGTTCATCGAGTTATATGGCCGACTTGCCACTTCAGCTCCCTGATCCACTAGGCTATGTCAGTTACTCATATTCTTCTTCGAATATTCTCGTTACGGATTTAATCCTGCAGAGAAATATCAAGCAGCCCTTTCTATCGCACGCTGTGTAACTTTGAGCTTCCTCATACGGCCAGTAGTTAAGGACTAAGTTTTAGTTTATATTTAACGAACTGTTCCCCGCGACTCCGCTCGGGATTTTTACGCGGGGTCCTAAAATAAATTTAGCTTAAGTTAATCCCTATAATATCAGCTATCTGCCAGTGAAAGTCTCGTACAAATCGGTTCACAGGTTTTTACGTGATGCGCGGTCAGACAGACGTCATGTTAGAGTTTTATTAGATTATAGATTACAATTACAGGCACTTAATTATTGAAAAGCAGGACCATTTATTTATTTGATCAATTAAATAAATCCGTGACTGTCTATAGAGTTGCGGAAAAATCTGCCCTTGTGAAATGTTCCTGAACAGTTGCGCAAAATACAGCCGACGGTATAAATAAATCGGTTAGACCAATAATAGTGGCAGCGCGTGTCGCCGTTAATTCATTTAGGGGTGACGTCTAGTTGCCGAATGCGGCGAAATTAGATTTCCATCGCTGATGATGGATCGACGGAGGTGCGGTGCTGACTCGCTCCAAATCAGTGGGATAGGAACTCCAACGTTAACTCTCGTAAAACGCTATTGAAATATATTATAGGGACATACAGTTGAAGACTACAACCAGGTTTATTGAATTTATCGTCCGTAATGCAGAGAAAATAGGGAAAATATTTGTTTTGTTCAAGTATAATTTATGAAACAGATCTAGTCGGTGATAGGCAAGATAGGTGCTACATCTCTTACTAGATGAAAAAAAATCGCCCAAAGTACACAATAAACAACCATCCTGTTAAAAACACAAAGAATGGAGTCCAATTTTACTTATACTCACTACTTAGAGACTTTGGGTAAGGTTTTACGCGGAGATATATTGAAGTTTGAACTTTAAAACATCGAACTCATTTCTACGACTCCTAAATAGGAAGTAAATAAGGATCAATTACAGCTTTTACAAGATGTTTTGAAAGTTTAAGCTTGAAAAAGTAATGCAAACTATATCTAGCACAAATCTCCATTTTATTTTTATCACTCTCCATCTTCTTCGAAATCATCAACTGCAACAACTTTGAAGTTAACCGAACTAACACAGGCGTAACACTTTATAAAGAGCCGTTGTAATTTTCTTGACTTATTCCAAAATTAGGTGTAAAAGGAAATATGCAAATTTTGCTCCAATTGTATCATGCTGATTGATGGGTGAGGTTTTGATGACCGACTAATAGTTTAGAACCATGTTAATTTCAACCCAAATATAATAGACAAAGTAAAGGGTAGCAGCATTCACAGTGCCACCGAAGACACTTCGTATGCAGGAAGCTTTTTAGTGCTGTAATTCAATGTGTAATTTCCAATTGCCAACTTCATCTATATGTTTCTTTTAAACATCAAACGGGGTTCTAGCGATCGTTGCCAATTCTAAATCAAAAAGCTAAATCTTAAAATAGTGACAGGGATACAACATTATCATGGCGAGGGTACACCTCTGCACATACAAATTCTTCTACTCAACACGGGCAGTATGAGCAAATCTTTCAAGTTCCGTTGGAGCATACATGACAAGATTTATGTCTAGAATAACTTAAAAATAATGACTAAGTATTGTCGGTAACTCAAACATCAATTTAAATATATAATTATATCATATATATGTCGTATTTTTACTATGGGAAATTTGAACGTACCTTTTCTAAAGGAGTGAAAACGTTTGAAAATGCGTGTAAAGTGACTGAAACGTGATTATGATCAAATCTTAACAAGAATCCAGCGAACAATTCACTACTTAGTGGGACTCACATAACAGCTCTTTTATATATTCTGTGGTGAGACTACAAAACCTTATAAGTTTACAAGTAGAAGAAAAAGCGAACGACCATTAAACTGTTCTTGTTATTTTAACGCCGTTAGAAATTGTTTATTCTATTTTCAGATGACACATCGTTTCTTATTCTGTACGTTGTACTATTGATAATATTATGCAGAATAACAAAGACAGAGACGATAAGATATCGTTTTGATAATGAAAGTTACATAAGTAATAAGTACACGAATTTGGTAAACAAAATTTTCATAGTAATATCTAATAATTTATTGTACACTTGAAATTGGACAATCCTTTGTTTATCTCAAAGTCCTTAAGACTAAGCAATGGTTGTAAACATAACTAAAATATCATGATATGGAAAAGATAGTTATCTTTTCAAATCTACGTATGTAGGTAATAATCCGTTTTCGAAAAGGTAATACAGCATTAATATGGTTGCAGTATGAATGGGTCGGCTGGACCGGGAAAGTACAACCATCCCACAAAATACCATCGTGAAATAGCAGCTTAATGCTGCCGTTTCGCATGGTGAGTGTAGAGAACCGAACATTCTTTTTACCGGTAACAAGGCATTTCATCTTAGTCGATCGATGTACACAGCATCCACTTACTATCAGGTGTACTGTGTGCTCAAGCGTCATCCTTGTTCAATAAAAAAAAAAACATTGCTTCAGTTTCATTAGTGGACGCAAGTTACCTCGCGATATTTTCTTTTAAAGTCACGTGGTAAGAGACCTGGTCAATCGCCAGCTTGCTTGTATGTACAGATATTTATATCACCCCAAGTCCTACCTTGTATCTGTAGGCTTATTTTTTTACGCTGCCGGTTGCCTGGAAGACACTGCAATGCAGCGGGAAGGTCGCCAAATTGTACCTTAACTTGCTATTTTAATGTTTTTTGTTTTTTTTTTTGTTTTTGTTTTGTACATTTAAAGTACCTACAAATGAGCTTCATTTCAATCATTCACTCAAGCACAAATCTTTCTCTCTTCATCACCCCGTAAGAATCCACTTCTGGATATACACATACTACTCCGAAAATCTTTTTGTTATTTGCAAATAATTTAAGCTACATATGTGTGCGAGAATATTATTATATATTCTTACAATAAACTGATCATGGTTTTGGCTTGGTTTCGGTATCACGTGAAATGTACACAGCGCTCCGTCTATCTGTCTTTATTGGTGATACAATACCTACTTGTACATGAACAAACGCATGACAAACAATTATTTGTAGGATTTGTTTGGGTGCACTTCTTTCGAGAGAGATGCGAACAGAAAAAGACTTATCATGTCTGCGAATAATTTTACTAAATATTTCCCAATATTTTATTAACTCTCCTTGATTACTATCTTATTTAGAGCCGTAACGATCCCCACAATGCTCTTGAGGATTATAACAAAGGAAACAAAACAAAATCACAAAGATACAGATTACAGAGGGCAATTAATATCGCAGCAGTACGAACGTAATCCAGGTTGCCAATAATTTCTCCGGACGAAGCCGAGACATCTGATCCCGGGAGGTAATCGGATTTGTCTGATCGAGTACCGGCTGTTATTGAATTTACCATTATTTCGCTGCATACAAGACGCTTACCGACATTGATTTTTAATGGAATTGTGTATAGAGCTATGTTGTTAGTAATTTTTGTCTCTTAACATCTACTCTTAAATTTTCGTTCGGGCTACGAACGAAAATTAAGCTAAGGAACATTGCTTTCTAGTATTTTAGAATAAAATAACAACAATTGCATAAACTTTTCATATACAATGACGTAAGGCAACGGCTTTTTTTTTCATTACTTATTATAAGCCAGTATTTTATTACTAAGTAGTAAGCGGTGATGAAACCCTAGATGGTAAATAACATTTTCTTAGCGAAACAAAGTTTATTTATACAAACTATGTCTTACAACTTTATGCAATACCAAAGAAATCGGTAAAGTCAAAGATATATTCTATATATTACCTATGTATATACCATAAAGTAATAGTCGTTAAAACTAGTGTTTTAATGGTATCCTGATACAGGTATCTCAATATGTAAAAGAGATCTATACACTCATATTATTTGTATTTTAAACTTATTGTTACTACATAAAATAAAAAAACATATTTTTAATGTTTCTACAAACATTTCATTGAGAAATATAAAACATTTGTACTTCAATTTTCCATCTAATAAACAATAGAATTCCGCCTCGAGACTATAATTGCAAGTTAAGATAATCTTACTGTAGTAGTTTCAGAAGTTACAACAGAAAATGTTTTCGTTTTGGGATAGACAGAAACGAAAATATTCAATAACATATTATTGAAATTAATAAACTTAACGTACATATATCTATATACATATAAACATTTTTTTTTATAGGATAAGTGTGACAAACGAGCACACAGTCCACCTGATGGTAAGTAGTTGCTGCGGCTTATAGACATCTACATTTATCCTCGTTTGCGAATCAAAATGCAGATGCGTTGTCACCCGTGAGGACTAAGGTGGAATGCCTCATTTCCAGTAAAAAGGGCCTCCGGCCACCTGCACTCACCAAGCGAAACGCAGAGGTAAACCTCTACTTCACGCTGGTTTTCTGTGAGGTCGTGGTACCACTCCGGTTCGAGCCGGCCCATCCGTGCGACAGCAAAAGCTGCCACGTGGCTCTGCCACTGTTAGAAGTGAATTGAAGTGTCTGTCTGTAATATTGAAATTACTGGCTCAGGGTTATTTGTTATTTTTTAAAGTTTTGTCTGTCTGTCTGTCTGTCTGCCCGGCTAACCTTCGGAATGGCTGAACCTCTTATGATGAAACTTTACGAACATAAATATAACGACGCCAGTATTTTTTTATATTTTATCTGAAAATCAAAGTTTAAAAAAAACACGCGTGCATTCAGTAAAAGTGAATCCTTCAAATGAAATAAAATATAAAATAAAAAAAAAATCACGGCAAATGGTTTATTTCAACCACAAGTGCGGCATATAATGTAAGATAAAAGTTAAATCAAAAGAATATTTTCTATTGAATAAAATGGCTTTGTAATAGCGCTATCTACTTCCCTCCATAGGTAAATTTATCGAATCTCAAGGTGGTACGTAAAATAGACGCTAGATGGCCTAAGCAATTAATTTAATATAAATATTCTATTCTAAAGAAGTTTTGACTTCAAAATAGAAAAATTGATCTTTAATCTCAATTACGCGTCATTAAAATATACTATTCAGGCGAAGCCGTAGTGGGTCGGTAATTATAAATATAATAACTTGTAAATGACCTTTATATAATATTTGAAAGATTTAATATTGTTAATTTAAGAATTTAGAAGATAAGCTAGTAGCCAATATAGAATTAATTGAATATATTATTACAATTAAATAAAACACATAACACAAGCAGTAAATTTCGTAAAAAAGTGTTTGGCAACAATATTTTCATAGTTATAAGGAAATTTTTAAATTTCAATTTTCTTAATCCACTGGTAAAACTGTGTAAATCAACAATCAGATGGAGGTCGAGTGTTCTCAAAGGGCGTTAGGGCGGACGCGTGCCGAGCGAAGGGTCCGCGAGTGCCACTAGGGCCCACAAGAGCCCGGATGGGATCGCGGCGGATTAGTGTTATGATGTTATTGTCCCGGCCTGGTATTGTGTGGGGTGGTGTTTTGCCCTTTTTATGTTACGCCGTTTGATAATTGGGCGCTCTGTTCCCGAGTCTTTTGTTGATTAGTCGGGGAATTTTTGATTGTACAATTTCCGTTTCCATTTGTATTTGTAAGTAAAGATTTTGTTTTTTTTTTCTGTTACGATTTAAATTATTAATACACAAATATGACGATAGTTGGAGCCTGCATAACATGTGATCTGGTATTGATCGATTTGTTAGAGAGGTAACGAGACTGAACTGTGGAGTGTAGAGTACAAGGAGAACCATCTTATAAGGGGCGAAAGTTGAAAAAGTGTCCCATTATATACTGAAAATAGAGGTTCCAAAACCTACAATAGCGCTGGCGTCTGAAAAACTACGATATGAAGATAGCTGTTGTGAACGGAGTGAAGTCAGCTGAATTCAAATATTTAAAAAAAATCATGACTAGAGTAGTTAGTAAAATGCCAGTATACAAAATCTCAACTATTTACATAGTACAAAACCAAGCGGATTGGTCGGTCCTTGTTTATTTCTCCATCTTATTCTAATTACTTTTGACGCTTTTTTTAATTTATCCTATGCTACTGCAGCGCCACCCTTATTGGACACGTTTTCAGGGACACTTCATATATAGAGATTGGCCTCCTTCTACTCTACAGTCCATAGACAGAACCAGTTCTTGTACTAGTAGCAGACAAAAGTCATAAAATGTTAATGCGAGCCGTTAGCTATCTGTCATGATACAATAAATAGGTACCTATGTACCCGATTTATTTAACAAAAAAAATATGAAAACTAAAAAAAAACTATTTTATTTTCACATCATACAATTTCGAAATATTTCATATATTTAGGAATAGATAAGCTTATTAAAAGAAAAGAGATAATGTTTATAATTTCATTTCATTTTTAGCCAACTTCAAAAAGGAGGAGGTTTTCAATTCGAGTGAATGTTTTTTGTATGTAGATATATTACGCGATATCTGCACAGATTGTGAACCGATTTTAATTATTCTTCTTATATTAATTAGATCTTACCTCAAGAGTGGTTCCATTAAATTAAAAGAAAATAAAAAATAAAAAGTTTCATATTGACCTTTGGTTAAGGAATTTCATATGATATCTTCGCCTATTGAGAACCGATTTTAATGATATTTTTTTTATTAAATAGGTTATACTTCAAAGGCTGTCCTTTCACCCCTAAGGGTAGCAAATAAATAACTTCATTTTTAGCAATTTGACGTCGGTTGTTACTTTTTGTCAAAGTTATAATTCATTGTATATAATGTGTATATCGCAAAATTTCCGATAACCCTTGTAAATATTGTGTTATCCTTTTTTCAAATTACAACACTGACAACGATATTCATAAATTAAAAAAAAATTGTACGTAAATATGTACTTGCGAGTGTGTGTGCGTAATTATACTGGCTCTCTCTACCCTTCCGGCGGGAACGCAGCAGTGCAACCACTGCTATTTGTCGGCGCAGTAAGGTAAGCGGGCTATACCTACCATTTCCTCTCGTTATTAAAAGGGTTTTTGAAGGAGTATAACGTGGTAGGGCCATGCTGCAGCTATATTACTGGTATAGTTGCAGCACGAATGGGTCAGCTCGACCGGGGAAGGACCACGCTCTCACAAAATACCAGCGTAAAATAGCTGCTGGTGCTGCTGTGTTTCGTATGGTGAGTGTAGAGAACCGGAGACCCTTTTTACTGGAAACGAGGCATTCCATCTTAGTCCTCACGGGTGACAACGCATCTGCATTTTGATTCGTAATCGAGGATAGATGTAGATGTCTATGCGCCACAGCAACCACTTACCATCAGGTGGACTGTGTAGGTACTCGTTTGTCATCCTTATCTTATAAAAAAAAGTTAAGAATCTCCCAACAGCTCCAAAGCGAGTTGTAGTCAGATTTCCTTTAAACTATTTTTCTATTATTTATTTATTTTTCTATATTTTCTATTTCTATATTTTTGTTTACTTCTATAATTTTGTTATTACATCGGACACAAGATCGGGCTAAGTGGCGCGCCTTTGAGAGGCCTATGTCTAGCTGTGGACTGCCGCAGGATGATGATGATGATGAGATTAGATCGAACCTATATTGTGAGCTAAGACCGACTCCAACAAGAAACAATGAACAAATGTAATTATTAAAATATAACTGTAATAACTAACTGTTAATGGTGAGTACTGATACTGAGTCAAAACATTTAACAGCCTTTTCTCTTAGAAATTAATGGTAAAATTTGAATCGTATTCCATATGTCATATTGTATGACTTGTAACTACTACTGAAAATGAGCTATTTTAACTCACATAAGTTACAATAATTTGGCCAAGTGTTAACACTTTTAGATTTTATTTTAATTTAACTTAATAATATTTACTGATAGCTGCATATTTCAATTTAATTAAATTTAATAATGGACATTTAATGACAAAACTTAACTAAGTGAACATATTATTTCTAATCTTATACCGATATTAATCTTACGTAAAAGAGTTATAAAGTCGATAATATGTTTCCTAAACCTATATAAATTCGACAAAGATCATATTATACTAGTAATTTTTTTATGTCATTTATTATAGTAACTAGACCGTTTCTATAACCTGAGGAACTAAAGTTATCTAGCATAAATAATAATAACTTATGGTAATGACGCAATCGAATTGTTAAAAATCTCTTAAAGAATTTCATAACAGAAACAACAATTGCCTCATCGACTTGCATAAAGCAAATTGAGAATTAATATTCGACTGCATATCGACACAGCTTCCTTTGTTGGCTAATGCAGATGCAACGTAAGGAAGCCTTTGATCAATCAGAAGTCACTTCGGCGAAATTTCACTTCTTGGGTTCGTTTTAGAAAATCAATGAACGCTTGCACGTACGTATGCTAGTTTTCATTTTTGATATAATACCGTTCATGTTTAGTCACTAAGCCGTATTTTGCTGTTAGTTTGCAATCAAATAAAGTTTTATTAATATAAAAGATTCGTTTTTTTAACAATCAACTATCACCATTTAATGTAAATAATAACGTTAAGTGGCAGCGTATGATCATCTACTTACCCATATCCTCCCGTGGGTGTCGTAAAAAGCGACAAAGTGAAATAAACCAGGAGATGGGATGCAGCGTCTTCATAATAACAACTTAAATATTTAAAAAAAATACTGCATTTGCCAAGGTTCCTGCTACGTGTGATAACTATGGCAAATATCCCCCCTATGGGGCAGTCTATGAGGGAAGCCTGTGTTCTGCAGTGTATTTGACAGGTTGCAACGTTAAAACATAAAATATATCTTACTAGAACTTGGGAAATATAAAAATTGATTAATGCAAATAAGTAAAATGACAGAATACCAGAGTGAAGTAGAGGTTTACCTCTGCGTTTCGTTTGGTGAGTGCAGGTGGCCGGAGGCCCTTTTTACTGGAAATGAGGCATTCCATCTTAGTCCTCACGGGTGACAACGCATCTGCATTTTGATTCGCAAACGAGGATAGATGTAGATGTCTATGGGCCGCAGCAACCACTTACCATCAGGTGGACTGATGGTAAGTGGTAGTGGTCCATCTATCTGTTGTTATACGAAAAATCTAGCCTTAGAAGAAGTAAAACTAAACTTAGAAGTTAGATCTTAGCTTCTAATATGGTTATTGCAAAGAAAAAAATCCTTCTGTTATATTTTATGGAACTGAAAATGATATTTAAAAATGTTATTTTCAGTTTCACGCTTTGTGACAATAACATATTTTGCAGTACGGAAGAGATTCCATATGCAACAACCTCTTACGGAGAGTTCTACACTGACTAGTTTGTGGAAGTTTGACCAAAAATAATAATGCAAACTCATTTTTGTGACTAGTAGAACGTGCTACAAAGCATTACACTACTTAGCCTACTATGAAGTCAACTGTCAACGGTGGATACTAAGGGAACAATAAAATGTCTTCTTTTCAGTCTCCTAATATATAAAACTTTTGATTTGTTTTATTTTATGTGCTATCATATCATTCATCAGATTGCGTTAAAACTTTGTCAACTTATTGCTGGCACTTCCGCGAAGGTTATAGGCATAGTACAATTAACTTACAGTGGCGCGTGTGTCGTATCTACAAATTTATTCGAAAGTTATTTATCATTTAACTTCAATTTTTGTATTATCATTCCTAATTAAACAATATAACTCTTCCAAATTTAAACCGATATTTCCACTATTATTTCTTCTGCGGCAGTAACGCGCCGGGTACCAGCCAGTATTAAATAAAAATAGATATACAAAATGTTAAGCAATTAATAAAACTTAATAAAAGTAGATAATTTATTCTAAACAATTAAAACTAAATAAATAATTTAAGCATACATTTCTGAGGGCGATTTATATATATTTATATAATAGATATTTAATCGCATGCATATATTTATAAAACTACATTACTATAGGATCGCTTGCGCATGCTGACATTATGACAATGAAATATTATCTTAGAGTTGATCAATTAAGGCACAAACTATTAAAAATAATCAATTATAATAGCTAGATGATAAAGGTAATAATGTACTACCAATCGACTGTGAAATAAAGTTTAATTTCCATCAATATCAAATTTAAGCGTCGGTATGCTTTTGTGAAATTAATTGCTTTTACACACATTTTATAATAAGCATATTTTGTAAATAAATTATTCGATCGAAAGGTATTCAGTTAATTTAGTGACAAATAAATATTTAAAGTTAAGTTAAATTTTTATATTCTATCCAAGTTTCTTTCCAAATAAGTATGGGAGGGGTCCGTATTTCTACTACTGCACTAATTTATGTGTAATGACGATATATATTACGATTATGATTTCTTTTTTAAATTAAACCACACCTATAAATTTTCCATTTTTAATACTGGCTAGATACTTGAATAATTAGGTTCTTCGGCCCATTGTTTATTTTATATTATTGAACAAAGATTTTCTCAAAGTTACTCATAATGGGAGAACAGTTTGACGTATTGGACGGCATAGCTAAATAATAATAATAATTTATTTATTTCTCACATGACATGACATTGGATACATTAGTTTTACATCTCTATTTCTCTAAATCCATCCTCCATTTACTTAGTATTACAAGAGGCGGCTATTGGCAAGTCTAGATCAATAGATTGCAATAGTGCACTCTATTGATCTAGATTCTAGACCATCTCTTATATGAGTGTAAAACACTAGGACCAAAAACGAGGAGCAGGCAGCAGTGAAAAAAATGTATTCAATTTTTTGTACCATTCATTCATAGCGTAGTCGGGTAGTACCTAGTAGTTCGAAGTATGTTCGTTGTAGTGGTTAGTGGCGGTGGAAGAGAATCCACTACCCTGTATCATCCCGTGGCTATTGTAGGAGGCAACGAGGGAAATTGAAAAAGGAGATAGGCTGCAGGATCTTTCTCATTACAACTCAAAATAACAAAAAACCGCCAACCAAGTCATGTTCGCCAAACCAAGTTTGGCAAGTATGACAAATATCTCCCTTATAAGGCAATGTATGGAGGATGCCTTGTTCAGCAGTGGACTTAAATTGGCTGCAATGACGATGACCACGATGAAGTAAAAAAATCATTTTATTATTCTATTACTAAAATACCAATAAAATACAATTTGAAATTAAAAAAAAGTTTTTTTTTTATAGGATAGGGTAACAAAAGAGCACACAGTCCACCTGACGTTAAGTGGTTGCTGTGGCCCATAGACATCTACATCTATCCTCAATAAAGATTCAAAATGCAGAAGCGTTGTCACCCGTGAGCACTAAGTTGGAATGCGTCTTCTCCAGTAAAAAGGGTATCCGGTTTTCTACACTCACCATACGAAAGACAGTAGTATCTATTTAGCTGCTGTTTTACGCTGGTATTATGTGAGAGCGTGGTCCTTCCCCGGTCGAGCCGACCCATTCGTGCTACAACTATACAGTTAATATAGCTGCAGCATGGCTCTACCACGTGAAAAAGGCATTAAGCCTCTCTCCCTTCTCCTTTAAAATGAGAGAAAGCTTGAGCCCAGCCGCGAGACGTAACAAATTGTTACTTTCCTTTAGATGTGTACCTATTTTATTTTTATACACAAATATTTTAGTGAAATTCTTTTAATCTTGAAACGATACATTATTACTAATTTATTGCAAAACTTTTTAAGCTCTTTGATAGTGATATATTGATATGGAATGGTAATTACCTAATTTATTTTTATAATATCTATGATATAAATATTGATAACATATAACTTTCAAAGCGTTTGTATGTAGTAGGCACCTACACTGTGTTTGCATTTGTGCTAGGTATAGGTTATTAACAGTGGTAGAGCCACGCGGCAGCTTTTGCTGTCGCACGGATGGGCTGGCTCGAACCGGGGTGGTACCACGACCTCACAGAATACCAGCGTGAAGTAGAGGTTTACCTCTGCGTTTCGCTTAGTGAGTGCAGGTGGCCGGAGGCCCTTTTTACTGGAAATGAGGCATTCCATCTTAGTCCTCACGGGTGACAATGCATCTGCATTTTGATTCGCAAACGAAGATAGATGTAGATGTCTATGGGCCGCAGCAACCACTTACCATCAGGTGGACTGTGTGCTCGTTTGTCACCCTTATCCTATAAAAAAGAAACCTTTTAATTTTGATTAGATTTGGATTTTTCTCACTTACATATACCTACTCGAGATACTTAGTTTTAAGCATTATTCTGTGGTTTAAAGTTTTAAGCAATCATTTCTGTTTTAGATTCCTTTAAGACGTTAGGGTATTTTTTATTGGTACACGACGTCTCGCTTAAAAAAAAACCTTTTGATAGTTGTAATATTTTGGTTTACAAAATGTGGAAATATGTAGAACGTGGACGTACCAAAAATTACATTAAAAATTATGAGTTAAACTTTTTAACAATGTGTAAAAACAAACATACCTACTATAGGTAAGTAGAAAATGAAATTTAAAATATAATATAATTCCATATCTAATAGGTATATATTGTTTGTGAAACTGAATCGCAATACAAAATGTAAGTATTGTAATTGCTTTAAAAAAAAGTAACTTTTTACTTGTTATAAACCAGCGCTTGCCCCTATATTCTCAATTGATTGTAAGTCGGATAAAAATTTAAATAAAAAACATAAACTTGATTCATTTCCATTGAACCAAAGTAAATAACTAACTTACCTTTAGGTGTTACAACTCTAAAAGCGCTATTGGACACCGGTCTTGGTGAACTTCCCCGCAAACCGCCTCCAGGTGAGCTACTGCCGTTCCGTACCATAGAAAAGTCCAAAGGCATTGGCGGCATCGCACTTACTTCCATTGTCAGTAATTTAAAAGAAATATTAAAAAAATAAAAACTGCATCTGTCACTTGGAATGTACGATTTACACGGCCGAATTCGTATGAGGGCGCGGTGCGTGCGACCGACGCGGACCGCGGGTGTGTATTAAGGCGAGTATCACACTCGGCTACCGTCCATTCGCCTTTCTGGTCGCTAAAGCCGAAAATCTCTAGGATCTTCATAGTGATTTGGACCTTATCGAAGCTACAGTGTGGGCGTGGTACAACAGGCCCCGCCTCGAGCGTCCCTCGCCGCCATGTGCACGCCGACGGGTGACAATCACTTTGTATAGGTAACAGAATAATACGATTCTTGATAGATTTTATTGTTCCGCCGATGCATTTGTTCGCGAGCAATTTCAGTAAAACTGTTGTATTGGGCTTTTCTTCGTGTTGGGTGCGCCGTGTTAGATTGTATTGGATTATGTTTTGTTATTAAGTGTGGGATAATGATGAAATAAAATTGTTTCTGTGTTTAAGCATTTTAATAAATTTATTAAGAGAATATCTTTGAACTTTAGTTATTTTAGTTTTATTACTGTTTTTCAGCGATTTTTTTTAAATACATGAAATATAAAAAAAATAGTTTTCATGCAATAAAATTCATTAAATTTTAGAAATTTATATATTTCAAAAAAAGTTAATAATTAGCTTAGATAAGTTTATACCTCGATTTATTATTTTAAATAATATCAATAAATTATTTTTTAATAAGTATTAGGTTACCTATATAAAATTGTCTAGTAGGTAGGTAATAGTTAATCAATTCACAAGAATTTTTTTTTCCCAAGTTGTTTTTCAGCTCGTTGTCCGTAGGTAGGTACTCGTAGGTGGTAGGTATCCATATCACAGAATAAATAAGTATCCATATGCAGATAGACTATTGTTTCTTTTTATTATGTATTTGTTGTGATATATTTTTAACAATAAAAATTAATTAATAATAAATAATTTAAATAATGTCCGATGGTCATGGTTTAATTCACAAATCTCTTCTCTAAAGAAAAGTTTTGATAAAATAATTTATTGTACGTGATGAACAAGAGTAGATAAATGCATAACAAAGATCAATAGACTAAAGTGGCATGACGGCTCCGTGGCGCAGTGTCTTAGCAATCAGTTGTTGAGCTGGGTGCCGCAGGTTCGAATCCCGCACGGAACAAGTATTTGTATGGCCTACAAATAATTGTTCCGTGTCTGGATGTTTGTCCTCGTACCATTTATGTATGTAAGCTGCCCCCACGATACAGGAGAAAATCCTAGTGTGGGGGTAATATCTTTATCTATAAAAAAACAATTGGTCGACCACATAGTTCGAAGAACCGAAAACCGATAGTAGATATAAGAAAGGTTCTCGACTGTAAAAAGTCTCAGCCACGTAGGTACCTACTTGCAAGCGCAGTGTTGGGGAACCAACCTTTAGAACTTTAGATGGAGCGACGCGACGATCTGATGCAATATGCAGGGAGTCAATAGAATTGAGCTCAGAATACTAGACAAGTGAAATGGTGATGTAGGTACCTGATATATGATGTTTGTTTTATTTTATAGAATTAGGGTGATAACCGAGCACACAGTCCACCTGATGGTAAGTGTTTGCTGTGGCCCATAGACATCTACATCTATCCTCTATTACAAATCAAAATGTACAGATGTCTAGCTGTATCTATCTTCGTTTGCGAATTAAAATGCAGATAGGTTGTCACCCGTGAGGACTAAGATAGAATGCCTATTTTCCAGTAAAAATGGTCTCCGGTATCTACTCTACGCTCACCATACGAAACACAGCAGCATTAAGTTGCTATTGTACGCTGGTATTCTGTGAGAGCGTAGTCCTTCCCCGGTCGAGCCGACCCATTCGTGTTACAACTATAGGTACTATTAATATAGCTGCAGCATGGCTCTACCACGTATAAAAAATGATGTTTGATGATGATACCTGATGTTTTCACTTTCCTTAATTTCTTACAGTCCTTATTTAAAAAAAAAAACTAAGCTATATTATACCTACCTACTTTGCATATTTTTCTAATATGTTATTAAAAAGTATGTATTAGGTAGGTAGATACTCCATGAATAAATTATTTGATTTTGTATTAGATTAACTGGTATAATATGTTGGTCCCTTAAGGTAGTAGATTGGATTTTCTTCTTTCTTCTTTATAAAAGTCCACTGAACATGGAAAATTCCAGCTGTAGGGAGGATTTGACATAATCGCCATGCATGGCAGACATATTGGATAAACAGAAGATAGCACCAAACACCTCGCATCTTCAACGCTGCTTCCCGTCGCAGGTCAGGGTTCTTCACGTCAATTTAAACAAGATGTTTATACGTAAGTAGATATCAATATCCTCAGGATAAATAGAATTGTGGATATTTGCTCATAAAACAAAACTTATATATATATATATATATATATATATATATATATATATATATATATATATATATATATATATATATATATATATATATATATATATATATATATATATATATATAGTCCTTCTATCGATTTCGATGACGGTGACCCTAGAAATTAAGATATTTTCATATCACGAGCCCTGATATGGCTTGCTAGCCCGAACTTGGTCTTAAAAGCTCTTTGACATGCGTGACATAGAGTTGTCCAGCTGAGTTGTAGGTGCATGTGTGTAGGAGGGCCTAAAGTCTACAACACATAAACATACATATAATATGAAATACACATATATATATAATAATAAATGAGGGCTGGTTCTTTTCTCGCTCAAAGGCTAAATATAGTCATTCAGCGAGGAAACGCAGCCACAATTCTTGGCACGACACCACGGACTGTATGATAAATTAAGTTATTAGTTTAAGTTTTTTTTTTAAATTACAGTTTTAATTAAGAATGGTATATATTATTTTTATAAGTACCTAATATAATAAATTGTTTTGTGTTACATATTTAGTTATTAATTGGACTAAAGAAGATATTATGTAATAATTAGAAATTGTACGTGGTAGAGCCAAGCTGTAGCTATAATGTGGTTGCAGCACGAATAGATCGGCTTAACTGGGGTAGAACCACGCTCTCACAGAATACCAGCGTAAAATAGCAGCTTAACGCTGCTGTGTTTCGTATGGTGAGTGTAGAGAACCGGAGACCCATTTTACTGGAAACGAGGCACTCCATCTTAGTCCTCAGGGGTGACAACGCATCTGCATTTTGATTCTTGATCGAGGATAAATGGATGTCTATGGACCACATTATCCACTTACCATCAGGTGGACTGTGAGCTCGTTTGTCACCCTTATTCTATCAAAAAAAAATTGTATTGATTGACTGTGTAGTGGCGGAGTAAGAATATCCACTATCCCACCGTCCCGTGGCTGTCGTAGAAGTCGACAAAGGGAAACGAAGCAGGAGCAAAAACTGCGGTGCCAATCCTCCCGCCAAGCATAGCTAGGTACTATAGCAAATATCCCATTGAAATATCCCCTACGGGGAGACCTATGTTCAGCAGTGGACTTTAGATAGGCGGTAACGATTTTATCTATAATTTTAAAATAACTATCTGATTAAATTAAAGACCACGATTTAAAATAGTTTAAATTAATATTTAAATACAATACCTACCTACTCAAGTTATAAATAAGTAGAGTAGGTACCTACTCTACTTATAACATATGCAGACTAAGTAGTCTGCGTATGTTCAATTACTGGACACATGCCTCTTGTTCCTGAGATTATGGAGCAGTGTAAGAATTTAAATTATATAAAATACAAATATTTCTATGTAATAAGTTAATAGCAGTGGTGGCAACTAACCAACTGCATTTCTTATGTGGTCTTGATATGTAATTTTCTTCATAATTTTCTCTCATTAAAGTTAAGGTGACAAGCGAGCACACAGAAACAGACACGGAAACTTTTATATTCAATATAGATTATAAATAATACTTATTGAAAGTCACTCTTTTGTTTAATTACCACTGGTTTGAAAAATAAAACCTCTGTCCTGGGAAGAACCAGCAAGAACAGCTTACAATCATGTATGTTACACAAATTAAGAACACAACAATTAAGAAATAGCTTCGTAGCGATCACCTCATTTCCAGGGATCATTATCTTCCATAAATTCTTTAATATTATAATAACCTTTTTTATACAAACTTAGTTTAATAAAGTTTTTGAACTTCGAGCAGGTCAAATTTTGTATATTTTCTGGATTTTTTTTTGTAAAAGCGTATACACCGCCCCTAGAATGAATTACTGACTCGATGAAGTCGAGTAATTGATACTACTAGCTTGTGTCTGTTCCTAGTATTTTCAGAATGAATATTACTTATTTTTGTAAAACTACTTTTATTTTTGTGTACGTACATTACATTTTCATAAATGTATTGAGAGGCCAAAGTTAATATATGAATTTCCTTAAATTCTTGTCGCAGCGACTCTTTAGGCTTTAAATCATAAATTGCTCTTATGGCCCTCTTCTGTAAAACAAATATAATTTCAGTATCAGCTGCGTGTCCCCATAGCAAAACACCATACGACATTATGCTATGGAAATAAACTAAAGTAAACTAGTCTAGCTGTTTCAACACTGGTAAGACTTCTAATTTTTTTACAGCATATGCTGCAGAACTAAGTCTGCTTGCTAGTTTGACATATGGGGGCTCCATTGAGGCTTCGCGTCTAGTGTGATTCTAAGAAAAATGTTGGTATCTACTCTCAGTTTCTACTCTAAGACTCAGTTTCTCCCTATTTAAAATTACATCAGTATTTAATTGTTTGACATTTGGAGTCATGAATTTCATAAATTTCGTTTTAGTGCCATTTGAATTCAAATTATTAACATTGAACCAATTTACTAATTTAGATATAGCATTATTTACTTCGTCATATTTTAGTAATTGTCGACTTGATTTGAAAATTAAAGAAGTGTCATCTGCATATAATACTATATCATGGTTATCCCCTACTATATAAGGTAAGTCATTAATGTATACAAGAAACAGAAAGGGGCGAGAATTGAGCCTTGAGGCACACTCATTTGTACCATCGACTCGGAAGAACTCATACTGTTAATGACAACTTTTTGCGTTGTCTTACTTAAATATGAAATAATTAATTTAAGAGCATCACTTCTTACACCGTAGTGTTGAAGTTTTCTGATTAATGTTTCATAGTGAACACAATCGAAGACCTCGGATAGGTCACAAAATATACCCAGAGCATCCCGTGAATTCTCCCATGCATTAAACATATATTTAATCAGCTTAACGCCGGCATCAGTTGTCGAGCAACCCCTTGGAAACCAAAATGATTTTTATGAAGTAAATTATTTATATTAAAGAAATTTAACATTTGATAAAGAATAATTTTTTCAAAAATCTTACTGTGTTGGTAGTACAGAAGTAAGTCTAAAATTGGCGGGGTTTAATGTACTACCACACATTCCATCTGATTGTTAATGGATGGTGATGTCCATCAAAATATAACATGCACATATGTGATTAAGAATTAAGAATCAAAATACACAGGCGTTGTCACCCCTGCGGACTTAGATGGAATACCGAGTCACCAGTAAGAGAGTCTCCGGATTTCATCACTCACCCTACTAACCACTGCATTGTGTTCCATCAATTAAAATCCTCGCATTTATTTTATCATCATCATCACCATTACAGCCCTTCACAAGTCAACTGCTGAACATAGGCCTCCCCCAAGTAAAACCACATAGCACGGTGCTGCGCCACCTGCATCCATCGACTTCCTGCATATCTTACCAGGACGTCACTCCATCTAGTGGCGGGACACCCTACACTATATCCGCCAGTACGAGGCCGCCACTCGAGAACAATTTTTCGCCGTCGGTTGTCGGTTCTTCGAGCTATATGGCCGGCCAATTGCCACTTCAGCTTACTAATCCGTTGAGCTATATCGGTCACTCTGGTTCTACTGCGGATATCCTCATTTCTAACTTTATTACGCAGAAAAACTCCCGAGCATAGACCTCTACAAACTTTCAGATTTTAAGCTTCCTCGTGTGGCCAACAGTAAAGGACCACGTCTCAGTTACATAGGTTATCACTGGCAACAAGCACTGGTTGTACAGTCCGATTTTCAAGTTTTGAGGTACCTGACGAGAAGATGTGCCGTAATTTCTCGAACGCTGCCAAGCCGAGTTGAATCCGCCGATTGACCTCTCGGTCGAAGTTGGACTTACCTAGTCGGACTATTTGTCCCAGATAAACATACTCGTCAACAACTTCGAGCTTAGTGCTCCCAACAACTGCCGGCAAATGTATGACATGGACTTTATATATTATCGTTGTTTTTGTCTATGTTCATCTTAAGACATTTATTTACGCTTAGCTGATTAGGTATAATTAAACTTAAAAGTCAAAGCGAAACATTATACATATATAGAAATATTATACCAATGATAATCTTACGAAGAAAATTTAAATAAGATTCGATGAGTTTAAACTCAGGATGATGTCCGAGGAATTAAGCGCCAGCCCCTCATCCCCTGCACCTCACCCCTTGTCAGTCAGCGACACGTACCGACATTTAAAACAATGAACGCCTCAATTTTTCACCGGCGGCCCTCGAAATATGGCACGCTAATCCGACCGACGGACTTATTCTGGACGGTATGATGCAAATTTTACAATAAATTCTTTGAAACGCAACAATCTGGTATCAAATCTGACAAAAATTCTTAGAGTAATTCGGTTCAAAGATCTCTCTACAGTAAAATCAATATATTGAGGAGAATGTGTGAAAAGAATTTAGTCTGCACTTCCAAGTTCCCAGGATACTGATATTTTGTTATAATTATTGATGTTAATATAATACTAACATAAACTTGGCAGTGATTGTTAATTATGCATTAAGTTTTCGTTAGGTGCTCGACTCTACCAAGTCAGTAATTCATTCTTACGATTTTACAACAAAATCCCAGAAAATACCTATACAAAATTTAACTGCTCAAAGTTCAAAAAGTTTGTACAAAAAGGGTTATTTTAATATTAAGAAATTTATGGATGATAATAAACCCTGGGAATGAGGTGATCGCTACCAGGCTTTTTCTAATTTGTTTTGTGTTGTTAATTGTGTAAAATTGTGTGGTAGAGCCACGCGGCTGCTTTTGCTGTCGCACGGATGGGCCGGCTCGAACCGGGGTGGTACCACGACCTCACAGAAAACCAGCGTGAAGTAGAGGTTTACCTCTGCGTTTCGCTTGGTGAGTGCAGGTGGCCGGAGGCCCTTTTTACTGGAAATGAGGCATTCCGTCTTAGTCCTCACGGGTGACAACGCATCTACATTTTGATTTGTAATAGAGGATAGATGTAGATGTCTATGAGCCGCAGCAACCACTTACTATCAGTCCAACCACTTACCAAAAGTCCACCTGGCCTGTGTGCTCGTTTGTCACCCTTATACTATAAAAAATACATGATTATTAGCTGTGATTTAAAAAAAAAAACGTCTCGCTGGGTTTATTGCTGATTCTTCCCAGGACAGTAACTCCTGCTGGTTCTTCTCTGAGAATATCTTTTTTATCCAAACCGTTTGTAGATGTACATAAAAAGTTTTGACTTAGACTGAATGATTTTAGTCATACACATTGATACAATAGATCTATAGTTGATTTGTTATTTTTTTATTTGGATTAATTTCTACTGTATTAAAGAATAAGGCTGATTCGACATAGAAGGTTTTGCACACAATTAACTTGAAGCGGAGATGTAGTGCTCTATTGTCACCAAATCAAAAAATCGTGATCCACTCAACCTAAATCACTTCCACCAGCTTTATATTGCACTTATATAATAAAAAAGTACACCAATAGTAAGAGGAGATTTCAATTAATACTTTTGACATAGTTAAAAGATTATTTATTAGGAAAAATATAAAAAAAAAGTTAATTAAAATAATTTCACTTGGACGTCATTGGTCATCGTCATCGGATATAGGATGTGAACAAGATATATATTTGAAACACTTAACTTATCACTTTGATTTTTTTATTAACTTTAGATTTTAATCCTTAGGAAGACTTTTGAATTTCACAATTTTAAACCGTTTTGGATTTTCCAATTTTTTTTATAATTCTATAGAAACCTTTTTTACTGCAAACGGAACTTTCCATCTTACTCTCCGGGGTGGCAACGCATCTGCATTTTGACTCTTAATCAAGGATAGATATAAATGTATATGGGCTACAGTATCTTACTATCAGGTGGACTGTGTGCTGGTTTGTACACTAAAATGTACACGAACCCTATTCTTAAAATTTACGTGAACCACAAACACAATTATTTATCTTCAACATAAATTAATTATAACATTATTGTAACAAAACTTTGCATGATTAAAAGTAAGCCATGCATTTAACGTAAACAAAATGGGAGAAAACCTTTTTCTCCTGAAAAAGGTCGCACAATCGACTGGGCACGACTTCATCTCAAAGGTCCTAATGCCATACATCATTAACATCATCTTATTATTTGTATACCTCCACTGTGGACAATGTCGCTGGTTACATAATGATACCATTTTGTTGTTTGTACCATTATTTTATTTTCTAATATTGTGTAGGTAACTGTTTTTGTCCTGAAAAATAAAACAATAAATAAAAAATCACTACAGCCACAGTCAGAATCACACTGCTCAACAAAGGCCATCGACTTCCTGAGTCTCTTAACAATTTGTCACTCCATCACTCGGCCTACCTTTCACTTACGGTACAAGGCAGCTACTGGAGAATCCTTTCACTTCGCATATCGGTACGAAGCAGACACTCGATAAAAAAGTTAAAGTTACAGCCTATATACGTCTCACTGCTGGGCACAGGCCTCCTCTCATTTCTGAGAGGGTTTTAAGACAAGGAACTATCCGCTGCGCTGCCCCAATGCGTGTTGGAGAACTTCACGTCTTCGAAATATTTTTTTCTTATTTCTCAGGTTTCGTCACGATGTTTTCCTTCGCCGAGCCGAGCAAGTGGTAAGTAAATCAGCACTGAAAATTGCAATAAACAATTTCATTGGTGCTGGCGGGGATCGAACCCGGGTTGCTCGATTACCGTGAAGCTTACAGCGAGTGCTAACCATCTGAGCTACCACGGCTTTTTAAACTCGATAATGTTCCTTCCAAATCCCATATATTTACAAATAAAAATCTATTGGTCAGACCTTAATCAAATTTATATGAAACTACATGAGAAGCACCAGCTTTCAAATAAAAAAAGAATAATCGAAATCGGTTCACCCAGAAAAAAATTATGAGGTATCACACATTAAAAAACATACAGTCGAATTGAATACCGTCTCCTTTTTGAAGTCGGTAGAAAATTTCAATTTTCTATAATAATGACCTTGTGTTGCGATTTTAATTCAATATAGGGTTTCATTATTTTCCTAAAGATCTAAAGCGGAGAAAAGCATACACGAGAACATTGCTAGCGTAGCTTTCGTGGCTCTACCACGTCTTATAAATCTTAAATGATAACATTGAAGTGCAGGTACAAAACAAGCAGACATAATAGACAAAGATTTATTATTGTTTCGTGCGGGAAGAGTAAAATGGCGATTATATTGAGAAATCGATATTTTTTTATAGGAGAGGGGGCAAACGGGCATGTGGCTCACCTCAACCAAAACCTCAAATGGGTTAGCTCAACCGAGGTTGAGCTAACCCATTTGTGCATATATATAAAAAGATATTATAAATGTAGATATATATCTACATTTATCCTCAATTAAGAATCAAAATGCGGATGCGTTGTCACCCCTGAGAACAGATGGAATGCTTAGTTTCCATTAAAAAGGCTGTCAGTTTGCTACACGCACCATATGAAATACAGCAGCATTAAGCTGCTATTTCACGCTGGTATTCTGTGAGAGCGTGGTCCTTCCCCGGTCGAGCCGACCCATTCGTGCGACAGCAAAAGCTGCCGCGTTACTCTACCACTGTTAAGTCTCGTTCTAGTTCGTCATAAAGAGTCCCTCTTTCTCCATGAAGTCGGTTAGCTGCTGGCCCCTTGGGTTCCGTTGCCCAAATTTTTTTAGTTGTTCCAAATTTCCCTACTTTCAGCTCACCGTTCTCTCTTGTGCCTGGTTTTGCATTAAAGTCTCCCATTTAGTGGGTTTGGAGGAATGCGTGGCTCTAGAGATATCCTCATACATTTCCTCCACCTCCTCATCGGGATGTCCCGAGGTTGGTGCGTAAACCTGTATGACCTTCAGCGAATACCGTTTGGTGATTCTGAGTATAAGGTACGCAACCCTCGTCGACACACTACCAATCTTTACAACGTTGTTAACGAGAGACTTGTGGACGATAAATCCAACACCTCCTTGGGACAGATGGCCGCCCTCCCGGTGATAGAGTAAGTTGCCGGATTCGAGGATTACCGTGTCCTCTCCCTCTCTTCGGACCTCGGATAATCCTATAATATGCCAGCGTAACTTGTCCATTTCTTCTTCCAGCTCCACGATCTTTGGGGGTATTTGCCATAGTTGCCACGATTGGCGAGCGGGTTGGCAACCGCAGTTTTTTTTAATTATAATTTTCTGTTATCAGGAAGATGCTGCTGCCCATCTCCTGCCTGTTTCCCTTTGTCGCCTTTTACGACATCCACGGGAAGATATGGGGTAGTGGATATTCTTAACCGCCACTACACGGCAACGATGATAATAGACACTTAGTAATATTCAGGTGTGTTAAATATAATTGTGTAAGAGAAAAATATATTGCTTTTTAGCTCCAACGTGCCTTTATTATTAAAATATATTGCTTTTTAGCCCCAATTTATTTAAATATATTAATAATTTATTAAAATATATTAAAATACATTTTTAGCTCCAATTTATTAAATTATATTGCTTTTTAGCTCCAACGTGCCTTTATTTCAGAATAAGTATGTCGGCTTACTTTGGGAAAACTAATTACACCTCCGCTTCGCAATGATAAAGCAAAGCTGTCGTATAGGATATTTTTATTCGGGACAAAATGAAATTCTCGTGCATACAATACACAACTCATTTTCAACTTTACTGTGTCTGAAATAAAGCACACTATTGCAGTTACCAAATAATATTCAAACAAAATTATGGAAATTTTTTAGTATGTACTCAGCATAAAATAATCCTAGCATAATCTCGCCGGGCAAATCCCATTATTTTGATCATACCCTCAATTGCAGCGGCCCCTTAACGGCGAGGTGAAATTCGAACGAATCGTATGGAAATCCTGTTCGTAATTTTCAATACGGACGTTTGATTTTTTGGGATTTTCCCTTCTCATCTCAAATGATTATAGTACAGTTTCGTAAATAACGTTATTTGTTTTGTGTAAACGTTCTAAAGAAAATTTATAAACAATGTTTTATGATTTCTTTTACATTTTATGAAAAATAAAATATCACGATACATTTTATTTATTAGGTTATTGTTTACTCATTTTATAAATTTAGCGTAAAAAAAATGGTGCGAATATTATAGATATTTTGTCTAATGTAGAAAAAAAATTCCGAAAATGTATAATGACATAAATATTTCATATTATCTTTTTTACATTCGAGTTACACAGATGGGTTATAACACCCATATATGTTTAACGTGTGTATCTGTGTATATGTGTATATCTGGGTCTGTCTGTGGCATATTATCTCGCAGATGGACGAACCGATTTAGATTTAGTTTGTTTTGTTTGAAAGGTGACAATAAAATATTTTCAGCCGTTTGAAGGTCATCAGCACCTTTGGTTTCGGGTTTTTTAAATTCGCCACGCTTCTTCTGTGTTATGATCGCAAATAGAATGGCTCGACTATACCGAGGAAGGAACGTTCTCACACAGCTTCATCTATTTACCATCAGGTGAACTGTGTGCTTGTTTGTCACTCTTTTATAACTGTCAACTGCTGCCCTTGACATTATCCTTAGAAATAATTGCATAGCATAATTAAGACGTCACATGTTCTGGTTATTAATCTCTTCCCACCGCTATAACGAAATCCACGAGATGGCTGATCCGTGATTTAACGATTGAACACACCAATGGTCAATATACACCAAAACACGCCACATTGACCAATATTGAAATAGCATCGAAACTACTTGGTTATATTTTTAGAAATTATTATTGCGTGATAGTGCCATTGTTATGGCATAGATACTATTTACTTTATATTATGTTAGATACTATTTACTTTATGTTATAAGACCTGTATAATTTATATTGTTCATTGACCTAAAAGCTAAATCATATGGTTTACTTTCTTAGAAGCCATACAAATGTTATGTCATAGATACTATTTACTTTATGTTTTAAGACCTGCATACTATATATTGTTTATTTACTTAAAAGATAAATCATATTGTTTACTTTCTTAGAAGCCAAACTAATTAGATTGTAACATTATATGCTAATGTTTATAGTTCACCATTCCTAATTGTATCTTTAGAATAAGTTAACGATAACACAAACAAGAATAATGTTGTTCCCTTATCTTTACCCCCACCTCCTAGCTTCCTACACTATTTAAATCAAATTCTTCGATCCCTCAACACAATTTTATTCCCAAGTTTTCAATCAACTACTATATTTTAAGCTAGTTTAAAACTATTAAATAAATTTATTTTTAAAAGAGTTTTTGTCTCTGTCACATAACAAATTTGGCGCAGTCGGTAGGATCTTGCGTGATTCATTCGCTTAAATCGCGTAAACACGAAGAAGAAGTAAAAATGTACCAAATTCGACGGGACAGCATCGCCCAACAAGAAGACAACGTACGGTAGCTGAAGGCTTTTGAAGAACTTCTCTGAACCATGCAGTTTTATTGTTACTGTGGTAAGTGGCTAAACTTGTTTGTTCGAATTACTATTTTGCCATTTTTACCAAAATATTTTCCTACATCTACCACCTCATTCACATTCATTTTTTTTAAATATAATCATATTATTCTATTATATACTACTATATTATACTATTCTATTATATCAATTATTCATTGCCTGTGTAAAACAATCTGAAAAGAACCCTAATATGGCCTTAGACATCACTACATTTGTAAAATTCTTAAATGAATTCCCTCATTCGACACAGATAATAACGACCAAATGTACAGATTCGTTAGGTCACACAATTCAGCTTTCGACTTAAGTTCAGCGGACAAGAAGTCAGTATTTTTAGTTAAACAATATCACTGGTTCGGGTGCGACAGACGTTCACAGTAAAGAACATGCCTCATGGACCGACTTAAGAAATTCCTTATTGAAAAATTCTCTAACGTTAAAACCATAGCAAACCTAACCTTGAACTGCAATCCATATTCCAAAAACCCACAGAAACCTTAACCGAATAGTTTCACAGAGTCAACCATTGTCGCTCTAAAATAATTGAAAATTTAAACGCTGAAATATGCGATAAGACGTTATTAGGTCGCTTAGCGACAACGGAGGAAACGGCTCTTAACGTTTTTATTAATGGCATCAGCTACAAGAATTTCCTACTCTTTGTGAAGCAGGCAGATTCGCACTTCAAGAAGATAAAATTCGTGCAATGAACAAAGCTAGGCAAACTTTATTTAAACTGAACACAATGCGTCCACCAACTTTTACAAAACCACCCTACCATAACCATAATTATAATGATAATAATAATACAAATAAGCCTATGAGTCGAACTCATCTACCGTTTCGACATTCCATGTATAATAACGCAAACACACCACAAGTAATTACGAAAGTATGTAACTATTGTAAAAATATTGGGCATAATATTACAGAATACCGTAAAAGAGTTTACAATAACAATCTAAGAAATAATCAAGTCCAACGCGCACTTCCTGCGCCTCCTATCCCAGTTAACCATTTAAACAACGCGCGACAAACGAGACGAGCAACTCCTTGGAAATCGCTTCAGTATCCTGCTCACCGATCTCGACTCAGGATATCGAGAAACTACAAATATAAATTCTAGCAAATCGAATCCTATTTCTCGAAGGAGTCCTCAACCGCCAAACCATCGAGATCACACTACACAAACAAATAATGTACCTTTCAAATCACCGCTTAAGTGTCAGACACAAGTGAAAATGCGTCTACACAAACTAGTGACTTAGTTACTACACATCACTCAGTACTCACATATTCTAGTTCTCAAACGGAAACCTACGAACAGGGTAGCCAGCTCCAAACTCTTGGATTTCCAAAGTTTATTATTCCTTCTACATTCACTGACTCTATTATTACTATTTCTACTACATCCACTAACTCTTTCAAGACCACTACACCTTCTACGTCCATTTCTTCCACTGTTACCAATAAAACAACTTTTTAGTTTTAGATTTAGGCTTTTTAGTTTAAAACTAAAAAGCCTAAATCAAAACTTCCTAAATCCAAATCTAATACAAAATCTTTTGCCATACCCACCTTAAATGATGTACCACCCGATAACCTCTTACACTGATTTTTCTTATACTTTTTTCTTTTCACATAGAAGGCAAACCAGTCACATTTCTCATAGACACTGGAGCAGGGATCTCGGTTATAAAAAGAATGAAAAATTTTTCACGCTTAAATAAATTAAACATCGTGTTAATCGTAGGCATTTCCGGTAGCCATAATTCAATTACAACCTCAAGCACCACCGACATATCTCTAGATTATTTACCTAAATATCGTTTCCATGTCGCCTCCCTTAACATTAAAGCAGACGGTATACTAGGTAACAATTTTATGATAAAGAATAATTGCAACATTTACATTCAATCCAAAACTATGAGAATACATAACAAATCCTACAAATTACATTATTTGAACAAAATTCTTCAAAATATAATCGACTCTAATAACCAATTCCTTTCTAGCCGCTCTGAGAGTGTAATATTTTTTTATAGGATTAGGGTGACAAACGAGCACACAGTCCACCTGATGGTAAATGGTTGCTGCGGCCCATAGACATCTACATCTATCCTCTATTACAAATCAAAATGTAGATGCGTTGTCACTGGACTAAGATGGAATGCCTCATTTCCAGTAAAAAGGGCCTCCGGCCACCTGCACTCACCAAGCGAAACGCCTCTACTTAAACTTAAACCTCTACTTCACGCTGGTATTCGGTGAGGTCGTGGTACCACCCCGGTTCGAGCCGGCCAATCCGTGCGACAGCAAAAGCTGCCGCGTGGCTCTACCACTGTTAAATAATGTGTAGAACAGGCAATATAAAATTCCGGGACAGTAATAGTCGAAAAACAAGGATTTTTTCATCTACAACATCGACACCAGACCCATATGCGAAGTTGACATCAACGACGAGTCAACAAGTTCCTGAAGTTAGTGGTGTAACTACGTTTCTGCACACATCAACACTTTCCAAGCTCTTAGAAACAACAACAGGATCTACATAGGCTGCACTAAAAGTATCGGGAATGGAATATTTCCACTGTTCCTGTCATATTAAAATCTTTTTAATTGAAAACTCCTTGGTTTTAAAAATCGAATACCATTTATTTATTTGAAAAAAGATTCTCGGTCTTGTCACAAGGTTTTGTCAAACTTGTTTAGTCGTGGAGAAAATGGAATTGACTCGAGAAAATTCAAGAGCGATGATTTATTGTGACTTTCAAAGTGGTTTAACACAAAAACAGTGTGTTGACCAGATGAAGCCCCATTCAAAACCACAATTTATCGTTGATTTGCTGAATTTCAACGTGGACGTGTCAAGCTCAGTGATAATCCCCTTCAAGGTCGTCCAAAAGTTGCAGTCACCCAAGAAAACGTTGATGCTGTGCGTAAGCTGATTAAGGAAGATCGACACGTGACATACCGCAAAATTCAGGCAACTTTAGACATTGGCATGAGTCAAATAAAAATAATCTTGCATGAACAATTAGGTGTAAAAAAGTTGTTTTCCCGATGGACACCGTATTCGTTCTGTGAAGAGCAAAAAGCGGCCCGCGTTACGTGGTGCGTCAGAACTCTCGAAAGATTCCACGCAGGATCCTCAAATGCTGTATACAACATTGTATTAGATGACGAATCCTGGATATATGCGTACGAAACCGAAACAAAAAACCAGTCACGAGTTTGGGTGTTCGAAAATGAGTTAAAGCCAACAAAAATTGTTCGTTCACGGAGTGTTGCAAAAAAATGGTGGCCACGTTTGTCTCCAAAACCGGCCATGTTACGACTATTCCTCTTGAAGGACAAAGAACGATTAATGCAGAATGGTATGCTAGCATTTGTTTGCCACAGGTCGTTTCTGAACTCCATAAGAGAACTGCAACCGCCGCATCATCCTCCATCACGACAATGCGAGTTCTCACACCGCACACAGAACAAAAGAGTTTTTAGAGCAAGAAAACATAGAATTATTAGACCATCCGCCGTACAGCCCCGACCTAAGCCCTAATGATTTCTATACTTTCCCTAAAATAAAGAATAAAATGCGTGGACAGAGATTTTTATCACCTGAAGAAGCTGTGGACGCCTACAAAACGGCCATTTTGGAGACCCCAACTTCCGAATGGAATGGTTGCTTCAATGATTGGTTCCATCGTATGGAAAAATGTGTCAAATTTCGCGGAGAATACTTCGAAAAGCAATAAATACATTTTTAAATAGTAATGTTGTGTCACTTCCTTGATTCACGAAATTTTCAGTGCCACCCTCGTACATATTCCAACGCAAGACTCCGTATGATTTAGAATGCGAAAGCAAAACGACTCACGGCGAAATATCTGGTGCAGGTATCATCACTCTACAACAAGGATATAAAACGTACACCGCGTTTGTTACACTCCTAGCTGAGGACACAAAATCGATCAACATCAGCCATCCTTTTATCTATGTGGATATTGAACACATTTGCGTCCCAGATGAAAATAGGCTGCAACAACCAGAACTTGCGCCAATCCAGCACAACAACATTCAACTCGACTCTCCTAACTCAATTAGAGAACAAATAAAAACTCACACAAAATTACTTGAAGATGAATCCTACATTCTTAGAAAAACATGTAACAAAATTTTCCATATTAAGTACGATTACTGGCATCATTATGCTAACATACTAAGGGGGGAGGTGTTATGTCATAGATACTATTTACTTTATATTATGTTAGATACTATTTACTTTATATTATGTTATAAGTCCTGTATACTTTATATTGTTTATTTACTTAAAAGCTAAATCATATTGTTTACTTTCTTAGAAGCCAAACTAATGTTATGTCATAGATACTATTTACTTTATGTTATAAGACCTGCATACTATATATTGTTTATTTACTTAAAAGATAAATCATGTTGTTTACTTTCTTAGAAGCCAAACTAATTAGATTGTAATATTATATGCTAATGTTTATAGTTTACCATTCCTAATTGTATCTTAGAATAAGTTAATGATACCACAAACAAGAATAATGTTGTTCCCTTATCTTTACCCCCAGCTCCTAGCTTCCTATACTATTTAAACCAAATCCTTTGATCCCTCAACACAGGGTCGCCACCTTTTCCTTAAAAGGGGTCGCTTCCGATACGGCAGAAATGTCGTACAGGTGGTGTTTAGTGGGTAGGCACTTAAGTTTCGCAGCGAGTCCCACATAACCACGCAGCCGGCTATCTTGGTATGCTTAGAGCATTCACCACCACCCTCTCCGCTTCCTGGAGGGTAGCCCTTTTCATTGCTCCTGGGCGCGAAAATATCCCTTAACACAATTCCATTTCCAAGTTCTCTGTATCAACTACTATATTTTAAGTTAGTTTAAAAGTATTAAATAAATGAGTTTTTGTCTCTGCCAGATAACACCATCCTACAGTGTGTACTGACTGACATTTTACCTGGTGACGAGGCGTTAGGCTTCACGGGTGACGACGCATCTGTATTTTGATTTGAATTACGGATAGATGTAGGTCTATAGGTAACAGCATCGACTTACAATTAGGTGAACTGCGTGCTCATTTGTCACCCTTACTTTAACTATTTCTTGCACATGGAATAAAAGTAATTTGACGGATTTTATCGCATTTAATTTTAACTTCGGGAATTCAAAAAGTTAAAATAGAACGCGATAAAATCCTTAAAATAGTTTTACTCCAGCCTTACTTTTATAAAACAAAGAACTATAACATAGTTCTGCACGTTCAAGCAGTTTAGCACGATCGGAGATTGATCAGGCGCAAGACCAACGGTTTTACGTGTCTTCCGAGGCACGGGGGTGGTGACCCACTAACTTCTTTTTCAGGATTCAACCCCATAACCATATGATCAGTTGTCGTGCTTTGGCTATTGGCCAAACAAGACAACCAAAGTATCGACCGCCACCCCCAGGGCGCCTCAAGCACACACTTTACCACTGCGCCAACGCGCTTTGAAAAACCGTCATGAGTGGTGTCGGGATTAGTGATGACGGTGATAGTGACAGTGCACGGAATTGAATTAGGAATCGGATCGTAGCTAATTAATTTTAACACCTTTAATATAACGAATTTCCGCAGAGAAAAGCCTGATTCTATTAATTATATAAAATACTAGTTAGCCCAGATAGACGTTGTTCTGCCCTCTCCGACGACACTTTGTCCTATAAAAAATCCTTAAAATCGTAATAAAAAGTATTGAGGGAACGGAGGAGGGAGTATCGAAATAAAAACTATACCATCTCTCAAGTTGGACCATAATGTGTGCAAAATTTTAAATCAGTAATTTAGGAGTTCATCGCGGACAAATAATGTGACACGTAGTTTTATATAAAAGCTGTTCCTCGCGACTTCGCCCACATGGGATTTATAACGATTGGATTTCATGGGTTTTAATTTTTTGCGCGGAACCCTAATTCTTTTTCTAAAATAAAAGTAGCCTATGTTATTGCTTATAACATCAGCTATCTACCAGTGAAAGTCCCGTCAAAATAGGCCCTGCCGTTTCGGAGATTAGCCGGAACAAACAGACAGACAGACAGACAAACAGACAGACAAATATTTTAAAAATTGTTTTTTTGTTGTAAATACCCTATATACTTTAGATTAAAATCTATACGAATAAATAAAATTCAAGTGTATGTTTGTAATGTCAAAATAACAGCTTTTTACTTAATGCATATGAAAGTACCTAGTCAGGTCATAAATTCTGTCAAATGTTTAATATAAAATAATTGAAACAAGTTTATTCATTATGTAACCATTTATATACCAAAATGAACTTAACAAAACATAGATTCTTATGACACTAAAGTTTATTCAAAATGACCTCCGTGATTTTGAATACAGGCCTTCAATCTGCGCGGCCAGTCGTCTATCGCAGCACGAACGAGGTCCATGTCAATATCGGCGGCTGCCTTAATCAAGGCTATCTTGAGGGACTCCAAATTGGGATGAGGCTTTGAGCACGCCTTTTCCTCCAAGTGTTGCCATATCTTGTAATCTAACGGATTCAAATCTGGACTGGAGGAGGGCCAGTCTTCGTGCCGGATGAAGTCGATTTCACGCGCCGCCAGCCAGTCTTGTGTGCTCTTCGCTCTATGAGCTGGCGCCGAATCTTGTTGGAATACCCAGTGCCTGTTATTGAACATGGTATGAGAAACAGGTTCCACAAGGTTCGTCAGGACTGTATTTTGATACACAACTGCATTCGTTTTTACACCTTTCTCACAAAAATGTACCTCTGTTAAGCCCCAATAAGAAACTCCCAACCACACCATGAGCGAGGATGGAAAATGACCTCGTTGGACACGCGGAGTACGGTTGCTCGCTTCTTCACTACTGTGTGCGTACACCTTATCATTTTGTTTGTTGTAGCTCTCTTCTACGGCAAATTTTTTTTCATCCGAAAAAAGAATTTCCCGATATTTTTTTCCCACGTACCGCTTCAACAAAGCGCGGCATCTCTTCAGTCTCAGGTCCATTAGACGAGCATTCAAACGATGTCCTGTCTTCATTTAACACCCTTTTCACCGTGGTTCTGCTTAACCCCATCTGAAGGGCCAACAGTTTCTGCTTACGTTTGGGATTTCTTTGAATTCGTGCCTTCACAGCTTTTATCACTGCTGGAGTCCTAACAGACCGAGGGCGATCACTTCTTGACCTGTCATCTACACTAGAGTCTTCATTGTATCGTTTGATGGTACGATAAACGAATCTTTTGATTATATTCAAATTTTTCAGTATGTCAAAAATTTGAATTGGCGCGTAACCGCAACGATGCAACGCAATAACTGCAACACGGTCTTCTTTAAGCGTCCACTCCATATTTAAAAATGAGTATTATTCTAAAAAGTATACAGTTTTATTTTCATGAACAATTCGAAATTCGAATTCAATAAACTTTTTTGTGGCCAGCATTCTAAAAGAAAAGTTTTTACTGTGTGACAATACTTATGACCTGACTGTGTATATACGATACTTATAACAAAAACACATATTTTAACATTTTTGTTTGACCGTCTGTAGGTTTGTTTGTTCCGGCTAATCTCCGAAATGGCTGGACCGATTTTAACGGGACTTTCATTGACCGATAGCTGATGTTATAAGGAGTAACATAGGCTACTATAATTTTAGGAAAAGAATTAGGGTTCCGCACAAAAAAATCTTAAATTTCACGCGTGCGAAGTCGCGGGGAACAGCTAGTGTTTTAATATTAACCGTGTAGTGGCGTTGTAAAAATATTCACTATTCCATATCGTCCCATGTGTAAGATAAGAGGCGACAGAGGGAAATTGAAACAGGAAATGGGCAGCACCACCTTCCTGATATCAAGTCATAATTATTTTTATTTTTTTAATAGGCGAGGGGGCAAACGAGCATACTGCTCACCTGATAGTAAGGGACTATCGCCACCCATGAACAACTGCAACACCAAGGGAAATGCATATGCGTTGCCGGCCTCTTAAAAAGAAGTAAGCTCTTTTGTTGAAGGTCCCTAAGTCGTATCGGTCCGGAAAAATCGCTGATGGTAAACGATTCCACAAGGAAGTCGTGCGAGGAAGAAAACTCCTAGTGAAACGTACAGTGGTGGACCGCCAATCATCCAGATGGTGTGGATGGTATCAGGAGTTCTGCCGCGATGTGCGTTCGTGAAATTTAGCGGCTGAGATTAATCTGAACAATTCCTCAGAGCACTCCCCGTAGTAAATGCAACATCTCTTCGCAGCGCCAGAGAATCGAGCCGATCGATTAGAACTCGATCGTCGACGTTTCGAGCCGCTTTGCACTGGATGCGGTCATGTGGAAGGATCTGGCACTGGGGAGCCTCAGACCAGAGATGGGAACAGTATTCTATGTAAAGCCGAACTTGCGCCTTGTGAAGTTGCAGGCGGTGTGCCAGAATGAAATACTGTCCCACTCTGCGGAGCACACCAAGCTTTTTAGAGGCCAACTTGGCCTTCTCTTCCAAGTGACCATGAAACTGCACGTCACTCAATATGTCGACACCGAAGATTCCGATACTGACTGAGGCAACAGTGAGTGAGTTCCGCGCGGCGGTAAACGCGCAAACTTGTGTCTTCTAAGGATTAAACTGCACTAGTTTTAGTCGCCCCCAAACCGAGACTATGTTCAGCAAAGACTCGACTTCAGACACAAGTTTTTACCGGTACTCGGTGACGTTTTTCCGATAAATATTGACACGGCCGGTGTATAGAGCATCACCAGTGCTGTCATCCGTATGTCAATGAATGTTACCGCTTCGCAACATATCATTGATATGCAGAAGAAACAGCGTTGGTGATAGCACGCAGCCTTGTGGAATACCAGCATTAATAGGCTTGTAGTCGGAGCATGCACCGTCTACAACGACCTTGATGCTTCGATCTGCAAGAAAGCTGGTGATCCAATTGCACAGGTAGACCAGAAGATCACCAGTTGATCGAACCTGCCCAAAACTGTATTGGCGGTCACTAATCATCTAATGATCCTCAAAGTACCGTATGAGTAGGCAGTTTATAACGGATTCCATTATTTTGGAGAACAAGGAGGTGATGGCGATAGGCCTGTAGTTAGACGGGTCTGAGCGGTCGCCTTATTTAGCGAACGGGTGGACTAAAGCCGTCTTCCATGTTTTCGGGACTACGCCTAGGGAGTAGGAATACCAGAATAGATGCATTAGGACCGGTGCCAACTCCGGAGCACACGTCCTCAACACAATTTGGGGGATTCCGTCAGAGGAGTCCGCCGGAGAGGAGAGCTTTGCAAACCGAGTGCAAATTGTAGTTGCCAACCCGCTTGGCAAGCGTGGCAACTTAGCAATGTAATGCAAAAATGCAAAATTTCCTTTGTTGCAATATGACGGAAGACTATATTTACCAGTAGACTTATAGGCTATAAAATTTCAATCCATTCCCCATTTTATATCCGAAATCCAAAATTAAAAATTATTTTGCCTTGTACATTGCAATAATTTAAAAAAAACTATTTTGTCACATCCTGATTGTATTAATCACTAGAACCTTCTCGTAGTTCTTCAACAATAATTTAATAGTGAAAAAGTAAAATTCGAAATATTTTATGTAAATGAAATATGAAGTTTAATTCAACAAACTGCTATTCACGCATTTTCCTAAATTTCAAACAGCTCAATATAAAATAATCACCACCAACATAACACTTCAGCGCTCGGCTCTAGTGAAATCCTGCATTCAGTATAACCCTTTAAATACTCGAGATTAAAAGTCATTTGGGTGCAAACGGCCACTCAAAAGTGAGTGTCAGAAACACGGAGCAATATATTTCGTAGCTATAAACACAAAAACCTTATTAACCCGACGAGTTCATTGATCAAGGAAAGTGTTTTCCAACTACGTCGCACTACGACACCTTCTCAATTGTACTAAAGAAAAGAATTCATGTTCATGAAAAGAAAAACTATTATATAATATATTTGTTCATTCATTGGTTCGTTACAGACCATCGAAATTTACTGCATAAGCCTCCCACATAAATTCCTTCTAAGGGGGTTATTAGTTAGATAGTTGGGTTGGCAACAGCAGTTTTTAGGGTTCCGTAGCCAAATGGCAAAAAACGGAACCCTTATGGATTCGTCAAATCTGTATGTCTGTCTGTCCGTCCGTATGTCACAGCCCCTTTTTTCCGAAACTATATGAACTATGCTGTTGAAACTTGGTAAGTAGATGTATTCTGTGAACCGCATTAAGATTTTCACACAAAAATAGAAAAAAAAAACAATAAATTTTGAGGGTTCCCCATACTTAGAACTGAAACTCAAAAAAATTTTTTTCATCAAATCCATACGTGTGGGTATCTATGGATAGGTCTTCAAAAATGATATTGAGGTTTCTTATATCATTTTTTTCTGAACTGAATAGTTTGCGCGACACTTCCAAAGTAGAAAAATGTGTGTCCCCCCCCCCTCCTGTAACTTCTAAAATAAGAGAATGATAAAACTAAAAAAAATATATGATGTAGGTACATTACCATGTAAACTTCCACCGAAAATTGGTTTGGACGAGATCTAGTAAGTAGTTTTTTTTAATACGTCGTAAATCGTAGATTATGTTACTTGCTGCTATGGAACCCTTCATGGGCGAGTCCGACTCGCACTTGTGTTAGTTATTAGATTTTTGAGTTGTTATCAGAAAGGTGTTGCTGCCCATATTCCGTTTCAGTTCCCTCAGTGGCCTCTTGCGACGCCCACATGACCTTATGGAGTAGTCGATATTCTTATACTACCACTACACGGTGAGTTATTTGTATATTCGATTGAATTACAATCATTAGTTACGCAACTAGAGAGATATAAGGTTTGCATTTCGAATTAAATGTCAAACACGTAAGAACATGTCTTAAGAGTTAATTACAATCCGCAGACAGAATGCGTCAAGTAAATTTTTCGGGTAAAGTAATTTTTTCCTTTTGAGACACTGTGTCGGACACAAAATTCTGTGACTGAGTAGTAAATAAAGGAACATTTGGGAGATAGGAACCCGAGCCAGCATTTTGCGCACCACCTTAATTATACTGAGTTAATTAATACAAAACATTAAGTTTTTGGCCATGAAGTAAGCGGATCAAGCTCAGAACAATAGTTAAATGATAATAAGTCGCCCATAATATTAAAATATTAAATTGTTTTTAAAATACGTTATAATCACTATGAATTTTATAGTATAGTGGAGGAGTTCTTCTTTTATTTTATAAGATTAGATCTCTTGACAGATTTCGGTCAATGTCAAGTTAGTCAGGGGAGTGACAAGATAATATTGAGATTTCGCCGTGTAGCTGCTCAATTAATTCATCTGTTAAGGTCATCTGCAACTGTCCATATCAAAAAAGTTTCATATTTTACTTAATTCGTGTTTCTTGTATTATATACGAACGATGGCATGGTTTATACAAAAAAAAATAATAACGACGTTTCTCTCACCTAAGTTTATATTATAACATTAGTTCTAAAAGCGAAGTAATAAACTTGTTTAAATATATAAAGGTATCCAATTTTCGTAAAAAAAGTGTTAGTAATTTCGCTACAAAAGGGAATGAAAACACACAAAACTATGTGCGAAAATGTGAAAGTTCATTGCAGAACCTATGTCTCTATGGGCACGCTGTAAACGCCAGCAAGCTTGGCAGGTTGGCAATCGCAGCACCAACGGTGCATCGCGTTGCCGGTCTGGATATATGACCTATGGTGCATAAATGCATATGTCGCCATCTATTGAGACCATGAGTTCTAGTCTTTGTCATACTCACTTTTTTTTTTTTTTTTTTTTTTATAGTATAGGGGGCAAACGAGCATGCGGCTCACCTGATGGTAAGTGACTACCGCCGCCCATGAACAACTGCAACACCAGGGAGGGAATTGCAGATGCGTTGCCGGCCTTTTAAAAAGGAGTACGCTCTTTTCTTGAAGGTCCCTAAGTCGTATCGGTCCGGAAAAATCGCTGATGGTAATCGATTCCACAAGGAAGTCGTGCGAGGAAGAAAACATCTTCTAAATCGCACAGTGGTGGACCGCCAATCATCCAGATGGTGTGGATGGTATCGGGAGTTCTGCCGCGATGTGCGTTCGTGAAATTTGGCGGCTGGGATTAATCCGAACAATTCCTCAGATCACTCCCCATGGTAGATGCGAAAGAAAATGCAAAGAGATGCAACATCTCTTCGCAGCGCCAATGAGTCGAGCCGATCGGAAAGAACTCGGTCGTCGACGATTCGAGCCGCTCTGCGCTGGATGCGGTCAAGTGGAAGGAGCTGGCACTGGGGAGCCCCTGCCCAGAGATGGGAACAGTATTCCATGTGAGGCCGAACCTGCGCCTTGTAAAGTTGCAGGCGGTGTGCCGGCATGAAATACTGTCCCGCTCTGCTGAGCACGCCAAGCTTTTTAGAGGCCAATTTGGCCTTCTCTTCCAAATGACCACGAAACTGCACGTCACTCGATATGTTGATGCCGAGGATTCCGATACTGGCTGAGGCAACCAGGGGAGTGCCTTGAAACTGAGGAGATACGACAAAGGGGTTCTTTTTAGCGGTAAACGCGCAAACTTGTGTCTTCTGAGGATTAAACTGGACTAGATTTAGTCGCCCCCAGTTCGAGACTTTGTCCAGCAAAGACTCGACTTCAGACACAAGTTTGTTCCGGTACTCGGAGACGTTTTCCCGAGAAATATTAGCACGGCCGGTGTATAGAGCATCACCAGTGCTGTCATCCGCATAGCAATGAATGTTACCACTTAGCAACATATCATTGATATGCAGAAGAAACAGCGTTGGTGATAGCACACAGCCTTGTGGAACACCAGCGTTAATAGGCTTGTAGTCAGAACATGCACCGTCTACAACAACCTTGATGCTCCGATCTGCAAGGAAGCTGGTGATCCAATTGCACAATTTCTCGGGAAGCCCATAGGAAGGGAGCTTCGAGAGAAGCGCTTTGTGCCAAACCCGATCGAAGGCCTTCGCAATGTCCAGACTAACGGCCAACGCCTCCCCCTTGGACTCTACTGCCTCCGCCCATCTATGGGTCAGGTAGACCAGAAGATCACCAGCTGATCGACCCCCACGAAAACCGTATTGGCGGTCACTAATCAGCTGGTGATCCTCAAGGTACCGGATGAGCTGGCAGTTGATAATGGATTCCATTATTTTGGAGAACAAGGAGGTGATCGCGATAGGCCTATAGTTGGACGGGTCTGAGCGGTCGCCTTTTTTAGGGATCGAGTGGACAAAAGCTGTCTTCCATGAATTCGGGACTACGCCTTGGGAGTAGGAGTACCGAAAAAGACGCGTTAGGACCGGTGCCAACTCCGGAGCACACGTCCTCAGCACAATTGGGGGGATTCCGTCAGGCCCACTCGACTTCTGGATGTCCAGGGAGAGAAGTGCTTTGCGAACCGAGCGCTGTGAGAACAGCACATCCGGCATAGAGCACTCACACCGCGGGATGGTCGGCGGTGTTTTCCCCCCGTCATCAAGAGTCGAGTTGGACGCAAAAAGGGAGCCTAAAAGGTCGGCTTTGTCTTTTGCGTCATGGGCCAGTGAGTCGTCCTCCCTGTGCAGAGATGGTAGTGATGGCTTACAGAAATTCCCTTGGACAGCCTTGGCGAGAGACCAGAATGCACGGGTTCCCGAAGGAAGGCGAACTAGTTTCTCGCCAATTCTGCCTATGTGCTCTGACTTTGCCTTGGCAATAACTCTTTTGAAGGACCTGGAGGCGAAGTTATACTTCTTTTTAAGTGTGCTGGTTTTTACATCCCGAGTCGCCGAAGCCGCAGCCCAGGCTTGATAACACTCCTGCTTACTGCGTAATGCAGTTTTACAGGAGCGACCAAACCAAGGCTGAGATCTGCCTCCGATGGGTACCACAGATGATGGAATAAATAGTTCCATTCCCTGTAGCACCACATCAGTGACAGAGTCAGCAACAGCGCTGGGATCATCCGGCGAGAAGCAAACCCGCCCCCATGGGTAGGATGCAAAGAAAGACCGCATTCCGTCCCAATCCGCCGACCTGTAATGCCAAACACGGCGGCAACCTGTAGAACGCAACCGCGAAGGGAGCGTGAGTGGCACCATACTCCGGATCAAACAGTGGTCCGAAGAGCCGAGAGGGGCATCGACGGAAACCTGATATCCGTCCGGATGAGAGGTCAGCAGAAGGTCCAACAGGGAAGGTGTATGATCCTCCACATCTGGAATCCGCGTAGGCGAAGTAACCAGTTGTGTCAGACCATATGCCAAGGCAAAGTCATAAACAGATCTCCCCGCATGATCGGTTAAACGTGAACCGAGCCATTCGGCATGGTGGGCGTTAAAATCGCCAAGGATCACGATCTCTGCGGATGGGACCTGTTGTAGCAAGGAATCTGTAGCCATTTGGACGTGGTCGATGAGTCGGTCTGTTTCGGCATTACCGCTATGGGACCTATAGACGACATTTACAGAATGAAATCAAGGATGCATTGTATTACGTTTTCACCAGCCTACCATAATTTTAGTAAGGTAACATTTTCAAATAAAAAAAAAGGTTTATTTCAATTACATAAAGCTTTAAAATACAGGGTTTGGAGATCACATTTTAAGCAAAGATACGCTTGTGTTAGGTGACTCCGCTCTTCCACTTAACATTATACAGTGTATGTAATTGGAAACAAAATAAAAGAAAGTACAAATACAAAAATGATAAGGAGCGCACTTGTGTGATGTGAGTGGGGTTTTGAAGTGTACGCGCACACGTGCTTGTGTGTGTGTGTGTGTGTGTGTGTGTGTGCGTGTGCGTGTGAGTGTGTGTGTGTGTATATGCATTGTGTTTTTCAAAGAAATGTATCCCCTGAGTTTTTGAAAACCGCTATTTTCAATGCCCCACAATTATCCTAAAAGCTTAACAACAACTAGGTAGTTCGCTATCAAAAATCATTTGGAGTTCGCCTACGAGAGCCGCTTCACAAAATTACCTCGCGCTTAATATTTACTTTTAATTCAAAATTTTATTTCAAACACCTTTAACGTTTCAGACCATGAGCGTTTCGCAGCGCTATTTGTTGAATTTATTTATTTAACTTTACTGTTTCCTTTACGTAAATTATTCTTCCAGGGAGAAATTGGAAGTATACTACTTGTTATAAGTCCCATTGGTCTTTTGATTACTTTTACTTAAAAAAAAAGAAGTACTAAAATATGCACATATTATAATGAATATAATTATAACTTTATTTTTTTTTGTTCATCGATTCCAGATGGCGAAACCGGCGACGGACAGCGACATTCAAAATGCGAGACATCTGGAAGTGCAATCGACAATTCGACTGCCAAGTGTTACGACTAAGATTCCCTTCAAGGGTCGAGGTCCATGTTTTGCGGTGAACATTTAAGGGTTAAATAAGAATTTGCTTCATATGTATCTACTTGTGAACAGGTGCTGCTTGTAGAAGCGGGTTCGCAATGCACTTACTAAGCTATTAAAAATAAGAATATTATACGTTACGTATATTAAAAATATACTTACAGTTGCTAATAGTCTACTGATTTTTATTTTTATAACTTCTATTTATTGTTTAAAATAAAAGTAATCGTAAAAGCACATGTCAAATTCTTATAAAGACTTTATTTTATTTTTCAAACCTTACCACGCCAAAAATTTCCAAAAGATACTTTTAAATACCTACGCTTTATACTGCTCTTGGAATACATGACAATTAAAAATGCTAATTATTATTAATTTTTAATGACACTAGTGAAAGTCAGTGGCAACCCTTGCGGTGTTTACTGAGGCGAATTACAGTTAAAATAAATACGGGCCCCGAAACAATTTGCATCTAGATGTGACATTAGCCCGGGCTGGTTATCTTTTTGTCGAATGAAACGACGCTGACCGACGGTCAAATTACAGACAATCGTATTATACGGGGCAGAAAAGCACTCTTTATTGTTTTAACTTGTTATATACAAATGAGTTTAATTTAGGTTTATAAAATTTAGGAAATTAGACGCCCTTGCAAAGGTGCGACTGTACTTCATGCCAGGACAGTGGTAGGTAGTAGGTAACAAGGTAACAAAACTTAAAGATAACGCTAATTAGTTCTGGCTATCTTGGAGTACATCTAGCACAGCTAGCGACTTTTGGTTTAATGTAGAGTGTTATTGGTGACTTTAAATTGGTCTATTATAATAAAACCAATGTAATCGGTTGTCAACACAGGCCCAGAGTCGCCAGCCTTTCGGTTCTACGAGGTGAATTTAGGAGGATGTGCGATAGGAAATAAGCGTTCTGTTCTTCCGAGCTCGGGTTTTCCACAATCCGGCAACCAGATGCTCAACAGTTTTCAATACCGTTAATGTCGAGAGTCCACTCATACAACTCAAACTGTTTTCTCAATAATTATGTGTACAGCAAAGGAGTGGAATAGTTGACCAATACTTACTATCAGTTGAATTACTTGCCTATAGTATGAAAAAATAAATAAGATTGAATGCAAATTGTTGGAGTATTTGTTTCATAGACGTCTTAATACTTTATGTTGAATTGTTGTGTCCTAAGGAAAATAGATAGGAAATGTAATCTAAACTGACAAAAATTGTTAACAATAATAATTATAGTAATAATCATCATTTATTTCAATCCATCAGATCATAGTTACAGTAGTACATTTGAAATGTAATTCAAATTTTGAATTGTTTCAGCTATTTTATGGTTGTAGCACAAATGGTTCGGCTTGACCGGGGAAGGACCATTCTCTTACAGAATACCAGCGTGAAATAGCAGCTTATTGCTGTGTTTCGTATGGTGAGTGTAGAGAATTAGAGTCCTGTTCTACTGCTAACGAGGCATTCCATCTTAGTCCTCAGTGCAACGCATCTACATTTTGATGTACTTAATCGAGGATAGATGTAGATGTCTATTGAACGCTGCATTCACTTACCATGTGGACTGTGTGCCCGCTGGTCAACCCTTTGAAAATTAATCTCAACCAGCACCACAGAAATTGTAGTTAAACGCATTTACAGTGTTATTTTTATATAATACTGAAGTGACAAATGACGTGTGCCAATTTTTCCTCTTATTTTATAAAAAAAATGACAGTACCTAGCACCATAAAACTAACTATATATGTTATAGTATTCAATATGAAAATTAACTGAAAAAAATTCTGTACAATATGGTAGCATGGTTTCATTCACCCGTGCAATTATAATAAAAATCTAGATAGCCTAGTGCTGCCACTTGGTGGGGGTCAATGACTTAACCATAAGCGCGACACATGAGACTTCCTGTCCCTACGCCTAGCTAGCTACGCCTTTAGCTCTACAGACATGTGGTGAAACACATAAATATTTTTCGAAATACGAGTATATTATGACCATAAGTAGTCTGTTCGTCCCTTGTTGTAAATTATTTACAAACTAGCTGTTCCCGCGACTTCGCCCGCGTGTAATTTAAGGTTTTAATTATGTAGCGCGGAACCCTAATTATTTTTCTAAAATATAAGTAACCATAGTTACTCCTTATTACATCACTTATTTGCCAGTGAACGTCCCGTCGAAATCAGTTCATCCGTTTCGGAGATTAGTCGGAACAAAGAGACAGACAAAAATTAAAAAAAAATAGTTTTTGTTATAAATATCGTATACTTTCATATGCATTTAGTAAAACGCTGTTATTTTGGCATTACAAACAGACACTTCAATTTTATTTATTTATATAGATATATAGCGGACTAGGTCAATTATAAATTCAGCAACTTCATAATTTGATTAAAAATACTAACAATAAAAAATAAACATGAATATATAAATATAACAAATTACCTGAATGTAGAAGTTATGTGTTTTCAGCTGCTACTTTTTTGGAATTGCGACAGCTTTTACTGAATCACAGAAATGCTCTTAAATTTTTTATTGTAGCTGCTATAGTGAGAAATTTAAAATAAACGGCTGCATCAGATGGAGTCGACTCTACAGGAAAAGGACCACGCTCTCCTAAAATCTAGCTTAAAGTAGCAGTATAATACTGCTGTTTCTTTATGAACTCATACTGAAAATATTACATCTTATTCTCGAAAGACCATGCCTCTGCATTTTGGTTATTAAACGATGATAGATGGGTGTGATGAGATAGATACACATGTATATAGGCAACAGAATCCTTTATTATCCGATGGACATTATGCTTGTTCACCCTTACTTACATTGCTTATAAAAAAACAGAACGTTCTGTGAAATAGAACATGGTCACCCAATAAATAAATATTTGTGATGAGAATTGCAAAAAGTCGAATGAAATTAAAATTATTACCAATCATCAATAATTTTTAATTAAACTATTTTTGTTATTATTTTGATAATTGAAACTAAATTAATTTTCTGTGCATGCAATTTATTACATGATTAATCATTGAAAACGGACGTGAACCTGCAAATAATGATGTAATAAAAACAACCAGCACGAAACATCATCGGACGGAAGTCAACGATTGCGTCGCATCTGCGCAGCCAGCGCGTCTCACACGCGAATTAATATTATGATTTCATTCACATAGTTTATTACGAACATTAGCTGTAATTATCTCGCCACTAGTTTATTTGTGAATGAGTTCAATTTTTAAAACATTATTTAACAGCCAGACAGACGATACTTCTTTTTTCTTTTAAATAACTTTTATTACTTCACAATTTTAAATAAATTTTCTCAAGTGTATTTTCACACTGATTGACAGGGTGAAAAATTGTGTGATAAGAAAAAAGTGTGCTTTGTAAGATGAAATTGTCACAAGGATTAAGAAAAGAATGCTTCGGTGGTTTGGTCACGTAGAAAAGAATGTACGAGTAGAGCCACGGTCAGGCAAAACAAATTTATGTTGCAGAAGTGAACGGCAGGGTCGGCAAGGGATTGAAGATGGGCGATATTAAGAGCACTTTAACCGACGAGCATGTATGCCTAGGTATAAATAGGTATAGGATGTAAAGGACGCGATCGTGCCAAATGTATGTAGTTCCTGCCTATCCCTCTGGATGGCAGGCGTGAGAATTTATATATGTATGTATTCATTTACTGCATGGTACTTCGTTGTTCATATTACTTATATATACTTACAAGCTGTTTCCCGCGACTTTACCTGCGTGGAATGGATTTAATTTATTGAGCGGAACCCTAATTCTTTTCCTAAAATAAAAGTAGTAAAGTTACTCCTTATAAGATCAGCTATCTCCCAAAAACTCCCATCCAAATCGATTCATAGGTTTTTGCGTGATACGTGTTCAGACAGACGTCGTGTTAGATTTTTATTATAGTAGTAATAGATAGATAGATAGATCCCAAGCAGCACACAATCGTTATGAACATCAATATACCAGCCCACATAGAACTCAGAGACTCTTTTAAAAGCGTATAAGAGTGTTGAAAAAAGGTTGTATCCTTATAAGAGTTGTGTACGAGTTATTATACAGCTCAAGCTATATAAAGTCTGTATTTTTGGATCAAGACCAAGACAAGGTTTTCATCTTTTATACGTAAGTATCTCTACAGATAATTATATGTTATATTAAAAAAACTGCTATACAGTGTAAATAATATAAATATTCTACTATAGAACTGATTAAAAACTAATGGCTGCATGATATAATCCATAACATACATAGTACAGCTACTAAGACTATAAGACCCTCGAAATACCGTTTAGGCTGTTTAGCAAATTGTCGACATTTTAAGACCCATAAAAACAAAATCTAAAATATAATTTTGGGAATATTAGACATTAGTTTAAGCCTATACTATTACTTTCAGTTTAACTTATGATAACTGTGCCCTAATGTGCCTACATGTCCATTAATTTAATTTTTTTTATTCTAACCTATACAACAGGCATTTAGTTACCATATTTATTATTATTTTATTTTGTTTATACATCATTTTGTTATTTTGCTGGCGAGGCAACTTTTTGATAGAAAACATATACAAGTTTATCGTAAATCTAGTTTTGCACTTTTAATTCACCAATTATCCCGGTTAAAAGTCAACTACAATTCGAATATAATATTAATATGTGAAATATATGTTGACATAAAAATGTCGCCATCATTCAATAAACGTTCTATTTGTTTTATATTCATTTGTAATTCCGTTCAAAAACCAATTTAGAACTTTTGTCTTTATAAGTTACTTATAAGACAATATCTGTAATGTAAGTTTCCTTGCACACCAAATAACAGCTGTAATACAGCATTTATATAGCCTCTTGTATGCTTGTATAGCTACTCTATAGAGCTACTAACGCATTAAGCTGTGTTGTGCCAATTTTTTACTTATAAGAACTGTATAAGAGCTTATACAACTATTATACAGCCAGAAAATACAGACTTTAGTATAAAAACGAACTTCAATACAGCTCGTTTACAGCTTGCATGCTGCTTGGGATAGATATCCTTTATCCAATATCACTCATCTTCGAAAAACTCGTTGCCATTTTAACAGTCGAATTGAGTACTGTACAGTGAAGTTTTATTTCATTCTTTTCTGCACAAAATTCATGAATCAAACCAAACATACATACTTATAAACGAGGCAAATAGTTTAGCGAGCAGACGGATCTGAATTCTCAACAGATGTTACAAACCGTCCTGGCAAACTTTTGTCTCATTTCATTCATGCCGTTCAACAACAACCGGGGATTATAATAAGAGACTGCTAAGAATTTATAAAACGTTCAGGAATGGATTATTGTCGTAAAGAGAGGTGTAACGGCGCGTTTTGACGCTTTCCAACGATAAACTTGGCGTTTATCGCGGTTCTTGAACGCGCCACAGCTCGCTGCTTTTGGAGTTTGTTTTATTTGAAATTTACCTTTCTTTTTTAATGCGTACATGACTTATATTGTTAACAAAAAAAAAAGAAGTTTGATGTATAATATAACTGAAAGTCGATGGTTATAAGGTATTTCAAGACCATGCTTTGGAGAATCTAAGGAGTGGAAACGACCTTTGTCCAGGAGTGGATTTTGTAAGGGTCACCTAATGGTAAGTGACTACTGCCGCCCACGGACAACTGCCAACAAACACCAGAAGAATTGCAGGTGTGTTGCCGGAAGGAAGGAGTAAGCTCTTTGCTTGCAGGTCCCTAAATCATATCCAGATGGTGCGGATGGTATCGTGAGTTGTTATTTTAATTAGTGTATTCTAAAAAAAGGCTTAAGGCCAGCTGAAATTTTAAGGGTGCACAGTCTACCTGATGGTAAGTGGTTGCTGTGGCCCATAGACATGTACATCTATATTCGTTTACCAATCAAAATGCAGATGCGTTGTCAGTCGTGAGGACTAAGATGGAATGCCTTTTCCAGTAATAAGAATCTCCGGTTCTCTACACTCGCCATACGAAAGACAGCAGAATTAAGATGCTATTTTACGCTGGTTTCTGTGAGAGCGTGGAACTTCCCCGGTCGAGTCGACCCATTCGTGCTACAACTATACAATTAATATAGCTGCAACATGGCTCTACCACTTAAAAAGAAATGATGGGTTGATAATGGTGTTGATAATATCTATTGATACTTTGCACTTGACAGTTGATTTTCTTTTTAATATTTGGTCACATTTATTATCGACATATTATATTAACTATATAAAAGATAAAAAAAAGATAAATTATTATTAGTTTTCTTATTGTACATGGATCACCGTAGAATGTCAAAAAGATCATAAAATCAATCAATTAATTCAACAAAAGCATTCTCATCGAATTAAATGATAAATTAAATCAAGCACCTTACTACAAGTATATAACTAAAAACTTCCGCAAAATAAAATGTCATATTTATTTTGCGCTATTTTTACAGCGCACTAAACACTGAAAATCAAGTAAACTAAAGAGCAAATCCTTCTACCGATTTCAGTACAACAGACATCAAAAGCGACAATAACAAAGGAACCCTAAAAACATAATGAGACGGCAATGGGTGCGCAAGTGCTCCCGTTCGCATGGACCCGTAGCAATTTTTGGGATCTCATAAATATGTATAAGGCGGTAGTCTTCTTTTCCTTTACTTATCAATTATGGGGTCGTTTAAGCGACACGCTGGGGTCTCGCTGGAAGTATTCCGCAGCAACGCAAGGGTTAACGCGTTTATATACAGAGTGAATGCTTTGAAGATTTGCTTCGCTGAAGTTTTTAGTCAATATGGTAATTTGGTCCTATCAAATGATAATTTTACATAAAGTTTTAAGGAAAATATTGTAGTTTGGTATAATACTAAGATTTATTTTCATTTTTAATCTTTATTAATGGAATCTCTATTTTGATGCTGTGAATTTAAGGTTTAAACTCGAAGTGGTCTCTGAATACCGAACTAAACATTATGTATAATTATCGTCTTCTAACAATTTAAAGAAACTTTACTAAAACAACGAAGTCTTTATTGCTAGTATGTTCTCATCTTCAGAAAACTATCTGAAAATATTCTTGGCAATTATTAGATTCGGCAGCTATTATTATTTTGTAATAGTATTTGAGGTAAGCTCGGATTACGCTATCCTTAGCCTTGGCATTGGCAGTAGTGTATTGATTAAATATCAAACTTTTTCATGATTATTTTTCTCTAGTTGGACATGCTCTCAGGAGCCAATAAAGGTGTTGAGATTGTATTGGTGGACACACCAAGTCCCGCACATATTTGTCAACGAAATATAATTTAATAGACATAATATAATCTTACTAGGTATGTATCGTTCGTGTTAATAAACACCAGGTTAAGAGCGCAGGCTGTTAAAAAAGATAATAATATTTCTGTCGATTAAGCTGATTATTAATTAAACAATATCATGAATAAATTAAAAGTGTTTTGACGACTGATTCCTAATCGATTCATGTTATATTAAATGAACTAAACTCGTGTTATATTTGTAGTGCATATTTCTTCATTGCTTTCGCGGAACTGATAATTATTATTCCTGGTATCGTGATAAGTAGAATGCGACACACTGCGCTCAGATGTGTACATACAATGAATGTTATTACAGACAATGTAGAGAAAACTATAAATCAACATTTTATTATTAATGAACTTTGCAATAAAGTAAGAAATATGTTAGATTAAGTACTTTCTTTTTTTAAAAAAATCCACAAAGAGCACATTGTCGTGCGCAACCTAAGAGCCCCGGAGCGCAAAGACCCCATATTTTAAACCCGGGGTGAATTTTATGGCAAAAAATACTCGGGAATTTTACGCAGTGTTCAAAACAGTCCCCGATGTCCCCGAGGTAGTTTCGATTCAGACTCGATTATGTTTAGGGTTAAACGTCATTGATATCGCCGATCAATGCCCACTGGAGGGTTATTGAATATATTTTTTCCTCTAATTTGTACGGTCCATGTGGCTAGGGTTGGATACAGATCGTATCATTGTTTATTGATGGTAGTGTAATATAATTGACCAAATTTAAATACAATATACGTTTCATATCGTTGTCTGTAATTATATTTCTAGGTTATTTTAGATTGCGCAGTAATCTATGTATTTATTATAATGCTACTCATATATCTACAAAAAAATTAAATCAAAATGGTGTGAGCGTCAGCGGTATTATTGACATGGAAAATTTCACCTGAGCACTGCGCATAATGGAACACACATTTTTTTTATTACAGTTTCACTTACTTTACTAGATAGTAGGACTTCTTTTCTAGCGAAGAGTCTGTTTAAAATGGCACTATCTCTTTACCTATTTCTACTGTTAACCTGCCATGTACGCTTTTTTATGTTCCTGTGCAGTTTGAAGAGAAAGAGAACCAGTATAATTAGAGATTTTGAAGCATCATCTATCCTCTATTACCAAGTTTAAATGTTTTGTCAAGTTGAAACTGTATAAAAAGTGTTATTATAGTATTAATGAATACATGGTTGATATTAACCCCAGGAAATGAGGTAGTCGCTTCCAAGCTGTTTCTAAAATAAATTTTGTACCAACCATTAATGTAAAATATGCTTTTAAAAAAAAGTCCCGCTGGGTTTCTTGCTGGTTAAACCCAGGACAGAGGTTCTTTTTTCGAACAAATGGTAAAGTAAAAAATTACTTTCAATAAGAATTAGACATGTGATCTATATTGAATAAAAAAAATATTCTATTCTATTCTTGTCCATAATGGCGACAACGCATATTACGTCACTAGTTTAAAGTTGCTGATGGCAGCAGTAGCATCGTGGAGTGCACTTAGCTCATTTGTTACGATAATGTTCTAAAAATATTCTTTCTCGTATAAAACATATTATCATCATTATTACAGTCCTTCTAAAGCCTACTGATAAACATAGGTCTGCCCTATAGAGGGAATATTTGCTAAAGTTGCCACACTCGGCAGTCGTGGCACACTTGGCTCTCTCGCCTTTCGCCTCTTATGACTATTATTACCCACGTGTAGATATAGAGTAGTGGGTTACCTTTCGCTGCCACTTCACGGCGAGATATAAAAATGATATAAACATGATGAATTGGTATCCTTTTCCCGTTGTATGTCGTAAAACGTAACATGTTCTAAAGATTTTAGAATTTCTATAGATACGTCGTGTGTAACCCCGCATTAGTATCGATTTAAACATAACTTTGCTATAAGTATCAGCATCAAAAACTTGTCAAATTTAATTAAACGTGCGTACAGACAATCGCTTAAAAATCCAACAGCCCGCATTCCTAAAAAGAGCAATCTTTAAACAAAATCTTTTAACATCCACCGAATCAAATGCTGTTTTAGCAATTTACGGTAAATTTACTGTCGGGGGCCGTTTTTACCAATTGTCCGCCGACAGGAGATCGTAGCAGATAAACTGTTGTGGGACCCGCATATGCGCACACGCAATGTGCGTCATAGATCAACGTAAACTTATGTAGAAGCGACAGAGTACATGTGAAGAGATAAAACGTTTTGAAAATCCAGAAGTACACTGAAAATCCTGTACTGTCTTGTTCTATTTGTTCCCTGCCCTGTCCCTTTACCTGTTAAAAAAAGCAACTAAAAATAGTAATTTTCAGTGGCGCAGTGGCTGAGCGTTTGGCTGCGGCGCTCCGCAGCGTTTGGTGCGGGATTCGAACTCACAGTTCAAATACACCTTGAGATCTCCTTGAGATGATATCAGAAGTTTTACAACTAAAATAATTGTTTCGGGTCTGAAGTTAGTACGGGTTTTGTTTACATGCAATTTCTGAATATGAAACAAAGTTAAAAACAAATGCAAAATACGTTCGATTTCTATATCTTACGTATACTACTTTTAAGTGTTTTTTTTTAATACAATAGGGGTGACAAACGACCACACAGTCGACCTGCTGGTAAGTGGATGCTGTGGCACATAGATATCTACATCTATCCTCGTTTGCAAATCAAAATGCAGATGCGTTGTCACCCTTGAGGACTAATATGGAATGCCTCTTTTCCAGTAAAAATGGTCTCCGGTTCTCTACACTGTAGAGAACCGGAGACCATTTTAGAGTAGTAGTAGTTAGAGTTGTATAGTCTACACTCACCATACGAAACACAGCAGCGTTACGCTGCTATTTTACGCTGGTATTCTGTGAGAGCGTGGTCCGTCCCCGGTCGAGCCGACCCATTCGCGCTACAACTATACTACTAATATATCTGCAGCATGGCTCTACCACGTTATATCATATACCTGCTGAAAAGATAAGGGATATGTTGAGAATACCTAGATGCCCACCATGTTGTGGCCTCGTTGGTGAGCGAACGGCAGGTGCTATAATTCTAGTAATAATAACACTTCCTATTTTATTACTTGTGTTCTTTAGTTTCGGCACACTTGGATAGTAGGCATGGTAACGCAGAAGCTAAGCGTACGCCGTAAATTTCACTGTACGCGATCAACTAGAGTTCGATCTCCACCGAAACGTATGAAAAAACTATTAATTGCAATTTTACGTGCTGTTTTACTTCATGCTCGGCGGTGATAAAAAATATCTTGGGGGAAAATACCTGCATGTCTAAGGAATAAGTTATTTATGGAAACGTTAAGTTCACCAGCACTTACTGGAGGAACGCGGAGGATAAATTGCTCCATTACCGTCCCAAAAATGAAAGGCAAAAGCCAGCCGTGGGATGTATATGGGCTAGAACTTTCATGGCATGTGTTTTGTAGAAAAACTTGCTGAAGTATATCCCACTTACATTTTAATTTATAAAAAAGTTAAAGATTTTTTTACCTTTCTTTCCCCATCTTCTGCTTTATCATTGCCCGTTACGGGATGCATTGGGCTTGACGTTTTGTAATTAATAAATCGTTAATGTTTCGCCTCGTCACTTCATGATTGTTTTTATTTTTATGATAAACTTCTGGCTTTTCTAGTGACGAGTTCAATGTCAACAGGAATAGTTTTTCTACCGATTTCAAAAAGGAGGAGGTATTCAATTCGACTATAGGCTTTTTATAACCTGATAACTTTTTTCTGGGTGAACTGTTTTCGATTATTCTTTTTTTATTAGAAAGCTGGTGGCTTCTCGTGTGGTTCCATATAAATTTGATCAAGGTCTAACCAATAGTTTTTGAGTTATTCTTAATAATTTATATTATTGAATTAATTTTGTAGATTTTGTTTTCTAATTTTTAACTTAATTTCTTTGCATATTTTGTAAACATGTAATTAGTACTTACACAAAACCTTATACTACCCGGACGATTACGAGACTTTGTAAGGTTAATAAGACAAAACATTTTCTAGACGAAGTTAATTACTTAAATATAGAATTTTAGTCAAACATTGGCCAAACATCAGCCCAACCGTCCGTTAGACATGGTTCTGTCCCATGTTACAAATGATTTGCCACAACCGGGGACTGGTAATTTCAGTAGGTACCAGATTTTGCCACCTTTGAAATTGTTATAAATTAATTTGCTTAATTCCTAAAGAAAGAAAATGATGTGCCCTGTCCAGTTTTAAGGGGAACTCCCACCCTCCCTCAATCGCGCACACTATACCCGTCGCCGTCAATCCCAGCACTACTATCCCCAGCACCACCACACTAGGCACGACACACCACTCTCGAAAATACGACACGTGTTTCGCCTCTACACGAGGCATCCTCACGTGAAGTAGACTCTGCGGAGGCTGACCTTTGAAGTTGTTGGTCTAAGCGTTCATCATTAATTAATTAATTCATTCATTACAGCCCATCAAAGTGCTCTGCTAAACATGGGTCTATCATAGATTATCACATTAACGGGATATTTGCTATAGTTGCCACGCTTGGCAACTGTCATATCGCTCCGTCAAACGAAGTTTTATTTTCTAGTTGTTATTAGTCGCTCTCACTTTTTACGGCACCAACGGGATGATATGTCATTTTTTAGCAATTATATCTTTCTGGTGTTCGCCATAGTCAGCTCCGGTGGTCGCGTCGCCACTACACGGCCAACGTCACCAACACATGGCGTATCTATTATATAAAATACTAGCTGCACCTCGGGACTTCGCTCGCGTGTACTTTGGTTTTAATTTTTTTTTTTACGCGGAACCCTAAATCTTATAAAAGTAGCCTAAGTTACTCCTTATAACATTAGCTATCTGCCAGTGAAAGTCCCGTCAATATCGGTCCAACCGTTTCGGAGCCGGAAGAAACAGACAGACAGACGGACAGACAGACAAAAATTTTAAAAATTGTGTTTTTGTTATAAGTACCTGGTTGATGGTTTGGGCACGTTGAGCGAATGAGTGAAGACCGAATGGTGAAGAAAATATATAGCGCGAAAGTTAATATTAAAAGGTGTCGTGGTAGACCGAGACTAACTTTCGAAGACCATGTGAGCAAACTGCTCGAAGAGGGGAGGGTCAAGAGTACTCGGATACCTAGACGTGCATGTATGAAGAAGACAATGAATCTGAAAGAAGCGAAAGAGGTATGTAAGGATGGTGACACTTGGCGATCTGTTCTCTCTGGCTACCCCGTCAGGGACGCACAAGCGTGAAGATAAGTTAAGTTAAGTTAAGTTATAAGTACCGTATACACTTTAATATGCATTAAGTAAGAAGCTGTTATTTTGACATTACAAACAGACACTTCAATTTTATTTATTTGTATAGATATAGATATAGATTATTATAATATAGATGTATAGAAAATTATTTCAAACAAACGAGCACACAGTCCACCTGGAAGTAAGTGCATACTGTTGCCCATAGACACCTACATCTATCCTCGATTAAGAAACAAAATGCAGACGTGTTGTCATTCTTGAGGACTAGGATGGACTGCATTAACTACCAGCCTAAAATAGCAGCTTAATGCTACTGTGTTTCCTATGGCGATTGTAGAGAACTGGAGACCCTTTTTACTGGAAACGAGGTATTCCATCTTAGTCCTCAGGGGTAACAACAACATAAATGCCTCGGGTGAGTGTCTAGTCTTCAATCGTTTAATTTTAACTTTTTAATTCTACAGAGAGGTTGTAAATTAAAAATGTTTATTGGTTATACTAACAATGCCGATTTCTTCGGCGGATAAGCAGCGGTTGGGTGCGCAATTCCCCGGTCGCTGCATAAAGGTGTCAACATTTAGGTAAGTCTATGTTGATCAATCTGTAACATTGAGGGCTGTTACTCGACTCCCTATTCTATTTAGGGAGGAGTTCTCTTGGTAGAGGTCGCCCGTCCGAGGGGCGGGCGTGTAGTGGCGCAAAATTGTTCAGGTGTGGGTGTGGTCCGTTGTCGGCGCGGTTGAACATACCGCGCGACAACCGGACCACAAACTCTTCGATAGTCTGACTGGTAGAGAATGCCTCAAGGTATTAAGTCCGCCCTTTGTATTCTTTTGTTTTAAGGAATGCAATAAAGAATAAATAATAATAATAATAATAATAGTCTCCATTTTGAGATTGGCCGCTATGACGTCGTTCCGGACGTAGCGAACTGTACCGACGATGGTTCGTAAGGTTAAATTCTGCTGGGCCTGCAGCCGCTGCCTCTATCTGTTGCTCAAGAGCGCGTACCAGGCCGGAGCTGCGTAAGGGCCCAAGAAGACAAAATTTAAAAATGGTGCGATATTTTAAAACCGATTTAGATTATTGTCAACCTTAAGATCAATATTAATATATATCATATATCAATATAATTACCTTTATATTTGTCTTTTTTGGTTCAGAAATATTTCAGAAGTAAAGGGCATATTATCGGACAAGGTCTAGGCACCATAAGTAAGTCGCTAGAGCATTGTTTGTTAGCTCGCAGGTTGCCTGATTTGTAGAAAAAAATGTCTAATTGTCGCCTTAAAATAAAACAGTAAATACAATCCAATTTCCCCTACGCACCCCTACTAACAACGCGTGAATCCATAATAAGTGCCTTAATTAAAATCATCTCGAAAACGACACACAAACAAAGATTGCTCCATCACGTGATCGTTAATAAGCAATCTGACGCGTCGGAATAATTAACGTAATAATCAGTTAAGTGATAGTAATGACATGCGGGCGACCGTCCTACGTCTATATTCAACGATGTTTGCTTTTTTATTCAACGTGCATTCACCCTTTTGTTTCACGAGGCTACAGTTTCATTTCTATTACTTTGTTGATTGAAGAATATGCAACAAGTTCGCTTTCGTCGAACAGACGGCAAGTTGTCAACGAGTGGTTTTTAAGCCGCAATAGGACAGTTTGCTACTATGGTGATTCGAGATTACGGTCTTGAGGAGCAATGTATTTATGAACGAAATATCAAAGTCAAAAACACTACACATTGAATACAACTATTTTTATGGATTTTGACGCGTTTAATATATGTAGGACAAATAAAAACCCACGTAAAAGAATATACAGCTGACGTGAAATCTGTGTGTAACGTGAAAATGGAAGGGTTGGGGTGAGGAGGCTTGGTTATGAAAGGATATTGGGAACGTTTGGTGATGAAAGTATAAATGAGAATGGTGAAAGCCTTCTCGCCGTATGCGTGGAAAAGAGTCTTTTTGTGACGAACACTTTCTTTCGTCATAAGAAGATTCACACGTATACATGGGAAAGAGGTGATGATAGAAGTATGATAGATTTCATAATTGTTGATGAAAGAATGAGGAGCGCAGTGGTAGATACAAGGGTTTACCGGGGCTCTAACGTAGGGACGGATCATTACTTGGTCTTATGCCGAATTAATGGTCTTTTCAGACGTTGGAGGCATCGGACATCTGTGTCTACCACTGCTTTACAGCGTATAAGAACAGAGAGGTTACAAGATGAAGGTGTGAGAGAGAAGTTCAAATACAGATTGAGAGAAAATATAAGTGGTATGGCTGAATTGTGTATGAATGATTTAGACTTGGAGACTGTGTGGTATAATGTCAAGAAAGGTTTAGTGGATGCAGCTACCGAAGTATGTGGTGTAAGTAAGAGAACGAATGAAAGGAAAATTAACACGTTATGGTGGGATGATGAGGTACGGATGGAAGTTGAAGCAAAGAAGAAAGCATGGCTAGATTTACTAGCAACCAAGGCTAGTAATTCTAGCAGTATGAATGATGATATTGAAAGGAAAAAGGCAGTCTTTAGACACCTAAATAAGAGAGTAAAAGAAGTAGTTGAAAGGAAAAAGCAAGAAAGAACGGATATGAATGATAGAAGAATATCGGATAACTTCCAGGCAAACATTAAAATGTTCTGGAAACTCGTAAGAACTACCAGGGGACATTCAAAACAGCCTAGAATGAATGCTATACAAGACCAGAATGGCTGTATTCTGAATGACGAAGTTTTGAGTTTAAGGAGATGGAAGGAATACTTTGAAAGCGTGTTTATGAGTGATGAGACGTTTGAATTAAATGAAATAGAAATTCCGGAAGAAGAGGAAATAGATAGAGATATAAGTATAGATGAAATAATGAAAGCAATGAAAAGTATGAAAGCAGGTAAGGCAGCCGGTTATGATAGAGTATCTCTCGAAATGCTAAAGGCTGGAGAAGGAGTGGTGGCAGACCTGCTGTGCACCTTGTTTAATTTATGTTGGGAACTTAAGCGGGTACCGGGAGACTGGTGCAAAGCCGTGATAGTCCCAATATATAAGGGAAAAGGATCACAGCAGGACTGTAAAAACTACCGTGGTATCAGCCTTCTTAGCATTGTGGGAAAACTGTATGCTAAGGTACTAATTGAAAGAGTTATGAAAGAAACTGATGGAAAAATTTGGGATGTGCAAGCGGGATTTAGAAAGGGAATGGGATGTACGGATCAGGTCTTTTCCATGCGCATGATCGCGGAGAAGTTTTTGGCCAAAAACCAAAAAGTTTTTTGTGCGTTCATGGACTTGGAGAAGGCTTATGACAGAGTGGACAGGGATGTGTTATGGCAAACACTGAACTCATTTGCGTTGAGCGCTGGCTTGATACAGGCATTGAAGTCTCTATATAGGGACTCTAGTGCTTGTGTCAGGATCAACGGGGCCTACTCGGACTGGTTTGGCATCCATAAAGGTGTCAGACAGGGCTGTGTGGCTTCCCCGTGGCTGTTCAACCTATTTATGGACAGTTGTTTGGAAAATTTGAAAGCAGAAGAATGCGGGTTAAGAATGGGTGAGTTAACCATCAAATGCCTTTTGTACGCCGATGATCAAGTCATACTTGCGTCGTCGGCAGCCGAGTTGCAAATGATGGTTACATTAATGAACAGGACATTAAAAGAAAAGGGAATGAAAGTGAACGCAAGTAAGACGAAAGTTATGGTTTTTGAAAGAGAAGAAAGTAAAACGATATGTGAAATAAGAATAGAAGGGGAGTTGGTAGAGCAAGTAGATGAGTTTGTGTATTTGGGGTGTGTGTTTAGCAGGGATGGTAGATATGATCAGGATATAGAACGACGAGTGAATGCAGGAAATAGATTGAATGGGGCTCTACACTCTATTGTGAAAAGTCAGAATGTGTCCAAAAAGGCACGTTTGGCAATTCACAATGCTGTGTTAGTGCCTACTTTAATGTATGGTAGTGAAAGTTGGGTATGGCAGAAGAAGCACGAGAGTAGAATAAATGCTGTAGAAATGCGGTCATTACGTAGTATGCTAGGGCTGAATCTGAATGACAGGGTGAGAAATAGTGTGATAAGAGAAATGTGTGGTTTGCAAGATGATGTTGTGACTAGGATTAAGAAAGGAATGCTTCGGTGGTTTGGTCATGTAGAAAGAATGAATGAGGAAAGAGTGACAAAGCAAATTTATGTTACAGAGGTGAATGGCAGAGTCGGGAAGGGTCGCCCTAGGCGAAAGTTTATCGACCAAATAGGCGATATATTGAAAATGGGCCAAATTAAGAGTACCTTTAACCGACGAGCGTGTATGCGTAGGTATATGGATGTGGAGGAAGCGAGAGAGGTGTGTCAGGATCGTGCCAAATGGAATTCCATAGTCTCTGCCTACCCCTCTGGGTGACAGGCGTGAGTGTTTATGTATGTATGTATGTATGTGAAATCTGTGATCATAGGATATACCTAAGGGTCACCGCAATTACATCACATTTGATAGACCACAAATTCTCGCGAAAGAACGAGGGTTCTATTCCTTTCAAAGATGATACATTAGGGTATTTAAATAGAAACAGAAACAGAAACAGAAACTTTTTTATTCAATATAGATTATAAATAATGCTAATTGAAAGTAACTCTTTTGTATAATTACCACTGGTTCGAAAAAAAAACCTCTGTCCTGGGAAGAACCAGCAAGAAACCCAGCGGGACTTCTTTTTTAAAATAACAGCTTACAATCATGTATGTTACACAAATTAACAACACAACAAATTAGAAATAGCTTGGTAGCGATCACCTCATTTCCAGGGGTTATTATCATCTATAAATTCTTTAATACTATAATTACCCCTTTTTATACAAACATAGTTTAATAAAGTTTTTGAACTTTGAGCAGGTCAAATTTTGTATATTTTCTGGAATTTTGTTGTAAAAGCGTATACATCGCCGCAAGAATGAAATACTGACTCGATGGAGTCGAGTAACTGGTACTACTAGCTTGTGTCTGTTCCTAGTATTTACAGAATGAATATCACTTATTTTTGTAAAACTACTTTTATTTTTGTGTACGTACATTACATTTTCATAAATGTATTGAGAGGCCAAAGTTAATATATTAATTTCCTTAAATTTTTGTCGCAGCGACTCTTTAGGCTTTAAATCATAAATTGCTCTTATGGCCCTCTTCTGTAAAACAAATATAATCTCAGTGTCAGCTGCGTGTCCCCATAGCAAAATACCATACGACATTATGCTATGGAAATAGCTAAAGTAAACCAGTCTAGCTGTTTCAACACTAGTTAGACTTCTAATCTTTTTTACGGCATATGCTGCAGAACTAAGTCTGCTTGCTAGTTTTGATATATGGGGGCTCCATTGAAGCTTCGCGTCTAGTGTGATTCCAAGAAAAATGGTGGTATCTACAAGACTTAGTTTCTCCCCATTTAAAATTTCATCTCCATTCGGGTAGTTAAAGAATACAGACATGTTTTATTTTCTTCGTGAAGTAATAAATAATACAGTGGTAAAGTTTTGATAAAACGTCAAATTTTTTGCATAAACATACAGTTAACTAAGTGAACTAACTTATAGTGTAAATGACTTACTTCAAGCTATAAAGTATTCGAAGTTATCAGACAAATTAATTTCGAAATTAAGCCAAAAAAACGTTTGCTGTATACATCGCTTCGAGTTACCGCGTTGCGCTGCTGTGTGTGAGTCATAAAATATCATATTGCTTTGTGCAGCGTATGTATAATCCTATTTCATTAGGATTACCTTTAACAATCCTAATGAAATGGTAAAAAGATTTTATGAACTGCTAAACTATGTAATTGAAAAGCATATTCCTATGACTAAATCCGTCCATGATTCTTATCCTGTGTGGTACTCTTCTCCTTTAATCAATCTTTTAAGACAAAAATATAGATACCATAAAAAAATTAAAAAATATAAAAATGCACTAGATCAAATAGAATTTGAATATTTAAGAGAAAACTGTAATAAGCTGATGAAGGAGTGCTATAATAAATACATAAATGCAATAGAAACAGATATTAAAACCAACCCGAAACAGTTTTGGACACACATAAAAAATCTACGAAAGAACTGCTCATCATATCCTAATACCATGACCTTTAAGCATGATAAATCATCAGATACAAAGCTAATAGCGGACATGTTTGCATCTCATTTTTCTTTAATATATGAAAGAGATATTAACGACAACAATTCAATTAAAGTCAAATAAATAGTAGTTAATCAAGTGCAAATAGCACAGGATTAATTGCTAATTCCTTTGATGTTATCGGGGAAATTCAATTTAGACCAGAGGATGTTAAAAATAAACTGAAAAAGCAGGATATCACAAAGGGGGCAGGCCCAGATAATATACATCCACTATTTTTAATAAACTGTGCAGATGCGTTGACTTTTCCACTAACTTTTCTATACAATCGATCTCTCAAAATGGGCATATTCCCCGATGAATGGAAAGTAGCTAGAGTAGTACCTATATTTAAGAATGGAGCAAAAGACGTAGTAGTTAACTACCGTCCCATATCTATCTTGTCAGCAGTATCAAAAGTATTTGAGTCATTAGTTCACTCTGCAATCTATCGGCATACTCAAAGATACATTATCGAAAATCAGCATGGTTTTATGTCAAGAAAGTCAACCAACACTAACCTTATTCTCTTCACTTCTGATTTGAAAGAAAAAGTAGATCAAGGCTTACAAGTAGACGCCATCTATACAGATTTTTCGAAAGCCTTTGACAAAGTGAACCACAACATCTTGATTCATAACTTATATTTATTTGGGATTACAGATAACCTACTGGAATGGTGTAAATCTTACCTTTTAAATCGCTTTTCCAGGATAGTAATTGATGGTGAACAATCGAGGCTGTTTAAAGCATTTTCGGGAGTACCCCAGGGCTCAATTTTAGGACCGTTGTTCTTTAACATCTTTGTCAATGACATAACACGTGTGATTAACCACAGCGATGTATATCTCTTTGCTGATGACCTTAAAATCACGAAAACGGTATCAACCGCTTCAGATGCCCAACATCTCCAGGAAGACATTTATAATCTTCAGGTATGGTGTAACAATAATAAAATGTTCCTAAGTGCTGCGAAATGCTGTCACAATAAGTACAGCAGAAAACGTAATAAATTTCAGTCAAAATACACAATAGCAGGCACTAAGTTGGAAGAAGTGACTACTATTCGAGACCTTGGTGTCATAATGGATAGCAATTTGAAGTTTTCGGACCATATCGACAAGATAGTGAGGGAAGCAAATAGTTCACTAGGCTTTATATTGAGAAACTCAAGGGATTTTAAAAAACCAGCAACTGTCATTCAGCTTTACAACAGTTTTGTAAGGAGAAAGCTCGAGTATTGCAGCACAGTATGGTGCCCTACTTATAAAACTCACATAGACAGGATCGAAAAAGTTCAGAAGAAAGTAATTCGTAGCTTAACGTACCGTTTTGGTATTCCAAGAAATATCAAAACCTATAGTGAAAAAATTAAGCATTTTCAACTAGAGCCCCTTGACTTACGCCGAAATCAGTTAGACATGTCACTCCTACATAAAATTGTAAATAATCACATAGACTGTGCCCCTTTATTGTCCAAATTTCAATTTAACGTACCATCCAGAATACCAAGATATCCATGCAGTCTTTTTAAGAACAAATTTTGTAGGACAAACTTGGGTTGTGACTCCCCAGTGATCCGTATATCTCGTCTGTACAACAAACTCACCAAAAATATACCCGACCTTGACATTTACTATGATACTCTCACTCAATTCATGACCAAACTTAAGCATGTTGATGTACGTTAAACTGCAGTTGTACAAATCAGCTTTTATTTATTTTCTTTTTGTTTTTAATTAACATAATTTTATTAAATTTGTTATACTTTTTGTAACACAACGCATGCTGTGATTGCCTATAATTGTAAGAGCAGTTGATCATGTAAAATTTATATTACTGTTATGTCACCAAACATTTATTGCTGTTTCTTATGTTGGCAATCCAAATAAATAAAAAAAAATTACATTAGTATTTAATTGTTTGACATTTGGAGTCATAAATTTCATACATTTCGTTTTAGTGCCATTTAAATGCAAATTACTAACATTGAACCAATTTACTAATTTAGATATAGCATTATTTACTTCGTCATATTTTAGCAATTGTCGACTTAATTTGAAAATTAAAGAAGTGTCATCTGCAAATAATGCTATATCATGGTTATCTCCTACTATGTAAGGTAAGTCATTAATGTATACAAGAAACAGAAAGGGGACGAGAATTGAGCCTTGAGGCACGCCCATCTGTACCATCGACCCGGAAGAACTCATACTGTTAATGACAACTTTTTGCGTTCTCTTACTTAAATATGAAATAATTAATTTAAGAGCATCACTTCTTACACCGTAGTGTTGAAGTCTCCTGATTAATGTTTTATGGTGAACACAATCGAAGGCTTTGGATAGGTCACAAAATATACCCAAAGCATCCTGTGAATTCTCCCATGCATTAAATATATATTTATTCAGCTCAACACCGACATCAGTTGTCGAGCGACCCCTTGTGAAACCAAATTGATCTTTATGAATTAAATTATTTATATTAAAGAAATTTAACATTTGATCAAGAATAATTTTTTCAAAAATCTTACTAAGTGTTGGTAGTACAGAAATAGGTCTAAAATTGGCGGGGTCTAATGTACTACCAGATTTAAATAAAGGTATTACTTTACTATACTTCATTAAATCAGGAAACACACCAGATTCGATACTATTATTAAAAATAATAGCTAAATGAGGCGCGATTGTATCTATTATAGACGCAATAACTTTAACGGAAATCCCCCACAGATCCGCAGTTTTCTTAACATCAATAGTTTTAAAATATTTTACAATATCTTTTGATGATACTTTATGAAATGTAAAATTCTTTGTACACGCATTTACATTTTGTTTAAGTAATGATTCGGCGACCGCAGGAGAAGAATTCAGTGACTTAGTGGTTAATATCGGAATATCAGTAAAATATTTCTCAAAAACCATTGCAACGTCATGATCTGATTCGATTAATTTGTTATTAACACTTAACTGGTAGTTTGAATTGCGAGAGTTGATCTTACCAGTTTCGCTGTTAATTATACTCCATGTCATTTTAATTTTATTAGAAGCCGTCTTAATTTTGTTGCTCAAATGCAAAGACTTGACTGTGGAGCACACTCTTTTAAATATTTTTGAATATTTTTACATATTCCCTAAATTCGACGCTATGATTATATGACCTTTCATGGTAAAGATCATATAACCTATGTCTGCTCTTATGGACTCCTACTGTCGCCCATTCATTAAATGACTTCCGACTGTTCAAGGAGAATGTTTTAGAAGTAAAAGTATTATTAAATTCATTGCAAATAAGCTTAAATAATGTTCCATACAAAAAATTTGGATAATTTTGGTATGTAAGTGATGGAAGTTTTTTCACTATGTTACTTCTAAATTTCTCCAAGCGACGTGCATTTACTGGAAGAAATACAACTTTCTTATCTACTTGCTTTTTGTGAACATATGGTAACGAAACTACTTGTCCACAGTGATCAGAACTTAGTTTTTGAATTATACATTTATGCAACGGCTTCACATTTGTAAAAATGTTATCTATACATGTTGCACTAGATTGAGCAATACGCGTTGGCTCTAAAAATAAATTAAAAAGACCATATGATTTAAACAATGATCTAAATTTAATATTGATTGAGGAAGCTTCTAGGAGATTGATGTTAAAGTCTCCACATATTACAACAGATTTATTCTCTTTATTAAGCTTCGGAAAAACTTCCTCCATAATTTTTTCAAAAGTATCGTATATAGAATATGGGGGTCTGTAGACGCTCACAACAATGAGGTGCTCAAACTCAACACATGCCATTTTAACAGTTCGCTCAACAGAGAGGCTCACAATATCTTTACGTTCTTTACATGATAATAATTTACTAGCTAATATTAAGGAGCCACCAGCCAACAATGTCAAGTTTAAATTATTATTACATGAAAAGTTATTCATTAATAAATTTAAATCATATCTTATTTTATTTTCCTGCGGCCAACCCTGTATGTAAGGCAATGTAAACAAGATAATTTTATGTACATTTAAATTATTTAGATTATCAATATATTTTAATAATTGATTTTTGTTTACATTGCCTCTTCTTCCAACAAGAATTATTAATGTGCTATTAGGGCAAAATTTACGAGCTAAAACTTTATTCATTATATGACTAAAGGATGCTCCTGGCATGCAATAATTACTGATGATATGTCCTTCTAAACAGTTATTTAACATCATGCCCAAATTTTTGCATATGTCATCACAATACATAATAACTTTATTTTTTTTTAATATTTACATTGCTTTTTAAGTTTATATCCTTTGTCATGGCACTGTCATAGAGTGTAGGTGAAAATAATGAGTCCTTACTGTTTACTTTGTTATTTACACATATTGTCCCTGATGAACCTGGTATGGAGCGCTGATACTCACTCTGATGTTTTATTAAGGAGTCAAAGCGCTCCTCATTATATTTACATGATTTCACCAGATCATTCATGGCCAATATGTGTTCTTTTATCTCTACTTGAGCAGATGCATATTTATTTGATACAATTTGTAGGGAGTTTTTAAGGGATAAAATTGTTGAATTTAGACACTCTAAAAAAATATGAATCACTGTTATGAGACTGATATCTCACAACAGTGATTCATATTTTCCACCTCAATTGAATATATTTTAAGTTTATTAATTAATTGTTGCTTTTATTTGCATACATTTATATAATTTTAACATTAATTTTAGTTTTAATGAATTTTTGCATTTTTCTAATATATTTATTAATTTTTATATATTTCTTTAATTTTCTTCTACTGCTGGTAGTCCTTGATGCTGTTCTTGATGTGACATAATCATCACCAGTCAAATCAATTGTTGTGGAGGGTTGCAATGCTTTAGAAGATTCACATTCTATGAGCTCGTTGAACAGACTTTGAGTTTGGAACGCTTTCATGTTGTCTATGTAATGTTTTAATTGCACAATCTGCTCATTAGCCTTACTTAACTGTAACTGCAATGCAGCAATTAATCTGAGGGATTCCTCATATTCCTTGCTGCATTGGTCAAACTCATCGACTGTTCTCTGAAGTTGATCCCTTTCTTTTGAAACAAATGTATATTCTGTATGCAACTTAACCATATCACTTTTTAGCTCAGTATTTTAGCTATTATATTTATTATTTCCTTTTAATTGTCATCCCTTTCTTTACATAACAGTTCACACAAATTAAAATAATACCCTAATTTCAATAGAAAGGGAAGCCGGGTAACTACCAAATGCTTGGGATCCTGTAATTAAAACTAAGCCCAAGCATACCATTCTAAGACTTCAAGATATAGTAATCTAACCACCAAAATTAATTATTAAAAAGCTGAAGATACTCTGAGGTAACTCTAACCTCGGAACATCAAACATCCCAGTCCTCCCGTGACCATAGGTGCTGCAAAACACCCGAAACGTCTGAAATTAGAAATATATACAAAATAAACGCAATAAAATCTGTAAAAATAGTTTTTTTTTATCTAATGTCCATATAAAAAAATCACATCCATTAGAAGAAGCGGCGCTGAGCTGGTGTCACGTTGATGAGCTGACAACGACCTTACACGAACGGAATATAATAAATCGTCAATCAGGTCTTTCCGATATAATACGAAGAGAATACATTCGTTTAAAACTCTCGTATCATACAACCATATCGTGAAATCAATCGTTAAAAAGTATATTGTGAATGGTACATACAGCCAAGTGCAAACAAATTGCAACAAATATCATTCGAGAAATACACTTGCCTCTAGAGCGAGAGTAGCTTAATAATTAAGTTAATTGCGCGTTCCGGGTTTTAATTACGTGGAAGAGTCACGATGCACTATAGTGGGGGTTTGACCCGGGAAACTTTCACGCACTCACAAAATACTAAAGCAAAATAGCAACATAATATATTTCGTACGAGTCTATTGAGTTTCGAGAACCGAAGACCCTTTGTACTGGAAACAAGGTATTCTATTTTAATCCTCAGAGAATAGATGTAGGTATCTATGGGCATTCACTTAGATATCATCAGGTGGACTGTGTGCTTATTTGACTCTCTTCGTTCTATAAAAAAGACTGACATAATTCGTACAAGCATATTCGGCTTAGTAATAGTAATAGTGGGACAGCTAGTGTTATTTTTACCAAAATAAAAGTGCGAGTAGGATTCATGCTAGAGTTCCGTATAAACTTTATTATGTTTGCAGATATTCATACATCCCGTGAATTATTAGTAAGGTAAGCAACGAACAACGCTCTAACGAAAAGGTTAGTAGGATTTAAGGATAAACTTAACTTTTCAGTTGAAAAAATGTTCTCCCATACATCGGTCTATATTACGGTTGATGTAACTAAACATGTAAGTTTGTAATAGAAAAATAAATATATATTGGTAAATCCAATTGGGCATACCTTAAGCGCATTAAAAAAATTACGTATAACATGATTATACGGAATTTTTAAAGTAGTTTAAATACATTTCGACATCACTATCGGCTTCAACACCCTCGAAAACCATGAAAATGACACCCATGATGAAAAAATTGATACCTATTGCAGCCGCCATCTTGGATTTACATTTCGACAACCCTATCGGATTCAACTCTCTCGAAAACCATGAAAATGACACCCATGATTAAAAATTGATACCTATTGCAGCCGCCATCTTGGATTTCCATTTCGACAGCACTATCGGCTTCAACACTCTCGAAAACCATGAAAATGACACCCAAGATGAAAAAATTGGTACCTACTTCAGCTGCCATCTTGGATTTACATTTCGACAGCACTATCGGCTTCAACACCCTCGAAACTCATGAAAATGACACCCATGATGAAAAAATTAATACCCATTGCAGCCGCTACCTTGAATTTACATTTCGACAACCCTTTCGGCTTCAATTCTCTCAAAAACCATGAATATGACACCCATGATGAAAAAATTGATACCTATTGCAGCCGCCATCTTGGATTTACATTTCGACAGCACTATCGGCTTCAACACCCTCGAAAACCATGAAAATGACACCCATGATGAAAAAATTGATACCTAATTCAGCCGCCATCTTGGATTTACATTTCGACAGCACTATCAGCTTCAACACCCTCGAAAACCATGAAAATGACACCCATGATGAAAAAATTGATACCTAATTCAGCCGCCATCTTGGATTTACATTTCAACAGCACTATCGGCTTCAACTCTCTCGAAAACCATGAAAATGACACCCATGATGAAAAAATTGATACCTAATTCAGCTGCCATCTTGGATTTACATTTCGACAGCACTATCAGCTTCAACACCCTCGAAAACCATGAAAATGACACTCATGATGAAAAAATTTATACCTATTGCAGCCACCACCTTAGATTTACATTTCGACAGCACTATCGGCTTCAGCACCCTCCAAAACCATAAAAATGACACCCATGATGAAAAAAAAATATACTACTTACTTTTAGTACGTACTACTATTATTTATTCTGTGCTTTTAAATATTGTAATAAAAAAATCTCTTATTATTATTATAATTAAGTATTTAAGAAATTTGGTTATTCGAATATTGTGTATTTGTACAGCGATCTTTTTGAGCCGCTGCAAACAACCGAAACAATGTCCACTCACGAAGGCGACAGAAGCCAAATCAGTGGCATAACAGTCCATACTATAATTTTTCTTAGAGGTATTATTATGTCATGACAGTTTGTCCATGTTGCAGTAGATGTCGCCTTTTTAAATTTAGCCATGCTAGGCCAATTAAGAATCAAACAAATTAATGAATAGTTTAAAATACAATCGAACCTTGCTAACTTACTATTTTGTTACAAAACAAATTTGTTATTAAATTTTTAGTATAATTTATTTATTTTACATTATTCCCTATATATAATGTACTCTGTGAGCCAAACTAAACTACTCATTACTAGGAGTTTTGGCGGGAACTTGATCGGCGGCGGTTTGCTGCTCCTGTATTATAGTTCAAATAATAGTTTGAAGTGGATTTTGATATGTAAAAGTGGTGCGATTTTATGTATTAACTGTCTACGCATGTGAACTATTAGTGGAAACGGTGAAACAAGTGCTCTGATGGTGATGGATTCTCAAGATAAGCTGTTTGCATAGGCGCCTTTAGATACCATCGCCAACTGTCAGCTGCCTGCTGGCTCAAGTTGCCGTCAAAATCTCCCAAGGGCTGCACAATGTGACACATCAACATATTGTGAAGCAGTGAACTATGAATGATAATAATACATAAAGACAAGGCTTGAGGAAATTATAATAAACCGAATAAAAATACTCAAGACTTGGCCTAAAGGTCTAGATACCAGGCCATAAACTCCAAAAAAAAAACTCATTACTACTCTGTGGCTGTAGCTCCCCATTTACAGAAATAATTTATATATACGAGGCTACCAAATCAACGAAAATTTCGCCATTTTGGAGCCGGAAAAAATTAATTATAGCTAAACAAAACAAAATTACACTGCCATTTACATTCAGTGGATTCCCACATGATAGATGAAGAGATTAAAAAATAGATTGAGTTAAACAATTGATATTTTCAAAAGTTATTGTGTTACAAGCCACAGGGACATGAGAAATCCACACCATAAGCCACTAAAACCCTTTTTTTATTTAAAAATAGCAATTAATCGATTTACAAAAATTATTAATAAGTTCAACAATCATTGATCTTTCTAACAATGTGCTTTTTATATCACTTATATGTATAATAGGATTGCTAGATACGATTTTATTCGATAAAATGTTAGAATCTTAATTTTTAGGCGATAGTAGAACATACCTTGCGCTTTCGCTTAAGGTATGCAAAATGTGGCATACAAATTATATAAATGTCGCTTATTTTTAGATTTTTTCTTTCACTTGTGCCTCTCTCGAAAATCAATATATGTGACTTAAATGGCCGTATCTTTTGATTGCGTTGATTTCGAAGCTTGAATTTCCGTAAACCTAAAATGCCAAGGTACCGTAGACCTTAGTATTTCATTTTAATTACAACGTGATACCTTTACCTATTTCTGAAATGAAGGTAGTACTGACAAACGAACAGTCAGATGGAGAGACGGACAACAAAGTATTCGTTTTTTTCTTCGAAAGAGGTACTTAAGTATTAAGGGTTGTAAAAATTTAAGAACTATATATATTCTTAAATTTTTACAACCCTTTACAACCAAGTATTTACTGCTTTAATTAAAGTTAAAATTTCAACTTATACTAGCTATTATAACATAAAATTATACTTCATTAAATAGAACTTAAGCACGAGTGGAGTGGAGGGAACAGGGAACTAGAAACTAGTTAAACGCAACAAAATGCTTAAAATTATTTTATTCAATGTTTAACATTCGCGTATATATAAGAAATAATTATACCAACAGTATATATAACCTAAGTTTATGATACCAACCTAATATGATATTATACTTAGTGCTGAAATAGCCTTTTTTCCCCAATTTCTTTTATTTTTCTTGTATGTGGGATGAGTTGTTAACACAGACCATTTTTAGGATAGATCAGTATTAACATAGAATTATTACATGCGTAATAATTCTATGAGTATTAATATTGTAGAGCACTCTTACTAACTCATATTAAGCTTTAAGAAGTCATATTGTGCTGTGTTCAATATCTTAAACTTACATCTTACATACATCAAATACTAATACGCAATTACGTCCTTAACCGCATCTCCGGTCACTCATTCAGTTATACGTTCGTTCGGTCAACTAGTCAAAGAGCAACCGCCGGGAAAGTTGAGTCAACTCGGCTCTAGATCAACTAATTACATGTTATTCTCACTGATTAAAGCTCAGCTTGGGTCTAATGAGTGACTCACACGAATATCGGTTCTGTGGGACATTTACACCGCACGTTTTACATTATTTTATTATGAAGCATATTAGTTGATTGTATTTGCCGTTACAACGTTATCAAAATTATGAATTTGTGCAAAGTTCTGTCAGATTAGATATATTTGTACAGAAAAAATAGCATACATTAAATATACCTATGGTATTTTCCTACAAAATATAATATATTTTGTTTTTACTTAATGTTACCACCGCCACATACCACCGCCAAACATAGGATATTTGAAATAATGCCCACACTTTACAAGCGGGTTCGTAACCAACGCAGGTATTTTATTTTTAACACGCTTTTATCAGCTTGGTATGTATCTACGTAACGGAATTTTTGAATGCGATTTTCATCCCCTTCAAAACGTCGGATTGGTTTGAAACTTCGTACACTCATCAAGGACCAATGGCAATGCAATAATTTAAATAGTATGTCCCATTATCCTTGCCAGGATCCTCAGGATTTGTGGATAACTCATAAAACAACTACGATTTCTGCCAGTTCAATCTACTATAAGTCGCGTAAAAGAACTTCGGTCCAATAAAAAAACACGCTTTTGTAGTTAGCCGCACTTAAAAATAGAAAATAAATAATAGTGTAAAAAACTTAAAAAAAAACACGCTTTTGTAGATAACCGAACTAAAAAGTAGAAAATAATTTTCAATAATTTCAAATTAAGAAAATAGTGTTTAACATACAAAATTCATTTTATTGTAAAAAAAGCGGTAAAGCTTAAAAGCGGTGGTAAAATATTTTTGTCGATCGATAGATATTTGTAAAATTAGCGTCATCATAAAAATATGTGATAAAACACCCCACGCTTTTTTACAATTAAATTAATTTTTTATGTCAATCACTATTTTTTTATTTTAAACTTATTGAAAATTATTTAAAATAGCAGCTTAACGCTGCTGCGTTTCGTATGGTGAGTGTAGAGAACCGGAGACCCTTTTTACTGGAAAAGAGGCATTTCATCCTAGTCCTCACGGGTGACGACGCATCTGCATTTTGATTCTTTATTGAGGATAAATGTAGATGTCTATGGGTCACAGCAACCACTTACCATCAGGTGGATTATGTGCTCGTTTGTCACCCTATCCTATAAAAAAAAATATAATACATACACACACCTAATATACTGAATAGTCTGTAATTTTACTCTGGCGGGATATATTATTTTTGTGGACCATAATTATATGGGTAAATACTGCAGTATTCAAAAATTTAGTTCCAGAACAGTTAGGTTCAGCAAAATTAGTATAGAATAGAAATTAGTATCGATTTAAATTAGTTACCAAACCAAACCGATTTCTTTTACACTATAAGATTTAAAAATTTCTGGCATTAAGATTGTTAACAAATATCAAAAAAAGAGCTGTTTTTTTATTTAATTTGCACCAGTAACAAAGCCTGTATAAAAACGACACTATATTTACTTTTTATAGGAGAGGGGGGCAAACAAGCATGCAGCTCACCTGATGACAAGTGACTTCCGCCGCCCATGAACGACTGCAACACCAGGGGAATTGCAGATGCGTTGCCGGCCTTTTAAAAAGGAGTAGGCTCTTTTCTTGAAAGTCCCTAAGTCGTATCAGTCCGGAAAAATCGCTGGTGGTAAACTATTCAACAAGGAAGTTGTGCGAGGAAGAGAACATCTTCGACGGTAAGTGGAAGAAGCTGGCACTGGGGAGCCCCAGCCCAGAGATGGGAACAGTATTCCATGTGAGGCCGAACCTGCGCCTTGTAAAAGTTGCAGACGTTGTGCCGGCATGAAATACTGTCCCGCTCTGCTGAGCACGCCAAGCTTTTTAGAGGCCAATTTGGCCTTCTCTTCCAAGTGACCACGAAACTGCACGTCACTCGATATGTCGACGCCGAGGATTCCGATACTGGCTGAGGCAACAAATGCCTTGAACTACGATACTAGATACGACGAAGGGGTTCTTTTTAGCGGTAAACGCGCAAGCTTGTGTTTTCTGGTGATCCAGTTACACAATTTCTCGGAAAGCCCATAGGAAGGGAGCTTCGAAAGAAGCGCTTTGTGCCAAACCCGATCGAAGGCCTTGGCAATGTCCAAACTAACGGCCAACGCCTCCTCCTTGGACTCTACTGCCTCTGCCCATCTATTCTTTTTATTCTTTTTTTTTCTTTAAAAACCGTTACCTTCACACTAGGATTTTCTCCTGTGTTGTGGAGGCAGTTTACAAACATAAATTGCACAAGGACAAACATCCAGACCCGGAACAATTATTTGTAGGCCATACAAATACTTGTTCCGTGCGGGATTCGAACCCGCGGCCCCCAACGCAACAACTGATTGCTAAGCCACTGCGCCACGGAGCCGTCTATGAGTCAGATAGACCAGAATATCACCAGCTGATCGACCCCGACGAAAACCGTATTGGCGGTCACTAATCAGCTGGTGATCCTCAAGGTACCGCATGAGCTGGCAGTTAATAATGGATTCCATTATTTTAGAGAACAAGGAGGTGATGGCGATAGGCCTGTAGTTGGACGGGTCTGAGCGGTCGCCTTTTTTAGGGATCGGGTGGACAAAAGCTGTCTTCCGTGATTTCGGGACTATGCCTAGGGAGTAGGAGTACCGGAAAAGACGCGTTAGAACCGATGCTAACTCCGGAGCACACGTCCTCAGCACAATTGGGGGGATTCCGTCAGGCCCACTCAACTTGTGAATGTCCAGGGAGAGGAGTGCTTTGCGGACCTACCGTTGTGAGAACCGCACATCCAATTATATATTTAGAACAAAGCATTTATCAATAAATATTAAAAATAAATCAAACTAAAACTATTAAAAACAGTAAAGGCAAATTTATGTTTACTCTTTAAAAATTGCATTCGATAATAAACGGTCGTAAAGCCGAAAGCGCCCTCATAATCTGGCTTAGAAAACGTTCTCACAGCCGGCGCTCATCTTTCTCAATCAGCAAATCCATCGGGGGTATACGATTTTTATTGTTTTCAAACCAATTGCTACGGGCGTAAATAGTAAAGGAAGTTTTTTTCAACTAATTTCCTTCGAAAAAGCCACGATTGGATAATTAATTTTACAGCCACTTTATTAAAGTTAACGGTCTCTTCTAAAAATCGTAGTAAAGCGCCTTTTGTATAGCGTTAACTCGCTTTTATTTTTACTGTTGTCGTCCGGTTTTTTATAGCGAATAGATTGTGTTTTGTGGCTATTTTAGTTATATCCAGTCGTAAGGACCCGTAAACGTAATCAACTCGATAAATTAATGTCCTTTTCAGTCAATTTAAATCAAAAAAGTTATTATAGTTAATATTAAAAAGATTCTATCAAATTATATAATTTAAAGCGGAGCATTATATTGAGTGTATACTGTAGACATTATTCTAAAGTATTAACACAGAATAAATAATATTACCTAACTTATGGAAGTTAAAAAGTCGGATTATAGTTTTGTCAGTCTTTTTGTATCTTTCTGTTTAAGATTAAATCTAACTATCCGACTGACGGACTCTTATTTAATCTTTGTTATATCTTAAACTCAATCAAATCGAAGAAATACCTTTTGACGTTTTCATCATTCCGCAATAATTTTGTACAAGCGTACTCCCACGATTTAAAATAACCTTTTACATAAATCCCAATAATTATGAAGTAATATATGTATATTTCATTACAACATGTATAGTTCTTTAGCACTAACTTAAGTTCGAATCTTTAAAAAAAAGCAAAATATAAAAAAAATATACCAGATTCTACTTTTTTGCCTGATGTTGCTTCAATGATACGTCGCTGTGTACCTTACCGTGTTTGAATGATTAAAATTAATTGTTATGCGAAAGAAATCAAGTAATCGGTAAAAATATTCAAATAATCGAACCTTTAAATTTTTAAATTTATTATTTTTGTTTATTTACATTTTTATTTTTAAAATTGCTTAAATTATATGAATCATAAATAAAACATGTTTTTTTTATAATTCCTTACTTTGTCAGCGTAAATTTATGTAGGCAAAAAAATTCATATTCGATGCTGCGCTGAAAAAACACTACGTAATTCCAATCTCTCGCCATTTTGGGAGCTTACTGTGCGTAATTTTGTGATTTTCTGTTTGTCTTCATAGTTTGTGACTCAGCTATAACTTTTTGGACTGATTCTACTGTATCGTTGGCAAGTTATATACCTACTGAATTCTGACTAAGCAAGTGATCATAATGTCGAAAAGAGGACGTAGTTGTGGTAGTCGCACTTTAAACAGTCAGGCTCGTGTATTGGTGGTGAAATTAAATGAATATTTCGAACTTTAGTCACAAAACGGTGGTCACACAAGTGAGGGATCGTGTCGATGAAGCACTCGAAATTGGCAAACTCACCGTTGCGTTGCTTAGAATGAAAAGTATGGGCCTTAAAGAAACCAAAAAAAGAGATCAAACCAGTAACATGTATCGATCAATTCGACGCAGATGCTGTTAGAAACCATGTCTACGGCAATTTCACAAGGGGCTAATTTCTTGCTGTGGCGAAGTAACAAGAAAGCTTAGTAAATGCCGGCTTATACAATGGTAGTATAGTCATTGAGAACCATTATAAACCGCATGAGCTTCCGATACAAAAAAAAAATGATAAACGCAAAATAATTATTGAGAAGCATGTCATAATCTTGCAAAGAATAACATTTTGAAAAAGCAACTAATTCGGACAACGTCATATTCGTTGATGAAACGTGGTTAAATGTCAACCACACCGTGCCGCAGATTTGGACAGATGACACTCAGTGCCGGCCTGAGGCAAGTTTTAGGATGGAGCGAGACCCAATTATGGCGCCCCCCTTTCTTACCCCTAATATATACCAGTTGTACGTACACATGCAAGCATGAAACTGGGAACATCTCGACAACATCTTAAGTAAAATGAGTACCGTCGTGGCAGCAACGCAACACAAGCGGCACACAACATCAACGACGTTTACGGATCGAATACTACAAACTAACGCACCGCCTGTTATTAGTTTGCCCGCTTCCGTTCTGGAAATTTCGACCTGAAAAATTAACTCCGTGATCGTCCGAAAACTTTGGTCGAATTAAAGGACAATGACGAATTAAAAGCGATTCTGGAAGTTGATGATACTCAATGTACGGTGGAATTAGCAGCAGCTTTCCACGTTAGCATCAAAACAATATTGGTCCATTTGCGTCAAATTGGCAAGGTGAAAAAGCTTAACATATGGACGCCCAACGAACTTAATGATCGCCATCGCGAAGTACGCATCGAGACGTGCTTTGCGCTGCTTAACAGGCACACAAACGAAGGAATTATGAACCGCATTGTTATATGCAACGAAAAATGGATTCTGTTTGATAATAGTAAGTACTCAGCAAGTGGGTTGGATTCTGATTCAGCACCTAAATAATAGCGAACCACTTTTCTAGGGGTAAGTTTGTTGTGTCACTGTTGTGTCACTGTGGTCACTGTTTGTTGGTCTAGCGCCGGTGTGATTCATCACAGCTTCTTACCAAACAGGATGAGCAATACTTCAGATGTGTACTGTGAATAACTGAACACAATTATGGAGAAGCTCACACGTCTCCAACCAGCTTTGGTCAATCGCTCGTCCCCGCTGCTCCTGTACGGCAACGCGCGACTTCATACTGCACAACAGATGGTCTCTCCAAGTTACAAGAGCTGGGTTAGAAGTTCCCGTCATCCGCCGTACTCACCAGATCTTGCGCCTACAGACTTCTACTTTTTCCAGAATTTAAATAATTTTTTGGCGGGAATAAAATTCAATAACCGAGAGGCAGTACAAAATACCTTTCAAGAATTTATTGTCTCACACGTCCAGCTGATTTTTTCAAGAAGGGCATCAATAAAGTGCTACTGCATTAGCAAAGATGCATCGATTGCATGGGTGATTACTTTGATTAATAGAAATAAAAAATATAGAAAAATACTTACGTTAACTTATTTCATTAAAAATGGCAATTTCATAGGTAAAGACCTAATATTAGGTAACGTATCTTGCTAATTATTTAATACTAAGAGCTGAAGAACTGCTTTCGGGTAACCTTTATCGATATGTAAAAACTTTTTCAAACACATCCTTTCTCTTGAAATCTCCAATCTCGGTTAAGATCATGCGTTCATTATTCCTCCAACTTTGAGCATACTTTTTTAAAATTTTCATAGGTCTTATTCAAATCATACAGGAAACTCTCTATTCTATGCTATAAATGCCAAGTCGCATTAATTGTAAAAAGTCGTGTAAAGCATGTCTCTATTTATGTTTATGGCGGTGTCTAACATTGGATAGAAAACATTTGTCTGAATAACATTGCTTGATCCGGAATATATTTATATTTTTTTTCTTTATATATTTAGAGTCAAAAGTATCCGAATTTGCGATCTTTCAAACCTTTAAAAATTCATAACTCCGAAAATGTTAACTTTATCGTAAAAAGTCATGGGACTTTTTTATTTATATTTTATCAAAGAACACAAAAAGAAATTTGTCCAGTTTAAAAATAACAATTCCTTGCAATTGAAAAAAAAATAGGTTCAAACAATAAGTCACCGAGATGTCCCATGGCAACATGCATTTATATCAGCAGCAAGACAACTTAAAGAGAATCACATGAAAAAATTGAGGTGGAATAGTTTTGGTACTCATGCGCCGATTTCTCCTGGGCTATAAGAACATTTTCTTCTTTTTTCGTTCGCGGATTCTTTCAAACTCAGAGTTTATTTCAGCTTTTTTAGCTGTATCTTAGCTGCAATGACAGCCTTTGTTAATCCTTCGTCTCTAGGTATATTCTTTTTTGTGCATCAGTTTTGTAGCATCTGATAAATATATGCGCTATGCTTGCATGCATGTGCTGACAAGATTAACGTGGAATAAAACGTCGTACCAAATGACTAAAGACAGCAAAAACTTGAACATCTTAAAATTGGCTGCAAGTGATTTAGCTTCCAAACTAGCCACGGGATCAGTTGTGTCGACTCTTCTTCCAAGGAACTTTTTACTTCGGCGTAGGTACTGATACCGCAACGTTTGCAAGCTGTTGACTCTACTTTCGCATCTTGTTTGACACACCTTCTTTAAAGTTAAGCTCTTCATATGTTTAGAAACAACTTCCCATCTTTTTGTTGAGTTTGTAAAAAAAATACAAATAAGCGCTGAAGAATGCCACGCTCGTCTCAACAAATAAGGTCATACGCACATATATCAACTAGCCACATGTTCGAAACCAAAATAGTGAAAAGCGAGAAAATTTTCATCAATAAACTCAGACACATGAGCAAAGAAACGAAATAGAGAGTAAGCTTCTAAGGAGCGTGCAAAATTGTTACCTAAATAAGCTAAAAGATTGTATTTTTGTATTATGTACCTAGCTATGCTATTATAAAATTTTGACTAAGGCGCCTTCTGGGACTTGACGCCTGGAGCGGCCGCTCCATTCGCCCTATGGTAAGGCCGGCCCTGATGACACTGCAGCATCGGGATAGGTGAGCGCATCATAATATGCCATGCGATAAATACAAAGAAACTGATAAATTTAATGTTTTAACTTATTCGTTTCTAATTTATTCTGGTATTAATCGAAACAAAACTGCAAATGATTACAAAAACTAAAGAATTGAAATCGAATTTTCTTAAGAATCGAATATTGTACGTACCTTTTTTGTGTCGGCACGCCTAGTCCAATAAGTCTGACAGCTGTCAAAAGGTATTTCTTAGATTTGGTTGACTATAAACTTATTTAATCTGGTAGCTGGATGTATAATTTTATTTTATATTTGCCCTATTAGCATTTATTAATAAAAATAAATATAAACAAGGTTTAGCTAGCTACAACTAGGTGCAGTCGATTGCGGTTAAGTATATTCGATTAATACACGGCAATGCTACAAGAAAAAATAAATGTAGGTTTACCTGGGTTTACTTAGAATAGTCCATGCCTTTTTGGCAATGGAGATATGTATATTAAAGTTCGTGGCTTGCCACCGCAGCCGCACCTACTATCGCTAATGTTACTTGATAGGCCCTTTCGTTTTCTTAAAATGTTACTTGAACTTCTGGGTTCTGATTACTGAAACGATTTTGGAGTATAGAAAAACCCGCAGCATTCTAGTGGGTGGTGCGGACATCTCTTCTCTTTCCTTACAGTAGATTTCTTTAACCGCCGATCACATAGTAAATCAGCACGTAAAATTAGGTAAAAATTTCAATGATGCCGACAAAGATCAAATTGGTATTGGTCGTGTACTCATAAATACATATATGTAGATATAAGTTGTTGTTGAGCTACCACGATTTGACTTGTGTGTATTCGGCATTAAAATTAAAAAAAAATAGTAATCCTACTGTACTTTTTCAACAGTTGACCTGCCTCGCTGGTCTCATAATAAAAAATATTTGCAGGTTCCTTCAAGATAGTTTTCTGTACCACCGAGCACTATTACCAATATCATTAATATTACAGTCTGTCAAAAGTGCACTGCTGAACATAGGTCTCGCCTATAGATTGCCTCACAGGTTACTCCTTAGGCTACCATTGCAGTACTACAATCAGTAATGAAATAAATACATCTTGCGTATCAAATAATATGTCCTGCATAAACAACTCTTTTGTGAGCCATAAATGATGTCACCATGACTAATCCCGCGGACATAAATATTTCCACGTAATAAATTATATTTACATAAAAGTTCCATAAAAATAACTTCTCAACTCTATTAGTGTTAAATATTTATATAATATTTCTATAAAAGTAAACCATAGAACGCAAAAGTAAAAGCACAGAATAAATATTAGTATGAAACGTGATACATGCAAACCAATACATTCATGCCGCGCACTGTACTTAAGTCCCGCCGGTCTGTCCCCATGCTCATTTTGTTCCGTTTACTTCTCTTTTAATATACGATATAGTTTCTTTTTCAACTTCGCGTTTTCGAATTCCCATTAGAGCCGCTAATGAAGGCACGTACATTGTTGCGCCGAGTGACAACCGACAGTTGACGTTTGAATAATTGTTCCTTTCTTTTTTTCGGGGTGCAGTCGGTGAACGCCACGTGAAATCATCGCTGTTGGTGCACTTCAACTACAATGAATTTAATTAATAAATCACAAGTGTTGTTATTAAATACTAACTAATATAACCATAGAATACTTAATATATATTTTTTTTAAATATAGAACATTTTATGAACAATATTATCTTCTGAGACAGTAGATGGTAAATCCAACAAGCGTAGTACAGTGGTAGTATGTCCAAGTCCAGGGTACACAAAATATTCACTTGGTAAGGCTCCATCCGTGACTTGCCGTAGACAATACATTTCATATATGTAGATACAAAAAACATGTGTGAGCGTCGTGGAACACTCGGTTGGAACGAAGTTCCTTTCGTAGTATATTATAATCGATAACCGTATTATATTATTGATTAACAAATACAAATAAATGCTAGTAATTTCGTCTATTAAAATAAAGCTTCGTTTAAAATAAAATAAAAGACAAGACAAGAAAAAGTGCGAGGAAATGGATATTATTCCATCTCGCTTCCTTATAGCCGCTAAGGCCGTCTACACTACCTCAGAAGAGGTTGTGACGGAAAAATCTTACACTTCTTTCTAGCTAGCCTAGCTCCCATCCACCAAATTCGTATCGTCTGATAAGGAACTTCGTCCCAAATTCTCTATCCAACTGCAGAGAGGAGTAAGACAGGGTGACGTTATATCCCCGAAACTCTCCACCGCTGCATTGCAAGACGTTTTCTAGCTACTGAACTGGAAATGATTCGGTATTAACGTCAATGGCGAGTACACCATCACTTTTAATTTGCCGACGATATAGTCTTTATGGCAGAATCGCTGGAGAACATAAGCACTATGATTAATGACAACATGGTTAAAACAAAAGTCATGTGTAACGTTCATGTCACACTTATGCCGGTAGGTGCTGGGAGCTCTAAGCTCGAAGTTGTTGATGAGTATGTTAATCTGGAACAAATAGTTCGACTAGGTAAGTAAAACTTCGACCGAGACGTCAATCGACGGATTCAACTCAACTGGGCAGTTTTCGGGAGATTACGACACATCTTCTCGTCAGGCATACCTCAAATCTTAAAACAAGGTTGTACAACCAGTGCGTGTTGCCAGTGATGACCAATGGATCTGAGACGTGGTCCAGTACTGCTGGCTGTATGAAGAAGCTCAAGGTCAATCAGCGAGCTATGGAGAGGGCTATGCTCGGGGTTTCTCTGCGTGATAGACGTAAAAACGAGGATAACACCATTAGAACCAGATTTACCGACCAACCAGCCCAACGGATTAGTAAGCTGAATGGGCTGGTCATATAGCTCGAAGAACCAACAACCTATAGGGAAGCAAGGTTCTCGAGTGGCAGCCTCGTACCGGCAGACAAAGTGTAGGGCATCCCCCCACCAGATGAAGTGAATACCTGGTAAGACATGCGGAAAGTCGATGGATGCAGGTGTTTTAGCTGCTTTGTGGCATTCCTTGGAGGAGGCCAATGTTCAGCAGTGGACTTGTGAAGGCTGTAATGATGATGATGATGATTAATAAAATGTGTTCGTGTAACCCTTACGCGTGGAGTTTATGACAGCATTTGTCCGCCGGTGTATTGCTGCTTCTGATCTTTACAATGAATGTTTGGAATGGTTTGAAATAGATTTTGTAACATGTGAACCTATTATTGGGAACGATAACAACTGCTTCGACTGTAATATAAATCTCAAGTTCTTTTATCCGTTTAGAGGGCCTTAAGACATTATCGTTATCAACTGTACCCTGCAGGGCGATGTAGTTGCTTAGCGACAAAGTCCTTTATAATAATTAAAAAAAACTGTACGCTGAGTTAAGCTCTCGCCAAAATCTGCCAAGAACTTCGCAATCTGAAACATCAGCATATTGTGAAGAGTTTAGTGAACTCAATACACATCAGACTAAGATGTGATATAAAAGAGCTTTGCCTGCCTTATTTGGCGAATCTTAACAACAAGAAAGAACTTATTTATTTCAGACCCGTATTTATGTTTACTAAGCTCGAAGTTGTTGACGAGTATGTTTACCTGGGACAAATAGTCCGACTAGGTAAGTCCAACTTCGACCGAGAGGTCAATCGACGGATTCAACTCGGCTGGGCAGCGTTCGGGAATCTACGACACATCTTCTCGTCAGACATACCTCAAAACCTTAAAACGAAATTGTACAACCAGTGCGTGTTGCCAGTGATGACTTACGGAACTGAGACGTGGTCCTTCACTGCTGGCCGTATGAGGAAGCTCAAGGTCGCTCAGCGAGCTATGGAGAGGGCTATGCTCGGAGTTTCTCTGCGTGATAAACTCAGAAATGAGGATATCCGCAGTAGAACCAGAGTGACCGACATAGCCCAACGGATTAGTAAGCTGAAGTGGCAATGGGCCGGCCATATAGCTCGAAGAACCGACAACCGATGGGGAAGAAAGGTTCTCGAGTGGCAGCCTCGTACCGGCAAGCGAAGTGTAGGGCGTCCCCCCACTAGATGGAGTGACGACCTGGTAAGATATGCAGGAAGTCGATGGATGCAGGTGGCTCAGGACCGTGCTTTGTGGCATTCTTTGGGGGAGGCCTATGTTCAGCAGTGGACTTGTGAAGGGCTGTAATGATGATGATGATTTATGTTTGTTGTTATTTATCGTTAAACGTTAAAGTTGAAGTATATAGGCTATACACGTCCCACAGCTGGGCACAGGCTTCCTCTCATTTCTGAGGGTTTTAGGGCAAATATCCGCCGCGCTGCCCCAATGCGAGTTGACGAACTTCAGATGTCTTTGAAATGGTTTTTTTTTCTTATTTTTCAGACATGCAGGTTAACTCACGATGTTTTCCTTTATCGCCGAGCACATGGTGAGAGTGATATCAAAAGAAGAATGAATGCAGGAAACATGGTGAATGGAGCTTTGCACTCCCTTATGAACAGTCGGAAGGTGTGTAACAAGGAAGTGAAAGTTGGGTATGGCAGAAAAAACATGAAAGAAGAATAAATGCAGTTGAGATTAGAGCGTTAAGAAGTATGATAGGAGTTAAACTGCGTGATAGGATAAGAAATATTAAGATAAGGAAACGCTGTGGTCTGAAAGAAGATGTAGTGACAAAAATTGAGAAAGGTATGCTGAAATGGTTTGGCCATGTCGAGAGAATGAATGAAGAACGATTGACGAAAAAAGTGTATAAGGCGAGTGTGAATGAAAGTGTTGGAAGAGGTAGACCTAGGCGGACGTTTCTAAACCAAATCAGGGACGTCTTGAAAAAAGGCCAAGTCAAGAGCACCCTAAACCGAAGAGCATGTATGAAAGGAATAATAAGAGTGGACGAAGCGAAACAAGTATGTAAGGATTGTAGCAAGTGGAAAGAAGTGGTCTCTGTTTACCCCTACGGGAAAGAGGCGTCATTATATGTATGTATGTACGTGATAAATCAGCACTTAAAATTGTAATTAACAAGCTCATTGATGGCGGCAGGATTCGAAACTGGGTTTAAAACCCGGGTAAAATTTACAGCGAGCGCTTAGACCCTAAGCTACTACGGCTCGGCTAATTTAAATTGTTAAATTTAAATATTGATGGCGCATGGTGTAACTTATTAATGACTTGATAAATTGAGGTCATGTTATTCATACATATTTTTATTATATTACCTATGTTTTGTCTCAACGAAGGTTCATAGCTATGCTGGGTAGGAGACAATAGGTAACGTCAAGTTTTTTTTTATGATAAGCGTGACAAACGAGCACATAGTCCATCTGATGGTAAGTGGTTGCTGCGGCCCATAGACATCTACATCTATCCTCTATTACAAATCAAAATGTAGATGCGTTGCCTCCCGTGAGGACTAAGATGGAATGCCTCATTTCCAGTAAAAATTCTATACCTATGGACTGCAATCACTTATTTATACATATATGTATATGAAATTGAGGTGTCTGTCTGTTATCGAAATAACTGGCGAGCTAATTTACTTCGGCTGTACGGATTATAATTAAACTTCACGAACAAATAGTGATCAATGCTTGGGAGTGATCTAGTTATTTTTATATATAGTTTTTAATCTAGGAGTTTTTTTTAATAAATTGTATTTGATTCCCTTAAATCTAATTAACGCTACATTAATAGATTGTACCCAGGCAAAGCCAGGGCGGGTCGCTAGTTTACAATATTATAAAGTGTTACCATGCTATTTCTAAACGTAATTTAATATTCAACCATATTTTTATTGTAAATTAACACTTTCACTGTCCGGTTTCTAGACACAATAGTAAGACAATAGCAGTGCCCTATATGTAGTGCACGGGACAGCGAAAGGGTTAATGTAAAAAAAGGCCCGCCGGGTTTCTTGGTGGTTTTTTTTTCAAGGCACTGGTTTCTTTCCGAACCACTGGTAAAGCATAAACGACTTTCAATCAGTACAATGAGGGCATCCACGACTTTTTCTGCCACCAGGGCGGCGCCACTTTACAGTGAGGTAAAATATTTGACAGATTTCATAGCGGGGACGATAATTTCTCAGGAAAATGTAATCTTTAAGGTTTCTTTCTGTATTATTAGTTATATTTAATATTAATTACATTAGAAATGAATAAACCAAATTATAAATATAACTGTAAGACGACTTTTAAAAAAAAAGAGTTATAATGTGCAAAAAATTAAAAATCAAGCCACTGACGCATTGTGTTGTGTATTAATATAATACTCTAGATAATGATAAACTATTATTTAAAACTAATTTCTCAATTAACTGACACTGTGTAACAAAAAACTTTACCTCAGTCACAACTAGTGAAATCTGGTGAGTGGAAGATTATTAGCCCTCATTGTAGTCTATTTTATATAAAAACTATTCTAATGTGTGTGGTGTAAGAATATCCACTACCACATAGTTCCGAGGGTATTCTAAGAGGTGACAGAGGGAAACTCACCCTGAGATGTGTAGCAGTCTTTCTAATAACAACTATGAAATAATAAACGTCTGGTGCCGACGACCCCTGCCTTTTAGGAAATCTTTCGGGAGGTCTATGTTAAGCAGTGTGATATTTTTATTTTTTATAATTCATTCCAGTTATACATAAACTTTATATAAACTGCCCAACATAAGAAAGTGCACAACGTCTGTCGGACCAGCTAGTATGTGTAATCTATACAAATAAATAAAATTGAAGTGTCTGTTTGTAATGTCAAAATTACAGCTTTTTATTAAATGCATATGAAATTATATACGGTACTAATAAAAGTTAAAGTAAAGTTGCAGCCTATTTACGTCTCACTGCTGGGCACAGGCCTCCTCTCATTTGTGAGAGGGTTTTAGAGCAAGGAAATGTCCGCCGCGCTGCCCCAATGCGTGTTGGCGAACTTCACATGTCTTCGAAATAATTTTTATTTTATTTTTCAGACATGCAGGTTTCCTCACGATGTTTTCCTTCACCGCCGAGCACGTGGTAAATCAGCACTTACAATTGCAATCAACAATTTCATTGGTGCCGGCGGGGCTCGAACTCGGGTTGCTCGAGTACTGTGAAGCTTACAGCGAGCGCTAACCATCTGAGCTACCACGGCTCACGGTACTAATAACAAAATACAATTTTTAAAGTTTTTGTCTGTCTGTCTGTCCGTCTGTCTATATGTTTGTTCCGGCTAATCTCCGAAACGGCTGGACCGATTTTGACGGGATTTTCACTGGCAGATAGCTGATGTCATAAGGAGTAACTTTTATTCGTTGTGTTGTAGTAACTACTACTTTTATTTTAGAAAAAGAATTAGGGTGCCGCGCAAAAAAATTAAAACCCCAAATAACACGCGGGCGATGTCGCAGGGAACAGCTAGTTAAGGAATAAAAACACGCAACGCTATAATCAGTTGCTGTTATTTTTATAAATGCTGAATCTGCGTAAAGCAGCTATAGATTTTGCCAAACGTAACTTGGTTACTTCGTCCACAAAATGATCGGAATCAGTGACCCTTAAATAATTTCAGTCTTCCAATAGCTGATATTATAATCACGCTGTAGTGTAATCTATATCAACTGTACAGATTATTAATGCATTCGTTTCTCATTCTATTCCCTGCTTTCGTAAGTCCTTACCTCCTAATGAGTAATTTGAATTAAATGGTTTTTACTGTATTACGCTTGACATGTGGTGAGCACACACAATATATTTTAAAATAAACACATCGACACGGTATTAATATTTAACAATTCCACAGATTATTTCAATAGGTTCATAAGACATATAGGTATATATGCAAGAAAATTTATTTATAAATCCACCATTTTTTCAATATGTATAAACATTAATTTTAAATGAGATTTTAGATTATTGAGCAGAGAAAAAAATGCATGAAAGTTTAATTTTTAATAACATCATAAAAGTTTCATTTATAAATTAAAAAATAAAATAAAAACCTTTTAAGGGCGGCTACTAATTAAGAATCAGTAAAAACATACATGACATTTATATCGCATCTGCATCGGTTGGGCATACTCAGAATGAGATTGTCAATATCCTGAATGAATGAATTTCTTTATTTTTCAAATATGGGTAATACAGAATGTATAATCCTGATGTAAAGTTCCTACTGAGATGCTATTCTAGAGCCAGACTGTTACCAGCCTGACCGTATGTGAACGGGCGTTGTGGTGCATAAGCAGGAAATTTTGACACATTTGTGTTCGATGTGGCAAGACTATTGGTTCTAGCACTCATTGCGGTATTTTTCACCGGTCATAGTGCCCTGTATCTAAACGAGGTTCTTTCTTCCACCAATACGAATGTCTGCCCACACCATAATTGTACAAACTTGGTATGGATGAACTTCTTGAGGGTGTATAACAGTGGTAGAGCCACGCGGAAGCTTTTGCTGTCGCACGGATGGGCCGGCTCGAACCGGGGTGGTACCACGACCTCACAGAATACCAGCGTGAAGTAGAGGTTTACCTCTGCGTTTCGCTTGGTGAGTGCAGGTGGCCGGAGGCCCTTTTTACTGGAAATGAGGCATTCCATCTTAGTCCTCACGGATGACAACGCATCTACATTTTGATTTATAATAGAGGATAGATGTAGATGTCTATGGGCCGCAGCAACCACTTACCATCAGGTGGACTGTGTGCTCGTTTGTCACCCTAATTCTAAAAAAAAAAGTCGGCTTGTACGACCAGGAGCTCTCCAAACACGTACTTTCCTCGAATATAGATGAAAACTAAATCGAGATTAATCGGTGAAAAGCACTAACAACCATTGATGAGGTTCTCAGTTCACATGTTCTCTAACCCATTGCAGTCTTCGTCCACGATTTCCTCTTCTTAGAGCTAGAAGCCGAATTGCTCTACGAGCATGAAGGTTGGATCGTGCATTCTTCTTCTCACAGTTTGGTCACTCACAAGCACCTGGTGTTCAGACTGACCTTTGGACCAATTGCATCGCCGTAATATTTGGTTATTTTTTTTTTACTCTGAGTACGAAATTCCCTCCTCTAATTCAACTTCAACAAATTTTTTACCGCTAACACATTTTCATTTACGATTTAAATTTGGAAACAGTTTGGAATAAATTACGATTTTAAAGTTGGCAGTACTTTTTTAGTTTGTCAATATTATTAAAAATATCCTTAAACCGTGTTGATGTGTTTATCTTACTTTGCGAAATCACAGTTTAAATATCAAAATATTGCTTTTTATAAAAATATGAAAAGTATGCATTAAAAAATGAACCGCCTAATTATGCTCTAATAAGTTTATATATATTACGATATTCTCCCGTTAATCTTCATAGCTCACTTACATGTCTAATTAAATTTACAGATACGAGTGAGAACGAGGGAGAGAGAAAAAGATAGAAGTTTGGGCAGAAATCACCTAAAGCTCCTAATCCATATTATTCCGTGGTTGTCGTAAGAGGCGACAGAAACCAGGAGATGGACAGCACAGCGTCTTTCTAAAATTAAATAAAAGTAAAAAATCGGGTTGGCAACCCGCCTGCCAAGCGTGACAACAAGCAACCCCCTAAGAGGCAATCTTCGACTTCGATTGTTTGACAGTGGACTTTAATAGGCTGTAACGATATATAGCTTTACTTAAGTATTTAATGTCATATTAAAACCTTTCAAGAGTCTCTGTACAGTAAATGGATACGTTTCGATGTTAAGATTACTATTACATACACTTACTATTTTAGGGTAAAACAGTCCGTTGTTTATTAAAAACGTAAGCTATCGCGCTACCCTATGCTCGCTATGTGCATATTTAAAGCTCATGCTAGCTCAAAATGACAAACAAAAATTTAGCTACGATAGTGGACGAGCAAACAGGGGTTATTACAACTCCTACAGTATTTTGATATATTACCCGTAATAACAGACACAAGGCGAGCCAGGCGACGGTTGGCTGTTAAAAATCGGACTCGAATGTATTTGCTTTGGTAAGTAAACGTACGTTAAAGCGTAGCTTGAAAATACGACGGCGTTAATGTAACTACTGGAACTCGATTGTGATTGCATACAGCATATAACTATAATATATCTAGGTATATATTTATATCATCATTCATCATTACAGCCTTTCATAAGTCCACTGCTGAACATAGGCCTCCCCCAAGGAATGCCACAAAGCACGGTCCTGAGCCACCTGCATCCATCGACTTCCTGCTTGTCTTACCAGGTCGTCACTCCATCTCGTGGCGGGTCGCCCTACACTTTGCCTACCGGTACGAGACTACCACTCGAGAACCTTTCTTCCCCATCGGTTGTCGGTTCTTCGAGCTATATGGCCGGCCCACTGCCACTTCAGCTTACTAATCCGTTGGGCTATGTCGGTTACTCTAGTTCTGCTGCGGATATCCTCATTCCTAAGTTTATCACGCACGAGAAACTCCGAGCAAAGCCCTCTCCATAGCTCGCTGAGCGACTTTGAGCTTCCGCATACGGCCAGCTGTGAAGGACCACGTCTCAGTTCCGTAAGTCATCACTGGCAACACGCACTGGTTGTACAATTTATTTTTATATATCTATTATAGATTTATATATATATATATATATATATAAACCTCCACCGGATTCTTAGCACCCGCTGCACCGCCTTTACCATGGTCACCACCGTAGTCAGGAATAGCGGGGCCGCCGGTGGCTGTTTATTAATGTCATTGCTCATGGGGGTATATTGTCATGGTTGCCACGCTTGACGAGCGGGTTGGTATCCGCAGTTTTTTATTCCTGTTATCAGAAAGACGCTGCTGCTCATCTTCTGCCTCAGTTTCCCTCTGTCGCCCTTTACGACACCCACGGATTGGTTGCCACCTACGACGACTCGACCTTGCAACATATAACGCAAGCACCCTGAGGACTGACGAGAAGGTACTGGAGCTGGAAAAAGAGATAGACAAGTTGCGCTGGAATATTATAGGATTATCCGAGGTCCGAAGAGAGGGGGAGAACACGGTAATCCTCGAATCCGGCAACTTGTTCTATCACCGGGAGGGCAACCATCTGTCCCAAGGAGGTGTCGGATTTATCGTCCACAAGTCTCTCGTTAACAACGTTGTAAAGATTGAGAGTGTGTCGACGAGAGTTTCGTACCTTATACTCGGAATCACCAAACGGTATTCGCTGAAGGTCATACAGGTTTACGCACCAACCTCGGCACATCCCGATGAATAGGTGTAGGAAATGTATGAGGATATCACTAGAGCCATGCATTCCTCCAAAACCCACTATACGGTGTTAATGGGAGAGTTCAATGCAAAACACCGTTCTCACTTGTGCCTAACAAGAGAGAACGATGAGCTGAAAGTAGGGAAATTTGGAATAGGGCAACGGAACCCAAGGGGCCAGCAGCTGACCGACTTCATGGAGAAAGAGGGACTCTTTATGATGACTAGAATAGACTTAAAAACGAGGATATCTGCAGTAGAACCATGACTGAAAATGAAATGAAAATGACTGAAGTGGCAATGAGCTGGCCATATAGCTCGAAGAACCGACAACCGTTGGGGAAGAAAGGTTCTCGAGTGGCAGCCTCATAGGGCATCTCCCCACTAGGTGGAGTAACGACCTGGTAAGACATGCAGGAAGTCGATGGATGCAGGTGGCTCAGGACCGTGCTTTATAGCATTCCTTCGGGGAGGCCTATGTTTAGCAGTGGACTTGTGAAGGGCTGTATATATATATATATATATATATATATATATATATATATATATATATATATATATATATTATATATATAGGATAAAACGAAAACACAGGCCACATGATGTTAAGTGGTTGCTGTGGCCCATAGGCATCTACATAAATCCTCGATTACGAATCAAAATGCAGATGCGTTGTCATCCGTGAGGACTAATATGGAATGCCTCTTTTCCAGTAAAAAGGTTCTCCGGTTCTCTACACTCGCCACACGAAACACAGCAGCGTTACGCTGCTATTTTACGCTGGTATTCTGTGAGAGCGTGGTCCTTTCCCGGTCGAGCCGACCCATTCGTGCTACAACTATAGATACTACTAATATAGCTGCAGCAGGGCTCTACCACGTAAAAATATATAGTAATACTTTGCATATGTAGATTGTGAATGATTTCAATAATAATATATATGACCAGCGATTGCTTGCGACTCGCCTTATGTGTACAGTATCGCAGCACTGCGGTAACTCTGTTGCTATAGCATTCTTCTGAGCCTTTTGTTGCTGGAATCCAATGTGAAGTCTTTTTTTTTAATTGTTTTCTTATTAGTTTTTTTTAATTTGCAATAATTGCAGCAACGAACAAACATGACCTTCATTTATTTCTTTTTTAAGTTAAAAAATACACGGGGAAAACATTACCTATTTAAACGTCTTGAAAAAAGGAGGAGGTACTCAATTCGAGTGTATTTTTTAGGTGTGTTACCTCAGATCTTTTTTCTAGGTGAACCGATTTTGACGATTTTTTTTAGTTGAAAGATGCTTTTCATATGGTCCCACATAAATTTGATTAATGTCTAATCATTAGTTTTGAATTATTCTTAATAATGCGTATTTAATTGACTTCGACTACATTGATGATATTCTCATTTTATTTATATTGAAGTCGGTAGTACAAAATTTTTAATTTTACCATTTGTTACCCATGAAAGTTTATCTATGAACTGATATGCATGTATAACGTATATTTAGCATTCAACTCTTACTAAACAAAATTAATACATCCGAATATATGGAAGTATTTAAAAGGAAATAAAAAAGTAAACATACAGCACTTGTTAAACAAAGCTTGTTTTTGTTTAGTGGCAATTTTTTTGTAGTTTGGTTTATTTTTATAAAGTGAAGTGGTAAACTAACCCACTCAACTCAACTCAACTCACTTAAGTGGATACTGCAGTCTACTTCATAAAAATAATAAACATTAAAATATGTCTACACTACACTAGCAGTTCTACATTTTTATATATATATAGGATAGGGTGACAAACGAGCACACAGTCTACCTGATGGTAAATGGTTGCTGTGACCCATAGACATCCACATCTATCCTCAATAAAGAATCAAAATGCAGATGCGTTGTCACTCGTGAGGACTAAGATGGAATGCCTCTTTTCCAGTAAAAAGGGTCTCCGGTTCTCTACACTCACCATACGAAACACAGCAGTGTTAAGCTGCCGTTTTACACTGGTATTCTGTGAGAGCATGGTCCTTTCCCGGTTGAGCCAACCCATTCGTACTACAACTTTACTACCACTATAGCTGCAGCATGGCTCTACCACGTATAAACAACACTATATGTTAACACCGAGACATACTTGCTCGGTTAATATCCAATTATATGCTTTTATTTTACTTAAAATAAACTTTATCTCCTATATTAGAAGCTTTTATATAGTATGGTGTACATAAACTAAGCCTGGAGAAATCTGGAACAATTATTTGTAGTCAACTTAAACACGTTTTTGCGCGGTATTGAACTGGCGCTCACGAAGCGCTGCTAACTTCAAACACTTAGCTACTGCGCATCCGAGAATTTAAACTTAACTAGTAAAACCTATGCCATATTGGCACCGACTGGGCTTCGAACCCAGGACCTGGATTCTATAGTTTTCCAATACGAGAAAAAAATCGTTGCTTCTTTACGATCCATTTAAATTTTACGTGTTTGTAAAAACTATATACCCTTAACGTTACACCATTCATCCGACAACTTGCAATGACTTAAAATAAATCAAATTTGTCTTTTTATAAACTCTTAAAAATAAATGTTTATTAAATATACGATTTACCATCTTGGGCTTTATCATCACTTACCACAAGGTGGGATTGTAGTTAAGTAGTAACTTCTAGTAAGTTAAATTAAAAAAAAAACATTTTGTACAACCGAGTTCAATATAAGTTATTAAAAATACCTTAAAAACTATTGGTCAGACCTTGATTAAATTTATATTGGACCACATGCGAAGCACTAGCTTTCAACCAAAAAAAGAATCACCGAAATCGCTTCACCCAGAAAGAAGTTATGACACACACACATAAAAAAGAACACAGTCGAATTGAGTGCTTCCTCCTGTTTGAAGTTGGCAGAAAAATAGTAACTGATACAAGTACACTAGATGCTTGTGGTATGCTCCATTTAATTAAGCTCTGAGAACTTATTTATTTATTATTTACGAACTTATTTGGAAAACTAACAATACAACTTAACATAATATTTTTAAAGTAGAGTTTAAATTTAACATGCATGTTTGTTACAGGTGAGCACTTCTTTTGCAGATTAACAGTTATATGGATAACATATTATTATTTACAAAAAAGAAAAATTAAAAGAACTTTCATAGACTTATAGTTGAACAAAGAACTATTTATGTAGAGATAGGTATAATTTGCTTCCGAAATTATTTAGCTATTAACTATTATTGAGTAATGCAGAATGCCAACTTCAGTACAATATTTCTGAAGATAATTAAATATATTCTCTACACATTCACATTAATTAGTTGTAGTACAAATAGCTTGGCTCGACCAGGGAAATACTACGATCTCAAAAATACCAACGTGGAATAGTTGCCTAATGCTGGCAAACTGAAGCATTCCATCTTACTCCTCAGGGGTGACAACACATCAGTATATTGATTTTATTTGAGGAAAGATATAGACGTCTATGGGCCGTAGCATTCACTTAACGTGAGGTGGACTTTGAGTTAATTTGTCACCCTTATATTATAAAAAAAAACAAAGCGGAATGTGAAACAATTTTTGGATGTGACGAGTTATAAAATATTGGTTCGAGTACGGTTTAGTAGTAATGCGGCGTAATGTTTGTGTTTGGATTTTTTAATGAGCGTCCATTACGTACTCGTTGCGGTGATCGTAAATAATGAAATGAATGGCCGGTCCGTTTCGCGACACGCGCCCATTTTATGAGTTTGATGCCTGATTGGTTTTTGTTTGTCTTTCGCCTTTACAAAATGCTATACACCTTTTGTATTATGTATCTATTTATATAATGACGTCATTTTATTTACTACATATAGATTAAAATGTATTTTTTTTATAAAACTGAAGTTTTTACGTGGTAGAGCCATGCTGCAGCTATATTAGTAGTATAGTTTATCACGAATAGGTCGACTCGACCGGGGAAGGACCATGTTCTCACAGAATACCAGAAAATGTGTTTCGTATGGTGAGTGTAGAGAATCGGAGAATTTCATCTTTGTCCTCACGGGTAACAACCCATCTGCATTTTGATTCGTAATCGGGGATAGATGTAGATGTCTATGGGTCACAGCAACCACTTACTATCAAATGGACAATGTTATTATTTGTCACCCTTGTTCTATAAAAAAGTGACATACGAATTTACAGTCTAAATAATGGGCAGTGGCTATTGTTGTCCACGCTGCACCTGCGGCCAACTTCAAAGAGGGCTACAGTTTCGTTGTTACCTCCGAGCACCACGATGGAAGGATTCGCAATCTGTAACTATGCTGGTTCTCTACCCTTCAGACTAAAACACAGCAAGCACTGCCATTTGGCGGCAGAAATAAGGAAGAGGATGGCTCCTACTCAGACGGATTCCTAAGCAGAAAAAGAATCTTCCCACCTCGTAGTTTTTTTTAAACTACCCTCACACTAGGACTTTCTCCTGTATCGTGGAGGTAGTTTACCAACACAAATTGCACAAGGACAAACATCCAGACTTGTTCCGTGCGGGATTCGAACCCGCGGCCACCAACGCAACAACTCATTGCTAAGTCACTGCGCTACGGACCCGTCAAAAAGTTCTATAACAACTTTCATAATACTTGTATTTTGTCACTTTCTAAATTCATGTTCACCTTCCTTACGGTAATATTCACTACAGAATTCATTTGCTTCAAACCAAATGGCAAATATCGTCCTATGGGTTTTTCTATGGGAAGGCCTATGTATGTAAATATAATAGCTACAAAGAGCAAGAAAATTATGATAATATTGTAAATTCGTAAAAGAATAAATAAAATAATTCCAGCGTATCTTCTTGTAGGCGGAATAGTTTTCAATATATTTTTACGTAGAGAATAAAACCCATTCGCGCAAACATTTTGGTGTTCAGCGGGTGACCTTTAAGTTACTTAGATCTTGAGCTGATAGTTTATAATGGTCCCCATTATTTTTGAAGATGAGGAGGTGATGGCGATAGGCCTATCATTTGATGAATCCGAGTATAGTCAACTTGTTTAGGGGTCGGGTAGGATGCACTATAAAACTGTCTTCTGTGAAGTCTGGATCATAAATCACACTTTTCTGCTACTTCTAAAATTGCGAGTTGGGCATGGCGATGTGAAATATTGAACAAACTTATGTTATCATGCTACCTGCGGTCATTATATATAGCAAGTTTCAACTTAAGAAAGTAGTTTTAGAAAGCAGTTAAATTGAGAAAGCAATAACATAAAAAAATAAATAAAAGAATCGTGCATCAAAATTCACATTGAATAAGACCCTTGAGGACTGGCGTAAAACAGCGCTAGTATTCTATTCAAGCGTGGTCTTACTTGGTTTAGCCGACCCATTCATGCTGCAGTCATAATACAGGTGGAGCGTGGCATTACCAATTTTACCTTAAGTCTTCACTTTCAGTTTAAAAAAACTACCGTAAGAGTGCTTTGATTTTATTCGTAATTGTTTGATATTGTTTCAATTTTAATAATTTTATAGACACTTTGTATGACTTAATTAAATTAATGTGCATAATTGGTCTTCGTTTAAAATAAATATAAAGCTTAATGCTGTTGCATTTCGTATGATGAGTATAGAGAACCGGAGACCCTTTTAACTGGTAATGAGGCATTCCATCACAGTTCTCATCGGTGACAACGCGAAGATGCACTTCATCTATGGAGAATGTGTATGTAACGCTGATGCCGCAGCCGGGCTTTATTGAGAAAGGTACCCGAATGCCGAACGTCATCTGGATCACCGCGTTTTCGTCCATGTACATCAGGCGTATTCGGAGGGACGACTGCCTGGTGTTAGAAACCTTGGTAGAAGACCCCGAAGGGACTGCTTCAGTGCGTGCGATTCAAGAAAGTACGGGAGTACCTCAAAACTGTCGTGCTTCACATTTTGAAACGTCATAGCACATACCACCACTATCATGTGAGACGAATAAAGAAGTTGCAAAAAGTAGCGAAGATCCGCAATCTTTGGATAAAATATTATGGACCGATGAAACAACATGCAAAACTATGTTTATTTCAACATTCATAATGTTCATGGTTGGTATACTGAAAACCCACATATAATGCGAGATGACCGATAGCAATACTAATTTAAAATTAGTTTGTGTACTGGAATTTTGAATCTTAGTCGAGGATAGATGTAAGTGATATAAGACACAGTATTTATTTACCATTAGGTGAACTGTGTGCTCGTATTAAATCATTTAAAAACTCAAAATATTCCTATAAATAAAAAAAACAGATTATATTCTCGAAATGGGACTGACAAAACTTCATAATGACAAATATTTAAGGGACAAAACGTTATTTTCTTACTATTATAAAAAAATACTCTTCTCTTGCTTTACCTGTTGCAAGTTTTTTTTTCTTAAACCTACTTCAGGCACCAGTCTCTCACATAGGATCAGTCAGGCAGCCTACTACAATCTTAAGCTTATTTAATGTTAATCTTTAAGTGATGAGAACATAAACAATTTTTTATTATTATTCTTTACTGCAAAAATATGATATAACTGTGTATTATTACGTAATAAAGCATGTCACGATAATCACTGACACGAAAAGAATCTAGTGACACAAAATTGTACGCCTCGACGGTCCCACCCCTTAAATTACACTTAATAACCGAGATGACTCTATTAACCCCCTAAATTTTGTTTACCTAATAGAATAACGACCTATCGTATAATAAATTGGGAGATTTCCATACTCGATAGCGCCTGCCGTTTATCATTTTAATACTCGAAAGTGCCTCAAGGGTACTCAATGACGTCATTAGGCAGCACGTTTGTTTACTTTGAACAAGCTTTGATGCAACTCTCACGAAATTTCTCAATATAGCAATTTAAACTTTAGAGCACGTACTAATAGGGGCGCAGTGTGTAAGGATATTGGCGGCAAAGTGAGCTTGTTTTGTATTGAAAGTAAAAAGGGAGCCATCAGAAGATTGACTGACGAGACCAGTTATTATATTGTGATACAAATAACACGCGGGCAGGCGATGATTAGAATTTTTATTATGTTGTTAGTTCTGAATGGTGTTTTATGACTTAATAATGTAAACGGTATGACCATTGACCAACATATTCATCTTGATGTCCTACAAGATAAAGTCAGGGTCGCAAAGAAATCCTCAAACAATAATTTATACGTAATATCTCTATCGTAAAATATCAGCTAATGCTGACATTTTTAAGAAAAAAACATTTACGTATTGAATAAAACTACTTTTACGGATTCTATCGCGTTTTATTAACTTAGTTTTATTTTTATTAAATTCCCGACGTTTATTCAATTTGTAGTGTTTGCGCAAATATAAGAAATCATTATGTAAACATTTACATAGCTCAATCTTGAACCGCACAAAACACGGTCCAGAACCATGCATATGGCTACATCCATCGATTTTCTGCGTGTTTCACCAGGTCGTCACTTCATCTATTGGGGGCCGTCCTTCACTCCCGCTTACATTCACATTGTCACATGCCACTTCTGTTAACTTCAGTTCTAGATGCATGCTAACTGGCGTATTGTCCAAAAAAGATTACGTCTAACACTGGGAGTTAAATAATTAAGGTGGTGATGTGCATTTAAGAGTAAAGTGACGGTATAAGAATATCAACTAAACCATATTGTCCCGCATGTGTCATAAGAGGTCACAGAAGGAAACAAGCCAAGAGATAGGCAGCAGTGTCTTAAAACCAACTAAAAAAAAATACGCTTTTTTTATATGATAAGGGTGACAAACGAGCACACAGTCCACCTGATGGTAAGTGGTTGCTGCGGCCCATAGACATCTACATCTATCCTCTATTACAAATCAAAATGTAGATGCGCCGCCACCCGTGAGGACCAAGATGGAATGCCTCATTTCCAGTAAAAAGGGCCTCCGGCCACCTGCACTCACCAAGCGAAACGCGGAGGTAAACCTCTACTTCACGCTGGTTTTCTGTGAGGTCGTGGTACCACCCCGGTTCGAGCCGGCCCATCCGTGCGACAGCAAACGCTTGCTAACTAACTGCAATATGAAATAAACTATAGACATATGTTGTGTGTCTGTTGTGGGTTGTCAGTGGACTTTCGATAGGCTGCAACGGTACAGTAATGGTGTGTATTTATAATATCTTATGGGATTAGCAATCTAAACTTTAGAAGTCACAAGTCAAACACCTTACAGCAGTAATTCCCAACCAGTGGTTCACGAACCGCCATTGGTCCGCAAAATCTTAAATATGGTCCGCGAAAGATTTACATAATCGTTTTAAATAACACATTTATTATTTTCTCTACAATATAGTTAAATTGTAGAGAAAATAATAAATATATCTTACATTCTCTAAACACCACGCGTCACGTTAGTAAGTACTTACTAGTTTTTACAATAAATACACAAATAATACTATAAATCAACATTTCTTTTCAGTTTATTATATAATTATGTTAAAAGTTGTGATTATAATTTTTTATTAGACTAACACAGTTTTTTCTTTCACTTCGTGGTCCCTGCTAACTAAAAAAAAAATCAAAGTGGTCCCTGGTCAAAAAACCGGCCAAGTGCGAGTCGGACTCGCGCTCCGAAGGTTCGAACAAATCCGTAGGTATATAAATTTAAAATTATTAAAATAATTTTTATTATATGATATAACTAAAAATTTATGCTTTTCGCAATTTTTCCTTTATCTGTGCTATAATACGTTGCTTCGTACCAAATTTTAAGATTCTGAGTTCACGGGAAGTACCCTGTAGGTTTTGATTCCCTTGCGAATGTCGAAAATTTGCGACATAAACGGCTGTATCTTTTGATTGCGTTGGCTTAGAAGTTCGATTTTTTCACAGCTCTAAGGGACAGTAGACTTGAGTATTTGATATGAATTTCAGCTTGATACCTCCACACGTTCCCGAGAAAAAGGGTCTTGACAGACAGACAGACAGACAGACGGACAAGAAAGTGATCCTATAAGGGTTCCGTTTTTTCCTTTTGAGGTACTGAACCCTAAAAAGTAGTATAATGTAATATTACTATATATAAGGCTGCGGCACGAATGAGTCTACTAGAGCAGGGCAGGACCACGCCCTCGCAGAGTACCAGAGTGTAACCGCGGAATAATGTTGCTGTTTTGCGATGTGAATGTTTCGTATGGTGAGTGTCGAGAACCGGAGACCCTTTTTACTTTAGAAGAGGTATGCGATCCAGTCCTCGGGGGTGAGAACGCGTCTGCATTTTGATTCTGAATTGAAGATAGATATAGATGTCTATGGATCACCGCATCTAGTTATCATCAGGTAGACTCTGTGCTCACTTGTCTCTGTTATTCTATAAAAAAGATTTACTTTTTCACCTATATTTTAATTTATTAACTATAAAACCAACCGACTGGTTACGCCTGTCGGTATTATCAGGATTTTTTATAGGATCGAGTGACAAACGAGCACACAGTCCACCTGATGGTAAGTGGTTGCTATGGCCCATAGACATTTACATCTATCCCCGTTTGCGATTCAAAATGCAGATGCGTTGTCACTCGTGAGGACTAAGATTGAATGCCTCTTATCCAGTAAAGAGGGTCTCTTTTAAATTAAAGTGCTTTATTTAATAAATAGGGTTAATGTAAACAAATACACGTGTCAATACAAATCACCAAAATAAAGATAAAGTTTCACCAAATGACAACAGTAGTATATATAAACTTTTTCATTTATTATTTAGTGCTTGAGGTTATTTTAAAAAATGTGTAACTAGCGCTTGGTTATATGTTTTTAAATTGATTTCAAAACAAAACACATAATTGTTAACAGTGAACATTTACATCCCTTTCCTGCACTCTAATGTAAAACAATTTCCCAAAATAGAACTTAATTTTAAAACTGACCACACAGCATTTTAGGTAAACTCGTGTAAACATACGGCAGTCTATTTGAATGTAACAGAAACTCCGGTACAAATATACAGAGTAACTTAAGAATACTAAAATACAGTAAGTTCAATTTAAAAAAAAAATTTCAACTATGTATGTATGTATATGTAAAAGCCCTTCACAACTCCACTGCTAAACATAGACCACCAAAGAATGCCACATATTTTGGTTTTGACCGCCTTACAATATACAATAAAAAATGTAAAAAAATGAAATGGTTTTAATCAATGAAAATTATGTACGCACACTCCGGAAAGCTTTAGAATGCAGTGATGCTTTTTTATAATAGAATAAGGTTGACAAACGAGCACACAGTTCAGCTGATGGTAAGTGGATGCTGTGGTCCATATACATCTACATTTATCCTCAATTAAGAATCAAAATACAGGTGCGCCGCCACCCCTGAGGACTAAGATGGAATGCCTCGTTTCCAGTAAAAAAGATTTCCGGTTCTCTACACTCACCATAGGAAACACAGCATTTTCTTATCTCCGAAACGGCTGGACCGATTTTGATCGAACTTTCACTGGCAGATAGTCGATGTTATAAGAAGTAACTTAGGCTACTTTTATTTTAGAAAAAGAATTAGGGTTCCGCGCAAAAAATTAAAACCCATGAAATCCAATCGTAATAAGTTCCGCGCGGTTGAAGTCGCGGGGAACAGAATAAACATAGGTTATTTTATTAAATAACTATAGTCAATTTACATAATACCAGCGTGAAGTAGAGGTTTACCTCTGCGTTTCGCTTGGTGAGTGCAGGTGGCCGGAGGCCCTTTTTACTAGAAATGAGGCATTCCATCTTAGTCCTCACGGGTGACAACGCATCTGCATTTTGATTTGTAATAGAGGATAGATGTAGATGTCTATGGGCCGCAGCAACCACTTACCATCAGGTGGACTGTGTGCTCGTTTGTCACCCTTATCATAAAAAAAATAATATTATAAATTATTTTTAAAAATTAAAAAATTATATAAAATTTTTTCTTCTTCTTCAAAAACCAAAACCGAATATGCGAACGTATGTTTCATCTTTGGTGCAAACGTAATTCAATTTAAAAAGAGCTTATTTGTTGCAACCGCAACGTAGCTCCGTCTCATTTTAAGTTTAGTTAGGTGTGTCTAGTCTAATTGAGTTAATAGCGATTGTGGTGGTATACGACGATCCAAAGTTAAAGCTTTGAAATAGTTGCATTATATATCAATGCAGTTATATATCAATGACAGGCCTTTGTTGATTATGATGAAGATATTATAACAGCAAAACGTAAAAGGTTGAGTGATACGCGGCGTTAAAAATACTGTAATGTGACGACTCAACCAGCTTTCCAGCTTCCTAGCTGCTTAATTACTACTATCTAACTCTGTTGCTTATTCAGCAGCATTTTAATACAGATCAACTACCACTACGTCCCTTAGTCGTTCCAAATACTTTATTATACAGTAGAAAATATGGTTCTTGCATAGTAGTACCACGCTTAGGTTCGGACCACTTTTTCACAGAATATTATAGTAAATTAGCAGCATTCGAACAATACAGAATACTACTGTGAATGACTATATAGTAGGAAACACAATCTTTACTAATAAAATGTACGGCGGCATTAAATTGAGTTTGATACAATCCCAAACAACGATAGAGTCGTCTAACGCACCTGCCGACACTTAACTCGAACTAAGAAATTGCTTCCTCGCGACGTGATCACTTAACCCCGACTCATTGATTAGCGAAAATCAGAAAATAACATCTCCCCGGCACCTGTGGCTCCATACTTTTGTAAATAGCAAGAAAATCAATAAAAACTACAGTGAATTTTTGTTTTATTTTGTTAGGAATAGGCATGACTATTACATCAATATTACCAAAAATATTACTGTGAAAATGGGGTCAAGCTCAGTATACATTGCGTTTGGGCGTTAAAGGCTTCGCTGATGAAAAGTTTGAGATTTTAACGGGTGCCAAACTCCATAGCAGTTTCTTAAGTTATAAGATTTATAGCAATGTATAACGTTCTTGGAACTAATAAATGATGATTACTGAGAAATAATGATTTTGTAAAAAGTTTTATGAAACTTTTTGGTAAATCATTATTTCTCTGATATTCATGATATGCATAAGTTTTATACTATTACCAATTTTTAAATATATGTCCCACAACGTTTTTTCTTATAATTATTTCTTATATTGAAGCAAACACTACGCATTAAATGAAACTAATTTTGCAGATTTTATCGCGTTTAATTTAACTTTTATATTCTCGATGTTTTGTGTGCTTTAGAGCACCAATAGTCACGGGAGGGGTTGGTCCCATTGTCATAGTTATCCCGGCTACCTTCAGTTTTTGAATATTAATTACGCAGAATAAGCTTACAGTATCTTGAAGTCTTGCAGTAGTATGTTTGGGTTTGAATTAAGTTTTATTAATTATGCGACTATCTGAAATCCAAATTTCAATACTTTGGCGGTTCTCATAATTGTTTTCCCCGTTCTTCGGCTAATCTTAAGTTGCTCACTCCTTCACACCGTACTGGTTACTTACCTCACTGTTTCGCCCTCTCGGCCATCAGACTCTGAAACGACATCCCTCTTGACATTAAAAAAGCTCCCAAGAAAAATCTTTTTAAAAATCAAGTCCGTAAGCATGTGATCGTTGTAAGTTTGAACTAATACAGCTCTTATTTTCATATACATATGTATATTTCATATTTGTTCTGACATATACTTTATATATATATATATATATAAATATACATATTTAACCCTTTCTATTTTGATTACTGATGCACTGCCTCTTGTATGTCTATCTCTGTTTAGCCTAATGGTTGACTGAGTGAGCATGCCCTATAGCATTGTGGCGGCGCTGTCGTCGCACCACAAGCAAAACACATCAAAGCCTAAATCGCACTAACAAAGTTCCGAAATTAAAGCAGCATATATAGAATAGCTCCGAACTACCAATTGGAGCGTTGGCCGCTCCCCGGGCAGAACACCTTGCCCGGCGGGAGATCCCTCCTTTACCTTTCACCGGCCACATTGGTGACCCCGACGTGATCTAAACACGCAACCAATAACCTTCGGAAACTACAACTTCAAACCTTCATTCAAGTACCCCATTCATTCGCTCTCGAGCAGATATTGTCTGCAGTCTTCACATTCTGCAAGCCATCTAGCTTTATAAAGGTTCATCGCAGCACTGGAATAATAATGCTTCCTGATCCTTCAAGCTACTCTCTGCGCTACAGTGTTCGGCACGGTTCTGAGCCTTACTGCTCGCCTCTGCTTCACGACACTCTCGCAGATCACTTGCCTTCTTCTCGACTCACCGCAGACTACAAAGCAATCCCTGGCACTTGCTCCGGCTCATCGTTCTCACCGGCATCACTTGCAAGTGCGTAGTATGGCATGCATTACACACCGACATATCGTTCGCACCATCACCACTTGCCCTTACGCACACATCATGCATTCCCCACCGGAATTAAGGACGCACCGGCAATCAGACTGCACTATCGACCTCCGGTCTGAGCAGGGGGGTGATGTGGGGGCGCTATCGTCGCGTCACAAGCAAAACACATCGAAGCCTAAATCGCACTAACAAAGTCCCGCAGCTAAAGCAGCATATATAGAATAGCTCCGAACTACCAGTCGGAGCGTTGGCCGCTCCCTGGGCAGAACACCTTGCCATGCGGGAGATCTCTCCCTTTTTCCTTTCACCGACCACAGCATAAAGCACCCATCCATCTTCTCTATTTTCTATTGTTTAAAAAAAGGAATGCTGGCTAATAAAATAGCAAATAAGAACAACGTAGTTATCACCACGTGGGACTAAGATGGAATACCACGTTACAAGTAAAACAGGACTTCAGTCATTCTTTATCACCATTCGAACTGACAGCAACTATATACCGCTATTTTTTGCTGGTTTACTGAACAAACGTAATCCTTCCCAAGTCAAGCTATTATATTCGTTCTGCAGCCATAATACGCTCTACCATGGCTCTACCTTGTAATAAAATCTGTTGTTGCAACCAATGTTGGCGCAATGTTATAACATGCCAACTACCAAAGATATTCCAATATAAATAGAAATATGTGAAGCATCATAGCTTAGCATAAATAACTTCTTATATTATATACGAGTAAATGACTTTCAGCCAGGTCGAACGTATCAGCGGTGTGACGTCACCAGCGCCCAATCGCCCGCTAATGAGGAAGGAACGAACCTCGACCGGGATGCGAGCAATTAGCGCGGTCATAACAAATCCCCGGGAAACGGGTATAATCAGGACGCAAGGACAAACCGACAGCAATTATAATTAGTGGTACAGCGATACACTGATGTAATCGAACGCGCAAGCCGAACTCAACTGTTAGTAAAAGTCAACAGTAACAAACAAAAGACATTCCATTTTCAAATTTTTTGTTTACTTATTTGGCTTTTAATAATCGAGTTCAAAAAACAGATATGTTTTAAAAATATATTAAAAGATAAAATATCATGAAGGTTGAGGAACAATGTAATTCACAAGAAAAGGAACGTCTCAGTTTTACTGACAATATGTGCTGCTCGCTATATATGATACTCGTATTATATACTACTAGTATCTCTGTCATGGATTTTTTTTAACTATACGTATGTAATTATTAAACATAAAAACGCCTTTTATATCTTATTTGTACCACACTGAAAGGCCAGGGGCGATCCGATACTAAATTTCGAAATCTTTGAGATTCAAATCAGCACATGAATATTGTTTAACGACAGCCAGTTGAATTTAAAAGGCAACAGTTTATTTTCAAGTATTATAATCATTTCATCCATAAATTTATTTTAAGAAAAAATATGTAAGTAAATAGGGTAGAAGGAGGTGCTAACTTTACTTCTTGGTAGAAATAGAACAATGCGTGCAAACATCGCGAGGAAACCTGCATATTACCTACTACTCGAAATATTTTTATGAGTTTGCTCATGATCTTTTTCTTAACTATCATTACCTTTTTCACATAGGGAAATGCGTACACATACCCGCCTCGCGGGGACAAGGACGGATTATGTCGGACTCACACCGACTAAAACCCCATGGTGTTCCACCTTCGTCTCATATTGGCAAGGCCACGGGAACGCTTCCGCACACATCCACGGTCCACGCGGAAAAAATGAAAACTAACCTAAACGAAAAAAGCACTAGCTTTCCTAATTAAAGCGGTGGATCTGGTCTATAGCTCCGCCGCCTACCATGTTTCAGCCGAGGGCTACCAGTTCGGGATGATAATAATTGTTACCTATATTAACCCAACCGTACTTGTCCACATCTGGACGTTTGTCTCTCTCAGTAGGGAGCATTTAATGAAATCTCGACGCTTGGCATGATCCCCATCTCCTGCCTGGGTATTTTAGATCTGGCATACTCGTACGAGATGGTTACAACGACAACTATAGAAGCCGTTAAGATAGACAAAGCTAGCAAAGATATACCACATGGTAATGTATCAATCAGTTAATTAATAGCGACGACTGACTATGAGATTAAAAGATGTGGGTTTGAATCCGCTCTTCGGTAGTATTTGCGTTCTCTTTTAGTAAAAAAAAATAGTAAAGCAAAAGATCTACGCCACGCGGTGACGGCAAAAAAGAACCCAGTACCCTATTCCGTCTTGAATAAGTGTCGTAAGAGACAACTACTGGAAATGCCGGAAGGATTTTATGGCTTCCGATAAGGTTTTTTACGTGGTAGAGCCATGTTGCAGCTATCTTAGTAGTATAGTTGTAGCACGAATGGGTCGGCTCGACCCGGAAGGACCACGTTCTCACAGAATACCAGCATAATATAGCAGCTTAATGCTGCTGTGTTTCCTATGATGAGTGTAGAGAACTGGAGACCATTTTTACTGGAAATGAGGCATTCTATCTTAGTCCTCACGGGGACAACGCATCTGCATTTTGATTTGTATGGGCCGCAGCAACCACTTACCATCAGGTGGACTATGTGCTCGTTTGTCACTCTTATCCTATAAAAAAAAGGTTTGTCTCTATCCAAAGACAGAACAGCAATATCAAAAAATTGTCCCCTCCTACAGAAGGGTAGCTTCATACTGTTACAGCTTATTTTAATAGTGGACTTTTAAGTCCACTGCTGAACACTGGCCTCTCGCAACTACCACAATGTTTTATTTTAAGTTGTATCAGGACGAAGCTGCTGCCCATCTCTTAGTTGGTTTTCTTCTGTCACCTTTTACAACTCCCACGGGACGATATTGGTGTAGTGGATATTCTTACACCGCCACTACACGGCTTAGTGTAGCTCTTCATGTGAGGAAAAAACCATGTCGTTTACATCACATGTAAAATACCCACATCAACGACGGGCAGCAGCGTGAAAGGTGTGAGGTGAGACCAGTGGCTGATAATGAAAATGTCAATCTGTTTCCTAAGTGTGGCGATTAGTAGACCAAAGAAATAAATGAATAAAAAAGAGAGTTACAAACAACTTTCTTTTACCACTATCATTCTTGCTCAAAGAACAGCAAAAAAATCCCAAGAACCATTTTAGACGACTTAAAAAAATTTATTGGTTTTAAATTTGACTGTAGTAACAGTGCTAGAGCCAGGCGGCAGCTTTTGCTGTCGCATGGATGGGCCGGCTCGAACCGGGGTGGTACCACGACCTCACAGAATACCAGCGTGAAGTAGAGGTTTACCTCTGCGTTTCGCTTGGTGAGTGCATGTGGCCGGAGGCCCTTTTTACTGGAAATGAGGCATTCCATCCTAGTCCTCACGGGTGAAAACGCATCTGCATTTTGATCTGTAACAGAGGATAGATGTAGATGTCTATGGGCCGCAGCAACCACTTACCATCAGGTGAACTGTGTGCTCGTTTTTCACCCTTATCCTATAAAAAAAAAGTATTTTTAATTTCAGGTGTACCTCGAAACTTGAAAACAAGACTGTACAACCAGTGCGTATTGCCAGTAATGACCTATGGCACTGAGACGTGGTCCTTCACTGCTGGCCGGATGAGGAAGCTCAAGGTCGCTCAGCGAGCTATGGAGAGGACTATGCTCGGAGTTTCTCTGCGTGATAAACTTAGAAATGAGGACATCCGCAGTAGAACCAGAATGACCGACATAGCCCAACGGATTAGTAAGCTGAAGTGGCAATGGACCGGCCATATAGCTCGAAGAACCGACAACCGTTGGGGAAAAAAGGTTCTCGAGTGGCGGCCTCGTACCGGCGGACGAAGTGTAGGGCATCCCCCCACTAGATGGAGTGACGACCTGGTAAGATATGCAGGAAGTCGATGGATGCAGGTGGCTCAGGACCGTGCTTTGTGGCATTCTTTGGGGGAGGCCTATGTACAGCAGTGGACTTGTGAAGGGCTGTAATGATAATGATGATGATTTTTAATTTATGTTATGCGATATATATGTCAATATTGCTATACCGACTTAAATGATTCTATTTTATTAAATAAGTTATAATTCATGAGTGGTGCAATATAAATTTGAGAAAAATTCTACCCTGAAGGATAAGAAACTAGGGTGTGAACTCTTTAATGTAACCATTTAGACGACCTTTTAGTTGTAACCTTGAGCTTGTGATACACCAATGAGGCCAAACAATCAAACTTAAAAGGTAGGCCGACTCGGCTCGGAAAATTAAATAACTAAAAAAAGTATTTTGAAGTCGAGGCTTTAATTTTTCTTTTCCTGTACACGACGTCTTGTCAGCACCAACTGCAAAGTTATCATTTGGATAACATTTAATTTTTTTATTTTTTTAAAGGCGACTTTTACCTTTATAAGTATTTTTTTTTAATTACACGCTTATTCCGATTAAAGCATCCATTTTAATAGTAGCCTAGCTGTAGCCGGCGTTATTAGTCTACAGATAATATGCTAAGGCAATATGGGGAATACATGTACGTAAGAAGCATTCATGAAGATAAACACTTAGGTAATGGAAATCGCATGCAGCGTTGCCGGGGTACGGAATAATGTGAAAAAGTAAAGCGGGACGGAACGACCCCCGCGGGGCCCCGGACCGGGTTTTCGGCGTGGATTGTTTTGAATACGGTATTTTCTATGTTCCGGGGAATGTCTAGATTGGACAGAGTTTTGGAATTGAGAAATGACCCTCTGAAATAATTTCCTTTACGTTACCTTTGTATTGTTGAATAGCTTTAGTTTTCTTTACGTTTTAGTAAGTTGATTTGGTACAAGTATGGTTTGTTTACGAACACTTCAAAATTTTAATTTAAGTTATAAACTTGATTATAGATGGTAGAACTCAACTTTACTGGGCAAGCACCTCTTGCATATTTGAACCACTAAACAGAAGGGTATACAGATACCCTTTTACAAGTTAAGAGAAATTCCATCTCAGTTTTAGAGGATCATGAGCTCCAGGGTTCAAGACCGGTCGGGCCAAAAATCAGTTACTGCATTTTTTTCCAAGAAATTCTCAGTAGCAACTTAGAGTCAGAGGAAGTTGGCGGTGTTTCGTCTCTGTTCCTCGGAAAGCACGTAAAGACATTGGCCCTGCGCTTGATCTCACTCTGGTCGTGAAATTACCGATCCATTGGACTATGAAAGTGAGAGAATAGAGTGCACTTGTGCTTGCGAGTACATTTAGTCACTACAATCTTTGCAGATGCCCATTCCCGTTAAGACTAGCATCCGTGACGTGGACGTGGAGATACTTACTTTCACTTTTGAAGATCTATCATTGATACTGTGTGTCGCATCATTTTTGGACAAGAATTTTTAGACAAGGCGAAGCCCTCATAGATATATCTTACGAAGGGCTCCAGGGAGCATACTTTGATTATGGCTGATCAGGTCAGTTATCACCAAAATTACAGTCTTGATCATAGAATAACTATTAAAAGTCAAGTTATAAATAGTTATTCTAGGATAACGTTGCACTTTTTCATATTGTCAAAGATACAATTGAGGAACTCCTACATAATGTTAAAGATACAGCCTATATACGTCCCACAGTTGCGCACAGGCTTCATTTCTGAGAGAGCAAGGAATTGTTCGTCGCGCTGCCCCAATGCGTGTTGGCGAACTTCACATGTCTTCGAAATATTTTTTTCATATTTCTCAGACATGCAGGTTTCCTCACGATGGTCTCCTTTGTCGTCTAACACGTGATAAATCGTCACTTAAAAAGTGCCGACGGGGCTTGAACCAGGGTTACTCGCATACTCTACTCTTACATAATTCCCACATAATTAATTTTATTGTGTAGAAAATGATTTATTATACTTAAATACATAAGTTAAATCTTTTACACATCTCTCTAGCCATTTTGTTTTATATCATAGCAACACGCAATCGGCGCGTACCGGGCATCTTTAATTCATACATACGAGTAAATTTATCCGCGAAACGTTTTCTTCTATGCGGCTACGTCTATATCTATACAAACAAATAAAATTGAAGTGTCTGTTTATAATATCAAAATAACAGCTTTTTACTTAATGCATATGAAAGTATCTACGGTACTTACCTATAACAAAAGAAAAACAATTTTTAATTTCTTTGTCTGTCTGTCTGTTTGTTCCGGCCAATTTCTGAAGCGGCTGAACCGATTTGGACGCGACTTTCACAGTCAAATAGCTGATGTTACAAGGAGCAACTTAGGATATTTTTATTTTAGAAAAAAAATTAGGGTACCGCGCAAAAAAATTAAAACTAATGAAATCCAATCGTAATAAATTCGACGCGGGCAAAGTCGCGGGGAACAGCTAGTTTAAAATAAAAGCAAACAAAGAAACTTTTGTTTTGTTTTTAATATCTAATTCATAAGCCACCAATAGCGATAAATTAAAAGAGTAATAAGAACACACACATATATGTCTTCCGTTGCTTACATACAGTCCACCTCATGGTAAGTGGCTACATTAATCCATGGACATCTGCAGCCAACTTCAAACAAATAAGCGTTGCCACCTCTGAGAATTAAGAAGGAATACCTTACTGTTTGTAATTTTACTGGCTATGTATAACACTTACTAATGATTGGCAGTCGAAATTCGTAAAAAGATGGTATCTACCCAGACGGGCTTCTAAGCATCAAAAGAGTCCTACCATTTAGTAAGAGCTTGATGGTGGTTACAGGTATCCGTGGGTGGGATTACCCACTCTTTTATAAAAGTAGGGATGAGAAACGAGCACTTAATGGTTGTTCATAGACATAACACCACATGACATTTACACCTTTCTAAAAGGTCGGCAACGCATCTGCAATTCCCCTGGTGTTGCGGTTGTTCATGGGCGGCGGTAGTCACTTACCATCAGGTGAGCCGCATGCTCGTTTGCCCCCTATTCTATAAAAAAAAAAATCTTTCGCTCATCAGATGTAGCTACTTGACATTGAGGTAAAGTATTTTGTTACAAAATGTAATTTCTAATACACTTCGTTCACAATAGATGTTCTTTGACGTCTACGCTCAAAACTAAACCTACGTCTAGTCGGTTATTCATAAGTTTATTATTTACACTAACATTAACCGTAACATATTATACGTATTATGAAGTAGAGTCGGACGTCTTAATTTATTGTAACTTGGGTAGTTAGATCTTCGCCAGAACTTATTAAATTGTTAACTGTTATTTTAACTGCTGATTTATTACGTGGTCGGCGGTAAAGTAAAACATGCAGATTTCCTCAACATACTTTCAGTTCCATCCTACAAACGCTGTAAGTTTACTTTTTTACATTTCATAAACAGCAAAAATTATTTTAAATACCTGTTTGATCAGAAACCGAAAAATTCGTAATACCAATAACAGACGAACTCCTATGAACGTACTCGTATATTGGAATAAAATAACCATACATTTACAATAAATATGTCAGAATACGATTTGAAGACGAAGATTAAATTTGGTCTATGTACGGAAATCCAATTTTTTGCTAGCTAAGCAGGAATTTAAGTTATATAACTCACTTCTTTCCACAGCTATTGATTTATCGATATCGAAGTTTCTGAATAAAAAAAAAGTTTAATAAAAAAGGCATATGACATAGGCAAATGAAACAGGATATGGACAGCATCATCTTCCTTATAACAACTCAAAAATTAAAAAAAACTGCGGTCACCAGGCAGTAGCAGCTATGGACATATCTGCCCTATAAGTCAATCTATTGGGAGGCTTATTTTAATCTGTGGACTTTTGAGAGGCTGTAATAAATAATTTAGTGAATCAGGGAGGTTGTTTGAAGGTTGTTTTATTGAAGCTTTTTATTTAATAAAATTTGTAAGTATATCTTTAATTACATTTGTATTATACCATCAAGAGTGACCGACGTAGCCTAACCGATTAGAAAGCTGAAGTGGCAATGGGCCAGCTTCAACAGAGAGGTCAATCGACGGAAAAAGTCCAACTTCGACCGAGACGTCAATCGACGGATTCAATTCGGCTGGATAACGTTCGGGAGATTTCAGCACATCTCGTAAGGTATAGCTCAAAACTAGATTGTACAACTAGTGCGTGTTGTCAGTGATGACATATGGATCTGAGACGTGGTCCTTCACTGCTGGTCGTATGAGGAAGCTCAAAGTCGCTCAGCAAGCTATGGAGAGGGCTATACTCGGGTGTTATCTACGTGATAGAGTTAAAAACGAGGATATCCGCAGTAGAACCAGAATTTCCGACATAGCCCAACGGATTAGTAAACTGAAGTGGCTATACGCTAGCCATATCGCTCGAAGAACCGATAACGAATGGGGGGAAACGGTTCTCGAGTGGCAGCCTCATACCGGTAGGCGAAGTGTAGGGTGACCCCCCACTAGATGGAGTGACGACCTGGTAATACATGCAGGAATTCGATAGATGCAGGTGGCTCAGGACCGTGCTTTGTAGTATTCCTTGGGGGTGGCGTATGTTCAGCAGTGGACTTGTGAATGGATGTAATGATGATGATGATAATAATAATAATAATAAAAATTCTTTATTTTCTCCACAATCTAAAAACTAATATAGTTATGAACTGGGGTTAACACCAAGGAACAAAATTATTTAGATTGTGAAAGACTGGCGTCTGAGATAGGCTGAAAGCCTGTGTTTCAGAGCACCAGGTCTCTCCTCACAGGATGTAGGTCATATTGGTACAGAATATGATGAAACTAGTAACAAAAAAAAGAGAAAAAAAAGAAGGAAATGTTGTGTGTGTGTGTGTGTGTGTGTGTGTGTGTGTGTGTGTGTGTGTGTGTGTGTGTGTGTGTAAGAGGGTGGGTGTGCGCGTGAATGGCGTATGTGTGTGGGTGGGTGTGTGTGTGTGTGTGTCGGAGTGGGTGTGGGGTAGTATATTTCCTACCTGATAGGATGAAGGAGAGATTCAGTCTCCTCATAGTTCATAGTCTGCAAATAATTAGAGACTTTAGATTTGCATAACAGTTTTGTAAGAGGAAAGATGTTGAGCTCACGATGTAGTCTATTGTAAAGATATGATGATGATGATATAGTATTAACAGGTCAGTTCAACATGGAGGACCACACTCACACAATTACCAGCATATAATAGCAGCATAATGCTGTTGTGCTTTGTATGGTGAGTTACGCGAACTGTAAACCTTTATTATTAACAACGAAGCATATCACCTACTCTTGGGGGTGACAATGTATCTGCATGTTGGTTCGTAATTGAGGCTAGATGTATGCGTCTATAGGCCACAGCATCTACTTACCATCGGACAGACCATGACACTTGTAAAGGTTTCATTGTCATCGTTACAGCCCATCACGAGTCCACTGCTGAACATAGGCCTCCTCTAAGGTATGCCACAGAACAAGGTCCCGAGTCACCTGCATCTATCGACTTCCTGTATCTCTTACCCGATCGCTACTCCATCTAGTGGGGACCGCATAAAATTCATGTTTGCACAAATATTAGCTCTGTTTTAGTTTCAAACCCCGAAACTTTAACTTACTTGACACTGGACTCTGACTAATCTTTTGGACCCTAATGTAGCAAAGTCATTTTTTATTGAATAAGAGTGACAAACGAGCACATAGTCCACTTGATGGTAAGTGAATGCTGTAGTCCATTGACATCTACGTCTATCCTCGTTTATGAATCAAAATTCGAAATGATTTGTCATCCCTGAGGACTAAGATGGAATGCCTCATTTCCTGGTTCTGGATTTCTGGTCCTCTACACTTTCCATACGAAACACAGCAGCATTAAACTGATTTTTACGCTGGCAGTCTGTGAGAGCGTGGTCCTTCCCTGATTTAGACGACATGCTGTCATGCGAGGAGGTAGGCAGAGTCCATCGAGCAGCTACTTAAAAATCCTAAATCCCATTAGTTGACTTTTACATATTCCTAGGCAAGTTACACTGTTGGTATATTCTTTTCGTTATACTTAAGTACAATAAACATAGGAGCTGTAAATCCCAGACTGATATGGAATCATCACTAATGTGGTAAAAATATTTTTTTTTTTTATAGGATAATGTGACAAACGAGCACACAGTCCGCCTGATGGCAAGTGGTTGCTGTGACCGATAGACATCTACATCTATCCTCGTTAAAGAATCAAAATGCAGATGCGTCGTCACCCGTGAGGACTAAGATGGAATACCTCTTTTCCAGTAAAAAGGTTATCCGGTTCTGTACACTCACCACACGAAACACAGCAGTGTTAAGCTGCTATTTTACGCTGGTATTCTGTGAGAGCGTGGTCCTTCCCCGGTCGAGCCGACTCATTTGTGCTACAACTATACTACTAATATAGCTGCAGCATGACTCTACCACGTCTAAATTTTAATTTTAACTTAGACAAAATTTTAGAATCAGAAAAAACTCTGAAAGCTGAATAAAAAAAACTGAAGTACTTTTTCAGTAACCCATACATATAAGTTATATAGACAAGTAGTATGACAAGTGGGCTTAATAGACGTGGAGTAAGCATTTAACAAAGTAGGTCGTCCAAAAAATACTAAGTACGAGTGAAACCGACGGACGAGTGGTCAGTTTTCCTTATGGTTTTAATTAAGCCGAACCCGCCACAAACTAACCTGCCGCCATTTTTGCAGTCCCGCACCGCTCGTGCAGATTGATTAAAAGTCTATGGTCCATGCTTTATATCATGTTTCCATTGTTAAACGTCATTATATTTTGAATGTGAAATAAACAATATGATGTTCAAAATTTTTAATTATTCCAATAAACTACATTTTCATTTTCACAACACTAATTTATGAGACGCTATTTAACTTTTTTTATTCCATAAGGCATTAAGTCAGCCCCTAGTTGAAGGTGTTTGTAATAAAGGATAAATAAATAAATAAACTTTGAACTTCATGCTGTTATTAAATAGTTCTGCCTGAAAAAAAATTTCTACAAAAAGTGTTTTTGAACTTTGGCAGATAATGCTTCATCTTATCCTATAGTGGCATACTGACATACATAAATTCAATCGCGTCAGAACTGCCTGCAATGACAACACTCGCTCCGGGTTGCGAACAATGGCCACTACGCAAGAAAACGTTAAAAAATTCGAAGAAATTGTTAAGGTAAATCGACGTGTGACAATGCCGTTTATTGCATACCTTTTTAAGCGAAAGCGCAAGGTATGTTCTACTATAGCCTAAAAATTAAGATTCCAACGTTTTATCGAATAAAATCGTATCTAGCAATCATATTATACATATAAATGATATAAAAAGCACGTTGTTAGAAAGATAAATGATTGTTGAACTTATTAATATTTTTTTTAAATTGATTAATTGCTATTTACAAATAAAAAAGGGATTTTTGTGGTTTATGGTGTGGATTTATCAAGTCCGGAAGGCTTGTAAACACTCTAACTTTTGAAAATATCAATTGTTTAACTCAATCTATTTTTAATCTCTTCATCTATCATGTGGGAAGCCACTGAATGTAAATGGCAGTGTAATTTTGTTTTGTTTAGCTACTCGTATAATTAATTTTTTTCGGCTCCAAAATGGCGAAATTTTCGTTGATTTGGTAGCCTTGTATGTAAATTAATTCTGTAAAGTGAGCTAAAGCCACAGAGTAGTTTACTCACTCACTCAGTTCGACGCACAGAGTACTTTTTATATACTGGTCAGTCACCGTCGTGAGTGGACATTGTTTCGGATGTTTGCAGCGGCTCAAAAAGATCGTTGTACAAATACACAATATTCGAATATCCAAATTTCTTAAATACCTGATTATTATAATAATAAGAGTTTTTTTTTATTACAATATTTTAAAAGCACAGAATAAATAATAGTAGTACGTACTAAAAGTAAGTAGTATCAACTTTTTTGTCATGGGTGACAGTTTGATGGTTTTCGAGAGTGTTGAAACCGATAGGGTTGTCGAAATGTAAATCCAAGATGGCGGCTGCAATAGATATCAATTTTTTCATCATGGGTGTCATTTTCATGGTTTTCGAGGGTGTTGAAGCCGATAGTGCTGTTGAAATGTAAATCCAAGATGGCGGCTGAATTAGGTACCAATTTTTTCACCATGGGTGTCATTTTCATGGTTTTCGAGGGTGTTGAAGCCGATAGTGCTGTCGAAATGTAAATCCAAGATGGCGGCTGCAAAAGATAAATTTTTTCATCTTGGGTGTCATTTTTATGGTTTTCGAGGGTTTTGAAGTCGATAGTGCTGTCGAAATGTAAATCCAAGATGGCGGCTGCAATAGATATCAATTTTTTCATCATGGGTGTCATTTTCATGGTTTTCGAGGGTGCTGAAACCGATAGTGCTGTTGAAATGTAAATCCAAGATGGCGGCTGAATTAGGTACCAATTTTTTCATCATGGGTGTCATTTTCATGGTTTTCGAGGGTGTTGAAGCCGATAGTGCTGTTGAAATGTAAATCCAAGATGGCGGCTGAATTAGGTACCAATTTTTTCATCTGGGTGTCATTTTCATGGTTTTCGAGGGTGTTGAAGCCGATAGTGCTGTCGAAATGTAAATCCAAGATGGCGGCTGCAAAAGATAATTTTTTTCATCTTGGGTGTCATTTTCATGGTTTTCGAGGGTATTGAGGCCGATAGTGCTGTTGAAATGTAAATCCAAGATGGCGGCTGAATTAGGTGCCAATTTTTTCATCATGGATGTCATTTTCATGGTTTTCGAGGGTGTTGAAGCCAATAGTGCTGTCGAAATGTAAATCCAAGATGGCGGCTGCAAAAGATATAATTTTTTCATCTTGGGTGTCATTTTCATGGTTTTCAAGGGTGTTGAAGCTGATAGTGCTGTCGAAATGTAAATCCAAGATGGCGGCTGCAATAGATATCAATTTTTTCATCATGGGTGTGATTCTCATGGTTTTCGCGGGTGTTGAAGCCGATAGTGCTGTCGAATTGTAAATCCAAGGTGGCGGCTGCAATGGGTATCAATTTTTTCATCATGGGTGTCATTTTCATGGGTTTCGAGATTGTTGAAGCTGATAGTGCTGTCGAAATGTATTTAAACTACTTTAAAAAATTCCGTATAATCATGTTATACGTAATTTTTATGCGCTTAAGGTATGCTCAATTGGATTTACCAATTATATCTTTAAATTTTAACTTATACCTTAAAATTCAAAAAGGTGGCCGCGGGCTGAGTTCCTCGACTGTTAATAGACACCCAAAAGAAAGCAAGAGTTGGCATTTCGAATGATCGACTATTTAAGAGACAAAAACCGGAGAATATTACGCATTACGCAATTAACGCAGAACTAAAGAATAAACGTTGAGGAAAATTGCGTGCTAGAGTGCTTTTTCATCATAATAATACTCCTGCCATCGATCAGATGTTGCAGGCGCTGCTTTCTAAATTGCTGGGTTTCAGTTGATGCAGCACCCACCATAATCTCTGGACCTAGCTTCGAGTTATTTAACTTATTACTCACCTGAGAAAGCACTTTCGTGGTATAAAATTCGATGGCGACGATGACGTGATGTGTGCAGTAGAGGCCTTTTTCGAATCCCAGAGTCAAGCCCTTTTTTTTAAGGGAATTAACCAACTTGTAAAACGCTATTCAGTGTGTATAAGCTTAAGAGGCAATTACGTTGAAAAACAAATACAATTTACATATACTCATCCTAGAGTATCATTGCGTTTCCAAAAACTTATTTATCAACCTAGTAAGTATATAGTTTTTACTGTTCCCAGGGTTAAATTCGATTTACATATTTTATTTCTGAAGAGGAACACAACAGATATTTGTATTGACTACAAATGATTGTTCCGAGTTTGTCCTTGCAATTTATGTATGTAAACTACCTCCACTGCATCATCGGTAAAGTTTTTATTAAAAAAGAAGTCAAAAGAAAGAAAAGGGTGATATAATTACATCTTTTTTGTAATCCAGGCATACACATGTATAATATTTAAATTATTATACAAGTAAGGATGACAAAAAAGCACACTGCCTTCTGATGGTAATTGTATGCTGTGACTGATAGTCCCCCATATATTTCGTAGATTTAGAGTAACTAATAATGGCCTCCAGACCAATCTGATCACGAAGGCCACTCTCAACGGAGACTAGCTATCTGCGCAGGACAGTATTATAGTGCTCAAGCGTATGCGCAAGCACAGGTGCACTCTCTTTTCCCTTACTCTTAGTCCGATAGGACGGTAAACCGACACGACCGGAGAGAGCTCAGGCGTAGGACCAATGGCTTTACGTGCTTTCCGAGGCACGGGGGTGAGACACCGCCAACTTCCTGACTCCAGCTACTGAGAATTTCTCGATGGAAATACTCAGATTTTTTGTCCCGACTCGGTTTTGAACCTGGGACCTCATGATCAGCAGTCGCACTACTACAACCACTACACCAACGAGGCAGTTAGTTTAGAGTAAAAATGTAGATACATTGTCAGTGTGTCACCCTTGAGGACTAAGAAGGAATGCTGTTTCAATAAAAAGAGTCATCGGTCCTCGTGACTCACTGTACAAAATGCAGCAACATTATTCTGATAATATGCGCTGGTATTCTGTACAAAAATGGTTCCCCCGCGGTTCAGTTGATTCATTCGTGCTGCAGATATAATACGATGCAGCGTGGCTATGACACGTATAAAAGTTTTTTATTTTTAAATTTCTAAAATAAGGTGTACAGAACTTTAAATCAAATCTTCATTTTTACAATGATGCAATGGAAACGCACTTAACCCTTGTACCGCTCAAGCAGCTTCTAATTTATGGTTGAGGTGGGCGCCCCGGCCGATAGTTAAAGCCGGACGCTAATTCTGACCAACATGGCGAAAGTTGCTCTTACACACATCTAGCATTGTTTTGTTTATTTAGCTGAGAGCGGACAATATGTTCTGCTATGCGCAAAATTAAAAAGGCGAGAAATAAATTCTCTTCAACAAAATTATTAAGTACTTCGTGGTGTTTTTTATTTTTATTTTAATAAACAATAGAAGGTTGTATTATAATATAGCCTACTAAATTTTCCTACTGGGCTCCTCAATCAAGAAGAGGAAACATTGTATTTTATTCTGTTGACTGTACAATACAGAAATAATACAAAAATATAAAATTTGTTAATAGTTTACTGTTATAAGATGTAGTAAACTTCATCATTATCATCATTACAGCCCTTCACAAGTCCACTGCTGAACATAGGCCTTCCCCAAGGAATGCCACAAAGCACGGTCCTGAGCCACCTGGATCCATCGACTTCCTGCACATCTCACCAGGTCGTCACTCCATCTAGTGGGGGGACGCCCAACACTTCGCCTGCCGGTACGAGGCTGCCACTCGAGAACCTTTTTTCCCCATCGGTTGTCGGTTCTTCGAGCTATATGGCCGGCCCATTGCCACTTCAGCTTACTAATCCGTTGGGCTATGTCGGTCACTCTGGTTCTACTGTGGATATCCTCATTTCTGAGTTTATCACGCAGAGAAACTCCGAGCATAGCCCTCTCCACAGCTCGCTGAGCGACCTTGAGCTTCCTCATCCGGCCAGCAGTGAAGGACCACGTCTCAGTTCCGTATGTCATCACTGGCAACACGCACTGGTTGTACAGTCTCGTTTTCAAGTTTGAGGTATACCTGATAGTAAACTTAGTAGCATAAAATAGATTAAGACATCGTTAAAATCTACTTCAAAAGTAATATATCACACATTAATCTAAACCCAAGGTGACAATGTTACAAGGACTGCACATTCTCCCACAACAAGGATTGTCCATGACATATGGCCGGGTAACCACCGCTAATACAAGTGTTCTCTGACATGTTTCGCGAGCACGCATTTCTTGTATATGGGCCAGGAAAAGCGCAAGAAAATGATATAGGAATTTTGGGAGCCAAGGTTGCGAAATTATTAAATTATTAATTTCAAGATTTTGTGTATTTTTCCAGGGGCTATGTAAAATCTGTGTATATTATTTTACCTTGTGGTGGTGGTGTCATAGAATTTACTGAGGGATATGCTAGAAAGATCTTGTGGCACCCGATAACTGGCAACCATTTTTTTTTATAGAATAAGGATAAAAAACGAGCACACAATCGACCTGATGGTAATTGGTTGCTGTGGCCCATAGACATCTACATTTATCCTCGTTTGCGAATCAAAATGCAGATGCGTCGTTACCCGTGAGGACTAAGATGGAATGCCTCTTTTCCAGTAAAAAGGGTGTCCGGTTCTCTACACTCACCATACGAAACACAGCAGTCTCAAGCTGACATTTTACACTGGTATTCTGTGAGAGCGTGGTCCTTCCCCGGTCGAGCCGACCCATTCGTGCTACAACTATACTACCAATATAGCTGCAGCATGGCTGTACCACGTACAAGATTTTCATTTACGAAGGGTCATAGGTGCGAGATATCGGGTACTGAGATCGTAAATCCGCCTGCCGAGATGACGATGCAAATATCTATATACATATAAAAAAGTTGAAGTGTCTGTCTATAACATTGAAACAACTGGCTTCTGCAATTAAGACTAGGGCGTTAGTTATCACGGCTAATCTTCGGGATGGCTAAACCGATTGTGATAAATCTTTACGAACAGTTAGAGAGCAATATCATAAGAAATCTGTTCTACAATATGTCCGAAAAACACGAAAGATTTTTTTTGCAAAAACAAAACATTGATAAAATAAATGGTCTTTGATTATCTTACATCTAAATAACGCCACATTAATGGATTGTATCCAGGCGGAGCAGGGGCGGGTCTCTAGTTACGAGTACTTAATAAAACATATTTCGAAAACATGTATACATCAACAACTGAGCAACAACGCATTGAGCTAACGCGGTGTTTACTGCAACGAGAGATCACATTTCTTATCATCGTACAGTGAGACTGTAATGAGCTGTTACAGTACTAATAATTAGAAATTTCAATTCGTTCGTTTTCTGTATTCGTTTCTAAATTATCTATAGTTTTAAATTTATTTTAAACATCACTGCACGCTAACTCTGTGGCCAAACATAAAGATCCACTACAATGGGCTATTAAGATGTGTCCATTTGTCATACGTCAACGGATCATTTAGGTGATACCTTACAGATGTAGTGGACACTTCTCGTGTGATTATGAATAACAGACCAATCGTGTGAGTAGACGTGGACACAGGACATTTCTCACTGACTAATGAAATAGAACATGAATTAAGCAGAGTTTTTTTTTCAGCTTAATTAGGCATTAAGCTGAAAAAAAATTGAATCCTGTTAGTAATATTACCATACATAATCCTTAGTAGCTTCACAGATGATATTATTATTGTTTTTGTAATTGCAATGTATGTATCTATACAAATAAATAAAACTGACATATCTGTTTGTAATTTCAAAATAGCTTTAGAATTATAACCGTACGGGATGTTGCAAGAATTCTTCTTTCTGATTTATAAACGAATGTAACCAAATTATTAAACTGTGATATTGTATGTCATAAGCGGTTATTTGGACGTAAAACTTAATTACAGCCAAGTTTTTATTACTCACTTCGATTATGGATACTGATAGAATGTCATAAAGCCTTAAATCCTCCCATTGTAAGTATTGCTTGAGGTGTTATAAGGAATAAATAAATAATATTATATTATTTATTTTAATAGAGTCACTGAACCGCTTTCAAAGTATATAAGTACAATAAAAAACAAGAATCTGATTACAAATAACATGTAAGACAGTACTGATTCAAGTTATATAGTTAACTAGCTGGCCAGGTAGACGTTGTTCAGCCGTTCAGCCCTTTTCGACGACCCTTCCTATGAAAAAATCCTTAAATTCGCAATAAATAAATATTGAGGGTCACGTATCGGTATAAAAACTATCCCATCTCTCAAGTTGGACTCAACTGCACACAGTGTGCAAAATTTCATTACAATCAGTTTAGTAGTTTAGGAGTTCATCGCGGACAAAAAACGTGACACGTAATTTTTATATATAAAGATTTATTTTCCCATCACTACAAACTTTTTCGTATAAACAATATTATTATTATATAATAACATCTAACGCCACCCTTGAAACTCCATCGTTTGTTTATAATAATTATGTGAAATCAATATTAATAATTAATCTTCATTTTAATTAAAATAATACTTTATAAAATTTTCTAGCCGACGCATTTCATTTTCTTTTATTTCTAGTGCACTTCTCACAAAAGATTCACAAGGAGCTTTGTTTCCTCTGATATTTTTGCAGTATTCTTTAAAGTTTTCTCTGGTTACAGTTTTATAGATTTCATCTAAATTGAACATAAGGTTTTCTTTCTTTATAATATTCAATTCACCTTTGTTAGCTACAGAATTACAAACAACTATGCATATAATCAAAAAGATACACATTTTTCTCGCTGCCATGTTAACTATATTTTATACGTTATTTCTAACTGGTTCTGTAGTTATGATTATTTTTGCCTCATTCTGTTAATGTTTATATAGGAAACTTACACATTCTATGAATTTTTAACAAACAAAAATGTATGATATTCTTTTATCACTTCGACAAAATATTTCGATAGCACAACATTTATTGCTTGTTTTATAGCAGCTGCAATAAAACACAAATTCTTTCACTATTAGTAAAACTTGTTACATACTAAGGTATATTATGTCGATGTCACTAAGTTACAACTGATTTATAAGTACATAATCGACAATTTAAATTGATATACAGTAAATTGTGCAGTGGACAAATCATAGCTTTAGTTACACAAAATTATAACTTTATGTATTTTTTAAAGTCCCAATATTTCTAAGGTTAAGTCCTAAAAATAAAACGGAGCCCTATTTATGTTAATCCGCTGTCGGTCTGTCACGGATTTCTAGCTAGTAGAACAAATAAGTTACATTCCAGAAATTTTAATTTGGTAATTAATATTAAATTAGAAATTCAAGTAGGAGGTTCAAGGAGGTGTCCTATCTATACATGGAAAAAGAGCCAAAAAAAAAAATATCATTTTATGTAATACTTATCTACAAAATAAAGAATATAGTCTATCTCAGAAATTTAACTTGTAACGAATTTGAAATAAATGTTGTTATATGAAACATACACTCAATTTAAAAAAGAAATACTAAAAACATTGATTCATAATATAGTTTGTAAGCGGAGACAAAAAGTTACAAAGAAGCATTACCTAACCAAATATCTGGTTAAAAGAAAGTAAATTGATAATAATATATCATTTATTCATAATATTCATTACACATCATCATAAGTCCACTGGTGAACAAGCCCCCCCCCCCCCCCCCCCCAAAGTATGCCACTAATGCATCCCTCGACTTCCTGCATCTTCAAGTCAAGTCGTCACTCCATGTAGTAACGGGCCGACCTACACTATAGGTATCTCACTATCACTCGAGAACCTTTCTTTCCCATCAGTTGTCGGTGTGTCTTACATATGCGCTCCTATTATGTACGGAACCCTAATAGAGCAAAGTGCGGCTAGCAACTGGCTGTTTTTATTAATCGAGTTTAAAAATCTAGGACGTTTTATATTCGATGAATACGTTTTTTTTTTATTTCTCAGAAACGTCTAATTCAACTTGTGATGATAATTTTTTATTAAATGGGTTATATTTCAGGAATAATCTTTAATATATCTTCTGTACCTGTGTATGTCACTGAAGTCCCCTAAACGGCTGGACTGATTTTGATGATTTTTTCCCTCTATGGTTTACATTCACAATAGAACCCGGTAGGTGGCGCTGTTGTCAAGATTCAAAAATATCCCGTGCAAAGCCGGGGCGGATCAGTAGTCCTATATAAATTTAAAGAAAAAATTCCATCCTCAAAGGTCGGTAGAGGTAAGATTTGAATTAAATTTATAAACGATATTCTAACTGATAGTTTGAGATTATGATAGTCTCAAGAAAACAAAAACATATTAACCTAAAAATATTGCAACTCCTCGTTTTTTGAACTCGCTTATAAATAAATATAACTGGCCTGTACACTTATTGAAAGTCAAGAAAGCCACTCCCTCTTTCAACAAATTCCTTCTGCGGGAGGCAAGGCAAGGCCTTGTGAGAAAAAGAGTTCTATAGAGTGAGAACAAGAGAACACGTTTCTTTATGCTTACTGATCTTATCTCAAAACACTGTACTTAGGAATACTGTTAAGATAAGATAAGATAAGATGATTTATTTGTTAGAATATGGTACATTGAAGTTGTTACAGAATAATTAAGATCCTAAATATTCTGCAGTTTCCTGCGTACAAATATTTTCAGACAGATTATGTTAGAATTTAAGAGAATACCAAGACATTAATTATTATAGAATATAAATATACTTACAGCTATACTTAAGGAAACTAAGTAGCATCTATATAAAAACAAAAATGTCAATCAATTAATTCATAATATTTTTTACTTAAAACATGTCAATAAATTAAGTCGAGATTAATCTCAATAATTACAATTCAAGTCAAATTTATCATTTAAGAAGTCATTTATAGAATAATAACATTTATTTAAAAGAAATTGATATAATTTACGTTTAAAGATTCCTATGTTCAGTTTTTTGAAACAAACAGGCAATTTGTTGTAAACATGTATTGCCATGCAATATACATTTTTTGAGTAAAGTTGTATTCTTTGCTTTGGTACAAACAACTTATGTATGTTTCTATTAGTCCTAATTATAACGTTGTTTTGTTTTTCAAATAAATTACTATTTTTGTGAACAAAGACACAAATTTCGTAAATATATAATGCAGGAAGTGGCAATATTTTATATTTGCGAAAAAGAGGAATGCAACTATCTAATTGATGTGCTCCACACATTGACCTTATACATTTTTTCTGCCCGCGAAAAGCTCTAATTAAATCGACAGAATTACCCCAAATTATTAAGCCGTAACGTAGGATCGAAGAAACATATCCATGATAGGCAGAAAGTGATGCCTCTATGTTAGCCACTCGACTTAAACGATATAGAACAAAGACAAATTTATCTAATTTTCTACATAGGTTATCAATATGTGTCTTCCAATTACAGAACTTGTCTATTGTTATACCTAAAAAGTTTGTATGGTCAACTTCTTCGATGACGTTTTTCCCATATTCGATTTTAAATGGTGCTTGTTTGCTATTATATGTCTGAAATCTTATCATTTTAGTTTTTTCGATGTTAACTTGTAAATTATTATGCTTTAACCAATCTATTATTTTTTCTAGAGTACTATTTATTTCGTATTCGTAGTCAAAAGGTTTATTATTATTTTCATTCATTCATTGTTCAGTGACTTGCACTCAAGTACACACACAAGAGCGAGTTTAGTTTATTAATTATTTTTATTATTATTTTAGATGATGAATTTTGGCCATATGGCATAACCATTAGGAGGTTTGTGCATTTTAGGTACAAAACTGTACGTGAGGAGGTTAGTGATAAAGTTCATAAATAAATTTTTAATATGTATTGTGAAAATAAAACAAATTACTGCAGATTGTATAGCTATAACTGTAAGAACTTTAAGACATCGATTAACGATGTTCGGAATTTATGTAGAACGGGTAGTATAGTGTGTCTACAGGAGACTTGGCTTCTTAGTCATGATATTCCGTTATTAGGGACTGTTTCTGACGAGTTTGAGTACACCGGTAGGTCTGCTGTGGACACTTCCTCTGGTATTCTGAGGGGGAGACCATACGGTGGAGTAGCTATTCTCTGGAAGAGGGGCTTGTTCGACTGTGTATCGGTTATAGAATGTTCTAGTAAGCGGCTGGCTGCCATCAAGGGTGTAGTAGGGGATAGATCCATCTTGGTATTTTCTGTTTATATGCCGACTAAGTCGGATAAAAACTTACCTATTTTTACAGAAATACTAAGTGAAATAAGTGCAATTGAAGCTAGTAAGAACGTGGAGAATATGTATATATTAGGAGATTATAATGCACATCCCGAAGAACTTTTCTACACCGAACTAAGTCGTTTCTGTACGGATCAGTGTGCAGATGTACAAAAGCTAGGGTCAATTACGTATACCTTTCTAGACCAGTGTCATGGTGGTAGGAGGTGGCTAGACCACTGTGTGGTCTCCTTATCAGCCTAGCTTACTGTCACTGATGTAGGTATAGTTGAAGATGTACGTGGATCGGATCATCTGCCTATCTACTTAGAGTTTGGTATAGAGAATGTAAGGCCTAAACGAGTGATGCGTGACATGCAACGCAGTGCGGTTACGTGGGGAGAAAGAAGTGAGTCTCAGATAAGAAAGTACCAAGAGTTATGTCAGAAAGAGCTACGAGACATTGATTTTCCTCCCGAATTCGCTAGTTGCAGTCACGGGTCATGCGATAACGCCTGTCATAAAAGTTTGGTCGACAATTTCTATGAACAAATTGTAAGTACACTAAAAATGGCGGCTATTATAACAAATTACGTAAATATTGATAAGCCTCGTAGAAAAAAAATCCTGTGTGGGTGGAATAAAAATGTGAGGGATGCACATCGGGAGGCCAGGCTTAAATTTCAAATGTGGGTTTTATATAATAGACCCGCTGTAGGCGAAATATATGAGAAGATGCGCGAGTCACGCAAGGTTTTTAAAAGTAGACTCAAATGGTGCATAAATAACCAAGAGCATATCAAAATGGATAAAATAGCGAAACCGCAAGCGGATAAAAATTTTGGGAAATTTTGGAAGTCCACTAGTAAACTGGAGACTAAGCCTGGCCTGCCGGCCAGAGTGGATGGGATTAGTGACCCGGAGGGAATAGCAAACCTGTTTATGGAACATTTCAGGGTACAATCGCCGCTGGGACCCTCCACGGGGATGCCTGGTCCTGAGCCTGGCGTGCGGGTGGATGAGCCTATGCTAATGTTTACGCCTAGTCAAGTCAGAGATGTAATCAAGCGGATGAGCAGAGGCAAATCTCCCAGACACGACGGGCTCAGTATCGAGCACCTAAAACATGCGGGTGTACACGTGCCAAGGTTCCTGTCTCTATTGTTCAATGTGTGCATTGGACATTCATATCTACCACCGGATCTAATAAAAACCATTGTGGTGCCCATTGTCAAAAACAGGGTAGGTGATATCTCGGATAAGGGTAACTACCGCCCTATTTCTCTTGCTACCACGGTGGCCAAAGTATTGGACAGTCTGGTTGATTCATGCTTCCAAATGTATCTGAAGTTACATGACGCGCAGTTCGGGTTTAGGCCCGGACTATCCACTGAAAGCGCAATACTAAGCCTAAAGCACACTGTCCAATATTATACAAGCCGGAGTACGCCGGTGTACGCCTGTTTTCTAGATCTCTCCAAAGCATTTGATCTGGTTTCATATGATGTGCTTTGGAGGAAGATGGAGGACAGCGGTGTTCCGGTGGAGGTGCTAAATCTCTTTCGGTATTGGTACACAAAGCAAGTAAATCACGTTAAATGGGCTGACCAATTGTCCAAGTCGTACAGGTTGGAATGCGGAGTAAGGCAAGGTGGGCTGTCGTCTCCAAAGCTGTTCAACCTGTATGTAAATGACCTCATAGTGGAGCTCAGCAGCATGCGAGTCGGATGCAAAGTGAGTGGTGTTAATGTAAATAATATTAGTTATGCGGATGACATGGTGCTGCTGGGCCCCACTACGAGTGATATCAGAGAAAGGTTGAACGTATGTGAGAGCTATGCTAAGTCGCATGGTCTGGCCTACAATGCCAGAAAAACCGAATTTATGGTCTTTAAGGCCGCCGGTAAGTGTCCCGAATTTATACCTTCAATTTGCCTTGGTGGAGTGGAGCTGAACAGAGTTTTCCAATTTAAGTGCCTGGGCCACATACTTACCGACGACCTTAGAGACGATTTAGACATAGAACGAGAGCGTAGGGCTTTGGCGGTCCGTGGTAACATGCTGGTCCGTAGATTCGCTCGTTGTACGGATGAAGTCAAGATTACGCTTTTTAAAGCATTTTGTCAAAACATGTATACGAGCGGTCTTTGGATCGGCTACACCAAAGGATCGTTAAACATCCTTCGCATCCAATATAATAATATCTTCAGGATGATGTTGAAACTTCCTTGTTTCTGTAGTGCATCTGAAATGTTTGCGCAGGCGAGAACGGATGGTTTTCAGGCACTCTCACTTTGCGCATGCAAGAAAGTAGCGTCACTAATAAGCCGCGTACGGGGAAGTGACAACAGCATCCTGAGGTTGGTAGCAGATGATCCACATGCACCTATATTAAGGAGCTATGTGCCGACTATCTCCGGATTCGTAAATTATTTAAATTAAATTACTATTATAATATAGTACTACTAAGCCCCTTACTATTAGAGTTAATTTACTAACCCTTATGTTATATATTATATACAAAAATACAACTTTAAAAATGTTTGTCTGTCTGTCTATTTGTTTGTTCCGGCTAATATCCGTAATGCCTGAACCGATTTTGACGGGATTTTCACTGGCAAATAGCTGATGTTATAAGGAGTAACTTAGGCTACTTTTATTTTGGAAAAAGAATTAGGATTACACGCAAAAATACTAATGAAATCAAATTGTAATAAATTCACGCAAACGACGTCGCGGGGAACAGCTAGTATTACACCAAAACGTGGTCTTTACGAAGGAGTCGCTGTCGCGTATTATGGCATGAATGTAGCACGAATTGGTCGGTTCGACAAGGTTCCGTCCACGTTCGCTCAGAATACCAACGTAAAATAGCTGTATAATGCCGCTGTATTTCCTAAGGCGAGTGACGAAAAGTGGAGATCCTTTTTGTTGGGAAAAAGCCATTCAATCCAAACACGCAAGGGTGACAAAGCATCTGATATTTGATTCTCAACCGATGACAAATCTTCTTACCATCAGGTGCACTGTGTGCACGTTTATCATCTTCAGTTCTCTAAAATAAGCACCACGAGGCACATGATCGAGAAGTTAAAACAATATTGCTCCAAAACCATTTGAAAAATGAAAGAGGGTTTGTGCCAATAATAACAAATGCAATGGTTGTAACTTTACTTTTAGTAGATTTTTTATTGACTAGCATCAGCCCAGGCTTCGCCTGGGAAGGATCTATTAATATGACATTATTTAGATTAATGATAATAAAAAATCATTTACTTTATCAATTTTAAGTTTTTCAAAAAATTCTTCCTTTTGCGGATAAAATATAGCCTATATCACCTTAGGTATTATTTTCTATCTGTTTGTGAAGTTTTATTCCTATCGGTTCATCGATTCCAAAGATTAGCCCCCAAAAGACAGACAGACAAACAAAGAGACATACAAACTCTTTAAAAATGGGTTTCAAGTTTGAACGGCATGCAAATAACCCTCTCAACTCAATATAAGGCAGTTATTTCGATGTTACAAATAATCACTTTTATTTATAAGTATAGACTAACTGTTCCCCGCGACTTCGTCTGCGTGGAATTATATTACGGTTGAATTTCATGGATTTTGATTATTTTTGCGCGGTACCCTAATTGTTTTTCTAAAATAAGTAGCCTTAGTTACTCATAATATCAGCTATCTGACAGCGAAAGTCCCCTCAAAATCGGTCCAGCCATTTTGGAGATTAGTCTGAACAAACAGATAGACAGATAAAAAAAATTAAAATTGTTTTTTTTTGTGACAAGTACTTTCATATGCATTTAGTAAAAATATGTTATTTTGAAATTTTTTTTCACATCACAAACAGACAATTCAGTTTTATTTATTTGTATAGGTCGAAATTGTAATTTATATATTTTTTTATAGGATAGGGTGACAAACGAGCACACAGTCCACCTGATGGTAAGTGGTTGTTGTGACCCATAGACATCTACATTTATCCTCAATAAAATCTCAAAATGTAGATGCGTTGTCACCCGTGAGGACTGAGATGGAATGCCACTTCCCCAGTAAAAAGGGTCTCCGGTTCTCTACACTCACCATACGAAACACAGCAGCGTTAAGCTGCTATATTACGCTGGTATTCTGTGAGAGCGTGGTTCTTCCCCGGTCGAGGCGAACCATTCGTGCTACAACTATACTACTAATATAGCTGCAGCATGGCTCTACCACGTAAAAAAATATATAAATGCGTCCACTCGTAACGCTATTCGAACATATTTATAGATATTTTATTTTTTTAGCCGTGAAATGGCGGCGTAAGAGAATCCATAACTTCATATATTTCGTGGGTGTCGAAAGAGGCGACTGCGGGAAATAAAATAGGAGATGAGCAGCAGCATCTTCTTGACAACAGTCCAAATAAAAAAAAATGCGGTTGACAACTCGCCCGCCAAGCACTTCAACTACGGCAAATATGGGGGATATTGGGAGGACTATGTTCATCCGCAGACTGTTGAGATTGAGGTTGTAATAAATGAATTAATATTTTTATAGTGCCATCGAGTGTTAAGACAAGTAATTTATAAAAATTTGTAGAGGCATAATAAAAAGTTTCAGTTTCTAGATTTTTATTTTCATTTGCGATTCTTAGGCTGCGTTTCCACCAGAGATGTGCGAGGTAGCTGGGCGGTGCGAGGATGTGTAGCGAGGCTGTAGAACGGTGTGAGCGTTTCCACCAGAGATGTGCTAGGCAGCTGAGCGGTGCGAGGATGCGTAGCGGGCTCGTTTTAGATGTGAGCGGGGTGAGGTATGGTGGGAGCGGAGCGCGCGTGCCACTGCCCGCTACTTCTCGCCTCCTTCTCTAGCACACATCCCTCGCAATATATCTCTCGCACACATCCCTCTCAACACATTCCTCGCACACATCCTTCTCTTGTTTTGTATTATACAAAAACCTAGCTCCACTGAGCAGTTTCCACCAGAGCTGCGCTGTGCGAGGCTAGATAAACGCATCCTCGTTCCTCGCACATCTCTGGTGAAAACATAGCCTTATACTGTGTACACCTGTATTTTAAAATTATTTTGTACATATCATAAACAGAAACAGAAACGGATATTCAAAAGGCTGCCTAAGTATTTACGTAAGCGTTTAACGTTAATAATCTACATTTAAACGGAAATGAAACTAAATGTATTAAATTTACAACAACGAATGTTAAAAATCTGAATACAATGTGTTTTAAATGGGGAAGAACTGAGCCCTGTTGAATCCTCTGTTTTTCTTGGCATCACTCTCGACGCAAAGCTCCAGTAAGGCCCCCATAAATCCAATCTATCAAGCAGACTAAGTTCTGGAGCTTATGTTGTAAAAAAGATTAGAGGTTTCACTAGTGTCGAGACAGCTAGATTAGTTTCTTTCAGTCATTTCCATAGCATAATGTCTTATGGGATTTTACTACGGGGAAATGCGGCTGATTTAAGATCTATTTTTGTTATACAGGATATATAAGAGCTATTTATAACCTAAAACCAAAAGTCTTTTAGAGAAATTTAAATAAATAAATATATTAACTTTGGCCTATAAGAATGTGCCATCAAAAACATAACTTGTAAAAAAACCAAGTCTCGCAACTCAGTTCTCCTACCGTAAAAAGTTGTGAGATCCATGTAATACCAAGTCGATAAATTTATTCAGTCCCTACTTAAGGGTCCTTCTACCTTAAGTTATTACGTAATTAGCTAACCTAACAACATCTTATACTGACCATATCAATATTAAAAATCTTTTATGTTTCAAATAAATTGACTTGGCAATCGCACTGAACAATCTAATTTAATGTAATATGTATTACTTGAGAGCATAGATTTATATCTATGCTCGAGAGATACATTGTGTTTTCATGAGATGGAAAAAAAAAATTTGTAAACAGTTTGTACAACCATTCATGTAAAATTTACTTTAAAGTCCCGATGGGTTTCTTGCTGGTTCTTCTCAGGATAGAGGTTTATTTTTCGAACCAGTGGTAAAGTAAAAAAATACTTTTAATGAGGATTACACATGTGACCTATATTATCAGTAATCGGTGCAATTTCTAATCAGATTAATTTGTTTAAAATACAATTTATCGGAAAATCAGAAATTGCTCTTTAACATTCGATTTTATCAACAATTGAAAACAAAGCTTAAAGATTACTTAATGTTGTCTTTTTTAATGATGAACCTATAAATGATACCTATTTAATTATAGAAACATAGCAAGTATTACATAAAATACAAATTATAAACGCATGAAATTAAAACATAAATACTTCTAATTAACATAATAAATAAATTCAAGGAAAAAAGTGTTATACAAAATTATACACCTATATTAAACAAAAAATGATTTATGTATATTAAACAAATTTATCCGTCCTTAATATGTCCGGGATATTATTCCTATGACATCCCAGACGTCAGTCAGCGTAATTAGAATGGCTCTCCAGCACCTTAAAAACGGCAAGGCCCCAGGTGAGGATGGAATTACAGCGGAGCTTCTGAAAGCGGATGGAAAACCGATACTTGAAGTCCTTCAGAAGCTCTTTAATTCCGTCCTCCATGGTGGCATTACACCGGAGGCGTGGAGCAGAAGTGCGGTGGTTTTGTTCTTCAAGAAAGGCGACAACGCGCTCTTGAAGAACTACAGACCGATTTCCCTTCTGAGCCGCGTCTACGTGCTGTTTTCGAGAGTCATTACGAATCGTGACGCGCGCAGACTTGACGACTTCCAGCCTCCCGAACAAGCTGGTTTCCGAAAAGGCTTTAGCACCATAGACCACATACGGTATGTATGTGGTCTATGGTGCTAAAGGAAAATTTTACAGAAGTCCGAGGAATACAATTTGCCACTATGTCTGGCGTATGTGGACTATGAGAAAGCCTTTGAATCCGTCGAAATTTGGGCAGTGCTGCAGTCCCTTTTTTATTTTTTTTATAGGATAGGGTGACAAACGAGCACACACTCCACCTGATGGTAAGTGGTTAATGTCGCCCATAGACATCTACATCTATCCTCGTTTGCGAATCAAAATGCAGATGCGTTGTCACCTGTGAGGATTAAGATGGAATGTCTCTTTTCCAGTAAAAAGGGTCTCCGGTTCTCTACACTCACCATACGAAACACAGCAGTGTTAAGCTGCTGTTTTACGCTGGTATTCTGTCAGAGCGTGGTCCTTCCCCGGTCGAGCCGACCCATTCGTGCTACAACTATACTACTAATATAGCTGCAGCATGGCTCTACCACGTAAATCAGCTTCAGCGGTGCCAAGTTGACTGTCGATATATCGAAGTGTTGAAGTGCTTGTACAGTAGGGCCACGATGGTTATCCGAGTACAGAATCAGAGTACGAAACCTATCCAATTGCAAAGAGGTGTAAGACGTCATATCCCCGAAATTCTTCACCGCTGCTTTGAAAGACGTTTTCAAGTTTCTGGACTGCAAAGGATACGGTATCAACATCAATAGCGAGTACATCACTCACCTTCGATTTGCCGACGATATAGTCCTTATGGTAGAATCACTGGAGGACCTAAGCTCTATGCTCAATTACCTCAATACTGTTTCCCAACAGATAGGTCTTAAGATGAACATGGACAAAACAAAGATCATGTTTAATGTCCATGTCACACCTATACCGGTAGTTGTTGGGAGCATTAAGCTTGAAGTTGTTGACGAGTATGTTTACCTGGGACAAATAGTCCGACTAGGTAAGTCCAACTTCGACCGAGAGGTTAATCGACGTATTCAACTCGGTTGGGCAGCGTTCAGGAAATTACGGCACATCTTCTCGTCAAGTATACCTCAAAGCTTAAAAACGAGACTGTACAAGCAGTGCGTGTTGCCAGTGATAACTTATGGAACTGAAACGTAGTCCTTCACTGCTAGCCGGATGAGGAAGCTCAAGGTCGCTAAGCGAGCTATGGAGAAGGCTATGCTCGGAGTTTCTCTGCGTGATAAACTTAGAAATTAGGATATCCGCAGTAGAACCAGAGTGACCGACATAGCCCAACGGATTAGTAAGTTGATGTGGCAATGGGCCGGCCATATAGCTCGAAGAACCGACAACCCATGGAGAAAAAAGGTTCTCGAGTGGCAGCCTCGTAGCGCCAGGTGTCCCCCCACTAGATGGGATGACGACCTGGTAAGATATGCAGGAAATCGATGGATACAGGTGGCTCAGGACCGTGCTTTGTGGCATTCCTTGGGGGAGGCCTATATTCAGCAGTGGACTTGTGAAGGGCTGTAATGATGATGATGATGATATTAAACAAAAAGAAAAGAAGAAAGTCAAAAGCTAATTAAAAAAGTCAAAGTGATAAGTTCAGTTTTTTGAAAGATATCTTGTTCATATCCATACCGAACAACTGACGTCCAAGTGAAATTATTTTTATAAACTTTTAAATAAATATAATGTGCATAAATACCCCCCCCCCCTATGATGAGAGTAACAAAGAAACCGGCCCCAGTCCTCGGCGGCCCCGCTATTCCTGGGTACGGTGGCGACCATGGTAACGGCGGGGGAGGGGGTGCTAAGAATCTCCGGTGGAGGTTCGGTTGCCACCTAAGACGACTCGACCTGGCAACATACAACGCACGCACCGTGAGGACTGACCAGAAGATTGTGGAGCTGGAAGAAGAGATAGACAAGTTACGCTGGCATATTATAGGATTATCCGAAGTCCGAAGAGAGGGGGAGGACTCGGTAATCCTCGAATCCGGCAACTTGCTCTATCACCAGGAGGGCGACCATCTGTCCCAAGGAGGTGCCGGATTTATCGTCCACAAGTCTCTCGTTAACAACGTTGTAAAGATTGAGAGTGTGTCGACGAGGGTTGCGTACCTTATACTCAGAATCACCAAACGGTATTCGCTGAAGGTCATACAGGTTTACGCACCAACCTCGGCACACCCCGATGAGGAGATGGAAGAAATGTATGATGATATCTCTAGAGCCATGCATTCCTCCAAAACCCAATATACGGTGTTAATGGGAGACTTCAATGCAAAACTAGGCACAAGAGAGAAAGATGAGCTGAAAGTAGGGAAATTTGGAATAGGGCAACGGAACCAAAGGGGCCAACAGCTGGCCGACTTCATGGATAAAGAGGGACTCTTTATGATGAACTCTTTCTTCCAGAAGCAGCCCCACAGGAAGTGGACCTGATCGAGCCCTGACAGTTCCACAAAAAATGAGATTGACTTCATTATGACGACCAGACGACAACTGTTCAGTGATGTCTCCGTGATCACGAGGGTGAAAACTGGTAGCAATCACCGAATGGTTAGAGGCACACTGAACCTAAACGTTAAGTTAGAGAGGTCTCGTCTAATGAAGTCAACGCTCCGTCCCCCTCGTGCTCTGTTCCAACGTCCCGAAACCTTTCAGCTCGAGTTACAAAACCGTTTTCAGGGCCTAGAAGACTGCAATGAAGTGGGCGATATAAATGACAAGCTCGTGAAAACTGTCCATGCGGTCGGAGCTAAGTTTTACAAGACCCGCCGCAGAAGAACACAAAAACTGTCCGATCACACTCTCAATCTCATGGCTGTTAGACGGGAGATGAAGCTACATTCTACAACAGATTTAACAACATACAGGCAACTGAACAGACAGATCTCCAAATGCATGCGGCGGGACTTACGCAACTTCAATACAGCTCGTGTTGAAGAAGCAATCGAGCGGAACCAAGGCTCCAAAGTCTTTGCCAGAGATCTGTCTGCCAGAAAGAGCCAACTGTCAAAGCTGAAGACCGAATGTGGCAGCATCGTTTCCGGGGCACCTGAGATTTTGAGTGAGATTGAGAGGTTCTATGGGCAGCTGTACACGTCATCGTTGGAGCCACACGCAAGTGTGAGTAACGATCTAAGAGCGAGTCTTATCCAACACTATTCCGATGATATCCCGGACGTTAGTCTGAGGGAGATTATAATGGCTCTCCAGCACCTTAAAAACGGCAAGGCCCCACGCGAGGAAGGAATTACAGCGGAGCTTCTGAAAGCGGGTGGAAGACCGGGACTTGAAGTCCTTTAGAAGCTCTTTAATTCCGTCCTCCATGGTGGCATTACACCAGAGGCGTGGAGCAGATCTTCAAGAAACGTGACAACGCTCTCTTGAAGAAGTAAAGACCGATTTCCCTTCTAAGCCGCGTCTACGTGCTGTTTTCGAGAGTCATTACGAATCGTCTCGCGCGCAGACTTGACTTCCAGCCTCCCGAACAAGCCGGTTTCCGAAAGGGCTTTAGCACCATAGACCACATACATACGCTTCGGCAAATTGTACAGAAGTCCGAGGAGTACAATTTGCCACTGTTATTATTATTAATCATTTATTTTCAGACTCAACTAATATATGTTAGTGTTACGGCCAGCAGCTGCTTATTCAACAGTAGAGTCTCCGGGCCCATAGAGGAAGAATCTACAAGCAGGTGCAGGTCGAGCCTCCTACAGGCTAAAGGTGGAAAGTTTCTAATTACAATAAACAATCAGGGGGGAGCGTTCTATTCTATTAAACGGAGCTTACTTACCTCTATCCAAGGCGACTGGTCCCTCAGGATTCGGTCAGGTCGCATGTGGTTGTATAGTGCTAGGAAAGTCAGGGTCATTGATGTGTATCTGGGTGTGGCTGGTAGTGTTATTGACCTTATTAGACCGTTACCCTCTGCAGCAGTTCGGACCTCAGCACCTCTCCACCTCACGTCACTTTTTTCGTTAGTCACGATGACAGTCCAGTAACTCTGTCGTACGATTAACTACCTTACAGAAGTCACATTTCGCGGGGCCACAGTTATTTCTAGAATATCAAATACCGCACTAGCTATTATTCTCGTATGCACTTATACAGATTCTGAGTTAGATACAATAAGTCCTGGGTGAAGCTAACAAGCAAGGAATGCGCGTTACGTATCCTAAACCGTATATTTCCTAGATGCCCGTGTCGTATTCCGCTTCCGACTTCCCGACAAAAAAACACCGTGCCGCCTATCGCAGCGTTGAATTTGGACTGGCTTGCCCTTGCGTGTCCTCGACACGACGGGACGTCAAAACCGATATCGAGGCGCGCGCGCCCTCTGACGTCAATTCTTGACATTAGCGCTTGGCGCGAACAAACCCCCGTCCCGGACATACGGATTTAGATCCACGAGCAAACCGGTCAGCGGGACAGGGTCGCGACGGCAAGTTGCAAGACCGAATCTACAACCAAACTAGGCCACCAGATCTTGCAACCCTAACTAACGCCTCAAAAATACAGCCCCAACGTGGGCTAGCCGGAATGAACTGGATTGGTTGAACTGGATGCCCTTCCTGGACATCGCAGTACATAAATAAGCCCTATTCCTAGACAGAAGTCCGACGACCTCCTTCAAACACCTATCTGCGCTCCTATGATTAGTTCCGCAATCCGACCGGATCAGGTCTGCAAACAGCTACGCGACACGAAGCGGCCCAGAGGGACCTCCAAAGCTTCAGTGCAGAGAGCACCCCCAAATTCCCCATTAACGTCGTCTGTGGCAAGCCGAACGAAACGCACAGATAGTCCCTAGTATGAATTTTCAAACAAGTAGGCATAACCAAACCGTCCACCATATAATCATTTACCAAATGGTGCGACAGCTGATTTCCATCTGATAATCTACAAACCAGATAACCCTTTAGGCAGGTAGTCCTAGGCTCATATTACAACTAATTTTTCAAAAGCATCAATGTTCAACTACAGAATTAGTTAAGACAAAGTAATCACTGATGCACATAGGTCAACTTGACAAAGTAAACAAAACAATAAACGGAAGAGACAGCCCTATTTCTCATTTCAAATAAATATCTTAGACAGTGCCAACAAAATGTAAACCCAAAAGAGAATTGACTCTTATTCCCTTCGGCACAAACAGGGTTATCTAATTTCAACCTTCCTTATCACAAAGCAAAATGATTAAACACTATCACAAAACATATACATAATTTTCAAAATAGCGCGCCATTCAAATTTCAAATGAATTCAAACTTTCCTTTCAGCGACAATCAAATACAATTTCAAAGCATACGCACAAGCATTAAAGAGGGCACACAATTTAATCTCAATTTTCCGTGCAACAACAAACGCAGTGATCAAATGTATTTACAAAACATATGCAGCAGCATTTAAAGGAGTAATTTAAATTCAATTATTTTACTCACAACCGCTACAATATGAATTTCGCGGAAAACCCAAAAGCATTTTAATTTTAATTTAAAAATTTTTTAACTAAGTGCTCGACCAAAACAAATCTAATACCCCTTGAGAGCGTGATTCAACGCTCCAGGGGGCCCTAATCTTCCCACCACCAAGTGGAGGCCACACCGCGTGAACCCGAGACTAACAGAGCGCAACCGCTAACAGTCGCCACTCGGGTTGTACGCCCTCACTGAGGCCGTCGGCAACAGAACAGCTTGACAAGTGGATTGTTGACGGCTTAAGGCTCAGTAGAGGCGGCCGTGGTGGGAGCTAAGGCGGCAGCTAGCTAGGGCCGCCTCCATCAAATGGGGTACAGTGGTGCACCAGTCGCGGCCACTCAGCTAACGGGAGTGAGAAGGGTCCAGCGGACTGATGAGTGGCCGTGAAGTTCCTCTCCGCACGCTGAGGGGGGGTGATGACACCCCCGCCCCTGGGGGAATTACCCCCCGACTGGTCGGGGGAGGGACCCTTTTCAAACCTAGGGGCCTGGTGGCTAGCCGGCGGGCGCCGAGCGTCGCCCGTCAGATGGCGTGGCGGAGCGCCCCCGCCCGTCGGGGTCGAAGGCCTGGCAGCGCCCCGAGAGGAGACGCCGTTCGCACCCAGGCACAGAACGGTATGGTGATTGCCCTGGCAATGCAGACAGGGCCGCCGGTGCGGACAGTCTCGCTGGAGGTGCCCTTCCAAACAGGAGTAGCACCAGCGGCGCTCCTTGGCGCTAGTTCGCCTCGCGGGAACCGGCTTACCTAATAATTTCAGGCAAGACGTTACCAGGTGATCAAATGCTCGACAATAGGAGCAGGGGGGGGGGGGGGGTTGACGACGACTTACCCGGCGGATTCTGCCTCTCAGTGGGCACGGCTCGTAAGTCGTCGACGGTGCCCGCCGCGTGCTCGATCTGTCGGCACTGCTCCTCCAAAAACCGCAGCAGGTCATAGAAGGGCGGAATATAGGAGGCCTCGTCCCCGCCGTACCTCTCCTCAAAATGTATTCTAAGGTCGAGAGGTAGTCGGGACAGCACGATGCGGAGCAACAAAAAGGCCCATTCGCCCACTGGTAAATCCAGCCGCCTCAACGTATTACAGGTCACCAAGACTGATCCAACACGTCCGAACGTAGTCTGGCCCGGTCACTAAGCAGCGGTAGGCTCAGAAGCTGCTTAACATGTTCGTCCGCAATTGGCCGGACGTTGGCGTATCTTCTGGCTAGGAGGTCCCGAGCAGTCTGGTAGGCGTCGTCCGACAATCTCAAATGGCCGACGACGCTCAGGGCCTCCCCCTCCAGTGAGGCCAGGAGGTACGCCATCTTCTGGCTCGGGATCAAGTCACTCCGGGCGTCCACTAGGCTGTCGAAAATACCAACGAAGGTCAGCCATTCGGAAAGGACCCCGGAGAACCTTGGCAAGTCCAGAGTTGGGAGTCGTCCCAACAGCTCTGACTGAGGCTGCTTCCGAAAGGACTCGGACAGGCCACTCGTCCTAGCTTCACGCGCCTCCTCGGCATACCTGCCTTCAGCCTCGATCAACTCGTTATGATGTTGTTAATGATGTGGCCAAGATATTTAAACTGTTTTACACGAGCTAAGGGTATTCTGTTTAGAGTTAATAATGGTACATTATCTGGAGTTTTCTTTCGACCTTTAATAATCATATACACACTCTTTTTCTCATTATACCTCAAGCCATGTTCAACAGCATATCGCTCACATGTGCCTAGTAAATTTCTTAGGCCTCCAATTGAAGGGCTCAGCAGCACACTGTCGTCAGCATAGCTAAGGTTATTAAGACACACGTCTTCTATGTGACAACCTACACGCATGCTGCAGAGCTCCTCTATGAACTGATTGACATAAATATTAAAGAGCCTAGACGACGTTAAACCACCTTGCCTCACTCCACACTCTAACCGGTATTCATCGGAATATATATTTCCCCATCTTACAAAGTTTGACTGGTTGTTATGCCAAAAGGAAAGAATATTTACAAGATCCTCGGGGATACCTGCTTCTCTTAGCTTTGCCCACAGTTTATCATAACATACTAGGTCAAAAGCCCTAGACAGATCTAAAAAACAAGCATAAATAGGAGTTTTTCTATCAAAATAGTAGCTTACAGTATGCTTTAACGCTAGTATTGCACTCTCAGTTGAGAGTCCCTCTCGAAAACCGAACTCTGTATCTTGTAGAGTTATGTAACTACTTAGATGTCTGTCAAGGAGCTCATCCAAGACTTTAGAAACTACAGTAGCCAAAGAAATTGGTCTATAATTACTCTTATCACTAAGATCACCAGTAGGATTTTACGCTAAGGGAATAACAATTGTTTTGATAAGGTTTGGTGGTAAATATGAGTGACGCATACATAAATTAAAAAATATTGCCAAGACTCTACATAAGTGCAAACCAGCATATCGCAAGCGCTCAACACTGAGGCCATCATGTCCAGGAGATTTTCCTCTCTTCATCTTAGAAATAAAATCAGCAATGTCTCTACCTGAGAAGGCAAGCGGGCTTAATACTGTGCATCTCAGTACTGTGTATTGGGCACCTGCGGCACATTTGGTTTCATTCGAAATTGGTCTTTAAAAATATTTGCAATTTGCCCTGGTTCGCTTACACCTTGAACACTCACTGGAAGGGTGACTTTACTATCAAACCTTTTAGTGCTTTTCCAGAACTTACTGAATGTGTTATTAGAGTGTTGAGTTGCAATAATATCCATCCTAATTTTCTCTTGGTTTTTTTGACAAAACTTAAGCCTTGATTTAAATATTTTGCGGCTTTCCCGCATTTTTTTTAAAATGGGTCCGCCCTGTGGCTTACCGTACATGATGTATAATTGATAGTCAAGCTTAGCTTGTCTATGGGCCTGTTTTACATGCTTATTCCAGCCATACAGATATTTAAATTTATTTGTTTTTCTTTCTAATACACTTTGACTTTGGACGGATGCATTACATAAAATATTTATAATATTACTGTATACATTATCAATTAAATTTCTATGGAACAAATTGTTACACAATATATCAGAGCAATTATGCAACTTACTAGGAATGTGAAGATTCTTAAACCTATCATTACAAATATTATAAAACTTTTCTATTTCTTCAGGCTCTCGCACAACCCAAAAAACATTTTTATGTATAATCCTATTAAGGGCAAATTTCCTTTTTATTACTCCTAAATTACAGGTTATCTCTATGGGAAAATGATCAGACCAATATACGTCATTAAGAACTCTAATGCTTACCAGTGACTGCCAAGCTGATTTAGTGACAAGGCAGTGGTCCGGCCAGCGTTTACACCCATGGGCTTCACTTATAAATGTATAAGTACTAGATGAAATGCCTAACTTACATATATCGACGCAAATCCAATCATTTTCCTTGCAAAAGTCCATCAATTCATCACAAAAAGGAGCGATTGGATGAGCGTTATAATCCCCTAACATAAAGACTACGTCTACATTAGAGTCTTGTATTATAGCACTTAGCTCCCCTAAACACTGAGTAAATAAGGGCAAGTTCTCAGACTGATCTGTCGGCATATATACACTGATAATAATTATTTCACGATCTGCATTTATCATTGCTCTTATTGCGACAATACGTTCACTACTACACTTGACCACTGTCACATTCATAAATATACTTTTTCGCCATAGGATAGCAACCCCGCCATGAGGCCTGTCTCGCAAAATACCAGCCTCCAAATCCACCGCTGAATTTGCCGTATATTCGAAATCCTTATCAATTTCGCCTATTAATGATAAATCGCAAGGCAACAACCAGGTTTCTTGGGGGGCTAATACATCAGCCGTTTTGCATTACGACCTGACACAGTTGATACTCCTTTTTATATTTTTACAGTTATAACTCACTATCTTGCTATACTCCATGTATTTGGGCAGTATTCTTTTTCATAGACTCATCAGACTTTTTTTTTTTTAGGATATGGGTGACAAACGAGCACACAGTCCACCTGATGGTAAGTGGTAGCTGCGGCCCATAGACATCTACATCTATCTTCTATTACAAATCAAAACGTAGATGCGTTGTCACCCGTGAGGACTAAGATAGAATGCCTCATTTCCAGTAAAAAGGGCCTCCGGCCACCTGCACTCACCAAGCGAAACGCAGAGGTAAACCTCTACTTCACGCTGGTTTTCTGTGAGGTCGTGGTACCACCCCGGTTCGAGCCGGCCCATCCGTGCGACAGCAAAAGCCGCCACGTGGCTCTACCACTGTTGAAAACTGTGACTTTCCGTCGTATATTTCACGTCGAATATTACGCGGCCTAAAATTGATAAATTTCCTAAAAGTTATCCCGTCCGGCCATAAACTATCATCAAGGAAAGTATCAATCTTATTCCTAGATACAAATAATTTATAAGAATTATAAGGTGATAGACCTTTATCATATTTATTTTTTCAAGATTCACTATCTCTTGAGTCTTACTTTGCACATACTCACATATGTCCATTTCAGATACATCTTTACTAACATTAGATATGAACAACGGAATTTTGATTTCTGCAGCCTTAAACTTCGAATCGCTATTTGTTAACGCTTTACCTTTTTGACCGACAAAGCGATTTCTATATTTTCTTTTATGTTCTACGAGCATCCATTCATTATCCTTCTGTCTTTTTTGTTTCCAAACACCGTCCCTTCGCACCATATCAGCCATTGTCGGATGTATATTAAGTCGCCCGTTTTGCATCGAATCTGTATTGTAATGCGCCGTCGTAGGCTCACACTCGATTATCTGCTGATCCGTAGACTTACTCAAGGACGCATTTGCATTATTAGTGACTACGTCCGCTGCACTCATCGACGCTTGCGAGTCGGCCGAATAAACTGCATTATGATTCACTGCTGCTACGTTGTTGTGCCGATCGACTAGTTGTGGTTCATTGTCGGTATTTGTTAAAAATGATAAGCCAACCGGCCCGCTATCCATAAAATTTACGTTACTTTTTCTTGTATTTACATTTTTATCATTACTTGCCGTTAACTTTATATTATTTAACTCTATGCGTATATTATTCACAAGGTCTAGTGTTGCATAGATCTCCTTAAGAATTTTAATTTCATTTTGAATAAGCACTAAATCCTTGAGTAACTTAGTGACATCAACGTGATCAAAAGATATAGGAGGCAGTTTCTCTAAGTCCCGTGCCACAAAAATTGGTAGCATACCTGGATCTATTTCTTTGATAAGACATATAATGTCCTCGAGATCTCGTTGCTTTCGGCCGTCTTTTCGACGTGATTTTTTCCGTTTTGATGTCGCAACTGAGTCAAATATTAAGTTAGCCTCTTCAATATCCGATTCTGAGAAAGCTGATATGCAGACTCGAATCAGAGATTCAGTATTCATCACATCATGCTTGTTTTGTATGAACGAAAGCACTTTTATCACTATATTACAATTATTACACTTTAACTTTCTGTCTGCCATTATTAATACAATAGACGACCGTACATAAGCGCGGCGCACGCGTACTGTTCTATGTCATGTTAATATGTCTGGCGTAGTGGACTATGAGAAAGCCTTTGATACCGTCGAAATTTGGACGGTGCTGTAGTCCCTTCAACGGTGCCAAGTTGACTGTCGGTATATCGAAGTGTTGAAGTGTTTTTACAGTAGAGCTACGATGGCTATCCGAGTACAGAACCAGAGTACGAAACCTATCCAATTGCAGAGAGGTGTAAGACAGGGTGACGTCATATCACCGAAACTCTTCACCGCTGCATTGGAAGACGTTTTCAAGCTTCTGGACTGGAAAGGATACGGTATTAACATCAATGGCGAGTACATCACTCACCTTCGATTTGCCGACGATATAGTCCTTATGGTAGAATCGCTGGAGGACCTAAGCACCATGCTCAATAACCTCAATAGTGTTTCCCAACGAATAGGTCTTAGGATGAACATGGACAAAATCCATGTCACACCTATGCCGGTAGTTGTTGGGAGCACTAAGCTCGAAGTTGTTGACGAGTATGTTTACCTGGGACAAAAAGTCCAACTAGGTAAGTCCAACTTCGACCGAGAGGTCAATCGACGGATTCAACTCGGCTGGGCAGCGTTCGGGAAACTACGACACATCTTCTCGTCAGACATACCTTAAAACCTTAAAACGAAATTGTACAACCAGTGCGTGTTGCCAGTGCTTCACTGCTAGTCGTATGAGGAAGCTCAAGGTCGCTCAGCGAGCTATGGAGAGGGCTGTGCTCGGGGTTTCTCTGCGTGATAAACTTAGAAATGAGTATATTCGCAGTAGAACCAATGTAACCGACATAGCCCAACGGATTAGTAAGCTGAAGTGGCAGTGGACCGGCCATATAGGTCGAAGAACCGACAACCAATGGAGAAGAAAGGTTCTTGAGTGGCAGTCTCGTACCGGTAGCCGAAGTGTAGGGCGACCCCCTACGAGATGGAGTGACGACCTGGTAAGACATGCAAGAAGTCGATGGATGCAGGTGGCTCAGGACTGTGCTTTGTGGCATTCCTTGGAGGAGGCCTATGTTCAGCAGTGGACTTATGAAAAACTGTAATGATGATGATGATGATGTATAAATAAACTTTTTTAATAATAATCGAAATAAATAATATTATAACTACGTCAGAAATATTAATTGAAATCTCCTCTTTTGTGTACTTTTTTAATATATAAGTTCAATATAAAGCTAGTAAGTGATTTGAGTGGCTCGCGATTTTTTGATTTGTGTGGCAATGCAGCACAACATCTCCGCTTTGCGTTCGATGTGTACAATATTATAAAATCATAGAATGTATAAAATAAAATTTATAAGAAACTACTTTATGAAATTTAAATCCCACATTATTCATTTAAAATAATGTAATATTTTTAAATTTCAAGTATACTATCGATCCCCATATTCTGGTTGATTTCGGGATCTCGTCAACAGCACCACCTACCGGGTCTATTGTGAATCTAAACTGTCGAATCAACTTTATCACACACACAACATTTTATTAAAATCGGTCTAGCCGTTTAGGTAGAGGCTTAGAATAATAACACCGTAGGTGATAATAACACCGTAGGTGATAATAACACCGTAGGTGATAATAACACCGTAGGTGATAATAACACCGTAGGTGTTATTATTCTAAGGGTAGAGGTAGTAGGAGCCGGCGGGAAGCGACGTTAAAAGTTTAAAATTTTAATTTATTTTTAACGCCCCCGCACTGCCCTTTGTGGGTGGAATTCTATAAATCCGTTCTTGGTAATTTTCAACATACCAAAAATAATATTCTGGCAAAGTTTTATACCTATAAGAGCTATAGTTTGATTTTTTAATTAACGCCCCGCAACCCCCTTGCGGGTGGAATTTCATAAAATCCGTTCTTAGCTGACCTCTACTCGGCGAAAGGAATATTCTTATCAAATTTCAAGTCTCTAGGCCTTATGGCAACTATTATTTATTCTGTGCTTGTAGTTCCAGATATATCGTGATGAGTCAGTACATAGGTGGAAATCTCATATATAAATATAAGTAGTATTTATATATTTCATAATCGAGCATGTGTTTCTTCCTTTGTTGAGATCAATTTAAGTCCTGTAAATTTCTTATCGAATTCTTCCAAAGATAAATCCAAATCCATGAACTTTGTAATACCGTATACTTCTGAACTCTATCTTGGGGCTACGTTTGTAGTTAAAATTAAAGGTATCTGTTATACATATTTTAGATATCCTTTCATTGCAATGTAGCCTACAATAGTCCACTGCTGAACATAATTAACATAGGGATTTTGACATAGTTCCGACGTTTGGCAGGCGGCTTGTCTACCGCAGTTTTAGGTATAAATATATTATTTTATTTCCATAACAGCTCGTCTACAATATTCTGCTGATGATGTCGAAATGGAGTGATAAATTATTTTACGCTTCCATCACAGCATGGCTAAAATTCAAATTCATTTCAGTAACAGTGGTAGAGCCACGGGGCAGCTTTTGCTGTTACACGGATGGACCGGCTCGAACCGGAGTGGTACCACGAACTCACAGAATACCAGCGTGAAGCAGAGCTTTACCTCTGCGTTTCGCTTGGTGAGTGCAGGTGGCCTCCCCTTTTTACTGGAAATGAGGCATTCCATCTTAGTCCTCACGGGTGATAACGCATCTGCATATTGATTTATAATTGAGGATAGATGTAGATGTCTATGGGCCGCAGCAACCACTTACCATCATGTGGACTGTGTGCTCGTTTGTCACACTTATCCTATAAAAAAAATATTTCATGACATCAATGGCGTTCTACAAGATTTTACCGTTACTTTCTAAATGTCGTTCGTGGAATGACAATAAGTAAATATTTATCGTTTTTCTAAATTATAAAACATTCCAACAATTTTTAAGAACCTTTTCCAAATAAGTGAATCGCCTAAAGGTTAACCTTCATATTCAAATGAATTGTTTATTCTGCGACTTCATTTTTCCTAACCCCTTTGTAAATGTAAATAGGCGCAGGCGATAGGGTTGACAGTCGGCGAATGTACCTATGTTTTCTCTGTCAACGGAGCATCGTTTTGCCGGGGATAAAAGGCTATACTTTCCGTTCGTTGATTGTGTTTTGAAACCATTTCGTCAGGATCAAAGATGCACGTATAATTGTAACTGTATGATTTAACAATGGGGATTTTTTAATATCTAAAATAATAGTTTTAATACGTCCTGCTACTGGAGGTTGACTTCCTTGAGAGGGGAAATAAGCGTCAGTAGCCTAATGGCAGGGCGCGGACCGCGAACTCGAAAGATCGTGGGTTCGAATCCGCCATTCGACTACTGTCGTGAACCACTGCTAACACAAGCGTTTTAAGCTTACCAGAAGTGGTTAAAGGGAATATTAGTAAGGTCTAATAGCATTACTAGTATTTAAAAAAAAACCACTAAAGTCCGCCACTCGCCATGCTCGCATGAAATAGCTTTTATTTACTGATACTTTTGAATACTTTTTATTCACCTGATGGTGCTAAGCGTTTACAAAAATAAAAGAAAAATAAGAGCAATAACGGCCAGACAATTATAAACAGTAATATATTTAGCCAGAAAATTATAATCATTGTGAATGTGCTTCGTCAAATTTTAAAGATAACAACACGTCAGAAATTTAGTAGTTTTATTGCAGGTGTAAATTGGCTGCAGTAGCTATTTAGTTTTGATTTAATTATTGAAATTTACAAATATTATAACAGAAATTATCTACCTAATGCGACATTGTGGTTCTTTTATACTTTATAAAGACTTCAGCCATTCTATTGCGTTCGCGTAATTCGTGTTAAAGCCACCTTGTTGAGCAAATTGGTATGTGCGTGCGGCACTGACAGCAGCCGCGGCCATATTCTTCTGATGTTCAAAGAAAGCTTAATGTTAACTCTGCTTTTGAATAAATGATAAAAGATCTATCGATGAAATAAATCAAAATCCTACGATATCGAAAGGCATTATTAGTGCCAACATATCAATTACAAAACTTTGACGTCACAATACATATTTTTCTTGAAATAAACACAAACAGAAACATTTGTATTCGATTATTAGATTTCTTCGATATAGAATATTAGATTATAAATAATACTTATTAAAAGTCTCTCTTTTGTTTAATTTACCACTGCTTTTACGGAAAAAGACCTCTGTCCTGGGAAGAACCAACAAGAAAACCAACGGAATTTAAAAAAATAACAGCTTAACAACAAAAAACAAATTAGAAACGTGAGAAATTTTATACGTGGCATAGCCATGCTGCAGCTATATCAGTAGTATAGTTGTAGCACGAATGGGTCGGCTCGACCGGGGAGGACCACACTCCCACAGAATACCAGTGTAAAACGGCAGCTTGACACTGCTGTTTCGTATGGTGAGTGTAGAGAACCGGAGACCCATTTTACTGGAAAAGAGGCATTCCATCTTAGTCCTCAAGGGTGACGACGCATCTGCATTTTGATTCTTTATTGAGGATAAATATCTATGGGTCACAGCAACCACTCATCATCAGGTGAACTGTGTGCTCGTTTGTCACCATATCCTATAAAAAACAGCTTTATAGCGATCACCTTAATCCCAGGAGTTATTATCATCCACAAATTCCTTAATATCAAAATAACCCTTTTTATACAAGCTTAAACAAAGATAAATAATTCCCGACGTTTTGGGTGCTTTACAGCACCCATGGTCACGAGGGGGACGAAACGTCGGTAATTAAAAATAAGTAAATTAAAAACGATAAAATCTGTAAAAATAGTTTTATTCAATGTGCAGTATTCGCGTTAATATAACTTGGCTGTGGAGCACACTCTTTTAAATATTTACTAATTTCGACGCTAGTATAATATGATATTTCCTGGTAAAGTTCGTGTAACCTATGCTCTTATGGACGACTCATTCATTGAATGCCTTGCGACTGTTCAAGGAGAATGTTTTAGAAGTAAAAGTATTATCAAATTCCTTGAAAATAAGCTTAAATAATGTTCCATACAAAAAAGTCTGGATTATTAGGGTATGAAAGTGACGGAATTTTTTTCATTATATTACTAATCTAAACTTCTCCAAGCGACGTGCCTTTACTGGAACATACACAACTTTCTCATCTACTTGCTTCGGTAGGTAACGAAGCTAATTGTCCACATTGATCAGAAATCAATTTTTGGGGTTCCGTACCCGTAGGGTAATCAACGGGACCCTATTACTAAACCTCCGCTGTCTGTCCGTCCGTCTGTTCGTCCGTCTGTCAGTCAGCGGGCTGTATCTCATAATCCGTACTAGGTAGATAGTTGACATGTTCACAGAATGTGTATTTCTGTTGCCGCTATAACAACAAATATTACAAATTAAAATAAATTAAAAATTGAAGGAGGCTCCCCTACTAGAAACGTGTTTTAAGATGGTACGGGACCCTTCATGCGCGAGTCCGACTCGTACTTTGCCGGTTTTTTTAAAATTAAATTATACATTTATGCAACGGCCTAACATTTGTGAAAATATTATCTATACATGTTCCACCAGATTCAGCAAAACGCGTTGGCACTAAAAATAAATTTAAAGACCATATTATTTATACAAATAATGATCTAAATTTAATATTGATGGTAGGAGCTTCTAGGAGATTGATAATATTGATATATTATGTCTCCTTATATTACAACTGATTGATTCTGTTTATTAAGCTTAACAGAAACTTCTTTTCTTTAATTTTTCAAAAGTATCATATAAATATAGAACATGAGGAGTCTGTAGACGCTCACAACAATGAGGTGCTCGAATTCAGCACATGCCATTTCCACAGTTCGCTCAACAGACAGGTTCATAATATCTTTACGTTGTTAATAATTTACTGGCTAATATTAACGAGCTACCTCTTAAAACCGTTTCTCTATTGAAAGAACTAACAACCAGAAGTTAAACATTAATTTATAAGCCTTTACCCAATGTTCCTTTATCAATACGTGAAATATGAATAGGTATTGTTGCTATTTAAGAACAAATTTCTAACTTTTTGCCTATCGTTTCTTGTAAGTATACTCGTATTTTGATACACCAGGTGTCAGCAACTTTTGTTGCCATTTTGTGGAGTCGTACAATTAAGGATTTGTAATCTACAAGCTTAAATACTTACATAGATTCAGTTGTTATAATTGCTAGAAATTACCTCTATTGTCTCATTTTCTAACTCAAATTACTTGGAACTGATTCCAAATTGTATAATATCAAATCTTTATACTGCTCAATACAAGCAGATGCCTGAATAGTCAAGTCCTTGGCTGTGTATATTTATAAATAATAAGCCTAGCGCATTTGCTATCGTTCTTACAATTATATTTGGATAAGTATAATATAAGTATATACAATATAATATATAATGCCTATCTCTAGTCAATTTCTTAATTAAATTATTTATGTCTATTAAATTATTTATATTATTATAATTCTTACAATTAATTGCCAAATTTAAATAATTATAACAACCCGCAGGTTTTTAATATTTTGAGTTGATATCAAGAAAATAATGGTGCCACTCACAGTTAATATACTACTTAGAATATTATTATTCTAAGATATACTATCTCGACCTGAGACGCATAAGGTCGGATTTCAAGATCGAAACAAATTAACTTTAATAGTCAGCTGAAACCAGTATCTCGCGCTCTTTCTAAGCATATAACAATCATCATTCTATCTGTTTTTGTTCTGATAGATTTACAAATGCATAAGGTCGGATCTGTCGAATTTTCTCATTTGTATCGTGGATTAAGGCTTGATAACAACTACAGTATTTATGCTTAAAATTTTGGTATAACTAGAAGGTCGTACATTGACTTCCGTTTTTATGCTTTTAAATTATTTTACGCGTAAGGCATAGTCTATTTAGTTATTCGACTTTATTCTACAAGGATTGTTAGTAAAAATAATACGTATTTTCAGATAGAACTTTATGCCTTTTGAAATTAAATAATCAGATGTCGTACCTTGAGATATACCGTTATGCCTCAAAAATTTTATTTGTTCGTTTAAGGTCTACAAACAAAATGAGACCTTATGCCTTTGAAAAGTGCTACTTTATCGTTGTACAGAAATGCAGATGTGAAGAAAAAACATTATGCCATTGATTTTGTGACCGCAGACCAACGCGATTCTGTAATATCAGACATTATCGCCGGTCACTCGGTGGTTTTCGCCGCCACGGTGGCTTTACCTTTCAGCACATCGCCGCATGCGTTTGTTTTGTTTACATGAATAGAATTTGTTATTCACGCGTGAGTTGTGTCGAAGTAATAGTCAACTTAATTACTTCTGATTCAATTAATAATTGATTGAATGTGAACTAGTAGTTATTATAAAAATAATATACTATACTAAGCAATGGATAATGAAGATCAGGTGAGTACAAAACCTATAAATATGTACTAAATACTATGTTTTATATTGTCGAATCGTGTGGTGTGAGTAAGTGATTTTATCGGTTATAGTATTTAAACATGTTGTGAACTTAATTAAGTATATAATACACCAGGGGAATTGCAGATGCGTTGCTGGCCTTTTAAAAAGGAGTAAGCTCTTTTCTTAAAAGTCACTAAGTCGTATCGGTCCGGAAATATCGCTGGTGGTAATCTATTCCACAAGGCAGTTGTGCGAGGAAGAAAGCTTATTTTAAATAGCACAGTTGTGGACCGCCAGTCATCCATATTGGATGGTATCGCGAGTTTTATTGCGATGTGTGGTGGTGAAATTGAGTGGCTTGAATCAGTCCGAACAGTTCCTCAGTGCACTCCCCTTGGTAGATGCGATAAAATAAGCAAAGAGATGAAACATCTCTACGCAGTGCCAGTGAGTTAGGCCGATCGGAAAGAACTCGGTCGTCGACGATTCGAAACGCTCTGCGCTGGATGCGGTCAAGTGGAAGGAGCTGGCCCTGGGGAGCCCCTGCCCAGAGATGGGAACAGTATTTCATGTGGGGCCGAACCTGCTCCTTATAAAGCTGAAAGTGGTGTACCGACATGAATACTGAATACTGAACTGATATACTGAAATACTGTCCCGCTAAGCTGAGCACGCCAAGCTTTTTAGTGGCCAATTTGTCCTTTTCTTCCAAATGACCATGAAACTGCACATCACTCGATATGTTGACACCGAGAATTCCTTTAATTAATTTTAATTACTTATCTACTTGTTGTTCTATGAATGTCAGTTTAATATAATTTATTAAAATCCATGTCCATAGTAATATCTATTATAAATTCATAGTATCTGTGTTTATAAGTTTGTTTATAATTCTTTCATGGCTAAACTGGTAAACCGAATGTGAAGACATTTTGAGCAGGAACACTAGGACCCGGGGAGGACATCAGCTGTATTTATACTAGATGCGAATGAAGTTACGATAGTAATATATAAAAATGCAGTGTAAGAAATAACTGTACCTTCTTATATTATCGATACAGAAACAAAAAACAAATTTTGAAATCATTTAAAATTTAATTTGATATTGAAAATTGTTGATTTTACCTACGTACAAAAATATTATTTTGCAGATCCGAGGTGAGAAATATTCGATTATGATAGTGATGATAGCGTTAAAGACAATACTTACGAACCGCATAAAGATATTTCGGATAGCAGCTACGTCAGTTATTCGCCAGAGAAAGTATTCGTAAAATTCAGGTCTTTAAAAGTGAAAAGGAAGCTGTCTTTTTCAGAAAAATCGCCTCAAAGACAAAGTATAGTAGCAAATAATGTAAATAATAATTTAATCACTTAAGAAAATGTTTTAGGTCCAAGAAAAGAACGTATGTCTACGAAGTTCTAAAGAACACGACCGTTTTTCTGCTACAATGACTAGGCAAATAATTTCTACTGTTTATTATTCAATAGATAGCCTTAATAAGTCGTCGTTATTTGATCAAAGTAGTCCTAAATTAGCGAATTCCAATAATATGATTATGGTTCAAGAACGGGCGAGTACATCTGCTAATAATAATAATTACCTTGGAAACTGTACTTTAACAGACAGATCTCCTACTGCAGGCTTTTCAACTCTAACAATTTTTGATGAAAGTATTATTTCTGATGCTACTATGAATGAAAATATAATTAACTCTAACGGAGTTATGGTTGCAGATATGAATGGAAATATATATATATATATATATATATATATATATATATATATATATATATATATATATATATATATACCAGTTGAAAGACAGATAATAAATAATGAAGACATACAGCAGATCGATACGGCAGCCCATTCAAAATCTAACACAAGAAATAAGGTTAAGAATGTAACTAAATGGAAAAGAGTTGCCGCTAAAATTGCAAGGCTGAAAGTTTCTCTCTATCACTCAACTGTAACTAAAAAAAGAATTGAAATAGACGGTCGTGAGTTGAAACCCTTATGTACGTGTAAATTTAAATGTTATGAGAAAGAGCCTAATGAAACAAAAATGCATATATATGAATTTTGGAAATAATGTACCATTTGGGATCAACGTCGCCACTTTATAGTCACTAATGTCATAAAAAAAACTAAAACGCATGATGACAACGCATGGGAACTTACACACTGACCGAAGAAAATTTTCTTACGAATAAAGTCTAATTGTATATATAATAATAAGAGCGAAAAATATGCCGGAATATGTTTCTTAATAGTACGCTATATATAGGAGAAAAATTTGTTAAGGTGAGCTTGGAAAAACAACTAGATGGAGGTCTGGTAGCTCTAGATCAGAGTTGAAAACAGGTAATAAATCATCAGATGTGGTAGTAGTGTGTTTTTTATTGTAATCTTGCTGTTATCAATAAGATGCTGCGGCCCATCTCCTACCTGTTTCCCACTGTCGCCTCTTACGACACCCACGGGAAGAAATGGGGTAGTATATATTCTTAACCTCCACTACACGGCATTTTATAACTAAATTTTGTTAATTCCGACCTTATGTTCTTCATAATATATAATTTAAATGCTATATACATAGATATCATCACAAGATTGGGCTTAGTTAAAGTTTTGTTTCTTGTCAAACATAATGTTACATGTTGTAAAAAAGCTTATAATACACATTGAATGTACCAAAAAATTGCAGGCATAAAGTTGGATCACTACTTTGAATTAAAACGATCCGTCCTTTTATAACTCTTTATAAGCATAAAGTTGGATGTCACCAAAAATGTAGTTTTTGTTTAATAAAATATTATTTTTATTCTGTGACTAGTTTTATTACTTTACTCATACAAAGTTCGAAGACATATCCTTAACATTTTACTATTTTTGTTATCTTTATCGCAAATAAACAATAGTTTTGACACGATTTCATCAAAAATTTTCTTTTGGCTCTCCTCTAAACTTGTTAAATTCCATATCCGACCTAATGCGTCTCAGGTCGAATATTAATGCCAGTAGTGTACTGTTTAGGTTTTTGAATGTCGTTTTTGCGACATCTATTGGATGATATTGGATAGTGGAAAATCTTACGACGCCACCACGCGGTATTTATTAAAGAATAAAGTATTATAAAGCGCCATCTTCACGCAATATTATATAACAAATAACATTTTCAACAAGTTATCTTTACATTTTTGGATACGGGCCATAATTATAAAACCCATCGCTAGATGGCGGTATAATGAAATAATATCTCTGTAATGAAGAATAATTGAAATAGGAATTATGCAGTGTAGAGAGGAGGACCATCTCTATATACTATGAAAAGTGTCCCTAAAAACCACTAAAAACGCGTCCAATAAGGGTAGCGCTGCAGCAGCATAGAATAAATTAAAAAAAAAGCGCCAAAAGTAATTGGAATAAGATGGAGAAATAAACAAGGACCGACCAATCCGCTTAGTTTTGTACTACGTAAATAATTGAGATTTTGTATACTGGCATATCAATAACTACTCTAGTCTACTCTAGTCATTAAAATTTTTAAATATTTGAATTCAGCTGATTTCACTCCGTTCACGACAGCTATCTTCATATCGTAGTTTTTCAGACGCCAGAGCTATTGTGGTAGGTTTTGGAACCTCTATTTTCAGTAAATAGTAGGACACTTTTTCAACTTTCGCCCCTTATAAGATGGTTCTCCTTGTACTCTACACTCCGATCGATAAGATCGATTCTTGATTTATTTACTACTATCATCCAAAATACATTGTTTTAGTAGACCAAGTAATAAATAAGGGTGGAGTTTTTGTTATTTTATTGACGCAAGCAGACACGTTTGAAAATTTGCCTTGACTATTGTAGGTTTGACGATGAATGCAGCTGGTTCAGCACGCACGCACCATACTTTCTGGCGTTACTTCGGGAATAGGGTTGCCATCTGTCCGGCTTTAGCCGGATATGTTTGGCTTTTTCATGTTGTATCCGGCCAAATTTTTATGTGTCCCGCCTGTCCGACTTATGTTAGGCTTTTTGTTAATGTAACGCGTTGCACGCATCGCTTGTAGAATGAGCGAAGCAATGCCGAATTTATCTATCCATATACATTATTACCAGCCAGCAAAATATAGACTATTATTTTAAAGTTTTAATTGTTCCTGATAATTGAAATAATAAAACTTACGTTATTGTAGTTTTTAATTTTTTTATCTTGAAATATGAGTAGTTTTTTAAAATTTGTCTTGTGAAAATGGTTAAGTACTTTGTTTAGAATTGTAATTTTATTTCTTTTTTTTTATAAATTCTACAAACAGAACACTGCTTTTGTTGATTGTTATTGTAAGTAGGTAATAAGAGGTTTCAATTATTTCAATCGATTTTGTGATTGATTAATAAATAAGTAACGTATACATTTGAAATTGTGCTGTGATTGATTAATAAACAATTAACGTATGTAACGGAGTATTTTAGTTTTTTTTTCTCGGGGGGTTGGAGTTGGTAAGTTTTTTGGCTGCATGGCCACAGAAAACTATGTTTGGCTTTCTAAAAATTACTTTTTCATTTTAGGAGATGGCAACTCCTAAACAGTAGCAACGTAATACCTATGATGATATAATTTAATTTTGGCTTTGAAATGATGAAATTAGATTAGATACGATAGATTAGCCACGTTAGTTTTGCTGAGATAGATTTATAGTAAAACAAAGTATCATAGGTAATTAGGTATAGTCACAAAGAAGAAATTGTAAATATCGATAAACTATAATTGATAAAAATTTGAACACTAAACCATCGATACTTAGATTATTGATAGGTCTCAGAGCACGCGATGACCTATTAATAATCTATGCATCGATATATATGTACTACGCAGGTACGCACGTGCACGTAATACCTACATATAACTCAATGCACTAAACCAACATATTATGTTGTGAATTTGAACTGAAGTATTCATTCAATATACATGCAGTCAGATCCTTTATTTGAAGTTAGCTAATATTGGCGCGATTTTTCATGGCAATTACGTCACGAATGTTTAGAAGTTTAACTTTTCTTTCATAATATTTACTATTTGCTGGTTATTATTTCAAAATTGAAATAATTATTATAAATATGGTTTCAATATATTATATTTATAACCTAATATTTGAATACATAAGTGCAACATTGAGTTATTATGTACTACGAGTACATTATACTACAATGTAGTGCAAAAGTGTTAAAATAATCCTGAATAGTACCTACAGTTATTAAAATTTTATACCTATAGTACGTGAGAGTAATATGGTCACTCTTATAACTCAAAAACTACAGTCTTATTTGCATAGATGGCTTTGTGATGCGATAGTCCTTCATCAGACATTCAAATAATAAAGGGTCAAAAGGGCGCCGGCTTTATCGACGCCATTTTGACAGTTGATATTATAGTAAAAAAATATTTTATTCGATTTTAGTATTGGTTAGTGTGGTTAGTTTTTTTAAATTGATTTTAGATGTGTTCCTCATTATTGCAAAGGCATGTTTGCTATTTGTTTCTTAATATAATAGTTACAGTATATGACATTGTGTATTTGTCTCACTCTTCTTAATTCTGTACACAGAATACATGTACCCTGACGGGATTCTGTAGTACTATTATTTATTCTGTGATTCTGGTTTTACAGGGCGGTAAAGAGTAAGGTGACTATATTACCCTCACGTACCTACCTTACTCCTCATGGCTAATCACGCAATGTCGGTTAGTATAATATATCATGATATATTGAAAGGATAAATATGTCTGGAATTAAAACCTGATATACTTAAAAAATAATTAATAAAATAACGAATGGGCCGTGAACACTTATATTTTACTCGTAGAAAACATGTATTTTTCGTTTGAAAATGAACGTGTATGTCAGCAAGTGAATCCCTAGATAAAATGATGTTACAAGTAATTTGGTTATAAATTATATCAAATTTTACATAAAATACACATCTGAATATGCTGAATTTTAAGTATTTCGACTGAAGGATTGAATAAATTAAAATAATACTACTATTCCCATAATGCAGGGTTATTTTTCAAAGAGTAGCCACATTTTTTAAACTTAAGTTCAAATATAATATAAATAAAGATATATTGTTATTGCAGCTTTTGAAAATACGAGTAAACTTAATAATTGAAATAAGGAAATTTGTAGAAATTAGTTAAATAAGATTCTTCTGTTTAAAGGCCAATAAGTAACTGTAAGTAGTTTATACCAATAATCATTGTTAAATGTTTTGCAGGTGAAATAAAAAAACGGAGACACGGAGTATATAATACGTTTTTTTCTTGGTGTAAATTGATCACTTCTTTCTTGATCTTGTGATTTTTCATTTCATCTGTCCCTGAAATATAATAATATTTAACAGTGGTAGAGCCAGGCGGCAGCTCTTGCTGTCACACGGATGGGCCGACTCGAACCGGGGTGGTACCACGACCTCACAGAAAACCAGCGTGAAGTAGAGGTTTACCTCTGCGTTTCGCTTGGTGAGTGCAGGTGGCCGGAGGCCCTTTTTACTGGAAATGAGGCATTCCATCTTAGTCCTCACGGGTGACAACGCATCTACATTTTGACTTGTAATTGAGGATAGATGTAGATGTCTATGGGCCGCAGCAACCACTTACCATCAGGTGGACTGTGTGCTCGTTTGTCACCCTTATCCTATAAAAAAAAAATATAATTTTAGCCGCATGAATTTTAAAAACATAATGATCATAGAAACAAGCCAAATATGAAGAACCTCTTCTTGAGCCAAGTGTCTGAGAATACAGATGCACTCTCTATTCTCTCAATCACGGTATGTTAAGAAAAAGGTCACCCATCTATGGACAGCAAGTGCATCTTAATATCGCAGATCAATAGATCCACGCAACTGTTACTTAAACACGAGTTCCTCTTCTCTACGACTAACGCAGCAGGCACCACGCTATCAAAGCCTCGGAACACTGTCATCGGACATTGAGCGTTGTGAGTATCAAATACTATGGAATTTATACTATCCTGGCACATTGAACCGCGAGTCTCGTGCGCGGGCGTTAAGCGCATATTACTTCACTTTCACTCGCGCGCTTCAGGAGCATTACAAAATATATTATATCTAAATACGCTAAAAATTTTATCATTGTAACTTGGGAATCAAATCTGAAGCTCCGCGTAACCCCTTGCATAAAATAACGAGATGATATGAATATTGTACTAGTTGGACCGTGAAGTGTGGTTGGTGAAATAAGCTTGCATTTAGGTTGATAAATAGATAGTTGGGTTCATAATGGCTTAAATAAGTTAACCTCAAGATTTTCATTTTTTATATACTACAGTTTTTATAACGTCTAAAAATCAAAATTTTAGAAGTTTTGAGAAAAGTTGAATTTTTGAAGTCTTACTGTAGCAATATTATACTTACATGTACAAATGATGTAGGAATGGCTCCTTTTAATAAAATTGCTTTTATGCAGCTTTTTCTTTTATATTTCTCAAGAATATTTTTGTTGAAAATTGTAGAGTTCTTCTTCTTCTTTGGATTCCATCCAACTTCTTTGGATCTCAATCCAAAGGGAATCTATTTCACAGACGGCAAAATAAAATTATGTTTTTAGAACGCAAATCAAACATTTATTTTCATTCCTAGAATAGAATAGAATAGAATGGAATAATTTTTTATTCAATATCGATTATTACATAATTCTTATTGAAAGTCATTTTTTATTTACCACTGGTTCGGAAAATACCTCTGTCCTGGGAAGAACCAGCAAGAAACCCAGCGGGACTTTTTTTTTCAAACATATTTCACTTAACAATTATTTCATTTATACAATTTTTAAATGATTTTTAATAGAACCAGCATGGTGGCGATCACCTTATTCCCAGGGGTTATTTTCATTCATGTATTCCTTGATATTATAATAACCCTTTTTGTACAGTTTTTCTTTAATAAAACTTTTAAACTTGTTTATTGATAAACTTTGAATATGTTCTGGGATTTTGTTGTAAAAGCGTATACATTGCCCCATAAATGTATTACTGATTCTGTGGAGTCTAGTAACTGGTATTACAAGCTTATGTTTGTTCCTAGTGTTTAAAGAATGCACATCCTTATTCTTATTAAAGCTATTTATGTTTTTATGTACATACATTAGATTTTCATAAATATATTGCGATGCCAAAGTTAATATGTTTATTTCTTTAAATTTTTGTCTCAGGGACTCTTTACAATTTAGGTTATAAATCGCCCGAACGGCTCTCTTTTGCAAAACAAATATAGCTTCAATATCAGTCGCATTACCCCATAGCAAAATTCCATAAGACATTACGCTATGAAAGTAACTAAAATACGCTAATCTAGTTGTCTCAACATCTGTGAGACTTCTAATCTTTCTTACAGCATATGCTGCAGAACTAAGTCTGCTTGCTAATTTAGATATATGGGGGCCCCATTGAAGTTTCGCGTCAATAGTAATACCGAGAAAAACAGTGGTATCCACAAGACTCAACTCCTCCCCATTTAATAGCACATTGGTATTCGAATGTTTTACATTAGGTATTGTAAATTTGATACACTTTGTCTTATTGCCGTTCAAGAGCATATTGTTGGCGTTAAACCAATGTACTAATTTCGATAGAGCATTATTTACATCGTCATAATTAATTAACTGCCGTTTGAGTTTGAAAAGTAAAGAGGTATCGTCAGCAAATAATACTATATCGTGATTGTCCCCTACAATATAAGGTAAGTCATTAATATAGATTAAAAACAGGAATGGCCCAAGAATCGAGCCCTGAGGAACGCCCATTGATACTACCGATCCGGAAGAACCTTTACCATTTATCACGACTTTTTGAGTTCTGTTACTTAAATATGAAGTAATAAGTCTAAGCGCCAAATTTTTTACACCGTAATGTTGTAGTTTCCTGATTAATGTTTCATGATGAACACAATCGAAAGCCTTGGAAAGATCACAGAAAACACCTAAGGCATCCTGTGAATTCTCCCAGGCATTAAAAATATATTTCATAAGCTCAACGCCGGCGTCAGACGTCGAGCGACCCCTTGTAAATCCAAATTGGTTTTTATGAAGTAATTTATTTGTATTAAAAAAAAATTAACAATTGATCCAAACTAATTTTTTCAAAAATTTTACTAAGAGTTGGTAGTACAGAAATAGGTCTAAAATTAGCGGGGTCCAATGTACTACCAGATTTAAATAAAGGTACTACTTTACTATACTTCATTAAATCAGGAAACACACCAGAATCGATACAAGTATTAAAAATAATAGCAAGATGAGATGCAATTAAATCTATTATGGACGCAATAACTGTCACGGAAATCCCCCACAAATCTGCGGTTTTCTTTACATCAATGGGTTTGAAGTATTTTACAATATCTTGCGGTAATACTTTTTCGAATCTAAATTCTTTTAAACAGATATTAACATTCTGTTTGAGTAATGACTCGGCGACAGTTTGAGAAGTATTCAAAGACTCTGTTGTCAAAATAGGAATATCAGTGAAATATTTCTCAAACACCGCTGCGACTTCTTGATTTGATTTAGTCAATTCATTGTTAATTTTTAATTGATAGTTTGAGTTACGAGGTTTTTCTTTACCGGTTTCGCTGTTAATTATACTCCACGTCATTTTAATTTTATTCTTAGCCATCTTAATTTTGTTGCTAATATGTAACGATTTGGCTGTGGAGCAAACTTTTTTAAACATTTTAGAATAATTTTTGACATATTCTTTAAAAGCATCAGAAGGATTATATGATCTTTCATGGTAAAGGTCATATAACCTTCGTCTGCTTTTATGAATTCCCACTGTCGCCCACTCATTATTTGCCTTGCGACTGTTTCCAGAGAATGTTTTAGAAGTAAATGTTTTTTTTTAAATTCATTGCTTATAAGGGTAAATAATTCTCCATATAAAAAGTCTGCATTGTTCTTATAAGAAAGCGATGGAAGGTTTTTTACCATATTACTTCTAAATCTCTCCAGGCGTTTTGCATTAATAGGAACAAACACAATTTTCTCAATTTCCTGTTTTTTGTGCATATAAGGTAATGAAACCAGTTGTCCACAGTGATCTGAACTAAGTTTTTGAATTATTGATTTGTTGATTGGTACAACACCTGTAAAAATATTATCAATACAAGTTGCACTACACCCTGCAATTCGTGTAGCTTCAAAGAATAAATTATCAAGATTATAGGATTTGAACAAAGAGCAAAATTTAATACTGATGGAAGAAGTTTCCAGGAGATTGATATTGAAGTCTCCACACACTACAAGAGATTTATTCTGTTTATTAAGCTTAACTAAAACTTCTTCCATAATTTTTTCAAAGGTGTCATAATTTGAACATGGGGGCCTGTAAACACTGACAACAATAAGGTGCTCAAGCTCAACACATGCCATTTCTACAGTACGCTCAACAGAGAGGCTCACAATGTCTTTACGTTCTTTACATGATAAGGATTTATTAGCTAATATTAAGGAGCCACCACGTAATTTAGTATCTCTATTGAACGAACTGGCCACCTGGTGATTACTGAAATTAAATATGGAGTTGTAACTTTTTAACCAATGTTCAGTAATACATAAAATATGAATAAGGTTACTATTTAAAAATAATTCAATTTCTAGTTCTTTGCCTAACATACCTTGTATATTTTGATGCACCAGGTTAATACAGTTTTTATTATTGCTATTTTGTGAAATTACATAATGAAGTTAATTTTTTATATATTGAAGTTGAATTGTATTCTAAAGTATTTAAGTTATCTTTGCTAGAGATTACCTCTATTGTCTTATTATCTAATTTAAATTACTTGGAACTAATTCCAAATCATTTGTGAAATTATTTTTCTGCTCAATAAAAGCAGGTGTTAAGGTAGCCAATAATTTGGCTGGGTTAAAATATAAATAATGAGATAGCGTATTTGCTACCAGTCTCAAACTAAACTTTGATAGGTAATACCTATCTCTTGTCAAAAACTTCTTAATTAAATTATTAATATCAACTAAATGAAATTTATCATTATTATTCTTACAATTAAATGTCAAATTTAAGTTATTATTACATGTCGAATTATGCATCATTAAATTTAAATTATATCTTAGTTTATTTTCCCGTGGCCACCCCTCTATGTAAGGCAATGTAAACAAAATAACTTTAACCACATTTATGTTATTGAGATATTCAATATATTTTAATAATTGATTCTTGAAATTAATAATTGATAATATTTTAATAATTGATTCCTCTTCTTGTTGTGTGGGCAAGTCTATCAATTCATTATAAACATTCAAAATAAATATCAACATTAATTTTGATATAGTTGAGTCAATCCCTAGCGTACATGAAAAATATTTTATCTACAAAAAAAAATATCTACAACGAGTTTTTTCTTTGCAAAATATCAAATTTAATAAAATAATTTAAAATTCTATATTTTAAACAGTATAAAACATTAATTTTAACCAAAAATAGACACGTCATAGCAATAACGATGTTTTGTGAATTTACCGGTGAAATGTGCAACCATCAGGACTATTTCTATTATTGACACCACAGTCATACAACATATAACCATTTTGGAAAGCTATGAAATAAAAACATTAAAACTATAATAATCTAAAAAATTACAGAATATCTTATTTCTTGCGTGCCGACTTGTGTCGACCTGTCATTCAAAATCGGTTACAGAGTCATGAGATTTGGTATCCTTTTTTATCTTGCATTTTTATCATAAGGAATTTTCTTCTCCCGTGCACACTATGTCCGTCAATACGCCATTATGTTCTAAGTCTATAGCACAAATAGTCGAAACAATGTTACAAGTGGTTTGATGGCAATATGAATCTCAGGTGTTTTTATCATATTAGGGGCCTTAAGGTATTATCGTCATCAACTCTTCCCTTCTTAAAGCTGTTATTAATATCTCCTGAGAACCTCGCAATATGATGCATCAGTATAATATGATCAAATTTTTGTTGTGAACAAAATACAAATTAGACTAGGCTGTGCTGTGGAAGACCTTTGCGTGCCTGCACCGACTAATATGTCCCTGCCTCATTGGTGAGTCGTAATCACTGACTTAGCAGTATATGGACTGGCCATACCTACAGTATTAGCGTGACTACCTACAAAAATCTGGCGCATAAAATGGCCGCCTTTTATAGGGTTGTAACTCAGTAATATTTGTTTTGTTAAGTGCATACTTGTTGGCAATTTTAATATAATTACTGTTTCATAATATTTCATAACATATTATTATTTATTTTGTAGGTATTATATCCAGACTTATATAATATTTATTTATTATACATCATACAAGTATATATTTAACCTTTATTGATTCTGTTATAGCTTAGTTTCTGTTATAGTTTTGATTAGCATGTGTGATATTTTAGGATTTGACGATAGTTACTTTTCTTGCTCTTCTTCTAGCTTTTCCGATAAGACCTATAAAAGCGCCTTAAGCGATGATTCCACTCATTTACATGATCAACTAGTAGCCGTATTCTGTAATTATAGTAAAAATCTTAATATAGTCCATATTAACGCTCAAAGCATTCATGCTCATTACGCTGATCTCTTATCAACCTTTGATTCTAAATATTTTGATGCCATACTTGTTTCTGAAACTTTTCTAAAGCCTGCACTTCCTTCGGTACAGTATTGTCTCCCTGGTTTTCAACTTATACGCAATGACAGGGTGGACAAATGTTATTGTGGAGAGGCAATCTATTTGAGACCTGACATTTCTTATAAAATAGTTGATCATTCACCCAATATATACACAAATTTTGCTGAACATTTATTTATTGAAATTACTATTAATCATTCTAAGACTTTGCTTGGGGTCTTTTATCCCCCCTCTCGCAATATAAATTATTTTTCTTCTCTGGAAGAAAAACTTGTAAATCTTACTCCGATTTATGACAATACCATTATTTTAGGTGACTTTAACACATGCCTGTTAAAGAATGATTTTCGTAGCAAAAAATTGCTCTCCCTGGTATCATCTTTTAATTTACATATTCTTCCTCTTTCTGCTACTCACCATTCGTCTAACAGTACCTTTTCTCTTTTAGACCTTATTCTTGTTTCTGATGCTGACCGGGTTGCTTCGCATGGTCAACTATCTGCGTCTCTCTCTTATCACGATCTTATCTTCCTCTGCTATAAAATTCAACGTCCTAGGCGCAAATCGAAATTCTTATTCCCAAGAAGCTTTAAATCTATTAAACTGGAGCGTTTGAGAGATGATGTAAATAATATTGACTGGTCAATATTATTTACATCATCTCTCTGCTATAAATTCAGAAGATGTTAATGATAAGGTTTATGCTCTTAATCACCTTATTTTAAAACTTTTCGATTGCATTTCGATGCATGTATATCGATTTCGATACAAATGCACCACTTAAGCGATTCAGAATTAAACACTTTCCAGCCTGGCTGGCTGGCTTTCAGAGTCTATAAAAGCAGATAAGAATATACGTAATCGCTGTAGTAAGATACATATTTATCATGAGGTTGAAAATTCTCATTCCGCTCAGATGTGGAAATTTCTTAGAACTCTGGGTATTTATAATTTTAGACCTATTTCTGTACTACCAACACTTAGTAAGATTTTTGAAAAAATTATTCTTGATCAAATGTTAAATTTCTTTAATATAAATAATTTACTTCATAAGAATCAATTTGGTTTCACAAGGGGTCGCTCGACAACTGATGCCGGTGTTGAGCTGATTAAATATATATTTAATGCATGGGAGAATTCACAGGATGCTTTGGGTATATTTTGTGACCTATCCAAAGCCTTCGATTGTGTTCACCATGAAACATTAATCAGAAAACTTCAACACTACGGTGTAAGAAGTGATGCTCTTAAATTAATTATTTCATATTTAAGTAAGAGAACGCAAAAAGTTGTCATTAACAGTATGAGTTCTTCCGGGTCGATGGTACAGATGGGCGTGCCTCAAGGCTCAATTCTCGGGCCCTTTCTGTTTCTTGTATGGGTCAGGCCGTAATTTTTGCCACATAAAGTATAGCCTGACTCTCCGCTACTTTTTTTATTAACTATAATTATAATTATATTTTTCTCGACCACATCATTGTATTTGAGAAGAAATGGTGAACCGCGGCCACGTAAGATATTTAAATATATTCAAAAACTTCGAAATTTATACGATATTTTGCAATAAAAAAATACGAAATTTTCGTAAAAATCGCAAATCCGCTTCGGTAGGGGTGCACTTCGAGCATCTGTAAAATTTAAAAAATACATATTTTTGGTAATCTGTTTGATTTGACGCTATGATATAATAGTTACCTAGCCCCCTTTTAAATATCGTTTGGTGTTTCCTAAGAGAATATATTAATTTTCTTACATAAAAGAAAAAACGAACAAAGCCATTTCTTTGCGCTATTTTTATTGCGCAACATAATCGGCTCGTTTTGTGGCGTTAAATGTTGGTAGTGTTTGTATTCTGAATAGTGGCAACACCAAAGTAACTTTTTTTATGGTCAATAAGGCAGCAGCGGCCATATTTTTGTCAGTCTGATGTCAACTTTGTTCGGATCGGAAAGTGTCACATTTTTTGCGGAGTGCATTTTTTGAGATTTCAAGGTAAGTTTTAAAATAATAGCTGTTATTGTTATTGTCCGCTATTAAGTAAGATGTATTTAATCTTTCCAGGTTAAACTAACTTAAAAAAAGAGCTTATTTACCGAGTTATTATGGGTTTTCTTTGCGCCATGGTTGCGCAAAAATGACATTATTCCACTTTGCGATACCAGTGGATTTGCGCTACCGCATAAAGGTGCATGCTCACAGTACTTTTGCTAGTAAAGGTCAACCAAATGGAACCGTAGGCAACCATGGAACCATTTAAGTGACGTTGTCAATAAAATCCTATGAAATCTCTTACTATTTGGCAATATAACATATAATATAATGATATGATTCTATTGTGGCCTAGGGTTGACCGAACGTTATCCCAGCTCAATATCTCTGTTGCACTCGCCATTATAATTATATATAGGTACATACACTACAAGTACAAGCTTTAAATACAAAATATTTAAACGTTCACGATTTTTAAACATTATTTTTAACAAAACGAAACTTAATGGCTTAAAAATATGTTTTATTTATTTACCTCGATGTTTCGGACGTACCGCAACGTTTATGCTCAGGACTGCAAAAGTGGGTATCAACATTTCTATCCGTGCGAGTTTTTCGAACTACCCGCACTTGATCTTCATTATCAATTTGTATACTAGGGTTGTCACTAGACCGATACACAACACTCACGATATTCTGCGATTCATCGAAGGATTTTTGACGACACTAACACTTATTACATAAATGACTAGATTCCAAGATAAAGCTTATAACTGTCCTTTTGAATTCCCTGTTGAAATTCCGACGTTTTTTTATGTCAACCGATTCACGTACAACTCTACTAAAAGGTCCTTAAGTGAAACGGGTATAGGATGAAAAACGGACTATCCGGGCGAAAAAGGACGCAACCTTCATGGAATCCAGTCATAATAAGTGCAAGCATCGTCAAAATTATCCGATAAATCGAATTTCGTGAGTGTTATGTGTCGGTCAGTGTAAATTATATATTTGGATATTTACTTGGCTATGCTGTACGTATTTTTTTTAATTTTCTGTACGTTTAAATACGTTACTGTAGGCTATAACGTCAATATTTTCTTACAGATGCCTTTGACACAGTCAGAAAAATCAAGGAGATATAGGGAAAAACTAAAAAGAACCAATCCTGAAAAATATTTAGACATGAAAAAGAAAAATAAATTCAGAGCTATCAAAGCTTACCAAAATAAAAAATAAATCTTTAACTGATGCAAAAGAAGAAGAACACAAGTTAAAATTATTACAGAAAGAAAACAGTATTCGGCAAACTGTCCACACAATCACATCCAGGGAAAAATCTAACAATGCGCAGGATCATACAGAAAACTCTTCAAATGAAAACAATCGGGAAACTCAAAACCTTTTGGCTGCACAAGTTCCAGACAGACCTGAACACAATGAGATGGAAGGGAGAAGCAACGTCTATATGAATAGGACTGCAATTAGAAATATTCAGAGAAATATTGAGAATAAAATGCGACGTGAAAATAATCAACTTCGTGAACATGTTCAAAAATTAATAAGAGGTTATAATTTTCTCAAAAGATAAATGCGTAAATTGAAAAGTGACTACCGTGATTTAGCTAATAAAAACCAGGAGATGGAAGCTGAAACTGAAAGCCATGCTATTGGACAAGAACAAGAAAACACTCCGTATAAGAGATCAGAGAACTTTGTTAATGAACATATGACTAATGTTGCAACACCGGTAAAAGAAACTATAAAAAAAAAGATTTTAGAATACAATGTTCTCACGGACTCTATTAAATCAAAATTTAAAACCAGTCAGAACCAAGATAAAAATACGTTTAAAGATGTTGTAGATAACCAGATGGTAAAAAAATATAGACTGAAAACCTGCCTTACGAAAAGTCTTGGTCTCAAAAACAGTTTAAAAAGACACAGGGAGACAAAGACAAAAACCCATAATCTAATAGAGACAATAAGGAAATTTTACGAAAGAGATGACGTGAGCCGTGCAAGCGCAGGTAAGAATGAATGCCGGACATACAAAAAATCTAAAATGCAAGTTCGTTATCTATTAGACAAATTAGAAACCTTGCATAAAAAATACTTGTCTGAAGTTGGTTCAATAAGTTTAAGCACCTTTAAAAAATATCGACCGTTTTACGTTATTTCTCCAAATATAAAAGATTTAGAAACGTGTGGTTGCTTGAAGCATATCAATATGCAGTTTATTGTAAGTGCTTTAAAATCGGCGGGCATTCTTCAGTCAAATGATATTAACACAATTTTGGCCAATCTCGTCTGCGACCTTGATTTTAAACAATGCATGTACGGCGAATGCAGTGTTTGTAAGGATAATGATATACAAGTAAAAATAGAGGAAAATGTTGAAATAAAGTGGTTTTCATGGAATGTCAGAGAACACGAATATGATGAAAAAGGAGAGAGAAAAAAGACTAAAAGAATGGCAAAAACTGAAAACAAGGGAACATTAAAAGATTTGATTGATTTGTTTAATAAGGAGATGAACAAATTTAAGATACATGTTTACAACATGCGCCATCAGTACCAACAGTATAAGCTCTGTATAGAAAGTTTAGACTACAACGAATGTGCAATACACATAGATTTTTCAGAAAACTGGCTCTGTAAACATCATGAGGAAGTGCAAGCTATGCATTTCGGTGCCTCGAAAAGGCAAATTACCCTTCATACGGGCGTGCTTTACCTTGAAAATGGAAAACCGTTATCGTTTTGTACAATTTCTGCTGAAAATTCTCACAATCCGGAAGCAATTTGGGCGCACCTAGATCCCGTATTAAAGCTTATCAGGCTTACTTATCCAAATATAGACACAGTTCATTTTTTCTCCGATGGGCCCACGAGTCAGTACCGCCAAAAAAAAATTTTTTTTTAATGTCCCGCAACACCTATGAACATGGATTTAAAAATTTTACTTGGTCTTACTTTGAGGCATCCCACGGAAAAGGTGCCGCAGATGGCGTCGGGGGTACTATTAAAATAATTCTTGATTTCAAAGTTTCGCATGGGATTGATATACCTGATGCACAAACTGCGTTCAATGTTTTGCAGGAAACGGCAACATCTATAAAAATATTTTTCATAAGATCCGAAAGCATCCAAACATTAAACAGAAGTATTATAAGCAAACTGACCCCTATACAAAATACATTAAAAATTCACCAAATTGTAAATAGTGCTAAATTCATATATACCTCATCCTCTCTTGCTTTTGCGAAAATTTAAAGGGAAAATGTGAATGTTTTGGTCCGGAAATTCACTATTTTGAATTTGACACGAAAACTGCACTAAACGGAAATGGAAAATATGAAAACGGTTCAAGATTGGAGCTCGATGAAAACACAGGAGAACTCAAACAAGTGAGAGAGAAAAGACACGATAGCATAGAAATAAAAGGAAATGAAATGGTTTCAGAAGAAGAAATGTTTGACTGGACCCAGGACAGAAATGTTAATGTTAGTGTACTGAATGATTCTGTAATTTAAAAATTCAATAGAATTTGAAGAACTTGATACAGCTGAAAAGCAAAACTACGTTGAAAAGGATAATGAAGAGATGATAAATAATCCAGACAGTCTTAATACGCTTTGTATAAAAGTTATCAATAATCATACGATTTTATCTGACAAAAATACTACAGCACATTTAGCGGACGTATGTGCGTTGAATAAATTTTCAAAAGGTGACAATCAAAATCTGCCGTTTAAGGCGATGAATGACAATGATTTACCGGCATGTTTAAAGCCAGTGATATCACCTTCTAAACTATCAGCAACTGAATCAAAGGTGTCTGTGGGCTGCTCCAAACTGATAATACTTTCTAATGTAAAGGTAGATGTCGCCTCTAAAGTAAAGAAAAATGATATCAAGACAATCCTTACAGGGGCTGAAGTTATAACGCAATCAGCACTAAAGACGAAATTAGTTCCAAAGAAAAAGGATATAAATGTTAAACAAAACAATGCTCAAAGAAAAAGAAATACATTAAATGAAGATACAAGTGCGTCAAACGAATCACATAGTAAACGAAAACGGAAAAAATTGACTACTGGAACAAAAATTTGTGGAATAAAAGCCAAAATGTATATAAATAATAGAGAAAAATTAAAACTAAGTATGTCAGAAGAAGCGAACATTACAACAAAACGGAAAAATTTAAAAACTGAAACAATATTAAGCTGTGGAAAAAAAGGTAAAAAGAATACAAATAGTAGAAAAAAGTCAAAATTAATCAAGCAAACTATAAAAAAGCAGAAGATAAGAAAATATATTGAATCCAGCTCTGAAAATTCCGATATTCTGAGCCTAGCCGACACCGATGATTCTGAATATGAAACGTTTAATGAATACATGACATCATGTTTAGAAGACCTAGTAGAAAAGGAAAACTTCGAGCCAGCCATACCGTTTGGGCGTAGCTATAGTGACAACTTCACATGCGAAGATTTTTTAAAATTTGATTTAAAAAAAGACGACTGGATTGTGGCAAAATTCGCCACAAACAAAAGTTTAAAGCACTTTGTAGGACGTGTTTTATGTATAAAAGATAACATCCCTACAATTAAACAATTAAATACTAATGTAATTTTAAATGGGGAGAACCTGAGTCTTGTAGATACCACCATTTTTCTTGGAATCACACTAGACGCGAAGCTTCAATGGAGCCCCCATATATCAAAACTAGCAAGCAGGCTTAGTTCTGCAGCATATGCCGTAAAAAAGATTAGAAGTCTAACTAGTGTTGAAACAGCTAGACTAGTTTACTTTAGCTATTTCCATAGCATAATGTCGTATGATATTTTGCTATGGGGACACGCAGCTGACACTGAAATTATATTTGTTTTACAGAAGAGGGCCATAAGAGCAATTTATGATTTAAAGCCTAAAGAGTCGCTGCGACAAAAATAATATATTAACTTTGGCCTCTCAATAAATTTATGAAAATGTAATGTACGTACACAAAAATAAAAGTAGTTTTACAAAAATAAGTGATATTCATTCTGTAAATACTAGGAACAGACACAAGCTAGTAGTACCGGTTACTCAACTCCATCGAGTCAGTAATTCATTCTTGGGGCGATGTATACGCTTTTACAACAAAATTCCAGAAAATATACAAAATTTGACCTGCTCAAAGGTCAAAAACTTTATTAAACTAAGTTTGTATAAAAAGGGTTATTATAGTATTAAAGAATTTATAGATGATAATAACCCCTGGAAATGAGGTGATCGCTACCAAGCTATTTCTAATTTGTTGTGTGTTAATTTGTGTAACATACATGATTGTAAGCTGTTATTTAAAAAAAAAGTCCCGCTGGGTTTCTTGCTGGGTCTTCCCAGGACAGAGGTTTTTTTTCGAACCAGTGGTAATTATACAAAAGAGTGACTTTCAATAAGTATTATTTATAATCTATATTGAATAAAAAAAAATAGGCAAATCATATAATGATTCTAATATCTCGTTTGATTTAACTGCATTCCATCAGTATTTTTCTGAGCCTCCGATTTCTATTGATAACTATATTAAGTCTACTACACTTAATCTTATCTCCAATATTCCTAAGCCGCTGTGTTCTCCTTTTAATTTCGGTAAAGTTACTGATAGCTATTGGCTATTACAATCTTTGTATGCCAATGATTAAACCTATCACTAATGAACTTGTCCCTATTATGACTCACATTACCTCTTCTTCGCTTGAGACGAGCTCCTTTCCGATTTGCTGCAAAAAGGCATTCGTCGTTCCCCTTCCAAACACTTCTAATCCTACATCTTTATCCCAATTCCTCCCTATTTCTATTCTTCCGATCTTATCTAAAGTAGTAGAAAATATAGTTCAGAGGCAACTATCTCATTTCCTAACTGTTCACAGCCTGCTGAGTCATTTTTAATCTGGTTTTCGTCCAGGCCATAGCACAGTCAGCGCTCTGATTAAAGTGTCTGATGACATTCGCTGGGCCATGGACAAAAGACTTCTCACTGTTCTAACATTATTGGATTTCAACAGTGCATTTAATTCCGTTGATTATGACATACATCTTGATATTCTTTTGTCCTTAAACATTTCACCATCAGTAATCTCTTGGTTTAATTCTTACCTTAGGGGTCGCTCGCAGTGTGTCCGCCATGAGGAAGATTTTTCCCAGTGGTATGATCTTACGGCGGGTGTTCCTCAGGGTGGTGTTCTTTCCCCACTTCTCTGCTGTATTTTTATCAATGTTCTCACTACTGTTCTCCCCTCTCATTATCATCTCTATGCTGACGACTTGCAATTATACCGTCATTTCAAAGTCCAAGATATAGATGAGGCTAATAATAAGCTGAATGCTGATTTAAGTAGCATAAGCAGTTGGGCAAAATCGTTTGGTCTTCTTGTTAACCCTGCTAAATCCCAAGTAATGATTATCGGCAGATCATATATGCTTAATCTATTAGATCGTTCGAAGATCCCTGCAGTAACGTATGATAATACTCAAATTCCATATACAGAGACTGCTAAGAACTTAGGTGTTATTTTTGATAATAATTTGTCTTGGGTTATTCACATTAATATGATTAGCATAAAAGTGAAATACTCTTTTCAATCTCTCAAGCACCTCCAGATGTTTTACCGTTAAAAAATAAGATAACCTTAGCTCAAGAAATTCTTCTTCCTCTCATTGACTACGCTGATGATAGTTTTTTGGATGCTTCAGAGGAGCTGTCGAACAAACTGGAACGTGTTCAAAATTTGTGTATACGTTTTATTTTCGGCCTTCGTAATTTTTATCATGTTTCAGAGTACAGGGCTCAATTAAAATAGCTTCCTATCCGTAGCCGTCGAGACTTACATATGTTATCATTTCTTTTCTTTCTACTCTTTAATCCTCTTGCACCTCCATATCTCCGCGAGCGTTTTGAGTATCTTTTACCTCGTGAAACTTAGTGCAAGACTACTAAACAGCTACTTTTCAAAACTCCTTCTCATTTCACAAGCCGATGTGGTGGATCCTTTACTGTAAGGGCGGTCAAGCTATGGAACTCACTTCCACATGACATACGTGCTAGCTCTTCTATTGATATATTTCGGAGCAGAGTAAAGAAATATTTTCTATCAACTTAGTATTACAAATATTTACATATTTTATGTATTTATATGTATAATTGTATATATGTGTGTGTGTATGTGTATATATGTATATGTTTATTATCTTTATTAATATATATGTATGTAAATCAATAGAAATAAGAAAATAAATTATACTTATATTTCATACACTTATATGTTAATTGTTAACTGTAACTTATAGCCAATTTCTATTAAGTAGTGTTATGTTAATTATTAAGTACGCACGCTGCTACCTACTTGCTTTATATATAATATTATTTCTCTTTCCCAATAGGTTTGCTGAAAGAGAACTCTTAATAAACCTAGCAAGCTAAAGCATAGCAAAGTGGCGAAGCAATCAGCTTTTTTTCTAACGGTTGCCGTTGAGCAATCAGTTTCAAAATAGGAGGTTCAGATGCCTGGGTGATCAGTAATCGATTGCTGAAAACAGAATTTGAAAATTCGAAACCGTTCTCGAGATAATCGTGGGACAGACGGACAGACGGACAGACGGACAAACGGACAGACATCGTGAAATCAATAAGTGTATTCGCAAGCTTCGCCACTTAATAATGTAGATTGAAGTTAAAACCGTAGCCTGACTGCGTAACACACCTAATATGACAAACTATACCAATTTGACAGGTTAACAATATCCATTGCATTGTTGTTGTTGTCGAGCAAACGAATGTTTCAATCACATGAAGCAATGGATATTGTTGGGTTGTCAGATTTGAATTGTTACCTAAAGTTTCTATTGAGCTGCTTCACTAGGCTTCACCGCATATTATGTACACTTACGCAGTGCATACTCTGCTACATATTTTTTGTGTTAGGTACAGGTCAAACAAAGAGTTAACTATGCGAGCAGCTAACTTGCAACTTGTACACACAGACAGAGTAGTGGGAAGATGAATATTTTTGCTTGTATACAAAATACCTATGTATACTGTACAATATTACTGTGATGAAGATCCCTGATCCCATATTATAATCCAATATCATAGTATTTTTAAATAAAATAGTAATGATTAGTTAAGAAAAAATTACATAAACTGTTTTAAAAATCAATACTTATCTATTATTAATTGGTATATGTATAGAAACGTTCTGCACATAATTGATCACAAATGGTAAGTTATACAAGCATGTTCGCTCCTGCTGGATATCATGTTTTATTTATTCATTCATATTTTAAATTAAAAATATTATTATTTTTTGCAGGTACATTAACTTTGTTCATTCAAAATTCGAAAATCTGGTATGATAATGAAACGATGGATGAAATATGATATCCAGGATTTATTAGCTATTATTGTTATTATTTATAAATTTCTTAACAAAATTAATTTATTAAAATAGTTTTTATATGACAATATATCACTGCTTTTTGACAGTTTGACACAAAGATAAATAAATAGTTTGACAGCAGATCTACCACAAACATTTACGCTTAACATGGCGATGCAGTCACGCATGGATGAGCTAATGACGTCACACGAAAATGTTACCAAAATAAGCACTTGACAAATTATAGTTGTCTCTCTTTTCTATAGCAGCTACTGCTTTGTGAAAATGAGACAGTACTGTTTTGACAAGTGTGTGTCGAAATTATAGATATTTGTATAACTATTATTTCTATAGTAGCATATGCCGCCTCCATAGGTATATTATATCTCTATGGTCGTAACAACAATCAACAACTCAACGTCAACGTCACCGGTCAAGTTCCCGCTAAAAAACCTATTTTTGGCGGGAACTTGACCAGTGACGGCTTACTGCTTCCTGTATTATTGTTTAAATAATGGTTTGAAGTGGATTTTGATATGTAAATGTGGTACGATTTTGTGTATAAAATATCTGCCAATGTGAACTATAAGTGGAAACGGTGAAACAAGTGCTCTGATGGTGATGTGATTCTTCATATAAGATGTCTGTCTGCTTAGGCGCCTTAAGATACCATCGCCAACTGTCAGTTGTCGTTGGGCTCAAGTTGCTGTCAAAATTTCCTAAGGGTTGCACAATATGACGTATCAACATATTGTGAAGCAGTGTAATATGGTGGATAATTATAATTTGTTACTTCAGGCTCATAAAGGCTAGAATCCAGAGCTGTAAAGCCAGTTATTTAAAAATGAACAACTCTATGGTCTATGCTCTATGTCTATAGTAACTGTCAGCCTCAACGGCATGTTTAATAACAGCTGTTTTTAATAAGCGGCGGCAAGATAACCTATAAAATTCTTAAACCTACTCAGTGATTTAATTATTGTGAGTTTAAGTGAAATTGATATTCATTTCGAAATAATATTCTAGTGCAATGTAAATTTGTATGCTGGTTACAATTTTTTCTCTCAATTAAGTGGTTCTGTACAGAAATAGTATTTACCTACGTTTCTGTTGTAAACAGTCTGAGCTATTAGAAAATTATCAGTCAATACCTTTTTGGTCAGATGCTATAAAATATAGTTATAACATTACTGCGAAAATACAACAAGATAAGTTTTAATATTGCGTGTTTGACTTTCGACTAATTTACTACTTATTGTTTACATTTTGTAATCTTCGTAAACAAATCCTAAAACACTACTGATATTATTAAATTGTTAAAGTAATAATTTATTAGTAATATTTCTGGTCCGTATGATTAGATATATTTGTAGATTCGTAGCAAAAACAAAAAGAATAATTGATATTAAACTTCAGTTTAACCATCCCAAAAAAATGGCGGGTTGTAATTCAAAATTAAAAAGTGACCTTATCTTAGAAGAAGTTCCATCGAAAAAGTTGAAATTGAGTGATGACGAGCTTTCGCAACGAAGAACAGTGGCTACTATGTGTGGTGCTTGGAGACCAGAGGAGGAGGACGGTGGCTTTATTTTGGTTTTTAAAACTCGAAAACCATGTTTAAGTCCGGATCCAGAAAGGGAGTGTGACTTTCCAGAGAATATTGAAGACTTCTGGGAGGCAACTTTCCAGAGCGACGTTGATAATCAGGTGAGTATTCATATTAAATATAATTATATTTTTAAAAATATTATAATATTTATAGTGTAACAAGTCATGAATACATGCAATTAAAAACAGATTATAGTGCCATCTTTTAGACAATTTAAGGAGTAACAACACATGGCAAACGTAGTAGGTAACGAGTTGCACGTACATTGGTATAGATGGCGCTTATTATACTCCATGCGTGCACAATGTAGTCTTCACCTTCTAAACAGATATTACAATTGTATAGATGGCGCTTATTTTACTCCATGCGTGCACAATGCAGTCTTCACCTTCTAAACAGACACTTTATAATAACGTATATATAGGCTTATAGAGTCAGAGTATATGCATATACACTATACATATACTCTGTAATAAGTATAATAATCGGTGTATGTGAGGGAATAGAGCGTGCACATGCACTCTATTCCCTCAATTTCATATTTCGCTGGACGATATTCAGTCACGACCGGAGAGAGATCAGGCGCAGGATCAACGACTTTATGTGCTTTCCAAGGCATGAGGGTTTAACACCGTTAACTTTTTGACTCGAGGCTGCTAACAGAGAATAAATGATAGCGGCTGCTTAGAATTTATTAACAAAAATACCAATAACTGATTTTGGCTCTACCCGGGATCCGAACGTGGGACCTTATGATCAGCAATCGTGGTTAGGGCCACTATACTAATTATAACAAGGCGGTCAATATTTGAACAGACTATAGAATTTTGATTCTAGGATAATGCTAGTCGTATCCCATAAATCTTGTGTTTACAATTTATTAGTTACAATTATGTTTCTGCGAGAATGTTGTCTGAATTCTGTTTTTATGAATTTTCTGAAAACCACCTCACTAGGATTTTCCCTTGTATCGTGGAGGCAGTTTACAAACATAAATTGCACGAGAACGAACATCCAGACCCGGAACAATTATTTGTAGGCTATACAAATAATTGTTCCGTGCAGGATCGAACCCGCGACCCCCCAGCGCAACAACTCATTGCTAAGCCACTGCGCCACGGAGCCGTCAATTGATAATTATTTAACTGATAAACGTTAGATCAATCACTTTAAATCTAAGTACCTATTCTTTGTTTGACTTTTATTTACACACAAAGGCGTTTACTCAAAGCAATGTTATAAGAGTATTATATTTCTTTGCTCTACGCTACACTTTAATGGAGATACCTACTGCTGTGAACTGATAAGTAGAGACGTATTAAGGAAAATTCAATTACAAGAATGAAGTTGCAAGTATAGTTATACATTGCTAATTGCAATTGTATATAATTTTAATTAAAAAAAAAGGAAAACTAAAATTATCTTATAGACTTATTCACTGTGGATACAGTTCCTTTTGAAACTACGACGCGCGTGAACCCCAGGGACTTACAGACTACAACAAATTGTATAAATATAACTATATAGACATCTCTCTTCTGAGAAAGTCTCAACTCTAATTTGCGCCATTAAATTAGTTCTACCGCTTCTGATGTTGCTCCGGTCCTAAACTAGGAACTTCTGAAATGAGAGGCTGCCATACCATACGAGGGCATTGCATCTCTTCATAGGAACTAAAGTCATGCCGTCGGTTCTCTTGTCATCGTTTCGAAATGCTTCTCCCACAATGTTCTAAAAATAAGAGAAAAATAAATTTACAGAGACAAGAATCTTATGGATAACGTCATTCAGAGAACCGTGACGGGAAAACCTATCGCCACTTTTTCCACATGAAATTCCGTGAAGAACAAGATGTCGCCACTACCCCAAAAACACATAAGATAATGGAACGCCGCTTCTAGCCAGATTCCACCGGCTATGCATTTGCTTTTACCGTCAAGCCAAGATTACTTGATGGTAAATTGTGATGATTTCTTAGTCGAAACAGTTTTAGCTAGAAAGTAGACTTGATCATTATTATCAAGCCCGCTCTCTAGCTATCATTAGAAATTTTTAAAATCTTTCTGTATATTTAATTTTTTTACGTGGTAGAGCCATGCTGCAGCTATATTGATTGTATAGTTGTAGCACGGATGGGCCGGCTCGAACCGGGGTGGTACCACGACCTCACAGAATACCAGCGTGAAGTAGAGGTTTACCTCTGCGTTTCGCTTGGTGAGTGCAGGTGGCCGGAGGCCCTTTTTACTGGAAATGAGGCATTCCATCTTAGTCCTCACGGGTGACAACGCATCTGCATTTTGATTTGTAATAGAGGATAGATGTAGATGTCTATGGGCCGCAGCAACCACTTACCATCAGGTGGACTGTGTGCTCGTTTGTCACCCTTATCCTATTAAAAAAAAAAATTTAGCACCAACAGAATATCCCAGTTTTTGTTCCAGTTGAGGCCCTTTTTACTGGTAATGAGGCATTACATCTTAGTCCTCACGGGTGACAACGCATCTGCATTTTGATTTGTAATAGAGGATAGATGTAGATATCTATGGGCCGCAGCAACCACTTACCATCAGGTGGACTGTGTGCTCGTTTGTCACTCTTATCCTATAAAAAAAAAGTTGAACATTCTCGCTTGGACAAAATGTTGCCATACCTGAAATGGACAGTTTCACCTTATTTATACGAATTCAATATATAATTCAATTCAATATATTTATTGGATATCAATGTTTATATACTTATTAGCGAACCGCCCCGACTTCGCACGATTGATTTCTGAAAACGATGGATCTCTCGAAAAAAGTTCCTCCTCACAACACACAAAAATTACATCAGTATCGGTCTCGCCAGTTTCGAGTTTGAACGAAACTAACGTACATCAATTGATTTTTATTTTTATTATTAATTTTAACATTTTTTCAAAAAATCGTGTCGGTATTTCAAAAAACTTAGAACTCTTGTCTGTCGTTCTGTGTATGTATTGAATGTACTGTGCACCTAACGCGCGCCCGATTTTTATCAAATTATGTTTATTGCAGTGCTTATCACTACGGACTGAAAACCAGTGTCGGGATCAGAGCAATTCGTGTTTCTATATCTCGATTTTTACTGAGTCCTGTCCATTTCACGGTCTTATGCTGCTACACAGACTCATTTTATATTATTTTTACATTTTTGTTAATTTAGGGAAATATTGTTTTATTTTCTGTTTAATTCCAATTTTTTGCTTTGTTTTGTATCTATTGTGATTAGACCGTGAATAAATGTTTTTTCTTTCTTTCTTTCTATCAACTCACGTAAAAAAAATTTACTTTGTAATTATTTCTAAGAGGTTGACTGGACCACAAAGCTATATAGCTAGATCTCTCTTTACTACGTTGTTCCATATAAAGCGGGGACATATTTACCGTCAAAAGTATGTATGGTAATAAATAGCTTACTTGTGTGTTTAACGTAAAGTACGTATGGATATAAAAAACACGATTATGTGATGAAAGATTGCTAAATATATATGCCAGGCGTTTTTCGTGGAATTAGATGGTGATTAGTAGAAGGTAATAGTGAGTGTGAGTGCAATTATGGAGAAAAAGACAAAATTATGAATGAATGAATACGTGGTACGTTTAAATTTAACTAATAATCCGCCCTGGCTTTGCACGGTTGATTTCTGGATCTCGACAATAAACGCCACTTAGCGGGTCCAATTGTGAATCTAAACCATTCTCTAATCCACTTAATCACACACAAAATTTCATCAAAATCGGTCCAGTCGTTTACACACGGACAGAAGAATTATATAATATGCATGTATTATATTATACATATAAACCTTCCTCTTGAATCATTTTGTCTATTAATGGAAACCGTATCAAAACCCGTTGCGTAGTTTGTTAAAGATCTAAGCGTACATACGGCGGGAAGCAAGAGATAGTGCCGATGCGTAATTTAAAAGATCTAAGCGTACATAAGGCAGGAAGCAAGAGATAGTGCCGAGTTACTAGTGCGGTGGTGGTCAAAATATGCTATCTCAGTTTGTGTTAATTTCTAATTAAATTGAGTAGTATTGCGCAAAAAAAATCAGGGGAACTCGCCAACTTCATAATAATTATATAAAATTATTGTAAATTAGGATAAAATATTATATTATTATTTTTAAAATAATTATTCTCCTTAAACGAAATTAATTTTATCGCGTCTAGTTTTAATTTCCTTTGAAGTAGTAATTCCTCATATAGCCATATTAAATTCTCATTGTTCACATTGTCGTTACAGCACAATTCAATCAATCTATGCAGTTTAATTGAATCTCGAGGCAGTCCATTCATTAATTTGATAAAGATTAATTCAATCTCTTTAATTAATTCATTTCCATTGTTTCGGCATGTGTGTACGGACACAAAGACCTGATTAACTATTGGTTTCAGTTTAAGCAACTGACTTTGCGGTTATGTGGGTTACACACTCTTTTACAGCATCTGGAACATAAAAATCTGTATTGGTTATTGAGTTAGCTTTGTACCAAGGGCGACGCCAGCAGATGGCCCGGGGGTGGGGGGGGGGAGGGGTTAGGTACAACAGCACATGAATCTTTACATTACAAGAACTTTAAATTTCTATTGCAAGTTTTACCCCTATGTATTGTGTGCCTCTACGGCGATGTGCAATAAGAACGAACGGTACAAATTCCAATGTGTTTCCACGAGCTCTTGGCTGTACAATAAATAAGACTGGTTGCTTTGCATTTGCAGGCAGCTCCCCCCCCCCCCCCCCCCCTGGCGGCGTCCTTGTACCCAGTACAAGCTGTTACATTTAGTTTGTGCTAGAGCTTGACTACTATCCCACCGTAAGTGGTGAAGGGTAAAGTGCGCTAACTTAGCTTAATAAGAGTCTACTCACTTTTGCCTTGAAGATGTCTACATTGAAATCAGATGGTAAGATAGATGATAGCAAATTATCTGCTCCTTTGTTGTACGCACTACGAATCGCGGTCTTATGATCAATAAATAAATTAACCTTGGATATAACGTAGAGCCAGCATTACCAACAACCCAATTTCATTTCCATGTAATTTTTTTTTGTTCTTTACAGTCCTTTCAGAATAATAACATTTTTAAGAAGTTAACAAAAAAAAACATTTATTATTATGAGTGTGAAACCTCTCAAATTTTTTAATCCAGGCTGGCCCAATTGTTTTTACAATTATTAAAAAAAATCTGCCGAATAAGTCTTCGCTTTTGATCGTTCTTTTTTCGAATTTCTCAAAAGTTGTTAGGTGTTTAGTTTTTCACTGTTACATGAATTATCCAAGTATGTAACACCGTAATCTATCAAATAAACTAACAGAAATCAGGATACAATTATCTATTGTAAAAAACTATTCCATTTCTGATGTTAAAAATCATTCTCAAAATTTTTCAAATAAAAGAAAACTACCCAACCCAATTACATGATAACACCAAAGTATGCATACCAACAGCATCACTACCCATCTCTATGTAACGCAGGGCAACCTCTCTGCAACACGACCTTCCTTGCCTACACTAGTAGAATACTCCAACGGGCATAGTTACGACAGTAAGACTCGTACAATTACACACTGATCTTAGTGGCCTGCACAATACTTTATACTGCTAAAACAATTTGTTTTTACAAAAAAACATTACCACACTAGGATTTTCTTCTGTATCGCGGGGGCAGTTTCCATACACATGTCTTACAAGGACAAACATCCAGATCCAGCACAATTATTTGTAGGCTATACAAATACTTGTTCCGACGGGGATTCGAACCCGCGGCCCTTAGCGTTGCGACTCATTGCTAAGCCACTGCGCCATGGAGCCGTCGAAGGGAAGAATTGGGAGATTAACATTCTACCTTCATTTGTTCGTATTTCCTTTTATTTTTTTTGCCCTCATTCCCGTCACTTATGTTAATTTTAATGAAGATGGTCCGTTATTTTTCAATCATCTAATTATTGCTTCAAAATTTTCCAGCATAAAGTTTGTAACGTAATATTTTATTTGTTTTTTACTTAAAATAATTTAATTAAAAGACAACAATTAATTTAAATAAATTTTTATGGTACCTTTTTCTTATATGTGCAACTTGATTCGATGTTCTACTACAATTGAACTTACAACAAGAATTTTACATGACAGAAATAATTTCTCTTTAATACGATTTCTCTCAAGAAGTCTGCAGATCTACGGATATTGTGTAATAGCATCTACGGAATTCTACGGAAACTTTTATACCAATATACGGATTTGGAAAAATTCGTGTTGGTAACACTGCGTAGTAGAGTAAGAACGCCTTTTTAACCGTCTTCAAAAAAATGATGTTTTCGATTCGATTGTATGTTTATTTTGTATGCGATATCATCGCCGATTGTGAACCGATTTTGATGATGATTTTTATATTAAACAGGTTATAAGGCTAGTCCCAAAATATTTGGAGAAAATATTACGAACCTAAGGGTGGAAGAAAGAGATGTAGTCATAGTTGTGGCAACGTGAATTTTGACGTAAATTAATCAGAACGTGACATATCAATTTACTATTTCACTGGTACCAGCACATAAATTGGAACTAAGGTTGTTCACATTCATACAGTTTCTAAACGACTCCGACCAAATGTACAAAACGTTTAATATATTATATGAAACATTATTTTTTTATTTCAAATAAAATAAAAAACCTTAAAAATGTTTGTGATTTCGCCAAATTGTAATATATTGTCTGATTACATTCTTCTTATTGACACACACAGCTTACTCACCGTCCATTTAATTAAGTGACCGACTGAATTTAGTATTCAAACGGATTTAAATTAGTCTGGCGTGATATTAATGAGGGTTCCCCGACTTAATTATTTTCAACGCCTCCATTTCCACCGGTGGCTGCCTCAATTTGCGGGCCCGCTTTTGATTAACCGAACGTTAATAATAACAGTCTTTTGAAGTCTGCGCTGAAGGCAACGCTGTTACGTAGATTAAGAGGTTACATAAACCTGTTTCATCAAAAGTAAATGAGGACAAAATAAGGGTTGTAAGAAATAAATCGTGTCATCTTAAAATCGGAAACATTATGAGATTGTGAACGAAAACTAATTGGACCCTATATACTGGCTGAGTGCCTGTCTTGAATTTCATAGATCACGAGCAACAAGTTTTCAGCCCTCGTAGGCATCGCTGACGCAATTAAAGAAACCGAAAAAAGTATAACTTATAACAAAAAATTAAAAGCAAACTTCAAAAATTCAAAAGAGGTTTTTTTGCCACCTTTAGTGATGAAATTCTTTAAATTAATATGGGACCACCTGCCGTATTTAATTTAAAAAAATCTAAAAATAAGGACTTATTTAATAAAAAAAAGAATCTTCAAAATCTTTATACGTGGTAGAGCCATGCTGCAGCTCTATATTAGTAGTATAGTTGTAGCACGAATGGCTCGGCTCGACCGGGGAAGGACCACGCTCTCACAGAATACTAGCGTAAAATAGCAGCCTAAAAAAACTGCTATGTTTCGTATGGTGAGTGTAGAGAACCGGAGACCCTTTTACTGGAAAAGAGGCATTCCATCTTAGTCCCCACGGGTGACAACGCATCTGCATTTTGATTCCCAAACGAGGATAAATGTAGGTGTCTATGGGCCACAGCAACCACTTACCATCAGGTGGAATTTGTGCTCGTTTAACACCCTATCTAATAAAAAAAAATCTGATCTCAATTGGTGAACATATCGCGTAACATACATGACAAAATAACCAGCCAAGTGCGAGCCGGACTCGAGCATGAGATACAGTTCGCTGACAGACAGACGGACGGACGGATGGACGGACAACAGAGGCTTAGTAATAGGGTCCCGTTGGTTACCCTTCGGGTACGGAACCCCAAAAAACATTGGACTTGTGAACCTCCTCCTTTTGTGAAGTGGGCTAAAATTAAATAGTAATTAAAATTTCGTTTGTCAAACGTCAAAATACTTTTTAATTCACTTCCGTTTCTAAATCACATTTCTCTGCCCAGCGAAAAAAAACTGAAAAACTGAAGCAATGGCGTTGCTTTCTTGTTTTTACAAAAAGCGCTTTCTAAATCTTGAATAATAATGTTTTAACTTGACTTAATACAAGGAACTCTTTAAAACTCGTGCTCGGCGGTGAAGGAAAACATCGTGAGGAAACCTGAATGTCTAAGAAATCAGAAAAAATATTTCGAAGACATGTGAAGTTCGCCAACACGCATTAGGGCAGCGCGGTGGACATTTCCTTGCCCTAAAACCCTCTCAGAAATGAGAGGATTTACGTCCCACTGCTGGGCACAGCAGTGGGACGTAAATCCTCCTAAATAGGCTGCAACTTTACTTTAACTTTATAATTTTCAAGTTATTGACTGAAAGTGGTTAAAATTCAGGTCTAACAAATTTTCGGTATATTTCTTAATTACAAAAAGCAAATTGCAAATATGTACCTATTATTACTGTACACTTGCACTTCGCATTCATGTAAAAAGTGTCTTTTGGAGTGTAGTTGTGTTTAGTGGTGGCAGTAATATAATATGTACATTATACACTATTACACTGTGTTAATGTAATGTAAATTTCACAGTTCGCGAGCAACACGTGTTTGATCCCCGCTAGCAAATTGTTAATTGTAATTTTTTTAAATGAAACTAATTTCACAGATTTTATCGCGTTTAATTTTTTAATTCCTGATGTTTCGGGTGCTTTGCAGCACCCATGGTTACGGGGGGACTGAGGTATTTGACGTCTCGATGTCATAGTTAGCCCAGCTACCTTCCGTTTTTCAATACTAATTTTTTTGTCCGATCTACGCATAATGAGCTTACAGTATCTTGAAGTGTTGCAGTGTATGCTTGGGTTTGGAGTTAATTTTATTAATTATAGGATCCCAAGCAGATGTTAGCACCCATCCGTTTTCTTAGTTGAAATTAGGATGTTTTTATTAATTTCAATAGCCTCGCGAATCATTTTTGGTAGGAATCGGTGTTCTTTTACGAGGATTTGTGTTCTATCAAATCTAATGTAATGGCGGGTTTGACCTTGAACATGTTCAAACACTGCAGACTTCCCGGAACGTCGGTGCTTCATGTTAGCTATATGTTCTTTTATGGTGGTATATTAAAAAAGAAAAATAAATATTCATGTGAACTTGCCAACATGCACTGTAGCAGCGCGGCGGACTTATTGTTCCTTAACCCGATTAGGAATTAGAGAAGGCTTGTGCCCAGCTGTGGGACGTAAGGCGATAACCTAACTTTACCACAGACAGCTCTTGACGACTCCCAAAAATCTTTGTTCCGGGTCTGAATGTTTGTCCTTGTGAAATTTATGTATCTATGTAAACTGCCTCTTCGATACAGGAGTAAATTAGGTGTGGAGGTAAAGATTTTTTTTAAAAGAGAAGAAAAAAGAGACGCGATAAAAAAACTACTATATGTTACAACATTAAAAACATGTCTGCAATGTTTTTATCTACATCGATAACAAAGGGGGCTGAGTGAATCTACAATTCTGTGGGAAAGAATTTCTCACAACCTTGATAATATTTTGCATTATTTGTGGAGCTTGATAAGAATAATAAACGATTCCCTAATATGAAAACGAAATACGACGAGGAAAATGGAATATCAAACGTTCCTTTTATAATATTTTTGTTTTATAATTTTTATAAAAAAGAAGGGTGAATATCGAGTAGAGATGAAACGGAGTGATTTTACCGGATTCTGGTTACATATATGTATATCCGGTTAGGCAACTTGTAAATTATAACAAGTTGTAACCAATTGTGGGACACCTATTTAGTAGCGATTTATATTTTATGCTTATATGTGTGCATATGTCATGTGTCAATAGTCCATCAATAACAAGTCGTTATTTGCGAAGTAGATTAACCCCCGCCCCTATGAATAATCATATAGCAGATGCGCTAATAACATCCGAGGTGCTTTAACTGTTTATTTAATTATTATTTTTAAACAATTGTGATGTTTAATTTCCAACTATAGGCCTATCGCGATCACCTCCTTGTTCTCCAACATAATGGAATCCATTATTAACTGTCAGCTCATCCGGTACCTTGAGGATCACCAGCTGATTAGTGACCGCCAATACGGTTTTCGTCGGGGTCGATCAGCTGGTGATCTTCTGGTCTACCTGACCCATAGATGGGCGGAGGCAGTACAGTCCAAGGGGGGGGTGTTGGCCGTTAGTCTGGACATTGCGAAGGCCTTCGATCGGGTTTGGCACAAAGCGCTTCTTTCGAAGCTCCCTTCCTATGGGCTTCCCGAGAAATTGTGCAATTGGATCACCAGCTTCTTTGCAGATCGGAGCATCAAGGTCGTTGTAGACGGTGCATGTTCTGACTACAAGCCTATTAACGCTGGTGTTCCACAAGGCTGTGTGCTATCACCAACGCTGTTTCTTCTACATATTGTGACGCCTCATAATTATTATTAATAAATAATAATTAAATTCAATGTAAAGGCATTTAAAAATGTCTTAGAAATTATATTTTAAACAATTAAAATGTTTAAAATTAAGTATAAAGTTCAAATATTATGTTCATTGGGAATATTGAATATTATAGTATAGTTAACGCATAAATTGTCTCTAAAAAATCTCTAAATTTAAAATCTTGTTTAAGATATTCAAAATATATTAAATTATATAAATACAAGTCGATTATATTACAATAATAAGGATAAATAACATTTGTAATATAATAGACAAAATGGATAAAAATTTTCCTAAGTTGAAGAAGGTGTTCTTGTATTAGTCGGAAAATTTCTAAGTTGATGAAAGTGTTCTTGTAATGGTCTCCATAATAAGGGGCGTTGCCGGAGACACATACCCAAGGTTATACATATATATGGGGTGGTCGGCTGACCGACTGCTAGTACTAATGTTGCACAATGACTAGTCCTATATTAGGGACTTATGATAGTAAGGTCTAACGAACCAAAGCATTAATATAGAAGGTCTTTATGATGCATAAGCATTATGATAGCAGAGTTATGACTTGAAGTCCCATATGAATAAGACATACAATAGTATGGTCTATGAAATAAAGCAAATATGTTGAAGGTCTCAAATATGTAAAAGCATTATATTGAAAGAATTGGGACTTGAAAAGGATTATTATAGTGGCGTGTAGATTGTTTCACAGCATCCGAGACCGAGGTAAACTTGGACTCGCTAACCGATGTGTCCTTAACATATCATCTTAGTGCCGGTGGTAAGCGGGTTTGTTGTAGCAATACGACTTGCCCGTGGACATCGCACAACCCTACCGTTTGTGGGCGGCGTCTTAGCGCATAGCGTTATGATACGTCGGCAATCTTTCGGGTTAGGGTGAGTGTGTTTGGTAGTACTTTTAAGTGCAGCAAGCATACTCAACTCCATGTCTTAGTGCAATAGCGCTATGATACGTGGAGTTTTGGCTACTGACGTCTTAGTACCGTGCTACTATGATACGTTGGTGGTATTTTTAGTTAACAACATTATCAATTTTATTACCAAAGTCGATAGGGATCATGTGGGTGTGTTGTGAGGGGGCGCCATCCGTATGATAGTTGCATTGATGCTTATTGCTACTTGCAGTATTGCATCTTGTGATGGATCTGCGGGTGTGCTGCACCTGATTCGACGCATCTTGTGGTTCTGGTCGATGGAGGTATGCGGGTGGTGATGTCTACTGGGACTGTATGGGGGACCTTGGGATGGTGTAAGCCCGACGATAGTCGTATTGATGCTTGTTGCGTTCTACAGCATTGCATCTCTGCGATGGTTGTTTGGCGGGTCGCTCTTCTCAATGGCGCTCTCTGCATCTTGGTTTGATTCACAACCCAAGTAGCTTTGCCCAAGTCGGGTCCCTTCATAGCGGGGCTGCAGACTGTCTGCCCTCCATGATGTTTTATATAACAACATATTAATATATCTCTATAAAGTTCCCACCTTTGAAAGATTGAAGGCAACTTGTTGGTGGGTGAGACAAACATGATCGAAAAATGCATATACTCAACGTCAGTGACACAAACCCTTTCTGATGGCGAATTATTACTAATATCTTATAACTGCCTATTGGCTATATCTGCCATTGTATTGGTTGGTGGAGCATATGTGTCGACCTCATGCGGGTGGTAGCTGGAGGGAGAATCTGAGGAGGCTCTCAAGGCTGCGGCCGAAAGCCGCGCAACGTGGGACCCCATTCCCTTGAGGTGAGCGGTAGACTCATGACACGCTCTGCGGCCAATTGGCCGTGCTGACCATGCAATTGGTGGTGATGCCTTACACTTACATCACGTCTGCAGGAACGGCGGTCTGGCAGGTGGTGGCGCTCACGGACGGCTTTTTATGGCCAGTGTGCCTATTGTTGCCTAACCCGTGTGACGTACATTCACTGTGGCTGGATTTGATCGTATCCTGTATGGCGTTTACACGCACTGACATGCGCGACTTCGGTCGATGTTTGTGCTTACGCACTATCAAGGGGCCAAGTCCTCTTTTACTGGTTCGCTAGTTATTTTGCTGTGGACTACGGTCCAGTTCCCAAATTTGCGTACCCTTCGGGGGGAGCGCATTAAAATGGTTGGCGCTCACCGTGCGCGGCGTGTGCGGAGCCGTGTACCTCCACCACATTTTTTTTTAATGTGGAAGAGCGAAGCCCTTGTATCTGGTATTTGATATAAATATTGTGAGCCTTTTCCAAGCGGGAAGGGATTAATTAATAAGGAATTGACTGTTGTGAACCTGATACAAGTGGAATAAGGACAATTTATTGTTCTTAACTTTTATTTGAGCTCTGTCTTCGTGAACGGGGTTCTTTAGCTTATAAGACACTACCAACAGCTTTCGATTGCTCTCGCAAATATTCATTCTTCCAAGATACACCTAAAAGAACTAAGTTACTATACAAACACAACGTAAATAAGGGTCCTAACTAAGACGATCACGCCATAAATTTATTATACGGCCTATATTTGAACCTTTAGAAAGATCAATGTATGATTAATATACTGGTCACGTAAGTTAGATATACTTGTATAACTTATAGAAATAGATTCTAAGGAAATAAAGGTATAAATATATATAGAAAGAGTGAAGAGATGAGAAAGGGGGGGGGGGGTCGTTACAATATCAATGATATGTTGCTAACTGTTAACATTCATTGCTATGCGGATGACAGCACTGGTGATGCTCTATACACTGGCCGTGCCAATATTTCTCGGGAAAACGTCGCCGAGTACCGGAACAAATTTGTGTCTGAAGTCGAGTCTTTGCTGGACAAAGTCTCGGATTGGGGGCGACTAAATATAGTCCAGTTTAATCCTCAGAAGACACAAGTTTGCCCGTTTACCGCTAAAATGAACCCCTTTGTCGTATCTCCTCAGTTTCAAGGCACTCCCCTTCTTGCCTCAGCCAGTATCGGTATCCTCGGAGTCGACATATCGAGTGACGTGCAGGTTCGTGGTCACTTGGAAGAGAAGGCCAAATTGGCCTCTAAAAAGCTTGGCGTGCTCAGCAGAGCGGGACATTATTTCATGCCGGCACACCGCCTGCAACTTTACAAGACGCAGGGTCGGCCTCACATGGAATACTATTCCCATCTCTGGGCAGGGGCTTCCCAGTGCCAGCTCCTTCCACTTGACCGCATCCAGCGCAGAGCGGCTCGAATCGTCGACGACCGAGTCCTTTCCGATCGGCTCGATTCATTGGCACCGCGAAGAGATGTTGCATCCCTTTGCATTTTCTTTCGCATCTACCATGGGGAGTGCTCTGAGGAATTGTTCGGATTAATCCCAGCCGCCAAATTTCACGAACGCACATCGCGGCAGAACTCCCGATACCATCGACACCATCTGGATAATTGGCGGTCCACCACTGTGCGATTTAGAAGATGTTTTCTTCCTCGCACGACTTCTTTGTGTCGATCGTCGTCGTCGAATCGATTACCATCAGCGATTTTTCCGGACCGATACGACTTAGGGACCTTCAAGAAAAGAGCGTACTCCTTTTTAAAAGGCCGGCAACGCATCTGCAATTCTCTCACTGGTGTTGCAGTTGTTCATGGGCGGCGGTAGTCCCTTACCATCAAGTGAGCCGCATGCTCGTTTGCCCCCTCTCCTATAAAAAAAATATAAGTTTGTTTGCTTTATTTATCTTCAAAAACAAAAAAAATCTTATTTTAACACAAAGGTCAACTTTTTTATTTTTACTATACAAGCAATTTTTTAAAAGTAATAACAAGACAATTATTTTTATAAAACATGAACCGATCTTCGATTAAGAATTAAAAATGTCTCGTTTCCAGAAAAAAGGGTCTCTGGTTCTTTATGGTTCTGGATCTTTATACGTAATACGGCTTATTTTACGCTGATATTCTGTGAGGGCGTGGTCCTTCCCTGGTAGAGTAAACCCATTCGTGCTGCAACCATAATATAACTTGCAGCGTTGCTATCATCATCATTATTACAGCCCTTCACAAGTCCACTGCTGAACATAGGCCTCCCCCAAAGAATGCCACAAAGCACGGTCCTGAGCCACCTGCATCCATCCACTTCCTGCATATCTTACCAGGTCGTCACTCCATCTAGTGGGGGGACGCCCTACACTTCGCCTGCCGGTACGAGGCTGCCACTCGAGAACCTTTTTTCCCCATCGGTTGTCGGTTCTTCGAGCTATATGGCCGGCCCATTGCCACTTCAGCTTACTAATCCGTTGGGCTATGTCGGTCACTCTGGTTCTACTGCGGATATCCTCATTTCTGAGTTTATCACGCAGAGAAACTCCAAGCATAGCCCTCTCCATAGCTCGCTGAGCGACCTTGAGCTTCCTTATCCGGCCAGCAGTGAAGGACCACGTTTCAGTTCCGTATGTCATCACTGGCAACACGCACTGGATGTACAGTCTCGTTTTCAAGTTTTGAGGTAAACCTGACGAGAAGATGTGCCGTAATTTCCCGAACGCTGCCCAACCGAGTTGAATCCGTCAATTGACCTCTCGGTCGAAGTTGGACTTACCTAGTCGGACTATTTGTCCCAGGTAAACATACAGCGTTGCTATACCACGTATAATTTCTAATTTACAATAAGTTTTAGGATTTTTTAGTTTCTTTTAAATATGTGGATATAGGGGAGACAGGGTACAAAAGTAACATTTTGTACTTTTACCTTAGTTTCTGGTTTTACATTAGTATCTTGACTTACCTTATAATTGTGTTTTTATATGAATCACAGAGACTTTCGAAGAAAAATTCGTCAGTTTTTTCTTTCAACCACGTAGGCAGGTCGAAAGTAACACGTTATGGGTCGAAAGTAACAGAACAAAAGGGTTTGTAATGAATATATAATGTGACATATTAAATCAGCAAATTATTTATTAAAAACCTTGTATTAATAACACAGATAAACATTTGCATATTTAATGCTCAAAAATTATATATTTAAAAAAAAAAACAAATTATTCCTGCTTACTTTTAGTTTTTTTAAGATCTTTATCTTATGTTTTTTACTTAAGATCAATTATTATGTGAGAATAAAAAAAAATATCAGACTATTCAGTATTAGTCTTTTACTCAGACTCACAATTATCGCACACATAATTTCTATCATCGTTGACGCATTCAGTATGTGACCACAAATTACGTTTAGTAAGTTGTATCCATTGCTCATTTGGTCAACTGTTGTTAAAAGCGTCTAAACAAACGAGATAGAAGCAATTTGCGTCGTAATTTTTTTATGCTTACTTTTAGTTTTTTATCTTTTTTGTTCTTTTCCCTTCCCTTCGTAGATATTAACTTCCTCTTACCATTTCCAGTATCGGGTTGTAAAACCGTTTCTTGAATTCATTTATTTGCTGGTATTCTTCTTCAATTGCGTTTTTTTTCAGATTTCATATTATGTTCGTTGAAACTCAAGGCCCGCGACAGGCTTGTTGGTTGAGCGCACCTCAAAGAGAGGCTCAGGTGTCGTTTAAAAAAAACCCGTTAACCACTCCTTACGCGCCATTTGAGTATCGTGCCACTTTTCAGGAAATGTTTTTCCATCTTATATCGCCTATTCATATGCCGGTTCACGTACTTCAGAGGGAGATAACTCAAAATAAACTACTGAGCACTCGATGAAATAGTCCTATAGACAATTTTCCTCATCACTAGTAAAAACACGGTTGACGCAACGGTAGCCCACCACTGCGCTAGTATTTACTGCTTTAATTTTTTTTAATGTATCTATATAATGTTACATACAAACTTGGACGCGTTGAAGAAACGTGGACTTCACATGTCTACGAAATGCATGTGAAATGTAGTAGAGCCACGCGGCAGCTTTTGCTGTCGCACGGATGGGCCGGCTCGAACCGGGGTGGTACCACGATCTCATAGAATACCAGCGTGAAGTAGAGGTTTACCTCTGCGTTTCGCTTGGTGAGTGCAGGTGGCCGGAGGCCCTTTTTACTGGAAATGAGGCATTCCATCTTAGTCCTCACGGGTGACAACGCATCTACATTTTGATTCGCAAACAAGGATAGATGTAGATGTCTATGGGCCGCAGCAACCACTTACCATCAGGTGGACTGTGTGCTCGTTTGTCACCCTTATCCTATAAAAAAAACATAATATTTTTTCCAGGGATTAATTTTTATCATCTTTAGAATACTCTTCAGCCGCTTTTCGGAACACTTCCGTGTCAGTAGTTCCTCGTGTGGTAGTTCTTATTCATTGTCGCGGCATTCTGTTCAAATAAATACCCACATAACAATATTAAGTTAATAACTCGATACGAGGACAAAAAATTGTGTACCCATAGGGCTATGTTACTTTTGTACCCGACCACATTTTTGTTAAAACATGAAAGAAAGCCTTAAAATGGAACGTGCCAGACAATAACGTATTAAAACACTGTATAATCAATCTGATCACGAATTAATGAGCAAATATTCAAATTGGTATCATCCTTTTAAGACTATGAAAACATTAACTAAGAAAATATCAAAAAACTTACTTTTGATTTGTGAAATCACATACCGTCCTCTCACTCAACCTAACAGCGCATGGCGTGCGCGGCGACTTAATACAAGTGAGGGGGTCACCACCGGCTATCACCTAACGGCTGCAAAGCGGTGTTTGGCTATTGGATAAACCTACAGAGCATTTGTTACTTTCGACCCGCTGTTACTTTTGTACCCGGTCTCCCCTAAGTAAAGGTAAGACTTTTATAGTCAGTCCCATGGGTGTTGTAAGACGCGACGAGTGGAAATGAAGCAGGAGATGTGCAGCAGCGTCTTCCTAGTAAAAACAAAAAAATAAAAGCTGCTGTTGCCAAGTCGCCTTTTTTTTTTGCGGATGGAAAATCATCAAATGACGCCTTTCGCTCTGGGTGGAGCGGAAGGGAGTGTCAGACTTTTACTGACTAAAAACCATCCGTGTTCCTTCAGTGCCCTTACGTTCCGGAGCCGCGGTATCTCTTTCGAACAGCCCGCAGCCCCGGCAGGCGTCGGCCCTTGCGGGCCCCTTCACGCTGCTGACAGCTCTTTGAGGCGCGCGTGGAACAAAACGCGCCGTCGACACGGCCTGTCGTCGTTAGACGGACGGACGGCGAGCTACCCATTGCTCGCCGTCCACAGGCCCGCGCCTACGGTGGTCGGGGGCCACGACGTAGCCCCCGACGCCCGGGGCGTCTCCCGCGGTTGCCAAGTCGCCTGCCAAGCAAAATTGGCAAAAATTCGGAGGACAGGCCTCCGTTTAGCAGTTGACTTTTGATAGGCTGTAACGGTATAAAGGAAAGAGGATAAAAGCAGCAGCATCTCCATGATTACAACTTCAAATAATAAAAAGCTGCAGTTGCCAACCCACCCGCCAAGCGTACACCAGTAGAAAATATTCCCTCTAACATTTTTTAAAACAACAATCAAACAATACTCACATATTCCTAGATTGTGTTTATATGTTGTGTTCCTTAATACGAAAAACATTCCTATTCTTGAACGAAAATTATTTATGTTCAGAGAAGGAAATAATTAATGTTTACCAAAAAACATTGTAGTAATTTGTCGTAAATTTGTTTCTTCGCCCCATAATTTCTATTGAATGTGTTTTCCTTTGATGTTAAAATTCTTCCATTGCTTTATTTATTTAAAATAACACGAAAACAACTTTTTAAAAGTATAGTTTTTAGTGAAATGTTAAATGATTATTTCGTCGCAATTAATTCTTTTTTAATCGACTTTAATGAGGTGGTCGATTCAACTCGACTTCAGTTTAAATGTCTGTTCTTGGTGTTATGTATCACGATATCTCCCAGCTTAGTTCACCGAATTGTTTAAATTTTTATTTATTGATCGAGTATAATCTTACAGTAGCCCTATATAAACTACGACTATATAAATTAAATAAATAAATAATTAAAAATTAAACAATAACAATAATTTATATATAATTCTTGGATAAATTATAGTAAATTAGCTTGGCTATCCCCGTTAAATTTATCAATCAAATAATTTAATTTATTTTATTATTCAGCATTTGGTTATATATTCAAATTTCAGACCTATAACGCATTACGTTCACGTTAACGCTTTGCGGTTAGGTGAGGAGGTGGTAAATGATGAATGTGTCAATGCATTTTAAGTGTAGTTCTTCTAAACACTCACTGGTGAAGGAAAACATCGTGAGGAAATTCTCATGTCTGAGAAATTAACAATAGTTCGAAGTTGTGAAGTCCGCGGCATGAGTCATGGCAGTGCAGCGAACTCATTTCTGCTGATAAACCCTCCCAAAAATCAGAAGAGTCTTCTGCCTAGCTGTGGGAGGTCTGTTAGCTCTTAGTTTACTTCCTACTAATAATTAATCACTGTGTATATCATAAAAATAATGGTAATGTACCCACATTAATATTATTTTTAAATTTTGTTTTATTTTGAAAAAAAAATTAAAAAATAATTTTGGATCAATTGTTAATTTTTTTTAATACAAATAAATTACTTCATAAAACCAATTTGGTTTTACAAAGGGTCGCTCGACGTGTGACGCCGGTGGTGAGCTTTTGAAATATATTTTTAGTGCCTGGGAGAATTCACAAGATGCCTTGCCTTAAGTATTTTCTGTGCATTTTCCAAGGCTTTCGATTGTGTTCATCATGAGACATTAATCAGGAAACTACAACATTACGGTGTAAAAAAATTGGCGCTTAGACTTATCATATTTAAGTAACAGAACTCAAAAAGTAGTGATCAATGGTAAAGATTCCTCCGGATCGGTAGAATCAATGGGCATTCCTCAGGGCTCGATTCTTGGCCCATTCCTGTTTTTAATCTATATTAATGACTTATTATTATTTTCGTCAGCAAATATCGCGATATAGTATTATTTGCTCTTTAATTTTCAAACTCAAACGGCAGTTAATTAATTATGATTTATGACGATATAAATAATGCTCTATCGAAATTGGTATATTGGTTTAACGCCAACAATATGCTCTTAAAAATCATTTAAAAATTGTATAAACGAAATTATTGTTAAGTGAAATATGTTTGAAAAAAAGTCCCGTTGGGTTTCTTGCTGGTTCTTCCCAGGACAGAGGTATTTTCCGAACCAGTGGTAAATAAAAAATGACTTTCGATAAGTATTATGTAATAATCAATATTGAATAAAAAATATTCTATTCTATTCTATTTTAATATTATATACATATTTAATATAAGAAATACAGAGTTTAACGATGAACGGCTTTAAATAACATAGTGGCTAAGAATCTGACTCTCTGTTGACATTTTATTGTGTAAAATACATTTCGGGCAGATCCGTTTGGGTGTTGTAAATGCAGTGGGTTAACAAGACCTTACTACAAAGTTTTTCGAATTTAGGTATATCTAAATTATAACAATATTTTTATCTTTTTTGGAATATTCATACAAGTATAAATGACCTGGCGCAAAATCTTTTTTACAAGTTGGAGAGCCTCCTCGACAACTGTAAGATTTATTTTCATACAAAAGTACGGTCCATTGCCGCTGTCCGTTACAATATCTCTAGAATCTTTATAACTCTATTTTTATCCTAAACGATACATCTTAAAGACACCGCAAATTCTCTGATAGACAATGCGATTTCCTCCTTGAGGTCTTATAATAAAAAAAATCTAAGATTATAGAAAACATTTATAATTTGAGAAATAAATAAAGAAAACATGGATATATGTTTGGGCTTACAACTTTCTTTTGAATAAATAATATATTTTATTAAAATTGTTGGCAACACCTTTGTAGTAATCCCATTAAAAATTATAATCAATGGTATAGACGTAGCTGGGTGCCTCAATTTACCGTGTAAGTATAATTAAAAAAAGTACAAAATTTTCCGCTTTGCGCTCAAGCTCTCAAATTCGTGCTAAACACGTCAAAAAGTGCTAGATCCAGCGCCGAAAGCGCTTTAATGGCAGCATAGAAACCGCATCGTGCTTCGCTTGGTTTTGAATGACGTATGCAATAGAGCAACGTTAATGAGATGTTGACAAGGTACTTCATGTGCATACTGCAAGCCATAGTTCACAACCGCTTAGCATTTGGAATTTACTAAAATTTTTATGTTTTGCGATAATATGTATAAAAAACTCTCTCTCCTCTGTCTCTTTGGTCCAGTGGTCGTAAGTGCGACTGCTAGTCATGAGTTCCGGGGTTCGAAACCCGGGTCTGTATAAAATCAGTTCTTTGGTTTTTCCGTTAAGAAATTTTCAGTTGCAGCCCGGAGTCAGGGAGATGGCGGTGTTTTTTTTATTGTTTATTACACAAAAATTCAGTTGGTTATTTCTTATATTAGTTTCGCTAAACTGCACGGCAGTTTGTTGGCGAATACTTCATCCACTTACATGCTATGTACCTATTGTAATTAACTTAATCATGGATTTTAAACTTAAAATAGAAAAAAATAAAAAAATAGGAAAATTTAATTTAAACTTAGTAGTGTTATTTATATACTCAATTATATTTAAAGTTATAAATATTTAAACTTATTAATAACTACACGTTTAACTATTAATTAAGAGGATATTTTTTATTTATTTTTATTTAGGCAGTATTAATTTTGTAAGTTAACTAATTTATTTCGTTGGGAGTGTCATTTGAAAGCTGTTTTAATTACCGTATCAGCACTTAATCATTCATATTGTGCTATATTTTCTTTAATACTAGTTATCAAGGCAGTCGTTGTCCTGTTGATAGGTGAAACTACTACTAGTGGGCCTTCATTTCGAATTCACTCTGGACTTTTTGTAGTGTTACTATAATATTTATTAATAACTCGACCACAGATCCATGTATCGGATCCAGATTTTGTGATATTTTGTCCCTCACATATTGTAAATATGAGTCAGTTTTGATTCATATGTAGATGTAGAAATTGTTAATTACTTGACAACAGCGCAACTATCAGATCCTAGCATTAATGTGAACCATCGCCTCAGCAAAACAAATATATTGTGTGAATAGGGCCTCAATCGCTCCAGTCGTCCAGAAGTTACACGATCTGACACTGACAGACATTTATATAAAGTTAAAGATAATTCCCCAAGAACACTTCGCTTATGTTTTGTTAGTTTGTTTTTATTTGAGAATTTGCCGAAAATATGAGTGTGAATGGAAGTGATAGAGTATTCAGATAACAGTTTTTCACATTATTAGAGAGGCGAGCGCGAATAATTCGTTTATGATTCAGTTTATATCTTAGAAACTTCGTGCTTCGCGGTCAATGGAGCCCCTGAGTTAAAGCATCGATACCTGTAAGAAGGATGCGTTGTCATTTCCGGATATGCACTGTTGCTCCGAAAGAGAAATAGGTGAGTAAAAGGCTGACAGGGATGGTACCTTGTCAGCCACTTTCATAGAAAAAGGAACCTACTTATTTATATTATTCTAGTGAGTTAATTTGTTATCTTTTGATTAATCAAACACAAGTAGGCAGATTTTCGAAAAAACAATACAGCTCAAGTCAATATTTAGAGAAGTGCATAGTCAATCGTTAGTAAATTTTTCATTCGGTTGATTACAAAATTTCTTGATAAATCATAAGTAACAGTAGATTATAGAATATATATAATTAAAATAGGGAATAACTTTTTTGTGTGAAGTGTTTAGGAAGCGTACAATAATAAACTGCCCGTTTTATGGGAAGCACATTGTTGCGTGAAGTGCTTAAAGAAGAATGACGGGAATTACCGAGTGGGACGTAATTTTTTATTTTCTCTTCATTGTGTTTAAAATATTCGCTTAAAATAACTTTTTTATGTGGCTTTGAATCAAAAATACTTTTCAATTCATATTCAAATTAATATTTTTCATGTTCCAATTATTTTGATACTTAATTTTTTTATTAAATGAAACAAGAAAGGAGGTTCATGGATGTGAATCTATGATAAAATGATGAAATGATAAAATGAATGATATTGCTAGTTGTAGTGCAATAAAAAAAAGAATGCCATCGCGACTCCGCCCTCCTTAGCTTCTTATTTTAAAATAGACTTTTGTGAAAATGCAATTCTGTACTTTTTACAGAATTGCTTTCTTACTTTTACTTTTCCTTTTTACTGGTAACGAAGCACTCTATCTTAGTGCTCAGAGTTGACAACGCATCTGCGTTTTGGTTCTTAACCCTTTCGCTGTCTCGTGCATAACATATATGTCATTACTATTGTGTGTGAAAGCCGGACAGTGAAAGTGTTAATTTATATATCTATACCTTAATAAATCTGAAGTGTTCGTTTGTAAAACCGAAATAACTAAAAAAAGGTCCTTACATTACTTAATTTTGCACCAATTTACAACAAAACTGAGTGTTAAAGGTGATAAGACCTTTTTTTACTTGATAATTTCAATTAAAAAAAAGAGTTAAAATTAGTCTTTACCTTTCAAACATTTTCCCATATCACACACAGTTTTTGAGGTAATAGTCAAATTCGCTAGTAAATGGTTAAGTTAAAGTTAAAGTTGCAGCCTATTTACGTCCCACTGCTGGGCACAGGCCTCCTCTCCTTTCTGAGAGGGTTTTAGGGCTAGGAAGTGTCCGCCGCGCTGCCCCAATGCGTGTTGGCGAACTTCACATGTTTTCGAAATATTTTTTTTCTTATTTCTCAGACATGCAGGTTTCCTCACGATGTTTCCCTTCACCGCCAAGCTCGTGGTAAATCAGCACTTAAAATTGCAATTCACAATTTCATTGGTGCCGGCGGGGATCGAACCCGGGTTGCTCAAGTACTGTGAAGCTTACAGCGAGCGCTAACCATCTGAGCTACCACGGTAAATGGTAGTCAAGAATAAATGTAAGTATCTATGGACCACAGCATTTATGCACCAGGTGGACTGTGTGCTTGTTCGTCACACGTATTTCTGTTTTAAACGTTAATTGAACTTAGTATGGATCTAGAAATAGGAGATGAAAAATGTTGACAAACGTACAAACGCGCACAGACATGAAAGCACGTACGGTTTGGTTTTTTCAGTTGTAGTATTTTGTGTAAATAGGTTTTTATTTTATTTAATTTAAGTTTTATTTGATTGCCGTCTATTGTTATTATTGTACTTAGATTTTGTTATTTATAAAGCCTACCACGGGGAGTGCTCAGAGACATTGTTCGGACTAATTCCAGCCGCTCAATTTCACCATCGCACATCGCTACAAAACTCGCGTTACCATCCATACCATCTGGATGATTGGCGGTCCAACACTGTGAGATTTACAAGAAGTTTTCTTTGTCGCAAATCTCTCTCGTGGAATCGATTACCACCAGCGATCTTTCCGGACCGAACGATTTAGGAACCTTCAAGAAAAAAGCTTGCTCTTGTTTTAAAAGGCTGGCAACGCATCTGCAATTCCCTTGGTGTTGCAGTTGTTCATGGGCGGCGGTAGTTACTTACCATTAGAAGAGCCGCATGCTTGTTTGCTCCCCCCACCTCTTATAAAAAAACCACATACATTAAACTTTATAGCAATGAATGCACTTTCAGTACACGTTATTGATCTGTGACCCGACTGATTGTTTCCCGTGTGCAGTGACGTGACTTGCAACTTGTATCAACACACAGAATACGACTAGATTGCTGAATTGTTCCATCGCGCCTCACTTCGTTTGTGATGGTTCAAATGGAAATAGTGTTCGATTTTTTGCATATGTTGCTTGTTTTTTTTACAGTACAATATTCGAATGCGTGGTAACAGTTTAGTAACAAGTTTAGTAAAAGAAAATGTCAATACATTGTTATTTTTGTTTATTTTAATAATTGATATCATTTTCTGTTCTAAAAAAATATTAATAGGATATGTAGAGCGAGCGAAAGCAACTTTTCTTCGCACTTTATATCCTATAATATAAAAGTCCACTGTTAGAAGTATGCTTCTAATTCTTATGATATTGGTAGTGTGACGTCGATTGAGCTTAGTAAATTCGTGAATTTCCAGTAATTGTGAAGACTTTCTAAAGACTGGTTTGAACCATGGAGATAGCTTTTAAGTAGAACACAGTGGTAGAGCGCGTTTTTTCTTTAGGAATACGTCTGGGTTGGTTCTTTGTCTGTCTATCGTCCGTGGCCTGGTTCAAATTGTAAGAGAACCAGTGTCATTGCAGGTTGTGAGGCATTTTATCTTAGTACTCTCGGATGGCATGATCTATGACATTATTTGTTTAAAGTACGTCGCAGGTATTCATGAACATCAGTAGCCACTTACGGTTAGGTGGACTGTTGGTTCACTAATATCTAATGTAATCTCCGTTATACTGGGAGATGCTCTCAACTGTGCATGAAATAGGTGTAGTAAATTTAAGTGACACAAAAAATGTACCCGCTAAGATGGAGGCACTTGTACATCCCACGTCTTGCTACGTCCATGCCCAACGTAAAGCATATGTCGGAGATTCAACAGAGGATCCCAATTTTGATTTCGGAAATACATCAGGATAGCGTTAATTGTTAAAAATAATAAATGTGTGAGAGCGGATGTTCAACTTGCTCTCCTGCTTACGCAATTAGTCATTATCAGCAATAAGACAGTGTAACGCACTATACATTCAGTATAGAGAAATTACAGTTCGACCACACCGTAGCACGTCCCCGCCACGATCACATACCAGTGTAACGTGAGGTACGTAATTACACGATAACACCAAAGTATGCAAACCAACAGCAACAATACTTATCTCAGTGTAATACAGTGTAGTGTGGTATAGCCCCCACGACTATATATATATATTAGAGTTAAGTTAAGCATAGGACAGTATAATTAAAGGATTAGGCTCAGCAACACGTCTTCTCTTTCATTAACACCTGCCGACATCACATGGCGACCCTGCCAGGCGGTGCGCTGCTACATTGCACGCGCACCGCCGGGCCTACATAAAGAGAAAAAAAAATTACAAAATAATGGAAATCATCATGGATTGACCATTTAAAAAGTAAATTATATTATAACAGAATGGATGCAATACCGGATGTGACGAAAAATAAATGAATATGAATACAAGAAGAGGCCACAACAATAATTTTACAGAAGCTGACTGAAATATAAAAAGTATAATGAACATGAAGTAATATAATTTAAATGTATAATAGTACCTACTATGAAAGCAACTAAGAAATAATGAGGAAAATAAAAAGTGTTTTTTTTAAATATAATTACCAAAGAATAAAATTCAAGAAACGGCAGGTTATTTAAAAAGGAAAGAAACAGTTATTCTTTTGCAAGCTTCGTCCAGAAGAATGTGAAAATTGAGTCAAAAAGAACAAAGAAGAACTTAAGAGGTAACTTCGCACCTGTGTGATTTTAATTCCATTTAAAACTTTATTTATCAATTTGAGATTGTTTTTATATTTTTTGCTATAATATTTGTTGAAGTTAAGTATTAAATATTCTATATTTAATACACGTATGTTTAAATTGAAATTATTTATCAGATAATTCACGATACAATTGATTTTTCAATATTTTATCACTATTTATATATAAAAAAATGCAATCATAATACAATATCATAAATTAAGCACATTACATTTTAGGCACTTATGGCATTTGCATTAAGGCACAAGACAATTTATATTAAATTTTATTTAGTTATTGTTTATTCTTTTATATTATTTTTATTACTGTGCAGGACACAATACAAAAACGAATGAAATAATATAGTACATTTTTACGTACTTAAATTTACCATAAATTAATTTTTCGTATAATTAAAATAATACTGATATATTGTTAAATATGATATATTTCGTAGTTTTTTTTCTCTAGTAAATTTTATTTAAAAACAATTCAGTATTGTTAATAAGTATTAGTTTTTTCTTTTCTTTTATAAAGGCAGTGAACCTTAAAGTTATACTTATACACATAAACCTACTTAAAAATTAAAATTGGTCTTTTGAATGCTTAAATAAATTAATGTTTTGTTGTGTAAACTTGATATGTGTTACAGTGATTATTAAATTATTTTCTGTAAACGATATAGTAAATACCATACTTCTAGAAATCTTTTTCGATCTAAGCAAAAGTAATGTGTCTAAAATTCTGTGTAAATAAGGAATTCAAAACTATAATTTTACTTGTATCCACATATTATGTATGTAATAATAACATTGTATAAGTTACTTTTAAATTAGGTAGGTAATCATAATACATTGTAATCGAAAACGTTGCCATATACGTACTTTGTTAATTAAAACAAAGGTGTCTCAAATCGCTTGCACTGCTAAGAGTGGAATTACAATTTGTATTTTGATCTGTCTGTCGTTATGCGATTATGATATTGTTATTGAAAACTATTACGTTGCTTTGCTTCTTTGTTCTGTATCTTAATATGAAATGCAATTATTTATTTTTGATTTAATATTGATTAAACTTTCATATCATAAGGTTTTAACTATTATAATTCATTATTTTTTTGGGATAACTGTTGGAATATCTAGCTTATTTGTGTGGATTACGAAAATAATATCTTCGTTTAATACAATTTTGAAACTCTTTATATTATGTATATAATTAATTAATTTAAATTTTATTGTACCCATATTGTGAGCCTCAATCCCTAACTGACAATGATGTAACTAAATATTATACGAGACTATTTTATGATATAAATTTCTAAAAGATGTGAATAAATGTTTGGCTAAGTTACGGAATACGTAATAATGAATAAAAAATATTAATAGTGTGTACCTAAGTGTGAGAGTAAGGTAAAGAAAAATTATCGGAGCTTAGCATATCCACATACAATCAGCTTGATCAGCTGAGAGTTTGGAAAACCTAATAAGCGATTAATTTTTAAGGGGTTCTGACACTATTAAATACGGAATAAGTTTTAATGTATTGTTAATAAGGTAAATGAGAATTTATTTTGAATTGTATAAGAATATTATCCATAATTTTAATCATGTATGTACGCGAGCCGTGTACGTGAAAATTATGGTTCAATTAAAAACTGGTTAATAAATACTATAAATGTAAAGAAATAAATAAAAATAAAACAAAACTTGACCTTGACAAATAAATAATGGAGAGATACGGGAACGTCCATCACTGGTAAAGCCTATAGTCCTCGAGCAGGGTATGTTTCCATGATTGGATGATAAAATCGGGAGTAACGGGTACTAGGGAACAATACCTTTAGTACAAGTGAGATGTGAACGAGTTTACTCATATTAGTACTGTTGGGGACCAGGGAAGTCTTAAATTTGTTACCCTTAATAATGGTACATAGAGGTCACATCCTTCGTTGGATCATAGTGTGAACTTAGTTTTCCTCCGTGACAATTGTTGGAGTCTTTTAAAATGACTTAAACGTTGACCTCGAGGCAGTGGCGTAGCGTGCCTTAGAGGGGCCCTGTATCAAAATTTGTTAGGGGGCCCCAATGAAGAGTAGGGGTATGAAGTTATTCACGTCCGCAGGAATTGCCGCCCGCACCCTGCACGTGGGGACACGGGGTGGGTGGCGCTAAACGAACAACAAACTACTGGCTGCTGTACTGTTGCGCTATAAACTTGCAACCTCACAGCACTATCACAGTCGTTCAAAGAATATTGTATCATTTAATTACCCACTTGAAATGCTTCAATGCGATCAGCTCTCCTCGGAGAGCCACCGGACTAGAGATATTGGACCTATTACCAGAATCTGCCAACTTAATATAGAAAGTATTAGTCAAGCTAAATGCGAAGTAGTAAGTAAGATTCTATTAGAAAATGACATAGACGTACTCCTTTTACAAGAAACTCACGTTAGAGATGTACAGGATCTATATAACCGTGGTGCTATCCCGGGATACTACATTGCTCATTCAGTTAACCACGCGTAATATGGCATCGCCACTTATGTTAAAGACGGTATTAAACATGTCGCTGCGGAGACTTGCCTTAGGGTCTGGATGTATTTGCCTCTGCAATAAAGATCAATAACCTTACCATTGTAAACGTATACAAACCACCGAACTCTTCATGGACTACCAACCTCCCCGCTTTCCCACACCCATGCCTATATGCCGGTGACTTCAATAGTCATCACACGACCTGGCGATATAACAAAAATGATGCAAATGGTGAACACCTCGTGCAATGGGCGAAGAACAACAACCTACACCTGGTATTTAATGCCAAGGATAGAGGTTCGTTAAGATCAGCAAGATGGAAACGGGATTATAATCCAGACTTAACGTTTACTACCTGTGACATCAATCGAACCACACGAAGAATTCTTTCAAACTTCCCGAACAGCCAGCACCGACCGGTGCTTGTGGAGGTTGGTATTAAGATCCCCTTATTAAACTCCGTGCCTTTGCCTCGATGGAACTTCCACAGAGTAGACTGGTCCAAATTCAATGCTGACATGGATGCTGCTATCAGATGGATACCTCCCTGTGCCGAAAACTACAAGAGATTCACTAAACTTATCATAGCAACAGCTAAAAAGAGCATTCCCCGAGGCTACCGCAAGGCGTACATCCCTTGCTGAAAACTAATGATGAGTGGCTCAGAATCTGAAAATATGACCACTGTGTTGTCTCAAACTCGGCCTGGCAAACCGTTCTCGAAGTGGAGGTTATAGAAGACGTCTTTGTGTCTGATCTTTATATATCTTTACCCTTAATAGTTAAATGTGACTTAAGGATTGATAGACCTTAATGGACAGCACGCGACTTGCATCCTAGCTCAGTAATATGGGGGGAAAGAGATCAGAAACAAATATGTAATTATCAAGAACTCTGTCACTAGGCGAGATTGATTTCCCCTCGGAGTTTACAGAGTGCAGTCGCGAGCTATGCAGTTTGGATGAACACAAACGGGTGTTAGACCGGATGTATGACAGCATTGTAGGTGCCTTGAGTGATGCGGCTAGCAAAACTAAGAAAAAACCTTGTAACAAGCCAAGTAAAAACAGACACCTCTGTGGCTGGAACAAACATGTTCAAGAGGCGCATCGGTTGGCCAGGCTTAACTTCAGGATATGGTTGTCGTATAATAGGCCATCATCTGGAAGGATCTATGATCAAATGAACGAGTCCGGCAAAATGTTCGAAAGTCGGTTAAAATGGTGTCAACAAAACCAGGAACAATTAAAAATGGACATCCTAGCACAGCATAGGGTGGACAAAAACATTAAAAAGTTTTGGAAGGCTACCAAGAAATGTGATGTTAGGCCTGGCCTCCCGGTGATTGTGGATGGGAATAGCGAGTCGGTACATATTACGAATATTTTTGCTCAACATTTCAAAGTGCATTCCCCACTGGGGCCCTTAGTATCTGTGAATAGTGCTAAGGCCGGATGTCAGGGGGACGTGCTACTGATGCACATTACTGCAAAGCAGGTTAGAGAGGCGCTAAAAAGAATCACCGGTGGCAAGTCCCCCGGCCATGACGGTATTAGTGTGGAACATCTGAGGCATACCGGGCCTCATCTGCCGAGAGTGCTGGCCCTGTTCTTCTCAATGTGCATAAATCACTCTTATTTACCACGTGACCTCATAAAGACCATCGTAGTGCCCATTGTTAAGGACATGACCGGTGACATCTCGAGCAGGGGGAATTACCGCCCTATATCACTTGCAACAGCAATTGCTAAGGTATTCGACAGTGTGTTTGACTCGGAATTAGATAAGTATGCAAACATACATGACGCGCAGTTCGGGTTCCGACCTACTTTCTACTGAAAGCTCAATCCTTAGCCTAAAGCACACACACACACACACACACACACACACACACAATCATCTAGATGATTGGCGGTCCACCACTGTGCGATTCAGAAGAAGTTTTCTCCCTCGCACAACTTCCTTGTGGAATCGATTACCACCAGCGATTTTTCCGGACCGATACGACTTAGGGACCTTCAAGAAAAGAGCCTACTCCTTTTTAAAAGGCCGGCAACGCATCTGCGATTCCCCTGGTGTTGCAGTTGTTCATGGGCGGCGGTAGTCACTTACCATCAGGTGAGCCGCATGCTGGTTTGCCCCCTCTCCTATAAAAAAAAATGCTGTTGGGACTGCCTCGTTTTTGTAGTGCGTCAGGGATGTTTGCGGCATACCAAACAGACGGTTTTAATGCCATCATACGCAAAAAAACCGCATCCCTTATTAGCAGGGTACGAGCCAGTCACAACAGCATTCTGAGGACCATAGCGGACAGATATACATCGCCGCTGTGGAAATGCCTTGTGCAGAGACTGATAACTGGGCCCTATCCACCCCCATGATGATCAGTCTAGGCACAGTGTATTTATTTTATTTCCCTAGATTTTAAGCAAACCATTGTTTTTTACTAACCCTTGTTATTATAAGTGTTGTTATTATTATTGTGTTACTAACCCACATATGGATTTTAATTATCTGAAATAAAGAATTTATTATTATTATTAGTACACGCGTACGGGTAACTATGAAATAGGTGATGACCTTCTGAAATCTCTCGACGAAGGACGTCGAAATAGGTGGCTCGATACCGTGGAGTCAATGGATTTTAAGACTTCCAGCAGGAAAGCTTGGAGGGTGCTCAATGGATTGGCAGGCAAGACTGGAACAAACTACCGTGGTGGATCTGCTCCACTAGCCAACGCGATTGCAAACAGAATAGTTGAGTTAAAGGCAGGAAAGATGATACCCGGGCGACACGACAGTGCGCTAACCAGCTCAAGGCGTCGCTACCAATTGACTACCAGCTGTAACGAGAATTCTCCCAAGATGAAACCGTTCGCGCCTTGAAACTATTGCCCCCTAATAAAGCTGCTGGTTTCGATGGGGTCTACAATGAGTTTCTAAAGCACCTGGGCCCGAAATGCAGGCAATGGCTGAAAGAGATATCCTGTCTCAGATATCCTGTTACGTAACAAACTGCCTCGCGACTTCAATAGATCGAAGATTATTGCTATGCTGAAACCCCAAAAACCTGCAGACGATCGTAAGAGCTACCGTCCTATCGCCCTTCTGAGCTGTGTCTACAAACTTCTGGAGAGACTAATCTACAACCGCATTATGCTCTTTCATTGATAAGGTGGTTCCAGTGGAACAAGCTGGCTTCCGTTGTGGCTGCAACTGTACCGACAGGTGTAGTCCCTCACAACCCACATTGAAGCAGGGTTTCAAAAGAAACTAAAGACGGTTGCTGTTTTAATAGACCTCTCAGCGGCATACGACACAGTTTGGCGACAAGGATTGGTCTATAAGGTCATGAAAGCGGAACCATGCAGAAAAATAGTGGGGCTGTTAAATAGCATCCTTAGCAACTGTGAGTTCATGGTTTTCCTTGGCGACAGTGAAAGTCGTACTAAAAAGCTGAACAATGGACACAACACACAGGGTTCAGTTTTAGCTCCGCTGCTCTTCAATCTTTACTTACATGATATACCTGAAACGCAGAGTCGTAAATTTATGTATGCTGATGATATAGCACTAGCTTCCCAACACGAAACCTTCAAATCAACCGAAGGTATCCTTAACGAGGACTTAAGCATACTAGACACATACTTTAGGAAATGAAGACTAGTACCAAACACTGCCAAAACCGAAGTAACTGCGTTTCACTTGGCTAACCAAACGACAAAATACGAGCCTACTGTTGAGTTTGCTGGAGCCATGTTGCACTACAACCCCACTCCGAGATACCTGGGCGTGACTCTCGATCGGAGTCTCACGTACGCTCCGCACATGGACAAATTATCCAAAAAGCTCAAGACCAGAAACAACATCTTGCACAGGCTACAACTACAACTGATCTCAATTTGGTGTACTCAACAGCAGAGTACTGTACACCAGTATGGTCAAATAGTGCACATGTGCTGCATGTGGACACCCAGCTGAACCAGACCATGAGATGCATATCTGGAACCTTAAAATGTACCCCCTTCCAGTGGCTCCCCTTGCTAAGCCATATAAGCCCACCCCATTTGAGAAGACAACAAATACTACTACGAGAGTCCCAGAAGGTCTACGGAAATCCCAACCTGCCAGCTCACGCGGAGTTTACTGATCCGCCACCCCACCGCCTGAAGTCACGTCACCCAACATACCAGACCGCATGTGAACTCGTGTCCGGCGGATTTAACACATCTGCTCAGTGGTTGCAGGAATGGAACGCAAAATCCCCTGATAACATGGGAGTTACCATCAACCCTACACTTAAACCTGCTGGTTTTGCTCTCCCAAGAAGGGAATGGTGCCAACTGAATAGGGTACGAACCGGATGCGGACCAAGCAATGCCTTCATGTCCATGTGCGGGTGGAGGGAATCACCGGGGTGTGAGTGTGGAGCTGCTGTCCAGAATGTTGAGCATATAGCTAGAGACTGCCCACTCACAAGGTACCACGGCTGCCCAACAGACCTGTTCTCTCTCTAAAACGGCACTATCCCATGGATTCAGCAATTAAAAGATAGAATAACTTTATAATTTAGATTTTAATTTTAATTTATTGTTATCGATTGTAAGAACCCCATACGAATAAATAAATAAATGAAGAGTAAAGATTTCATAAAAGGAACAAAAACACTTGAATTCAATTAAAATTATTATATATTGATTATAAGTTATTACTTACAATTAATACTTCTAGGAACTAACCTAGTTTTTTTTTAATTCTTTGCTTCTATAGATAATACTGATATCCTTTCCTGTCCTGTCTGTCTGTCTTTGGAATTTTTGGTTACACACGTTCGGGGCCCCTCTAACCCGGGGGCCCCGTATCATTGATACGGCTGATACGGCGGTAGCTACGCCCCTGCCTCGAGGTTGTGCGCACAACCCAAGGTACACTATTACCTTGATATAGTATGATAAAAAATGTTTATGTACCAATAAAATGAAATAAATGCAGTGAAAATGTAATATAATACCCAAATAAATGGGGGGCCCATATTTATAAAGTACCCGCGTGATAAATATCACGAAATAAAATATAAACGAAATGAATTAATACTCCGATTCCCGGTATCTGAATAATAAATAAATAAATATATAAGTGAATGGAGAGAAATAAAGCTAGCTAAAGATCAAAAATATCAAGAAAAAAAAGTACGTGTACAAGAATTATGAATAAAAAAGGTATTAAAAAGGCCTAACTCGAAAATAAGGAAGGAGATGAAAAAGTATGAATAAATAAATAAGACAAGAGTATTTTAAAATATAAATGAATGTACAACTATTCTAGAACTTCGCGAATTACCTAATTATGTCAAATAAGTATGTTGTATGTATGCATGATACATCATACCAATTCTATTGTGACCTTGAAATTACTATGGGGTAGACGGATGTGGCCACCCGAACTACCCATAAAATATACCTATATTTTGTTTTTGTATTTTATATTTAGGTCATTTAATATATAATTATATTGTATTTTTGTAATTTATATTAATAATAAACATATTTTATATTTATTTTTATAAGTTAAAAAAAAACAAATGTATTCATTTACTTTTTTTTTTGTCGGTGGGAGGTGTAGTGTGGTATAGCCCCCACGACTATATATATATTAGAGTTGAGTTAAGCATAGGACAGTATAATTAAAGGATTAGTCTCAGCAACACGTCTTCTCTTTCATTAACACCTGCCGACATCACAACAGGACAGCCTCTCAGCAACACCATCCTCCTTGCCTGCACCAGAAAAACCATCAAGATGGATAGAACCACGACACTATCTTAGCACTTGTAGAAGAATTTCACTCGTAGAACAACTCCAGCGGAATCTCCCGCGTACGGCGCCTACAGTGAACTTTATACTGCACCAATCAGTGGGGATTTCTCGATATACCCTTAATTCTACCTCGATCCAACCGGTATTTATAGACGCTCCGACATATATTATAAACAAGATCAGCAATAATTTGATTTTGCTGTGATTTAACTCAGGACATAACTTGTTACTCTAGTTACTGAGTATTCTTATCAATATGCTACGCGCATGTTACTGTTATGATTATGTATTTATAATTCTCTTTCTCCCTCATATTCAAATTTGTTATAACTGAGCATTTGAAGTGTCAACTGGTCGCTCTTTGCTGTTTCTGCAAAATTATTTTTGGATTTTTTAAAGTAAGAATTCATTCGATTACCTGAGATTTTCAGACTCGTTAGTTCAATCGAGCATTAGGTGATTTGCTCGCGCGAACGCTCGCTGCCGCCGGCTGAATATTTGAATTCACTTTTCAGTAATTTCAAAAATCCTTTTCGCGCAATTTTGCATCTTTACTCGTGGAATACTTACTTTCATTCTGGAATACTAACTGACTTTCGCAATATCGTTTTGTGAAGCAAAAGTTTCTATAAGTAGTAGATTGTAGTCATACTTATTTTTAGATTCGATCTATGATTTTTTTTTAATAATTACAATCTTTTTTATACCAGTTACTCGTGTCCATATAACCAGTAATTAATTCATGGGATAATGCATAAGCTATTACAACAACGATTTCGACTGCTTCGTTGGTCTAGTAGTTGTAGTAGTGCGACTGCTGATCATGAGGTTCCGGGATCGAATCCCGGGTCGGGCCAAAAAATCAGTTATTGAGCTCGTCCATCAGGAAATTCTCAGTAGCTGTCCGGAGTCGGGAAGTTGGCGGTGTCTCACCCCCGTGCCTCGGAAGGCACTTAAAGCCATTGGTCCTACTTCTGATCTCTCCGGTCGTGACCGTCCCATTGAACTATGAGACTGAGGGTGTAAAGAATGCATACCTGTGCTTGCGCATACACTTGGGCACAGGATTAAATCCTGTCCTGCGCCGATGGCTAGTCTCCGTTGAGGCTGGCCGCCGTGACCGTAATTCGGTCTGGAGTATATTATTACAATTAAGTCCCAAAAAATGTAAAAGGGCTCCCTTATTTCCAAGCCGATTTTTTTCTGAACCATTGGAAGAAGTAAAAATTAATTTTCAATAAGAAATATTTTACGATCTTTATATCTAATTTGAATGCTTTTGTGGTCATAATTGTGTGTTTATGGTATAAATAAAACTCGATTGACTTATCGACGTCCTGACCAGTTTTTTTTTGTTGTTTCTTGATGCAGGCCTAATGTTTGTTGTAACATACAACCATTCGATTGCCAATTGCCAATTAATTAAAGAATACTTTTGCAGCATTATCATTACCCGCGTGAGGCTTTTGTTAGAAGCACTCAAGACCCGGTTGCCGTTCTCGTCTTCCAGCGTTGGTTCTATTCCGAATAGATTTTAGACAATATGTTTCGTCCTAAAAATGTATAAAAAGAAATATGCCGTAAATGTGGCTATCCAGCCACAGATCTACAGATCCTTCTGTAGGTCATATATTTTTGAAATTGCTTAATTTCCGTAGAACACGGTAATTATCGTAGCCTTTTGGCTTTGTTAGCTTTATCTGATGGCAGTTGCCGTAGCAATTGGCGTACAGGCTTCGTAAAGAATACGCTTAATGTCTTGCAACTTTGACAGATGCTTTAAAAAAATTTGGGCTTACTTATCACGCTGAGCTGAATGGGAAGAGATTGAGGAGGCCTTTACCCAAAGAGGGGTTCTTAATTGAAATATATAATTTTTATTTCTAAGCGTACATATAATTGTTATTTTTGTAATTATTCTCAATTAACGAATATAGATGCTTTATTATATTATTATTATTTGGGGTATTCTCATCTGGTTGGTCTGAATAAAAAAAAATATAATAAATAAACATAAATGTATATTTAATATACTAACATAAATAAATAAATAAATAATACATAATATATAAAATCCCAACCAGATGGAAGCCCTCAGCAGGGGAGACCAAACGGCTGAAGTTTAGGGGGAAAGGGAAAGAAACCGGCGAATGATGCGGGCGATATCAAGGAGAACCGCCTTCTGCATTTGAGCCCGGAGCGGTCCGTCACGGAGTCCTAGCCGCTTCAGATGAAACGAAAGGCTGACTGGGATAACCGTTTGTAGAGACGACTACAGGAATAATTTTGGTCGTCAGACCACCCCACATGGCGGTCACCTCGTGAGCCAGGTACAGATATTTTGTTTTCTTATTTGCTTCGGCTTTCACAAGGTTGTGGCCATATGGAATGGTAATGTATTATTATTATCACGCTAAGCAGCCGGGTTGTTCGAGTCGTGGTAGCTGTGGGGCTAAGGTTAGACATCTGAAACCTGAAACCTGATTGTCTAAGAAATTCGAAATATTTCGAAGTCATGTGAAGTCCGTCAATTTTAATTTTAGATGAGTATACAACCGTTTGTCTGCCTTAGTTAGATTCAAACGAAACTTCTTTAATGTGTTGCTTAAATTTTTAGTAAGGATGGAATAGTCTTTAAATTATAATAACAGAATGAGAAACGCCTCAGCTATAATAAGATTGCATCATGAATTTATCGATTTGGCCGAGGAAGAACCACACTCTCATAGTGCTACCAGCATTAACATCAGGAACCACGCTCTCATATGCTGGCATTCTTTTGTACGAGTAATGAGGCATTCTATCTTTGTGTTCAATGGTGGCAACGTATCTGCATTTTTGGGTTTTAATTGAGAAAAATGTCGGTGTCCTATAGGCCATCCACTTAGCATCATACAACTAACGGGGCATTTCAACTTATTGTTCAAGGGTGACAACGCATCTGTTTCAGACTGTGTGTTCGTTCGTTGTCCTTAGTTACATAAAAGATGGTCACTGAGAAAAAGATGACGTATGTATCATAGCGAAGGTCCAAATGGAATTTTGTCAAAGGTTTTACTTACTGTAGTTATACATTAAATACTTAATCAATTATCGCGCACTCTAGTGTGAAATGTCGTATGCAAATGGGTCTAATTAAATGATGAATCTTTGACATGTAAATTACTTACTAATTAATTTAATATTAATTAGTTAGTAATTATCTCAATTGATCAACACAGATAATCGTAATCGATTGCTTGCTTTAGGTAGGTACAAATGTTTACACGGTCAAAGTACTTGTGACTATATATTAGTATTTTTTTTAATATAAATATATTAAATATTAATTTAAAGTATCTGTATTCTTATAAGCTTAATTGATTGCGTTATATTTATATTCGAAAAAATATCATTTAAAGCGTAAAACCGTTATAGTTAAAATTTAATAAAATTACTTGAGACAACTTAGCGAGCGAAATGATGGTTTTTTAGTTAAGTTACTTTCAGCACGATTAAAATAAATTACCTTGGAATATTTTTTAAATGGAAGTCTTATGATATTTGCATTTTTAACGTAGGATAACTTTCTGTAATATTTTAAGTGGAAATATGAAAAGTCACCTAAGAAAAATTCTAGGAAGATTATATGATCGCTGGGACAGGCCCAACAATCGACATTTTTCGGGTTTTGACGATCAAATGAAGACGGTATTTTATATGTTTGTTATGTTAAGTAAACCAATAATTCATTCGTAGACTGTTTTAGGTAATAGCACTTGTTATCTGCCTAGGAGTTTGTCAAGGGGGGTGATATGCTTACCTATTACTGCCAACAGTGCACCTTATACTGGGTTATTTTATAAGGGTACGAATGCCAGTATAATAAACAGGATTTAAACAATGGTTCTTAGAGCTCACAAAAGGTTGTCATGCATCTGTGACCATCTTTGATTGACGTTGTTTGCAACTATCCGTGGGCTGCAGTAGCTACTTAGCATGAGGTGGACTGTTAGCTCATTTTTCGTTCTAATATTATAATATTTTTGGAAGTTTGAACAAATTCGAGCAAAGTTCATTTGCTCCACCACTATATTTTGATATTGAACTGAACATGAATATTACTATGTAAAACTTAGGGCGGCTATCTTACCGATATACGTTAATATACTGAACTTCTTCATTAAGTATTTCTATGTATCTCGATTGAACTAAGTGTTTTGGAACTCTCGGTTGGAACGAAGTTCATTTCGTAGTATATTATTATTGATTAACAAATACAAATAAATTACTAGCGTGTATTAAAATTAAGCGTCATTTAAAATTACCGAATAACGTGGTTTCCTCAAAATGTCTGTTGTTCGCGGATGATCTCAAATTAAGCCTAGGTGTAGATGGCCCGTCTGACTGCGAGGCATTGTAAAGAGACATCAGTGCGGTTTTGGATTGGAGCGTATTAAATCGTCTTCCCTTTAATGATAATAAATGTAAAATAATAACATTCACGCGTAAACGCTGTCCACTAAATGAAGACTATAATTCATCTGACACGCCCTTAGAAAGAGTAAGCGAAATACGTGACTTAGGATTATTATTAGACGCTAAACTTGACTTTCATAACCATGTGATTACTGTATCTAAAAAGGCCAGTAAAATGCTTGGCTTCATTATTCGCACCTCTTCACAGTTCGACGGAATAGGGATCGCTTTGGTACTTTACAATGCATACGTTCGTAGTAAGCTTGAATACGGTGCCATTGTATGGAATCCCTATGAGGAGAAATATATTTTGATGATAGAGGGAATACAGCGCAAATTTGCACGATGGCTATATAAGCAGAATTACGGTTATTACCCCTATCTATATCCGTCCTTATTTCTTACTGGTATGGTGGATTTGGACACTCTTAAACTTAGGTGGACTATGCAATTAATAACATTCTACCTAACAATCATCCATAATAAAATAGATAGCCCGACCATATTAAGCAGAGTGGGGTTATTGGCTCCGAAGCGGCTGGGCTATGATGGTGGCACCGCGGCGGCGGCCTCGTCTTCTGTGGCGGCTGCCGGCGCGCACCAGGTGCGGCGCTCACGCGCCCACTACTCGCGCTATACGACTTATTGGAGATATGCTCGCACATGATTATGAGACTGACTTATTTGCTGATAGCTTTAGGCAACTATGTAATAAAGCCCTTTTATTTTTGACATCCAATTGTGACATATTGTAATATATTAATTTAATCTTAGGTTAGTTAATTTGATAATGATATTTTGTTTACTCTATTTGACATAATATAATCTATTTGGCATGTATTTTTTAATCTATTTGACGTGTATTTTTTATTTTTTATTTTATTTGGACATGTATCTTAATCAATTACTTATTATTTAAAAGTGTAATGTGTAAATTAGCATGTTGACGTTTTGGGCATACTGTAAGCCAGCATGTACACTGTTTAAAATAAATAAATAAATAAAATAAAAATAATATTTCATTTATGGCAAGATAAGAAAAAGTGCGAGGGAGATGGATATTATTCCATCTCGCTTTCTTATAGACACCAAGGCCGTCTACACTACGTCAGAAGGGGTGGTGACGGAAAAATCTTACACTTCATCTCGCCTAGTTCCCATCCGCCAAATTCGTACCGTCCGATAAGGAACTTCGTTCCAAAAATGTTTCACTGTCTCTCTAATGAGGTATTTGTTTGACTTATGTCGCCACAGGTATCGTGACGCGCGCTTCGTCTTGTCTCAGTTGAGATTGAGTTGTCTAGACACATAAATTATGTTTATTCGGCCTCAAAGATGGAAATCAATGTCTCCTTTATGTATTTCTTTTTCTGACGAACATCTTTGATTTTAAATGAATACACAAATTTTTCTTTATTATAATAAGAAAAATCTATACAAATAAATACATTTGAAGTGTCTGCTTGCAATATCACAATAACAGCTTTTTACTAAATACATATGAAAGTGTATACGGTACTTACAACAAAAACACAAATTTTTAATTTTTTTTCTGTCTGTCTGTCTTTCTGTTTGTTCTGGCTAATCTCCGAAATGGCTTGACCGATTTTGACGGGACTTTCACTGGGAGATAGCTGATGTTATAAGGAGTCACTTATGCTACTTTTATTTTAAAAAATAATTTGGGTTTCGCGCAAAAAATTACAACCCTAAATTGAACGCGGGCGAAATCGCGGGGAATAGCTATTATTTACATATAGATTGACATACATACTCGTAACGTCGATGGTCAATATGCTTGCCAAGTGTGACGATTACGGCAAATCCTCCCTACCACAGGAGAGGCCGAACTCCAGCGGTGGACTTATAAAGGATGATGAAGAATAAGAAGATATATTCTTAAACTTCTTCGGACTGATGAAGAAAAAGATGAGGTTAGGATTCCAAAAAACTGCCAAACCCACCTGTCAAGCGTGGCTAATATGGCAAATAATGTGAGATAGCCCGCTTGGTTCTTCCGTGACTTTGCTTTATGATTGCAAAACGCTGGAAATGTCGAAAATTAAATATAAGTTCATTAAACGCGATAAAATCTAGTTGGTACCACCCTCTGACCTATTACAGTCGTCAAGCAGCAATGCACCCTATTTTGTGTTCCGGTTTGTTAGACAAGAGGATAAGACGCGTTTATTCCACTGATTTTCACCTCAGCGACTCATGTGAATAGCCTATAAGCACTTCAGTTTGCAAACATAGAAGGCAATACCGATGACCTGAAAACCCTTTTCCATTGGCGTCTCCATTTCTTTCTATTACTAGCTGATTATTTGAGCATGTAGAGTATACATGTAACACGAATTGGATGAAATTGGAATGAATGAATGAATGGACATTGAGCACACGAATTGTGTATTCCTACATAGGTGTCTTTTTGACTTAAGGGTGACACTGAAAGTTCTTAGAAAATCAAAAACTGCACAAACTAGCTAATTATTAGTTTTATTATATCTTTTTAAAATAGTGTCCATTTACATCAATACATCGCTGCATCCGATGGAATCACTGAGAAAAGCACTTTGCTCATTCGTCCTTAGGGGTCTCTTCGACGGCATTTTGAAACGAAGCCACTTCTTCCTCGGCGTCCATAAACATTTTCCTCGAAGATTTTCTTTTATTTTCCGAAATAAATAAAAATCGCAAGGTGCGAGGTCGAAGCTATAAGGCGGGTGACCCAGTAATTCCACGTCTGACGTCGCTAAGTACTCGATTGTTTGCTTGGCGGTGTGCGATGAGGCGTTGTATTGGTGAAGGAGGATCCTACTGCGATCCTTTTGGCAAGACAAGTGGCAAAAAATTGTTAGTGAACCACTCTGCAGTAACTGTTTTTTGATCCTCTAAAACAATTGTTGCGTAATGGCCTGTCCTTCCTAAGAACGAGGCCACCATATTTTTTCCCACGCTTCGACCTCTCTTCACTTTAGTTGGCAACTCCTCGGAAGGAATAACCCAGATAGAGCACACTGCCTCTTAATTTCAGGATCATAAAAATAAATCCAGCTTTCGTCACCCGTAAGTATGTCGAACACAGCATTTGAGTCACCTTCGTTAAATCTTTGAACCATTTCACGACACCAATCAGCACGACGGAGTTTTTGGACCTCTGTCAAGTTATGAGGTATCCACCAGACAGCTTTCTGCCTCTAAATGTTCATGGAGGATTTTGTGCACTTGACTTATACCGATTCCTAAGCTTGCGCAAATCTGCTGATAGCACGGAAGTCACACTTTTGTCAGTCTCTATCATAACACAACACTGATGTTATCTTCAGTCGTCGCCATAGAAGGCCGTCCCTCACGCAGAACATCGGTGAGATTACTGCGACCACGTTTAAACTCATTAAACCAGTGGCACGAGATGGGGCTTCATCGTGAAAGCCAAATCAAAGTCTATCATAACTTTCTTGTTAACTTAAATGATATCGAAAGTCGTAAAAAACCATTGTACGAAAATTTTCTCGCGTTGTATTCATGCTGACGTGACACAGAAAATTTTCAATTTGCCGCCAAATCGTAAACAAATGACAAATTAAGAAAATACATACACAATAATATTGACAAAGAGTTCGATTTTCAATATTTGAACAAATCTTTTTATTATATCGTTTACAAGTCGCCAGTTCTAAAACATTTCAGTATCGCCCTCGTTATATATCCTAATTAAAACAAAATTAGAACACACCAAACAAAGTTGATCTTTACAGTTAATTAATTCCGTTGCATGAACATGTATTTCAATTCGTTAGAAGAAAGATGTTTCCGTTACACGTGTAACACGAATACTCTAAATGGACATCGCGCACACGAATCAAGGTGGTTTTTGACTTATTAATATATCCTAATTAAAACAAAATTAGAGTACACGAAACAAAGTTGATGTTTACAGTTAATTAATTCCGTTGCATGAACATGCATTTCAATTCGTTCTTCATCCTTATATTAATTAATTCACGAGGGCTTTGTTGACTTGCCAATTAGAGGGCAAGACAAAAACGAAACGTCGACATTGAGGCGGAATTAATGGACTCAAAAAGTCTATTTATAAAACCAAGTGAATTCCGCTGGGTTACTAATTAGTTATATATCATGGATTTCCGTGTTGCTTCCATTTTAGTCATTATATATAAATTATTTTTATTAGTGTTAGTGGGTCCATATTTTTCAGCACTCCGATTTTGATAGTCGCTGGCAATATGGAAAACGTTATTAGGCATATTGATTGCTGATTTTTAATACTATGATGCCGCGGTTGCTATATTCAGAAGTGGAGCCGGATCAAAACAACGGATATCGGTGGGAAAATAACTAGGATAAAATACAAAGATGGTTTAAGAGGTGTAGTAGCACTTCCTGCAATCCTTCAAAATATTATATTTATTATAGCGCAGACTTGCTGTTCCCCGTGACTTCGACCGCGTGTTATTTAGGGTTTTAATTATGTTGCGCGGAACCCTATTTTTTTTCTAAAATATAAGTAGCCTAAGTTACTCTTATAACATTAGCTATTTGCCCGTCAAAATCGGTTCAGCTGTTTCGGAGATTAGCCGAAAACAACATACAGACAAAATTTTTAAAAACATTACATAATTTATCCAAACAAGAGATGTTGGTGGAAATATATCGTCATCATCAAAATTACAGTTCATTACAAGTCTACTGGGCCTTCTACATCCATCTACTTTCTGCTTTATTATAAGGTCGTCGATCTATCTAATGACGGGCCGCCCTACATTTCGCAAAGGTAAAGTTACTAAGATAGTTTAAGAAGAATTGTATCACTTCCTGCAATCTTATAATATATTGCGACAGTGCACTGAGACTTAGTACGTTTCAGGTTACTTACACTATCATACTTTATGACCTGAGTCTGGTCATGGATTTGCGAAAGCACTTGATTTCTTGGTTGGTAAAGCGATAGTTAGCAATGTTGTCCAGAAACAAGTTAGTATGTAAGATGTTTAAATCTTAATATGCTTATTAAAATGTATAACAAAACAAGTTCAATTATATACGAGAACCAGTGCTGCAATTATAATATATTAATTTCCAAAAATCCAGTAAAGTATGGACCAAAACATAGAAATAGCATTTTAATATAATCTTAAACCACTAGAAAACCGCTAAAAGAGTTTTAATTTTGTTGTTTACCACGTGTTCGGTGTAAAGGAAACATCGTGTCTAAGAAATTAAAAATAATTCGAGGAAATGTCCTTTTACGCGAATTGGGGCAGCACGGCGAATCTCTCTCGCTCTCGCTGAGTGTGCTCGCGCTCGCGTCAATGTGAGACAGTGACTGACTTTACTTTTTATTTTAACATTGAAAAAGTGCTTAGAACTTTTAGAATATAAATGTATCTTTATTTACACGATAAGTAAGTTACATGCTATAACCATTAAATTTTCTCGATTCGCTTACAAATATTTATATGAGATGTATACGATTAATAATAAAGATATTATGATCTGTTAGTGATTGTGTAACTTCAATACATTTTTATGTCGAGACAATGTCTCATAGCTAAGTTAGGATACGATGGGTGGCGCCCTAGTAAAAGTTTTTAACATATTAAATATTTATGGACCATTATAAATCATGTTCATAGTATATATGTGTGTGATTTTTTTCGCACTATAACAAATACAAAATTCTGATCCAACAGGTAGCGTTGTGGTCGAGTTATTAATAAATTTCATATATATATACGGTAAAAAGTCCGAAGTAAATTCGGAGTGAAACTCATCACATCTATCGAAAAGGGTAAAAGAATGTTTGCCTGACCAGCTAGTAAATTATGTACTTGTAGGTGATGTAACATAGTCTTCAAAATTCTAATAGTAACACAATGTTTGTGCACTGCACGCATTTCTATTAAGATGTGTGACCTTGTGATTAAATTATATCTCTTGTTTGTGTAAGTGTAGCCTTTCACCTAAGAATAAGAAGCCGTATTATCTCAAGCTACGATCAAGAAACGATTTTTTTCTCTATAAACACATGAAAAACGTCTCTCACTGTAAGAAAGTGGACACTGATTAAGTTTAACCTTGCTGCGACGTCTAATATCATAAGTTTTTTTATGTACGAAAAAGTATAAAAAGGCCAGCGCGGGCTTAGCCCACTCCACACATGTTATCTTTAAAATCAGTACAAATACTAAAAGTAAATAAGACATTATATGCGTTTCGGCCTAGTCTCGTCTTAGCGAGCGATCCAGGCAGCCAACTTCACTTGTCAATTATGTTTAGATTAAGTCTTCACTTGTCTACAATTCTTACTTCAGAGGTAGTTCCACATGTTAAATAAAGTCACTCAATGCATCACTAATATCATATATTTTCTTAATTGTACAAAATATCACTAAATCTAAACAAGGTTATAGATATTCACAATAACAACAATGTACATTAGACACACAGAATAACAAAATAAGTATAACAATTTCTATTAATACTCACAATTTATCTTCCGTGTACGTATTCTCTACTCAACAGTTCTTGCAAAAAGACCCCCCACAAGCCGCCGACATCTGTATTTTATAGGCTTGTAATTTACCATTGTTAAACTACAGATGGCGCAGCTTGTTTGGTTTCCGTTACAAGTTTCCAATAAAATAGAATATTATTAAGTGTGTTTTTACATTATAAAACATGATTTATATTTATTTTAATTATCTTAACAATTTTACATCACAGTTATAAATATGAGCGAAAATAAATAGCTCAACTAAATCTAAAATATTAATGTACCCGCTATTGTAAGAAACTACTTATTGTAAGAAAATAAATAATTACCCACAATACTAGTTATAACAATACATATTATTAAAATATGCTAACAGATTCGGCCATCTGACAGATTGTGTGTCCTCGCACAATTAGACAACAATTTTTGAACACTCCTCTTAAGTATTCTACAGGCTCTTTCGCCCTGATTACAAAATTATAACGTAGTACTGGCCCCTATTGTCCTGAACACCATTAGAACATTTATAACTTTAGTGCAGGCCCCTCTTGTCCTGAACACCATTAATAAATTTCATTTCCAATTACACATGTTTAAATACAGGAATAAATATGATTAAAATTAAATAAAGTAACAATAAGTCTAACAAAAATAACATGCTATGATGAAACTAAAAAGTCAAGTTTATAATATTAGTTACTTGCCTGAACTAGGTTGAGTACCTGTGTTTCAGACATCACTTACACAATGTGTTTAATAATGTAGGACACTAGATATTTAAATAATGAAACTATATTATATAATAAATAAAATAACTAAATAACAATTCAATCCATTGGAACTTTTATAACTTTAGTGCAGGCCCCTCTTGTCCTGAACACCATTAGAACATTTATAACTTTAGTGCAGGCCCCTCTTGTCCTGAACACCATTTGAACATTTATAACTTTAGTGCAGGCCCCTCTTGTCCTGAACACCATTAGAACATTTATAACTTTAGTGCAGGCCCCTCTTGTCCTGAACACCATTAGAACATTTATAACTTTAGTGCAGGCCTCTCTTGTCCTGAACACCATTAGAACATTTATAACTTTAGTGCAGGCCCCTCTTGTCCTGAACACTATTAAAACATTTATAACTTTAGTGCAGGCCCCTCTTGTCCTGAACACATCACTATACACAACACTGAAAATAAAATCAACTTGATGTCTAGAATATATTTATAAAACAATTTAGCCCTTTAAGATTTATGACGCAATTTCAGATTCAGATTCGGATTCACTTTTTCTGTCACATAACATCGTATCATGTGGTCTCTAAAAATTTACCCACGGTTTTATCTTATCAACAGCTACCACAGAAGAATAATGTTTGTTATTTCTTCACGTTAATTGGGTATCTTCGACTTGATAGTGGTTATGACCAAAAACCTTAACTATTCTCTTAAGGACCTTTTTTGCTATTACCGGTAGCCGAAATTTGTCTCTATTCTTATAAGATCGCCAAATTTGTATTTAATGTGTTTACAACGAGATTTATCAAAGCGATATTTTTGTGCTAACTGGCAAGAATTAATATGGGAGCTCATTTCCTTTCGAATAGTGTCAATATTACGGCGGTTACACTCTAAATTATCAATGTCTTCAAGAGCCGTTAGTATTTTATTATCGCTTGAAATCCTAAGATTAAAACCAAAGAGTGCTTCAGATGGTGTAGTGTACTTTAAAGTATCATTCATACCCCATTGTATATCTGGAAGGTGGGAGTCCCATTTGTTATCCACTCTACCGATACACTTTGCTGTCAAAGAGTCAATTATAATTTTGTTATAACGTTCTACCTGTCAGTTTGATCTTGGGGTAGACACAGCATTAAAAATGTGCTTTATACCCCTTTTTATGTACAAATGCTTTAAAGGTATTACTGGTAAAAGCAGTCTCATGGTCAAAAATAATAAGTCTTGGAGCACCAAATTTACTAATATACTCGCGAATAACTTTAATGGTTGTAATAGATTTGTTATTTCTAACCGGTTTTAAGTATATATATAGAGTAAATGCATCTACCAGAACTAACATATGCGTAAAACCTGTACTACTTCTTACGAACTGTCCAACATGATCAATGTGAATTGTGTCAAAGGTAATCTCTATTTTGTTTTTAATTTAGAAAACGAATGATTTAGAATATGGACACTCAAAGCAAGAGTGTTACATATTTCTTTATATAGTTATGCATTTTCGGGAACCAGTAGAATGAATTAATCAGAGCTAGAATTTTATCCAGACCAAAGTGACCAATGTCATCATGATTTTGCCATTATTCAATTTGAAATTGTTTTTAATATCAAGCACGTTTAGATTAGGACTATTTAAAATACCAATTATTCGCTGTATGTCGGTATCCGAGTTTTGTACTATAACAAGCCAGTCAATTTACTTAACATGAAAATTACCCTTAAACTTAAGATGTTCGTCAGGCAATGCTGGATTACGGCTAAGAGCCCACATTGGCCATTGATGTGCCAGGCATGTATTTAATAGAAAAATCGAACTCTTGCGTTTGAGTCCACCAACAAGCAACACGTGGCAGCATATCCCGTTTTAAAAATGTGGCTCGGAAAGAGATACAGTCGGCAATAATTTTGAAACGAATTCCTACCAAATATAGGAGAAGTTTTTCTGGAGAAGCTGTACGCGAAATTTTTGTAGAGAAACTACTACAGCTAGTGTTTCTAGTTCGTAAGAGGAATAATTTTGCTCTTCTGGTGTAGTTTCATTGCTGTAATAAGCGACAGGTCGTAGTCCATATTTATCGAATCTTTGCAGCAGAATACCTTTTTTTCACCAACGTCCCTTTCAAGGTTTTGTAAGCATTCTGCTGCTCCTGTCCACATTCCTAGGTCACCTCCTTCTTTAATAATTTTGTCAATGGTTTTGATATTACCGAAAAACCTTGTAAGAATCTTCGGAAAAAGCTAGCTAATCCTAAGAACTGCATAACATTGTGTTGATTATTTAGTACCCGAAAAATCTCTACTGTTTTAATTTTTCTTGCACCAGGGCGTATTCCCTCACTCGAAACTTCCGAATCCTAAATAATCAGCGGAAAGGCCAAAGAACACGCATTTAGAGAGTTTAAGCGCGCGTAAGCCCCGCATTATCTAGTAATTTAAGAACAGAATGTAGCTTTATGATCCCTTGATCGATGGTCTGAGAAGGAATAATGATGTCGTCAAGATATGCTAATGCTTCTTCATGGGGTATTTCCTCTTTTTTTTATCGCCAATCTATACGGTCTGTAAACAACAGGCTTGTCATCGTCCAAACGAATGGACATCTAGGCTACTTCCTAATTCGGAAAGTCCGAAAGCGAAACACTTACGAAATTTGTTAAGAAGAATTACCAAACGATCGACTTCCGATTGGTTTAAACTACGAGTATCACCAAGCTTTAAATCAGAAAGTTGTAGACTTCGGTGCAGGGCAAGTGTTGAATGACGAAACTTGCATAACTCTATTTTCAGCTTCCTCTAGAGCGATTCTACCACGCGCAATGAGTAAATGTTCTACTAAATTAATCGGTTCTGAATCTAACGAGTTTAAAATATCGACAACGGGGTTTAATCGGTTGTGGGCATTCATTTATAATATTATAGCATCGGGTCGTATTACCAGTGATGAGTGATCTAAAATTCTGAACCCTACCTAACCTTCGATCATCATGTTGCTCAATGTTTCTAGAATTTCTCAAATAAGTCAAAAGTTTATCCAAATCTTCATACTGTACCGCTACCGCGCCTAACCAGACTGATCGATTAATTAACGCAATCTTATCGTAAAAGTAATCCTCTAAAGAGTCTCTAAACCTAGCACGTCTAGCTAACATATCACTAAGCGTTTGACTATAGTTTTCCCCAGATGGAAATGCGTACAATAATTTAGATCGCCACTCCGATCAGGAGAAGAGTACAGATGGCAATCCTTCGTACCACTTTTGTGCTACGGCTTTTAACTTCAGGAGAGCGAAGTGTATTGTTTGCAGTTCGCTCCAACCATATACGGTTGCGCACTCGTTAAACTTTATAACCACATAGTAAATGTTTGCTCATTTCTAGCTGCATCATATTCCGGTATGGCATTATTAAGCGAACTTATCCTATCTGAATCTGAGGGCGTTAAAGATTTCAATGCGTGCATTAAAAGCTTAAGACTATTATCAGAATTAGACATTGCGGGCTCATGAACACTGAAGTTACCTTGCATTCCGGTCCTGATGCAGCTATTGCGAGGCGCCTCACATCGTCGAGGGCCGTCAGGAGAACGGCTGAAGTGACCACTCATTAGATCACGAGATGTGCTGCGCGGAGAACCAACTCTTGATGTCGGATGGATGAGCGATTACCACGCCTGTGGTGATCGCTGGGCTGACGGCTGTGATGACGGTGTCGCGACTGGCTGTAGGATGGCAGCCGCGAGTTGGATCGCGGCTTCGGCTTCGGTTGTGACTACCCCGGTCACATACCAAAGATTCAGGTGTTCTTGAACGTGTTCGGGACTGGCGGATCTCGACAGTTGCGAACACGCTTTCGCAATGAAGGTCGACCTTGTACGTGCTTTGGATCTTCGTTTCGTTGTAATATAGGAGAGTTTATCCCTCCCTTACTATTGTGTTCTTCCATCTCAGACTGAAACAGAAATAATAACTCACGAGAGATGGTGATCTGTTTTATTCGAGATGGATAATCTACTATGTACTTAGGCAATAACATCAAGTAGCTTACACATAACGCGTAATTTGAACGTCAGAAAGGAAAACTATTATGTATTTTTATGAATATATTAGATAGAAAAAAGGTCAAAAAGAGAACATAAGAACACAAAAATAATGCATAAAATAAAAATAAATTATAAAAATTATTTCAACATAACAGCATTTATTTATTTATATATGAAGACAGAACCCAGCACACTATTTTAGTCATATTTTGTGCATGTATGAGATTCAGCATAGATTAAGGTAATACCAAGAAGAAATGTATTAATATACATTAACGTATACGCATTAATATAAGCAAAAAAAAATATTTATGTTGTGTACATTAAATATCTGTGCAATAATTAATGTGCAATGTGAAAACGAAACACAGCTTGCCGAGCATACTGACTTGAAACTTCTTCACTAGTATTTATAAGCATTAATGCATATCATACGTAAAAATACACGAACATAATACACGCATGTCTAGATTTTCCAAATCTGTGTTACAAATACCTAGTAGTTCTCAACAAAACTACACCAACGGAGTTTTAAAATTATCATCGTGGGTTTGATATAATATTTGCATAAAATACACCAACAACAAGGCCAACACTAACAATTAAATATTAATTCTATTCTAAACGTATTTATAAAGAGATCGGGTTAATAAGTTAATCAGTAAATACTGCAATAACCCGAAGGTAACGGATGATAATATTTTAGCTTACCCTTCATTTATTAATAGGAATACTAAAAACGCCGGTAAGCAAGATAGCCTGAGTTTCGGGTAGTATAATATTTTTTTCAAAGGAGAAAGGAAAGAAAAAAAATTTGTTAAATATTGACCGCAATTTTAAAGAACCTACTTTTACACACATGAAAGTTCATATCCCACTTCTGATTTGTTAAATAAAGTCACTCAATGCATCACTAATATCATATATTTTCTTAATTGTACAAAATATCACTAAATCTAAACAAGGTTATAGATATTCACAATAACAACAATGTACATTAGACACACAGAATAACAAAATAAGTATAACAATTTCTATTAATACTCACAATTTATCTTCCGTGTACGTATTCTCTACTCAACAGTTCTTGCAAAAAGACCCCCCACAAGCCGCCGACATCTGTATTTTATAGGCTTGTAATTTACCATTGTTAAACTACAGATGGCGCAGCTTGTTTGGTTTCCGTTACAAGTTTCCAATAAAATAGAATATTATTAAGTGTGTTTTTACATTATAAAACATGATTTATATTTATTTTAATTATCTTAACAATTTTACATCACAGTTATAAATATGAGCGAAAATAAATAGCTCAACTAAATCTAAAATATTAATGTACCCGCTATTGTAAGAAACTACTTATTGTAAGAAAATAAATAATTACCCACAATACTAGTTATAACAATACATATTATTAAAATATGCTAACACACATAACCGGATTATATAACCGGAGACCCTTTTTACTGGAAAAGAGGCATTCCATCTTAATCCTCACGGGTGACAACGCATCTGCATTTTGATTCGCAAACGAGGATAAATGTAGATGTCTATAAGCCACAGCAACCACTTGCCATCAGTTGGACTGTGTGCTCGTTTGTAACACTATCCTATAAAAAAAAATATAAATTTGGAGCAAAACTCCCCGCCCAAGGGTGACAAAATAGGGAATGAAGTTTTAATGTACCTTACGCAACGTAGACACGTAACGTACGTAAACGTACGTACGTTTAGACGACATTCACTTGTGATTTTCCTTATTCAGTAGTCAGTAAAAAGTAAAAGCCAACTTCAAAGAACAAATAAAGGCCCGGCTTCCGAATGTGAAATTATTTAATACTTTCAGGTCTTTGTTCAAGTTCCGAGACCAAATTTTCTACAACTACATACTACTAAAACTCATGACTTATGAAATTTAACTTATAGTTACGTATGAATCTGAATTTTCTCAAATTTTCATGGTTCGCTTTCGGTACAGTTGCTTCGCGGTTTAAGTCCCTGGTTTGATACTAATTTTACCCTTAACAAAACGCAAGGTTAGTCATCACACATTCACATGGTACATGTATACAGATAAGTTTGTAACACCAACTCAATTTCCTTTTCTTGCTTTTGACGTGTTGAAACGAATGTACAATAATAATAATACTTGATATTGTTTAGAATACTAAAGTTACGTTTTAGGTTTATTTATGTGACTACTCCCAATTGAAATGAATTATCCACAATTTGAATGGTTAGAACATGCGAGGATTGCCAGTATCGCACTCGACAACTAGCAGAAGCCAAAGAGCTTAGTCGTTGTCAATGTAAATCCTCTTTTATAAGAGCGGGCCTTTCGGCTACTGTGCGATAATGTGAAACATTTAAACCTATGTCACTGTCCAGCTATAAAGCCATTAAATAAAATATTAATTATAATTAAAAAATATTACCGTGTAGTGTCGGTGTAAGAATATCAACTACCCCACATCGTGGAGATAGGCAGCAGCGCTTTCTTAATAACTACCAAAAAAGAAAAACCTTCGGTTGCCAGTCTTACTACTGCCAGTACTGTGTGCCAGTGCCAGTACTACCTAAGCAAATATGGCAAATATTCAAATATGGGACAATCAAACTGTGCCTATGTTAGCAGTGGACTTTTGATAGGCTGTATACTGATATACGAGATGGTTTCTATGGAAGAGCCCAAGTTCTTTCTGCCCTTATGCATAGACGCCGTGTATGACACGGCATACATCATTGCCTACTGTACAAAATTTTATTCGTAAGAAATGGTTAAAATAAATGGGTTTTTGTGGTTATCTCATGAACTATAAGATATCTTATAGTATAAATAAATATTTCGGTTAAAACATTTTTGGTATCCCTTTTTTTAACTTCAAAAAAAGGCACTATTCCTCGCTTCTCTTTAAGTTTTCATGCAAAATTTTTTTTTAAAGTGGTGTTTAAGATAGTTGAACAACTCGCCTAAATACCGCTTTAATAGATTGCCATATTTTTGTTTAAGCTCAACGCGGACGAAGTCGCGGGTAAAAGCTAATTATTAAATAAGTTCTTAAATAAACTTGATATTTTATTTGTGATATTTCCTTGCCCTCTTCAACCTAACGTTTTACTGGTATTGAATATCTTTTGGACATTAATTTCAAAAAAATTAAAGAAAACAAGCTTAAAGGTTAAAACAGTCATTAAAAAAATCCGTTTAAGTATACTGAAAAGAGAAAACCTAATGTTATGAAACTCTTTTCTAATAATCTGCGATCGTAGATGATGGTTTAACATCTTAGTTAAGTGCGACAGAATTCTAAATTATATCCTCATCTTTGTTGGTTCATAATCGTGTGATTAACGCCGAATTTTCTGCCATGCACGACCAACCTGTGGAATTTACTTCGCCTAATCGAGGAGTATGGACAATTCTTGCAAGGATTGTTTGGTAGCTAGCTGCTTCTTTGCAATGCCTTTGTGCAGACGTGGATTTAGAATGGCAGATCATGTATGTAAGAGTCCACTCCTTTCTAAGAAGCTGGCAATGCACTTGCAATTGTATAGCTATACTATTATTACTTAAAGTAAAGTTGCAGCCTATTTACATCCCACTGCTGGGCACAGGCCTCCTCTCATTTCTGAGAGGGTTTTAGGGCAAGGAAAATGTCAGCCGCGCTGCCCCAATGCGTGTTGGCGAACTTCACATGTCTTCGAAATATTTTTTTTCTTATTTCTCAGACATGCAGGTTTCCTCACGATGTTTTCCTTCACCGCCGAGCACGTGGTAAATCAGCACTTGAAATTGCAATCAACAATTTCATTGGTGCCGGCGGGGATCGAACCCGGGTTGCTCGAGTACTGTGAAACTTACAGCGAGCGCTAACCATCTGAGCTACCACGGCTCTAATGCATTTACATATTATTACTTGATAAAAAAGTATTAAAATGTCTAGTTAGGTACTTTGATATGGGCTGTTAATTACCGTAGAAAAAGATTTACGAATCAAAATTCAAATGAAAATTATCTCAAGAATATTACATATTTTGTATATAACGCTTAATTTCACTCATTTCATTTACAGTATTAACAACAGTGATTAGGAGAGACACGATGTTTCATTACGTTTAATAAGACGCAAGTATTTCCTTTAACACTCGACACGTATTTCTATTAAGATGTTTGGTTTTGTCAGAGAACAACGTAGGTACGCTACATTTGTCTTAATTTCATTGCCTCCTCGGAATTGTGTCGCCACAGTTAATCCCGAGCTGATTCCGAGAATTAAAACATTATGTGGCTTTATGATACCGTAGAATGTTCCCTGTGGATAAAATAGGAAACACGTGTACTTGATGAGCAATAAACTTTACTGTGCTCGAATACATCCATACGAATGCTAAATTAAATTCGTTTATACTTACCTCATTTGCGCAGTAAATGAATCTGATTAAGAAGTAATCACTTGGAAGGCATATAAAGGGAACTTGATTAAATTACATATTTTTTTATCGTATTATTACTTTATTTATTACTTATTTTTAATAATTATTGAAATATAAAAAAATCTTTATTATTAATTTACATTGCGTATATAGCTCAGGTACCTCCCATTCCCGAATGATTTAAGGCAAGAAAGAGCCCGCTGTTGTGCCCAAATGGTGGTCCCTTCACATGTCCTTGAAAAACTTTTTTCATTCATAAAAAATAATTAATTTTGAAGGTTCGAACCAAGACGATGCTATCGTAACTAATAATTTATGTTGCGTAAGACGTATTTTTTTTAGAATGGGGTTGACAAACGAGCACACAGTCCACCCATATAGTATTGCTGAATTTTTAAGGGATTGTGTTAAATACTTACGGAAACGCTTGCTTGTCGACTTTGTTGTCAGAATACCCTATAAAAGTTCATTATCATCATCATTACAGTCCATCACTAGTCCACAGCTGGACATAGGTTACCTCTAAAAATGCCACAAAGCACGGTTCTGAGCCACCTTCATCCATTGGCTTCCTGTATTTCTGACCAGGTCGTAATTTCATCTATAGTATGTGCCAAATCGATTGAGAAAAACGGACAATGACCTTTCGGTCGTTTAACCAGGGGTTACAAACCTTCAATATATAGGCACATTTTATATGTAGTACTTTCTTTATTTATAATGATTTTTTTATAATGATTGATATAATATATATTTATTAACTATTATTAAAAAGTTATGTGAAAGATCGCTGTAGAAGAAAAATCATCTATTGTTATAAAGTACTTTATTCATTTAACAACAAAAAACATTAATTTATAACACATATAAAGATTCGAGTGATAACGACACCGAATAAGTACGTACTTATGCAAAAGATAAAACTTTATTTTTAATATTATATAAGAACTTTATTTTTATTCGGTGCAATCATCACTCGTATCTTCACTTGATGAACTATCTGTAACATTAATTATAAAGCGATCTGCAGTTTGGTCAATTCTATCATCCATGCCACGCATTTTTTGTTCAACCTTAAGGACATGCTGAACACAGTTTTTCCATTTATCTGGCGTGATTTGAGTTAAACCATCTTTAAGTAAATTTTTAACATCTTTTAACTTGAAAGTTGTATTTTTTCGTGCAACGTACCCTTTCACATCTGCCCACACAAGTTCAATGGGGTTAAGCTCACAGTGATAAGGAGGTAACCTTACCACTGTGATGCTTTTTTCTTTTGCCATCTCGTCGGTGACGTAACTTCGATAGTTATCTTTAACTGCCTTTATTTTTTCCATTAAGTGGGTCTTTGTGTCCGAGGGCACGTATGCGATCTGTTTAGATTCTAGCCATTCCTGCATATTTTGTTTCCGCCAAGACATTGTTGGGGTTTTTTCTAAACGTCTGGAGTGGTAACTAGCGTTATCCATAACTATGACATCGCCGCTTTGCAGTTTTTCTATTACTTTTCTAAACCAGTCCTCGAAATGGAGAGCGTCCATACTCTCATGGTAGTCACCAGTAGATGATGATTCAAATACCCAATCACATCCCTCCAAAAAGCCATTTTCATTGCCAACGTGTACAACTATTAATCGCTTTCCTTTACCCGAAGGGGCTTTCGCGCCAGTAGAGTAGCCTTCTAACCGTGATTGACGAGAAGATTCAATTGTGGTGTCTTCCCATACCTTTCCCATAGTATGACCTGCGTTAATCCATGTTTCGTCAAGGTAAAAAATGTTACGTCCCTCGTTTCTTAATATTTGTATTTCTCTCAAATATCTGGTACGCCACAGAACTATCTCTGGGCGATCTATTAGACCACTTTTTCTGTTTCTCTTTATATATTTGAATTTTAAATGGCGCAACACACGTCGCAGGGAAGTTTTGCTCAAGTTTGGCAACTGGTCATCTTGATTTATACTGAGCAAAATTTTGTCTAAAGTCGGTAATTCTCCTGCAAGAAAGAACTGATGCACTTTCGCTCTTATAGCCGATTTATCAAAATCGTCCAACTTGTCAATTACAGACTTTTTTCTTTTATTAATTATTCCCTTTTCTGGTATTTTATGGGAATCTCTATACACGCTTAATACGCGATATATAGTGCTCTTGCTGACTCCTGAGATCTCCGAAACCTTTTCTACCATATTAACGTTTGAAGGATACACGTCTTCGGGCCAGGTGTTTTTGACATATTTGTATACATTAATGATAATCTCTTGTTCCCCGACCGACAAAGTGGTAGGTTTTCTCTTTTTTACTGGTGACGTTAAAGGTGCTCCAGAAGATGGGCCTGTAAATAAATGACAAAAATATACTACCATAGTACTACATCACATAAATACATATTGTTTTAGAAAATAAATACCACATGGTCACATAAAAAGAGCGCTTTAAGAAATAGAAAGGCTACGTCGTCGCATTTGTACCTATTTGTACGTACCTGCTACGTTTATTATGGGTCGGCGACGTCTCTTTCCACTTGATGTTGAAGGACCGGGTCCTTCACCAAATTCTCCTGAACTCATGTCGATTTAGTAACGACCGTCACAGTAAAACTAATATAACAGATTCAAAAAACAAAAACTTAACGATATAACAAATTTAACAGTAAAAACTCAACTAAAACAATGCAATGAATGCTATGAATTACCCGAGACGTACACACGCAAGCGCTATCCGAACACGAATGAAAACAAAATGGCGGACCGGCCCAAAAAAGGTGACGCATCTCTGGCTGCCATTGTCACGTTTCTTTTAGAACGAACTGACGTAACGCGCGTTTTGTTTATTTTAAAGGGATGAATTTGCAAAAGCTCAATATGGTGATTATATTGCTTCAAATATTTTTTTAATATGAAACTGTTATTAAATGAATTGCTGCGTTACTTACCATAAATTGAAATATAAAATATAACACATTTTTCGCGATGTACCGTAAGATTTTACTATGTTTATAGGAACCACAGACAATATTATTTAAGAAACAAAAAAACAAAACATATGTGCTGACCTAGAAGTGGGAATAATATCAATATTTAAATATTGTTATCACATCTAAATTGAGATTTTGTAAGTTACGCCTTTTGACACTCGGCTCATATCTGAGGTCATTGTCCGTTTTTCTCAATCGATATGGCACATACTATAGTGTGTAGCCGTCCTCGTGTACCTTATCGGTACGAGAAAGTACTTACTCGAGAACCTTACTTTTCTGTAGGTTCTCGGGTTTTCGAGCTTTATAGTCTTGATTTTTATTATTATTATTACTATCAAAGTTAACAATATTATAAGAATAAGAAATAAGCTACTTGTTTGATTAAAAAATTTTTTTGGAATAATTAAAGATTTAAATTTATCCATAGTTTACGTACGAATATCATTTCGTTAGTGTTTATAGTAATAACCATGATCGGTATGTATTTTAGGTTAACAGTCGTAAAATTAATCTTTCTTCAATGTACTGCTTCCCTTAATCGATTTTAAAAATTATTATTTTCATCATTATTACAGTTTATAACAGTTAATCGCTGAACATAGGCCTCCACCATAGATTTTATCATAAGGGGATTTTGCCATAGTTGCCACGCTTGGCAGGAGGATCGGCAATCGCAGTATTTTATTATTTTGAACTGTTATCGGAAAGATGCTGCTGCTGGACATCTCTTGTTTCAGTTTCCGTGTGTCACCTCTTACGAAACCCCCGGGACGATATGGGAATTGGATATTCTTACTCCGCCACTACACGTTATGGAATACCTAAAAGTTTATAATTATATCGGCCCTTCTTACATTTCATACAGGAACATAACAGATGTATTGATTCTTAGCGGTAGAAATTTCTAAGGTGATTACATGTATCCCTACTAAGTGGTATCAGACAGATGATAAAGTAAGGCATACCATGTTGGATTATTGAAAAGGCACAGTAGTAAAAATAAAGCGATAAAAACTGAACATGTATTAAAAATTACGTATAAATCTATTTTTGACTACTACCTAAGAGATCATGAAGGAGAGATGGAGGGGTGTAATAACCTCCAGATATTATCTCTCCTTTACTTAAATAGGCGATCATTATTATACCTTCTACATCTCAGAAGATAGAGGCCATCATTTTTCCAGCGGACGCAGACACGTTGAATCGCTTGGCTGGCGGGAATGACGGTCTTTTCCACACCTTGGTTTGGTTATTCGTCTTCGGGTCAAAATGGTGTACCCACGTTTCATCTACGGTTACGAAACGAGCGAGAAAGAATCTGGATCTCCTTCAATTATTGCTAAATTTAGCTTTCAAATATCAACTCTTGCTTTTTTTTTGGGCGTGTGTTCGAGGAACTCGAAATTCGAGGAACCCAGCGTGCGGCCACCTCTTTGAATTTTAAGGTATAAGTTAAAATAAACTTGATTATCCCAAACAAAAGCTTTAGAATCTCAGCTAAATGTTAAAGCTAAATGTTGGATTATTGAAAAGGCACAATAGTAAAAATAAAGAGATTAAAGCTGAACATGTATTAAAAATTACGTATAAATCTATTTTTGACTACTACCTAAGTGATCATGAAGGAGATGTCAACGCGCACTGACTTAGCTTAACAAAAATCATATTCACCCTTGCCTTTAACACACTCACATTGTATTTGGATGGAAAAGATGCCAGATGTGTCGAGGAAAAAAATAAAGAAACGCGATTCCTGCGCACACTCGCAGAAATGTATCCTTTAGAACACAAACAGGTTGGATATATTGTGCCTCAGCTCGTGATTGGTAAGATTGGCTTAAATCTGATTCACCAATAAGCCTTTTAGCATGCCAGGTGGCATTTTGCAGCATCAGCCCAAATATATCGGCAGCAGAACCCCATGTAAGATCGTACTTGTGCTTAAATAGAGTAAGCAGATGCCCTGGCGTGAAGTACCATGGCATGTTTGCAAGGACACCTAACTACTACCTACCTAAACTAACCGCCCAAAGTTTAGGCTCGAGGAAATGTCAAACCCCAACTGGAGGCGGTCGGTGTATTATATTGAAATATTGATTGAATTAGTTCTATCAGTAAAGAACTGAGTTTTGGTGTTGGAGGTAAATAGGCTCTTTACTCTTTTAGGTTTATCACTATATTTTGCGAATTTCTTCATTCCTTCATGACCGGTAAACGTATATTTATAACACCCTTCGTTTAACGTCACATCCACTTAGAAGTTTCCCTAAAAGGTTACTTCAGTGTACTAGATAGAGATTTAATATAGAAAATACCTATTTCAAAGATTTCTTACGAAGCTATTAAAATATTAGGTAATTTTGCCGTTTACTCTTTATCCTTTACATCTTTTGATCTGCTCAGTTCGTGACTAAGCTACGATCTCGTTTCTTAAAGTACGTCTTTAAAGGAAATAATATGTTTAAGTTATTTATTAGAGGCTTATTTTTCTTCAGTTACTAATCTCTTGCGAGACAGATAATCAATTCAAAATTAAAATATTATTTTAAATAAATAAATAACTAAAATTCAGTTTGAATGTGGTTTATAAATATTATTGTTGTCAAAATTGTGTTAGTATTAGTTTAAATTATTACTTGCAAAATGTACAAACGCCGTTATTAATATCAAAACTTGCGATTCGGTTGTTTAAATGGCTATCAATTCACCTTAAAATTGTTTACGTTATTTATTAGAGGCTTATTTTTCTTCAGTTACTAATCTCTTGCGAGACAGATAATCAATTCAAAATTTAAAATATTATTTTAAATAAATAAATAACTAAAATTAAGTTTGAATGTGGTTTATAAATATTATTGTTGTCAAAATTGTGTTAGTATTAGTTTAAATTATTACTTGCAAAATGTACAAACGCCGTTATTAATATCAAAACTTGCGATTCGGTTGTTTAAAAGGCTATCAATTCACCTTAAAATGTAGATTTGAAAATTTCATGTTCATTGAACGTTAGCTGAAAACACACTGATAATTTAGTGACTTAGCTTGTAACTTTCCAATATCAATTTTCTTTGCTACGGATCGTTGAACTTTAGTAACTAGCTAAATTATAACTTTCTAAGCTAAACCTTACATTTACTTTTTTCAGAGTGCAATTTAATACTAGGTTGATGCATAAAAACGCAATGAAACTCTAGGGTAAAGTTACAGCCTATATACGTCCACGATACAGAAGAAAATCCTAGTGTGGGGGTAACGTTTTTTTTAAAAAAAAAGTAAAAAAAAAAGAAATAAAAAAAAGTTAAAACTGCTGGGCACAGGCCTCCCCTCATTTCTGAGAGAGTTTTAGGGCAAGGAAATGTCCGCCGCGCTGCCCCAATGCGTGTTGGCGAACTTCACATGTTTTCGAAAAACATTTTTTCTTATTTTTCAGACATGCAGGTTTCCTCAAGATGTTTTCCTTCACCACCGAGCACGAGGTAAATGAGCACTTAAAATTGCAATTAACAATTTCATTGGTGCCGGCGAGCATCGAACCCGGTTTGCTCACGTACTGTGAAATTTACAGCGAGCGCTAACCATCTGAGCTACCACGACTCACGGGAAACTAGGATAAGTATATGAAAATTTTGTCTATTTTTCAACGTAATCCCCTTGTAAGGGGATACACCTTGAATAGCGTTTTGCAAGTTGGTTAATTCCCTTGGAAAAAAAAACTTGATCCCGGGACTCGAAAAAGGCATCTATAGCACACATCACCTCATCGTCACCGTATAATTTTATACCACGCAAGTACTTTTTCAGGTGAGTAAAAAGTGATAATGTATCAACTGAAACTCAGCATTTCGGATGGCAGCGCCTGCAACATCAGATCGATGGGCAGAGGCGTTATCATTATAAGAAAGCACTCCAGCATGTAATTTTCCTCGAGGTTTATTTTGTAGGTCTTCGCGTAGTTTTTTGATTAATGATGCGTAATAACCTACGGTTATTATCTCTCCTTTACTTAAATAGTCGATCATTATTATACCTTCTACATCTCAGAAGATAGAGGCCATCATTTTTCCAGCGGACGCAGACACGTTGAATCGCTTGGCTGGCGGGAATGACGGTCTTTTCCACACCTTCGTTTGGTTATTCGTCTCCGGATCAAAATGGTGTACCCACGTTTCATCTACGGTTACGAAACGAGAGCAGAAAGAATCTGGATCTCCTTAAATTTTTGCTAAATTTGGCTTTGAAATTTCAACTCTTGCTTTTTTTTGGCCGTGTTAACATTCGAGGAACCCAACGCGCGACCAATAAATATATGATCCGATTTTATCGCCATCTTTCAGAGGCCATGAAAACTTTTTCACGTAGCATTTCACATAGCAGGCTTTTGACGACGCATAAGGGACGATATGGAGCAAGGAATTATTAAGATCATTCCTTGCTCCATATCGTCTTTTAAACATTTTTTATATGGGGAGAGGCCTACGCATAGCCGCCTCGCAGGGGCAGGAATGGGTTATGTTGGCCTCTCAAGGTCTAAAACCCCATAGTGTTCCGCCATCGTGTCATCTGCGATGCGAAAGCACAAATAAAAAATTAAAATAAAATAAAATATCTTTATTTTAGGCAACGGAGGATCCATACAAGAATGATAGTAAAATAAAAGTGAAATGAACAAAGCACGTGCTTTCTAACTTTGAGTAATTTCAGACGCATACTAGGATTTTCCATGCCAGGATTAATTTTGTATTTAAGTTAATATTGTGCATACATCAAAGATCAAGAGGAACCTAAGAAAGATATGAAAGCAATTTCGTTAATTTAGTTATAAAAGTAACCTTTTGGTTTTGGCTATAAATACATCATCAAGCGTTATATCGGTGTTCGATACGATCCGTAAACTGTTTTAGAGTTTTCATGAACTTTAAATTATTAATTTCACAACCAAATTACTAAAAAATATATAGTCGTAACATGTCACAAACATTTTCTAATGTTTTTCAACTGGTTGAAGTATATAATTTTGGAAGTATGTATATTAGAATTTTATAAATACTTTGAAAACAAAGCACATTTTAGGAAGGAATATGTTTTGTTACAAACTTATTTGAATATTTTAATATAATACAAACCGCAGTTTTACTTAAAGAAAAAAATAATTTACTGCGATTTAAGACCCCCTCGTCTTGTTTAAATACATACCACGAATAAATTTTGGCTTCCGACAGAAGGCGGTGTTATCTTTTCGTTACACCAGATAAAAACAAAGTTATGCATGATGTACGAGTATAACCCATTTTTAATAAATCGTTGTTACAATCCATCACAACTTCAATGCTGAGCATTAGCCTGCTTCGCAAATTGCCACATGCAACTGTGACAATTTTTAATTACCCTACATGAAATAATTACAAATTGGTATATGTTTGTACAGAAATATAGTTGTTAAGATTAGCAACTTTTTTGTAGTTACCTTTTACTTTTTTCTTACTCATATAATTACTTACGTAAAATGAAAAATAAAACACAAATGAGTTCTTTGTGATACATTTATCAATAAATTTGTTTAATTTTCTCTTTGTATCGTTTTTCGACCAAAAGAGTACGTGATTCACTTACCCATCTCGAGGTTTAAGATTGTATTTGTATTTGCAGTAATTTTGTGTGGTCGATTTTAGAATTCAATATTTGTCTGATTATTTTTGTATGAAGAAATCCCTTTTTGCTACAAATACAATAATTTTGCAGAGCAATTGATTTGAAAAATATTTCTGATTGATTTAGTTATTCAACGGCTATAGGTTCATATACGTCTCACTGCTGGGCACAGTCCTCCGTTCATTTCTTTATGGGCAATGAAGTTTCCGCCGCGTTGCCCCAAACTTGGACGCGTTGAAGAAACGTGGACTTCACATGTCTACGAAATGCTTTTATTCATTTCTTAGACATGCAGTTTTCCATACGATGTACTACTTCACGCTTCATTCAGCATTGAAAATTGCAATCATGATTTCATTTGGAACGGCGGTGATCGAACCCGGTCTGCTCGCGTTATGTTAAATTTACGGCACTTAACACCAGTGCTACCATGGCTCCTGTAAAGTTATTTCAAGATTATAATTAGGACCAACAGATGTCTAATTACCGTATCTAGATCCATTCTTAATCACCGTATCTTTTAATTTAAGTACACTATAAATTAATTTAAAGCAAATTTTGTTTCCATGTTTATATTTCTTAAAACAGTAGCCAATTTTAAATAAATCAATTTAATAATAACATTTTAAATATTAAAATCGGTTTAAATTCGGGTTAGTAGGACACACAATTAAATTAACCCTTATAATAACTACCTGATAAAGCATGCAGTTACCCAATTTTTTCTTGATAAAAATTTTGATTTTTTTGATACGTATGTCCTGCATATTTTGATGAATATATTCATCTCTTGCGAGATTCTTACTCAGAAAAGCCACGTAAAAGAATCCGTCGTTCCGTTTCAGTTGTCTAATAAGGAAAATGCTTCTAAGATCGCGAGGTAATGAAAATGTATTGTGTTTGTGCCAGATCTAAAATCGTCGACGGTGAGCATCAGAGATGTAAGTCGTTTGATACTGCATTTGCTAATCTACATAATGCTGTCTGCCTTTAATTAGTGCATATCCTCCTTACTTCAATAAAGGCACATGTTCAGTAATAGATAATTTACAAGCTGATGACTAATACAATGTGACAACGACGAGCGGAATGTGACACAAAGCAATACAGTACTGTCAATCAAGCTGAGCATTTAAAACCATTGCTGTCCAACGACATTGTATATTTTTGGTTTAATTTTACTAACGCTTTCGTATCGTATAACAAGGAAGCTCCACGTAAATGAATCTTGTTTCGTCATGCTCTAAATACATATGCTAATGAAGTTATTAACAGATCAGATGGCGTTTACTGTTTTAGTAACAAATATTGTGCGACTATTTCTTAAAAGTAGGTTTTATAGTTGCACCCTTTAAAATATTTTATTTTCTCTTGTATTTATGAAACCAGTATTGACATTTGTGTTACTTTTTTTATAGTATATGGTGACAAACGAGCACACAGTCCACTTGATGGTAAGTGGCTGCTGTGGCCCATAGACATCTACATTTATCCTCGTTTGCGAATCAAAATGCAGATGCGTTGCCACCCGTGAGGACTAAGATAGAATGCCTCGTTTCCAGTAAAAATGGTCTCCGGTTCTCTTCACTCACCCTACGAAACACAGCAGTGTTAAGCTGCTATTTGACGCTGATATTCTGTGAGAGCGTGGTCCTTCCCCGGTCGAGCCGACCCATTCGTGCCTCAATTATACTACTAATATAGCTGCAGCATGACTCTACCACGTAATGAACAACTATTGTTGCTTAGTCCATGTTATGGCCAGTGCACGAATTCTGCTGCGTGCTACTTTGAAGAGTAAGAGAAAACCGGTATAATTACGAGCTTCTTTGGTGATTTCTGTTTGAATTTGATCACAGGTGTCCTAAGGTTGCAGGAGCCACTTAACAACTAGGTGGACAAAGAGCTCAGTTATCGTGCGATTGGCAAAATTACCTTTAGGAGTCCTTTTCTATATGTCAATATGGGTAGATCTCTCACCTATCTCTGCCTGCAAATAGCAGTGATTGCGCTGCTTTGTTAAGATCTGAAGGGTTTATAGAGCCAGCGAGTATATTTATACAAAACTGAACTCACTAGTCTATCGATGTATGAAATACATTTCGCCTTTAATAAACACTCACCTCAAATGTGATATTGATATAATAAAATCAGAATCTCACACCCTAACGACACATTTCTCATATTCTTTGAAGTCTAATAATAAAAATGAACTCTTGATTTTTCAACTTCGCTCCCCATACCTGGCGCTCGTGTTCCGTGTTCAAACATCGTTTCATATTATGATCGCTCGTTTAAATGCGGAATAGCATTTCAAGTTTGCGTAAGTGTTATTTGACTTGGAACTTTTTCATTTATTTTCTTCGTAGTTTATTGATAACGGTTTTATCATCAATATTTCTCTCATCTTTATTGATTAACGAATTGACGGTGCTACATCACAAATAAGAATAGCCAGCTTTGGCAACGAAACGGACGATAAACACGTTGCTTGAGGCAAAGCATTGGGTTAACGCAAGTTCCATACTTGTGTCTTTAATATCTAATTTGTATTATAAAAATTGTTTAAGCGTTATAATAAAGATTGCATAATCCACCACATTCATAAAAATATCCTGTGATTGTGTCCTTTAGGACGATGATTACCACTTGTGTTACTAATGTAGGTACTCTGTGTATTCTTGTGTGTCTTATGTTCGTTACTCTGTAAAATTGTTGTCACAATTACCCAAATTAAAGTATCCAAGTAAATTTCCATTACGAGTAAATCAGGCTTTATTTTAATACACATCAAATGTAATGTGGGATTCGCTCACGCATACCAGCTAATCATATTTTGCTACGTAACCTGTTTCACTGTGTAATGTTATAGCACGTAATTTATTCTTCATTGCGTAGTGTAATTTCACTCCGAGCGGCTGCTAACTTCGCATTACTGCCAAGAGCGACTAAATGTAACAAATTGAATCCAGTTGCGAGCAGTAATGTAGTTCCCGAAGCTCTATTTGGTTAACTGGTTGACATTTATCATTGCTCGTACAGTTTTAGGTTTTGCTGAATTCATACATTCGTGTTGCTATGTAACTTTCAATAAATTATCACTCTTTGTTATTGTTTTAAATAAAGCACACAAGTAAAACTATGGGGCGCGACGATTTCTATAAATTTTGGCTTTTAGCTTTTTAGTTGCCCAAGAAGCGGAAAAGGATAGGATTAATGATTTCTTATATTCACGTGAATACTATACATACAATAAAACTACGTAATAATTTTACGGATTTTATCGCGTTCAATTTGAACTTTTTTAATTCCCGACTTTTCGGGCACTTTCCAGCGCCAATGGCCATGAGGTGAGGTGTTTGACGTCCCGATGTTATAGTTAACGAAGGGTACCTTCAACTTTTAATTATTAATTTTGGTCCTATCTACGTCAAAGGATAATAAGGTAGGATTAGACTAGGATTATGATCAAAATCCTGGTTTCATCGAAAGCCTGCCACATACAGGTATACTTCTGCCATCTTTTAAGAGAAAAACTTTAAAAAACTTTACGTGGTAGAGCCATGCTGCAGTTATATTAGTAGTATAGTTGTAGCACGAATGGGTCGGCTCGATCGGGGAAGGACCACGCTCTCACAGAATACCAACGTAAAATAGCAGCTTTACGCTGCTGTGTTTCGTATGGTGAGTGTAGAGAACCGGAGACCCTTTTTACTGGAAATGAGGCATTCCATCTTAGTCCTCACGGGTGACAACGCATCTGCATTTTGATTTTTAATGGAGGATAGATGTAGATGTCTATGGGCCGCAGCAACCACTTATCATCAGGTGGATTGTGTGCTCGGTATAGAGATTTTTTTTATAGGATAAGAAAAAAATCTCTATACCTAATACCTGTCACCACTATTGGTTACAATGGGGTGCATGTGGTGGTTCTGGGTGTTGTGGTAGCAGTAATAATGCTCGCGATTGTGAAAGGAAGGAAGGTGTTTTCAAAGTTAGTAATAAATTCCATTTTTTATTTTTGCACGCTGGATGCTTGCAACTTAATTCTAAATTAGTTTGAATAATTAAAAGATGTAGAATTAAAAATTTAACCAATCTAGATAATTTTGGCTGTGTTTAGTTCTGTGATAATACTCAGGAATAATAATTTTGTCCACGAACTAAAATTATTAACATACGTCATTTACTTCGTATTTTATTAAGCTTTTGTATGGCACCGTCGCGATGTTTTTGAAGAAAATCTAATGTGTGACGGACGGACATACACGAAAGTAACGCAGTAAGTGTTCTTTTATCAATAAAATAACTCAAAGGCAACAATGGATGAACTGGTAAGAGGGTGGCAGAAAAAGAGCCCTACTGTAGTCAGCGTAGAACTGTTTTTCTTTCTTGTGTCTTAAAAGAAGCAAAGCTAGGTTAGGAAAGAGTTTGGAAAACCAGTAATTTTTTAGCACTAGGATGGATTCGGTTGAGGTTTAAACCTAGAACATAATTCATAGAAGTCTGGTATTCTAATTATTTGGTCACTTTTGGTCGTCGGAAATCACAATCTCATATTATGGAAGTGTTAGAACGAATTTACAAAATTTCATAAATAAGAATATCGCTCAAGCTGGTTTTTTGCACCGAATATTACGAATATGTGATAACCGGTTTCCCTGAAGCTTAACGGATTTAATATAAATCCTCTCACAATGAAGAAAGTTTTGAATAGTCAGCGCCATAATGAACTAAAGTTATTATTTCACACGCCTGTAGGTATTAATTATTATTGTTTACTTATTTATTCTTTATTGTGTTCTTTATTCTAAAAGTATACAAATAGGAGATTTAATGTCACGCAGTTAATGGAGTGGTGAGAATTTGTCGTAATACGATAGTAATCTATCGTAGAAAATAAATATAAAAATAAATCTATAAATGTAGAAAAGCGAATGTATAAAATAACTTGATAGAGGCAAGCGATCATTGAAATTTACCGTGTCTTGGCCATATCATCCCGTGAGTGTCGTTTAAAGGTAAGAGAGAGAAACTGAACACAGCATCTTCTTCTTGACAACAACGAAAAATAATAAATATCTGTTGTCGCAAGTCCACTCGCCAAACGTAGCGACTGTTGCAAAATTCGTCTGTGAGGCAATCTAAGGGGGAGACCTATATGTTCAGCAATGGATTTTTGATAGGCTGTAATGGTGATGACAACTAATAAAGAAGGGTTCACTGATGTAAAAACATCTTTATATTCTAACCAACAAATGAGTTGACAAACTACGATTATCCGAATATATGTCGCTAACGTGTATGGCTTAAACAGCTGGCTATAACAGAATGCCCAGATCGTTGTCCAAACGTACCGTTTCATATAGAAGAGAAGGTTCACGTGATGGTCTGGAATCGAATAGTGAGCACACAGATTTTATAGACCAATTTAGCCTTCCCTTTCAAGTGATTACGGAACAGAACGTCACTCGATATGTCGACGTGTGGCTTTGTTGTTGCCCGAGGCAAGAGCAGTGCTCTCAAAACGAGGAGTTACGGCAAAAGATTTCTTTTAAGTGGTTAACTTACAAAGACTAAGTTAGACTTAATTTAATCGTCCCCTATCCTAGACTTTGTTCGAAGAAAAGAATCGACTACTTATACTATATATGTGAATACGACTACTTGTACTATATATACTATATATGTACATTTACTATATATGTGAGATATCGGAGACATTAGCACCGATATTGCAAATTACCCATGGGAATGAAACAGCAAATAAAAAGAAAACGATATAAATTAGATGGAGTTCGTATCTGTTACGTTGCTGCACTCGTATTGCATGTTCAAACATCATTTGATATTGTAATCTTGGGTCGTTCAACCACGGAATGGCTCCATTTAGGCTACAAAGGTTATTTAGGTATACTTGGCAAAGCGTGGTGTGTCACATATTTCAACGTATGCAGATTTGTACGATTACAAAGCGATACAATTATGGCTAATACCCGTAATATATAAGGCAATCTATGGGGGGCCATGTTCAGCAGTGAACTTTTGATAGGTTATTATCCAATCGTGTGTAGAAAATACGAAGAAATGAGGGTAGAACTGTAATCTCCCAATCGTTTTAGCAGTATAAAGTACCGCCCAAGCAGCTAAGAGGGATCAGTCGGTAATTCTACGATTCTCACTGTCGTTATATGCTCGTTGGGCTAAAACGTTACCTCCACACAGAGATTCTGCCCAAGACATCTAGTCTAGTAGTCTTAGTCAGTCACAGTATCGTGGGTTTGTTCGTTGTATTAATTCTTTTAGTGGAGGCAAGGATGACCGTGTTGCTGAGAGGCTGCCTTTTGTTACATTGAGATGGGTAATGTTGCTGTTGGTTTGCATACTTTGGTGTTATCATGTAATTATGTCCTTCACGTTACACCAGTGTGTGATTGTGACGGGGACATATTACGGTTGGTACACTGTTATATTGCTGATAATGATTAATTGCGTAAGCAAAAGAGCAAGTTGAACATCCGCTCTCACACCTTAGTTATTTTTAACGATTAATCTCCAGAATAATTTTCACTAGTAAATAAAGTACGAGTAATATTATTTTATTTAAATATTTTTGAGAATAATTTCCAACAATAATTTAAGAGGTTAAATTGAAACTGTTAACAGAAAAATAATCTATCTACTTGTTAGTTTCTTTTTGCTTCTAGCTTCTAGCTCAAAGAGATGACATAGTTATCTTAATTTTTTTTAAAGTGCATTGAAAAGACCAATTTTAAATAAAAATATTTTCACTTTGAGTGACTGTGTTAGCGTGTATCACAGTGGACACAGTAGTAACTCCTGCGCAGACATAGCCCAATCCAAGGCAGCCAGCATAGACTCTTAGAAAAACTAGCATTTGAAATAATTGCATATACCGTACGGTGGAGGCGGGTAGCTGAGCGCCGAGGTGATCCCGCAGCACAAGTCACGCTGATCCCAATCACCAGTCCGTGAAAATTGTGTTTAGAAAATGGAAATGTATTCTTTGCTATCAGTTGATGCTTTTTGCTTTGGCAATCACGGGCATTAAGGTAACGTTTTCATACACGCCATACTACAAGACGGCTTTAAGGGCCTATATTACCTCAGCTCAAATTCTAATTTCGCCCCCACTTCCCCGCGGTACTCGTTCTCACACTACGGCTCGCAGTCACGCGGGAACACGAGGCCAAAGCGATTTTGTTAGAGTAAAATAAACTATTATCGGACGAGCACTATGTAATAAAATTTTCTGTCATATTTTAATATTAAGTTTTCATTAAATGAAAATAAAATTATATGTCGCAGATTTAATTTCATTGTACATACTAACGGCTACTTAAAAAGCTAGTTCTAATATAAGTTGACCTTTCATTGTACGGAAAGCCGATACAATGCGAGATCAGCTTATACTTGAAATTTCCTCTTATAGTGGAAGGATCCGCCCATTGTTGGTTTAGTAGTAAGCTTGAGTTTTATAGTTTATTGAGTTTAGTAATGTGACAGCAGTTTACGTATGTAATTATGTTGGTAGTAGGTCTATGCAAGTACCTACATACGAGTGTACATACCTTTAAGAAATTTTACAAACCGATTCTAAACCACTGCATAAATTCTACTCCTACAAAAAACTAGTCAAGCGCGAATCACCATTGCACTGAAAGTTCTGTAGGTACATTCAATACATTGGCTTAGTAGTAAGTTTATGCTTTGCATTTTACAATCTTATAAACTTATCACAATATAGTTTTCGCCTTGTATTACATACTAGGTACTGTGTGTGTGTGTGTGTGTGCGTGTGCGTGTACGTGTGCGTGTGCGTGTACGTGCGCGTGTACGTGCGCGTGTGCGTGTGCGTGTGCGTGTGCGTGTGCGTGTGCGTGTGCGTGTGCGTGTGCATGTGCGAGTGCGTGTGCGTGTGCGTGTGCGTGTGCGTGTGCGTGTGCGTGTGCGTGTGCGTGTGCGAGTGCGTGTGCGCGTGCGCGTGCGTGTGCGTGTGCGTGTACGTGTGCGTGTGCGTGTACGTGCGCGTGTGCGTGTGCGTGTGCGTGTGCGTGTGCGTGTGCGTGTGCGTGTGCGAGTGCGCGTGCGCGTGCGTGTGCGTGTGCGTGCGCGTGTGCGTGTGCGCGTAAGCGCGTGCGTGCGTGTGTGCGTGTGTGCGTGCGTGCGTGCGTGCGTGTGTCGCATAAGTCCAATTTTCCATTTTTTATTACATTATACAGCGTATACCCAAACTTCTATACTCCCTGAAACGACACTCAGTCCTAACTGCAAGACGCAAGAGTCTCGCAAGCTTGGTCTTGTTCTTGCGCAAATCTTGCACGGTCAGTCTTAGTCTTGGTCTTACTAAAAATAGGCGGGCTTGTTCTTGGTCTTGGTCTTGCAAAAATGCAAGAACAAGACCAAGACTGCAAGACCAAGACCGATTTTGGGCAACACTATTACGAACGAGGCTTTAGTGACCAATTAAATGCAAATATCCAATAAAGCAGACGCACAATTTTCACGAATGGGTGGTTTTATACAAAAATTTCACGGATTATGAGTGCGATGTTATCAGCTCTACATTTACTAACCTATGTCAATTTTCTAAGTCATACATCTTGCATATCGGCGCATTCTTGCGTAGGTCTATATAGTAGGACGTGATATCCAACAGTGCACAAAAAGGCTGTTAATGTACTTACCCATAAATAAACATAAGTGTCTCCACTATGATCACTCATCGTATCCATTGAATAGTCATGTAGTTCTCGTTAAAATCCTCCATTTAAATTTAAATTAACAATCGCTGCCCTAAAAATGAATCCAAATTATTCCACATTAAGAGCCTTTCCAAACATATGAACGTTATAGAGAAATAAATTAATTGCGCACTCCACTTGCCACTAACCACTTCCACGTTTAGTACAGAGCGCACCATTCGTGACATTTTGTGAAAATGTCAAGTTAATTGCACTAGGTATAAATAGAATACAATTTTAAATGTTATATGCTCGCTCTGTACGCTTTTGTAACGTGTTCGAAGTTCGACGTTTTAGACCTGCATGCATTATTTTTTCTTCATGTAAAATTGAGGTGGTAGAGCCATGCTGCAGTTATATTAGTAGTATAGTTGTAGTACGAATGGGTCGGCTGGACCGGGGAAGGACCACGCTCTTACAGGATACCAGCGTAAAATGGTAGCTTGACACTGCTGTGTTTCATATGGTGAGTGTAGAGAACCGGGGACCCTTTTTACTGGAAAAGAGGCATTCCATCTTAGTCCTCACGGGTGACAACGCATCTGCATTTTGATTCGCAAACGAGGATAGATGTAGATGTCTATGGGTCACAGCGACCACTTACCATCAGGTGGACTGTGTGCCCGTTTGTCACCCTTATCCTATAAAAAAAACAAGGTTTATTTTGAACAGTGCGACAAAAGTAATATTAAAGTAATATTATATTGTATTTCATACGTTTATTCTTGTCGTAATTCACGAATTCACATAGTTATTATCACGTGAGACTATCAGGCTTCTCCAAGGACCGTGTGACTTCCTGCATGTCTTCTCTGGAACGATGGGTCATTATGTTCAAAGGTACCTTCTGCATTCCGATTACTGGTACGGGACTGCTACTTTAGAAACTTTTACGCTGTTATGAGCATATGGTCGACGTTTTGCCACTTCAGAGTTATGCCCCATGAAAAATAAATTGTTATTTAATTATCATCATCATAATTACAGAAGGACTGTACAAGTTCACTGCTGAACATTGACCTCTCTCAAGTAATGCCACAAAGCACGTTTCTAAGCCACCTGCTTCATCGACTGTTAAAATTTACTTTATATGCGATTGACAAAAAATAAATAAATTCACTATGCAGTTTACACCAAACTCAATAACTGCTGTTTTTTAGTTTAAAGCTGTGTTTGTTCTGAACTAATTTAGCAAGCCGTGTCGCGTCGCTCCACCCAAACTGCATATTGTTAAAGTTAATTATGACACGCTTTAATCATATTTGTATTTTTACTAACCGTTTGAAAAACAAGAAGGCAGTATATTCGACGCGTATGTTTGTTTTATGTATGTTCACCGATATCACGCTGAACCGATTTCAATTATCCTTTTTTTATCAAAAAGGTTTCTTCAGCGGTGGTCCCATATAAATTTTAAGAAAAACTTCAATCCCTAATGGAAGAAAAATAGGGCATGAAGATTTTAATGTAACTATTTAGACGACATCATAGTTCGTAACTTGAACTTTTCTCTCAAAGTTTTTAATTCTTCAATAAACTATGTCTTAGAAGCGACTTCAGAAGCTATTATGTTGAAAAATTTATGCTTTTTCGTTATTAAAAGATAAATTTTATGTAGATTATAGAAACAAACTTGATTATTCGTGTGAGTTAACTGGATACGTGAAATTGTCACAATCGAATTGCGGTTGAAGACTGAAAGATGGAGTTTTTTGGACCCACTCTGCAGTTCGGCGGATTGTGAAAAATGAGTTTAGTAGTGTTTAGTTTGATAACTAGTATTAAAAAAGTATAAGTAAAATTATGAAGTTATTGTTAGGATATTTATTTTCAAATAGATATTTAGGTAGTAAAGTACCTAAATATTAATTTCACAAATATGATTTTCAATAACTATTTTGTAATAATCATGAAGAAAAAATATTCTGTCCTTTTATTTATTCTGATTAATTATTAAAAAAGTTGGTGGTGTGGTGTTATGGCTCACTGGGATGAGAGAACTAGGATCTCATGGAATTATAGTAGGATAATCATGAAATTAATGTAACTGTGTGCTCGCTTGTCACTCTATTTTATAAAAAATGCAGGTGGCTCATGACTGTAAATACATTGTCCTACACCGTCCTATAAAAAAAACAAAAAAGGATATATATATATATAGACTCTGTTTCTAGAATTGTACTAAGAACAAGGTGTCTTGAAACTAAAAAGGTGAAACTAAAGGTAGAGCCACACTGCAACTACATTACAGTTGCAGCCCGAATGGGTTAGTAGGACCGAGGGAAATTAACGCTTCTAATTATTAGTAGTAAATTATTAGCATAATAGTTTTGCCTTGTTTTAGGTCGTTACGAATTGATATGGATTGATTAGTTATGTATATATCTACGAAGTATTTCATTTTATCCTCAGGGGTGATAACACAATTTCATTTATATTCTAAATCAAAATTAATACAACATATAACATCCGATTACTTTAAGGTAGACAGTGTGCTGCTTCCGTGTCACACTTATTTGCATTGTAATAAATGGAATGTCAAAATTTATTGCTGAGCTACAAACCGTGTAGTGGCGGTGTAAGATTATCCACTACCCCATATCGTCCCGAGGGACTCGTAAGAGACGACAGAGGGAAAATTAAACAGGAGGTGGGCATGGGATTTATGACAAAAACTACTTTCCCGCAATTACACAAAATAAAAATCCGAATCTCCCTGACTGGAGTTTGTGTTATAAATGAGGTTAAAGGTTACCCTATGTTAATTCAGTACTGTACAAACAAATTGATCACAGACTCACTGTTGCCTCTGAGAACGACGTTGAATATTTTTCACAGATTTTATAACGTTTGCACGTATAAACGTAAAACTTGCGCACACACAGTGATATGCTTTTAAGAACAGTAGAATTGGATTCCTTGCGAATTATATTTATCGGAATTATTTATAACGCATGGTCGTTCGAAATTAGTTTTTTTTTTATAGAATAAGGGTGAGCGACAAACAAGCACAGTCAAACTGATTGTAAATGCTGTGGTCCATAGAAATCTAGGTAAATCTATCCTCCATTAATCAAATTACTGATATGTACGTTGTCACCCCGAATGACGAGCATGAAATGCCTCGTTTGGAGTAATAAATGGATCTTCGCGTGTACATATAGTCTAATTTACAAGAGTAAAATAAAAAAAAATTGTACAACCGACTTCAATATTACATTGTTGATCTTTTTTAAACCCGCTCGATCGATTTCGATAATATTTAAATGGGACCACCTGGGAAGTACACCCTTTGAAACAAGAAAAGAATTTTCCAAATCGGTTCCAGCGTCAGCGAGGAATCGGTGAACATACATAAAAAAAAAACGACGGGTTGCACTCCGGGAGTGCCGGCAGAAGTGAAAACTTGAATATTAACGTTGTACATTTTTGATATTTTGGAATGGCGGAGATTATTTATTATTATCTTATTTAATTTATTTTCATTCGATATTATTTGTTTGGTAAACCTACACCGCACATGTGCTTTTACATTTTTACATGTTAATGCTATAAAGTGTAAACATATTACAAATATTACATCTATAATGTGTAAGTACATATGTATCTATATTAATAATTTGGTCAAGCAGTACAGTAGACTCAATCGAAACCTAATCTTAATAATAAAATTGTGTTAATTAATAAATGAAAATTAATTAAACCTAACTTCCTCTCCTACGCCGCGCCGGCTGTCTACTCTCCGTCCGCCTTAAGAATTTTCGATCAGGTGACCTGACGCGAGTTTAACATTTTTTACCCATTACAAAAAAAAGTGCACAACGCCGCTAAAGAAGTTTTCACTTCAAAAACAAAGATTCCGACGAATTGTAAACCTCCATTTTTAAGTCGGTTGAAAAAGCTCTTCGGTTCTCTACACTCACTTCTATGAGAGCGTAGTTCTTACCCAGTTGAGCTGACCCTTTAACCATAATATAGCTGTAGTGTAGCTCAAACTCTGCATAATTCGTTTATTATAGTGAATCGAATTTATCTTATTAATAGTATACTTGATAAAATCTGTCAAACTATTTCGATTAGCTGACTGCAGAAAAGGATGTCCTCAATTCAACTGTATGTTTTTATGTACGTTTACTTTTTAATAAACAGGCAATTTTTTAAGGCTGGTGATGAATACAGAGAAAAATATTCAACTCTAAGTGGCAAAATAGGTAGGTAATAAAGATTTTAATGCATATATTAAGATGCCGTTCAAGTTGGGTATTTCTTAGTCTATTCAAAAGATTTAAAAATTGAACTTATTAATATGAAATAAAAGTCGACTTTAGTGAACTTAAAGGAATAAAATTATCTCCACATAATGGCTTCTGAAGTCAGCGCTAACACATCAACACAAGCTTCGACTTCAAAAGCAATTTTTATTAATTTTCTCTCTTAACACAATGCTCTCAGTAATTTTTAAAACTTTATATATTATTACGTATTTTATATATCGTAATATAATGTATGTGCTACTATTTAACAAATGAACTACACTACCAGTTATGACATATACATATCTACATATACTCGACATGTACTATATTCTCTCTATCGTCAAATAACTCGCTTTTGTCTCGAGAATTCAGTGACACTGAATACAAAATGTTCACGTCATACATAAACTGAATATGTTTGTGGCGTAACAGATGAGGTACCATTTCGAGGCGGGCGGATGGCGGCCTATGATAAATAAGCTTGTATATGATATTCATCCTTATACTTTATTTGATTCTAAAACCTTTGCGGATCTGGGGTGTCTTTGTAACAAATCCGATTTCAAGAATGAAATATATAATGTTTAAATATAAGCTTTTTCGAGAATGCGTCAAGTTATATGTCTGGCTGTTACCGCGTCACAATAATGCATATAGACACAATTCAATCTGGCTATGAGTACACAACAATGCCTAACTCAGGCAATCAAACAAGTTGCTATTCTACGAACTAACTGATTTCCGTAGTCGACTAGTTCGAAGACACGACACGTAACTCGTAGGCTTCACATAGAAGCGAAGTTGTGAAAGTTGAAGTATTTATGATGTTCTTGAAATACAAAACTGCAGAATGCTTACAACGTTGCGCCTTCATGAATAAAAGAATTTATAAGCCTCTCAAAGACTATAAGTATCGGTTTCCTGCCAGTGTTCAGAAGTTTTAATCTTTTCTTTATTCGATGCTTTACCGTTTTTCAATTGTTTCGCACGTGCTCAGAGTTACATACATCTTCACGATAGCGGCACTACGACACTTTTTTTAAGAATACGATTCATAATACCAGCGCTTTTAAGAATAAGATTTTTTTAAATAAGGCTTTACTTTTTTATAGGAGAGGGGGCAAACGAGCATGCGGCTCACCTGATGGTAATTGACTACCGCCGCCCATGAACAACTGCAACACCAGGCGAATTGCAGATGCGTTGCCGGCCTTTTAAAAAGGAGTAGGCTCTTTTCTTGAAGGTCCCTAAGTCGCATCGGTCCAGAAAAAAGGCTGGTGGTAATCGATTTCACAAGGAAGATGTGCGAGGAAAATTCCGTCTTCTAAATCTTGCGATTTGTGTGTGTGGTGTGTTGTCAGTGGTGGACCGCAAATCATCCAGATGGTATGGATGGTATCGCGAGTTTAGTCGCAAATGTGCGATGTTGAAATTGAGCGGCTGGAATTACTCTGAACAATTCCACAGAGCATTTCCCGTGGTAGATGCGATAAAATACGCAAAGAGTTGCAACGTCTCTTCGCAGCGCCAGTGAATCGAGCTGATCGGAAAGGACTCGGTCGTCGACAAGCCACTTTGCGCTGGATGCGATCAAGTGGAAAGAGCTGGCACTGGGGAGCCCCAGTCCAGAGATGGGAACAGTATTCCATGTGAGACCGAATCTGCGCCTTGTAAATTTGCAGGCGGTGTGCCGGCATGAAATACTGTCCCGCTCTGCTGAGCATGCCAAGTTTTTTAGATACCAATTTGGCCTTCTCTTCCTAGTGACCACGAAACTGCACGTCACTCGATATGTCGACGCCGAGGATTCCGATACTGGCTGAGGCAACGAGGAGGGTGCCTTGAAACTGAGGTGATATGACAAAGGGGTTCTTTTTAGCGGTAAACGCGCAAATTAGTGTGTTCTAAGGATTAAACTGGACTAGATTTAGTCGTCCCCAATCCGAGACTTTGTTCAGTAAGCAACAGACTTCAGAAACAAGTTTGTCTCGGTACCCCGGCGACGTTTTCGAGAAATATTGGCACGGCCGGTGTATAGAGCATCACCAGTGCTGTCATCCGCATAGCAATGAATGTTACCGGTTTGCAATATATCATTGACATGCAGAAGTAACTGCGTTGGTGATAGTTTTTTTATAGGATAAGGGTGACAAACGAGCACACAGTCCACCTGATGGTAAGTGGTTGCTGTGGCCCATAGACATCTACATCTATCCTCTATTACAAATCAAAATGTAGATGTGTTGTCACCCGTGAGGACTGAGATGGAATGCCTCATTTCCAGTAAAAAGGGCCTCCGGCCACCTGCACTCACCAAGAGAAACGCAGAGGTAAACCTCTACTTCACGCTGGTTTTCTGTGAGGTCGTGGTACCACCCCGGTTCGAGCCGGCCCATCCGTACGACAGCAAAGCTGCCGCGTGGCTCTACGTGTAGCACGAATGTGTAGAATAGACCGGGAAATGACTACGCTCTCACAGAATACCAGCGTGAAATAGCAGCGTGTATTTCATGCTGTTCGTGTATTTCCAAGATTTTTCTAGACCCTGTTCACTGGAAACGAGGCATTCCATCTTAGTCCTCGAGGGTAGATGTAGATAGCTATGAATCACAGCATCTTCTTACCATCAGGTGGACTGTGCACTGGTAAGACATCCTCGATTAAGAATCAAAATACAGATGCGTTCTCACCCGTGACGAATAATATGGAATGCCTAGTATCCAGTCAGAACAGGTCTCCACTTCTCTACACTCACCACACGAAACACAGCAGCATTTAGCTGCTGTTTCATGCTGATATTTTGTTTTATATTCTACTAAGCCAGTGATTAACTACAATCCCACCTGATGGTAAGTGGTGACGTGGTCTAAGATGGTGAAGCGACTGACTTAACAAAAGCCTATTCACTCTTGCCTTGAAGACACCGACACTGTAGTCGGGTGGAAAGCCAGATGCCGCCAACTTATTCCACTCCTTTGCTGTACGCATGATGTACGATGTAGAGAACCGTTTCGTTCGAATGCGTGGTAACTCAACAACGAAAGGGTGGAGACTGGCCGAACGTCTGGTCCACTACATCCATCGGACATGGTGGAAGGCGGTGGGAGGAATTATATGATGCAATTCCTGCGCACACTCCGAAATACATCCTGTAGAAAACCGCAAGGCAGGCTACTTTGCGTCTGTGTTCGAGGCTGGTAAGATTGATTTTAACCAAATTCGGGTCACCAATAAGCCTCTTAGCACGCCTTTCCATCGAGTCTAAAGCTGCTAGGTGGCATTTTGCAACACCAGTCCATATACCGATGGAGACACCATTAAATTGCTTAATTTTACGTCGTTGTCAAATAAACCACCCATCTATACATCACAGTGTTTAAAAGTACACTGCTGAGCAATAGGCCTCCCACAGATTTCTTCATAAGTGGGATTTCATTGGTAGCACTACATTGTTTAAATTAACATTATACATTCTACTATAAAACATACTAAGTATATAAAAAATATAATAAAGAAATATATTAAATAGTTAAAATAATCTAAAATTAAAAACACACAAAGTGGATGAGAAAGTATTAAAATGAGTTTTATAAAAACTTAGAAAATTTACTAACTCTCTATTTCATATTGAAAGCTTGAAGAGTTCTCAGGTACCGGTAAAGTTTTGAGCTTTGGAAATTTATTCTTTTCTAATTTTTCTTTGTAATTAAAAGTTCGAAAACAACATGCGAATATCTGCAGTGAGAGCTCTGGATAAGAAATATTGATCAAACATATTGTCGTATTCGGCAGCGCAAAGGAATCAATCACATCATTCCAATCCGTTGGTGTCGTAGGAGAATATTTGAGGAAATGCCCGATTTTTCTTCTTATTGCTTACAGATATATTCATTTATTTAACAAGTACTCATGATGTCGTATATGTCTTATATATGTATTATACACATATACGACATTATCACAAAAACACACGTTCTTACATTCTCAGATTGAGTCATGCAAGCTTTATTTTGGATACATTTTGATGTAGGATATACATATTACGTATGATATTACTATGTATTCCTGCATCTTATCAATACAATGAGAACTTATACAAATAAAGTATGTACCTAAATAAGAAAAATTCAATTAAACAAACATAATAAATTATTAAGAGAGAACAGGGTAAATGTTACAATAAGAATTTTATCAAACTCTCTTTAGAAGTATGCGGTATATATATACAACTAAATAAATATACAAATAAATAAAATTGAACTGTCTGTTTGTAATGTCGAAATAACAGCTTTTGCATGCCGTAAGCGCCTAAGCGCGTCGCTATGTTCTACTACAGCCTAAAAATTAAGATTCCAACGTTTTGTCGCATGAAATCGTATCTAGCAATCATATTGTACATGTAAGTGATATAAAAAGCACATTATCAGAAAGATAAATGATTGTTGAACTTATTAATATTATACTCGGCCCAATCTAGGCCGAGTACCCGGTGGCTGAGTACTCGGCGAATCACTACTCGTTCCATGTCTAGTACGTACTAAAAGTAAGTAGTATCAATCTTTTCGTCATGGGTGTCATTTTTATGGTTTTCGAGGGTGTTGAAGCCGATAGGGTTGTTAAAATGTAAATCCAAGATGGCAGCTGCAATAGGTATTGATGTTTTCATCATGGGTGTCATTTTCATGGTTTTCGAGAGTGCTGAAGCCGATAGTGCTGTCAAAATGTAAATCCAGGGTGGCGGCTGCAATAGGTATAAATTTTTTCATCATGGGTGTTATTTTCATGGTTTTCGAGGGTGTTGAAGGCGATAGTGCTGTCGTAATGTAAATCCAAGATGGCGCCTGCAATAGGTATCAATTTTTTCATCATGGGTGTCATTTTAATGGTTTTCGAGGGCGTTGAAGGCGATAGTGCTGTCGAAATGTATTTAAACTACTTTTAAAAATTCCGTATAATCATGTTATACGTAACTTTTTGAATGCGCTTAGGGCATGCCCAATTGAATTTATCTATATATATATTTACTAACCATAATATAGCTATAGCATGGCTCTACCACTTAAAACTTCTTGTATTCTCTACTACTTTTCTGTTCTTACTTCAAAGGTAGTTGAAAATTCACTCGCGTTCACTTAGACGACAATTAAGTATATTTTGAATGTGAAGGTACAGGTGTATCTATACAAATAAATAAAATTGAAGTGTCTGTTTGTAATGTCAAAATAACAGCTTTTTACTAAATGCATATGAAAGTATATACGGTACTTATAACAAAAACACAATTTTTTAATTTCTTCGTCTGTCTTCCTTTCTGTCTGTCTGTCTGTCTGTTTGTTCCGGCTAATCTCCGCAACGGCTGTACCGACTTTGACCGGACTTTCACTGACAAATAAGAAGTAACTTAGACTACTTTTATTTTAGAAAAAGAATTAGGGTACCGCGCAAAAAATTAAAACCCATGAAATCCAATCGTAATAAATTACGCGCGGGTGAAGTCGCGGGGAACAGCTAGTAATAAATATAAGTCAATGTAATAAATGTTTATGAAGAAAAAAGTTTAGGATAAAATAGATGGCGGTATACAGTCTCGTTTACGACTAACGTAAAATACCCAGACCGGTGACGATTAAAGCAAATCCTCTCCACAACGGGTGGCCCATGTCCAGTTGTGGACTTATACAAGCTAATGATCAACTTGTGCAAAATACGAACTGTTGGTTATCCGTTGCAGAAAAAAGTGACAATACTAAATCCGTCATGACACACGCGTGCACAATGTGTATACAACCTTGTTGCTTCGATTTTTATGGTCATCAAAAAAAGTGACAGACATATAAACACTGTTTAAAATGTCTGCAATAGACGCAGAGCCCAGTGATTTTGATTGGTTATCGGATACAATTGTGTATCTTTATTACTGACATTAGTCATATTACTACCCTTATCGCTTTCGTTACGTCAGGCCTGTTCAGACGAATAGGTATCTGCGTTTTTATAGAAAAGGAAACACGAGCATGCTGCTCACCTGATGGCAAGTGGGTACATCCATCCATGAACATCAACAATGCTAGAGGAATTGCAGGTGTTGCAGGTGCGGCCTTTTAAAAAGGAGTAGGCTTTTGACAATATTCGGAAGTTTCATTCATTCCGCTGTGATCGAAATTGGTCAGCACGTATTTTTATGCAGCTATACGTATTTTTGTAATATACATACATACAGTTATTTGAAAATATATCTTCTTATAAGTCTTATATATGTGTGTTTGTCCATCCTCCTAACCGGCCGGATGGATTTTTATTTTCCTTGGATTTTTTTTTACAGGATAAGGGTGTTAACCGAGCACACAGTTCACCTGATGGTAAGTGGTTGCTGTGGCCCATAGACATCTAAATTTATCCTTGATCACGAATCAAAATGCAAATGGATGATTTAGATTCACAATTGGATCCGGTAAGCGCTGTTGGCGAGATCCACAATTCACCCGTGCGAAACCGAGGCGGATCGCTTCTCATATAAAATCTAAATGATATTTAAATAAAACTAGTGTTATGGATTTTGTCGCGTATATTAACATATTTTTATATTCGCGACGTTTCGGGTGCTTTACAGCACCCATGGTCAGTTAGTAAAAGAACACATAACTGACGTGAAACACCAATGTTCCGGGAAGTCTGCAGTTTGTGATTATATCCTAGACGGCCCCCGTCATTACATTATATTTGATAAACCACAAATCTTCGCGAAAGAAAATCCATTCCTGCCAAGGATGATACGCGAGGCTCTTGAATTAAAAAAAACATCCTAATTGCAATAGAAAGGAAGGCTGGGTACTACCACCTGCTTGGGATCCTGTAATTAGTAAAATTAAAACTAAACCCAAGCATACCATTGCAATACTTCAAGACACAGTAAGTTCATTCTGCGTAGATCGGACCAAGACTAATAATTAAAAAAGCTGAGGTACTCCGGGTTAACTCTGACATCGGGACGTCAACAACCTCAGTCCCCCGTGCCGGGAATATAAAAATAAGTTAGATAATATACGTGATAAAATCCGTAAAACCAGTTTTATTTAAATGTGTAATGTTCCCGTAAATATAAGAAATCATCACATAAAATCGTTAAATTGTACATTAAGAAAGCGAATAAACTGGAACTTAAAACTGAAACATTGGAAGGATCTGAATCCGGGTCTCATGTTATATATGCTAATACTCGTTAAAGTTAATAAATTCAATTTAACACTAGTTAACTGGCTGAATACTATGCCGGGAGACTGTAAAGTACTAACATTTAATTAATTCATAACTTTATTCGAAACATTTCCATAGTATATATTACATTACATACAGTAGTCATTATACAGACTTCAATTTTATCATCGTAAGTACTTAAATATTTTTTAATCAACAAATTTCATCCTTAATCCTCACTGCTCATAGGTCACAGGCATAATCTCCATATATAATACGGAACACAGAGCTTTCACTTCAGGTAAAACTACAAAACTTAATTATAAAAAAAAAATCTATATGGCCGCTCATGCAGTCATGAGAGCCGAAGAGTATTGTCGCTTAGAAACTAGATGGGCGGGAATCACGGTGCCGTAGATACTGCATTCAATATGTTAACAAGACTAGTTGCACTATAATATTTTCTGTGCCTTACGTAGCCAACAAGACTTAAATTATTATTTTTAATTCATCTCTGAAGTGCATGTCTAAATATCGAGTTCAGTTTCGGTAGGGGGAAAAGGAATCAAAATTCTCCAATTGTTAACTGCCAATCTTCGTTGCACTCGGCAGGCAGTTAAATGGCATGTACGATAGTCCATCTTACAAGGAGGAACCTTTTTACCGTTACCTGGGTTCGAATCCCGGGTCGAAGAAAAATCAGTTCAGATTTTTTTGTCAATCTTAGTTACAGCCTGGATTGAGGATGGGTGGTGTTTCATCCCCGTACGTCGGAAAACAGGTAAAGCCGTCTTGCGCCTAATAAATCTTCGGACGTGTCAGGTTACAGTCCCTTCTGATTATGAGAGGAGATTGGTGCTAGGGAATGGTGAGTGTACCTGTGCTTTTTTTATAGGATATGGGTGACAAACGAGCACACAGTCCACCTGATGGTAAGTGGTTGCTGCGGCCTATAGACATCTACATTTATCCTCTATTCCAAATCAAAATGTAGATGCGTTGTCACCCGTGAGGACTAAGATGGAATGCCTCATTTCCAGTAAAAAGGGCCTCCGGCCACCTGCACTCACCAAGCGAAACGCAGAGGTAAACCTCTACTTCACGCTGGTATTCTGTGAGCTCGTAGTACCTCCCCGGTTCGAGCCGGCCCATCCGTGCGACAGCAAAAGCTGCCGCGTGGCTCTACCACTGTTTAAAATACTTAAATATTTGCTTGTACACACTTGTGCACTATTACCCTGATGTACGTATGCAGTTGGCTAGTTTCCGTTGTGACTAGCCGCCCTGTCCGAAATCGATCGGAAAACATTATAAACAAGCGTTAATGTATCAGTTTCATATTAATAAATTTAGCATTTTGCATGTTTAATTACTATTTCGAAATAGTTGTGCAGTACTAAATCTGCAATTACATATTTGAGGTTTCAAACTCGTCTCATAAACGGAACGATTGCACCTAACAATTAAAACCGCATGCAAAATTTGTAACAGCTGAATTATAATGAAATATCGATATGCAATAATGCTACTCTATGCAAAATGATTAATTATATCCCATTTTGTACGTAGGTGAAAACCATATGCATGTTTGATTGTTAATAGGAAATAGATACTGTTATTTATGGACTACAACATTCACTTACCGTCAGGTGGACTATGTACTTATTTGTCACTATTACTCATACTATTACTGTGCAATGAGAAAGTATTCTTAAAAAGTGGTTTTTAGTAAAACCGTAATACTATAATAATTCCATAGGTAAAACCTTCAGCAGTTAATCATTATTATCTTTATCGTTACAGTCCGTCACAAGTGTTTCTACAATTGAATCTACTGTACACCGTGCTTACTGCAGTCCAGGGAAACTTACAACAAACTTTAAATAAAGATGGGTACACATGAACTGTTACATACGTGTGTTACATACGAGGACTCAGATGGAATGTCTCACAGCTTATTATTTATACTAGTTCTCTTAACCCTTCACACCGGAACACAAAAATACATTTTTTTTATCTCATTTTAAAAGTAGAAAAACGAATTCGAATCGAGAAACATGATCGAGCTACGATAAGCGTTATCAGCGCCGTTAGGCATAATCGGATTTTTCTGCCGACTTCCAAAAAGGAGACGGTACTCAATTCGAGTGTATGTTTTTTTTTGTGTGTTACTTCATAACTTTGTACTGGGCGAACCGATTTCGATGATTCTTTTTTTATATGAAAGCTGATAGTTCTCGTGTGGTCCCATATGAATTTGATCAAGGTCAGACCAATGGTTATTGAGTTATTCTTAAATAACCTATATTGAAGTCGGCTGTACAAAATTTTTAATTTTAAATTATCATTATATAGAAATCATTTTTAGTAAAATAAAACTTACTTCTTAAATATTTTATTACTTAATTGGGACAAACTAATCAAGAAATAGCGTTCTCGTCGCGTGCGATTACGAGCGCCATCTGGCAGCAGACAGCTGAAGACTTTTGTTTTGATAATTCCAATTTGAACCACCATTAACTGTGCGCCAGCTATGGTTTCAGAGTTAGAAATTTAAATGATTTCAAATAAAATTCGATTGAATCAGAATTCGCTTGCGATACAAGGTAACCGCGACAAAGTCTCCGAATATCAAAAGTACATAAAGGTCAGTGTCCATTGTTGCGTGCTTAATGCATGTTCAAAATGACCGCGCCACTAACTGAGCTTAACTTAACACACGGGTAACATTCATTAAAAAGCTTTATGATGTGAAACTGTTTTTCTATCGGTGAAAGCGTTTATATAAAGGAACTGGCACCGTTAAGAACTTTAAAGTTATTATTAATAGTCACGTTTACATAAAAAAGTGATATCTAAATTTAAAATAACTGATGTAATTAAAAATAATTAAATCTGAGAGCTGTCCAGAATTTGCCACGCTGTCGTCGTGCGGTGTTATAAAGAACACATACATGGGCAAAATGTATTTATCGATTAACTTAGTTACTTAACTTAACGAAAAAAAATAGTAAATAGGATAACTATCAGAGAGTATTGCTAGTGTTGATATTATGGATCTAAGACAGACTGATGCTCGGTACTTTCATCGGCGGTTTATCTAAAATTAGAAGAAATTCCAGAGACTGACAATATTTTTAAGTCTATGGAATTATCATAATTTATTACAAAAACAGAAACCAATAAAATTATTATTAATAAAACTATTGAGATATTATGTACTACGTACTAGAGGCGACACTGCACTGTGTTACACTGTTCCATTCAACTGCGGCAATGTCACCGCACTTTAATCAGTCGCTCGCTAGGCGCTTGTAGAGATGTCACGTGTTGTGTTGATTTAAAAAAAAATCTCTTGATAAAATATGCCGCGGTGTGTTCTTAGATATTGCACAAAAAATTCACGAAATGTTAGTAAAAACCAAGGAATCACTTTTCATCGGTAAGTAAGATACTTAAATAATAAAAAAAACATTATAGATTAATAATTAAAAAGTTATTTCTTTGGCGCCAACTTGTGTCATGGAATATAGATTATGAAATTAATTTGTTCAGATACGACATTTCTGTGAGCAAGTGTAGCACGATCATATTATGCACAATTTTTTTTTTGTAGAAATAAATATACCTAAGTATTTATAATTAGGTTAAATTTCTTACGTTTATATTTGCTGATTATTCTTTTATTTTATTTTTAGGTTTCCACGTCCAAACCACGAAAACCGAGAAAAGTGGATTAAATTCGTCCAAAATAATCGTAGAGATGTGGTTACCAACAAATCATACATACATTTGTTCCTTGCATTTTAAAGAAGAGGATAAATATAGTACGAAGAATTCAAAGATTAACAAAACTTGTATTGTTTAAAGGCACTTAATTAAATACCTAATATATATTTTTACAATAACATTTATACATCTTATTAATTGAAATTAGTTTTCAGCAAAAAACAACAAATAAGTGTATATACATATAATTCATGTGTAAATGTGTAAGTTTTTAAAGTTTTACTATGTTTTCTCACAGTAATTCATAAGGCATAATATAACTAGTATCAGCTCTGTGTCCATGCCTCACGCAAACTTAGGTTAAACTTAGGTTAGGGCTTTTGTTCTAAATTTAAATAAATATATTTCATTAGCTTCGATTCCTTCCAATTTATATAGTTACCTTATAAAATATTTATATAAAATTGTAATTAAAATGCTATTGTGATAATAATATATATTATCATATTAATTTACTTCATATCATGCAAAATAATTGACAAATTATTAAAAATTGAAATCGTTTTAATAAATTAATTAACAATATATGTACTCTAAATAAACAATAATTAAATACCTACTTATCATTCTACCTACGCATAATCTATTATGATAAAAAATCGCGCATGCGCGGTAAGACTGATGCGCAACGACATAGAGTAGCGCACATGTTTTGTTTGAAATAGCTGTTCTTGTACGTAAGTACATATTACTTCAATGAATAAAACTAGATTAATGAAGAATTTAAACAATAAAATCAATTTTGAACTCGATCTCTAGAACTTGTTATCGATTTCATAGTGGTTGAACGATTCGTAGCGTATCAGAAACGCAGTGACAGATAACCGACATTTATCCTAAAGATAACTTTCATGAATCAATAGCTAATGGGAATATATATATATATATATATATATATATATATATATATATATATATATATATATATATATTGTAGTGTTATACTACTTACATTTCATTGTACACCAATTCTTCATTCTGTTTTGATATTCTGCATTCATGTTTTGCATCACTTTAATACTATTTTTTTCATTCTGTTTTTGATTTTCTGCATTTATATTTTGCATCACCTTTATTTCTATAGGATCCTGTAACGTTTTTACACAATAACATATCATTTTACTTCGTATTTTCACACTATTTATCACTTTTAAAATAGCTGTCAATGAAGTCTTACCTTTTATGGTATTTTATTGAATTCTCTGTAACTCTACAATTTCAGGCTTCATGCACGCAGCCGTGCATAAGTTTTTCCTATGTGAATCATATCTCAATTCATACTTAAATGTAATAATTTCTTAATAAAAGTCCAAAAACCAAAAATTGGTTTTTATGACAACTACTATTTATACCGTTGTCATGGCAATTTTTATTCAAATTCGTTACCGATATGATATTTTATCTCGATATTTTCACATAAATACTCTTTTGCTCTAGGTCATTTACAATAAATTTCCTTTTAATTTAAATAATTTTTCCGTTCTCTCTAGAAAGATATAAAAGCCGAACAATCGGTGAAGAAATTCAGTCTTGCTTCAGTTCTCGTATCGGAAGCATCTTCTAAAGGCCTTATCCCGGGGCCGCTCAGCCCCGGGATCCTGCAAGCCTCTATCCTGCCTGAAGCCACTGGACTCTACGATCCGTTGCTCTGCCTGAAGTCGCCGGATCCTACAAAACGTTGCTCTGCCTGAAGTCGCCGAGATCCCACAAGTCTCTACTCTACCTGGAGTCGCCGGAACCTACAAACCTCTGTTCCGCCCGAAATCACCGGAACCTACAAACCTCTGTCCCGCCTGCAGTCACCGGATCCTGCAGGCCACTGCGCTGTCTGAAGTCGCTGAGGATCCTGCAAGCTCCTGTCTGGGCTGAAGTCGCCGATCCTGCAATCGCCGCATTCACCTGAGGTCGTCGCCTAGAGACGCCCACGCCTACCCACCTATGCCGTGCGTGCTCGTTCCAGGCGCTGAGAGCACGCTTGGGATCTTCGGACTCAGCTACGACATAAATCTTTTTTTTATTACCTTTTTTTTTTTAAATAATTTGTAAATCACATCATACATCCTCACATTCATACTCCATTTTTGATATATAAAACTGTAAATACTCTTTTAAAAACTTAAATATATTATTGTCTTGGTCTATTTGGTTGTTTTGCTGATCGTAGGTTAGGTTTTCCTTCTCTTTTAATTGTCGCTTCACGACAATATATATATATATATATATATATATATATATATATAAATATATAATATGTTATATATATGATATGTTCGAAAATTCTCTGCGTGATTGAATTCGTAATAATGTCCGCAAATTCGTAATGGGGGTTCTAACCAGTGTAACAAACATACAAATATTGTAGTCGAAATGTTAGGAAAGATCGACTTTTAAAACTTGCGTTTTATTTGGTCGCAAAATCACATAGGTAAATTCTCATTGGTAAGTCTCTATAATGATTCGTCAAAATTAAAACATTTTCCATTTCTGAACTTCCGATTTTATTGTTTTAGAAAACTTTTGATGTTTGAGATATAACATCAAAAACTAAAAAAAAATACAGTATGTACTCTTTTCATCTCCTGTCTACTTCATTATGTTTATATTTATCTGTAATAAGCCTTAAATTCAAATTCCTTGCAATTTACCAGTATTTTATAAATAGGATTTCTTAGAACGACTGAGAAAAAAGAACTTAACGAAAGACACCAAAAGGAAAACATAAGGTGTACGCAAACTGACACATTAAATTGATGCGTACAACAATCCAACATTATATAACAAAAAAAATCCCAACAATAATACATTATTCTACGAAGTATAACTAGTAATATTTTACGAAGTAGTAACTATCTGGCAGGGAAATGACACTAGTCTCGGGTTTCCGTGACTCGCTGCCATCAAGCGCTGTGCTGGAAAATAACAAATCAAGGCGCACAAAATATATAATATGTACATGTATATATATTTAAATGCAATTTGGAAACATTAACATTAACGGTGTTATTACAAAACGTAGTTTATTGATAGTCTCGGGCGTAGAGATGAGTCTTTGTCACGAAAGAAGTCCCTCAGCCGCGATGCCAGTTTTCGCGAAATTTGCCATTTGCTCGAATTGCAGAATAATATTTAAGTTTACTTTTATTTCCACGGGACTTTATTTCTGAAATAAACTGTAGCTTCAGATATTTCAAAAATAAAGTCAGCAGATTAATAATTATGAACTATTTTTGTAAATAGACGAAATAAAATAAAAACATTTGTTATAGAATAAGGGTGACAAACGAGCACACAAACCATGTGACGATAATTTGATATGCTGCAGCCTATAGACATCTAAATCTATTCTCGATTAATAATAATACATCTGCAGCGTGTAAATTGGAGATCGTCTTACTTAAAACTGCACACGCATCTCTTGTACTTTGATAGATTTTGTTACATTGACCATATTAACTATGACAAGATCTAAATCTACGTGCCCTTTCTATCATGTTTTATTGGTTAAAAGCATTTTTACTATATTTGCCATGCCAAAAGTGATAAAATCTAGCAAAAAATACAAGAAAAAATGAGGACGACAACTTTCAGTATTTTTTATGTTAGACATAATGCGAATTAGCTTTTTCTGTATGATGAAATGGGTGCATCTGTACTGTTGTCCCACAGGATAATACCATACCTTAGCCACGCCTGTGCATAGGCATTATAAGTAATTAACGCAGTCTGGAGGTCAGTTGTCTTTTTTATTTCACTTAGTGCATATGCAAAGCTAGACAATTTGTGACGAATTATCTGAATTTGAGATTTCCAGTTAATGTGGCTATCTAGAATTAAACCGAGTAGAGAGTGTTCATTTACTGACTCGATTTTTGTGTTTTTGTAAGAAAAATTAATTTTAATCGGTGGTTTTTGATAAGGGTAAAAAGGTAAAATTTTTGTTTTTTTGTAGTTAATTTCTAGGTTATGCTCTTTCATCCATTGATCAGTATTTTTAAATATTTTATATAGTATATCATTTATATTATTTACATTACGACAAGGTGCTAAGATAGAGATATCATCCGCAAACGTAAACACATGGGTTAACCATAGTTTCACTGAGATTGTTGATATATATTAAAAATAATAAACATCCCAATACACTACCTTGGGGTATTGAAGCATTTATAATTATTTTATTTGACCTGACTTTTACTATTTTATTATTATCAAAGTATTCTATTTCTACATATTGTTCTCTATCTTGCAAGTATGATTTGAACCATTCCAAAGTAATCCCACGAATACCTATTCTATTTAATTTATTAATCAATATGTTATATTGTACCTTATCGTATGCTTTGGTCATATCTAATAGTATTCCTATTGCATATTCTTTATTGTTTAATATCTTTAAAATATCTTGAATATATTTAAATACTGCTAGTATGGTGGAACGATTTTTACGAAAACTGTTCTGACATTCACTAAAAATTTTATATTTCTCGCAGAAATTATACACACGTTCGAACATTGCTTTTTCGAAAACTTTTGAGATTGTGGGGAGTAATACTATGGGGTGATAATTATCGATATTGGTTTTTGAATTTTTTTTTATGGATGGGTGTTATTAATGCCTTTTTTAACATGTCTGGGAAGATGCCCTCTGTGAGAGATTGGTTGATTAGTTTAGAGAGTGGTAGAGTTAACTCATCTGCGCAATGTTTGATTAAGGTTGGTGGTAATTCGTCTATCCCGAAACTCATTTTATTTTTTAAAATTTGTATTATTTTATATACTTCCCTTGGGGTCACTGGGCTGAGATACATAGAATTATTCGACACATTCTGTTCATTTGTTTGTTAGGAGAAAGAGAACAAAACATATATTGAAAACAATATAATGCCAGCAAAATCTCCAAGTCTATTGTGCAGCTACTATAATGTTATTATTAATATTTCTGATGTAACTTAATATAAAACATCCTCTACAAACAAAATCTAGGAAAATCAATACTAGCATAATGGTCCACGAGAGACGACAAAATATATCGAAAGCCATTTTATCAAGGCAATCGCAGAAAACATACAAAAAAGAAACTTGTTAGAGTTCTGTTTCCGAGCTAAATTTATTTAACACAATCCTAAAAAGAATCGTGCTTTAACCGAACAATGGAAATATTTATAAATATATAAAATACTTTTTAAAACAAGTTTTGCCTCGGAGAGCAATCATAGAGTCAAGTTCTGATGTAAGAAATGTTTTTTTGAACGTAGCGCACATTTCCAAGGATTGTAATTATCATCATTAAAAATTGCCTATGAAATGCTATATATCGCAGTAGGTAACTTTTTAATACAAAAAATCTAATAATAAATATATAAATAACCTTGTGATACAATAGTTAGATTTTAACATGAGTCTTTGTCATCATCATCACAGCCCATAAATTCCAGTGCTTAACAGACATCCTCCATAGATTTCCTAATGAGATTTTTACCTTATAATATATTATTTTGAGTTATTATTGGGAAAATGCTGCTCCCCATCTCCTATTGAATTCCCTCAGCCGCCTTTCACGATACCCGTGGGATATTAGCTGGTGGATATTTTTAAATCGCCATTGCACGCTTAATATGTATAAGTTTCATATAATTTAAATCTAAATCTTAACTAATTGTATTATGATACATAACTTAATTGTTAAGGATCATTCTTCACGCACGTTCCCTGACGGGGTAGCCATAGAGAACAGATCGCCAAGTGTCACGATCCTTACATACCTCTTTCGCTTCTTTCAGATTCCTTATCTTCTTCATACATGCACGTCTAGGTATCCGAGTACTCTTGACCCTCCCCTCTTCGAGCAATTTGCTCACATGGTCTTCGAAAGTTAGTCTCGGTCTACCTCGACACCTTTTAATATTAACTTTCGCGCTATATATTTTCTTCACCATTCGGTCTTCACTCATTCGCTTAACGTGCCCAAACCATCGAAGCACGCCCTTATCAATTTTTGTGATAAGGTCATCTTTCAAACCTGCCATATTGCGAATCTTTTCGTTTCGCTTTCGGTCGGCCATGGTAACGCCGCACATTTTACGAAGAGATCGCATCTCCACTGCATTCAACTTGCTTTTATGCTTCTTCTGGCATACCCAGGTTTCGCCGCCATATCACAAAGTCGGTACCAACACTGCGTTATGTATTGCAAGGCGTGCACTCTTCACTACGCCTTGCCTTTTGACTAACGCAGTTAGGGCATCATTGACTTTGTTCCCGGCAGCGACACGCCTGTCCACATCTAAATCACATCTTCCATCCCGGCTAAAAGCACTTCACTAGTATACAATTTAATTTACCTGTTCTAGACATTCCTGATTTACCCATATTTCACACTTCGTTCTCTCTTCGTCCCTTTCAAATACCATTACCATAAGGATCATTGCCGTACCAAATTCAGAATATGAAATAACACATCCGTTCTGCTGGTGTAAATGTGCAGATGAATGCAGTTTTTATCGTAATATCTAATTTTATTTCATTCTTACATTCTATCACGAACAATTATTTACGTAACATATGTCAATAATACTTAAATACCAAGCAATAATTTTAACACAAATCGTTTCGTTTAGTACAGAACAACTTAATGTAATAGAAATACACTGAAGTTATTAACACTTCCGAGAGTAACAAATACTAATGTTGTAACATATTAACAACAAAAATTTACTTACTACCTCGTATACATTGAAGTCAAATTCAGTCAATCCAACATAATCTTGTTAAACATCCTATGAAAGGTTTTCAGCTGCACGTGGGCGTGAGCGTTAGTTTAAATACCGATAAAATACAAACTTTATAATTTGTAATAGATCTTTGAATATATTTCAAAGTTCACGGTCTAACTGATAGTAAGTGGTTGTATGAACACCTTTAAACAACTTGATACCTTTTATAACCGTGATACAACTTTAAACAAACTTGGCCAATGATGCGTTATATTTCGTTTAATTATGTTATATATAATAAATTTTAATGATTCAATCAAAAATTAAAATATTATTTTAGCTAAATTTTTATTTCCTTAATTAATTAGCCGATGAGACGCATTACAATTTAACGCATGAATCTGTTGCGATAAGTCCTAGTATAACTTTATATTTTATGCTGGGCAAAGAGCCTTTCGGTTTCTTCATGCCTCTCCTCTCTCCTAAGCAAATTCAACGATTGCGAAAAATTTGCTTAAAAGGTAATTTGGGTTGTCGATTGATAAAAAATATTTAACGATGAAAGTATATTTCACCATATTATGTTACCACTTATTCTGTATTAAGTTTACAGTTGTAAAATTTAAACACTTATATTAATATAGGTAATTTTGTCGATCATCCGATTGTAATTATCCACTGAATAAATTATAACCTGACTGATTCATAAAACTGTAATTTTGTATCCTATGAATAAATTTTATTTGAGGTGTCTGAGGCTTGAAAAATCGGCCCTAAATATAATTATGTCCTCCAGACCGATGTCAACACAAATGTTCATAACTATCTGTAGATAACCATTCTGTTGAATATTTAACCCAACGGTTTCTTGTACTTACCGTTTGCCTAATGGACCCTGAGGCTATTCGGTAAATTTAATCATTTAAATAGTTAAAATGTACGTATGTTGTTCCGATATACCATGTTTATTAGAATATAGAAATATATCAGAACATCAACATGCAATTGGTTGCACCAATTTGTATATACCCTATTATGTTAGTGATCAAATTAAATTAAATGAAGTGAAATGAAATTCTTCGACGGAACTAACTAAAATTGCTTTTGTCACTTTTTTAGTTTACTACCAAATTTCGAAATGTTACGAATACTAAATACAATGATAGATGTTTTATAAAAAATATTTAATGGAAAGGTATCCTTTGGTAACTAGGCCATGCTAGCTGTTCTGTGATAAAAACTAGACGTAAATATTTTGGAGATCATCAGTGAACAGCAAATCTAAGCAGTTGCGCCCAAAAGCATCACCTGTCCACGAGTATATCATTGTGATTGTAAATATGTGTAATTTTGATCAAAAATATAGAATTCATAAATAGCTTGACTACAGCGTCACCTTTCAGATTCTAGATTACCTATCGACCATCTTCTCAACAAAAAGAATATATTGTGTGAATATAACCTAAAAGGATATGAGTATGAATAAGAAGTTACGCGATCACTAACAGACGCAATAGCAATTCACATATAGATCAAATAGCTCAAAGAACCGACAACCGATGCGGAAGCATGGTTCTCGAGAGGCAGTTCATACCAGTAAGAGAAGTGTGGGGCGGCCCCTATTAAATGGAGTGACGACCTGGTAACACATGCAAGAAGTCGATGGGTGCAGATGGCTCAGGACCGTGCTTTATGGCATTCCTTGGGGGAGGCCTATGTTCAGCAGTGGACTTGTGAAGGGCTGTAATGATGATGATAATGATGATACATAGATAATAACGATATACATATTAAACCAAATAATACAACTGATAGAAAAACAAATAATTTTCTCAGGGATGACACATATCTAAGTAAATAAGGAAAATAAAAAAATATCTAATTACAAAATTTTATTTAAATCGTTTATTTTGAGAAACCAGTTTCATATATTTATAATATTATACAAGAATTGCTCACTTAAATTATTGAATAAAGAAGAGAAGACCTGCATTCAATTTCCGTAAATCGTATCACTGATATATTAAGTATATAAAAAGCTGCATACCTGGTTTAAACAATACAATGAGAAACAACAAGAAAATTACACAACGAACTATTTTATAGTTCACAGGCTCAATGCAGAGTTGTTAAGGATAAATGTCGAACCACTTAGCGAAATAGCTCCATTTGGTCGACTATTAACCTTTCTGCCTATTATCGACTAACATGTTCTCATAGAATTTTCGATTTCGTTCACTTATTAAAACGTGGAACAGAATGCTAACTATATTAGCATTCGTATACTGCTAAAACCCAAAGTATGAGAAATTGTCGTATTCATAAAAATGCTTCGTATGTGGAAAGAGCGCTTAAATTATGAGCCCCGTATGGTTTAGGCCCCACGGCCTTTGGAAAAAGAGTAGGGCACCGAAATATGAATTGCCTGGGACCTACTTATACCGACACGGTATGATGTTCATTAGTGACGGTGATCACTTACCATCAGGTTAGCCGTATACTCGTTTGCCTCTTCCTTCATAAAAATATTGATTGACTTTCGAAGCACCACACGCGAAATTATTAATCTACTATATCACAGATGCCACAAGATTGTTTTGATAATTGGATAAATAATACATCACTTTCGATATTAAATGGTACTTATCCGTTTCCACTTTTTCTTTATTAGTCCGTAATAGGTCACTGCTTGACCAGGGTCTCTCACATTATATTGCCACGCGTGAGAGGGAATTGGCGATGGGCTAAACTACTTATGGTGAATGTGAGTCATTGGCATTATACGCGAAAAAATCGAAAAATCAAATAATAAATCTGTAACTATGGCGTCAGTAACTAAGTACCTAATTATCTAGATCTACCTATAATTAATACTTATATTACCTTTAAAAACATAAATTTACAAACACGACAAAATTACCTATATTACCTTTAGTAAACCCGTAAAGAATGAAAAGTCGACATCCCTGTTGTTATTTAAGCACCAGTATGCTATGCAGTACCTTTTTGCTTTTTGAGAACCCTACTTTAATAAAAACTGAAAAATAAATATCAAAAGTGCCCTAAATACTTATAAGAGAAAAATAATTTTTATGTTAACGTAAGGCGCGCGTCACTTCAACCGCGCGAGTGACAACCTCACGGAATTAGTTCATGTAGAAAGCCGCGCAGCGTAAGTATATTTTCGTGCCTAAAGCGCGCAGTGAGACAGGCCTGGTTGTGACAGGAATGGGTCGGCTCGAGTGGGGAACACAAAATACCAGCATAAAATAGCAGCTCAATGCTGCTGTTTTATGAATGGTGAGTGTAGACAACCGGATTCCCTTTTTACTGGAAACGAGACATTCCATGGGGTTGTTATAAACTAATTTGCTTAATTCCGCGTAAAAAAAGAAAATGATGTGTCCTGCCCAGTTTTAAAGGGACCTTCCACCCTCCCTCAATCGCGCGCACTATATCCGTCACCGTCAATCCCAGCACTACCACACTAGGCACGACACACCACTCTCGAAAATACGTCACGTGTTTCGCCTCTACACGAGGCATCCTCAGGTAGACTCCGCGGAGGCTGGCCTCTAAGCTGTCTTAATTATCCGCCGCTTAATTATCTTAGAGACATTTCATGTTAGTCCTCAGGGATAACATCGCATCTACGTTTTAATTCTTAATAGAGGATAGATGTGGATGTCTATTGACCATTACCACTTACCATCAGGTGACTTGTGCTCTCCTTTGACACCCTTATTCTTTAGCTCAACTGCAGTCCATAGTAACCTGCATCGATTAAGAGCCAAATGCAGATGCGATATAATGCATCGTTACCAATAACTTTGGACTCAAGATCTCGTCACTCGCCATACAAAACGCAGCAGCATTATGCTGCTATTTTACAACGGTATTCTGGTGGTCCTTCTTCGTTTGAGCCCATCCATGCGTACTTCAGCCAAATAGGTTGCAGCGTTGCTCTATTACTTTGAAAGCACAAACTACAGTTATAATTAAATTAAGTGCGCTTTAACAACAGAAAGCATGAATTCCGTTCTTAGAACAGGAATAAAAATAATGTTCTTCAGTTTACAGAGCAGTTTAAACTAAGCAAATCTCGATAGAGCCATTTTGCATACGAACGACCGATTACCTTTAATATAGACCGATAAAACGATGTTCCAGTACGAAATACGAATACCATATAAAGGCCGAACCACTGAACCGATATGTGTTAAAGTACTTATTCTTGAAACCTTATTATGCTAGCAAAAAAACTATCAGGCATACTTATTGTTTCAATAAAAGAAACGAGAATTACATAGTCAAACTCTAGTTTAATAATTAATTGTTAGTTTTAAAAAAAAGTGCCGTTGGGTTTCTGGATGGTTCTTCCCAAAACAGAGGTTTTTTTTCCGAACTAGAGATAAATTAAGGGAAAGAGTAACATTCCATAAGTATTATTTACAATCTATATTGAATAAAAAAGTTTCTGTTACTGTACTTATACGACATCTCCACCCCGTACCGTGGGTTTAGTTACAGACAACACAGGGAAAAGCCAGTAAAATCTAATGGCTTTTGGAAGTCAGCAACCTTTTCTTATTAACAATAAGAAAATTATATAATGCGCTTGTATAACGTCCCACCCAGCGTGATAACTATAGCAGATACCCTCCATATGAAGCATTCTATGAAGAGACCTATGTTCAGCAATGGACTTTGATAGTGTGTGATGAATGGATCAGTCAATGAATATTATATTATTCACTTCCAGAAATAACCTTATAAACAAAAGCTGAACAAACAAAAGTAAAACTCTATTAAAACACCCCGGCGTGTCATATCCAGTTACGTATACATGACAAGACTTCTACTTGGATTAAGCGCTGTTGCAAAATGAAATCCATTGAAATCAGGATTATGTCTAAGACTCGACAGATTTTCTCGTTTACGTTGTATTCTATTCAACAACGCCCTTAATAGAAGGAGATTAGCGACTTAAAAACAAGACATCTCTATCCGTAAAGACGTTATTTCTTTATACTTTAATTGCTAAGGCAGTTGACGAATTGGATTATGAAGTAGTTACATAACTTGGTACTTTGATTAATTCCATCCTCGCCCGGGGCCCTGCTGTTTTTAAGGTGCTGTAGAGCCATTCTAATCTCGCTCACACTGACGTCCGGGATATCATCGGAATAGTGTCGGATAAAATTTGCTCTTGGATCGTTATTCACACTTGCGTGTGGCTCCAACGATCGATCGCATGAAGAGTTTCCACTTTCCACGAGCATGTCATTCATGTCGTCCACTGTATTGAAGTCTAGCCACTGAAAACGATTTTGTAACTCAAGCTAAACGTTTTCGGGGCTTTAGATTAGAGCACGACGGGGACGGTGCGTTGACGTGATGAGACGTAACCTCTCCAACTTAACGTTTAGTTCAGTGTTACTTGTATAAAGACAACTAAAATGAAGAATCATGCACTCACAAATAGGCACACATCAATTTAGAATATTGTAATACGCATATATGATTGCGGCGAATACAAAAAAAATAAAAAATAAACCCACACTAGGATTTTTTCCTGCGACGCCAACTTAAGCCTTTATGTTAATTATGAATGATGATGGTTTTATTTTATAGAAATAATGATGGCAAACAAACATACAAACCTGTTTACCTGTAAGTGAAAGCTTTGGCCTAAAGACGGACACGCAAACACAAAACACACAGCAAAATACAATTCTTTTTTTAAATACACAAAGAAATACTGTAATGTATACCACATTTGGCGCACACCAAAGCGCTATGGTTTAATTAAATTAATGAATCGATTTAATATTAGGACTTAAGGTTTTTTACCTGAGTCCTGCAGAAATCTAAATAAGAAAGATAACTGAGTCAAAAAACATTAAATGGATGTTTGTTCGCCAGCACTTTCATACAAATTGAAACATCCATTTCAATTAGAGGCCCACTTCATGCATCACGTAATTTTAATTTATGACTCGGCAATAACTCGAAGGTAACGAGGTGTCGCTGTTTCAATATTAATGATTATATTTCTGAAAATTTTAACTATTTCATTCGGAAAATTATAACTATTTTCTGTTCGCTTTACAAAATCAAATTTTCATAATAATTGAATTTCAAATAAATATTTAAGGAAACTCTTTACACAAAATATTTTCCCTATCTATTCTATATCCATAGAATGTCTCAAAGCACAATACAGAGCCACCTGCATAAAACTCTAAGAATATTTCATTAGCTCGTCCTTCCTCTAACAGGGGCTCTACCAGTTTCAGCTGTATGGCTGGCCCATGGCCATTTCAGTCTAATTCTTTTGCGAATGTTGTAGAATCTCGAAGCGCTCTCCATAGCTCAGTGAGTGATTTTTAACTTTCTCAAGCGGCCAGCAGTGAAAGACTACGTCTCGGTTCTGTAAGTCACCACGCAATGGTTGTCACCAACGCACCTCATCCAGTCCATCGATGTAGAGGACGATATTATATTTCATTATTGCAGTGTTTAAGTATCACTTAGTGAGTTTAACGGCGCATTAATTTATGTTGTCGCGGGAATGATAATTTATCGCGCGTGAAACGCACAGTAAGCGTTTTATGAGGCGTTACGAAAGTCTGTCTGAACGCTTGTGATGTTTTTGTCTTTGTGATCACTCTGTGTAGTAGTTTGTAATATTAATGGTTGTTGTTGTATGTCGTGTTCGAAGGAAAATATGCGAATCATAGACTACTTAGATAGATAGAAGTTATAACTTTATTAATGGGTTATTATGTTTTAACTATTCACAGAATATTTGGCATTTGGCATAGCCAGTCCTTGACTACTATCTCATCAGTGGCAATGCAGTTGTAGAAAGTAAGCCGACTTAGCTTAAAAAAGCCTTCATCTTCACGTGGTCAAGTCATGCTTTAGCTGTAGCTACATAGGCTGCACTAAAAGTATCGGGAATGAAATATTTCCACTGTTCCTGTCGTATTAAAATCTTTTTAATTGAAAACTCCTTGGTTTTAAAAATCGAATACCATTTATTTATTTAAAAAAAGATTCTCGGTCTTGTCACAAGGTTTTGTCAAACTTGTTTAGTCGTTGAGAAAATGGAATTGACTCGAGAAAATTCAAGAGCGATGATTTATTATGACTTTCGAAGTGGTTTAACACAAAAACAGTGTGTTGACCGGATGATTTCTGCATTTGGTGAAGAAGCCCCATCCAAAACCACAATTTATCGCTGGTTTGCTGAATTTCAACGTGGACGTGTCAAGCTCAGTGATGATCCCCATCAAGGTCGTCTAAAAACTGCAGTCACCCAAGAAAACGTTGATGCTGTGCGTAAGCTGATTGAGGAAGATCGACATGTGACATGCTGCGAAATTCAGGCAACTTTAGACATTGGCATGAGTCAAATACAAATAATCTTGCATGAACAATTAGGTGTAAAAAAGTTGTTTTCCCGATAGATACCGCATTCGCTCTGTGAAGAGCAAAAAGCGGCTCGCGTTACTTGTTGCGTCAGGACTCTCGAAAGATTCCACGCAGGATCCTCAAATGCTGTATACAACATCGTATCAGGTGACGAATCCTAGATATACGCGTACGAACCCGAAACAAAAAACCAGAAAATGAGTTAAAGCCAACAAAAAATGATCGTTCACGGAGTGTTGCAAAAAAAATGGTGGCCACGTTTGTCTCCAAAACCGGCCATGTTACGACTATTCCTCTTGAGGGATAAAGAACGGTTAATTCAGAATGGTATGCTAGCATTTGTTTGCCACAGGTCGTTTCTGAACTCCGTACAGAGAACTGCAACCGCCGCATCATCCTCCATCACGACAATGCGAGTTCTCACACCGCACACAGAACAAAAGAGTTTTTAGACCAAGAAAACATAGAATTATTAGACCATCCGCCGTACAGCCCCGACCTATGCCCAAATGATTTGATTTCTATACTTTCCCTTAAATAAAGAATAAATTGCGTGGACAGAGATTTTCATCACCTGAAGAAGGTGTGGACGCCTACAAAACGGCCATTTTGGAGACCCCAACTTCCGAATGGAATGGTTGTTTCAATGATTGGTTCCATCGTATGGAAAAATGTGTCAAATTTCGCGTAGAATACTTCGAAAAGCAATAAATACATTTTTAAATAGTAATGTTGTGTCACTTCCTTGATTACCGAAATTTTCAGTGCCGCTTTCGTATATTGTGGCTGTAACACGAATGGGTCGGTTCACTTACACAGAATACTAGACTATAGTAGCACTGCTGCTGTATTTCGTATGGTGAGTTTGGGAGAGAACCGCAGACCTTTTTTACTTGCAACAAGGCATTTCATTTTAGTCCTCAGGGGTGACACATCTGCATTATGATTCTTGATCGGGAATAGATGTAAGATGTCTATGGGCCACAGCATCTACTTAACATGAGGTGAACTGTGTGCTCGTTTGTCACTCTATTCTATAAAATAAATGCAGGTAGCTCACGATCGTGCTTTGTGGCATTCCTAGGGTCAGGCCTATGTCCAGCAGTGGACTTTGATAAGATGTAATAAAATTGAGTTAATGAAATGAATTATATTAAAAAAAAACTATATTGTACGGAATTGTGCACACCTATATACAACAAGTACAACTGAAAACAAACTGTAACTAACTATACATTAAAAATAGAAACGAACATGATATTATATTAATATTATTTGTTGCTAAAAACTTTATTCCATGGAACTGAAACTTTATCATGGACCCTAACAAATAACTGCAAACACAATTATATCTTCCATCACAAAAGGCGTGACCGCAGCTTAGTCACGTACGTACTGTTTAGATGAAAGATGCGAAATATCAAATCAAGCTGAAAGGTTGGAAAACAATTATGGATACGTGATTCTGATCTCCGAGCAGGTTCTGTTCGCTTTCAATATCAACAAATATTTAGTAAAAGTGTGATCACTGAAGTGTACATTTTAATGCTCCATCTTTTGTAGACTACTCGTCACCGATTTTGAATAGATTACGAACTTCACGCACTGGTAGTTTAAAAAAATATACGTACATATAAATGTTTCTTGCATTTTAAGTGATCAAAATTCTTACACTGTGTCCTCAGTACTAATAACCACTGAGCACAGAGGTTCTTAGTCCTTTAGAGTTTAAAAAGTGTGTGTGAAGTGTACCACTGTCGGACTTTCTCCTGTATCGAGGAGACATAAATTGTTCAGAAACACACCTGCAATTATTTGAAGGCTTTACAAAACCCACCCGGGTCAATCGCACCCGCCACCTGCAAAGCCGCAGCCAAACGTTTGGCTACTAGTACATCGTCAAATAATCAATATTATTTTATAACTAGCTGTACCCCGCGACTTCGCCCGCCTGTAATTTAGGGTTTTCGCGTATGTTTCGCGCAACCCTAATTATTTTACTACAATATAAGTTAGCCTATGTTACTCCTTATAACATCAGCTATCTGCCAGTGAAAGTCCCGTCGAAATCGGTCCAGCCGTTTTGGAGATTAGCCGGAACAAATAGACAGACGGACAGAAAGACAAAAATTTTAAAAATTGTGTTTTTGTCATACATACCGTATATGCTTTCATATGCATTTAGTAAAAAGCTGTTATTTTGACATTACAAACAGACACTTCAATTTTATTTATTTGTATAGATACACCTGTACCTTCACATTCAAAATATACTTAATTGTCGTCTAAGTGAACGCGAGTGAATTCTTAACTACCTTTGAAGTAAGAAGAGAAAGGTAGTAGAAAATACAAGAAGTTTTACGTGGTAGAGCCATGCTATAGCTATATTATGGTTGTAGCACAAATGGGTCGGCTCGACCGGGGCAGGACTACGCTCACGCAGAATACCGGCGTAAAATGGCAGTTTAATACTGCTGTGTTTCGTATGGTGAGTGTAGAGAACAAGAGATCCTTTTTACGTGATATCATTAAGCATAATGAGGCATTCCATCTTGGTCCTCAGGGGTGACAGTGTTTTTTTTAATAGGATAAGGGTGACAAACGAGCACACAGTCCACCTGATGGTAAGTGGTTGCTGCAGCCCATAGACATCTACATCTATCCTCGTTTGCGAATCAAAATGCAGATGCGTTGTCACCCGTGAGGACTAAGATGGAATGCCTCATTTCCAGTAAAAAGGGCCTCCGGCCACCTGCACTCACCAAGCGAAACGCAGAGGTAAACTTCTACTTCACGCTGGTATTCTGTGAGGTCGTGGTACCACCCCAGTTCGAGCCGGCCCATCCGTGCGACAGCAAAAGCTGCCGCGTGGCTCTACCACTGTTAAAAGTGTATCTACATATTGATATTTAATCGAGGATAAATGTTATGGCCTATAGTATCTATTTAGCATCAGGTGGACTGTGAGCTTGTTTGTCATCTTTATTTTATAAAAAAATGAATTAGAAAGCTGAAAGTGAAATACAGCTTCATTAATATCTATACAAATAAATAAAATTGAAGTGTCTGTTTGTAATGTCAAAATTATAGCTTTTTAGTAAATGCATATGAAAGTATATTCGGTACTAATAACAAAAATACAATTTTTAAAGTTTTTGTCTGTCTGTGACTGTCTGTCCGTCTGTCTGTCTGTTTGATCCGGCTAATCTACGAAACGGCTGGACCGATTTTGACGTGATTTTCACTGGCAGATAGCTGATGTCACAATGAGTACCTTAGGCTCCTTTTATAATTAATAAAATCAGGCGTTACTTTGCGGAAATCCATTATATAAAAAAAGCTTTGAAAAAAATTTACTTTGCAAACATCCGCGCTTTAAAATAAAATGATGTGTCTTACCGTGGTGTTGGGAGTAGCGGTGCTGGGATTAGTGCTGACGGGGATAGTGCACGCAATTGAGGGAGGGCGGGAGGTGCTCTTCATACTAGGTAAGACACATAATTTTATTTTAAAGCGCAGATGTTTGCGAAGTAAATTTTTTAAAAGCTACTTTTATTTAAAAAAAAAGAATTAGGGTACCGCACAAAAAAATCAAAACCCCAAATAACACGCGGCCGAAGTCGCGGGGAATAGCTAGTACAAACATAAAAATATAATGAAATACAGTCGATATCGGCAACTGGGCGACCACTAGTCATTATAAACATAGCATGGAAAACGTTACATACTAATTCTTAAACAGCAAACTTGTGTTAAAAATTCACGGAAAGTACGTATTTTATCGTCGACGCGTCAATATTTTCTTAGAGAAAACTTATTACGACGCCTCGATATTAAAATGAATTCCTGTTCACGCTCGTATTTGAAAAGGCTGAAAGGAAATATTGAAGTTGGAAAATGTGTACTTTAATACCGTTAGCTCATACAAAATATAGGTTCGCGATCGATTGAGAACATCTTATATGAGACTTGGTTTGATCAATAAAATACCTCTGTATATTAGATGCTGCACAACCCTTACACAATAACATGTTTTTGTACGTTTTACTTATATTTTAATACGTTACTTCAAGATTAGATTAAATACATATACTCGTGTAAATCTTAATTTTTGAAACTCGATCAGAAGCACACCGATCTGGCAAATCTTAAGGTAGCATTTTCTAGACTTAGTAGCAATGTCTCTTATATCTTAAGGTAACATTTTCTAGACATAGTAGCGATGTCTCTCGTCATCCGAAAGTTTCTTATATTCCTAACATTAGAGCTTAGAACTAGGAGATTCCTAACCACAAAGCTTGTTAGTATATTGCAAACCTATTCCAACAAGACTTAAACAGTATGAAGAAGAAGAAGAATTGAAGCTAACGCTTTTGAAGCTTGTCGTTTACTACTTTGAACCGGCAAGATTAAAAGATGAAAAAACAAACATTGACACCGACTACATCTTTGATTACTTTTGAACCAGATCAGACAAAAGGTTTTTAAGACTTGACAACTGTGACAGGAGCACGTGTAATGTTTCTTCTTTTTATAATGTTTCCAATTCCTTTAAATTTTTAATAATTTATTTTATATAATAGCTAATCATCTGAGTCGTGGTAGCTCAGATGTTTAGCGCTCGCTGTAAGCTTCACAGTACTCGAGCAACCCGGGTTCGATCCCTGCCGGCACCAATGAAATTGTTAATTGCAATTGTTAAGTGCTGATTTACTACGTGCTCGGCGGTGAAGGAAGACATCGTGAGGAAACCTGCATGTCTGTGAAATAAGAAAAAAAATATTTCGAAGACATGTGAAGTTCTCCAACACGCATTGGTGCAGCGCAGCGGACATTTCCTTGTCCTAAAACCCTCTTAGAAATGAGAGGAAGCCTGTGCTCAGCAGTGGGACGTAAATAGGCTGCAACTTTAATTTAATTTTTACTTTATATAATAAAATCCTGTAACGAAGGATATAACCTGTGCTTCTGCCCGTACGGGTCCCCGCCATGTCGTGGAGAGGGAGGGTGGGCTTAATAGCCAAGGCTTGATCACCCACGGAGAACAGAAGAACTATTGTCACTTGCTTGGCTCAACGTTAGGAGCCAGCTAGAGGTAGCCGCTCCGGGTGGGCTTGCGGAGATGCGCTTTAGTGAACTGCGGCGGTGGGGGTGTCCTCTTCCCGCCGCAGTTGAAGTGGAGTCATTGGGGACGAGAAGTGTTGGTAAGATGATACGCTATTCGCCCTATTCTCTGCGACTCTGATGCATCGCTGATGCGGTGGTGTAGGGCCGCGAAGGAGAGGAGTGTCGACATTGCGAGGTCCCGCTCCCGATACCCTCCGCGGCCGAAATTTGCTAGCGGCGGAGCTATAGACTAAATCGGCTGCTGATTTTTAAGAGAGCTGGTGGTTTAGAGTGCTTGTTATTCCGACTTTATATTCTCCGCGTGCCGAACTCGGATGGCCTTTTTGCGCACGTGGAGTTGGAGGAAGACACGGTGCGAAGTGAGAGGTGCCTAATGTGTGCACCTTACCTGAGAAGGAGGAGGTGTAGTCCTCTCCCAAGGAGGGCACCCGGCGCAGGTGAGACCGAGAATCGAAAGCGATCCCATGGCCCTGCCAATATGCGACAAAGGTATGCCATACTCTTTTAGTCGGTGCGAGTCCGACATAACACGTGAAAAAAGGGTAAAAGGGTGGACTTAATCTGTGTGAATGGGACATTGTGGCAGATTCCTTATTGACGGAATAAATATAAAAATGGTAGTTATATATATTAACCACAATTAAAATTTTATACGTCCTTTTCATCCCTGAAAATCCATATTGTTGAGATTTGTCTTTAAATTTTATAATATGATGAGCTTTCATGCAATAAAGTTTACAATAACGCTTTTAAGTAAGGAACTAATGTTGTTAGATCGTCAGAGAGTTCAAGTTAACGATTCATATAACGATTACTCGCTTACCTGTTGAGACAGTAATAGCGCACGTAGCACTATAAAATAAATACAAATTTCATAAGTACAAAAAGCTCTAATAGTAGCAAAGCATTCCGAATGTCTTAAGTTTTACGTGGTAGAGCCATGCTGCAGCTATATTAGTAGTATAGTTGTTCGTCTTTTGTAATGCGTACAGCAAAGTAGTGGAATAATTTGCCGACGTCTTCAAGGCAAGAGTGAATAGGCTTTTGTTACGATAAGAGTGCGATTTACCATCTAAGGCTGCATCACCACTTACCACCAGGTGGGATTGTGGTCAAGCATTGGCTTATAATAAGTAAAAAAAAAAGCACGAATGGGTCGGCTCGACCGGGGAAGGACTACGCTCTCACAGAATACCAGCGTAAAATAGCAGCTTAACGCTGCTGTGTTTCGTAAGGTGAATGTAGAGAACCGGAGACCCTTCTTACTGGAAATGAGGCATTCCATCTTAGTCCTCACGGATGACAACGCATCTGCATTTTGATTCGTAATTGAGGATATATGTAGATGTCTATGGGCCGCAGCAACCACTTACCATCAGGTGGACTGTGTGCTCGTTTGTCTCCCTCATGCTATAAAAAAAATGATTTCTTATAAAATTAGACGAAATATTGTTTTCTACAAACTATAAAGAAAAACAACACTAAACAGCTTTAAATTTGTCTGTGCTGATCACTTTTTGCCGGCGCTGTCACTTCGCCATAACTATTATATACGAGTAAAATATCCATATGTGAGAAACTAATAATTGAAGCCTGCATAAAAATCACTTGCTGTCCGTTAGTCTCGCTAAAACTAGAAAATGTTTCGAACAATTTTGATTACATTTTTTGCTTGCGTTTGAGGGGGCCTAAATGGTTTAAATTCACTATTAGACCCGGTAGGTGGCGCTGTTGTCGAGATCCAGAAATCACTCGTAAGAAGCCGGGGTGGATAGCTAGTAATATATAAAATCAGTTACAATATACTAGGTTACCACCTAGTATACTTTTCTGTCTAAGAGTCTGTTTGGATAAGTATTTTTTAGGGTTCCGTAGCTCGAAAGGAAAAAACGGAACCCTTATAGGATCACTTTGATGTCCGTCTGTCTGTCTGTCAAGACCTTTTTTCTCAGGAACGCGTGGAGGTATCAAGCTGAAATTCATATCAAATACTAAAGTCTACTGTCCCTTGGAGCTATGATGAAAAATCAAACTTCTAAGTCAATGCAATCAAAAGATACAGCCGCTTATGCCGCAAATTTTCCACATTCGCAAGGGAATCAAAACCTCCAGGGTACTTCCCGTGAACTCAGAATCCGGAAATTTGGTACGAAACAACGTTTTATAGCACAGACAGATAAAGGAAAAATTGCGAAAAGCATAAATTTTTAGTTATATCATATAATAAAAATATTTTTAATAATTTTAAACTTATGTACCTACGGATATGTTCGGAACCCTCGGTGCGCGAGTCCGACTCGCACTTTGCCGGTTTTTTATATTTATAACTACCACCAAGCAGCAGTGCGTGTACTGTTGTGTGTCTGTCGGAAGTGTTCATTCAGCATAGCTTGTATAATTGGCTGTGGGGCTTCTATCGTAGTCCTCAGCGATTACAACGCATCTTCTATACTTATTTGTCCGAAGCTTACTATTTGGTAGGCTGTAAGTTTATTTGTCACTTCAGTGTTATTAAAAAGAAACCTTTATACTACTCGCACGGAGAGTTGGTCGCTCCGCAGACGGTTGAACCTAAATTCATATTAGTTTTAAAAAATCCATTAACAAGCTTCCTACAGTTCCTACAGCTTTAAAAAGGCATCACGTCTGACCGACGGCAAAACACAAAGAACATTATTGGAACATAATCAGTGTAAGAAAGGAAGAAAGCCTTTTCATGTAAGCTTTGAAGACATTTACGACTCCAAAGAATCAACTTAGCGTGTATGTCATCGTACAATAAATGGAAATTCATGTAACGTGTTTTGTACTCTACTGGGAAAGGCTTTGACTTTTTTAAAACTTACTATAAAAACAAGAAATCTGTTTTTACAACCCAATAATCTCTTCGGGGATTGTTATAATGGAAGAAGTTTTCAAGCTACTGGACTAGAAAAGATACGCTATTAACATCAATGGCGAGTACACCACGACTTTCACGACGATATAATCCTTATGGCAAAATCGCTGGAGGACCAAAGCACTATGCCATTGAGCATATCTCAATAGTGCCCCTCAAAGGATAGGTTTTAAGATGAACATTGACAAAACAAAGATCATGTGTAACGTCAATATCACACACTTGCGTCAGTAGTTGTTGGGAGCACTAAGCTCGAAGTGGTTGACATGTATGTTTACCTGGGATAAATAGGCCGATTAGGTAAGTCCAACTTCGACCGAGAGGTCAATAGACTGGGCAGCGTTAGGGAGATTATGACACATCTTTAGTGATGACTTGTGAATCTGAGGCGTGGTTCTTTATTGCTGGCCGTATGAGGAAGGTCAAGGTCGCTAGGTCGAGCTATAAAAAAACCTATGCTCGGGGTTTTTCTGCGTGATAGAGAATATCCGTAGTAGAACCAGAGTAACCGACATAGCCCAACGGGTTAGTAAGCTGAAGTGGCAATGGGCCGGCCATATAGTTCGAAGAACCGACAACCGATGGGGAAGTCTGGTTCTCGAGTGGCAGCCTCGTACCGGTAGGCAAAGTGTGGAGTGGCCCCTCACTAGATGGAGTGATAACCTGGTAAGACATGCAGGAATTCGATGGATGCAGGTGGTTCAGGACCGTGCTTTGTGGCATTCAATGATGATAAGGATGATGAATACAAATTTGACGGATTTGATCACGTATTAATTTTCAGTATTTTTGATTCACCACCCATGGTAAGTAAATAAAAAAATGACTTTCAATAAGTATTATTACTTATAATTAATAAAAATTATTCTATTCTATTCTATGGTCTAGGGGGTGACTGCAGTTGACAACAGCCTTCGTTAACTAATGAAATCAGGATGTCAAGCAGCTCAGTTCCTCCCGTGACCTTGGGTACTGTAAAGCTCCTGAAATGTCGGGAATTAAAAAAGTTCAAATATAAAATTAGTTTTATTCAAAGTGTTGCTATTCACGTACTATTACTGTTCACGTAAGTACAATTAACAATATCTAACTAAACCGACAAAGAAATATTTTTACTAAGAAACTTGCAGAAAGAGAATAAAGTTTTCGATTCATACGAAGTCAAATGTGTTTAGCCAATTTTCAGTTAGAACTTCACTTTACCGGTACACGCCGTGCACGGCATAGTTTTATCATAAATATTAGTGTCTGAATGAACTTGGTAATCTCTTCCCGGATCCTCCTCGTAATTACTAACAAATGCTATTAAACTAAAATCTCTACTAGAGGGCGAATTCGCTTAGTTTAAAACTTTAGTTTTTGGAATAAGAAATACTATCTTAAACCGTTACCGTTACCGTGACAACCTATCAAAAGTCCACTGCTAAACAAAGGGTCTCTCACATACGAGGGAATATTTGCCATAGTTGACGCGCCCGACAGGCAGGTTAGCAAACGCAGATTTTTTATTTTAAGTTGTAAAAAGAAAGACGCTGCTGCCCATCTCCTGGTTTGTTTCCTTTTGACGCCTGTTACGACACCCACATGGCGATATTTTTACCGTTACACGGTCGTTTGTTTTAAACACTATTGGTAAATAAATTATTACTTGGGGAGTAAGGGGTATCATCATCATCATCAGCCTGCAGCAGTCCAGTGATGGACATAGGCCTCTCCCAAGGCGCGCCACTTAGCCCGATCTTCGGCTACACACATCCAGTTTCTACTAGCTACCTTACGCAGATCGTCGCTCCATCTGGTCAGGGGGCGTCCCACACTACGTTTGCCTAGCCGCGGTCTCCACTCCATAACACGTCTACTCCACCGGTCGTCACCTCTGCGACAGACGTGGCTAGCATAGTAAGGGGTATGTTATATAATAACTTAACATTTTTAAAGATTTTGTACGTGTTGCACCCAACTAATTAAGAGACTATCGCAAATGTAACCGACTTATTGTGATAAGTTTTATATTAAATTTTATACGTGGTAGAGCCATGCTGCAGCTATATTAATAGTATAGTTGTAGCACGAATGGGTCGGCTCGACTGGGGAAGGACCACGCTCTCACAGAATACCAGCGTAAAATAGCAGCTTAATGCTGCTGTGTTTCGTATGGAGAGTGTAGAGATCCGGAGACCCTTTTTACTGAAAAAGGGGCATTCTATCTTAGTCCTCACGGCTGACAACGCATCTGCATTTAAATTTGCAAACGAAGATAGATGTAGATGTCTATGGGCCACAGTAACCACTTATCATCAGGTGGACTGTGTGCTCGTTTGTCACCCTAATCCTATAAAAAAACATTCAAACAGCAAAATGTTGAATCAAAGTTTCACAGACTTGTAATCGGGGGCAATATTACTATTATTATTACTTCCTGGAGTGTAAAAGTGTTGCCTATGTCTGTCGCAAATCTTCAGTGCGTGCACTGCAGTGTTCCGGTCTGAGGGTTGGAGAACCAGAATAATTACGAACTTCTATCTTAGTTCTCAGAAGAGACAACGCATCTGTAGCGTTCTTTGTTTCATGTTGGCTCCGCGTTCGATTAAATATAAAGTAAATAATAACAGTTAATGGATTCATGTGGCTCTGGCACTTTTTGGGCTTTGAGGCGTTTCTAGACGAAGGCCTATGTTTAGAGGTGGACATAATGGGGCTGCCAACCCACCTAATTAGAGTTGTGAGTATTTTGGAGATTTTTTTTTAAATACTGTGTATTAATATGAATGTAAAACCAGTAGGCCTTAGCCTTAGTAGCCTTAAAGGGCTATTGATATAAAACAAATTATAATAAAATAGCAAGCGTTGAATGAAACTGTTATATTGATACATACGTAAAATATAAAACAAGGCGATAAAGATTTACAAGACATAAAAATTACGACAGTGCTACATTCATATTGCATACAAAAAGAGAACCAAAGAGTCTTCTTTTTTCTAATATAAGGTCTCAACTGACATGTTGTGATAATACTAATTCTATTTTATAATATCAATGGCGATGATAATGCTGAGCCGCATATTTACAAGATAATGAAATTTTTGTACTAATAATAAATCTTATATGTACGTTATTAAGAGTTTCTAGAACTTCCAGTTCTATAAGCGCAATAAATTAAAAGCCCAATGCGATGTAGTTTAAAATTTCTACAAGTTATCATGCTACCTTTTTTTCATTCCTGACAAAATTACACCATTTTGTACCTTTGTTCCATTATATAAGACACAATCGGTAAGTAGGTATAACATTTATCAAGTTCAGTAGACGGCAGACAGAGTAAAGTTGAAGTGAAGTTGAAGTGAATTTGTGGTAATCAAAACGAGTTTCAAACTAACTCGTTTTGATTACCACAACCATTTGATATAAACTACGAAAAGAAAAGTTTATCTATTGATTAAGTAAAAAAGAAAACATCCTAACTTACATTATGAGCTACTCGTAACTTTTGTTATTTGTAGTACATACATAAGATTTCGCTCAATACATCTTTATTCAGTCTTTACTTCTTGAAGTTATATTTATTTGTATTTGAGTGTTTTTAGGGTTCCGTTCCTCAATAGGAAAGAACAGACCCCTTAAAATCACTTTGAGGTCCGTTTGTCTACCCGTTAAGGGCCCGAAGGAGAAGAGGGTAATAATTTGAAATAATATCTGTTACTAAAGTGCCCTCGGAGGTGTAAAAAATTGAAGCTTCTAGGTCAATGTATTCAATAGTACACGGATATTTATGTCACATTTTCGATACTTGCAAACTCACTCATTGGCCGTGATTGCCGTGGTAACTACTCAAAAAAGTATAAAAATGCGGTTCAAAACCGCATCGTTATACTATTTTGAAAAATTATTGTATTATAATATATTTGTCAAATATGCCTATGAGGCGACCTATGAGAGACTTATGCTCAGTGGTAGACTTTTAATAGGCTGTAATGATTAAAGGAAAACTCTCACTTATCTAGAATCATAAAATTTTCAAGCAAAGTGTCATAGCACAAGTAAAGTAAAAAATCCGATAATCGTTTATTTGTAGTCATTTCAATAAAATTTTTTTGCGATGACAAGCATACATTGTTAGTTGACAACGATGTAGACATTTTTACGTTTACGCTGCATACCTACGTTTGTCCTTCTATTCGACGTTTGAGTAATATTCGGTGTTTACCTTATTCACGTATATAATTCCAGGGAAGTGTGAACTATCTACATAAATAAGTTAATACGGAACCCTCAGAGCAAGGATTCGACTCGCACTTGAACGATTTTTTAATACTCTTGAACGTTTCAGTAGTATTTGCATTTGCACTAATAAATTGTAACATTACTGATGGTAAGTGACAACCGCCGCCCATTGACAACAGATACACCAAGGGAATTGCAAGTGCATTACCGACCTTTTACAAAAGAGTAGGCGCTTTTCTCAAAGGTCCCTAAGTCGTATATATCCAGAAAAATGGCTAAAGGTAGTCGATTCCACAACGAAGTTGTGAGAGGAAGATAACTTATGGTAGATCGCACAGAGCTGGACCGCCAATCATCCAGATGGTATGGTTGGTATCGCTAGTTTTGTTACGATTTGGGATGGTGAAATTTAGCGGCTGCACTTAGTCTAAACAATTCCTCTGATTAGTCCGAACAATGCTTAGCACTACTCCGTCTTATTACAAAAAGTAGCTTATAACAAGTCTCAGGTATAAGCTATAATCTGTTTCACGACGAAAGTCCCTCGGAAATTTGCGGAATGAAGTGCAAAGTCTGGAATAACATCAAATGTCAAATTTCGCGAGATCTGTGACGCCGCGGCTAAGGAACCTTTTTTTTGTGAGAAGGACTTTTGTTAAGCCATAGGTTAAAGCCCGAGATTGTCAATAAGCCCCATTTTGTAATAAAACGTGTTTAGTTGTATAGTAGAGATGCAACCTAGCCCCTAAGGGGCTACAGACGTGCTTGTGAATTGAATGTCTTATACAACGAATCCGATTTAAGCAAAATTAAAGTACTTCATGCATTAAATACCCTACGTCATCGTTAAAAAAATCCGTTTAAAATAATAATAACATTAAACAGTGGTAGAGCCACGCGGCAGCTTTTGCTGTCGTACGGATGGGCCGGCTCGAACCGGGGTGGTACCACGACCTCACAGAAAACCAGCGTGAAGTAGAGGTTTACCTCTGCGTTTCGCTTGGTGAGTGCAGGTGGCCGGGGGCCCTTTTTACTGGAAATGAGGCATTCCATCTTAGTCCTCACGGGTGACAACGCATGTACATTTTGATTTCTAATAGATGATAGATGTAGATGTCTATGGGCAGCAGCAACCACTTACCATCAGGTGGACTGTGTGCTCGTTTGTCACTCTTATCCTATAAAAAAAAACCTCTTTATTTGTCTCAATTCACACATGATCGTTAAAAATGTACAAAAAAGATCAGAGTATTTATTATTAAATATCTACAGATAAAAATGCAAAGCTAAACGCAATATAATTTACATCTGAATTATTTAACACCTTTTATATACTCGTAATAAGAGCTATGGAGATGGCTGTGCTCGGTGTTTATCTATGTAGTAGGCGCTATATGCTTCTTAATGAGGATATCTCCAGTAGAACCAGAGCAACCGACATCGCCCAATTGATCGTAAACTTAAGAGGCTGGCCATATAGCTCGAAGGACCGACAACTAATGGGGATAAAAGGTTCTCGAGTAGCAGCCTCGTACTGGTAATCGAAATGTTGAGCCACACACCACTAGATAGAGTAACGAGGTAAGAGATATAGGAAGTCGATGGATGCAGGAGACACACGACCGTGCTTTGTGACATTCTTTGGGGAAGCTATGATTCTATGTTCAGCAATAGACTTGTAATGAGTTGAAATGATGATGATGATGATGAACAATATGAACGAAACACTTTTATAATTTATTTGTTCAAGTCATTATTATAAGTAAAATATCTAATAGGACGTTACTTTCTAATACGAAGTTTTTTTTTGTATGTTTAAACACTAATCTCTAAAAGTACCAGTCCGATTTAAAAAAAATATTTTCGTATATGATAACCCGTTTCATGAGGAATAGTATATGCTATCTAGCATTAGGTTACACCTCTCAGCTAGCTTTAAATATTAAAAAGCTTCAGAACTACTTTATTGTTGTACTTTTACTGTACTGTACTTTTACTGTCGTGCGCTAGCGTAATGGCTACGTAGGTAATACCTTCCTTCTACAATATTAATCTTTACTCCATCTTAAAAAAGTTCGCGATACCCTATGTCTATTTATTATAAATAAGCCACAATAAGGTATTATATGACAAAAAATATTGAAATTGAAAAAGTCATTTATGAGCATTACTATTAGGCATGGCATATTTAATCATTACGAATGAAAATTACTTCATCATCAAGTCAATTTATAAAGATAAACTACGTTCGTTATAGCATGTTATTTGGACGAATAGTTTAAGAGGTAATGAAAAATTTAAATAATTCCACACTCGGCTCCGCGCATGAACGACGCATAACAGTAGCAGCCCGATGAGAACCGAGAGAACCAATATATTTTAACACCATGTGAAAATTTTACAAAAATATTGTCAATACTGAAGTATTATAATCAGTCAATTAATCAGTGATTTCTTTAATTATACGCGGGTGAAATCGCGGGACACAGCTAGTTTGTTATAATCATATTGCCTTAAATATGTTATAATTTATTTTCTTTCAAACAAATTTACTATAGAGCCTCGTGTTAGAGTTTATGGTTATATAATTTAGAGCTATTACACTAAGTGGCGAGGAATATAAAACAATTTATCACTTGATCGAAGTTAATGAACACTTAACGCAATATTCGGTGTCATTTTCATGTTACGTGACGTCATGAAGTGTTTTTTTTAATCGGAATGATGAATATGGGCCGAATATAATAAATAATTATAAGTATGAGTAAGATTCGTAAAGCTCTCATAATTGAAAGAATTAATTATTAACACTACTATAATCTAAGTGGAAATATATAGAAAGAGAGCTGTGTTAAAAATTGTGTCAATTTGCAAATAAATCTGAACATATAAAAAAGTAAAGTTACAGTATATCAAGTAGAAAAAACAGCGCTGGGCTGATCTGAATAATAAGATTAGGCCATACACATCATGGAGGTTTTGTAATGCATTACTGAATCTTTAGCTTTTTTTTTATATGATAAGGTTTCTGTATCTATCCTCAATCACGAATCAACATTCAGATGCGTTGTTGATGCAGATAATCCTGGCCTGAGCAGGTGGCTAGTCTCCGTTGAGACCAGCCGCCGTGAACGAAATACGGTCTGGGGGACATTATTATTATTATAATAAAGCAGGAAAATTCTCAGATCAAGGGATCTTATTTGTCCTCAAAGTATATTTTATTTTCGGTCATGCAGGTGTGCTCACTACGCAACGTATTAAATTAGGTTTTAAAAACTACAATTACTACGTATACTTTTTTTCATAGAAAAAGAGTTACAAACGAGCATACAATCCACCTGATGGTCAGTGCATGCTGTGGCTTATAGTCTTTTGCTCTCATCTTTAATTAAAAGTCAAAATGCAGATGCGTTGTCACCCTAAGATGGAATACGTCGTTACCATTAAAAAGGGTGTCCGATTCTCTACACTCACCATATGAAGCACAGTAGCATTAAGCTGCTATTTTACGCTGGTGTTCTGTGAGACTGTGGTTACTCCCCGGATGAGACAACCATATTATACCTGAAGTGTGACTCCACCAAGTTGTACCCGTGGTAATATTGGAGTCATATTCAAGTTTAGAACCATTTCTAACAAATGTTTCAAAATGAACTACGATACTGATATTTCGTACCTCACCTTTGACGACTATTACTTTTGTTAAAGATTCGCTGAAAAATATCGAGAAATAACGTCGTATACATACCAATGAACTACCGGCATTTCATTCAAATTGTAGTCGGAGTAAAGTAAGTTTCCATTAAGCAAATTCAATTTGCCCGATCCGCCTCCCATCAGCCGACGGAATTGAATGAATTCGTTTCTTCCGTCGCATCGGATGTTCTATTGTTGTTTGCTATCCAACTGTTCGGTTTATCTCGAACTAGATAAGAAATCGGTTACTTCAGATTTTCCTATATCTTTATCTACTTTTCTTGTATTTTATGCAAATCTTGCAGATTATTTACTTTAATATTTTTTTAGTATCGGTTGCAGCTAATATTTTTGTATAGGCTTCATAACTTTCAGTTTGTCTTAAATCTATGGAGCCCGCAGTGTTGTCAAATGCATGTTAGCCGACCTAAATTTTTTATAGAAGTAGAGAGGCAAACTAACGCACAGTCCACCTACGTCAAGCGTCGATTAAGAATCAAAATGCAGATATTTTGTCACCTTCGAGAACTAAGGTCTAAAGCCTCGTCCGAGAACAAACTGTCACAGTCTAAAATTTATGATGATGACTTCATTTTAATTGGGAATTTCGTGTATTTATGCATATTAACAGCATAAAGTAGTTTGTTACTGCAGCATAAATTATAGTGCCATAAGCTCATAGCAATGGAAAGGGCTGTGCTCGGTGTTTCTCTGCGTGATAGATTTTTTTTATAGAATGGGGGTGACAAACGAGAACACAGTCCACCTGATGGTAAGTGGATGCTGTGGCTCATAGACATTTATATTTATCCTTGGTTAAAAATCAAAATACTGATGCGATGTCACCCCTGCGGACTAAGATGGAACGCCTTGTTTCCAATAAAGTACTAGACTCATAATATAGCTACAGCGTGGTTCTACCACGTAAAAATCCGTAAAAATGACACCTGCTGTGGAACCAGTAGGCTGAAGTGGCAATGAGCCGGCCTTTTAGTTTAAAAAACTGTCAAATCATGGTGAATACTGGTTTTCGGGTGGTAGCCTCACTAAATCGACATGCAGACATGCACTAGATATTATAGTAGCGATTCAAGCTTGTATTAGGTACTGTCGTAAAAGCAATATGTATACAACAATATATATATATATATATATATATATATATATATATACACACGACTATTTATTTATTAGTATGAATAAGGAAGAAAATAACATTTAAAGCGCAGCAAAATTTTTAGGAAAATTTAATTTCGCATTTCAGGTTAGTTTCAGTGCATGTTAAACGTAAATACAAGGTGTTGGTCCGAGATAGCCGACACGCACCAGTACACAGCTGTAGTTGGTTATAATGATATTGTCTGGAAGTGACATTGTGCTAATTGTATATAGATAGGTTGTGATCCAGCCAGAAATGGTTAAGCGTATTAGTTTGGTAAAAGCCTGCTCACTCTGAAGATACCCTCATTGTACTCAGACGAACACACAGATAAAAAAATATGAAAGTAAGTTGAAACTTTTCTCGTACGCAATATAAATGACAAAGCGAAACGCTTCGTACCTACGTAAATTAGAGGGATATCGACAACGAAAGATAAAAACACTTTATCCGATGATCAAAGGAGAAAGGAAATTAAAGTAATGAGTTAATTTAAACACCGCTTGTGTAATAAAGCATTTAGTAAAGCTAAATAAAAACTTTTTGTCATGTGAAAGAAAATTTGTTTGTCCTAAAGTTGAAGGTGAATCCCCGAGGAATTACCGTGTGTATAGTCTTTTTCATACTCAATTTTCCTATCGTGTTTAATATAATTCATTGGGGAAATTCTTTCGTTATTTCTGTACTATCATATCGTCATTTATTAAGGAGTGCTTGTTCCCTTTGAAATAATAAGCATTGGCAATCTTTGTTACAATGATTACCTTGCGGAAAAATAATGTAACAATTTTTACTGATGACGAATTTTTGACGTAGTAGTAAGATGTAGGTTTTAGGGCATGTTTTAGACATGTTGCAGCCAACTAGCTTAATTAGCGTTTCAGTTAACAGCCAACTCATTTTTACTAAACTTTAAGAATTACCAAAAGCGGACAACGCGTTTGCTCTCTGAACCACCACAAATGAACACAACATACATACATACGTATATGCGCTGATATACACAATACCCTTCTTTGTGACGCGCAGTCTACTAAAAAGGCTAGGCTGTTAACTGAAAGGCTAGTTAAGCTAGCTGGCAGCGATAGACACACACAGACACAATTTGGTGAAATAATATAAAATGAAAACTCTTTTCTTTTCGGCGCAAGCCATTAAAATTAATTTTGTCAAACGTCCATATTTATTTAACCAACGTTAAAAAAGGAAGAGGTTTATTATTCAAAAGTATGTTCTTTTGTATGTTTATTATGCAATATATTCGTCAATTAAGAACTGATTTTGATTAATAGTTTTTTGAAGTTATACTTCTTTTGGGGCGTTTGGGAAAAATGATGAGAGTGAATTTTATGATGCGAGCGTACACCAACACCTAAAAACGACACCATGCAGTTGTTACGATGCGCACGTACACCAACACCTAAATACGACACCATGAAGTTGTTACGATGCGCGCGCACACTGACACCTAAAAGCGACAATTTCAGTGGGTAATTGTCTCTCAAGTTTTTTTGTTTTGTTACGCTAAAAAGTTCAACTTCCTATGTGCGTACATAAGTACACACACACTTTTTTAAAATGTGTAATTCTTCTGAGGCGGTCTCTAACTCTTGTATACACTGTCTTAGCACCGCCTTCAGAATGTTAAATATTTTTGCTCATTGAATTCAGCTTGTATCTACTTTCAATAAAAGTTACTTTTTTAATTCTTCTACCGTTTTTAACAGTTCCATTTCCCCGGAGAAGATACGGCGTATGAAACTCCGCAGATGTTCTTTTTGTAGATTTTCTTTAAAGGCCGGTGGTACCTACAATATTCTTAATTAGAAAAGGAAAGAAATAATATATACTCATAGGTAATTGAAACATGCTCTTTTAAATATTATTCCACAAAATGTAAGTTGATTATGTGTGTAGATTCTATCAATGATTCGTTTTGCACAGATAACTTAACAAAATAAATATTTTATTTTAAGTATGTGATCACTTCTAGATTCTTTATGAATGTGTTGTGACATCGCCCTGCGTTTCTATAGAATTTCTACATAGTTGAAATTCGCGTCTGAAATATAATTTTTAATTTTGTTGCAGATTGTAGGTATGTAAGTATTAAAATTTTTGTAGGCTTTTACATTAGCGTAGATTTAAATATTAAAGCGCCAATTATATATATATATATATATATATATATATATATATATATATATATAGTACGTAGTGTTAGGGATTATATTAATATGAAGTCTTTAAAACTATTGATTCAATATCATGATGAATAGATGGAAAGTTTGCTTTAAGTGTGAAAGAAAAGAAAAAACTTATCTTTGTAAGCCTAGTGGGGAATTGCAATATTGTAGAAATTGTTATATCCTTCATGCATGCAAGTTAAATGATGCATTACATTACGTATTTTATAACGATATCTTAGAAAGGTAGACTCTGGTAACAGTGTTTAAGGCTGAGATCTATAGACCGTACTTTGACTTTGCTCAGACTTTACTTGCGAGCTAAGACAATGTCTGATTTATAGAGCTAACTTAGAAGTCGTGCTGAGTGCGCGCTTAGCAAAGCCTAAGTCAACGATATCGACGACTTACTTAAAACGCAGGATATTATTCAAAACCACCGTACATATTAATTTTAAATTGTTCTTTTTATGTTACTCTAATTAATTATAACGGTAAATAGGTAGTTTAGGCCGTCTTCTAGTTTTAAATAGCATAATTCCATTTTCTATTTACGTAATTTCAATCTTATTTCGAATTCCTAAAATCTTTTTTCTTTTTTTTTGATTTTATACTCATCTTATCCGTTCCAGTTCTCATACGCCCGTTTTCTATTTCATGTAGTAATAACTTATTTATGAAATACAATTTGGCCTGTTCGATTTTAAATATATATAGATTTGTAATTTTATACGGTAATTTTGATTTTAAATATATATATTTTTTTTAATTTTATACAGTAAAGTCAAAAACATAATGCGTGGAATGAAGTACCTATCCATTAATATTTGGACTGTCTGGACCTTAGCATAAGCTTAGCTTAATCTTAGCCCGATACAACTGTAAATACAGAATCAAAGATTATGCTTAGCATATACTCAGCTAAGTTTTTCGTAAGCTAAGTCTGAGCAAAGTCAAAGTACGATCAATAGATCTCAGCCTAAAACCTAAACTCGACCGAACTCGTTAATTTTTTTAAATAGCGTTCTTGAATACAATTAACGAATAGTCTCTTTTGCGTGATAGTGGCATTCTGCAGCTATTTTATGGTTGTAGCACGAATGGGTCGGCTAGACCGGGGACAGAGCACGCTCTTACAGAATACCAGCGTGATATACATATACAGCTTAATGGTGCTGTGTTTCGTGTGGTGAATGTAGACAACCGGATTTGGTTTTTCTTGGAAATGGCACCTTCCATCTTAGCCCTCAGGGATGAAAACACATCTGCGTTTTGATTCTTAATAGAAGATTGATGTAGATGTTTGTGGGCCACAGCATCCACTTACCATTGGGTAGTTTATGTGCTACTTTGTCACCCTTATTATATATTTAAATAAAAGTTTTTATCATTTGTGGGAAAAAATTTATATTTTTGAAAAAAAAATAAAACAAATAAAGTATGTCGCATGAACTAATTATGTTTGCGTACCAAAAAACAGTTTATTAAGGACAATTTTTGTGTCTTTGTGAGGTTTTTAAGTGGTATTAGTTAGAAAGTCTATACAATTCGAGCTCTGGAAAATTTGATTTTCTTGAGTAGATCAAATTGAATGGGCTTCTTTTGATACAGAAAGACATTGGAAGTAAATATTGTATTAATATTTTACAGTTTATACTCGTACATTTGTACTGTTAACTGATACTTAAAGATTTTTATCGAATTTCCAAGACGTCATAATCTAGCAACAGGCGTAATAACTAGAAAAGTTAAAGTAAAGACAAAAGTTAGTAGTAGGGCTCCTTTTCCATCTAGGTGTCCCTCTGAAATGGCTGGGGGGAGGGGGATCTGGGTAGTTACCCACCCAGATCCCCCTCCCCCCAGCCATTTCAGCCCTAAAACACTCGAAAATGATAGGTCTGTTGATAGGAGGCCTGTGCTTAGGAATGAGAGGTATTATAAGCTGTAAGGTTTACTGATATGTGTGTATTATATAACCTCAATCGCCCTTTTAGGATTCCGTAGCCAAATGGCAAAAACGGAACCCTTATGGATTCGTCATGTCTGTCTTTCTGTTCGTCCGTATGTCACAGCCACTTTTTTCCGAAACTATAAGAACTATGCTGTTGAAACTTGGTAAGTAGATGTATCCTGTGAACCGCATTAAGATTTTCACACAAAAATAGAAAAAAAATTAATTTTGGGGGTTCCCCATACTTAGAACTGAAACTTAAAAACTTTTTTCCATCAAACCCATACATGTCAGGGGTCTGTGGATAGGTCTTCAAAAATGATATTGAGGTTTCTTATATAATTTTTTTCTAAACTGAATAGTTTGCGCGAGAAACACTTCCAAAGTGGTAAAATCTGTGTGTCTGTAATTTCACAGTTGTGAATAAAAACAAAGTGTTAATTTAATTGGTCTTGGAGCATAAAGTTCAACGTGTAATTTCTTTTTAATTTTCCACGCGATTTCATGTTTCAAGCTACACAAACACTGTCTCTAGGTCTAAATGAAATAAATATTTCTTTGTAATGCACAAAATGTCCCCCTTAATTATTTGTGATTGTTTTAATATGCAAAATTTAGTTTAAACCAACAGTTTATATTGTAATAATCAACGTTATTGTTGATTATTGGGTTTTATGTATTTTATGCATGAAACCGAACAAAATGTTACTTTATCAGACTATAAAACGGGAAATTAAATTCTTAAGCAACTTATAATTAAGTTTATAATATATTTTTAATATTATTCATTGGGTTGAGTGTTGCCAGTGATGACTTAAGGATCTGCGATTTGATCCTTCACCGCTGACCGTATAAGGTTGCTTAATGGGCTATAGAGAGGGTTATGCTCGGAGTTTCTCTGCGTGATATGATGAGGTTAGGGAAATGAGGATATCTGCAGTATAACCAGAGTAACCAACATGTCCCATCGGATCAGTAAGTTGAAATGATACCGGGCCGGTCCATCTCGTGTCAGTAAAAGCGTATATAACCAAAATATAACTTTTGGAAGTTATAAATAATATTCACGTTCAAATTACAACATATGTACTTAACTTTACAACGGCACAACTGAAAATCATAACCAGCTTAATGGTCAAAGGAGCAATTAAAATATCCCGTCTGCGTTAAAAAGTTTTCCTGAAAAAAAATCCTTGCCTCCCTCCTTTTGTATTTGCATTGCAGATGCAATATTATCACTATAGTATGATTTTAGTGACATAAGCTATATAAACATTATAAAGCTTATGTCACTCTCACAATTAAGACAAATCTAACGACAGTTTGGTCATGTAGAAAGAATGAACGAGGAAAGAATGACAAAGCAAATTTGTGTTAGTGAACGGCAGAGTCGGGAAGGGTATACGAAGGAATATACCCTATACGAAGGTGGCGATGTATTGAAAATGGGCCAGATTAGGAGTACCCTTAACCGACGAGCGTGTATGCGTAGATATATGGTAAAGGAGGCGAGAAAAGTGTGACAGGATGATATCAAATGGAAGTCCCTAGTCTCTGCCTACCCGTCTGGGTGACAGGCGTGAGTGTTTATGTGTGTTGTTTGTGTGTCTAACGACAGTTCTTATTTGTTTAGGCTACAGAGAGTGCCAAAGAAATAGACATACATACTTACTCTCGAAAAACATTACCCTCCGTCTGGGGCAGTCGGATGAAAACCTTTAAATCTGAGAGCCGATCAGCAATACTTTTCGGTATGAATTCTGTAGAACTTGTCAAGCTGCCCTCGTGCGGTACTTCATATACCACCAAAATATTTTTGATTGATTGGTAATAGTACATTTGCCAAAGTAACTAGCGTACAACCAGTGCGTGTTACCAGTGATGACATATGGATTTGACACGGATTAAAGCTCAAGGTCGCTCAGCGGGATGTTGAGAATACTACTTGGAGTTTCTGTGTGTGATAGTAAAGATGTCCGCAGTGGAACCAGGGCAACCGACATAGCCCAAAGTATAAGGAAGCTGAAGTGGTAATGTGCTGGACATTTGGCTCGAAAAAGCAACAACCGATGGAAAAGAAAGGTTATCGAGTGACAGCCTACTACCGGGAAGCGAAGTGTAGGGTGGTGGGTGAAGTTAACGTTCAATGAAATTCACGACAAATGCTCAGCCCTTAGGTACAACGGCTCAATTGGCGTATTTGTTTTTATAATTACAGATAATTTATTAGTTAATTTTACTGTTTACTTTCAATCTCTAATTGAAAACAGAACAAATCAACTGGGAGCCATCACAGAAAGTTCGCTTTCATGAGCAGTCATAGCTATAAATTCAAATTTAGAGCACACAACTTACACGAGTATCCGGACCGAAAGAAGTAGACCGAATTTCAGTTAGCAGTAAAAGGGACGTAAAATTGTGAATGTACCGCCTAAACTGAATTCAAGTTGGCACTTAGGCTGTTTTTTCGATTACTGAAATGTTTATGTCTCACCTTTTTGGGTTCGGTTAGAAGTCTTAAACAATTTTGGTATAGTAAATGATTATTTCGAAAAAATAGTGGATCTTTATATATTTTTTAAATATCTAATAAACTTAGGACATGAAAGTGTACAGTTCTATTCGGTCGGAAAAAATATCATGCGTTTTATTCAGCTTAATCAATGTCCATCAGATTCAAAATTCACTAAAACTTGTAGCACGAATACCCCGTCGGCTCGACCGGGTTATGTTTACGATCTCACAGAATACCAGCATAAAATAGCAGCTTAATGTTACTGTGTTTTATATTGTGAGTGTTGAAAATCGGAGATAATTTTACTGGTGTCGAGGCATTCTATCTTATTCTTCAGAGCAGACAACGCATGGTTTGATTTTAAATCGAGGATATTTGTAGGATAGGTTAGGTTTGCGGGCCACAGTATCCTCTTACCATGAGGTGGGCTGCGTGCTAGTTTGTCACCCTTTCTATAAAAAGCGAATGAATGTTAGAGAGATGTTAATGAACATAAAATATTATTAAAATAATAGCTATAAAAAAAGCATTTAGACAAAAAAAATTATAAATTTGCAGATGATGAGAACCTTACTGAATTTGCTTATTTTTACATTGCAGTTTTCTTATAGTTAACAAAATAATGACAATCACATTTTCACTTCTTGTAATTTTACATTTGGTGTTATTATATATGTAACAATCTTAGATAAATAAATATGTAGCAAGCTAGTAACAATATGGCCACGTAACCATAGACACCTACATCTATCATCGGTCAAAAACTTACGGTTTCCGGTAGCTCTAAAATGTCAGTATTACGAGTATGTGTTTTGCGTCTTGAGCCATAATTAAAACCGTACAACCTCCGCGACCATAACCCTTTGTAAGTGAAGGGTAGTTGTCTATTCTATTTTGTATTAAATTCATTCTTGACTTAGCTACGCGGCGACGCGTGTCGTTAAACATAAACAGTTCTTTGTTCAAAGTCTACTGTTAATATTAATTTTCCTTTTAAATCGTTATAAATGAAAAATAAGATAAACTGTACATGGCATGCTATAATGAGGTTTTCTGCTTAGTTGCTTAGATAATCTCCGTAACATTATCAAGCCGACAAGGAGAAGAGTGAAAAATAATAGTCTTTGTAAATCATCCTTACCTAAGATCCATATTATTCTTGGTCATTTTATCTTTGTGAATATGTCCATGTTTTAACAGTTTTATTTGTTGTTTTCTTTGCCACAATCTTTAGCTAAGGTTGTGATTATCGTTACTAAAAAATTCCCTGTAGGCTAATATTGTAGCAAAGGCGATGCAGCGTTGCGTTAGCACCTATATGCAGACTGTTATTGAAGCACAACCGCGATGATGTCTTTTCTGGGATTAATACCAGTGTTACCATTTCTACCGCCTAGCAGCTGTACATCAAGTGCCAAGTGCATACTCTCGCGGTAGAAATTTTCGGACTTACCTCATCATGATCTACCTTTATCGCATATCGCTCGGGAAATGGGAACGTTTTTACTCACATCTTGCCCAGCAGCGCCAGCTATGCGATCTGCGTCGCCAGTGAGTTAATTTGATTGAAACGATACCATAGATTTCTAAGTTTGTTACATACTCACATATTATTATAAATGACTATTATTATTATTTATTATTATTACCGTCGTTTAGTGGCGGCGTAAGGGTATCCACTAACCCATATCATCCCGTAGGTGTCGTTAGAGGCGACAAAGGGAAACGAAACATGGACAGAAACATCTTCCTGATAATTCAGTCAGCGTTGTGTTATCTCTGCTTCAGTGTACAATTTACTTCTTAGTTCTTCTTCAGTTTCGTTCTCTCTCTCCCTACGACACCCACGGGATAATATAGAGTAGTGGATTCATTTACAGCATCTCTATACGGAACCCTTTTTACTAGAAACGAGGCATTCCATCTTAGTCCTCAGGGGTGACAATTCATTTGTATTTTGAGTCTTAATTGAGGATAGATGTAGATGTCCATGAGCCATAGCATCCACTTATCATCAGGTGGACTGTGTGCTCGTTTGTCACCCTTATTCTATAAAAAACGGCTATATAGATATTATGTGAGTACGAAATTCTCACTCTAACGTATACTCTAACGGCTATAGATTTATTTTTCTTTCAAAAAATTACTATAGATAACAGAAGAATGTTATTTGTTCAGTCACAAACTTTCGAAATTGTATGCTAATTTCAGGTATAAATCAGTGACACAATCAGCTTGAAAACGGGGAATCCTTCTCTAACTAATTGAACCAATAGTTGTAACTTTCGCTTAAGTAGACGAGATTGAATTTATAAAACGGGCGTTACTTTGCGGAAATAATGTTAAAGATGTGAAAACTGATTAACTACGATCCGCGTGAAGCTTCAATAGGATTAGGATTAAGTATTAAGTAGTATCTACGTGATGCATATTGAGTTTGTGATTGAAACTAATTTATATGTGATAACTATAATATTTATAAATGTACGTTTCTTATATAAAACACTAATATTTTATATAACAAAAACAAGTAAAATGTTTCTAGAACATAAACTTTAAATAATACAGGTTTTCGCATTTCTCTTATAAAATATTGCTCATATCTTCTAAACGGGTTTTCAGATTTTCATAGATCCAATTGGAATATTAGTTCTAGACCTAAACCTATCTCTTGAGATGAAAATTATTGAAATATCTCCACAAACAAAATTCTCATTTTCAACTTACGTCATCATTATCATCATTACAACCCTTGACAAGTCCACTGTTAAGCATAGGCTTCCCCCAAAGAATGCCACAAAGCACGGTCCTGAGCCACCTGGATCCATTGACTTACTGCATGTCTTCCCAGGTCGTCACTCCATCTAGTGGTTTTTTTTTATAGGATAAGGGTGACAAACGAGCACACAGTCCACCTGATGGTAAGTGGTTGCTGTGGCCCATAGACATCTACATCTATCCTCGTTTGCGAATCAAAATGCAGATGCGTTGTCACCCGTGAGGACTAAGATGGAATGTCTCATTTACAGTAAAAAGGGCCTCCGGCCACCTGCACTCACCAAGCGAAACGCAGAGGTAAACCTCTACTTCACGCTGGTATTCTGTCAGGTCGTGGTACTACGCCGGTTCGAGCCGGCCCATCCGTGCGACAGCAAAAGCTGCCGCGTGGCTTTACCACTGTTAAACGGGGTTGGGGGGGGGGGGGGGGGGGTTCGCCCTACACTACACTACTAACTTACGTAATTATACAAAAATTCTAACAAGATTCAAAATTATCTGTGAACTTATGTATATGTTATGTGAGTATGTAGTCTCTCAGTTCATTAACATAGTAGTCTAAATATATGTTGTAAAAGTGTTTTTGGAAGAGCGGAGTTTCCTAGGACAAGCAATTTATTTAGCTTAAAAGGAATCTCCAAACATAGAAAACTTGTATGTTTAGACTAAGTTAATGAAATAGAGATTTTTGATTTGATCGTAATTAATAACTTAAAAAAGTTTCTGACTCGATACGTTGATATTAAAATCGCGCGAGTAGCGATCTTATCACTACTTGCGCCCTGGAGCGTAGATAGGGTCCCAATGTCGATACTACTTTCACTTCTTACGAAATACAACTTATTGATGATGGGATGTCAGATGTTACACATCTTATGCGACTACTGTAAGACTCTCTCATTTTGCACGCCTCATAACGCAAAGCGTTATTAGGTAGTGCTTTACTCTCGACACGTCCAGGTCAAGCAATATTGTGTTCTTAAAATTCTTTTATCATAACCATTTTGCACTAATACATAATATAAGTAGCCGTACATCAAGAAAACACTAATGAATCCATCTTATATTTACTAAAATTTCTTTGAAAAAAAACCGGCCAAGTGGGAGTCGGACTCGCGCACCGAGGGTTCCGAACAAATCCGTAGGTATATAAGTTTAAAATTATTAAAAATATTTTTATCATACTCGTATGATGTAACCAAAAATTTATGCTTTTCGCAATTTTTCCTTTATCTGTGCTATAATACCTTGCTTCGTACCAAATTTTAAGATTCTGAGTTCACGGGAAGTACCCTGTAGGTTTTGATTCCCTTGCGAATATCGAAAATTTGCGGCATAAACAGCTGTATCTTTGGATTGCGTTGGCTTAGAAGTTTAAGGTTTTCACAGCTCCAATGGACGGTAGACATGAGTATTTGATATGAATTTTAGCTTGATACCTCCACGCGTTCCTGAGAAAAAGGGTCTTGACAGACAGACATACGGACAATAAAGTGATCCTATAAGGGTTCCGTTTTTTTCCTTTTGAGGTACGGAACCCTAAAAAAAGGTTCAAAAAGTGAAAAATGTTGCTTATATTACATGGTTAACGTAATTGGTGGTTATGCATGGTACAGGTACAGATATAGCCTTGAATACGAACTGATTTATTTGGATATAAGGACTAATACCTAGGTACGAATAATGTGGCCTTGTTTGTACCGGCATTACTATTGCATACTTTAAAATGGAAAAGTTGTTATTGTGATATAACTGTAATAGTGAGACACATGGTATCGTGGACTTTTTTTTAGATATTGATGTCCTGTATAAAATTGTAGCACATCACTTTGCTCTATTATCAATAGCTTCCGCAGCGTACGCCATATATTGATTCTTTTTGGTATTTTTTCACACCTTGGGTTACACTCACGAAGTTTTCATGCGAATCCCTAACTTTTTGAAAATATTGTATCGCCTATATTCATCAGAGATAATGTAGGATTCTAATGGTGAAAGAATTTTTCAAATCGGTCAAGTAGTTTCGGATCCTATTCAATTCAAACAAACAAATAAACAAACAAATTTTTCCTCTTTATATTATTAGTGTAGATTAGTGACATAAGCTATATAAATATTATAAAGCTTATGTCACTCTCACAATTAAGACGAATCTAACGACAGTTCTTATTCGTTTAGACTACAGAGAGTGCCAAAGAAATAGACATACATACTTACTCTCGACAAATTATACCCTCCTTCTGGGGCAGCCGGAAGAAAACCTTTAAATCTGAGAGCCGATCAGCATTCCTATTCGGTATGAATTCTGTAGAACTTGTCAAGCTGCCCTCGTGCGGTACTTCATATACCACCAAAATATTTTTGATTGATTGGCACTAGTACATTTGCCAAAGTAACTAGCGTACAACCAGTGCACGTTACCAGTGCTGACATATGGATTTGAAACGGGTTAAAATTCAAGGCGGGATGTTGAGAAGACTACTTGGAGTTTCTGTGTGTGATAGTAAAGATGTCCGCAGTGGAACCAGGCAACCGACATGGCCCAAAGTATCAGGAAGCTGAAGTGGTAATGTGCTGGCCATTTGGCTCGAAAAAAGCAACAACCGATGGGAAAGAAAGGTTATTGAGTGATAGCCTAGTACAGGGAAGCGAAGTGTATGGTGGTTCCTTACTTGGTGAAGTTAACGTCCAATGAAATTCACGACAAATGCTCAGCCCTTAGCTACATCGGCTCAATCGGCATATTTGCTTTTACAGATAATTTATTGCTTTATTTTACTGTTTACTTTTAATCTCTAATTGAAAACAGAACAAATCAACTGGGAGCCATCACAGAAAGTTCTCTTTCATGGACAGTCATAGCTATAAATTCAAATTTAGAGCACACAACTTACACGAGTATCCGGACCGAAAGAAGTAGACCGAATTTCAGTTAGCAGTAAAAGGGACGTAAAATTCTGAATGTGCCGCCTAAACTGAATTCAAGTTGGCACTTAGGCTGTTTTTTCGATTACTGAAATGTTTATGTCTCACCTTTTTGGGTTTGGTTAGAAGTCTTAAACAATTTTTATATAGTAAATGATTATATAAAATCAAAAGTGGATCTTTATATATTTTTTAAATATCTAATAAACTTAGGACATGAAAGTGTACAGTTCTATTCGGTCGGAAAAAAATATCATGCGTTTTATTCAGCTTAATCAATGTCCATCAGATTCAAAATTTACTAAAGCTTGTAGCACGAATACCCCGTCGGCTTGACCGGGGTATGTTCACGATATCACAGAATACCAGCATAAATAGCAGCTTAATGTTGCTGTGTTTTATATTGTAAGTGTTGAAAACCGGAGATCATTTTACTGGTATTGATGCATTCTATCTTAGTCTTCAGAGCAGACAACGCATGGTTTGATTTTAAATCGAGGATATTTGTAGGGTAGGTTAGGTTTGTAGGCCACAGTATCCTCTTACCATGAGGTGGGCTGCGTGTTCGTTTGTCACCCTTTCTATAAAAAGCGAATGAGTGTTAGAGAGATGTTAATGAACATAAAATATTATTAAAAAAAAGTTATAAAAAAAGAATTTAGACAAAAAAAATTATAAATTTGCAGATGATGATAGATGCAGTCTAAATGTCAGTCTGATGACCCATGAGTTTTCTTAAAGTTAACAAAATAATGACAATCACATCTTCACTTCTCGTAATTTTACATTTGGTGTTATTATATATCTAACAATATGGCCACGTAACCATAGACACCTACATCTATCATCGGTCAAAAACTTACGGTTTTCGGTAGCTCTAAAATGTCAGTATTACGAGTATGTGTTTTGCGTCTTGAGCCATAATTAAAACCGTACAACCTTGCGACCATAACCCTTTGTAAGTGAAGGGTAGTTGTCTGTTCTATTTTGTATTAAATTCATTCTTGACTTAGCTACGCGGCGACGCGTGTCGTTAAACATAAACAGTTCTTTGTTCAAAGTCTACTGTTAATATTAATTTTCCTTTTAAATCGTTATAAATGAAAAATAAGGGTAAACTGTACATGGCATGCTATAATGAGGTTTTCTGCTTAGTTGCTTAGATAATCTCCGTAACATTATCAAGCCGACAAGGAGAAGAGTGAAAAATAATAGTCTTTGTAAATCATCCTTACCTAAGATCCATTTTATTCTTGGTCATTTTATCTTTGTGAATATGTCCATGTTTTAACAGTTTTATTTGTTGTTTTCTTTGCCACAATCTTTAGCTAAGGTTGTGATTATCGTTACTAAAGAATTCCCTGTAGGCTAGTATTGTAGCAAAGGCGATGCAGCGTTGCGTTAGCACCTATATGCAGACTGTTATTGTAGCACAACCGCGGTGATGTCTTTTCTGGGATTAATACCACTGTGTTACCATTTCTACCGCCTAGCAGCTGTACATCAAGTACCAAGTGCGTATTCTCGCGGTAGAAATTTTCGGACTTACCTCATCATGATCTACCTTTATCGCATATCGCTCGGGACACGGGAACGTTTTTGCTCACATCTTGCCCAGCAGCGCCAGCTATGCGATCTGCGTCTCCGGTGGGTTAATTTGATTGAAACGATAACATAGATTTCTAAGTTTGTTGCATAATCACATATTATTATAAATGACTATTATTATTATTACCGCCGTTTAGTGGCGGCGTAAGGGAATCCACTAACCCATATCATCCCGTAGGTGTCGTTAGAGGCGACAAAGGGAAACAAAACATGGAAAGCAACATCTTCCTGATAGAATTATCAGGAAGATGTTGCTGTCCATGTTTTGTCAGAGTTGTGTTATCTCTGCTTCAGTGTTCAATTTACTTCTTAGTTCTTCTTCGTTTTCTCTCACCCTACGAGACCCACGGGATAATATAGAGTAGTGGATTCATTTACAGCATCTCTATACGGTACCCTCTTTCCTGAAAACGAGGCATTAGATCTTAGTTCTCAGGGGTGACAATGCATTTGTATTTTGATTCTTAATTGAGGATAGATGTAGATGTCCATGAGCCATAGCATCCACTTATCATCAGGTGGACTGTGTGCTCGTTTGTCACCTTTATTCTATAAAAAACGGCTATATAGATATTATGTGAGTACGAAATTCTCACTCTAACGTATACTCTAACGGCTATAGATTTATTTTTCTTTAAAAAAATGACTATAGATAACAGAAGAATGTTATTTGTTCAGTCACAAACTTTCGAAATTGTATGCTAATTTCAGGTATAAATCAGTGACACAATCAGCTTGAAAACGGGGAATCCTTCTCTAACTAATTGAACCAATAGTTGTAACTTTCGCTTAAGTAGACGAGATTGAATTTATAAAACGGGCGTTACTTTGCGGAAATAATGTTAAAGATGTGAAAACTGATTAACTACGATCCGCGTGAAGCTTCAATAGGATTAGGATTAAGTATTAAGTAGTATCTACGTGATGCATATTGAGTTTGTGATTGAAACTAATTTATATGTGATAACTATAATATTTATAAATGTACGTTTCTTATATAAAACATTAATATTTTATATAACAAAAACAAGTAAAATGTTTCTAGAACATAAACTTTAAATAATACAGGTTTTCGCATTTCTCTTATCAAATATTGCTCATATCTTCTAAACGGGTTTTCAGATTTTCATAGATCCAATTGGAATATTAGTTCTAGACCTAAACCTATCTCTTGAGATGAAAATTATTGAAATATCTCCACAAACAAAATTCTCATTTTCAACTTACGTCATCATTATCATCATTACAACCCTTGACAAGTCCACTGTTAAGCATAGGCTTCCCCCAAAGAATGCCACAAAGCACGGTCCTGAGCCACCTGGATCCATCGACTTCCTGCATGTCTTACCAGGTCGTCACTCCATGTAGTGGGGGGGGGGGGGGGGTCGCCCTACACTACACTACTAACTTACGTAATTATACAAAAATTCTAACAAGAGTCAAAATTATCTGTGAACTTACTTTAGTCAGTCTAATTAGATCACAATATGAAATCCCATAGCAAATCTAAGGTAAATAGTCAAATAGAGTAAAATAAACATAATATCCAACTAATCTCTTTACATCGTAATTAATAACTTAAAAAAGTTTCTGATTCGTTACGTTGATATTAAAATCGCCGAGTAGCGATCTTATCTCTACTTGCGCCCTGGAGTGTTGATAGGGTCCCAATGTCGATACTACTTACGCTTCTTACGAAATACAACTTATTGATGATGGGATGTCAGATGTTACACATCTTATGCGACTACTGTAAGGCTCTCTCATTTTGCACGCCTCATAACGCAAAGCGTTATTAGGTAGTGCTTTACTCTCGACACGTCAAGGTCAAGCAATATTGTGTTCTTAAAATTCTTCTATCATAACCATTTTGCACTTATACATAATATAAGTAGCCGTACATCAAGAAAACACTCTAATTAATCCATCTTATATTTACTAAAATTTCTTTGAAAAAAAAACACCGGCCAAGTGCGAGTTGGACTCGCGCACTGAGGGTTCCGAACAAATCCGTAGATATATAAGTTTAAAATTATTAAAAATATTTTTATCATATGATGTAACTAAAAATTTATGCTTTTCGCAATTTTTCCTTTATCTGTGCTATATACTTTGCTTCGTACCAAATTTTAAGATTCTGAGTTCACGGGAAGTACCCTGTAGTTTTTGATTCCCTTGCGAATATCGAAAATTTGCGGCATAAACAGCTGTATCTTATGATTGCGTTGGCTTAGAAGTTTGAGTTTTTCACAGCTCCAAGGGACGGTAGACATGAGTATTTGATATGAATTTCAGCTTGATGCCTCTACGCGTTCCTGAGAAAAAGGGTCTTGACAGACAGACAGACGGACAACAAAGTGATCCTATAAGGGTTCCGTTTTTTCTTTTTGAGGTACGGAACCCTAAAAAACAGTTTGAAACAAAAATTACGTGGAAGTCCGGATGTAGTATGTGGTCATGGTGACTATCGAAAAAATTGACGTATCGAGACCGGGATTTTTTTATTAGCTTTTTTAGAATTACGCGTAGTTTGCTAATAAAATGATTTATATATATATATATAGTATTTTTTAAGTTGACGTTCATTTTTCTGAGGTGGTCGCCCTACTATTCCAATACTTAATTAGCCACAATATGTATAGCTCGTGTCGCGCGAATTATAATTTATGATTTTCAGATTAATTTTGGTTATAATTTTACTGATATTTTTCCGAATTCGCCGCAGGAACACAAAAAAAAATCTTTGAATACTCCAAAAGGAATGAACTCGGATAAAACAACAAATAAATGAGGTACACTGTTAATTTCTCGCGTATGTTTAGGAAATTATCAAAATTAAACTTCACTCACTCGTTACAAAAGCTTCGAATTTTGGCCTTACTACATGTTTTAAATTCCACAATATTTTTAAGTCGATTGAAATATACTGAATTATTTCATTAATCAAGTTAACGCAAAAAACTGTATTTGCGGTGACTGCTTCAAATTACTAATAAAATTTTACTTTGCTCTGTTTTGTGTAATATCTTTGGATATCTAAAATAACAAAATAGAAGCTTTTGGAAGCCGGCTTCTTAAATTTTTTATAAAGTGTTAATTTTTTACAGATTTTAGTGGTTCATGGAATATTACAACCTTAATGTAACAACTAGGATCTCGTTTAAGTAGTAACATTAAAAACTTCATCCTTATTTTCCACCATTGGGGGTAGAACTTGTTCTCTAAATATAATATACCAACATCAACTACCCCTGAAGCCTATAACCTACACATACATTATATATACATACAATAGTAACATACTGCAGCGATTTTGGCGGCAGTATGATCGACTAGACCGGGAAGGATCACGCTTGTACGGAATATACCGCAAAACGTTGCCGCGTATCGTGTGGTGAATGGCGAGAATCGGTGACCCGTAACATGTAACTGCGTTTTTATAATTATCAAAAATATTATTGGTGTGTTTTGTCCACATTATTCACTTAACACCATATGGACGAAGGCTTGTTTGTCACCCACACTTTTACAAAAGATACGGCTAAGTTTCGGTGACGGCGAAAACCGAAGGTAATGATTCTCTATACATTTTAATTAACCTTTGCAAATGTAGAAATAGCTATCTTACCTTCAGATCATTTTTGGTTTGTGATTCAATTACTTAATTACTTAGATTACAGAACTTACTGACTTCGTTACTCGTGGGTTTTATTCTTAAGTTCCGTTTTAATGGATTTAAAATAAATATTTTTTTTAACGTTATATATTTTTTATAAATTTTAGTGTTTAAAGTTAGTTAAACTTCTATACTTACCCTCTATTTCTACTAACGTGCCTTATTTGAAGTCTACGAAAGTGTTAATTTTCCTCGTATGGAGACTTCCTGGAATCCAGCATCATAATATAATTATAATGTTATCTATCCAGTTCCACTTTTTAAAGATCAAGACAATGCGATTATATACCTAACCTAATTATGTATATATCTATTATGTACTTAACGTAACACTTGGTAACTATAGATAACGATCGCTCAGACATGCTGAAGAAACAACGCACCGCTTTTCTTCATTTTTATTTATGGGTTACTATGCTCACAAGCTATCTGATGAGCTGTGTACTCGTTTGCCACCTTTACTAAAAAGAAAGTCATGGTATCACAGGGAATAAGCGGCGGTCTAAAACATCATAGTGCACGAGCAAACTGCGTTTGTTCCCCGCCGGCACCAATTCGAAATTTTAAATACTAGTTTACCACGAGCTCTGCGACGAAGGAATGTTATGAGGAAAAAAACTTGCATATCTAAAAAATTAAATAAACTTATTTCTAGAACATGTGAATTTTGCAGTTCGCATTATGGCAACATAACTGACTCTACCTTACTCTAAAACGCTTTTAGAAATATGTTCAATCGTGGGACGTATATCAGCTTTTACTGTGTTATATTACCAAAATGGAAAAGATTTTTTTTATCAGGCACGTATTTATGATTTAAAAATGGTAACACACGTTAAGACCTTATTAATCAATTAACTAGCAACATCTGTACATGATTATACATTTGTTTAAATTATATCAGATTAAAATATCTTACATGTATAATATATGTTTTTAAAAGTAAGTTATATAGTAAGGGGATCTGCAAAAAATTGTAGAAATATCCTTCTAGATTTTTACTTTATACTTATACTAATGAACGAGAACGAGATGACCAATCAATGGCGATATCTTCATTTAGAAATGCCGAACCGGAATCCCACGGATTTGTAATGGGGAAAACTATACCGATGCAAGGATATCGGCCTTACGCTCACTAACCAGTCTGGTGCGGACTGCGGATGGACCTTGGACATATGGGTAGTAGGCTTATTAACGCTAGTTAAGAAAATAAAGGAAATAAGAAGTACTTAGTAAAAATGTGAAATGTATGTGTGTATTTTTTTTGATTATACAAAAAAAACCGGCAAAGTGCGAGTCGGACTTGTGCACCGAGGGTTCCGAACAAATCTGTTGGTATATAAGTTTAAATTTATTAAAAATATTTTTATTATATGATGTAACAAAAAATTTATGCTTTTCGCAATTTTTCCTTTATCTGTGCTATAAAACGTTGCTTCGTACCAAATTTCAAGATTCTGAGTTCACGGGAAGTACCCTGTAGGTTTTGATTTCCTTGCGAATGTTGAAAATTTGCGGCATAAACGGCTGTATCCTTTAAATGCGTTGGCTTAGAAGTTTGATTTCTTCACAGCTCCAAGGGACCGTAGACTTGAGTATTTGATATGAATTTCAGCTTGATACCTCCACGCGTTCCTGAGAAAAAGGGTCTTGCCAGACAGACGGACAACAAAGTGATCCTATAAGGATTTCGTTTTTTCTTTTGAGGTACGGAACCCTAAAAAGAGTTTAAATACAGCAAAATTAAGTTTATAAACAGCAAAATTGTGGCAAGTAGTACGATAAGCGAACGCTTGCCTCTCCTCTTCCTACAGCATCATATAGCTTAAGTTCCGAAGCAAGTATAAAACATGCAAATATCTTGTGTAAATCTTATGCAGCGTCGTCTTTGCGTTCTAGTTAGGTAGTTTATTGTGCATTTTAAAAGCGCGAGCTCGTGAAATAGCAATGTGTTATTATTTATTTTGCTAAAACCAGCTTAAACTTATCTCTTTCTTTTGAGTTACGTTTCCTTTTTAAAGTAATCGTAATAATTTGCTCGTTTTTTGAGTATTTGGAGAGATTCATGCATATGATGGTCACGAAAACTTAATTTTCACATTTATCTGTAACAAATTGTTTTTAGTTCTAAAAGACTTGTTCACGAAAATGTCCGCTTGACATTAGTGTAATTTTATCATATAAGCTCTTTATAAATGTAGTGTGGAATGTTCAAGCTTAGTGGATTGAATATTTTTACCTCAAATAGAGCACTAGTCCCCGCTTTAGCTCCGAGGTGTGCAATTTATATTAAAGGTAGTTACAACGGATCTTTCCTGTTTTATATTTCCTGAATATGGGTTAACGAGTATTGCCATCTATCAAACGATTTTACGACTATGTAAATCTCTCTCCGCCTTTCAATTTCCTTGTCCTTTATCAAACAAAACAGGATATTGAAAGAAAATAACCAATCTTCCCTAAATATATTTGAATATTCTTGGTGAAAAATTAACTGAAATGTAAAGATAGCAAAAATCTATTTGAACAAGTAGAAACATCTATCCACACAGTGAATAAAACTACTTTTACGGATTTTATCGCGTTTAATTAACTTATTTAAAAAAAATAAGTTAACTAAACGCGATAGAATGCCTAAAAGTACTTTTATTCAATGTGTAGTGTTCGCGTAAATATAAGAAATCATTATCTATCCACACAATTATGAGAGATGAATAAAGCATTAATGTTTCGACTAATAAATTGTGTACTTGAGTTTGGATGTTTTAGATTCACAGTTGGACTCTGTAGGTGGCACTGTTGTCAAGATCTAAAATCACCCACGTGAAACTGGGGCGGATTGATTTTGATGCAATATTAAGGTAGTGTTTTCCTTTAGAGATGACCTCACTCGATGATGGTCTAAGTGGACGCAGCCAAGGTTGATAAAACGCACTTGATTATTAAAAGCCTATCCACTGTTCCTTGTACCACCGCATCGTATTCGTAGACCAACAATTCCAACACTATCGCAATGCTATTAGGTACCTATATTCACAAAGAATGGGCTTGCCACTCGTCTAGTCCTGTGACAAAAAGGAGATCATAAATCTCCTGCGCAGGCTCTCCATTTAGTATTTTAAAACAATCTGAGACTAGCCACCTTATGCCTATACTCTAGATTAATTTATTGATTGGTAGAACGGAATCAAAGATACGAATAAGTTTACACTCTTCACAAAATATATGATGCTGCTAGTTGGTATTTAGTGAACTAACCAAATATATTAGTTTTCACACCGACCCAATTCTATACAAATACTTAATAATTTTTTTATTCCTAGTAATATTACTGAACAGCGAAAAGGGAAAATTTTATAAAAGTATTAGACATAATATTATGTACTTTAATTTGTGAAGCCTTTATAAACTTGGCGACCACTTGAAGGATGGAAATAAAAAATAATAATTCACAATACTTGCATTACCCCATATGGGAATGACTACAATGTGAAATTAATAAGCTCTACCATCTACAATCATTTAAAACAAAGATGGCTTAAAGTGCCTTACACATAATTTTTAATTATGCTGACTCCCTTAACGCATAAACCGGAATAGGATAGCCGGATCTGATTACACATTTGACGGAGTTGAGGTGCCAAGAGATGCGGGTTCAAATCTCACACAGAGCTAATGTTTGTATGGCCTACTCATAGTTGTTCCTGGTTTGGATGTTTGATCTTGTGCAATTTATGTAAGTAGGCTGCCTCCAGTACAGGAGAAGTAGTATCTCTCCAGATAGACACTTAAGATTTTAAAATACTCTCTCATATGAAGGAAATAAATTATATTATCTTCAAATAAAAGTGTAGAACTTACTGAGAAGATGTATTACATTACAAGCTCTAAAAATGATGCGTGAGGTTCTTACTGAGGCATTTCACTTCTTTCCATTGCAGCCAAAATGGAAGCGCTCTCCATACCAAGCAACAATTCATGTCATCTAAACAGACTCTGCCCGTGCGTTTGCGTTGGTAGCATTCGTGCTAAATAAAGAGAAATGTGACGCCTAAACCAACGTGTTGGTACTTCCAATCTACCAACCTCCCAACTTTTCAGGCTTCTAGAAAAGTACCGAATGAAAATTCTAGACGTAACGAATTACTTACAATTCTGTTTGGGCCAATTATATTGCCAAACGTGTGACTCTTATTAAAACTCAAACTACAATTTTTATTCACAAAGGTAGCCGTAATGAAGGAATATAATCCTAAAGCAGAAACCGTTATAAACTGGGGTTTAAAATTTTATCCTTCTCTGTAATTCCGGAACTTTATTGAGTCCGTAACCTAAATCTTAGTACAAATGGTTACTTAATTTAAAACGAATTTTTATTTCGAAACTTTGCCGAGAAACTGACAACTGCTTTATATAAAAGCCAAAATTTTAATTCATTTATCATAATAGAATTGACAGCAGCATATTCCTGATAACAGCTGAAAATAATAAAAAAAACTGCAGCAGCTGCCAACCCCCCTGCCAAGCGTTGCAACCTTGGCAAATACCCTCCTTCCGAGGCAGTTTATGGAGGAGGCCTATATTCAGCGATGGACGTACGCCTTTTTCATAGGCTGTAATGATGATGATATTGATTAAATCATAAAAAGTCAACAAAAGTTCTCGACCAAGCACCGTATTCACCTGATATGGCTCCGTCTGACTTTTTTTTATTTCCCAAGTTAAAATTACCACTTCGAGGAAAACGTTTTGAGTCGATAGAAGCCATAACAAAAAATTCGCTGAATGAGCTAAAGGCCATACCGCAAATAGCATATGAAAAATGTATGGAAGACTGGGTGAAGCGTTGGAGATGTTGTATTGCAAGCGATGGGGCCTACTTTGAAGGCGATAAAATAAATTTAGATGAATAATTTGTATTTTTTGTTTTATTGACAAATTCCCGATATTTAGTACACAGAAGGTATTATCTAGCAAATATCGTTTATTTTATAAATTTTCATTAAAGTTGATGCTCCACTACTTGGAAAGTATCTGTAGCTTAAAATCGTAATAGTATTTATTACGTATTATAGGTACGTATTTTAGAATTTGTATAATTACAATTGTATAATATAAAATATTACTATATATCTATAATCTATCTATAAACACTCACGCCTGTCATCCAGAGGGGTAGGCAGAGACTATGGACTTCCATTTGGCACGATCCTGACAGACCTCTCTCGCTTCCTCCACATCCATATACCTACGCATACACGCTCGTCGGTTAAAGGTACACTTGATTTGGCCCATTTTCAACATATCGCCAATTTGGTTGATAAACTTTCGCCTATGGCGACCCTTTCCGACTCTGCCGTTCACCTCTGCAACATAAATTTGCTTTGTCACTCTTTCCTCATTCATTCTTTCCACATGACCAAACCACCGAAGCATTCCTTTCTTAATCCTGGTCACAACATCATCTTGCAAACCACACTCTTCTCTTATTAAACAATTTCTCACTCTGTCATTCAGATTCATCCCTAACATACTCCTTAAGGATCGCATTTCTACAGCATTTATTCTACTCTCGTGCTTCTTCTGCCACACCCAACTTTCACTACCATACATTAAAGTAGGCACTAATACAGCATTGTGAATTGCCATACGTGCCTTTTTGGACACATTCTGACTTTTCACAATAGAGTGTAAAGCCCCATTCACTCTATTTCCTGCATTCACTCGTCGTTCTATATCCTTATCATATCTACCATCCCTGCTAAACACACATCCCAAATACACAAACTCATCTACTTGCTCTACCAACTCCCCTTCTATTCTTATTTCACATATCGTTTTACTTTCTTCTCTTTCAAAAACCATAACTTTCGTCTTACTTGCGTTCACTTTCATTCCCTTTTCTTTTAATGTCCTGTTCATTAATGTAACCATCATTTGCAATTCGGCTGCCGAAGACGCAAGTATGACTTGATCATCGGCGTACAAAAGGCATTTGACGGTTAACTCACCCATTCTTAACCCGCATTCTTCTACTTTCAAATTTTCCAAACAGCTGTCCATAAATAGGTTGAACAGCCACGGGGAAGCCACACAGCCCTGTCTGACACCTTTATGGATGCCAAACCAGTCCGAGTAGGCCCCATTGATCCTGACACAAGCACTAGAGTCCCTATATAGAGACTTCAATGCCTGTATCAGACCAGCGCTCAACCCAAATGAGGTCAGTGTTTGCCATAACACGTTCCTGTCCACTCTGTCATAAGCCTTTTCCAAGTCCATGAACGCACAAAAAACTTTCTGGTTTTTGGCCAAAAATTTCTCAGCAATCATGCGCATGGAAAAGACTTGATCCGTACACCCCATCCCCTTTCTAAATCCAGCTTGCACATCCCAAATTTTTTCATTAGTTTCTTCCATAACTCTTTCAATTAACACCTTAGCATACAGTTTACCCACAATGCTAAGCAAGCTGATACCACGGTAGTTTTTACAGTCCTGCTGCGACCCCTTTCCCTTATATATTGGGACTATAACAGCTTTGCACCAGTCTTCCGGTACCCGCTTCAGTTCCCAACATAAATTAAACAAGGTGTACAGCAGGCCTGCAACCACACCCTCTCCAGCCCTTAGCATTTCGAGTGATACTCTATCATATCCGGCTGCCTTACCTGCTTTCATGCTTTTCATTGCTTTCACTATTTCATCTACACTTATTTCTCTACCTCTCTCCACTTCTTCCGGAATTTCCATTTCACTTACTTCAGACGACTCTTCACTCTTAAACACGCTTTCAAAGTATTCCTTCCATCTCATTAAATTCGAAACTTCATCATTCAGCATGCAGCCATTCTCGTCTCGTATAGCATTCATTCTAGGCTGTTTTGAATTTCCCCTGGCATTTCTTACGAGCTTCCAGAACATTTTAATATTTGCCTGGAAGTTATCAGATATTCTTCTATCATTCTTATCTATTCTTTCTTGCTTTTTCCTTTCAACAACTTCTTTTACTCTCTTATTTATACGTCTAAAGTCTGCCTTTTTTCTTTCAATCTCATCATTCATACCGCCAGAATTACCAGCTTTGGTTGCTAGTAAATCTATCCATGCCCTCTTCTTTGCTTCAACTTCCATCCGTACCTCGTCATGCCACCACAAAGTATTACTTTTCCTTTCATTCGTTCTCTTACTTACACCACATACTTCGGTGGCTGTATCCACCAAAACTTTCTTAACATTATTCCATACATTCTTCAAGTCTAACTCATTCATACAAAATTCATTCAACACACTTATATTTTCCCTCAGTCTGCATTTATACTTCTCTTTCACACCTTCATCTTGTAACCTCTCTATTCTTATACGCTGTAACGCAGTGGTAGACACAGATGTCCGATGCCGCCAACGCTTGAATAGACCATTAATTCGGCATAAGACCAAGTAATGATCCGTCCCTACGTTGGACCCCCGGTAAACCCTTGTATCTACCACTGCGCTCCTCATTCTTCCATCCACAATTATGAAATCTATCATGCTTCTATCATCCCCTCTTTCCCATGTATACATGTGAATCCTCTTATGGCGAAAGAAAGTGTTCGCCACAAAAAGATTCTTTTCCACACATATGGTGAGGAGGTCTTCACCATTCTCATTTATTCTTTCATCGCCAAACGCTCCTAATATCCTTTCATAACCAGACCTCTTCACTCCCACCCTTCCATTAAAATCTCCTAACATAATAATATTTTCATTTTCCTTGCACTTCGTCAACACCAGCCTTACCATGTCCCAAAACTGCTCTCGGATATAAGTGGGCTTAGACATATCTGGGGCGTAAACCCCAAGCACAAACAACTTCTTTAAGCCCACTTTCATTCGTATCCACAGCAGCCTTGGGCTTACACATTCATACTCTTTCACATATTGACCCATTCTTTCTGAAAGGATGACACCGACTCCCTGGCATGCCCGCTCGGTCTCGTCTACACCAGACCAGTAAGCGGTATACATGCCATGTGCAGTGACATCTCTTCCCTTTCGTTTCGTCTCATTCACACATAATACATCTATTCCTCTATCATTCATCATTTCGCATATTTCATCCATCTTATCATTCATTGCTCCACATACATTCAGCGTAGCCAGACGGGCCTCCGCAATCCACTTTTCGCCCCTCCAGGAGACAGGACGTGACGGGTGGCGAACCTCGTCGCCGGTTTTCCTCCCGGAGATTCTTCGCACCCCTGCCCCATTAAAGGGGCGCCGGGAACTCGGGGCCATTTCTTTGAGTTGTTGGCTCATGGTGCGACATAAGGGGTGGTAAATTTTACGCCGCTACCACACGGCGAGGAGCCGAGTCTGTCGTTTCGGCTTTGTCGCTCGTTTAGCACCACCCGGGGGACACGTGTAGGGTGGGCCTAGGGTTAGGTGGTCGAAGCCTACGGACGCGAGCGACTTATCCCCCCAAAAAAATATTATATAAAATATTACTAACAAAATTAAACTCTATTCTTCAAAATCAGACTGTGATGAGCTACTCATATTCATTACATTTACTGCTTATATGCTTTATATGTTTTATCCCCTGAATTTTTTAATATTTAGCGTTGACTGGCCATTTATTTTAATAATATCACGCTGTAAACTAAAATTTGATGGAGGTCGCTTGAAATAAAACGTCAAATAAAGTTATGGAACCGATAAACTGCTCACATTGCTCAGTATAGTTAACCTAAGTTTAAACGGAGTTTATTTTACATTGCGATGTTCGGAAACGCACTTTCTTTAGTTAGGTATTAAACCAATAGCCCTAACGAATCGATAAACCGCCGATAAAAGTACCTCAGAAACCGAGCATTAGACAATTATTGAGTTATCATTTCTATTTTAAGTTGAGTCTTTACAAAAACCCGGTTTCCCTTTAGCGTTCCTACTTAACAACAAGTGTAGCTACTTTTCGTCCCAGTTTCTTAAAAACGAGAGTTTTAAATGGTACATCTCCTCTGACGTTTGTCTTTTTAAGCTGTAGCTTATTATAGTCAAAGGCTGTGATGTAGCTATAATATCCCTCAATTCAATTGATTATTTTATTCACGAAAGCGGGTTCGGTGTGCTTTGCTATCGTTAAGCCACTATAACTCTATGCATTCTCATTAAAGCCAGTCCATTATTCATGCAACCAGATAAATCATAAATTCATTTGTGTACATAGTTTTAGGAAACTAGAATTTCTATTTCTTACAGCCAGATTATTTTTATATAGATCTGTATGTGTATATATAAATGTCATTTCTAGTATAAGAAGCATTTGTTGGTCTATTGGTATATTTGTTAACACTTTAACACTATACAGTTATAATTTTTACCTTAATATACCTATATTATTTAAATATATATATACATACCTATGTATATATATATTCTTGAGTTGCAAAGATTATGTCTTATCAAAGTCGATAAAATTTCTTTAAATTGAATAATCAACTTATGCATTTTATAATTTCAAAATAAGTCAATTGAAAATTTCTGATGAAACCCATTTTGTATCTTATGTTGATGCCTTTGAATTTAAATTCAGTATAGTAAATTGCATGGGTTCATTAGAAAAGTGTAGATGACATAGCGTGCAACACGCAAACCCAGTGGCGTAGACGAATAGCTGCATCGTCGAGTACTTCTAATGTTGGATGTTTTGTGTACCATTGACTAATGTAGGTTAATAAAATTAGTTTACGATTTCGAGATTGGGATCTGCATTTTTAGTAGGGATACCTAACTTCCTAACATTTTTCTATAATTTTAACGTCTTTACGGGAACTTCGCGTACACAATTACATATCGCATTAAAAAGATAGTATTTGTGTCCAATATCTACAGCTACAATAATAACACATAAATTTAATAAATTAAATATTTTTATGTAATAATTAAATACTATCAAAAACAATACGAAGCCTACTTTAAAATTGAATTTAATTCCAAACTTAGTTACAATAACTTACAACAAGCCAAATGGTTAGAACAGTGATTAAAAAACCAACTACGTAAAAATGTACTGAACATTGAAAACACTTTTTAAAACCAATGTCACTTACACAATGAGACGAATCTAACTACATCTCATACGATATGTTAAAATCCATCAGGACGTTTAGGCTACAGAGCGTGCCAAAGAAATAGACATATATATATATATATATATATATATATATATATATATATATATATATATATATATACATACGTTCGAAAAACATTACCCTCAGTCTGGGGTAGTCGTTCTGAAATGAAAGAATTCTTTTGTAAATTTAATACAAAAAATTCCTAAGAATTATTATTTATTTATTTATTTATAATTATTTACTAGAACCTTACTGAAATAATTGTGGCTAATTAAAAGCTATTTATTGATTAGCTTTTTTCTTATCTTTACATTTCAAAATGTAAAATCAAGTTTTAAAACATATGTAATGAAGAAGTCCGATTGACCCTTGAAATACTTTAAGACAGAAATCACAAATATCTGGTTTGATACACCAGGCTTAAAACATTCCAAATCCTTGATCCGGGCATATAACCGTATAATTGCTTCAGAAATCCTGGGATTAAGTGAGAACAAACTGCGCATTTCGGCAAGAGCCCTTGACTGGTCATTGCTGTTTAAAAAAGCACGTGGCTATCGTGGGACTCAGCAATGCAAGGGTGTGTCGATTCTGTTCCTCAATTGAAGAAACACCTCTGCACATCCTCACTGATTTTTTGGGCACTCAATGTGCAAACATAACACTCATCTAGAATAGTATGTACGAGTACTTAGCCCAGAGGAATTGAAAATGCTCACAGCTAAGCAAGTCTTTGAAATCATTGAAGATATAGGATTTAGCAGTGAACTATAGCCATAGCAGCTATCACAATAGCTCTTATTGGTCGCTGTGGTACTAGTCTAGATAATCTCGCAAAAAACATTCGAATGAACTGTAATAAGACTTACGTTGTAACTACGATGACTATGCAATAACATTGTGACCATTGAGCTGATTATGGACTCGGATTCTGACCTACTACCAGCACGGTCTATAAATTATTGTTTTTAAATAGATTTTGTAATATTAAAAAGTTTCACTTACAGTTTATAGCCTCTAAATATTATTAACTTCATACAGCATATATTATGTATAGTTACTTACTGCTTGAAGCATTCTCTACCAGTCATTATTTGGGTGGTGCAGAGATAAAATGAAGTAGACGAATAAGTATATACGAGACAAAAATGTAAATTAGTAATACATATACTTGCATATTTTAAAAATATTTAATATATACATAATATAATATATGAATTACTCTAAACTGAGCTTAAAACTTAAAATATGATTAAAAAAACAATTTATTTCGTCGTCTTTTTCTGTTTAAACGCTAATTGAATTTTGTTCCCAATAACGGCTCTTTCGTTTCCACTTAACAAATATTACGTACAAAGTATTTCGTTTGACCTTTCTTGTATAGCAATATTCGAAACAGCCCTAGCAGGTGACCTTTGAAACACTTAATATTACTAATTTAATTCCAACCGCTTATGAATTATATACATTTGATCGCGGAAAGTTTTTCAATTCAGCTATGTAAATTTTCTTAACTGTGAAAATTATATTTAACAACGATTTAAAGTAAGAAATCCTATATTTAGGAAACATTAATTAATTAAATTAATAGAATCAGGCGTAACTACAATCAGTTTATTACGTGGTAGAGCCATGCTGCAGCTATATTAGTAGTATAGTTGTAGCACGAATGGGTCGGCTCGACCGGGAAAGGATCACGCTCTCACAGAATACCAACCTAAAATGCCAGCTTAACACTACTGTGTTTCGTATGGTGAGTATAGAGAACCGGAAAACTGGAAAAGAGGCATTCCATCTTAGTCCTCACGGGTGACAACGCATCTGCATTTTGATTCGCAAACGAGGATAAATATAGATGCCTATGGGCCACAGCAACCACTTACCATCAGGTGGACTGTGTGCTCGTTAGTGACCTTATCCTATAAAAAAAGTAAAAAAATGATGTGTTTTACCTAGTTTGAAGAGCACCTACCGCTCTCCCTCAATTGCGTATACTATCTCCGTCACCATTAACCACTACCTCCAACACAACTACACTAAGAAAGACAACCCACCGTCGATAATACTAATTAATTTTTAACATCTTAATTAATAAAATTAATAATAACACAAAACCTTCCTCGAAGGAAAGTTAAACTTACAACCTGTAATATACGTCTCACAGGTGATAGGCACAGGCAGGCACCTCTCATTTCTGACAGCGTTTTGTAGCAATAAGTTGGATAGATTGCTACTTTGACGAATTTAAAATGTATTAGCGCTGCTCCTTTATAGACTCTAATTTTTTTCATGCATCATCACAGCTCATGATCAAGGTGTGTTAAGTTTTTTTTTTAATTCTAATGTTATTAAAGTATTACTGTGTGTAAATATAAAGTGTAATTTTTGAATAGGCATATTGAAATCCCTTCGTTCAAGCTGGAAAATATTATAGTGCAAAGTAATCATACTGAAATGAACGACATTATTTCCTCGCGAATATATCTTTAAAGAAATTTTCATAAAAGCTTGTAGCTTTCAAAGTAATGCACTGAAAATATGTATCGACACGTACGCTCTCAAGTTTCTTTGGCGCTGCAATGCAATGCTGCAGTCTCTAATAAAATTTATGCAATATTTGCAACTTATTCTTTACCAAGTGACGAGGCATAAGCCTAGGAGTTCTTCAGCGCAGGTGTCATCCTCTTTACTGCTCCTGCAACTGAGTGATAGTGCGCTTACTATTTTGTCCCTGATCGACTAGTAAAGAAAATTTGTATAATATATAAATAATAAGCTTTGAAATCAGTATCTTATTTGTATCAATGGTTGTGTAGTGAACTCTAAGGTTAAAAAAAAACTTAACTAGTAAATATAATGCGTATGCCATTAAGTATCTGTAACACATTTAAAGTTATCTTTGTAAGATGTTTTTATGACATATAGCGGCGTCGTAAGAGAATACACCAAATCATCATGTGGTTGTCGAGACAGGTGACAGAGGGAACCTGAAACAAAAGACTGGCTGCAGTGTATTCGGAAGTATATAGCGACCCAGTACTGTAAAGACATGCTATCCTAGTCCTCAGAGGTGACAACGCATCTGTAGCCTTCTTCTTTTGAAGTTGGTTCCAGGTGTATATGGACTGCCGTAGCTGTTTACCATCAGGTGAACTGTGAGTTCGTTTGTCACTTCAATTTTATAAAAAAATCTTCTTAAACACCTCCAAGTTTTTCCTAAAGTACAAGCTTGTTATATAAATAGTTTCTACCCGCGACGCAGCGCCGCCTACGTGGTCTAGAAATGCGGTCGTTTTCATTTTTCCGCAGAGACTTTTATTTTCTCGTGATAAAAATAGGACAAGAACAAATCTATCCTTATATTTATATTTAAATTCGGTTAACCTTATTACGTGACTGAGTGACAAAGATGCAAACATCTTAACAACCTTTCACAACATGATCATCATGGTCATCATGAAAGCCTTTATCAAGTTAACTGCTAAATATTTACTTTAGGCTAAGTCCTTAGTTCTTTGGCCTACTGCTAAATTTTCTAAAAAACTTTTTTTATATTTAATTTATATATTTGTATGGATTAGAAATAGATAGGATCTGGCAATTATGACTACCACTTGTTATGAAAAAAATTTTATTGACTCCGTAGAGTAAAAATTTATTAACGCTAATTGAGACGGACTGTAACAATGTTACTTTAATCGCTCGGACTAATAGCTTTTACAGCGACAGCACTAAAACGAATGACAATTTGGGACCGTATCATAAATATTACTTGATAAAAAATAATGGATAAAGTGAATACCATCACTTTATCTATTATTTTTTATCATGTCTTATTAAGTTTATATAAAAAAAAAAACTAGAATTCGCCGCGGCCATATACTAGATGGTATCTATTATTGTAATTTATTTAATTCATTTAGATTTAAGATTATTCTCAAGGGAAATTAATTTTATGAATTTTTCGATTTCACAAAAAAATCTCTCAAGTTTTTAGGATAAAATATAGCCTGGATCTTTCTTGGCATTGTTCTCTATCTGTTCGTGAAGTTTCATTACATTCAGCCGTTTTAAAATTAGCTTGGACAGACAGACAGATAGATAGATTTTCATTAATACGGTTATCAATGTCGTAATGGTATGCTAAAAAACCCCTCAGGTTAATATAAGAGACATACACTTAAATTTTATAGAATAGTGCTAACAACAGATCTACTTCTGACGAGTTTTGAATTAATTGAATTTGACTCATAATTCAAACGGTAATTCATACTCCTGAAACGGAAGCTAACGCATAATCGAATTGCGGCTCAAATTGGAATTAACTTTTACCTTAGAATCGAGTAATTTATACTCTTAAGGCGCGGGTTGAGCAAAATGTCGCGCTAGTCGTTATTTGTGCGGTTTTTAGGAGCTATCTACTTTTTATTTAAAAGATATATCAACAAATAAAAAACACATTATATTTCTACATAATCTTGATTTCATAAGAGCTGTATCCAATTTTTTTTTAAAGGAATAAATATTAATATAATCTCCTTACAACGAAACCACATAAATGTGAAATTATTATTGATAACATGCATCTCCTCGTAAAGTAAGTATTATTTTATTTTGCGATTTACACCAATGGATATTTTAATGAACATTTCTATTGTAAAATTTTTTTCAAAAGACCAAAATTTGATTTTATTAAGAAATTATTTTAAAATCTGGGCGTATTCACTGCCCTCAGATCATAGAAACAACAGGAGATATGCCCGGTACATTAAAATGTATTGGCACCTGTTGTCGCCAGTTTGTCCCCGCCACTCGCCAACTACTACACATGCAGTTCAGTAAAATCAATAGATACACAGTCGCGCACACATCCGCATTTAATAAATCAGAACGTACAGCACAACCAAATATAAACTTTATCCTATCAAACACAGCGTGCATTTACCATGAACCGTACAACTTACTCATCCAAAAACATCTGTCCCTATCGTTGTGCTGTGCAAAGGCATGGATTTTACGTAAACGCTAGTGATTGACTAAATCGGAAAGTTGTCGATTCTTCTATTTATAATTGTACTAAAGATTTTTTGGGGTCATGATAATAAAATAAAATAAATAAAGAACGATATGTTCAGAAAATTTTATAATAAAAATGTACAATATGTAGTTAAAACAAAATATTAATAAATATAAATTATAATTAATATTGTGGTTCAACAATATTAATCAATACAATGGCCTTTTCAACTAGTTGTATATAAAAACCTTGAGGCTTTATGTGTACACTAAAAAGTTAATAAAACCGGTTTTTCTTGGTGTACTGATAGCCTTTTTACCGTTCGGAAGCTTTATACAAGTTAAATGCCGTTTCGCTTTTTCTAAAGTTTCTTAGTAAGTACATATTATAATAGTAAAGAATATTGATTTTTCTTATTTCCATTTAACGACAACTCTCATTAACGCCATAAAATGCGCAGTTACTTATACTGTAGTAACAAATTATGTTTTACAATAATTAATAGTATCATGCATAATTATTCGTACTTAACAGAATCGTATAAAATATCGACAACCACAAACATCACATTACATCTCTAACTCACAAAAGCCGACAGCGGCCGCTTCACGAAATTATCGTATGAGTGAAAGTATCAGTAAAACACTTATCCATTGCGCTATTAAACCAGCCGATTCACTAGTCGATGTGTACTAAGCAAGCAATGGTTTTTGTTCCTAATGAAAATATTTGATTTGGTTTTTCATCGTGTTTCTAGTACCACGAAGTTATGTTTTAATTAATTTAATAAGAAAAACATTAATATTTTAGTATTTACGTGTGAAATGAGATGCCATCTTTCATGTAATTCACAATATAGCTGTTAGTTTTGCAAACGATCACTGAACAACGCGGCATTTTGTCAAAAATCACGAGCAGTAAACACGTCGCAAGTTGAAATTCGACTAATTACTGAAACTGGCATCAGGCCGCTTTGCGGCCAGATGCGTTCGCAAGCGCCACGCCTCCTTGCCATATCTCCTGTTGTTTCTATGATCTGAGTCACTGCCCAAGGGCTTGCTGGATCATTGAGCGTTGAGCTCTCGAACGTGGAGCCCGTGTCGTTCGTTAGAGCATCGGCCTACGCACACGCTCACGTCTTGACAGTCGATAATATTATTACTTATTAGGTTATTTTATAGGTAGTATTATTTGTTTGTTTTGGGTATAATTTTTCGCATTAGTAATACATATATTTGTTGTGTTTTTACTGCGCGATGAAGCTTTTTGCGTGTATTTTCTTTGAAGTAAATGCAAATAAAAAAATGAAGCACCATTTGCATGTAAGGTTCGAATCCATAATTAACATTTCGACAAATATTATAATTTACACTATAAAAGGCTAATTCAATATTATCAGTATAGTATACAGCTAAAAATAATCGTAATAACCAACTACAATATCTTATCAGGTATAGTACTGCCTCGTTGGTTTACTGGTTGTAGTAGTGCGACTGCTGATCATGAGGTTCCGGGTTCGAATCATGGGTCGGGCCAAAAAGTCAGTTATGACATTTTCATTTATGTTCTAAGTTATAATTAGTATTACTAAGTTATAGTTTTTTTGCTAAAATATAGTATATTATTTATTGCTTGTTTTTTCTTCTTTTTCAAAAAATAATTGAGTACATAAGGTGTTCTATACTTATAATTCGGTAAAAAGTATCTAAGTAGGTACTAATATACCTACTTTTTACTATAAACTAAAAATTTTTAAAACTAAATTTAACTAAAAAGACTAAGCTGACCATTTATTTTTTTAACTCACAACATGACATGGGTTTATTTATACTCTAAAATCTATAACTTTATACAATAAATTAAAAAATAATGTTGCATTTAAAAATAAATAATTATTAAATGCAACATTTTTTTTAAATTATGAATTACATTTGTCAGTGGATTAAATTTGCTTTAATAAAGTTGGTGATGATTTTAAATAAGAATAAAATTCTGCTCAATTTTTTTTTATTGTTATCTTTCAACATCGCCTTTAGAACTGGAACCGTAAGTGTTTCTTTCAGACGTCCACAATTTATTCAAAATAAAAAAATACTCTTTCTATCGGAGCATTTGTACCAGGTAGACATAAAATATATTCGATTAAAAAAATTATGTTGAAGATTGTTGGCTTTGAATACTTCCATCCAACGAGTTACGGGACAATTTTGTGTCCCGGGGCTTTATTTGGGGACAATGGGACAGGTGACTGAGAAAAGGGACAGTCCCGTTCAAAACGGGACGTATGGTCACTTTAGCTATAACCCGGCGACGGCTCCGTGGCGCAGTGGCTTAGCAATCAGTTGTTGCGCTGGGGCCCGCGGGTTCGAATCCCGCACGGAACAAATATTTGTAAGGCATACAAATAATCGTTCCGGGTCTGGATGTTTGTCCTTGTGCAATTTATGTTTGTAAACTGCCTCCACGACTCTCATTCTATATTACTCTCACTCTGCGAAACATCCTATTTATTTGTTTATTCTTTATTGCACCAAATATTTGTACAAAAGGTGAGCTATCTATTTATTTACCTATAGTGAATAGATATCTTTTAAACTCACAATTTTCAATGCTTCATTTTTAATATATAATTAATTATAAAATTTCATAATTAGATAATATATGAAAATACATAATTCTAATATAATGCAACTAATATAGCGAATACAAAAATTAAAATACATTTATCGTTTTATGCTGTGTGTATTTCCATAAAATAGTTTATTGATGTTAAAAATTATACTACGTTCAAACAATAGGTGGCGTCTTACATATTTCTTCGCAATATATTGTAGCGAGCCGCGCGCCGCGCCGGCCAAATGCTCAAGGTCGTTCGCATGGAGTAGCCCCTTAACGCGATCACACTGTCGAAGTACATAATAGCTGACTACTTATTTAATATCATATGATATTGATAGATATATAGGTAAAAAAATAGCTACGATGAAACTTGTTGCGAAATTTGCGTCATCATAACTCATGTAGGCCTGCAACGCACCTGCATGTCACTTACCATCTCGTTTGTCATCTCTTATATTAAAATCTAAAAAAAATCTGTGTTTGAGCTTTCGCAACTCACAATATGCCGCACTCGCAGACAATATGCTGAGGATGAGTCGAGTCGATGAACGTTTACTGGAAAGCTTACTTTTGCTTAAGATTCGGCGTTTTGTTGCGCCATCTAATGAATTGAGGATTATTAAACCTCTTCCTATTGAAGCTTACGGAGAAAGTTCTGATTTAGCAATTTTCGAAATTTCCAACATCACTGAACCAAATTGTCTATTTGCGCATACGATGGACGTGTCATTATATATATTTCCCATATAAATATTATAATAATTCTCATGTAAGTACATTGAGTAGTTCTTATGAGAAAATAAAATTCTTATTTTAATCTCTAAAAATTATTCTATTTATTTATTTTTATCCTTAATTGCAATCACCTTGCAACTAGAGGTTACAAAGGGGAACTGACATAGTTACACGCCTACAGAAATAATAATATTAATACTTATCTTGAAACATGATCTTAAGTGTACCGCAATTAATATTATATTGCTACATAGTATTTAGTAAAATTTAAAAGATTTAATGTAAAATTAATCAATAAGATAATATTATATAGTTTATTGTATACCAATACATAGTAAATAAAAAGTGCCGTGGAGGTATAGGAATATCCAATAGCCCATATCTGTTCGTGGGTGTCGTAACACGCGACAGAGGGATACGAACCGGGACGTGACGTGAACTGGTGTTCACGTCCCGGTTTGTCTAATAACAACTAGAATTTAAAAAAAAAACGCGGTTAAGAACTCGCCAGCTAAGCGTGGCAACTGTGGCAAATATTCCTCCTATGAATCAACCTGCAAGGAACTGCAAAAAACTGTTGTTCAAAACGAATAGCGAAGAGGGAGGTGTACATAAATTGCACAGTTAAATAAAAAAAGGAAAATTAAGACCCAAAATCATGACAGTGATCCCTGAGGACTAAGATAAAATGTCACGTTACCAGTAAAAAGGTCTCCGGTTCTTCACACTTACCTATACGAAACACAGCAGCATTAAGCTGATATTTTACGCTGGTATTCTGTGAGTGTGAATTCCACCCCGGTCAAGCCGATCTATTCATGCTGCAACTGTAATGTGGTCGCAGCGTAGCTCTGCTACGTAAAAACTGTAGAACGAAGGACAATATTATTGTGGAAAGAATACGACGACCATGAGAGGAGAAAATGAACTCAAAGTGGCCCTTCAGTTGTCGAGGAAATTAACAAAAAAAATATACTTGTTTACTATTTAATTTAAATTAAAAACGTAAAATATAGTCTATTTTTCTCACTTTTTTTACTTTTGACAGTACTACAATAACAGACTTAACACCTCTCTCTACAATTTAATTATAAAATATTATTAAAACATATGTCTGTAATATTAAAATAAAAATAAAAAGTATTATAAAGTGCGAACACACTGATTTTTATTATAATAAATTATTTCATAATAAGAAATAGTCAAAATTTTAGTGGTCCTTCGAGCAGGTAAAGATCATGACAGTCAGCCATTTTCACTTCATCATTGGAGAGGCCCGAGGAAATCAAGTTCGAAACGAAGCAACAAAAAATAAACATAAAAATAAAAGATTAGCTATATGTCAATACATAGAATTAATTTTTAAGACGCATAAGCGAAATGAAAATATAAATATAATAATTTTCTTGTAAAAGCCATAGAAAAGAACAGAAAAATATAACACAAATAAATAAACATATAAAAAAGAACATACTGCTAACTATAAGACAATCGATTTACAGTAATATTATAAAATATGGCGGAAAAAGATAGCGAAGATCTTTCACTATTAATAACGAAAAGAAGCTCTTTAAAAGGTAAATTAACAAGGATATCCAATTTTGTTAAAAGTTTTGATGCGTAATTACAAAATACATCGGAACTCATAGTCAGACAATAGGAATTAGTTCGTATAATGGATTATTATGATGATGTACAATGTGAAATAAAAATAATTGACAGCGATCCAACAAAAGAGTCCGATCCGACACAAAATGGGGTTTCGTCGAAAATAGTTTTTTTACAGTTAAAGTAGATATAGAAAATATGCTAACTTTGAAAAATTTACATCATAACAGTACAGGGACTCATCGTGAAAAAGCAGAATCTCAGGTTTGGGTACCCAAGCTGAAAGTACCTACGTTTGACGGTAACCTTAAAGAGTGGCCTGCTTTCAAAAACATTCGTATGTGTTCTGTTGACAGCGCAAACATTCCAACATTATAAAAATATCAATATTTGAAGACATCAGTTAAAGGTGAAGCAGCTGGGTTAAATAACTCACTATTAATTATTGAAGACAATTATAATAAGGCTTTAGAATTATTAACAAATAGGTATGAAAATAAAACAATTATTGTAAATCATCATCTTAAAAATTTCATAAATTTTACTACTATAACGATACATAATTTAAAGCAATACATAATTTCAACAGTCTTGATTCTCTCCGAGCATTAGGCGTTACTGTAGATTCTTGGGATCTTATTTTAGTTTATTTAATAACACAAAACTTAGATAATTCATTGCGTGCCTCTTGGGAAAAATCAATGAAATGATCTTATGAAAGACTCGGATAAGATATCAACCACAAACTTCAAATTTTTCCCCTAGACTGCCTCATGTGTCAAATTTATTAGATACAAAACCAACAACACAATGCTTATTATGTCCAAACGCTTTTGTTTTATATAAATGCCCTAACTTTTTAGAAATGCCAGTTGATAAACGCGTAGACTTTATAAAAGCAAATTATTTATGTTTTAATTGCTTAGAACCATTTACATTTTAACACATATGCTCTAAGAGTCGATGCGCTTTTTGCTACAGAATGCATCACACAACAATACACATGCAGAATCCTCCCAGGAAAGTAAACACAGTTACTGCAATACTGGTCATGATAGCCTTCAACAGACTTCATCGCTCACACATACAGCATACACAATTACAGATATGCAATAAACACCATACACACAATCTATTAGCAATGATATTTATCCGATCATACAATCTTGTGCACTCAGATCACAGTCATCTAACATTAAATATCGTCACTGGACACAAATGTAGAACATAATCAAAAACATATTCAAGTACGAGTAGCTCCTTCCAGAGCGTTAATTTTAAATACTAAACATACTCAAATATAGCTTGCTACAGCTGTTGTGAAGGTTCAAGATTCTGCTGGTCGCTGGCATTCCACACGAGCATTATTGAATTCGGGAAGTGAGGTAAACACTTTCACAGACGAGCGAGCTTACTAAACTGTAAATTTCGTTGTAATCATCATATAATTCAAGCCATCAACAAACGAAACTATGTATTTACACAAACATAGCTTCGCACCACACGGATTATGAAACAAATCTTAATGTCATCACGATGAACAATTTAACTGTTCCTCTCCCTCACTCATTCATACAAATTAATACATGGACCATACCATACGAACACTAAGCTTCTAGCTGATCCCCAATTTTATATGAGTAAAGAAATTTATCTGCTTCTAGGAGCGGGAGTTTTCTACGATCTCGTATTATTAGGGCATATAAGTCTAGGTCCGAATTGACCACATCTTATAGATACACTTTTAGGATTGGTTGTACATTGGTAGTTGACAGTCAAGCTGACGTAAAACATTCACAAGTTTACTTATATGTATCCATACAAAGACTGAATGATAAGAAAAAAACATACAAAAGGTCATACTCACTCCAGAACAATGCTACTATGAAGAACTATATTATATATTGCTACTCACTACCAAATGTCACACTCTGTGGGAGTAGTCTGAATAGAGTTGAGAAATTTAAGTACTTGGGCCACTGGGTCACTGAAAACCTAACTGATAATACTGATATAGAGCGGGAGCGCAGGTCGTTGGCTGTTCGATGTAATATGTTGGCACGCAGGTTTGCACGCTGCACAAAACAGGTTAAGATTACGCTTTTCAAAGCATATTGTCAGTCCTATACATGCAGCCTGTGGGTTAACTATACACGGAGGGCATACAATGATCTGCGCGTCCAATACAACAATGCGTTGAGAATTATAATGGGGTTGCCTCGGTATTGTAGCGCCTCTGGCATGTTTGCAGAGGCTCATGTTGATGGGTTTGAAGCCATAATGCGCAAAAGATGTGCCTCCATGCTGAATCGTATGCGGACGAGCACCAACATCATTCTCAGTGTACTAGCGGACAGATGGGATTCACCAATGTTAGGGCGTTGGATAAATCTGCATACTGTAAATTAAACACGCCACGAACTATTGTAGTATTTTAATTGTAATTTTAATTTTTAGTTTTAATTTTATTTAATGTTTATATTTATTAATTTTAATTTTCTTTAATGTTATAGGTATTTAGATTATAATTTTTTAACAAATATGGATAATTGGTCTGAAATAAATGAATTATTATTATTATTATTATTAATTTATGGAGTGATTGTTTCACCTACCACAGCTTTTCAAATCATCTAGGGTTGACAGGTAGAGAATGCCACAAGGATAATGCCTTGTGGCATTAGTCCGCTCTTTGTATCCCTTATTAAGTGGCGAAGCTTGCGAAGTCACTTATTGATTTCACGATGTCTGTCCGTCTGTCCGTCTGTCCGTCTGTCCGTCCGTCTGTCCGTCCGTCTGTCCGTCTGTCCGTCTGTCCCACGATTATCTCGAGAACGGTTTCGAATTTTCAAATTCTGTTTTCAGCAATCGATTACTGATCACCCAGGCATCTGAACCTCCTATTTTGAAACTGATTGCTCAACGGCAACTGTTAGAAACCGCTACAAAGCTGATTGCTTCGCCACTTTGCTATGCTGTTAGCTTGCTAGGTTTATTATAAGGTAAATGTAGAAAAGAATAAATAAATAAATAAATAAAACTATACATTAATATACAACAACTTAAGATGAAAGAGGAAATTACATAGTAAAATTATCTGTCTATACAGTAAGTTTTACAGCTAGGCAATTCATTTTAAAACTGCTTATTGTTGCTTTATACAGGTTGGCCCATAAGTCCCTTGAAATGTAAAAAAATAATTAAAAAAAAACTAATAACATTATGAAAAAGGTTTTTATTTTGTCATAATCCTTATAAAATGGGAATTATTTTTTGAAAATTACATCATCTAAATGTAATCCGTTACGATCGCGGCACTCCTGTAAGCGACGTTTAAAATTATCCATCACTGCGCGGCAATTAAGCTCTGTAATGTTTGCCATTTCTCTTTGGATATTTTCTTTCAGGACGTCAATTGTCCGCGGGTTGGTTTCGTACACTTTAGTCTTAAGATAACCCCATAAGAAAAAGTCCATTGGGGTCAGATCTGGACTACGTGGTGGCCAAGGAATATCTCCTCTTCGAGAGATCACTTTATTAGAGAAAAGTTGACGGACGACCGGCATAGCGACGTTAGAGGTATGGGCAGTTGCTCCATCTTGTTGAAACCAGGTCCGCGTATTGAAGCCTGGAAAATTCTGCAACTCTGGTGTAAAAAAGTCCTGGATCATAGCTACATACCGTTGTGAAGTAACAGTAAGCGCGCGGCCTCTGCCGTCCTCAAAAAAGTAAGGGCCTATAATGCCATGCGCTGACATAGCCGCCCAAACTGTCACTTTAGGGCTATGTAAGGGCTTTTGATGTTTGCGATTTGGATTTTCGCAACTCCAGTAGCGACAATTTAGCTTATTGACATGGCCGTTGATGTGAAAGTGAGCCTCATCAGAGAATAACACGTTATTAAACGAAGTAAAGCGGTTCAACATTTCATTTGCGAAATTTAGTCTGTGGATAGTGTCAGTATCTTTTAATTCCTGTACTAATTGAATCTTGTACGGGTGAAGATGTAAATCTTTCTTAAAATTCGCTGTAACGATGTTCTGGGTAAGTTTAATGCACTGGAACGCTTACAAGTAGACTGGGTAGGATTTTCACGAATTGAGTGTTTCACTACATCGATGTTTTCTTCCGTCCGTGATGTCCTTGGTCGACCTGACCGTTGTTTATCCAACGTCGAACCACTCTCTTCGAACTTAATAACCCAGTTCTTAATCGTTTGAACACTTGGAATGTCTTTAAAGTTGCGTAAATTCTGATATTCTCGAAATTTACGCCGCGCAATGGTAGCCGAATCATTGTTTCGATAAAACTTTTTTTTTTTTTTTTTTCTAAAAGTGTATACTGTTGGCCCTGCGGCCTTCACAGCTTCATTGAATTAGGTTCGTAAGTGAGGACTTACGAACTATCGAGTGCAACGACTCTGCCGTCGGCGAGGCGGCGCAAAGCGCCGCCTCGCCGACGGCAGAGTCGTCCCGTGGCACCCCTACCCCTGCTTTCGGAGTAAGGCTCCTTGAGCTAGGGGGGGGGCTCGATGCGATTCAAGGGCCCCTCTGAAGGAGGTACGAACCTCGGCTTGAATCACTATCGCATTTTTGATACTGATCGCAATGATTAATTCGATAAAACTCGCGCACACAAAATGCACGGTCCGCACCGGTGAAACGCTCCATGGCGACTGAATTCCCAGAAACCGTCGGTACTCCCCCCGCACCGCGCGCGCCACTCATGCGCGCCTTTTGTATTTTATTCGAAATTTACATTTCTAACGACTTATGGGCCATCTTGTACAATTGGAACACGGATTTAAAAAGAATCCAGAATTACACATACAATATAAATAATTTATACATATCATACGCTTAGAACATGCAGAATCCATAACGAATTCCCAAAATTCAGATACCTACACGCATTACAATCACACTTCAACACAATTCTATACATCTCATCTAGAGCTCAATATCAAATATTCATATATTCAACTTTGCAGACAAAAGCAAATAACACTTATTTGCTCAATAATACCCTCATCTCTAAGCTTTGTTATAACCAAGCACATCCAATCATAATTCCTGCGAATCATCATCATATTACTACTCATTGTACGACAGTATCATCTACGTCTGTTACATTCAGGCATCCAAAGCACTCTCTCTAACATAAGATTAAAATATTGGCCCATCAACAGTTACAATGAAGTTAAAAAGGTAATACATAGATGCTTTTGTGTGTAAGATTCCGAGCGCAAGTAAGTGAGTAGCAGATGATTTTCCTCCTAGCGTCTCTGGACCGTCCTTTTACTCATGTTGGCTTAGTTTTTAGTGGAGCTATTTACATAAGAAGCTCTATGAATCGTAACTGCAGATATATTAAAGAATATATTTGCTTATTTGTATGTTTAGCTACTAAAGCTCTTCACCTAGAGCTGGTATCTTAACTCTGTGCAAATGCATTTATTTGTGTTTTAGAAAGATTTATTTCAAGAAGAGGTATTTGTTGCCATATTTAGTCAGACAATGCCTCGAATTTGAAAAGAGCTCATCACGATCTATAAATGAGTTATACAAGTTATTTATGTGTGACAAATCTTACAGTGAAATATTAAACTATTGTAGTAAAAACTCAATTAAGTGGTCTTTTGCCGTTCCTGTTGCAGGTCATAAGGGTGGCCTTTACGAGGCAGAATAAAGTCAGTCAAGTCACTGTTAAAGCGTCACTTAGGTAATGTTAAGATGACCTACGAATACACCATTCTTGTACAAATTGAGGGAATCCTTAATTCCCGACCCCTTAGTCAGCTTAAAAATACACCTACGGATTTGGTATGTCTTACCCCGTATAGGAACTACTGTGTCCGACTTACCTGAACATATCAGAGATTTTTGATAGTGGATTAAGTCTATACCAGAGAATCACAAAAATAAAACAACAGTTTTGGAAACATTTTTATAATAGCTACATTTCTTTTTTTTAATACCTTACCCCCATTCTAGGACTTTCTCCTGTATCGTGGAGGCAGTTTACAAAGATAAATTGCACGAGGACAAACATCCAGACACAGAACAATTATTTGTAGGCCATACAAATACTTGTTCCGTGTGGGATTCGAACCCGCGGCCCCAGCGCTACAACTCATTCCACTGCGCCACGGAACCGTATACTATATTTCTGAACTACAGTCGAGAGGTAAATGTTTACAAATTAGACCTAACTTTAAAATTGATGATATTGTTATTATTAAAGAGGAAACTGTCTCGGTTTCTTGCTGGCCCCTTGGTAAAGTTATAATTCAAAAAGATTTAACACCAAAACTGAACCTCCAGTTTATTTTCTGTCGTCAATCCATTTTCTCCAAAGACGTTTCTCTCCTTCTAACATTTCCGTCAACTCATTCAACAGCAGATAGGAACATTTTCTCTACAAATATTTTGATCGTTGTAAACTCTTCCGTTTCCGTGAATTCATTTTTGCCTACCGACTTCAATATCATAACCAACATAACACCAACCAACCAACATAACAACACCCTAAAGAAGTTACCACGACTACTGACTGTGTATAAACAATGCGAGTCAGTCCTCGGCGCCTGCACTGGCGCCTGTTACTGACCCCGTGTAAATCAGCCTTTAAATTTAAATTAAAAACCTAAAATATTATAGTCTGTTTTTCTCGCTTTTGTTTTCTTGACTTCTGACAACACAATTGCAGGCTCAACGCGTCCCCCTTCTTGTAATTATAAAATATTATTAAAACATATCTGTAATATTAAAATAAATATACAAAGTGTTATAAAGTGCCAACAAACTGGGTTTTATTATAATACATTATTTTGCAATACTAGTTGCTTGAAGACTGAAGTTAAATCATTTGTCCGCACAAAATGTTGGAACCAACTGGCGCCCGACATTTGCATAACGTGATATGAGAAATTATTTATTCAGACACCGAGTTGCGGATTTCGCAGATAATAAGCGCTTTGCAGCCATCTTCAATTTCAATCGAAGGATGTCTCACATTTTTGCGAATACTATTATTATACATTGAATAAATCTAATTTTACGAATATAATCGCGTTTAGTTTTAACTTATCCACATAACCGTCCACCCCACGCGAGTGATTCTCGTCTCACCTGTCCGCGCATTAAATGTCACTATTTTTTACGACGCGCGAGACTGTCTCAACAAAAACGATTACTACTGAAAAACTACCATAGCTACATTTAAATAAAAATATTCTCAAAAGACTCAAATAATTCTAATTTTAATCTTGTTAAAAGAAAATTAGTCAAATTAAAAATAAAGGCTGAAAATAAAGCTTAAAAATGTGAATATAAAAAAAAAATCGTATTTATTTTTTATTTCGAGTTTTACAAGAAAAGTATAATACTTACAGGAGACAATTATTTTATATTATAATAGTACATGATATTCCCTTTAAAATGATACCTATGTCAATGATATCTTACATACTCAATATATATAAGTATATAATGTTTACCCAATATAAATTTGAATAAATAAAATAAAAATAAGTTTAAATAATTTCTAGACACATCTCAACAGATATTTCGTTTATAACTGGCTATCAACGTGTCAATAGTGAATCATTCATTTATATTTAGCATTCATTTAACACAAAAAACTGATTAGAATACATTTTAAACAACATATAATCAATAAACGATGATCGCGTATAGTGATTAAAATTTCTAGTTAAATTATTATATGTAAACGTTTTGGAATTGTCGTATGATACATATTTCTAAAAGAAAAATTTGTCTTCACAATGAGTTTGATGTATATTAACATTAGCAATAACGTACAAAAACAGAAAAGTTATCACATTTTTGATCGAATTTCTCACATTTTAACAATCCACAAACAAAAATGGTGAAATTTAATTTTAATTTTTTTTTTAAATATTTTGTTATTATTATACAGATAAAATTCACTCTCACAGATGACAAATTTCAAATAGCACCATCTATATTTTTATTACTGCATTAATAACAGCTATCTTTTGCGCTGTACACGTTTAAACCGAAAGATGTCGTTTGGTGACTATAGTCACCATGGACAGGTGAGGCAATAATTTTTTTGGGACTCTAGTCACCGTGGACGTTAAGTAGTTATTTTAATTTCGGTCGTTTGAGGTGCTTTAATAAATAAATAAAATAAAATATCTTTATTTCAGGCAACACAGGACCCATACAAGAATGTTAGTAACAGTCAATGAAATATAACTTAAATTATAGTGTTAGTAATTAAATTAATTTACATAAATAATGATGATAAAATGTAAATGCAAATGGAGATGTTTGAGACCAGCCGCCACGAGGGTACCGGTGACTTATACCGTGGCATGTAGCCGTATCCAGCGCTCAAGCAGCGGCGAGTCCCACCTATTTGCCATTGTGTTGAGAATGCTATTGGAGCTGCCACGCAAACGTTTCAGCATCGATGCAGCACGCTTTCTAATAATGGCGTGGAAACCATCAGTGTGCATTTCAGAAAACATTACTGACGCACTGCAAAAGCGCGGCAGCCCCATCAGCATCCTAAACCCATTATTATACTGGACACGCAACGCGCTGTACACCCGCTGCGTATAGTTAACCCATAGGTTGCCCGTGTAAAAAGACTGGCAGTAGGCTTTGAAAATAGTAATCTTTACCTGCCTACTGCAACGAGCAAACCTACGGGCCACCATATTACATCTGATGGACAGCCAGACAGATGCTAATATTTCTCGGGAAAACGTCTCCGAGTACCGGAATAAACTTGTGTCTGAAGTCGAGTCTTTGCTGGACAAAGTCTCGGACTGGGGGCGACTAAATCTAGTCCAGTTTAATCCTCAGAAGACACAAGTTTGCGCGTTTACCGCTAAAAAGAACCCCTTTGTCGTATCTCCTCAGTTTCAAGGCACTCCCCTGGTTGCCTCAGCCAGTATCGGAATCCTTGGCGTCGACATATCGAGTGACGTGCAGTTTCGTGGTCACTTCGAAGAGAAGGCCAAATTAGCCTCTAAAAAGCTTGGCGTGCTCAGCAGAGCGGGACAGTATTTCATGCCGGTACACCGCCTGCAACTTTACAAGGCGCAGGTTAGGCCTCACATGGAATACTGTTCCCATCTCTGGGCAGGGGCTCCCCAGTGCCAGCTCCTTCCACTTGACCGCATCCAGCGCAGAGCGGCTCGAATCGTCAACGACCGAGCCCTTTCCGATCGGCTCGATTCATTGGCACTGCGAAGAGATGTTGCATCTCTTTGCATTTTCTTTCGCATCTACCATGGGGAGTGCTCTGAGGAATTGTTCGGATTAATCCCAGCCGCCAAATTTCACGAACGCACATCGCGGCAGAACTCCCGATACCATCCACACTATCTGGATGATTGGCGGTCCACCACTGTGCGATTTAGAAGACGTTTTCTTCCTCGCACGACTTCCTTGTGGAATCGATTACCATCAGCGATTTTTCCAGACCGATACGACTTAGGGACCTTCAAGAAAAGAGCGTACTCCTTTTTAAAAGGCCGGCAACGCATATGCAATTCCCTCCCTGGTGTTGCGGTTGTTCATGGGCGGCGGTAGTCACTTACCATCAGGTGAGCCGCATGCTCGTTTGCCCCCGCTCCTATAAAAAAAAAAAAAAAAACAGCGCCCTACGTTCCCGCTCGATATCCATATTATCACGCAGATCCTCGGTGACCCAGTGACCCAAATACTTAAAATGTGAGACATGCTTTAGAGGTGAGTTGTCGAGTGTGAAGGTAGTCGCACATGGTCGGGATTTCACTCCCGCCTTGAACATCATAAACTCGCTCTTTTTTACATTGTATCTGAGTCCATGGGACACTGCATATGCTTCACATATCTTTAATAATTTCTGCATGGCACCAATCGAAGGGCTGAGTAGCACCATATCGTCTGCGTAACTTATGTTGTTAACACAAACACCATCAATATGACAGCCTACATTTGTGCCACTCAACTCCTCGATCAGGCCGTTGATATACATATTGAAAAGCCTAGGAGATGTAAGACCACCTTGCCTCACCCCACATTCAAGTCTATACACATCGGAGTATGAGCTCACCCATCTAACACAGTTGGTCTGCCGTTCATACCACGATCGTAGCACCGCGACTAACTCGTACGGCACATCAGTCTCATTTTGAAGTTTTTTCCATAATAAGTCATATGACACCAAATCGAAGGCCTTGGACAAGTCAAGAAAACAGGCAAAGACTGGAGTGCTCCTATCAGTGTAGTATTTGACAGCTTGCTTGAGACACAAAATAGCGCTTTCGGTGGACAGACCTGGTTGAAAACCAAATTGTGCATCATTAAATTTTATATGACTACTTAAATGTTCATCAAGCAAACTGTCCAGCACCTTTGCCACCACAGTAGCCAGTGAAATTGGTCTGTAATTTGTCTAGTCCGACGGATCCCCCGACTTGTTCTTAATAACTGGCACAACTATGGTTCGCATAAGGTCATCAGGCAGGTAAGAGTGGCTGAGACAGAGATTATACAACAAAGATAGGACCCTAGGTAGATGGATTCCCGCACACTGCAGATGCTCTATGCTGAGGTGGTCATGACCAGGGGATTTACCCCGTACCATGCCCTTAATTACGCGGTCCAAATCCTTCGCCGAGAATCTAACATTAAGTTTGTCAGGACGATACTCATCATCACACATCGCAGCTGCAGGCCCAAGAGGTGAGTCTACCCTGAAGTGAGCTTGGAAGGCCTTGGCTATCTCACTGTGCTCATGAAGACCAGCAACGCTCACCGGAAGGCTTAATGTTGGGTTTAATTTATTTGTAGCCTTCCAAAAGCGCTTAAAGTCCTTACTAGCACGGTGTTGTGCAATCATATCCATTTTAATTTGTTGCTGATTATTTTGGCACCATTTCAGCTTAGACTTAAATACCCTCCTAGATTCCACCATATTCACGTATACTGGACCAGCACTCGGCTTACCGTAGAGCTGCCACTTCTGTAGACAATCCCGAGCATGCCGGTGAGCGTCCCTGACATGTTTATTCCAACCAATGACATGTTTGTTCTTTTTATTATTATTTTTACTTACACGATTACTACAAATTTTTGCACCTTCTGTGAGGGTACTAATAATATTTTTGTACAATTTATCTAAAGTTTGTCTATGACTACTATCATAACACATTTTATCTGCACAACTCGTGAGTTCCAAAGGAAAATTTACAGTTCTAAGTTTAGAATGACAGTATTCCCTATATTTCTCTGTTTGAGAGGAATCCCTATCACCCCATATCACATCATTCATGTTGTAGCTACCATGCACAACTTTAGGTATTATTACATCAATGTTTAATTTAATTACAATAGGGTAGTGATCCGACCAAAAGGTGTCATATATGACAGACACATGAGCCACTGTGTTCCGAGCGGCACTCGTCACAATACAATGGTCAAGCCAGCGCCGACAGGTATGTGCATCACTCACGAAAGTGTATGTGTTCGCCGGCAACAAGTCCAAGTCTATACAAGACCAACATTGTTCAGCACAAGAGTTTATAAGTTCATAACAAAACCGCTCACCTGGATGTGCATTGAAATCACCAAGTATGTACGCGGATTCAACGCCGCTGCTCTCTATAATGGCACTAACCTCACTGAGACACTCAGTAAACTCTGGTATATTTTCACTTGAATCGGTAGGCATATACACCGAAACTATAAGGAATGACCTCTCTTTAAGAACTATTTTGATTGCCGCAAGCCGTACATTACTACACGCTATCACCGACACAGACGTAAGCAGGTTCTTCCTCCACAGGAGAGCTACGCCAGGAGGTGTCCACTGCGGACACACCTGTGTAGGCGAAATCATCATCTACTGATCCCAGGAACGAAATATCATGAGGCAAGAGCCATATCTCCTGCAACGCCACCACATCCGCTGTGCGACATATTCTTCTCACACAGTCTAACGATCTAATGAAACTAACGAGATTTACTGTTTGTGTGTTATTCATAGTCCAGAGATATTATTACTCGACAGACACACGATTTCTGAGCCTTTTTTCACCAAAGTTAATAAAACGGCGATAAGCAATTCCGTCAGGCCAAAAATCATCCTTCAAAAATATATCTACTTTATGGTTAGGCACGTAGATCTTGTATGCATCATAACTTTTGGATACCTTCATAACCATTTTTTCTAAAGTCACCTTTATGTTTACTTTACTCTCAATGTAATTCATTATGTCACACACAGACACCTCCTTGGACACGTTATAAATATAAATAGGAGTGTTGACAACCGCTGCTCTGAACTTTTGATTTGGATCTGTGGTAGCTCTTCCTATATTTCCTACAAAGCGGTTTTTAAGCCTCTTACGTTGCACTGTTACCCATTTTTCATCAGGAGCCGGTTGCCTCCATACTCCGCCGCGAGCAATATCGGCTAACGATCGTTGCATAGGCACGGCAGTACAACAGTCGACCTTCGTGGCCGTGTGTTCGTCGCTCGCTTGCACCAAGCATGGCCGCGCGTGAGTCATAGTCTCTGTACTGCTCACTTGTTTAGGTTGTTCTCGCGCAGCTGATTCACCAACCGCTAATTTTTGAAACGCTGATTCTTATGCTTTACAACACTTATGGTTACGGGGGCATTGAGTGTTTGACGTTCTAATATCATAGTTAGGTCTTCGTTTTTTTTTTATAGGATAAGGTTGACAAACGAGCACACAGTCCACCTGATGGTAAGTGGTTGCTGCGGCCCATAGACATTATTATTATATTATTCGTAACTAGGTTAGTCAATTTTGACCATCTGTTAAGTACAATGTGGTAATTATGGTGGTTGAATGGTCTCTTAAATGGGATAGCAAAAAAATCAATAAACTCTTAGTAAATATAAACTATAGATATCGTATAGTTCCTGGAAGTCATTACATCACAAATGATAAACCCAAGATAAACTGTGGTTTATATATGTGTCATCCTATTCCACCAATGATGATTCGTATTAAACAAAAGGTATTTGTATAAATATATCTGGTAGTCTGGTAATATGCAAATTTAATGTATAAGTTATTAATAAATACGATGTAATTATGCATCTGTTAAGTTAGATCAATAATAATAATATAATAATAATATAATTTATTTTCTCACCACATTAAATTATCAAAATCGATTTTTGACAAAAAAAGAGGCACAAAGTAATGTGAGAGACTGATGCCCAAACTAGGCGACGAACCTGTATTTCAGGTCATCAGGTCTTCCTCCCAGTTGACAAATCAATCAATGCAGTCGGGTTATTTGTTTGTAATTATAACCTAGTTGCTAAAAATAATTTTGCTAGGCATTTTAAAACAAGGAAAAGCCTGTATTAAATTTTTCTCGTAGTTTTGATTTGAATACTTGATCAAAGTTATTACGAAAGTTTAATTAAAAACAATAGCGTTGAAAATGCTTTCAGAATGTTTTATAAGCTTAACATTCGACGTTATATTGAATGTTTTATTCGTTTTCCCAAATTATCAGTGATGTTTTCTACATTTTTATTGGACACCTACATTTTTTATTTCTACATTTTTATTGGACAAGCGTAACAAACGAGCACCTAGACCACCTGATGGTAATCTATGATGATTTGCAGATGCGTTGTCACCCTGAGTTCTAAGATGAAAGTCCTCGTTTCCAGTGAACATGGTATTAGTTTTTCCTTGTTTTTCATTGTGTTAGCCCCACTGATAATGTTAATTGAAATGTCGAGTTCTCATTTACTACGAGCTCGACGGTGAAGGCAAATATTGGGAGTAAACTAGCATGTTTAAGAAATAAAAAAAAAACGGGGATACGTAAAGCCTGTCAACGAGAGTTGGCATAACGTGGTGAACTCTTTCTTGCTGCAATTAGGAATAAGAAGAGGCCTGTGTCCATCACGGAACGTATATCGGATGTTCATTATCATTACAGCATGTCAAAATTAAAGTATTCTACTGAATATAGGCCTCCCATATGGATTACTTCGTATCGAATATAGTTGCCACGTTCGGCCGCCGCTATAGCGCCTGTAATTTGTGTTCTATTTTGAGTCGTTATCAGAAAGACGCTGCTGACCTCCTCCTGCTTCATCTTCTTCCATACTTCAAACTGCATCTACGAGGTGATATGAGATATTGGATTCTCTTACACCTCACTATACTATATTTCAACTGTTACATTGCTTTGACGGAATTTGGAAAAAACTCTGAGACATCTATTAATTATTCATCATTTTGTACAATGTATTATTTAATAATTTCTTATATTTACGCGAATACTACACGTTGAATAAACTATCTCAGTCCCCCGTGACCATGGGTGCTGTGAAGTACCCGAAACGTCGGGAATCAATAAAAATAAGTTAATTAAACGCGATAGAATCCGTAAAAGTAATTTTATTCAATGTGTTATTTTTAACAATGAGTACATGGTAATGACTCTCGAAAACGACGAATACGAATTACGAATCGTCTCGCGAGCAGACTTGACGACTTCCAGCCTCCCGAACAAGCCGGTTTCCGAAAGGGCTTTAGCACCATAGGCCACATACATACCCTACGGCAAATTGTACAGAAGTCCGAAGAGTACAATTTGCTACTATGTCTGGCGTATGTGGACTATGAGAAAGCCTTTGATTCCGTCGAAATTTGGGCGGTGCTGCAGTCCCTTCAGCGGTGCCAAGTTGACTGTCGGTATATCGAGGTGCTGAAGTGTTTGTACAGTAGAGCTACGATGGCTATCCGAGTACAGAACCAGAGTACGAAACCTATCCAATTGCAGAGAGGTGTAAGACAGGGTGACGTGATATCCCCGAAACTCTTCACCGCTGCATTGGAAGACGTTTTCAAGCTTCTGGACTGGAAAGGATACGGAATAAACATCAATGGGGAGTACATCACTCACCTTCGATTTGCCGACGATATAGTCCTCATGGCAGAATCGCTGGAGGAACTAAGCACTATGCTCAATGACCTCAATAGTGTCTCCCAACGGATAGGTCTTAAGATGAACATGGACAAAACAAAGATTATGTCACACCTATGCCGGTAGTTGTTGGGAGCACTAAGCTCGAAGTTGTTGACGAGTATGTTTACCTGGGACAAATAGTCCGACTAGGTAAGTCCAACTTCGACCGAGAGGTCAATCGACGGATTCAACTCGGCTGGGCAGCGTTCGGGAAGCTACGACACATCTTCTCGTCAGAAATACCTCAAAACCTTAAAACAAAATTGTACAACCAGTGCGTGTTGCCAGTGATGACTTACGGAACTGAGACGTGGTCCTTCACTGCTGGCCGTATGAGGAAGCTCAAGGTCGCTCAGCGAGCTATGGAGAGGGCTATGCTCGGAGTTTCTCTGCGTGATAAACTTAGGAATGAGGATATCCGCAGTAGAACCAGAGTAGCCGACATAGCCCAACGGATTAGTAAGCTGAAGTGGCAGTGGGCCGGCCATATAGCTCGAAGAACCGACAACCGATGGGGAAGAAAGGTTCTCGAGTGGCAGCCTCGTACCGGTAGGCCAAGTGTAGGGCTTTCCCCCACAAGATGGAGTGACGACCTGGTAAGACATGCAGGAAGTCGATGGATGCAGGTGGCTCAGGATCGTGCTTTGTGGCATTCTTTGGGGGAGGCCTATGTTCAGCAGTGGACTTGTGAAGGGCTGTAATGATGATGATGATGATGATGAGTACATGGTTATTCAAAATTGCATTTTACAATTTATAATACCTACATATAAATACAGTAGCTGAGCAGCGAAGATAATCGCTTGGGTAAATGTGCAAGTTTGTAAAAATATAAATTAGTTCAGAGGCATCCAAAGCAAAACTATTCACTTAGGTTATGGGAATAGTATCAATACGACACACGGCATTATATCAGCCAAATTCGGAAACGAAAAGTGCGACGCAGCGGCAGTGTGTATATTTATACGGACCATTTTAAGACACTCCGAATCCCCTAATACCTAAAAGTTGTTAAGTCTACACACTTTTAATTTTGCATACCAAATACAACTCTTATATACATAGAGTTTTAAATTTCGGGAACAAACCTATTGTAGTTATTGAGTTATTAAATTCTAAAATGTTTTCATTTTTATTACTAATTGACTTACTCGTTCAAAAACTAAGCCACTTCTAGGTTACGAGTACTTAGAAACTTGAGATTTGGCATCAAGGTACTTAAACAAATATTGCAAAGTTATTTCTTATTATAAAGTTATAAGAGCCACGGTTTTGGTTGTAGCACAAATGGATCGGCTCGACCAGGAAAGTTCTACGCGCTCACAGAATAGTATAGCCAGTTGGGGTGAAATGGTAGCTTAATGCTTTTTACTGGAAACGACGCATTCTATCTTAGTCCTCAGGTGCCGCTTTTACATTTTGGTTCTTAATCGAGTACATATGTTTATATCTACTTTTATAACCATATTCTAAAAAAAATGTGTGAAAAACAAAATATTTTAATAAAATTAAAAAATGCTTATTCTATTAAATTTGCAACAATTCATTAAAAACGCTACTCATTAAGTTATATAAGGTAATAGGAAACAATTACAACTACCTTATGACAAAATTTACATGACCTAATCGCTAAGCGAAACAACCGTCACGCTATGCAGTTAATTGACAATTTTATACAATTAAAATTTGCGTAAAGCTGAAAATAAATAGAGGCGACATTTACCTGATTAGTTCAAGTAATAAACTCTCATTATGCTTATTTTATATTTATGTCGACTGATGAAATAACTAATTAAATATAAAATGTAATTTTTTGCGTGTTAGAGCCACTTTGCAGCTATATTATAGCTACAGATCGAATGGGTTATGGTGAGGGTTTTGTATAGTAAGTATAGAGAAACAGAGACCTTTTTTTACTGGTAACGAGACATTTTATCTTAGTCCTCAGGGATCACTGTCATGATTTTGTGTCTTAATTTTCCTTTCTTTATTTAACTGTGCAATTTATGTACACCTCCCTCTTCGCTATTCGTTTTGAACAACAGTTTTTTGCAGTTCCTTGTAGGTTGATTCATAGGAGGAATATTTGCCACAGTTGCCACGCTTAGCTGGCGAGTTATTAACCGCGGTTTTTTTTAAATTTTAGTTGTTATTAGACAAACTGGGACGTGAACACCAGTTCACGTCACGTCCCGGTTTGTATCCCTCTGTCGCGTGTTTCGACACCCACGAACAGATATGGGGTAGTGGATATTCCTATACCTCCACGGCACTTTTTATTTACTATGTATTGGTATACAATAGCCAAAGGTTCCGTAGCCAAATGGCAAAAAACGGAACCCTTATGGATTCGTCATGTCTGTCTGTCTGGCCGTCCGTATGTCACAGCCACTTTTTTCCGAAACTATTAGAACTATGCTGTTGAAACTTGGTAAGTAGATGTATTCTCTGAACCGCATTAAGATTTTCATACAAAAATAGAAAAAAAAAACAATAAATTTTGGGGGTTCCCCATACTTAGAACGGAAACTCAAAAACTTTTTCCATCAAACCCATACATTCTATGGATAGGTATAGGATAGGTCTTCAAAAATGATATTATTAGTCTTCATGGGTCACCTCAAGGGTAGTGACGCATTTGGATTTTAACTCTAAATTGAAGTTAGATGTAGAGTCTCTGGGTTGCAGCCTCCACTACCATCAGGTGGACTGTGTACTCGCTTGTTACATATAACGAAATAGTGTTTTTATAAAAAAAAATACTATTTCCATTAACATAATAAGTCCGGCTTCGTAAGAGCATGCTAACTTTTGTCGTGCGTGTCGTATGAAGCAACTAAAAGAAATGTCAATGTCTCATTGGCTTTGATAGACGGTAGGTTTTAACGTGGTAGAACCATGCTGCAACTATATTATGGTTGTAGCACGAATGGGTCGGCTCGACCGGGGTAGGACCACGTTCTCACAGAACACCAGCGTAAAATAGCAGTTTAATCTTGCTGCGTTAAGAAAACCGGAGACACTTTTTACTGGAAACGAGGTATTCCATCTTAGTCCTAAGGGGTGACAACGCATCTGCATTTTTAGTCTTATGCAAGGATAGATGTAGATGTCTATAGGCGACAGCATCCACTTACCGTCAGGTGGACTGTGTGTTCGCTTGTTACCCTTATTCTATATTTAAAAAATGTGACGAGGACCGAAAGCGGGTAGTTAGGCGATGTCAAAGCAGATAGATGCCTTCTATTGTGATCGTAATCCACGTGCCGAGTTAGCAGTTACCACAAATGTTTTCTACGAACAGCAGTGGATTGTTGCGTGCTGATAAGGAATATGAAGGGAGCCTCCATATGTTGATAGCGTAGAATTCATCACTATCACTTGTTTAGTAGGTACTCTACAAAGCGAGACCAAGTAGTAATAACGATGTATTTGATAGGTGTTATAACCCAAGGTAATATGAAATTAATCGAGAATTTAAATAATATAAATAAGTCTAATAAGTCACAATTTCATTAACTGTATTTATGGTTCGTAATATCCCAATTATTTTTCAATTGTCCATAGAAAAAAACTACTAAAATTGTAGCAGTTTGTCTCAATTAGCTCTTCCATGTATCTAGCCAGCTACCAACAGGGTCACACGATCGTTGACACAACGAAGCTGCAGTAATAATTTTTTATAGCCGTTGTATTTCAGACCGCTATTTTTTCAGCCAAAATGTCTTTTATAATATGAATAGGCAATTAAAAAGAAGCGTTGTATTAGTGAACTGTAATTTTTAATAATTTGTTTTCAACTTTTACTGTTTATTTTTAACTACGGTCTTTATTCTATTAAATAATATATTTGTATATGTTTTTTCTTACAATTTGTTATGTGTCCTACGGAGTGCAAAAAGGGCTGTAGAGAACTTTAACATCTTTTAGGTGGTTTTAGACAACCGTTGTTTAAACAATCTTGTTGAACACACAAGTCGTGAATTGGTTGAGGTTGGTCACAAGCTGTGCATGAATCCATTTTTTTACAATGGTATCCTTATATATTATGTTCGTCGTTCCTCGTGGGAAGCAGACGGGACCGACTAAAACCCCACGGTGTTCTCCCTCAACTTCGACGAGGTGTCACGGGATCTCCGTACTTAGAAGTAATTGATGCAGTCAAAAAATACGCTGTAAATTGAGGTAATATGTAAAGCTCATATAGTTTGATGGCACTGTAATGATGACACCGTTGATGATTTCACCTGTGGTTACAATTTGAATATATTATAGTTATGTAGATATTGCCACATTCTTTTTCATCTTCGTATTTTTTGTTTTACCTGAAATTCAATCACAGTACCTATTTTTGGTGATCAAATTACCTGTCTACTATGCCAGGCCCTGTGATAAGATTAAGTAAGTTGTCTTTAAATATACTTTATTATGCAGTATGATCTTTTTCCTTTCATACGTGGGGAGGTCAAAAAGTTAGCGGAATGACAGGGAAGGATAATACTCGTAAAATGAATAATTAAACTGTTTTTCCCTTTCAATGTATTCTCCCTTAACTTTAATACATTTATTAGATCTGTCAAATAACTTAGAAAAGAAGAAAAATCTTTTTTTTTAGACGGTATTACCGTCTAAAAAAAAAGATTTTTCTTGGGCGTCAAAAGAGGCTGAAATTGTCGACTTCACTTTCAATTTTTTTCCCACGCAGTTCTTTCTTCATTTTTGCAAGTAAATAATAGTCGCTTGGGGACAGGTCAGGGGTGTAGGGTGGGTTACGTAATTGTTCAAACCGCACCGATGGATGGCAGCCGTTGCAACATTGGATGTGTGCATGGGCACACTGTCGTGCAAAAGGAGCACGCCTTTTGTAAGCTTTTGTCGCCGTTTGTCTTCAATAGCTTCTTTTATTTTATCTAGTAAAGAAGCATAATATTCTGCCGTTATGGAAACACCACGTTCATTATAATCAATCAAAAGTATATTTATACATAGTCAAAGCAAGAGTCGATACACTGCATCGACTCTTGCTTTGTCTTAGATTCATAATGGTGAATCCAAGTTTCATCGCCAGATACAATTCCGGCCATAACTTCTTCCCTTTGTTCTCCACAGCGGTCCAAAAACTCGCAACAACTTTCGACGAGCTCGTGTTTTTGATGCGCAGAAAGCATTCTCGGAACCCATCTTGCACTGACTTTAGCCATGCCAAGGTGTTGATGTAGGATGTTTAAAATGCTTGTTTCCTATACTCCAACTAATGCTGCAAGCTATTTTTTCTTTAGCCGGGCATCTTCCGATACAAGTTTTTCAAGTTTTTCAATTATTTCTGGTGTGGTAGCCTCAATCGGCCGTCCAGGGTCGGTGGTCGTTTTCAATGGAGTCCCTCTCTAGTTAGAAAAGGGCGTGCCATGTATAAATCATGGTTTTTCTAGGAGCGGAGTCCCCATAAACAGCTGACATCTCTTGAAAAATGGTTTGAAGTGTCTTTCCTTGTTTGTAGAGAATTTTAAGGACGGCGCGATATTCAATTTTCTCCATAGTGGCTAGTTTCTTCGCGATTGACTTGTTTACTCGTTGATAACTCAAAAGTTAATGGCCCGATTAGGCTGTAACTTAGTATAAGTATATACGAACAATGAGTCACTACCAGGATAAATAAACTCACACTCGCCAACCCTGCAATCCCGCGAATTTTTTGTTTCCCCTCGTATATTTTCTTATTTTACTATAACAATATCGAAGGTTGTCCAGTCGTGACTTTAATAACCTACATGAAAATGAATTGCACTACGTCATTCAGTAAAGCTACAACGGCACGTCCGACTTAATAACTTGTTAACTTACTAACATTTAGGCTGCATTTTTTAATTATTATATTTATATAATATATATTTATATTTAGTTAGTGCACCCAGTGCAGCAGATTCATTTTTTCAGATAAAATTGGTTGAGAATTATAAATGACGACATACAAAATGTTTCAGATACTTTTAAAAATATCGTCTGTTGCTTGTTAGCAGCGTGCTTTCTAGAATAACAGGTCACCGATGGTCCCAACGGTAACAGTCCACTATATTTGACAGAGACCTATTTCAAATCGGGAGGATCCACCATAATTGCCACTCTTTTTACGCGGACAGCACGCCAGCAGACGTTCCGCGTCTCAGATTCTGATCACGCGTCGCCGTCCACTTAAATATATTTCGCCATAAAATTTATGTTACCTTTAATATCACTAACATGACGCGAATAAAGACAAATATATTTTCTTGAAAACATATAAAGTAATGATATTTCTATCTCCTGTATTAACTTCAGAAGTTTCAGTGGCAAGTCGGCATTTTACGAGCTTTCCATTTTTCTAATTTCCTTATGTGACATGACGATGTCTTCGTAAAAGTATTTTTGGCGAATATCTTTTCAATTTTCTCAATTTTGTAGCCCTGTCATTTGTAGTACGAAAAAATGGGTACTGGATTTTTATAAATATAATAGAATAAAATAGTATTTGTTTTTAAGATTATGGTAATATTACTATTTCGAATATAATTTTAATACAATATAGTCAACAGATTCAGCATGCAAAAATCAACGTACAATATAAACAATAAAAATATTAACGATTTTAATAATTACATTTTGTCGCATTGCTAATATTAAGCTATTATGCTAAATTCAAAATAATTTCTTGACGCCCATAGATAATTCGTATTATAATTTTTTATTCTCCAAGCCAATATATCCATTGTTTTTTTAATGGACAGATGTGATGAATCCTATAACGGAATACTGTGAAGTTTAAATGTTTTATTTTAATATTATTTTTTTAAAACATTTAGGAAGAACCATTTGTGAAATACGAGTAGAATATGTCCTATTATTCTGTTTCTTTTATCGTAATATAACACTTGATTATAACGATTACTACAACACGAAAATACTTTGTATCAAATTATCGACAACTAAACGACTTCCTTCACTAACTTTGGAATAATGTAATTTAGTTCACCATAGCCACTGAATAGCAAGTAGCTTAATAAAATCGCTCTGTATGATTGGCAACTAATACTTAGTTACCCTTCAAGTACAAAGAAGCTCACTCAAAAAATTCTATTTGCGTCGTTGATTGTACGACTTCAGCTAATTTCTATTCTATTCAAACAATGACTTTACACTGGGAGCTAATTTCATATTTTCAGTTATAGATGTTTGGGAGCGTTTTCGCGGGTTTGGTGATAACTTCTTTCTTTGATCAACGTAGAATTTTTTAAATAGAAATCGATGAACTTTAAATACTTATTGCAGATTTTCTCGAAAACGATAATAGGTTTAACATATTAGCTACGCTTGGTAATAAGAGGAGGGTCATTTTAAAGATATGAGTTTATTGGAAAGATATTGGAAAGATTGGACCTTCTATTTAGGAATGGAAGACAAGATCATTCAAATTACTGCTACGGCTAGCCTTATAATATTCGATCAGTCTAATTTTTCAGTACATTTTCGATTGTTTGGGCCTCTATTTCGTCCATGGCAACTTCGATTTCATATTCCAAGTCGTCAATCGTCTCTGGATGGTTAGCGTAACACTTGTCCTTAACGGCTATCCACAGAAAAAAGTACAACGGATTCAAATGGCAGCTTTGAGGTGGCCAGTGAATATAACATTTCGCCTGTATATGCGATTTTCGAAAACAGTGCGTATAATTTAAAATTAAAAATTTTGTACAGCCGACTTCAATATAAGCGACTTCAAGACAGGTTACAATAACCATTGGTCTGACCTTGATCAAATTCATATGGGACCACACGAGAACTATCAGCTTTCATATAAAAAAAGAATCATCGAAATCGGTTCGCCCAGTACAAAGTTATGAGGTAACACACATAAAAAAAAGCAAAAAAAAAAAAACATACACTCGAATTGAGTACCGTCTCCTTTTTGGAAGTCGGCAGAAAAGATCGATTGTTACGTTGGCTGCGTGGCACGTTGTGCCGTTCTGTTGAAACCAAATGCCGTCTATGTCATCCTCCTCAATTTCAGGATACAAAAAATCGCTTACCATGGCGCGATAGCGATTGCCATTCCTTTCTCATTTTCGAAGGAAAATGGCCCAATTTTGCCACCAGACCAAAATTCGCATTAGACAGTCACTCGTTGTGGATGCATTGGTTCTTAAATAAATAACTTTAAAATTCAAGGCAGAACCTTTCCTGATAAACAATGTTCTTTTATTTGTACACTGTATTCATTTTATTAAAATGTAAATGAGTAGTTGCTTTGAAAATTTCTATGAAAACTATTTCATTTCTTTGTCTTTTTAAAATACGTTTTTGATATTTCATGTCACACTAAAGTTATTTTTGGTATTGCTTCAAACTTTTTTTTTTAATGTGGTATACACGCTTCAGCTGTAATGTGCCTGCAGCACGAACGGGTCAGCACGACCAGAAAAGGATCACGGCCTCTCAGAATACTTGCACAACGCTGCTGTGCTCAAGACAGAAGTGACAATGCATCTGCATTTTGATTCTTTATCGATGATAGATTTAGCTGTCCATGGATCATAAGATATCTAAAATACATTCTGAAAAAAATGATGCGTTATTTATATATTATAAAGTCAGTAAATAATTTAAAAAGAAAAGATAGTTATACATAAATCTGTTTAGCGTTCCCTACCAAAATGTATTTAGTAACCAATTAAGTAGTTCCATAATGAAAGTTGATATTTTTAACCATTGAGTTATATGTACTACGGTACATATAACTCAATGTTTTTAACATTCTCAAAAATTGCTGTTCTAACCGTATCTCAAATAGTATCACTACAGACGGACGCAGCGGAGGACTTGAATTCATAATATGTATGTCCATTGTACTTTGTGATTAAAACGACACATAAACTGAAGTTCTACAACGTACCTATTTTTAAAGCTTTCTTCAGTTGTTATTATGAGGCAGATATATATTATTAGACTTGGTAATGAAACGTGGTAGAGCCATGCTGCAGCAGTACAGTTGTAGCACGAATGTGTCGGCTCGACCGGGGAAGGACCACGCTCTCACAGAAAATCAGCGTAAAATAGCAGCTTAACGCTGCTGTGTTTCGTATGGTGAGTGTTGAGAACCGGAGACTCCTTTTACCGGCAAAGAGGCATACCATCTTAGTCCTCACGGGTGACAACGCATCCGCATCTTGAGTCTATATTGAGGATAGATGTAGATGTCTATGGGTCACAGTAACCACTTACCATCAGGTGGACTGTGTGCTCGTTTCTCATCCTATCATATTAAAAAAAAACCAGATACATGTATAGAACATAAACCTCCTCCATAGATTGCCTCGTAGGGGGATTTTTCCATAGTTGCCATGCTTGGCAGGCGGGTTGGTAACCGCAGTTTTTTTTAAATTATTTTGAGTTGTTACCAGAAAGATGCTGCTGCCCATCACCTGTTTCAGTTTTCTTCTGTCGCATCTTACGACACCCACGGGACGATATGGGATAGTGGATATTCTTACACCGCCACTACACCGATGCCATTATCATGATATGCCGACAGTTGAACCTAGATATTATTTGTTTAATCGATGTCCCTAGTTGCTACGTTTAGTAAGTGTGTTTTTTAGAACAAGGGTGACAAACGAGCACATAGTGGCTCATAGACATCTACGTCTGTCCTTGATTAAGAATCAAAATGCAGACGCGTTGTCACCCCGATGACTAAGGTGAAATGACGAAACACCTCGACGTGCCGGGATGAATTAAGAATTTGGGAATGATGGATTATCTTACGGCGCCACAAAAGCGCATATTAAAAAAGTACTTCTCAAACTTAAACGGGCACAATCATATTTTACGTTGAATTAACACTCCCCGCTCCCCCCACCACAGCCTGACGCAGGCAATTATCTTCGCTTGCTTTATGTCGCAAAACTGTTCCTTTGACGTCGGGCGCAGATGTTGTAACTCATTTGTATTTTTATACAAAAATTAGGTAAACCATGTGCTAACCAACTTAAAAATTTGTACATCATTCATTACAACCTACTAAAAGTAATGAAAAGCTGTGGGAGTTGAAGAACCATGGAAGTGCGGGGACTAAGCGCTCGCTGTAAATTTTACAGTATGCGAGCAACCGGAGCTTGACCCGCACCGACATTAATGAAATTATTAATTATATTATTGTGCTGTTTCACCAAGGGCTCGAAGAAGATAATAAAAAAAAATATGCAATGTGCAACACTATAACAAAATACCGTCGCATATTAAGCAATTACCATGCAACAAGTTTAAAATTTCATTACGACTATGGCTGGTAGAAAAAAACATTTTACACAATAAATGAGTTTTTAAATTGTTGTGATTAAGTTATTACCTGTTGCATGCATGAATTAATTAATTTATTTATAAAATTTGTAAGAGAATGTTTTTAGTTATTTATATAGATTGTTTAGAAACTAACTAGGGTAAGCAGTATAATGATTGGCATTTTAATCTTTAAGTACCGACGTGCATTTTTTGTAACGTTAGTACCGACGTGAGGTCTGAGAGGCCGCGTATATTATGTAGTCATTTTTAAAGAAAGTGATGATTTAAATATCCGTCTTCGCATTATGATGAAAAGTAAAGAGTTTTAAGTAAAAATAAGTATAAAAAGGAATTCAACTTTATTACATTTTTAAATATGACTACAATATAATATTTGGCTTGAATTTTGGGAAAAAATCGGACTATTACATATAAAAAATCAAAACACGACGAATAATCTTCTCAGAATAACAAAAAACAGTATTAATTACTTACGACTTATATAACTTTTATAAAAAAATAAAGCCGCACGTCGGTACTTAAACGTTAAGCTGATTTCTATTTGTAAGTGGTTAATTCTCGTAAATAAACAAATTTGTTATATTTTTTATTGTTTTATTGGATTTTAGTTTAGATAGCCATAAATAAAAATTTAAAAAGAAATGTTTAATTAAGTTAAAAATCGAATTAAACGTTTTTCTAGGGAATGTTAACAATCATTGGCACTTTAGCATAGTGAATGACACTGTAAATTAAGTATAATCATTGGCACTATTGGAAGTCTTAAAAATTTCTACCCAGTTCTTTCTAAGCCCGCCCCATCTTATTGTTGTTATACGACTTATTTTGAACAAATCTTCTTCAAAAATTGTCCTTAGATCTTCATCTGAAAGCGGTTTCATTGGTCTACCATGTTTTTTACTTTCTTCGTATACATTTTTGATGTGACTTTTTCAGTAAAACCTTTCGTGTTTTCTCGATATTTTGTAGAAATCGGTTATTTAGATTAAACATTTAGAGAGTATTATAACGTCAGAGTTTTTGGCTTCGTTCGTCTTGTTTTGTTTGCCAATATGTTTCTATATTTGGCTATTTCAATTCTGCATTTTCCATTTGTGCCCAATGTTTCCATAATTTTTTTAGCACCGCTGCTTCCAAGTCTTCACTTTTTAGCACAAAATAATGGCGTAATTTACCTGCTTTTTGCTTTTTGATCCGTATTTGGTTATGGGCTTTCTAAAAGATTTTTGTTTGTTTTGACATCCACGATCACCCATTCACCTCCAACAAATTCTAAATTTCCTGCCTAGTTGATGAAAAATATAAGGCTTAGTTTTCTTTCTGATACTCAACAATAATCTCTGCAGGTTGTATACGCTCTGGTACTGATAAACCATTATTAAGTGAAAGGATACAAGGCAAATTTAATACAGGTATTTCTGATTCAGTCGTCATTCTTAAAATATTTGGTATTTCGGCGTAATGGCACGGAACGGTGATCATCTAAAATGGCTTGCTGTGATTTCGAGGGCATCGGACACTTTGTCTGGACTAAATGGGCACAACCCACATGTCTCAAAACCATTTCATAATGTAGATTTATTTCAATACGGTAAAAATCTTGCTAATATAGGCCCGCATCTGTTTTAGTAACCTTTTTGTGAAATTGTTTGTCCGTCACTCGAAGACAGGTTTACGCCACATTTTTTTTTATAGCATAAGGGTGAAAAACGAGCACACAGTCCACCTGATGGTAAGTGGTTGCTGCGGCCCATAGACATCTACATCTATCCTCTGGTAACAGAGGATAGATGTAGATATATATATAGAGATAGATCAAAATTATATATATTATATATGTTGTGTTTACCTTTAATTTAAATGCATATATACAATTTTTTTTAAGTGCACCTCATTATAATTATTTTTATATGTATTTAGTTGGTAAGCCTATTAAATAAATAAATAAATAAAATGCAGATGCGTTTTCACCCGTGAGGACTAGGATGGAATGCCTCATTTCCAGTAAAAAGGGCCTCCGGCCACCTGCACTCACCAAGCGAAACGCAGAGGTAAACTTCTACTTCACGCTGGTATTCTGTGAGGTCGTGGTACCACCCCGGTTCGAGCCGGCCCATCCATGCGACAGCAAAAGCTGCCGCCTGGCTCTACCACTGTTTAATATCTACTCTACTACTCATATCTTTGTTGAGCCGAAATGCAGTGATGTCAGCGGGTTGCAATAGTCGCGTTGCATTCTGGTATGGGCTATAAGTATTATGGCGAGACTTGGGCAAAGTTGCGCCGTATTTAAGATAGTAAATAACTCTCTCTCTAGGCATTAACTTTTGAACATCTGATCACATTTTCTATAGTGGTAAATAATAGGTTTTACCGTCTACTTCAAAGAACAGTGATGCAAGACTTCGATTAGGCATAATCCACCTCATAGACGTTTTATTCTCCTTCTATAAAACGGTTTACTATGTATGGCGTATTTATTCAAAAACCTCACATCATTGACATTTTTATGACATCGAAAACTGTGCCAGGGCAAGGTCGGCTTTTCAGCTTCTTAGTTTTTTTGATTTTACTTATTTAGTGGGAACTGTAAATTCGCGCATGGAATGTTAAATGTTAGTGCGGCAGTTATTTTTCTAAAGCGCCCGCTCTTAATAGCGGTATTCTTCATCAATTCAAAATATGAAAAAGGTCAGTCATAATCATTGGCACTACTCAAAGGATAGTCATTGGAAGTGTCAAGAATAGATTTTGGACAAAAGAAAGAAAGTATAGTGATTGACATATATGCCAATGAATATGTAGTTAAATGAAGTAATGTATAGTCATTGGCACATTAAAAAAAACCGATGATTCTATTTCACAACGATAAAATAACGTTTAATACGCTTTAATGACGTAAATTGATAAAAATAGACAGAAACTTGCATATAAACTTACCTAAAAATCACATTTTTGTCTCAAAATCTAGCCACGAAACCTTAACTTTTTGTTAAATTTTTACGGATTGTGTGGACAAACACATTTTTAAAACAGCCCTTATAGGAAAATAGTTGACGCTTTAAATATAAATGTGTATTGTTAGTATAAGTAATTATATACCTGAGCAATATCTGTGTAGCTGTGATATGGAAAAAGGAAAACATTCTTAATATTCAGATTAAAATAGCAAAGTACCAGTCATTGAAGGAGTGCCAACATTAGTACTGTTTACCCTATATTATAAAACTTTTGGACATTTGCATGCTGTTGAAAACAACTAAATAGGTTTCCTCAACACATTGTTATAACACCAAGAGCAAAATATTTTTGTACCTATTTACTAGCAAATAAAGAATTTGAATTTGAATTTAAACATCCCGGGGAACCTGCATGGTTGAGAAATAAAAAAAAAACATTTCGAATATCTTATTCCTCAGACATACAGGCTTCTTCACAGTGTTTTTCTTTACCGACTAGCATGTGCTAAATCAGCACTTAAAATTTAAAGTAACAATTTAAGCGGTGCCGGCGAAGATCGAACTCTGGTCTCTGGACTCGCGTCCTGTTAAATTTATGTTTAATGCTTAACCCCTGAGCTACCACGGCCTTTTAAAAGGTGTTAGTATGTGCATGGTATAGATTAAGCTGATAAAGAAGGATAGATGTTAAAGATACTTTGTTTTTTGTTTCAGGTACATTTTTACCTCAGTCTCAGAGTCGGGTCGGATGCTAATAGAATAGAATAGAATAGAATAGAATAGAATAATTTTTTATTCAATATTGATTATTACATAATACTTATTGAAAGTCATTTTTTATTTACCACTGGTTCGGAAAATACCTCAGTCCTGGGAAGAACCAGCAAGAAACCCAGCGGGACTTTTTTTTTAAACATAATTTCACTAAATAAAGCGGACAATTATCGTATGTAGCGATTTTACATTTTGTATGAAGCCTTTAAAAAAAAAAGAACTTTACTGATAAAAAGTGAACAATTTGCGATTCATGTTACCCAAATAAATATAAAAATATTTCGTCATTTCCAGGGGTTACAATCAAAGATGTATTTTTTTTTCATTATAATTAACTTTTTCATACATCTTTCGTGTAATAAACATTTTGAACTATCTACCTACCTAAGCGACCCTGCATAAGGTCGAGGAAAAAGTTTTTTCGTATTTTATATACAAATTCCAGACATTTTTTTTTCAAGTTTAATTACATTTAATTATAATATATATGAGCCATTTTGTTCGATAACTTGTTGCCATCTTGTAGGTAGTGACATAATCCAGTTGCTGGATTATGTAGGTACTAGGTAGTGACATAATCCAGTTGCTGGATTATGTCACTACCTACCTACTTTACTGATAAAAAAATGTGACAAGTAGTTTTGACAGTCCTCTCTTAATGTTAACCTACGAGTAACTAACACTACCCAAAGAATTCTGAAGAGACCGAAACAGGTGAAAATCTGAGGGCGCGAGGTCAGGACTATATAGTGGATGCATTAATACTTCCCAACCAAGCTCTCTCAATTTTTGCTGAGTGGCCAAACATGTGTGTGGTCTGGCGTTATCATGATGATAGACCACTCCTTTCCTGTTAATTAATTCCGGCCGTTTTTTCGCAATTTTTTGCTTGAGCCTCATTAGTTGTTGGCAGTAGAGATTCGAATCGATGGTGTTGCACGGCGGTAAAAGCTCATAATAAACGATGCCCTTCGAATCCCATACACACAGCATCGCCTTATTGCGTGTTAATCCGGGTTTCGCTATAGTTTGTGGAGCTTGACTACCCTTTCAACATGATCTTTTTCATACGCTCTTGTCGTAGGTGATCCACTTTTCATCACCAGTCATCAATCTTTTCAAAAATGGTTCGGATTTATTACGTTTCAATAGAGAATCGTAAATGAATACATGATTCATTAGGTTTCTTTCAGTGAGCTCGTGTAGTACCCAAATATCGAGCTTTTTTGTATAGTATAACGTGGTAGAGCCATGCTACAGCTATATTAGTAGTATAGTTATAGCACGAATGGGTCGGCTCGACCGGGGAAGGACCACGCTTTCACAGAATACCAGCGTAAAATAGCAGCTTAACGCTGCTGTGTTTCGTATGGTGAGTGGAAAGAACTGGAGACCATTTATACTGGAAATGAGGCATTCTATCTTAGTGCTCACGGGGACAACGCATCTGCATTTTGATTTGTATGGGCCGCAGCAACCACTTACCATCAGGTGGACTGTGTGCTCGTTTGTCACTCTTATCCTATAAAAAAAGGTTTGTCTCTATCCAAAGACAGAACAGCAATATCAAAAAATTGCCCCCTTCTACAGTAGGGTAGCTTCATACTGTTACAGCTTATTTTAATAGTGGACCTTTAAGTCCACTGCTGAACACTGGCCTCTCGCAACTACCACAATGTTTTATTTTCAGTTGTATCAGGAAGACGCTTCTGCCCATCTCTTAGTTGGTTTTCTTCTGTCACCTTTTACAACTCTCCGGGACGATATTGGTGTAGTGGATATTCTTACACCGCCACTACACGGCTTAGTGTAGCTCTTCATGTGAGGAAAAAACCATGTCGTTTACATAACATGTAAAATACCCACACCAACGACGGGCAGCAGCGTGAAAGGTGTGAGGTGAGACCAGAGGCTGATAATGAAAATGTCTATCTGTTTGCTAAGTGTGGCGATTAGTAAGCCAAAAGAAATAAATAAATAAAAAAGAGAGTTGCAAACAACTTTCTTTTACCACTATCATTCACGAATGGGTCGGCTCGATCAGGGAAGGACCACGCTCTCACAGAATACCAGCGTAAAATAGCAGCTTAACGCTGCTGTGTTTCGTATGGTGAGTGTAGAGAACCGGAGACCCTTTTTACTGGAAATGAGGCACTCCATTTTAGACCTCACGGGTGACAACGCATCTGCATTTTGATTTGTTATAGAGGATAGATGCAGATGTCTATAGGCCGCAGCAACAACTTACCATCAGGTGGACTGTGTGCTCGTTTGTCACCCTTATCTTATAAAAAAGCCAGACTTTTTCAAATGGGTCAAAACTGTTTGTGGTCAATCTTCAATTCCTCGGCTATGTCTTAACTACTGATATGCCGATCTTGCTCTACTTTTTCAAAAATGGCATCGACTTTATCCGTATGAGCTGCTTCTTTGACATCAAAATTCCCGGACTAAAACGCTTGAACCAACTTTGTACTGACACTGCATTGCCGCGAAAACTGTGTGACGTTTACAGACCTAAGTCTGTAAACGTCACACAGTTTTCACGGCTTGAGTCGCATTTTTCTCTTTTTTGTAATAAAACTTGAAAATGTATCGAATTTCTTCGTTAGATTCACTCATTTTGGCGGACAGAAAAAGAATTGAAAAGTGACGGGATAGTATTTTTTACTGTTTATTTTTCTCTATGTCGTCGTCGATATGTATTAATATTAAAGCTAAAATATATAATAAAATTAAAATTTTTGTACAACCGACTTCAACATAAATAATTAATTGTTGATTTTTTGAAAACCACTCCACTTATTCGATAACATTATAATGGGACCACCTGGGAAATATACTATATGAAACAAAAAAGAATATTCCAAATCGGTTTAGGCGTCTGCGAGTAACCGGTGAACATACATAAAAAAAGGATTCCGACGAATTGAGAACCTCCTCCCTTTTTGAAGTAAAAAAAAATGCAAAGAAACTTTTACCCCGACTTATTATTTTCTGTAATTTTTTTGTAACAGCGTATATATGTACATTACAGCACGAAGAAATTACTGACTCGTTAGGGTCGAGGAAGAGGTATTACTAGATTGTGGTTATTCCTATAGTATTCGCAGAACATACTTTACTACCCTCATAGGCACAATTAACCGCCCACCCTTCTTAAGTGGTACTACATTTGCTTTTGTAAGTTTATATATTTCATGATTATTATATGTGTAAAGTGGATACATTTTGGAAACAAATCTACCCTATTTTTCTGTTTATCTTGTGGTTTTAACGCCATTTTAAAGATTAGTCTACATTTAGCGTTATTTAGAATCGGTATATTGAAGGCTTAAAAGGCCCTTTTTACTGGAAATGAGGCATTCCATCTTAGTCCTCACGGGTGACAACGCATCTACATTTTGAATTGTAATAGAGGATAGATGTAGATGTCTATGGGCCGCAGCAACCACTTACCATCAGGTGGACTGTGTGCTCGTTTGTCACCCTTATCCTATAAAAAAAAATTGAAATTTTTATCCTTATCAGAAAAAATCGGTGAAGTCAACTTCTTAAGGTAAATTTTAGTGTGTTATGCTTAAAAAATGCCTTTGGATGCTTCTGGAGCTGCTAGAGCTGTAGCTTTAACTGATGAGGGGTACAGCCAGCGGCGAATTGCACGAACACTTGGTGCACCGCGTACAACGATACGAGACGCCATACGGCGGTATCGAGAGACTGGTCATTACACACGGAAACCCGGTAAAGGGCGACATCGATGCACTTCAGCTCAGGACGATCGTTTTATTGTCAGTAATGTGTTACGAGATCGCTTTTATACAGCGGCTGAGGTTCGAAATCGTATGTTTGAGTAAGAAATTTCAGTGTAAGTGAAAGAACAGTAAGGAGACGGTTGACTGAGAGAGATGTGACAGCATTTCGTCCGGCCCGCGCTCCAGAACTCCTCAGATCGCACAGAAAAGCCAACTTACGTTTTGCGTGTGATTATGCTAACTGGTCAATGCAGGAATGGAAGAATGTTTTGTCCTCAGATGAAAGCAGAATTGCTTTAAGAGGTCCTGATGGACGCCAGTATGTGTATAGATGCTCAAACGAGAGGTTTGCTCCGTGTGCAGTAGTGGAAACGGTGGGATATTAAGAAGGTTCAATTATGGTATGGGGAGGCATCAGTTACGAGGCTCGTACCGCCCTCGTTATCTTTGAAAGAGGTGCTGTAAATGTTAACAGACTCGTCGAACGTTCTGCAAGAATATGTCATACCTTTTGCCCCTTTTATTGGCCAGAATTTTCTTTTAATGCATGATAATGCTAGAGCCTATGTTGTCCGGAGTGTTACTGAATACCTGAATGTGGTCGAAAATCAAACATTGCCATGGCCCGCACTCGGTCCCGACCTCAACCCAATAGAACACTTATGGGAATACCTCAAAAGACGCATTAGAGTCAGGATACCACCTCCTGCCACCATATGAGAGTTGAAACCAGCTGCAGTAGAGGAATTGCAAAACATTCCTCGATATGATATCCAGGATATTATGGATGGGCTACCAAACCGGCTGCAAGAAGTCATTAGAGCCAGGGGAGGCAACACCCATTATTAAGTGGCGAAGCTTGCGAAGTCACTTATTGATTTCACGATGTCTGTCCGTCTGTCCGTCCGTCTGTTCGTCTGTCCCACGATTATCTCGACAACGGTTTCGAATTTTCAAATTCTGTTTTGAGCAATCGATTACTGATCACCCAGGCATCTGAACCTCCTATTTTGAAACTGATTGCTCAACGGCAACCGTTAGAAACCGCTACAAAGCTGATTGCTTCGCCACTTTGCTATGCTGTTAGCTTGCTAGGTTTATTAATTAGAAAAATGTTTTCATAAAAAGAAATATTTTTCAATAATGTTTTTTGTAAAAAACACTTAAGCAATTTTTTATAAAAATTTCTAAACATTTTCATTACATTTTATCATTTATTGTTTTTCTTAATGTACGTATATATGCTTAAAATAAATAATGTTTATTTTTAGCAATTTTTGTAAATAACAAAAAATATTTTTGTGTGCCTTTTTTATAGGATATGCATGATGAGCATGCGGCTCATCTGATGGTAAGTGACTACCACCGCCAACGAACAACTGCAACACCAGGGGAATTGCAGATGAATTACCGGCCTTTAAAAAGGAGTAGGCTCTTTTCTTGAAGGTCCCTAAGTCGTATCGGTCCGAAGAAATCGCTGGTGGTAATTGATTCCATAAGGAAGTTATGCGAGGAAGAAAACATCATCTAAATCTCTCAGTGGTGGATCGCCAATATCAGTATATAATCAATAAAATTAATTTTATTACTGTGTATCAACATGGATTAAATTTTCGTAAATATACTAAGAGACCAGCTTAATTATTTATTTGTTAAATATTTTCCCTAAGAGACGTAAATCCGCAAATTTAGGTTAAGTTATAAATTGCTCTTATGGCTCTTTTTTGCAAAATAAATTTGAAATATTCATACAGATTGGTTATTCTCTGGTAACGCTGGCACTGCTTGAACTTTTTTTTTATGGTCATCTTAAAGAGCGGTACGGATTATGAACTCCAGCCGATATATGAAAATCAATATGTCGGCTACTGTATGAGGTAGAGCGCAGGAGCAGTGATAGTAATTATTTTAACCCTAATGGGATAGTTTGAGGCTTCTTCAATAGTCTGTGATTAGTGCAAGGTACGATTTCAAGGTAAACATTCGTATAACCTATTCGAAAAATACTATGCACACGCACGCAACACTACTTTATTTATATATAAATAATTAATATTTTGTTATTTATATTAATAAATACAAGTATGAAGTAAGCTTGCAAGTAATATGTGTTGTCTTACGACACGTAGGGGACGAAATGGAGAGATAAGAAATTGTCGGCGCGTCGTCTCCATATGTATTTTTATAATTTTCATGTTGTTATTATTTCCATCTCAAATCTAAAAGTGTCGAGAAGCTGTCTAGACAATATTTCATTTGTCTCGCAAATTTTTTTGATATTTTTGCCAGATATGTCACGTCATACCCTTATCAACATAATGGGGTCCTGTATTTACTTATTATAAAAAGAGTTATTTACATCACAACATTCGCAATAAAATCTTGTAAGTTTTTAAACTTGTAAATACAAACGTTATTCTTATATTATTTATTTATATTTCTTGGGGTAGTTTTGAGCTAACATTGAAAATTGAAATTTTATTGGTCGATACACGACTTGTTATAAGACAACTTGCATCACTATTAAATACAGCTCATTGTATTGAAAAATGTGTCAATGATTTCGTAGTAAGAGATTGATATTTCCAGTGTTGAAGAAAGGTCTTCGCCCGTGATGAGAAAACTTAAACCTTGCTCATGTAATGGGTTTCAAAAATGCCAATTATTGATGTCCTTATTATTTCGTATGGCCAGTTATTGTTAAGTGGACGATAAGGTTACCAATATGCTTATGATGGGGTGGGTGGGGAAGAATATAAGGTCCTCAGATCTGGAAAGAGAAAAAATGCACTGTTGCAAATATTGACCAAAATGTTGGTATATTTTAATAAATGAGTTACATTAACCACGATAATATTAGATACAATTTAAGTTTATTCTGCTCTAAATTAAACTGATTCGTATTTTCCATCCACTATAGTCTATAAAAGTTCACTCATAGATTGGAGAGGGATTTTGTCATAGTTATCACGTTTGACAGGCAACGCAGTTTTTTTTTGTAATTTTGAGTTGTTATCTGGAAGATGCTGCTGCATATCTCCTGTTTTGTTTTCCTCTCCTTCCCTCTGTCGCCTCTTACGCGACACCCACGGGCGATATGGCGTAGTGTATATTCTCACACCGCCACTACATGGTTGGTATTATGTTCGTATTGTGTGAATGAAAAGTTAATTTAGTTCAATACCCCGTTATGATAAAGTTTAGTAACAAATATAGTTTAAAATCGGTTTATGTTTTCGACACTAAATTATAATTCCCATTAACTCGCAAGGCGTTAATAAATCTCTATGGCTCGGTTCGCCGTTTCTTTAAAAGAACCATGAAACTTTATTGCATTATACCTTTTGCAGGTATTTAGATACAGTTTATTTACGAGTACGTTAAATTGAAGGTGGTTGTAAAAGTCAGTAAAATATTATACAGCAAATTTAAATATAACGCATAGTACTATTTGACTTCCAAGTTTTAATTTACGTTTTACGTTTTAATTTTGGGGTCAAAGCTCGCCATACTTTCCATATTATCAATACATGTTTGCTGTATTCGATTCACGAGTTGGTTTAACATCGTTCATTGTACGACTCAACTGCGGGGGCAGCGGTAGCTGTATAGAACTAGCCTTGGGAAAGTGAAAAAAATATCTAGACATTTTAAACGAATTCAAAATAGAAGTGTTTCTCAAATTAATGTTTATAATTTTAATGTACATTATCTCCGATACAGCTCATGGGTACTCGTAGCTCAAGGTAAGGTGTTCGCCTTGAAATTTCAGTGCACCAAAAAATTGAATTCGATCCCCATCGATAGCAATTAAATTGTTAATTATAATTTTAAATGATGGTTAACCAAGATTTACCACGGGCATGACGGTGAAGTAAACGGTGAAGCATCCTGCATGTTTGAAATTGTAAGAATTTCGGAGAAAATGTAAAGTCGGTGAAGTTGCTTTGAGCTACGTTGCAAACTCTTACCTGTTCTTAAAATATTATCAGAAGTAATGGTCTGTCGGCGCGTCTATAATATACCGGTTTGATCGAGAGAGAGCAAGAGGTTGCATCACTCTGGCGGAGCGTCATGTCGATGGTAGTGTAGTGGAATTGAGGGTATATTGAGAAAACCCCACACTCATTTGTGCAGTATGAAATTCACTGTAGGCGCCGTCCGCAGAGGAGTCCGTCTCAGTCACTCTACGTAGTAGTAGTGCCTTAGCACTACTCGTACTAACTATACTATCTTAATAGTGTCGTGGTTCTGTCCGTTGTGGTGTTTCTTCTGATTCAGGAAAAAAAGATGGTGTTGCTGAGAGGCTGCTCTGTATTACATTCAGATGGGTAGTGTTGCTGTTGGTTTGCATACTTTGCTGTTATGATGTAATTATGTCCTTCACTTCACACCAGTGTTAGTTTGTGACGGGGACATATTACGGTAGGGTCGAACTGTATTATTCGGTACTGAATGTATAGTGCAATATGCTGTTTTATTGCTGATAATGATTAATTGCGTAAGCAAGAGAGCAAGTTGAACATCCGCTCTCAAACTTTTATGATTTTCAAAAATTAATCATCTGATGTATTTCCTATAATTCCGACATGCATTCCCTATAATTCCAACATGTATATTTATGCCTCTACCCAGCAGTTATACGTGTATAGTTATGCCTACACCAGTGCGCTTTTCTGTTCAGCTTGCGTCTTCCTCTAACGCATGCCTGAGCAACTATAGCGCATACAATAGCACATGCGCTAAAACTAGTTCGACAACAACGCATGCCTCTACCGAACGCTGATCTGTCACCGGTGGGTTCGCATGCAACTTTTCATGCATTTTATTAAACAAAATGGCGGAAGACAAGGCTAAAAAGTTAGATAATGAGTGTTATGTTTCGTGATTTTTGGCTCCACTAATTTCAAAAGCTTGTAGAAAGTGCCTTAAGTCATTTGTGTGAAATTTTTAAAAAGAATCATTGTTTAGCTCTAAATCTTTCAATATTGTGTTGTTCCGTTTCTTCAAATAATCTATCATCCAGATTCTCTTTTTCTTGCGTTTTTTCCTGCACCTAACACAAAATATGCCGCACTGATAGCTACTAGTGCCGTGTCTATCTCTAACCAAGCGTAACCGAGGCGCGTAAGGTATAGATGATAAGCTGCATGCGTCTTATGGCTCTGCGCTTGACGCAAAACGTACTGAGAGTTGAAACGCAAAATGAACATGAAAGCGAAATTGAAAGCGCACTGGTGTAGACATAGCTTATATGATGTTACTTAACTTACTGATGATTTACTTTACTTACCTAAATGTTGTTGTAAATGTTATTCATTTCATTTGATACAACAGTTTGATACTTTTAGTTCGAAATACAATCAATTTAGGCATTGCGTGTGACACGCTCGCATTTATGTCACCTGTGCGAGTAAGTAACTTTATCGTAGGCATGTTGTCTGAACACATCAATCTTGGGTGCTTCACTTTTTCAACTTCGACGTTTCACGATGTATAAAAGCAAAAGTTTCTCACATTTATTTTTATCTATTACTGAACTCTCATTATGCTTTCTATCTTTTATTATTTTTTCTTCTTCATTTTCACCTTCCATGAGATTTTAACACGATACTAATTAGTAAATTATGAAATGAAATGAATTGAAATTATACCTCCTTCTCTACCAGCTCTCACTAGTCTTCTGCTGGACATGAGCGTCTCCCATTGTAAGAAAGATAAACTGATTGTAGCTCTAGACATCTCGCACCTATGCAGCTCTTACCTGTCACAGGTCCGAGTATTTTTAATTTTTTATACCGAAATCATAGTGCCAGGAAACAACTTCAAATGCACGAGACAAATAGAACTGCAATTGGCAATCCTAGCCAAGCATAGTAATTCTGGCAAACGATTCATACTAATTACACAATTTCTTTTCTGTGAATATACAAGTCAATGTCAGCCTCATTTGCAAGCGATGCGCACAGTCGATTATCTAAGGAGAAAATCCTTATATTTCGTAAACCATGGGAACTTTTTGTTCTTTACAATAGTCGTCCGTTACGACAACTATGCCACAAAATGGAGTAATTTATTATCATAAGCCGCTGACTAGCGACTAACATAGTATATATTTTATGTTGATTTCCTACAAAAGAATTTTCTGATTTACAATTTGAAATTGCATTGTTAATGCCATACTATTGCTATTAGATGTAATATTTTTACATCTAATTTCGCAGTATAAAGAAACTTTGTAGTTAAAACAAATACTATTATTGCAGCTAATTATGCGATAATAGTATTATTTTTAACTGTAACGTTTCCTTTGAAGATAAAATAAAGATACGGCAACACTGTTTGAAAATTATGTAAAAATTATGAATAAAAAAGTTACGAATATACTCGTAATTTCACTTCGTTCCTGTTTTGCGTAATTGTGTCTATCACCCTGTTTGGATCTGTGGAGTCAAGTAGGCCTGCCAAGCGTAGAGAACATGGTATACTTGCCTACAACAGTAGATGCCTATTTCCAGCAATGAACTGTTTTTGTCTTCACTTGTGATTCACTCCGGACTTTTTAAAGTGTGAATATAAAGTTTATAAATAACTTAACTATGTCCATATTTTGTGATTTTCTTTTTTGGCTCTAAACCTACTAGACTTGTGAATACGAGTCATTTTGATCCAAAACATATAATTTGTTAATACCTTGACCAAGGCGCCATGCGTAAGAATAAAGTGAGGGAAGAGATGACAGTTAATAGGGGAGAATGGAAGAGGAAGGCATGCTATGTCGACTCCAAATAATTTGCGATGAGGACAAAGAGAAGTAGAAGAAGAACTTGAAAAAGCGCCACCTATTTTATCTTTCTGTGAATCTTCGAACTAGCTTAAAACTATGAATCATCTGCTCGACAGATGTTGATGATTATATTTTGATCTCAATCGATAAGTCATTTCGATATTACACCCACTAAAATAACAGACGCACCAACGATAAGGTGTAAATGTCGTTGTCCGCTCGTAGAATTAGGCATAATTCCAGCTTACAGGTGGAATTAAAAGGATGGTTCGTACAATGTGACTTTTATAAGTTTTTTTAGATTTTTCATCATCGAATATCAAAACATTTTAAGTCAATAAAATACGATATTTCAAAGAGAGACTCTCCAGTAACACTACTCATATTTAAGTTCTCCGCACATATCACCTTATCATCTAACATCGAAAGTTTACTGGAAACGTACCGGACCATTAATCATAAACTTGTTACGCGACAACACTGAGTAGAAACTAGCGTCAGTTATAGTGACATGAACGATGTAAAATGGGTTGTTAGGGGAAAATATACCGTCATTTTATAAGTGTGAATTGAGACAAACAAGCACACGGCCCACCTGAAGACAAGTGTTTGTTGTGGCTCATAGACACATTCCTTTCCTCGATTAATAATCAAAATGTAGATGCGTTGTCATCACTAAGAATATTCTCCGCTTCTCTAAATTTACGATACCAAACGCATCATAATTCTGCGGTGTGTGCTGTTGCGCTAGATTACGCTGTAAAAAACACATCATAAATCTGTTGTGTGAGCTGTGCCGCTTGATAACGCTGGTATTCTGCGAAAGTGTGATCCTTTCTCGGCCGAACCGACCAATTTGTACTGCAGTCATAATACAACTTTAGCTTGGTTACGGTAATGTTCTCCACAGGTCAAACTCACCTTAAAGCGGTACTTGCTATTGACTCACGAAGGAGGCTCTGATGATCCACAGATGGCAGAATAAATGCAGAGAACGAATTTTACAAATTGGTAAAGGGGAATAACTTTACCAATGCGAGGGTATGTCAAATGGACATGAAGCACGCTTTTTTTTATAGGATAAGGGTGACAAACGAGCACACAGTCCACCTGATGGTAAGTGGTTGCTGCGGCCCATAGACATCTACATCTATCCTCAATTACAAGTCAAAATGTAGATGCTTTGTCACCCGTGAGGACTAAGATGGAATGCCTCATTTCCAGTAAAAAGGGCCTCCGGCCACCTGCTGACGCATAAGACTCTGATAGCCTTCTTGTTCTTCATCAGCGTTTATAAGTCAACTGCTGGACATGGGCCTCTGCTGTTGTAGGCAGGATTTGCCTTAATAATAACAATCGCAGTAGAAGACGTTTTCCAGGATTTTTTAAGTATATTTTCTTTAATTTATAATGTTGGTCAATATTTCGTTTTATTTAATAACTTTTTTACATGTTACGCTGCCTATACTGGAATAAACGCATTTCTTTCTTTCTTTCACCTGAGACGATGCTGTCAGTTTTCGTATTATTGGTATTTTATTTTACGTTTGAAGTAAACGAGATGGCTTGACGGAATATCTATCAGAAGCCATTAGATTTTTATTGCATTTCCCTGTATCTTGCTAACAATTCCCATGAGACGAAATTAATTAATGGATTGATGAATAATCAGAATGATTACCTACAAAGGAAACAACACCCATCCATAAAACACTGAGTCTACAACTGAACCCTTTTTACTAGAGAGGCGTCATTCCATCTAGAGCGTTGTCAGCCTTGTGGACTAATAGTCCACTCTTGCAATTTTTCTTAATCGAGTATAGATTTAGATATCTATGGACCACATCATTCACTTTCCATTAGGTATGCTGTGTTCTCGTTTGTAACCCTTATTCTATAAAAAAAAAAACTTAGAGACTAATCATGGGGAGCAGCTATACCATACCGTACTAGCCCAGCCGAGTGCGATAAGGGAAATGCTTTCAGGAATTGCATGCTTGCTTAAGACATTCATGAAAAGGTCAATGTCCAGATAAAATATTTAAAACGTAGCGTAATCGTGTGGCCTGGTTTTGACCAACTAATAGAATATTTAATAGAATCGGGTATTACTTTGTATAATCCATTATAATAAAGTTATTAATATTAATCAACTAAGTCCTGCGCGGATAATAAAAGCGAAGGAAGAGGGACGTGCTCATCAAACTAGGTAAAACACATAATTTTTATCTTTAATTAACTTATAAAAGTTTTAATGATATAATTTTGATCACATTTCAACTGCAACGAAAATGTTCCTTTTAAAGTGAACTGATAATTTTTGTTAATATGTTGCTAATCTCTCCTTGACTTTAAAAAAGATTAACGTCGGTCAGTTGGTCTTATTATGCAAACGTTAAATAAATGAGCGAAAAATACTGTTTGATTTTTGTTTATGGAAGAGGGCAAACAAGCTTGACCCCTACTTGATGTTAAGTATTGACTACCGCCCATGAACAATTCGTCGCTTTGGTAGTGAAGAGTCAACCCACACTTACAAGTTTTGAGATAATGAGCATTTAAGATGCGATATTACACAAATAATAATAATTAGTCCATAACTTCAAAACTATTGGACAGATAAAATAATTTGGCAGATAGATCTCTTCACCATCGTATAAATCGTATGCCATCAAAAACATAACTTGTAAAAAAACCAAGTCTCGCAACTCAGTTCTTCTACCGTAAAAAGTTATGAGATCCATGTAATACCAAGTCGGTTGATTTATTCAGTCCCTACTTAAGGGTCCCTCTGTCTTAAGTTATTACGTAATTAGCTAACCTAACAACATCTTATAGTGATCATATCAATATTAAAAATCTTTTATGTTTAAAATAAATAAATTGACTTGGCAATCGCACTAAACAATCTAATTTAATATAATATGTATTACTTGAGAGATACATTGTGTTTTCATGCGGTTCAAAAATTCAGGCTTCTATTTTTATCCACAACGAAGTTATTATAGGGTTTCTAAAATAGCTTGAACTGCTTCGAGAAAAAAATGGTACGGCCGTGCCGCTTTTTTGCTCGACTTGGCGGGGGCACTGCCGTGCCCTCAGATTCTTTTGATTATGCTAGAGTATTAAACTCAATTTGAACAAAGTTGTGGCTTGACTCTCTTCACCACCAAAGCGGCGAATTGCAACACCAGGGGAATTGCAGGTGCATTGACAGCCTTTTAAAAAGGAATAAGCTCGTCATAAGTTGTATCGGTCCGGAAAAATCGTCGGTGGTAAACGATTCCACAAAGAAGTCGTGTGAAGAGGAAAACTCCATTTAAATTTTTGAACATAATGCAGTCATTGTTTTAATATAGTAAGTAGTAATTATTTATTATCATCTAATATGTATTTGCTTAGTTAAATATATATGTATGGAAATGACATTATAATATTTGGAAATTGCATTAGGGATTACAGCATTCGAGTAATTGACACCATCATTTAAAATTTCTACGATATGTAATTTAATTTTTTTTTAATTTACTGCTTTTGAAAATACACAAATAATATGATAATTTGATTGTAAAAACTATGACATTATAATAAACGATATTCTTATATAATTTCTATAGAAATATTGGTTTAGATTTTTAGAATATTGCATTTTCGCATTTCATAATTCTTGATATTTTTTTCGTAATTAGTCTTGGATAGATTGTCTTTCACGAGTATTTTAACCAAGTCACTCAGTTGTTGCAATAGAAGAAACTGGCATATTCCTCTTTTATAAAGTTTAATTTTTAGTATGAAGTATCAAATTGACTGCTTGCATATGTTAGAGCTTATTTTAGTTACACTGCAGCTATATTATGGCTGTAGCACTAAGGGTCGGTTCGACCGGGGAAGGACTACGCTCTCATAGTGTGCTGTGCTGCTGTGTTTAGTATGGTGAGTGTAGAGAAACGGAGGCAATTTCTATTGCAAACGAGGCATTCCACCTTAGTCCTCAGGGGTGACACGCATCTGCATTTGATTTTTAACCAAGGATAAATATAAATGTCTAATGGCCACAGCATGCACTTGCCATCAGGTGGACTAAGTGTTTGTTTGTCTTCCTTATTCTAAAAAAGATCGACCTTCTGTGCCAAAGAAGATTAAATTTTATGAGTCTCTGTTTACCACACCATGTTCGTTGTATTTTTCTCATTGAATCGATGCCGTCACTACAAGCAGAATGTTCTGGAACTCCTTTAAAAAGTAAAACAATTCTCTTAAAATCACTCATTTCTCTTTGCAATCACGTACTGCAATCACGACTTATATCCACCTTTAATCTAGCGAATACTTATTTTATTACATCGCTACATTTGACGTTGGTTGAGAGTAATCCCTTGCGATTCCCAATACGGTGCACCGGAAGAACTGTCTAGGGAGACGAGAGCCGCAAATAAGAAGTCGATATTAATCCCTCATATTTACAATTAAACGGTATTATTAATTTTAAAATAAAATCAACTTATGTACATGCAGAAATACAAGAAATAAATCATTAATTAGTGAAAAATCCTTATTCACGCACTATTTTAAAATTATTATTTCTGAATGAATTTCAGGCCGACTTAGTCTTTCAAAGATTTTAATTTTCTTAATGAAACATTCTACGAATTGACGTTAATTACGTAGTAGAGCCGCACTGCAGCTCTATCGAGTCGGAGTCACATGAACGTAGAATTTTTTTTTCAAATAGTGACTATATGTGATGGTGGCAGTCCATCGCTCTTCAGCATCATATGGTCACGCAAGAGGCAACAAAACTCCACTGCTAAACATAGCCTTTATTGAATTTTTTTTTACGTGGTAGAGCCATTGGTGACTAGTATTTTCCATCCACTACAGCCTATAAAAGCCACTCATAGATTGGAGGTAGTTTTTGTCATAATTGTCACGTTTGACAGGCAGTTTTTACCGCAGTTTTTATTTTTTGTAATTTTGAGTTGTTATGTTGAAGATGATTTTTATACCTAGTAGTGCCATGCTTCAGCTATATTAGTAATATGGTTGTAGCACGAATGGGTCGGCTCGACCGGCGAAGGACCACGCTCTCACAGAATACCAGAGTAAAATAGCAGTTCAATGCTGCTGTGTTTCTTATTGTGAGTGTAGAGAACCGGAGATCATTTTTACTGGAAAAGAGGCATGCCATCCCAGTCCTCAGGGGTGACAATTCATCTGCATTGTAATTTCTAATTGAGGATAAATGTAGATATCTATGGACCACAGCATCCACTTACCGTTATGTGGTCTGTGTCCTCGCTTGGCACCCTTATTCTATAAAAAAAAAACATAAGTCTACCCCATAAATTACCTCATCGTGGGATATTTGCCATAGTTGTCGTGCTTTTTTATTTATTTATTTCATAGACAGTAAGTAGGAAGTATAAAATTAATAAGGTGTAAACATAAACTCTTGTTTATGTTTACACCTTAATGTAAACTAGCTTGGCGGGGTGGGTTAACAACCGCAGTTTTTTAACTGTTATTAAAAAGACGCTGCTGCCCATCTCCTGGTTTGTTTCCCTCTGACGCAACGTCCATGGGACGATATGGGGTAGTGGTATTCTTACACCGCCACTACACGGTGTTTAAAGGTTCCTCTTCCTACTTGATAATTTTTTATTTATTTATTTATTTATTTTAAAGGACACCCTACAGTAGTTACAACATATACTATTTATTGTTTTCTATATTTGAATTACATATTATGCTTAATGTGAGAGATGCATCACTCACTGAGAATAATTTTTCTTTTATAGTTGTGTAAGTTGTCATTAAAAATGTCGAGATCTGTGTCATCAGTTGATTTTATATTATAGGTACGTGTCAAACGGGAAATAGCCGAATTTTTTCCTAGATTACTTATATGTTTACTTACTTTAAGTATTCCGATTGGATGACGAGGCAGCTGTGTGGGTACCTTTATGGAAAATTTATTAAGCAGATTTGGGCAGTCGATAGCATTATTATATAGTTTATATAAGAATGTCATATCTTTTTAGATATGACATTGTGTGTCATATCTAGCAAGATCGTCTTAATTCTAAGGAGTGCATATTAAAAAAATTAAGCCTTTGTGTATAAGATGTCCAGCGCGATAACTGACTTCGATATGCTAAATGTCTGGTTAATCGTTTCTGTAAACGTTCTATTCGCTGTATTTGAGTATTGTAATAAGGTGACCGTACTACAGTATTCTAGTTTACTTCTTACTAAGTAATTGTACATTGTTATGATTGTTCCGGTTTTGTTGAACTCCTTGCCACTTCTTATGACAAAACAGAATGCTTTATTGGCTGCAATTAAAGTGTTGTTTATATGGGGTACGAAACTAAGGCGACTATCTAGCGTGACTCCTAGTCTCGAATCTCTCCCACTTCGGTCAACTTTTCGTCCTGGATTCTATACACTGTTTGGTGTTTGTTTCTTTTTAGAATGAAATTGATATACCGACATTTAGATGGATAAAGTGTCATTTTATTGTGTACGCACCACGTAACTAGGCTATTAAGGTCTTTCTGCAACAGTTCTTCATCATTTTTGGTTCTAATAGCTCGAGACAATTTTAAATCAACAGTGGTAGAGCCAGGCGGCAGCTTTTTCTGTCGCACGGATGGGCCGGCTCGAACCGGGGTGGTACCACGACCTCACAGAATACCAGCGTGAAGAAGAGAAGTTTACCTCTGCGTTTCGCTTGGTGAGTGCAGGTGGCCGGAGGCCCTTTTTACTGGAAATGAGGCATTCCATCATAGTCCTCACGGGTGACAACGCATCTGCATTTTGATTCGCAAACGAGGATAGATGTAGATGTCTATGGGCCGCAGCAACCACTTACCATCAGGTGGACTGTGTGCTCGTTTGTCACCCTTATCCTATAAAAAAAAAATCATCAGCATATATCATTAATGAAAAGAGTAAAAAATAATGGCCCCAGGTGTGATCCTTGTGGTATTCCTGATAAGGCTATAAATGAATAAGATTCAGTGCCATTTAATACAAATTTAAGTGTGCGTGCCTCTAGGTATGATTCACACCAAACAAAAAAGGGTTTAGTGATCGACACTATCGAAGGCCTTCGCAAAATCAGTGTATATGCAGTTTATTTGCAAGCCATTATCAACTGCTTCTGCTAGATTAGAAACATGATCTATAAGATTTGTATTAGTGGATCCTTTTGTTAGTAAACCATTTTGATTGTGATTAATAATCTTTTTCTTTCTGATTGAGATTGGACGATAGTTGCAGATTAGTTCTTTATTGCCAGCTTTGAAAATAGGAACAATCCTTGCTACTTTCCATTTTGAGGGAAGTATGCCAGTCGTCAAAGAAGTGTTGAAAATGGTAGAAAGAGGTTCAGCTAAGGAACGTGCACATTTATTAAAAAATATTGGTGGAATGTTGCAGGACAACATCCCACCATTATTTTTTCCCTTGCCTTTAGTACTGTCAAGTTTTTTTAATTTTTTTAACAATTATGTGTTATTTGGAAGTTCTCCATTTCTGGTAATACAGCGGGAGTTGGTATTTGTAAGTGGTGCTCAGCGCCGTCACTTTTTACGTAAATTGAAGAAAAGGTTTTTTGCGAATAAATAGCTAATTTCTTTTGTGTTGTGTGCTTTCTCGTTGCCATGCTTCATGATAGGAGGAAATGAAGAAGGATTTTTTCGCATGTGTTTAATATGCGCCCAGAAATCTTTTTTTTTTATAATATGGTAAATAGTTATTATGCGGGGCTTAGACTACAAATTGAAATTACCCGCGATGTTCCATACTATCATAAACGTGTACTATAAACTCACATTACATCGCAATAACATGCTCGCAGGCGGTAACGTAATAAACTGACAGACTGCGAAATGTTTCCATTAATGTTTTAATAATTTTCGTAAACAAGTTATGTATATATTTGTGATACTTCTCAATAATTAAAAAAAATCTAATGGGCAATTATAAAAAAGAAAGTTTGTTGGGTATATTTTATATATTCTTTTTGTTTATATTTTTTTCTGAATGTCAAAAAGGCACGTATTACAAAACACAATGTTACATTAGCTCCTAATCCTACTTTAATAGTAACAAAGTTATTGCGGAATGATAAAACGGAGTGTAACTTAATGTACGGTGGTGAAAGTTGGTGTGGAAGACGAACCATGAGAATGGGGTTATTATAAACTAATTTGCTTAATTCCGCGTAAAAAAAGAAAATGAGGTGTCCTGCCAAGTTTTAAGGGGACCTCCCACCCTCCCTCAATCTCGCGCACTATACGCGTCGCCGTCAATCTCGTCACTACCAACCCCAGCACCACCACACCAGGCACGACACACCACTCACGAAAATACGACACGTGTTTCGCCTCTACACGAGGCATCCTCAGGTGAAGTAGACTATGCGGAGGCTGGCCGCTAAGCTTGAGACTTGACTTGAGCTTGAGGATTGGCAGGACATATCATTTTCTTTCTTTACGCGGAATTAAGCAAATTAGTTTATAACAACCCCATTATAATGTATTTCCACAAAGTAACGCCTGAATCTATTAAGAAGCATGAGAGTAAAATTAATGTAGTAGAAGCGAAGTCATTAAGAACTATGTTGAGGTTAAGTCTGAATGGGAGGGTGAGATATTTTGTAGCGATTTGTTAAGATACGTATTTCAGGCGCAACTGAGAAATTTTTGAAAGAATAACCCAATAATTGATTTCGATCAGCCCTGGGATTCGAACCTGGGAGTACATGATCAGTAATTGCGATTACGACGACTAGACCACCGAGGCGGATTGCGGGATAATAGTCTCTTATCCTAGTATAATAGTATTGTATGACAAGCACCGACAACAGTACGAGACTTGTGGCACTTGTAATAGCATCACCAATCCGATATAGACAACCTTGACGAATAAACTAATTGAAAATTTCACTAGAACTGTTTTAATATCATAAAGTAATTTACTTAGTTCTTAAAAATGCATTCCGTGTGTATGCGCGTAATTAATTTGCAGTATAGTGTATAGGCGAGTCGAACAATTGAAGACATTCACATTTTTGCTTCACTGTTTCTTGTAAACAATATCAAAAACTACCCTCTCCACAAAAAAAATATAGTTTAAGAAATATCTACTATTAATTTTGTATAAAATTATGTAAATACAAAAAATGCTTAATATATTTTCACACAATTGTAAAATGGTATTTTATATTTAGGTTAAGTAAAGGTTAATTTCAATATTATGTAAATAAAAGTATAATGTAGAATAACATAGTAGAGTAAACTGTGCAGTGCCAAGACAAACACAATTGTTTAATGTCACGAAGAAATTATATTGTAATTAAAACTGTTACCTTGTTGAAATAAATAAAAAGAAAATAGTATTAATGTTGTTATAATTAAACGTCGCAATTGTCAATAGTCCTTAATTGGTTCAACAATGTCATTTAATTATTTTTCGGTGAAAATACCTAATAATAATTACTTGTCTGATAAATATCAATTTTCCTTTAAAGGGAAAGAACGGATAATTTTCACTTAAATAGCAGGCGGCAAGATAGCGATGAATCGCATGATCGAGTGTATTCATACTGTCGGTAGAAGATTAACTTCTAAAATCTAAATTTAAAAAAAAAAGAATTTTAAAATCAATTTAAAGATTTTAAAAATCTAAAATCTCAGAGATATCACCTAATGTCATCTAAATAAACTTGTATTAAAAAAGTAATAAAACATTAGCTTAACTATAATAACCAATATTATATATTTAACCAATTACATATATACAAGAATTATGTATAGTGTCGGTGTAAGAATATCCATTGCCGTATTATATCCTGTTTTTGTTGTCGTATGAGGCGACAGAGGGTAACAAACCAGGAGATGGGCAGCAGCGTCTTTCTAATAACAACTAGTAATATCCCACTTTCCAAGCCTGACAACTATAGCATGTATCCCTTCTATGAGGCAATCTATTGGAGATGTCTATGTTCAGCGGTGGACTTTAATAGGCTGTAACGGTAACGGAATGTACAGGAATTGCTCGCTTCAGGTATTAAGTTATTGTGAAATGTATATATTCTAAACGCATTAAAAAATTAAGCTTGTAAGTCAAAATATATCATACTTCTTTTTATTAACCCATTAATAGCCAGATATGCATTGTCCCATGGAAGAGCAGGCGTATTGAATATCGCAGTACCAAGTCCACCTCGCTTCATTACTTTGACACTGCCACTCGTCGCCAGACGGGTATGTCTTGTCTAAGGAAGATGGTTTCACTGCCATCTACCGTAAATCACTAAGGTCATTTCGACATTTTTCTTAGTCGCCGGGTATTTAAACCTCTTTTAAAGAGATCAGAAGCCATATTTCTTAATGAAAGTTGTGGCTTTGATAAATAAAATAACAAGAACACTATTTAATAAATAAAATCTATTTAAAAACAAGCTTCTCTACGCGTTGAAAGGACCAGCATCCGGGCCAATCATCACAGGAACACTATGGTATAATATTATTGCATTGTTACTAAAGTTACATATAAAATTGCAGCTGATCTGATACCAGCTTGCTTTATTAGCTTTTGTTGTACTTAGGCAGTGCGATTTACCTTATACTGCTTAATCACCATTTATTATAAGGTGGGATTGTTGGCAAGTACTAGCTTATAATAAGTAAAGTAAGCGAGTGCTTCAAACTAAAATAAGCGTCAGTAGCCTAATGGCAGAGCGCGGACCGCGAACTCGAAAGGTCGTGGGTTCGAATCCGCCATGCGACTACTGTTGTGAACCACTTCTAACACAAGCATTTTAAGCTTACCAGAAGTGGTTAAAGGGAATATTAGTAAAGTTTAATAGCATTACTAGTATTTAAAAAAAAAACATTGATTACAATAAAGTCAAACGTAGACTCGCTAGTGTATATTTTCTTTTCTAGTGCGCCGGTTACAATGTGTTACGTTAGCGTATTCAACATTTGGACGGTGATAATTTTAAAGCGACACGCTCTCAATCGCATTGTCTGGAAAATAATAAATTGCACAACATTAATCACTGCCTTGTTGATGTAATAAATCGATTGCAGTGTGCTATGTACGCGTGCTTTGATGAATTTTTATTTTTAAATGTACGTAGGCGATTCTACGTTGACCGCTTGAAGAAAAGTCTTATGTGTTCAACATTGCAAATTCTGTCGTAGGCTTAATATGAAATATGCAATTTTTCCCAACTCTTTATTCACACTTCGTCAAAATTTTGTATCTACTTCATTCCGTAAATGCTAAAGAATGTTTTAAAATTATTTCCATTTTTGAGTTAACAAACAAGAAAAAATTGCCTGCCTAGGTATTTACTTTGTTTAATAAATTACGGATAAATTTTCAATTTGGCAATATATAGACTATTTATTAGACAAGTTTTCGTTTCATTTTTAACAGTAATAAATAAATAAAACCATTGAAACATTACTTAAATCATCCTAAAGTAACTCTAAAGACATGCATAGACCTATCCGAGAATCACCTTTTGGAGTCAAGCTGAAATGAATGAATTTACCGCTTACCAGATGTCGTTAGTTGGGACAGTCAAGTTGTTTATACACAAAGTAATCCCTATGTGGTTTCTCTTTAAAGTTTTTGCACATTTTTAACCCACTTTTTTATTCTTTTACAGTTAGGAATATATGTAGTCTGGTTTATCCAATTTTACTAATTAATATAAAAACATTAAATTTCAATCGTGTTGTGGCGGTGTTGGAATATCCACTACCCTATACGAGTATCATCGCGTGGGTGTCGTAAGAAGCGACAGAGAGAAACTAAAACTGGAGAGAGACTAAAAATGGTGATGAATCGTTTCTTATTAATTTTTTGTGCAATTACCATCATCAATTTAGTTTATTTTTATATGTTTTTATATATTTAATTTTGTTTATAACAAGGTTTTTCCCAAAATTTGCACATGAGATAAGCGGAAATCTACATAATGTAACAATTAAAATTAAATTAATTGTATATTGTGTTATCGCTCGTTTGTTTTCATATAATAGTACAACGGAACTATAACGGAACGGAACGAAATGGAGCAACAACGGAAACCTAAATCACGCTATCGAAGTTTCCGGATGACTCTGTATATGGAACAAGTTCCGTTATAACACTCGGCCGCTACCCGGGTTGAACACCTTAAACACGGAAATCTCCCCTTTTCTTTCCACGGCCAGAGCATAAATCCATCGAAATAAGGAGAAACAAAATTCTACTTCAATAGTCCGGAAACTCGATGTTAACTTGGCTAACCACTAAAAGGAACGACTTTTACTTTTTCATAATTTTCGAACTTGCAAAGTATTTTTAGTAGGAAGTATTCACTTACTTTTTAGTAGGTATCTACTTTTAACTTGAAACTTTTTCGTTTCGTTCGAAATCAATCTCTTATATATAAAGCAAAAACAACACATATAAAACAAAAAAATTACATTATTTTCGTTTGTAATTTTACTAGGTGGATCGTAGATTGGTGTCTCATCGCACTGAAAAGTAGGTTTCGCATTGGAATCTTTATCCGGAGCTAATAGTGACGTGTTTCAGTAATATAATTTTAAGTGTATTTTAATCGTCAGTTGTTTACAGTATGTCTTCACATATTTCGGCTTATATGAAAAATAATCATTGTTAATAGTACCGATATCAATACTTCTGCTGCGTTTATGGTTGGAGTCTTGGTAATAATTACAAGTATTAGTATGAACAGTAGTGCCGTGTATAGGCGTTAAACGAATATCGTACTCTACTTCATAACACGAGGGTGTCGTAAGAGGCGATAAAGAAAACCGGAACAGGAGAGAGGCAGTAGCATCGTCCTGATAATAACTTAATAATAATAAAGACTGCGGTTGCTTGCTAACCCTTCTTTAAAGCATGGCAACTATGTGAATACCCTTTTTTATAGTCTTCTATATATAGGGAGCAAACGAAACGAGAGAGACTAGTACGTGATAATAAGAACAATGTGATTTTTTTCAACCCTTTCAAATTGTAGTCAGATGAAAGTAATATATATATATACACACAATATATATACATTATATATATATATATATATATATATATATATATATATATATATATACACTTCGGATTAGATTTATTTTTGTAAAAAAATACCTAAGTTCTCTCCACTTCATAAAATTATCTCTGAATCTCAAATATGATTACTTTAAAAAAACGTGTGTGTGTGTACTTATTTACGTACGTCGGAAGTTATATTTCTTTAGCGTAACCTTAAATATAGTTTTTTTTAATAGGATAGTCATCCTATCCTATTAAAAAAAAACGAGCACATAGTCCTCCTGATGGTAAGTAGTTGCTGTGGCCCATAGACATCTACATATATCCTCGCTTGCGAATCGAAATGCAGATGCGTTGTCACCCGTGAGGACTAAGATGCAATGCTTCGTTTCCAGTAAAAAGGGTCTCCGGTTCTCTACACTCACCATACGAAACACAGCAGTGTTAAGCTGCTATTTTGCGCTGGTATATCAGTTATCAATTCCCACCAACACTTGAGAGACGGTTACCCAATGAAGTTTTCGATTTGAGGTGTCAGTGTGCGCGTGCATCGTAACAACTCCATGGTGTCGTTTTTATCTGTCGATGTCTGGTCTGTGAAATTCACTCTCATAATTTTCCCAAATGCCCTAAAAGAAGTATAACTTCAAAAATTTCTCGCCGATTCATTCTCATTTATTATTAGACAATAAATCCTCGATTTATTTATTTTTATATTGAATAAAAATGACAAGCGAGCACACAGTTCACCTGATAATAAGTGGATATTGTGGCCCATGGACATCTGTAGTAGAATGAAATGTGCATTGTCATCCCTAAATACTAAGATGGAATAATTCGTTAACAGTAAAAAGGGTTTTCTACGCTAGTATTCTGTGAGAACATGGTGCTACCCCGGTCGAGCCGATCCATTCTTCCTGTAGCCATAATAAATCTGTTGCGTGGCTTACGTGGTAAAAAATTTAATTACTCAGAAGAGCATTTTTTTTTAATCACGCTGAGCACGTAAGGATAAAACAGTACTTAAAATTAAATTAACAATTTCATTAGCGCCGGCGTCAACAAACTGTTCCTCGCGAACAATGAAATTTTGACGTTAATCTCCTGAGCTGCTCCATATATGGTAATTAGTAATAGTATTGTACAGTTTTACGACGTAGGGAAATCCTTCTCGATACTCTCTGCTGTAATGAAGAGTTTTTCTGGACTCGTACCTGATTAATTCCAACATCTCATTAATACAACTCTCAATGTACATAAGGGGTCCCGAGATATTCATTTGGAACGCCTGACTCTCGCTTTGCTAGTGACAACGTCATACATGTTCAAACTTGCTGTGCAATCACGAAGACTTGAGACGACTTCTGATCTTTCTAGATTTTGCCTTATTGGCCCCAATCCGAATCTCCGTGATTCCAAGGTATAATTCTACTAGTATCGACTTTTAAATATAGTCAAGTTTGTTAAAGAACAAGACAGCTATTTTCGAGCGCGTTCCATTGCACGCGCCGTCGCGTAGTTATAAATTATTCTGTAAAATATTTGCACGAAATGCGACATTATACAAGGTTTTTCGATGTTGCGGAAAACTGTATTGTCTATTTTGTAGTAATTTGGGACTTTGTTCTTCAATATTAGTATACGAAAATATAACTTGTCTGGTTCATAGCCGAGTACGTTTGATAACATTTTTGGCAAATAAACAATGTTTTCTTTTGTTTTTTACATCCTGCACTTGAAAAGTGGCTGTCTACTTAAACAATATTATTTTTTCAAAATTAAATCCAATATGTGAAAATAGAACATTTTGTAAGAGGATAATATATTTTATGATCAACTGACTGTCTCCTGTTTAAAAGTTTTTTAGCAAGGGCAATAAAGGGTCGCCTTAAATTTTCATAACGCGTTCAAACCGAGTTCAATCCCCGCCGGTTTAATCTAATACCACATGCTTTGTGGTGAAAAGGGGCAGGGCGAAAAAGGGCATGTAAAGTCCGCTTATACGCGTTGAGGCAGCGCGGTTGACTCATATCTGCTCCAAACCCTCAAAAAAGAGAGAAACCCTGTGACCAGCCGTGTATAGTATGTAGACTTCTACTTACGTTTATTGCGTTTGGTTGCAAGTCAAAGACGTAGTCGTCACTGTTGATCCGTATTTGCTATAAAAGCTTATGCCTTATCCCGGAATACAGGTCTAGTTTGGCATTGGTGCGTTTCACTTGTGGAGCGACGACGGGGCCGCCACATGACAACGTCTTCCACTTCTCCTTCTCAGGTAAAGCGTATTAGAATACAAGGTGCGCTTCCTTCGCCGCCTCTCACTTCACCTGCGCAACCGGCCGGCGTATACGCATTGTTTAGCAGCAAGCCATATTTTCAAACAAATTATGATTTGTAAAAATATGTTACATGCTGGATACATTTTTTGCCTCTTTCTCTCTTTCTCACTTATTCTCATTTATTACAATTAGATCAATGTATCTCGAAGAACCGACAAACGATGAGAAAGAAAGCCTGGTAGGCGAAGTGGACGGCGGGCCCCCACTAATTGGAGCGATGAACTGGTAAAACTTGCAGGAAGTTAATGATGCAGGTGGCCCAGGAACGTGCTTTGTGGTATTATTTGGAGGATTCCTATCTTTAGCAGTGTTCTTGTGAAGGGTTGTAACGAATGAATGAATGAGATCTATGTATAAAAACTTCCTTTTATTGAATGAGGGTATCCACGACTTTTTCTGCCACCAGGGCGGCGCCACTTCACAGTGAGGTAAAATATTTGACAGATTTCATAGCGGGGATGATAATTTCGTAGGAAAATGTAATCTTTAAGGTTTCTTTCTGTATTATTAGTTCTATTTTATATTAATTACATTAGAAATGAATAAACCAAACTATAAAATATAACTAAAAGTCGATTTTTTTTAAAAAGAGTTATAAAGTGCCAAAAATTAAAAAGCAAACCACTGACGCATTGTGTTGTGAATTAATATAATATTCTAGATAATGGTAAACTATTTTCATAAAACTAATTTCTCATTTAACTGACATTGCGTAACAAAACTTTACCTCAGTCGCAACTAGCGACATCTGGTGAGTGGAAGATTATTAGCCCTCATTTAATCTTATTTTAGTAAATTAGACAGAATTAAAAAGTTAAAAACGTAATATTTTATGTGTGTGTGGAAGCTACCGACTTAGAGCATATATTACATGAAAAAGTTCATACGTCCTTAAATTCTGTTAACAAATACTAATTCCATGGTAGCAAGTTAAATTTAATGCGAAACATTAATTTAAAACGACATTATAACCAGGTCCATACTCGGTTATCGACTCATTAATTAAAGCACATTTAATATTTAATCAAAGCTAGGAAATTTCAAATGAATCTGTTTTGGCGTTCAGGTAATAGGTAAACACTCTTGTAATAACTTGTGTGATTAATTTTGTAATTTAACTGGCGTATTTGATATTCACTTGCTGATATTAGCACTGTCAGTCATCATTGATATAACTTAGCGAAGATCTGACATGTGAAGAGAATGTTCACAAGCGTAAATATTAGATAGTCGTTGCAAATATGTTTTTGAAATATATTTTTATTATTATTTTTTTAAATATATTATACGTAATTTGGAAGTAAATACTAGAAATGAGTTGGGGGTGACTCGAACTTTAGACCTAATCAGTTTGAATAGCCTGTCATGTAGAGAATGTCATGGGGGTCATGGTTGAGTAGGGGCAAAATGTTCTCATTACACTCCTAGGCTGTCAAAATCGCCAAAAACCAAAGAATTGGGGAGTGGCTCGAACTTTAGGCATAGTCAGTTTGAATAGCCTTTTATGTAGATGATGTCATTGGGGGTCATGGTTGAATAGAAGCAAAAAGTTCTCACTAAATTCCTAAGGGATCAAAATGGACAAAAAAAATAAAATTTTTATTTTTGGAAGTAAACTTTTTTCGGTTATAACTCCACCTCCTTCGGAGGTTCTGTCTTTACTTCCCGCATCGCACTTGTTTTAATATGTAATAAATCCTTCGTACAATATTTAGTTTTGTCGGTGCAGATCAATGGTAGCAATTGGATAAACAATATTTTTCAAAGAATCGGTTAGTTCTAGGAACAGTCGGGAACGGAGATTACGTTTAATTATTATTTATTTATTATTTATTTATTTATTTGGAAAACCAACAGATAATACTACCAACATATAATAATTAAAATTGAACATCATTATTATTTTAAAAAAAAATCGAATTTTAATAAAGTATGCGTAATATGTGCATATTATCTTAAATGTCTGTGTTCTAATATCTGCTTCTTATTTAAAAAAAATTGTGATACTTTTTGAATATTCTTTATATTCTAAAAAGTTATAAATAAATCCTTATTAAGAAGACTATAAATTTAGATTTTTTTTTCAAAATATTTTGTCGCTGAACGAAATCATTACAGCCTGTTAAAAACCACTAACACCGTTAAGGGCAGTAATGGTGATGATGATGATGATGGTGGTCATTCTAAATGTTTCGAGGCTCGATGTTCGTCTATGAGCAATTTATAATATATAATAGAGTGTAGTAACGTTTGTAAGAAATAGTATTTTTAAAGAAATACAATTTAAACATCAAATGTTGGGTGCTTATTTATTTATTTATTCTTTATTGCATTCCTTAATCTAAAAGAATACAAAGGGCGGACTTAATGCCTTGTGGGATTCTCTACCAGTCAACCCATCTTCTAATCCAATTAAACAAAAGTAGAACTGGACGTATCCAGCATAACTCATCTCCGAAATATTTCATTTCGTTTCGAGACTCAAATGCGGTAGCCCGGATGCTACGCCATATGCAGCGGTCGTAGCAGGAGATGCATTCGCTTAATTAAGGCAGACTTTTCCTTAAATTACAATATTTCAGCGCAGCGTTTATCTTGTCCGACTGAGTAATTGTGTCAGGTTGGTATTTTCTTTCGTATTATATTGAAATGTTATGATACAAATTTTAATCGATTATTATTTTAAATACCTACTGCTTATATTGTACTTTCATACTTGTAATTTTGCAAAAGTAAATATGTTAGTTTTGTTCTATAGTTTTAGCAGATAATTAATATTAATAGACATTAACATGTCGTTTCGACAAAAATCCCTAAAAAATAAGGAGAAAAGGAAATTACATAAATATGTACAATACACATACATTTTGTTTCTTGAAAATCTCTAGACCAGTGACGGCAAGTAGGTTTTTTTATAGTAGAGGGAGCAAACGAGCATGCGGCTCACCTGATGGTAAGTGACTACCGCCGCCCATGAACAACCGCAACACCAGGGGAATTGCAGCTGCGTTGCCGGCGTTTTAGAAAGATGTAAGCTCTTTTCTTGAAGGTCCCTAAGTCGTATCGGTCCGAAAAAATCGCCGGTGGTAAACAATTCCACAGAGAAGTTGTACGACGAAGAAAACTCCTAGTAAAACGCGCAGTCCTGGACCACCAAGCATCCAGATGGTGAGGCCGGAATCGTGAAATTTGGCGGCTGGAACTAACCCGAAGAATTTCTCAGTGCACTCCCCATGGTAAATTCGATAGAAAATGCGAGAGATGCAACATCCCTACGCAGTGCCAGTGTAACGAGCAGATCAGAAACCGATTAGATATTTACGCGAATATTACGCATTGAAAAAAAATATTTATGGATATTTTTATTTTTAATTTTTCTCACATCACAATGTGTGCTGCAAAGCACCCGCAACATTGGTAATTCTGTGCCTAATAATTAGTTTTATTTATATAATTATTTTACACAAAACCAACTGGTATCGCACTTATACCGATCGATCGGAAAGAACACGGTCGTCGACTATTCGAACCGCTGTGCGCTGGATGCGGTCAAGTGGAAGGAGCTGGCATTTTCTGCCGACTTCCAAAAAGGAGACGGTACTCAATTCGAGTGTATGTTTTTTTATGTGTGTTACCTCATAACTTTGTACTGGGCGAACCGATTTCGATGATTCTTTTTTTATATGAAAGCTGATAGTTCTCGTGTGGTCCCATATGATGATCAAGATCAGACCAATGGTTATTGAGTTATTCTTAAATAACCTATATTGAAGTCGGCTGTACAAAATTTTTAATTTTTAATTATAACATGTTCAACTACAACCGCTATTGGAAACCCGCCTGTCAAGTGTGACTATTAAGGCGAATCCGTCCTATAATGAGAGAGATCCTTACGCCCAGCTGTTGAATATTAAAAGAAAAAAGAATAAGGTATTTTACATAAACGAGATCTGCCAGTACCCATGCATCGTAAGAACTTATGGCAGCCACGATACGAAATAGAATGATGCATTCTTTTGCGCCATCATTACTCAATATAAGGTGGAAATATTAATCTAAAAACTTTACCTCCACACTCAGGTTTCCTCGTGTATCATAAAGGCGTATTACATACATAAATTGTGCTTTCAAACACCTTCAGAACAACAACCATAATTTGTAGTGGATTTTAAACCGTTGTTACTTCCAGGATTCGAACTTGCAATTACGCTGCGTCAAAGTAAAATACTTAGCTAATGCGTTATAGGGTCGTAATTTTTGGCCTAAAATATGTTTCATAAAAGTAATTTTTATCATGTAAAACTTGTCTTTTTTTAAATTATTACTGTTATTCAGTTTTCAGTTTCTGGTATTCCATATTGCAATTGGTTGAAATAAATTTAATAATTATACATATTTGCTAAGTACCACCGACGAAGAATCTTCATCGTTCCCCTACATTTCTCCGTTACGTTTAAATGCACATCAAAGCCAGTCAAAGTTTGAATGTGCATTGTTTAATTAATTGAAGTCAGCCTGCCTAATATCTGGCATCTAAACGCGAGATTCCGTAGCCGCTTTGAGTCGATCCGTCGGTTTTGGTAGAGATGTTGTTACAACAGAATTAGTTTAATATCTGCACTGAGTCTGATGGAATGTAAATCTCGAATGTGGGCTTTCACGTTCGAGCATATATTTTTACTATCATATGTTGTTATGGGTTTATATTCTTATTAATTAATTGTTATAGAAATTTTGTGCAAATTGTTATGTTTTTTTATTTATTTTTTTAAGTTTATATATACACATATATATATATATATATATATATATATATATATATATATATATATATATATATAAATTTTATTAATAGTTTGTTTTTAAGCGACAAACTTAAAATTAAATCTGAGTGGTGGTTTATATTTATTAGATTCAGTCGTTAAATAAGATGAGAAAATTAAAATGTGAATAACCTAGTTTGAAGAACAAGGGCAAACGCTAGCATTAACCGAACACCCCCTAATCTCTTAACTACTAAACTAGCACTAACATCGATAGTTCGATACGTGTTACGCCTCTGAACGAGGCGTCATCAAGGGAAATAGGTTCTGCAATATCTTACAGTTAACCGCGTACTCAGCTTAAACTAGGTACTTGTGAATTGCAAGTTTTCATACTTGGCGACGAAAGGAAAACATCTTGAAAAAAACTTACATGTGTGAAAACTAATATATATTTAGGAGACTAGTTAAGGCTTTCTACCTACACATTGGGAGTATGTGTCAAACATAATAGTCTGTGGTCAAACAGTTGCAAAGAGCAAAGGGTATAATATTCACTAGGTTTTAGCATAGAGTAGAAATTGTCGCCAAAGAATTTTAAAATATTACCGACTTATTGACTGAATAAACTGTTAAAGCACATAGAGTGCGTCTCAAAGCAAAAAGCCTTTATTTTATGTTTTTTTTTATTATTTGGTATCTGTGTTTTATATATTAATGCACACTTGAAAGCGAAATACAGATTTCTTAATTTACAAACAAGTCGGATTTCTAGACTTTCTACGGCTCGGTGCGGTGGCGCAGTGTTGCTTACCGCGGGTTCGAATATCGCATCAAACTTGGTGATTATCGACAAGCAAAGGTTTGACGCATTACTTGGATCATTCTAGAAAAGACCTTTATTTCACGATAATATAGTACATACTGTTACTAGTAAATAAAGATGAACTTATAAAGAATGATGAAGAGTAAAGAACACTGTCACCACTGCACATCGTTGGTGAATGTAAGCAAACCTTAGTCGATAGTTAAACATGTATTCCTATATATATTTAAACAAACGTTTCAGTTGCCAAATATATTAAACCAGACCAAGAATAATACAATGTAATAATTATCTAGTTCCTCTGTTATTTTATATGTGTAATCCACAAAGAAACGGTTCAGTGGAAACAACAAGTGTTGTAAATCAAATCTTCGTACAATACGCATCTTATGAGGGCTATTAATAAACGTTTGTTGCGTAAATAGAAGGTTCTGGACTTGTTATGCGGCCCTGTGTAATTACTGCCGTAATAAATAAGGAGACGTAGAAAATGCTTTTATTATTCTCGCTACAATCAATTATATTGTTGTTTGTCAGTGTTGCTTAGCCTTAACACTATGTTTAACTATAATTTATCAAATATCAAGTTTAAAACCAAAACTATGAAGTTATCATTTAAAAAAAGGTGAATTTAACATTAATTCATTATCATAATATGCATTAATTTGTTTTTATTAAATATATCATTATCATCATCGTCATAGTTTTCGTTAATAGTCTACAAAAAGGCTTCTTCTTAATGATTAGCCTGTGAAAGTCTCCAGTGTGGATGTAAGCCTCTCGTTGTAGAGGCGTTGTCTTATTCGTTGCGCTTGGCGGACTATTTCACTATCATAATACCAGACATATTGTATCTTTGACGCTGCTCCCCGTCGCCGGTTTGCGTCTTATGCTATGCAAAGAAATTATTAGATTTATACAATCCTTGTATATTATCGAAGTGTTACTAGCAATATATCATCAAAAACGGTGTAGCAAAAACACTTGTAATAATGAAACTAGTGACCGACCGAAGGTTCAGTTTCGGTTTCGGCAAAAAATCTAGTTTCGGTAATACTTTCGGTTTCGGTAAAAAATCTGCCGAACCTTCGGCTGCGCCGAAACTCAGTGTTCGTGGATTATCGTGCATCATTCATATGAGTTCGTGACACGTGTATTAATTATACAGAAACTTTTTTATACAATATAGATTATAAATAATACTTATTGGCAGTCAATTTTTTATAGAAGAGGGGGCAAACGAGCGTGCGGCTCACCTGATGGTAAGTGTCTACCGCCGCCCATGAACAACCGCAACACCAGGGGAACCAGGGGACTTGCAGATGCGTTGTGCCGGCCTTTTAAAAAGGAGTAGGCTCTTTTCTTGAAGGTCCCTAAGTCGTATCGGTCCGGAAAAATCGCTGATGGTAATCGATTCCACAAGGAAGTCGTGCGAGGAAGAAAACATCTTCTAAATCGCACAGTGATGGACCGCCAATCATCCAGATGGTGTGGATGGTCGGGAGTTCTGCCGCGATGTGCGTTCGTGAAATTTGGCGGCTGGGATTAATCCGAACAATTCCTCAGAGCACTCCCCGTCGTAGATGCGAAAGAAAATGCAAAGGGATGCAACATCTTTTCGCAGTGCTAATGAATTGAGCCGATCGGAAAGGACTCGGTCTACGACGATTCGAGCCGCTCTGCGCTGGATGCGGTCAAGGGGAAGGAGCTGGCACTGGGGAGCCCCTGCCCAGAGATGGGAACAGTATACTATGTGAGGCTGAACCTGCGCCTTGTAAAGTTGCCGGCATGAAATACTGTCCCGCTCTGCTGAGCACGCCAAGCTTTTAGAGGCCAAATTGGCCTTCTCTTCCAAGTGACCACGAAACTGCACGTCACTCGATATGTCGACTCCGAGGATTCCGATACTGGCTGAGGCAAGAAGGGGAGTGCCTTGAAACTGAGGAGATACGACAAAGGGGTTCTTTTTAGCGGTACTTGTGTCTTCTGAGGATTAAACTGGACTAAATCTAGATTTAGTCACCCCAACCCGAGACTTTGTTCAGCAAAGACTCGACTTCAGACACAAGTTTGTTCCGGTACTAGGCGACGTTTTCCCGGGAAAAAATTGGCACAGCCGGTGTATAAAGCATCACCAGTGTTGTCATCCGCATAGCAATGAATGTTACCAGTTAGCAACATATCGTTGATATGCAGAAGAAACAGCGTTGGTGATAGCGCACAGCCTTGTGGAACACCAGCGTTAATAGGCTTGTAGTCGGAGCATGCACCGTCTACAACGACCTTGATGTTCCGATCTGCAAGGAAGCTGGTGATCCCCAATTGCACAATTTCTCGGGAAGCCCATAGGAAGAGAGCTTCGAAAGAAGCGCTTTATGCCAAATCCGATCAAAGGCCTTCGCAATGTCCAAACTAACGGCCAACACCTCCCTCTTGGACTCTACTGCCTCCGCCCATCTATGGGTCAGGTAGACCAGAAGATTACCAGCTGATCGACCCCGACGCAAACCATATTGGCGGTCAGTAATCAGCTGGTGATCCTCAAGGTACCGCATGAGCTGGCAGTTAATGATAGATTTCATTATTTTGGAGAACAACGAGGTGATGGCGATAGGCGTATAGTTGGACGGGTCTGAGCGGTCGCCATTTTTAGGGATCGGGTGGACAAAAGCTGTCTTCGGAACTATGCCTTGGGAGTAGGAGTACCGGAAAAGAAGCGTTAGGACCGGTACCAACTCCGGAGCACACGTCCTCAGCACAATTGGGGGGATTCCGTCAAGCCCACTCGACTTCTGGATATCCAGGGAGAGGAGTGCTTTGCGAACCGAGCACTGTGAGAACAGCACATCCGGCATGGAGCACTCACACCGCGGGATGGTCGGCGGTGTTTTCCCCCCGTCATCAAGAATCGAGTTGGACGCAAAAAGGGAGCCTAAAAGGTCGGCTTTGTCTTTTGCGGCATGGGCCAGTGAGTCGTCCGCCCTGTGCAGAAATGGTAGTGATGGCTTACAGAAATTCCCTTGGACAGCCTTGGCAAGAGACCAAAATGCACGGGTTCCCGAAGGAAGGCGAACTAGTTTCTCGCCAATTCTGCCTATGTGCTCTGACTTTGCCTTGGCAATAACTCTTTTGAAGGACCTGGAGGCGAAGTTATACTTCTTTTTAAGTGTGCTGGTGTTTACATCCCGAGTCGCCGAAGCCGCATCCCAGGCTTGATAACACTCCTGATTACTGCGTAATGCAGTCTTACAGGAGCGAGCAAACCAAGGCTGAAATCTGCCTCCGATGGGTACCACAGATGATGGAATAAATAGTTCCATTCCCTGTAGCACCACATCAGTGACAGAGTCAGCAACAGCGCTGGGATCATCCGGCGAGAAGCAAACCCGTCCCCATGGGTAGGATGCAAAGAAAGATCGCATTCCGTCCCTATCCGCCGACCTGTAATGCCAAACATGGCGGCAACCTGCAGAACGCAACCGCGAGGGGAGCGTGAGTGGCACCACACTCCGGATCAGACAATGGTCCGAAGAGCCGAGAGGGGCATCGACGGAAACCTGATATCCGTCCGGATGAGAGGTCAGCAGAAGGTCCAACAGGGAAGGTGTATGATTCTCCACATCTGGAATCCGCGTAGGCAAAGTAACCAGTTGTGCTAGACCATATGCCAAGGCAAAGTCATAAACAGATCTCCCCACATGATCGGTTAAACGTGATCAAGCCATTCGGCGTGGTGGGCGTTAAAATCGCCAAGGATCACGATCTCTGCGGATGGGCCCTGTTGTAGCAAGGAATCTGAAGCCATTTGTTCGTGGTCGATGAGTCGGTCTGTTTCGGCATTACCGCTATGGGACCTATTGAAGCACACGTAGACGCGCGGATGGTCATCGCTGTCACGCGTAACCAAAAGATGGACAGGTCCGAACCTTCAAGACTGCCGAGGCGTCGAGAACAGATGTCCTCTCTGACATACACGCAAACTCCAGCCCGAGGCACAAAGGAGTGCTCCAATTTGTACCCCGGGTAGGAGAGATATGAAGTATCAGCCGGAGAGGACACCTGCGTCTCGGTCAGAAAGAGCAAGGCCGGCTTCGTCGTCTCGAGATGATAGTGGACGGTGTTTAGGTTTGAGTGAAATCCCCTGATGTTGCAGAAATTTACGGATAGCGTGGCAGGGGTCGCCTTGGTATTGTTGCTCAGTTTGCCCCGAGCAGTTATGTTTTTGAGCATACCTAGAATACGCGGGGCAGCCTGAGCACCCACGCTCAGGAGTGGAATAACATGGTCGTGGATGCTCAGCGAGGGATTCTCCAGGGGTGCTGGTACCCTCCTGGGGTAGTCTTGCGTGTAATTCCGCTACTATGTTGATGGGGAGGGGGGGGGGGGGGAATTGGGCCTCCGGCCATCTGCACTCACAAGACGAAACGCAGAAGCAGAGCTTTTACTTCACGCCGGTATTCTATGAGGTCGTGGTACCACCCGGCTCGAGCCGGCCCATACGTGCAACAGCAAAAACTGCCGCGTGGCTCTACCACCGTAAAAGTAAAGTTTTTTTTGTTTAATTACCACTGGTATGAAAAAAACCTCTGTCCTTGGAAGAACCAGCAAGAAACCCAGCGGGACTTTTTTTAAACAACAGCATACAATCAGAGGCGTAGCGTGGACTAATATTAACGTGGGCGAAGTTGAATCAGCGAGGCCCCTTTTCTTTCGTTCCAAAGATCTTACCCAATAGATCCTACCAAACATGGTTTAACACGACATACCTACCGATACCTATTAATTCCTGACAAGTCTCGTATTCCGTCAATGTAACAGTCGCGGTCTTTGAAGGTTACAATGACCTCGCAGTCACACTTAAGAGGGGCTTCTTGCGAGGCCCCAAACAAACACACTTAAATTTGTGACTTTCTTCTTCGAGCGTAAAAGTGATCAAATTAGTTAGTCATCTGTGGTAAAGTCTGGGGGCATTGCATTTTAAGGGGCCTCGCGAGGCCCCTTTATGTGCGAGGCCGAAGGGGACTAAGGGCCCCTTCGCCGACGCCTAGCTACGCCACTGCTTACAATCATGTATGTAACACAATTAACAACACAAAACAAATTAGAAATAGCTTGGTAGTGATCAGCTCATTCCTAGGGGTTATTATCATCCATAAATTCCTCCATATTATAATAACACTTTTTATACAAACTTATTTTATTAAAGTTTTTGAACTTTAAGCAGGTTTTGTATATTATCTGGGATATTGGTTAAGTTGTGTGTATATTGTAAGTGTGTGAGTGTGATGTATTAAGGTAATGCTTTCATTGAATAATATTAACAATATTGTGAACACAATAAAATATTATGTTCTCAATTAGCGAGTAACTTTTTATGTGTGTAAGAGTTGATTTTTTTTTTCAAAATTGACTTAAAAAGTATTTCTTAACGGTAAATTGTTGATTTTTACTTTAAAATAAATAAATATATTGCTACACGACTATTACAATTACTGTTTTTCATTAACATACATTACCTATCTGTATATGACTAAAAAATACACCAGATTTCAGTATACAATACAAAAAATTAACATGTCTAAATAAGTTTCGGTTTCGGTTTCGGTTGAAAATCTTGTTTCGGTCGGACACTAAATGAAACATCCCGTAACAATGTATATCATAAGGTGATACGACACTGCTTTGACGTCGTTACGGTTTGTAGGAGGGGGACTAATAAAATTGGATAGTTGAAACATTAAATAAAATTGGTAGTATAGTAGTACTATACACAGACTTTGTGTTTACCGAAAATGAAACCCTTTGCTTGAACTATTTAATTTTTTGAGGGTACTTCTCTAGCCTACTCAAAATTTATCGTGATTCTCGGCGTTGACATGATATCGCAGTCCAGTCGCATTTTCGCAGTCACTTGGAAGAGAAGGCTAATTTAGCTTCCTAAAAGATTCCAACAGAGCGGGACGGTATTTCATGTCGGCTTACAGATTGCAATTTTATAAAACGCAAGTTCAGCCTGAAATTGAATACTATCAGCTTTTTTAACTTGACAGCATGCAACCGAGAGCATCTGAATCGTCGACGACCAAGTTCTTTCCGATCGGCATGGTCCACTTGCCTTGCAAAAAGACGTTGTATCTCTGCATTTTCTATTACCAGAAATTATATATATATATATATATATATATATATATATATATATATATATATATATATATATATATATAATAAAAAATATAATAAAGAGAATGGGTTGGTTGTAGTAAAAACAAGTGATAGGATCGAGCCTACTGTAAATTTAAACAATGCTGAAAGTTCTAAAACAAGGGCCAATATTATTAGATCTTGGCACACAGTTCAACCGCGATACATTCTATAAAAGAACTAGTAGATTCGTGAGACGTTTATCCGCAGGGAGCCAGTCTAATTCGCCGACAATTAGTGGGCTGCTAACATCGATCACTAATAAAAAACTAGTTACACAATCCCATGCAAAAGTTCTCTAAAAACTGTCGCCAATTGTTTTGACGTAGTTCTAGTTGAAATATATAATATACATTAATGTTAATTCAACCTTAAATGCATTGCCTAAAGTTGTATTCACGAAGCTACGTACAAAAGCGCACCCATATGTTCGAGTGGGTGCTCATTCGATAAGAACATTTTTGTCACTGATTGTGTATCCTGGAGTCGTGTCATTAAAAATTACACTCGGCGCAATCGCTTTAAATATAATTTATCCCTTTAAGCTTACTGGCAAAGGTATATTGTGTTTCAGTTTCGTGTGAGACAGTATTTTCATCATCTTCTCTTTTCTTTATCGTCTGGATAATAAAAATTTAAAGAGCATGAATTTTAAAGACTCATAAAAAGGATAACAGACAAAATTACCTTTATAAACTTTTTCTGTCTATATCAATTTGGTTTTTTAAATTACTTTATTGATTGATGCCTTGTTTTTAGAGTTCTGTAGCCAAATGGAAAAAAACGGAATCCTTATGGATTCGACATGTCTGTCTGTCTGTCCGTCCGTATGTCACAGCCACTTTTTTCCGAAACTATAAGAACTATGCTGTTGAAACTTGGTAAGTAGATATATTCTGTGAACCGCATTATGATTTACACACAAAAATAGAAAAAAAAACAATAAATTTTGGGGGTTCCCCATACTTAGAACTGAAATTCAAAAACTTTTTCCATCAAATCCAGACATGTAGGGTATCTATAGATAGGTCTTTAAAAATGATATTGAGGTTTCTTATACCATTTTTTTCTAAAGTGAATAGTTTGCGCGAGAGACACTTCCAAAGTGGTAAAATGTGTCCCCCCCCCCCCCATGTAACTTCTAAAATAAGAGATGAAGAGATGATAAAACTAAAAATATATGATGTACATTACTATGTAAACTTCCACCGAAAATTGGTTTGAACGAGATCTAGTAAGTAGTTTTTTTAAACGTCATAAATCGTAAATTATGTTACTTGCTGCTACGGAACCCTTCATGGGCGAGTCCGGCTCGCACTTGACCTTACAGCAAGCGCTAACCATCTGAGTTTTACCAAGTAGACTTTTGAAAAGCTGTAATGAATGAAACAGACGAAATTCATCTTCGTTATCAGGTTTTTGACCCCCTCCACGTTCCAAATGGTATAAGTAATTATTCTTACTCATGTTGTATCACATGACCTTGTCATTACCTTGTCACGAAAGTCACAGATCATTAAAGGAATTAAATGTAATGAGGTTTATAAACGGAGGCAAACGTGAGCTAAATAATTTAACCCTAATTTTCAATTTCAATTATTAAAAATTAGGAATACGACACTTTGTTTAAATTTATATAAGGTTTTATTAAGATGGAAATAATTTAAAATTTCCGTCTGCATGTAAAACTGGCACAATGTTTGGATACGAGCCGTTCAGAAATCCTTAGATACTAAAAACTCTTCAAGGTTATTTTTGTAAATATCTGTTTGATCATCAGATTGCATTTAAATCTAGCTACTTTTATCTTTACATCCTTTTTTATAGGATAAGGGTAACAAACGAGCACACAATCTACCTGATGGGAAGTGCTTACTGTGGCTCATAGACATCTACATCTATCTTCGATTACGAATCAAATAAGCCTATCAAACTTCATTGCTTAACATAGGCTTGCCCAAAGGTTGCCTAATAATGCCGCACTTGTCAGGAGGGTTTTCAACTGCAGTTTTTTATTTAATAGTAGTTTTTTCTGCCGACTTCCAAAAAGGAGACGGTACTCAATTCGACTGTATGTTTTTCCTCATAACTTTTTACTGGGTGAACCGATTTCGATTATTTTTATTTTATTTGAAAGCTGGTACTTCTCATGTGGCCCCATATGAATTTGATCAAAGTCAGACCAATAGTTTTTGAGTTATTCTTAATAACTTATATTGAAGTCGGCTGTATAAAATTTTTAATTTTTAATTATTGTGGAATAATATTGGAAAGCAAATATAAATGTGTGTCGTGGAATGACTACAGTATCTCATTTGCTAATATCCCTGTGACGGTTCAATAAGTTTCAGTCGTAGATTTGTCGTTTGTCGTGAACCACATTATCCTACCAAGGCTGGGTTTGCCGTCAAAGGATATATCGAAAGATCGGAAACGTTCTAACCAACGGGATACTGTTGAATGATAAACTACGTTTCTGTTGAACAAATTGCAATATAAGTTGAAACAGATCTTGCAGAACGTCCTTGTGGAAATTCGTACGAGATGATCGTTCTAAGCGCTCTTTGATCCACAGAAAACTGTACGATCGCAACGTACAAATGCTCGTAATCTATACAAATAAATAAAATTGAAGTGTCTGTTTGTAATGTCAAAATAACAGCTTATTACTAATTGCTAAATATACGGTACTTATAACAAAAACACAATTTTTTAAATTTTTGTCTGTCTGTCTGTGTGTTTGTTCGCGGGGAACAGCTAGTATACTAATAAAATATGTGACATTAATAATATAAAAATTATTTAATTAAATTTATTAAACTAAATAATTTCTTTTAAATATATAGGGTGAGGTGAGGTAAGACTATTCACCGGGACAGTTTCGTACAGTTTCCTTACGAAAAAAAAAAAAGAATTTCTTTTAGTCGGTGAAACGGTTCTTACGTAAAAGTTCCTAGTTAAAAACACAAATGTTGACTGCAAGTACGAGTAAATATGGCCACCAATCGTCATTAAAAATCTTACAAGTGAAAATAATTTATCAAAGTTGCGAGGTTAAAGGATATATAAAAATTGGGCAAATATCGAAGTGCTCTCAACGTAAATAACATTTTACAAACATTTACTTTTACGTAGGTGAAGTGTGTCCCACCGCTAGATGGAGTGATGACCTGGTAAGACATGCAGGAAGTCGATGGATGCAAATGGCTCAGGACTGAACTTTGTGGCATTCTTCGGGGAGGTTTATGTTCAGCGGTGGACTTGTAAAAAGCTGTAATGAATCCAGTTTCATGTTGAAACTGGAATGAATCCAGTTTCATGTTCATACGAACATTAATACATAAATGATAATATTGTATTAATTTTATATAAGCTAAATACTGAAGACACCTGTAATATTTCATGCGAAAACCGACAACCCAAAATACCTTTAATACATGTATTATAAGCGTGATCTCTGATAAACCAGTACAAAAAAGGATGATAAATTATTTTGAAGGGTCCCGTAGACCTTCACTAGAATTGTATTAGAACAATTTCGGCGTATTGGACCGTATCTTATTTGAACCGTTTCAGTAAAAACATTGTGAAATACAGATGCTAATTGTTATGGCTGATTTACACAGCAGACCAAATCAGTGCTTGGTCAGTCGCTGGCGTAGTATTGTATGGTGACATCACGTCGTATCATAAAATTATAAAATATATAGATTAGTAAAAGAGGGTAAATGAACGCTTTTTTATATCACTGAATACATGCTGCATGATACATTTATTTATATTAATTATAATTTAATTTATATTCATGAAAATACACACTATGTAGTCATGGAAACAAGCGTTTACGTTTCCATGACTACGCTATGTAGTTCCTTGGGATTTTACCCCTCCGAGCCTAATCACATGAATGCCTCAAGCAGCAATTCTTTGGGATTTCACTTGGCACTGGCATTGGCACCAGTAGTGGCGCCGACGACTGACTTGCATCGTTTACACGCAGTCAGTAGTCGCGCAGACAGTGCTGTACCCACTTCAAATCAATTTACATTATGCCAATAGCGGGTGCCAACTGACTTGCCTCGAATTTGGAGTCAGTTACTGTCCCCGTGTAAATCAGCCATGATAACATTTAATTTACTAGATGTTCTTAAGCGTTTACCATATTTTTTTTATATTACTGTACTGTTATAAAAAAGTATATTTTAATAATTTGGTAAAGAGTAAATACTCACATAAAACACTGACGATTTCTCAATGCATATTATTTTCTATTTTCAGTGTAATTCGTACAAGTTATTCGAGGCTTCTTTGTGCCAAATCACGCAAATTATTGATTTCCAGTTCTGGATAATACATTTTGTGCCAACCTCCAATCATAGCATACATAGGTACAGTGTCTCAGGTTTTCGTTTGCGAAACTTAGTTTTGTACTGTGCAATATAAAATAATATTCGAAAGCTGTTGTGCATTACTTTTCCTGTTACGAAATAAAGTAAAGCCTATTATGTCCCAGTGCAGGTCACGTCTCCTCTCATTTCTGAGAGAGTTTTTGGGGCAAATAAGAGTCCGCCGCGCCGCTGCTTATTGCAGGAATTCACATGACCTTGATTTTTTTTTGTCACATATTCAGGTTTTATTACTTTTTCTTAGGCAAAGAAAACGAAACGCAACACGTAGTCACTACAATAAGTTAGTAAATCAGCACTTAAATTTGTGATTATTAATTTTATTGGTGCTAACGAGGATCAAACTCTGCTTGCTAGCGTAAAATGAAATTTAAAAACGGGCGCTGATATCCGAAGTCTCTTTGCATTTTACGTTAATAAATAATTAAAAAACTGGCCAAGGGCGTCTCGGGCCGCACACAATTAAGAAGTAGGGTTCCATAGTTGCCCGTCACAATACGTGGGCTTTCTTGCTAATGAGCATAATAAGTGAGTTCGCGGTTTGACCGCTATAACAACTAAAAATGGGCCCAAAAAGGGAGGATCATAACTGAAGGACTTATTTTCAAGTCATACTTATAGGGAGTGTTATTCAAAAAAGATTAATAAACTTTTCGATTTTGAAAATAATACAATTTACATACACAAATAATTCACATGCCAAGGTACAAAGATGATCATAGTTGACTATCTATCTAATATATTCCCAGCAGTGCAAAAATAAGATATACATATATGACCGTAACGAACCTACACGTAAACACCACTAATCTAAATTATCCTGAGGTCGCCGGCGTAATCCAAGAGTGTGACGAGTGAAACTGTATGATGCTATATGATTGTATGAATACTTTGAATGAGGCCTACAATAACTACTAACTATAAATACGTCAAAGAAGAAGTAAGAAAGATCCTCCCTGCCTATCCCGCAAATGTAAAAGTAACGAAAGCTATAGTAGCAACGCGTCTATGTTGTTTTCTTCATATAAAATGATTATTTTTAACAGGTAACATAAACAATACAAAGTTATAATGCAGCTAGTTTTAGGTCATTTTTGATGGAGTTGTAATGAAATTTTTACTAATCCATGTGTATTTTTTAAATTGGTCGACTATAATAATCTTGTTAATTTCTTGATTTTACTTAGCTGTGATAATTTTTCTTTTAACTTCATTATATATGCTACTAACGTGTATACTTTTCACATTTCCAAAAACAGCGGTTTAGTTGGTAGAGGGTTTTAGTGAAAAATATCACCTGTCACCCCTGAATTGGAAAGATATTGTTCCACATTCCCAGTGTTTTTTAAGACCTATCCAACGATACCCCACATGATGGAATATACGGGTAAAAAAAAATATCATCCTCCATTTACTTGTATGGGAAGTACCTAAACTGAAAATGTTTTATAACATTTTATTTCAAAATTTTGTAGGCGTGTTTAATATCTATAACTGTTAAATTACAGATTTGTAGCACCTAGGGTCTTTAAGCAAAACCGCGGACGGACGGAAATGGCGAGATTATAAGGGTTCCTTGTTGTGTAACCACGGAACCCTAAACGGGACTATAGTGAGCGGAGTATTTGCTATTCAGTAGCTTGTTATATCAAATTCTAGGCAATGGGATCTTTAAAATTATGAAAATCAAGTTGATTCACATTTCCATATGACTCATATCTGTTGTAATGTTATTTATGTTGTCTTGTGTTGGAACGACCTTGCAGCGTCTTGTGTTTGCAACACGAATGTGTCAACTCCTACCTATGAGCACGCCCTTACAGAATAGATACCAGGGTGAAATATCAGCTTAACGCTGCTGTGTGCCGAATGGTGAAAGTTTTTACTGGTAACCAGGCATTCTATTTAAGTCCTTAGTTATGATAGATTTAGGTGTCCATAGGCCATTGTCATCGGGTACGGTATGTCTGTTTGTGACCCTTAGTTCTATAAAACTGTGTATTATACTTTATGTGTTTATAATCCATAAATATAAAAATGAATGTTTTTGTGTTCGACCCGTTTGCGTTCATATATCATTCATCCAATTAAGAGAAAAGTTTGTTTAGTTGATATGTGCGCGTTTGCGAATGTTTCTGACAAAATGAATATTTATTTGTTCGATTTTTATGCCTTACTATACCACTCATCCGATTACGATGAAACGTTGGTGAGTTGACGTGCGCGTGTCCGTGAATCATCATCATCATCAGCCTGCGGCAATCCACTGCTGGACATATGCCTCTTCCAACGCAAAAGCATTCAGAGATGCTTTTGACTAAACATTATCTTCTGAAGTAGAGGCTTTAATGTTTCTACACACTATGTCCCGCACCGACTATGGATATGTATAGTGTATACTATTACTTAATAAATTTTTAAAAAAAGAAAAAGTTATGTGAGAATTATTAAATTATTTTTAGTCAGCTTTTACTTTTTGTTAAAAGTATTATTTATTGTCCCTTTTGTGTGGATTAAGGAATATCACAAGTTCAAATGTCGCCAAAAAGTTAAATTAAAAACCTTACATCCTATTTTCCTAAGGAGACCTTTTTTTATTTTGATTTATATGGGACCATTCCTAAAGCAAAACCTATTTCATAGAACAAGAATTATTAAAATCGTTTGTAATTGACAAAGATGTCGCATATATTACACATAAAAAAGCAACATACAGTCGATTTGAAAACTTCCTCCTTCTTTTGAAGTCGCTTGAAATGGCATTAGAACTTATGCCGGGCAAAGCTAGTAAATATCAAACCTACATATTATATTATATTTTAGATTGTATTATAACATTTTACACTGTTTTATTTTGTTGCAGGTATGTTACAGGATTTGTCCTGTTGTATCTTCATTACAAAAGTAAGTGAAGCAACTCGTATTTATTATTAAAGACTATCTTGTTTTCTTTTAAAATTATGAAGCAGGAATAAGTATCATAGGTTGTTGCAGTAAAGTTTGACGAATTATTCACATGTCCTCATGTAACCATGTGGCACGAATCATCGTACCGTGGATATCAGTCCTTTTCCTCGCTAAGATTAAAATTTATAAAACTGATTGACCCCATATCGAACTCAGGGCTTGAAGCGAGTAGCCGATACTTCAATTGTAATGACCTCTACCTTTATATGCACTAGTTTTGTGAAAATGTTTTATCTTTGTTCTAAATAATTTGTTTGTGAACTAATTACTATATAAAAACCTTACCAATTTTATAACTATTCTATAGCCGCAGCTTATAAATACAACGATTTTAAGAACAACTCGATTGAGTTTGATGAAATTTTGATTACGTGATGTAGAAATCAAACTTGTAAACCTGTCGGGAACGCTTGTTGGGACACGTGACCTTAGTACTCGTCCGGCATCTCGGAAACTAATAGAAGTTGAAAGGTACAAGGTTAAACAAATAACTTTGTACCTGAGAACTTCTATTTTAAGTAAAGAAAGTATGTACGGCGCGAAATACTGTTTTTTTTTTTGTAATGAGTATCTATTGGGTTGATTGACTTTATTTATTGTTGTTTTATGTAATTTAATTGTAATTTATGTTACATAGTTTTATGTTTATACGTGGTATAAACATGCTTCAGCTATATTGTGGCTGCACCACAAATTGTTACGCTCAACTATAAAAACCTCTCATAGAATAACAGCGTAAAATAGCAACCCAATGCTGATGTCAGGTGGTGACAACCTTTTTTTTATAGGTTCGTCATTCTTATTCTATAAGAAATCAATAAATACATATTGTATTTTCTTTCTCAGTACCTTTTGTAGGGACGATTTGTCAAATAAATCCATGCGCCAAGCGGCTTGACGATTGCAGTATCAAACGTCTCGAATCTATGACACTGCTGCCCTCCAGCGGTGTGGGTGTTTACGTCTGCGAAACGAGATGATAACTACCATAGTCGTATGTTGTAAATATTTTCTGGCACTTTCCATAGTCGCCTCTTACGATACCCAAATTAAGAATTGAGTTTCAGATTCTCTTGCTTCGCCACTGTATGGTAATATATTTTTTTTCATAAAACTGAAGTGACAAACTAACTATAGTCCACCTGATATTATGTGGCTACATGCCTCACATCCTGTTATTATACTGGCTTTCTATAGTCTTTTGACCAGAACAACAGTGCAAGCATTACCATTTGACGGCAGAAATAGGTACCTACCCAGACAGACTCCTAGGCAGAAAATAAATTCAATCATGCACAACATTGCTTGCATTTTTGATAAATAGCTTCTTTCTATTTGTTACGGTTCGTAAAAGCCTGGGATGATGCTGGCCGTCGCAACTTGGACTTGGGTACCTGACGTCGGACGTAAATTAAATGGTTATCCCATTGTTGTACCTTATATATAAATAAAGGAAGAAATAGGGTAATAGGTTCTCTTACGCCGCCAATCCACGACAACATTAATCATTACAGTTCAAATAGTAGCTGTTACCACTGTTACGGCTAAAAGCCGAAGTGCGGCTAAAACTAGGTGCGGACAGCACTAGTTGGTTGAATTTAGGTGTACTGTAAAATTTCTAAAAACACGGAAATACGTATCAAGTGATATCTGTGACAGTAGGTTAAGGTGGGGTAAGGGTGGCACTTGGGCCACCCTAAAACCTCAAGACATTTATTTAATTTATATATTATATATTTACTGCGCTACACTTAAGATTAACCAAACGCAATGGGCTGCACCTACTAGTAGCCGGCTAAACCTATGCATATACGCACTTCGGCTTTTAGCCGTGACAGTAGCAGTTTAAGGACGAAAACAAATGATTAATTTTTGATGAATAATTTGCACCTTCCTTTGTTTTTCTAGTGTCAAATAATAATAAATTATCCGTTAAAATATTTAATTTCAAAAACTATACAATATGCCGATGCGGTTACTTGGAAAAGTTCTGGAGTGATTATCTTTCCTAATTAAAATATAATATGTAACTCTTCCATATTTAAAACAATATTTCCACAATTATTTCTTTTACGGCAGCAACGCCTCGTGTACCGCCCAATAATATATAAACGTAATAAGTCTCGCTTTTATGTGGTTTTATATTAAAGTTCAAATAATTTCTATGAAAAAAAAACTTAAATTATTTCCAAAATAAATTCATTTTTGTTATTTTAGGTACTTGACTTTTTTATACTTTTTGACCTTTTCTGTACTTTCCCTCGACATCTCCTCAGGGATACTACCCTCGTATGGAGCAACAATGAATTAATGTTCTCGTAGAATGTTTCACCAAAGCGTCATTGTATGTTTACTTTGATAAACATATAAGGGATGGGAAAAGATTAAAGAATAATTTCATTAGTTTATGAATTATTGATTCCTTAAATCAAACTACAAAATATGCAAATGGTGGTTTTATTTATTAGAATTTTGTGATGATTACAGAAACTAGAAGAATTGATGTATATATGTATGTATATGTATAAGTATGTGTCTATGTATATTTCTTTGTAACCGCCTACGTAGTTCTATCATTGCCCTAAGTTTGAGAATGCTTGGCATGATTGCTTGGAATGTTGGCAGAGAATGCAAGTCCGCCTTTTGATCCCGCACTTAATATGTAAGGTTCAATAAAGTTTAAATAAATAAAAAAAATCTACTACTCCATCTCATCCCGTGATTGTCGTAAGATTTTTCCTGATAACAACTTAAAATAATAAAAAAATCCGCTGGCATCCTACCTGCCAAGCGTGGGAACTATGGCAAACATCCATTATGCAATCTTTTTTATAGAATGAGGGTGACAAACTAACACACTCTCAACCCGATGGTAAGAGGATGCTTTGGTCCATAGATATCTACACTTATACTCATTTAAGTACCAAAATGCATTGCCACCCCTGAGGACTAAGGCGAATGCTACGTTTCCAGTAAAAAGGGTCTCCGGTTCGCTACACTCACCATACGAAACACAGCAGCATTGAGCCGCTATGTTACGCTGGTATTCTGTGAGAGCGTGGTCATATCCCGGTCGAGCCAACCCATTTCTGCTAAATAACCAATGTATGTAGCTGGGATATGGCTATACCACGTAGAATGTGGGAGGTTTTTGTTCACCATGGAATTTGTTTGGCTGTATTGATAATGTAGGGCTTTTTTGCCTAGAAGACCGTCTGGATTGATATTTATTTATTTCTGCCATATAAAAGTATTGTAGCCACTGCTATGTCCCGGTTTAAAGGTAATTTGAGTTAATTGCAGGTTTTTGTATACTAATTACGAGTATATACTCTTAAATTGCAGGTATCCATAGGCTGCAATAACCACTTACGATCAGTTGCACTATGAGTTCATTTGTCACTTTAGTATTATATTAAAAACTAGCTGTGCCCCGCGGTTTCACCCGCGTTATCACGTGTCCGAGGTGCGCGACATGACCTAGTTCAAGCATTTTATAACGGCTAGGGTTTAAGCGTCGTTCGTGCGCCCAGCCAAGTATTGAATTATTTTAATTTTACATTATCTCTTAAACTATGCGTCCAAATAACATGGTATAAACAACAAAGTTTATCTTCATAAAATTGTCTTGATGATGAAGTAACTTTCGTTCGTAAGGATAAATAGGCCATGCCTAATAATAACGCTCATAAATTTTAAATTTTTTATATTTTTTTTGTCACAAAATACCAAATTATGGCTTATGTATAAGAAATAGACATATGAAATCCGCGGACTTTTTTTTAGACGGAGTGAAGGTCTATATTTTTCTAGAAAATTGTATTTACATATCCCTAACGATAACACCAGCGTACGCGGATAAATAATTTCGGAAGTGCTTTTTCTTCTGACTTGCTTAACAAATATCCTTATTTAAGGCTAGCTGAGTAATATAGCTTAATGTTAGATAGCCTATACTATTCCACATGAATCTGGCTGTAATATACAAAAATAATTTTTCAAATCGGACTAGTAGTTCCAGAGATTAGCGCTTTTAAACAAACAAAGAAACAAAAACTCTTCCGCTTTATTATATTAGTATAGATGTTCACAATTTTTTTGTTATTGTTTTTTTGTTATTTGAGGATAGAATCTCGTAAGCTAGAATTACTGCTGCAATTAAAGAACCATGGCAGACTTTCATACATACAATTAGCTGAGAAGGAATGGTAGCGTCTATATATTAAAAATATCTTAAAATGTTAAGCGTCAGTCCCTTAATAACTCTGTCAAAGAATTTTGTCCTGAGAAGGCGTCAAAAAAGATATTTTGATTTGAACCATTTTAGGTTATGTCTTTTGTCACTTGGAAAAAGTCATGCGTCCTGTGGTTGTTTGATGTTAGCTTAATACATTGTCAACATTATGTACCTACCTACCTACAAAATTGAGAGTTTTTAGACTATTGTATTTCTATTATATAGTTGCATACTATAAATGTATATTTCTGGCATGGCTCCAGGGCCTTTGTGTCATGCAGTGACATTCTCAGAAGGGCTAGAACCCAAAGCCAGTAAAAAACACGGTGACATTTTGTTTTGGCTAGTGTTGCCATAATATTAAATGGTATTGTTACATAGTACTATGATTGAAATAATGTATTATTGTAGGAAGTTCTTAGTAAGAGACTTATTTTCAACCATATCTCTATTATTTTTATTATTACTGATAGTATAGTTATTACTAATAACAACTTAATATAAAAATATTTTGTGTTTGTGTGTTGTGTTGATAGTCTTACAAAATATATCCGAAAATAGTATGAATATAGTAAATGGCAACACTTGAATAGAGTAAAATGATTTAAGTCATTTGATATTCCCAAAAATGTTTGTTTTTTTCTGTGGCTTTAATTAAAATACATTTTTATTTGAAAAATCATAGAAAAATAATAAAACTCATTTTATATATAATTTATTTCTAGACGCATTAATTTTTGTCAACTATTTTTCTGCCATTGTTTATTAAATTATAAACCCATTAAAAACTTAATATGATAGACGTTGCTAGAGCCAGCATAGGTATACCTATGTCCATTTCATTATCCGATCTGCTTTATTGAGACCAGCGCACATTGTCATCGAAGTGACATAAATATGCCAAATTTCAGTACAATCGGATGTCAGAAAGTGCTTTTGTGAACAAATTTTGATCAGGAAAGATTTACGAATATGGTAAGTTATATAAAGGCTTGTATATTCCGAAGATATCCCAGACGTCAGTCAGAGCGAGATTAGAATGGCTCTCCAGCACCTTAAAAACGGCAAGGCCCCAGGCGAGGATGGAATCATAGCAAGCTTCTGAAAGCGGGTGGAAAACCGGTACTTGAAGTCCTTCAGAAGCTCTTTAATTCCGTCCTCCATGGCGGCATTACACCGGAGACGTGGAGCAGAAGTGCGGTGGTCTTGTTCTTCAAGAAAGGTGACAACGCTCTCTTGAAGAACTACAGACCGATTTCCCTTCTGAGCCGCGTCTACGTGCTGTTTTCGAGAGTCATTACGACTCGTCTCGCGCGCAGACTTGACGACTTCCAGCCTCCCGGACAAGCCGGTTTCCGAAAGGGCTTTAGCACCATAGACCATATATATATACCCTTCGGCAAGTTGTACAGAAGTCCGAGGAGTACAATTTGCCACTATGTCTGACGTATGTGGACTATGAGAAAGCCTTTGATTCCGTCGAAATTTGGGTGGTGCTGCAGTTCCTTCAGCGGTGCCAAGTTGACTGTCGGTATATCAAAGTGCTGAAGTGCTTGTACAGTAGGGCTACGATGGCTATCCGAGTACAGAACCAGAGTACGAAACCTATCCAATTGCAGAGAGGTGTAAGACAGGGTGACTTTATATCCCCGAAACTCTTCACCGCTGCATTGGAAGACGTTTTCAAGCTTCTGGACTGGAAAGGATACGGTATTAACATCAATGGCGAGTACATCACTCACCTTCGATTTGCCGACGATATAGTCCTTATGGCAGAATCGCTGGAGGAACTAAGCACCATGCTCAATGACCTCAATAGTGTCTCCCAACGGATAGGTCTCAAGATGAACATGGACAAAACAAAGATCATGTTTAATGTCCATGTCACACCTATGCCGGTAGTTGTTGGGAGCACTTAGCTCGAAGTTGTTGACGAGTATGTTCACCTGGGACAAATAGTCCGACTAGGTAAGTCCAACTTCGACCGAGAGGTCAATCGACGGATTCAACTCGGCTGGGGAGTGTTCGGGAAACTACGACACATCTTCTCGTTAGACATACCTCAAAACCTTAAAACGAAATTGTACCACCAGTGCGTGTTGCCAGTGCTGACTTATGGATTTGAGACGTGGTCCTTCACTGCTGGCCGTATGAGGAAGCTCTAGGTCGCTCAGGCTATGCTCGGGGTTTCTCTGCGTGATAAACTTAGAAATGAGGATATCCGCAGTAGAACCAAAGTAACCGACATAGCCCAACGGATTATTAAGCTGAAGTGGCAGTGGGCCGGCGATATAGCGACAACCGATGGGGAAGAAAAGTTCTCGAGTGGCAGCCTCGTACCGGTAGGCGAAGTGTCCCTACTCCCCACGAAATAGAGTGACGACCTTGTAAGACATGCAGGAAGTCGATGGATGCAGGGGGCTCAGGACCGTGCTTTGTGGCATTCCTTGGGGGAGGCCTATGTTCAGCAGTGGACTTATGAAAGTCTGTAATGATGATGTAAAGGCTTGTAATAATAATTCTTTTTTAAGTTAAATCATCATCATCGTTCATCATAGTTAAATAATTTTACTATTTTGTGTGATCTAAAAAATATCACAAAATTAAGGTAACATACATAACATGTATAATAGGTTCCTTTTGAAACAGCCATCCGTCGAACCGTTGTTTGTTTCTGAATCGTATTGATAAATCCAAGATTAATTAATGTAATAAACACGTAAATCATTTACGGCACCATTAATTGCACGATATCAATGAAACAGGATATTTCAATTTATTTCGTAAAAATGTGGGGGGATATTTTGATCGTATTTTTCTTTGTAAATAATCGTATTTTCAAAAGAAATTAAAACTGGCCAGAATCATAGTACCAAAAAATCGAAAAACTTTCTGCCTGGCCTACCGTATATACTTCAATGCAATCGAGTAGTATAGTAAAAGACAAAATAAGACAAATAAAAATCGTCATCTACTACAGTTAATTTATTTTATTAAATTCAAAAGATTTACGAGAGACGGCGAGAGACCGTGATTGTTTACACGAATAATACGAGTGCGCTTACGAGAGACGACGGCGGATGTTTGATGCCTACAATAGAACTAGGAAGTCTACTTAGATTATTAATAGGTCTTCGCGCGCTCAGACTAGATACCGCGCTACCTAAAAATAACAGCTCCTTGAATGCGGCATCTCAATGTTGTAGTTTGTGTAAGACAATTTGCAAGGATGCTAGTGTGCGGTCAAAATTGTATTTTTTTATAGGAGAGTGGGCAAACGAGCATGCGGCTCACCTGATGGTAAGTGACTACCGCCGCCTATGGGCAACCCCGGTGACAAGTTGTAAAATTATTGCTCCCAACTATTTTTAAAAATTAAATATTGTAAATTAATAATATCCACCTCAATTTTGAGTTACAGTTGTTAAATACGACTTATTTGTGTTTGTGATATAAGTAAAAGTCAGAAGTACCTATTTTAATTACATACATTGTGTTTAGTGTTTCAACCAAAAGTAACAGCTGTAACGAACATCGTTTAAACGTATTGTAAGTGTAATTCTTGTTATCCCTTTAACATTTTTAGATTTACCTATTAAGTAAGTGTTGTTGTGGATTTCATTTTGAATTATTTACATGATAATTTAATTTGAGATCTGTAAATAAGCCCATACATTTCGAAATTTGCTTACTCTGCTTCTTTGGTTTTCTTTCTTTGTTTTCTTTTGCTATTTACATTTAATAGTAAAATGAATACACGCAACGCCAAAACGCGCCAATTGGAGAACCAACTTCAAATGGCGCTTCAAGAACTTAAGGCGTCAAAGGAGCAGTGTGAGCTGTTAGTTAAAGAAAGGGATGACAATGAAAAGGAAATAATAAACATAATTGCTAAAAATACTAATCTAAAAAGTGACATGGTTAAGTTGCATAAAGAATATACATTTGTTACAAAAGAAAGAGATCAACTTCAGAGAACAGTCGATGAGTTTGACCAGTGCAGCAAGGAATATGAGGAATCCCTCAAATTAATTGCTGCATTGCAGTTACAGTTAAGTGAGGCTAATGAGCAGATTGTGCAATTAAAACATTACATAGATAACATGAAAGCGTCCCAAACTCAAAGTCTGTTCAACGAGCTCATAGAATGTGAATCTTCTAAATCTAAAGCATTGCAACCCTCCACAACAACCGATTTGACTGGTGATGATTATGTCATATCAAGAACAGCAGCAAGGACTACCTGCAGTAGAAGAAAACTAAAGAAATATATAAAAATTAATAAATATATTAGAAAACTACAAAAATTAATTAAAACTAAAATTAATGTTAAAAATTATATAAATGTATGCAAAGAAAAGCAAGAACTAATTAATAAACTTAAAATATATTCAATTGAGGTGGAAAATATGAATCACTGTTATGAGACTGATATAGAGTGTCTAAATTCAACAATTTTATCACTTAAAAGCTCTCTACAAATTATATCAAATAAATATGCATCGGCTCAAGATGAGATAAAAGAACACATATTGGCCATGAATGATCTGGTAAAATCATGTAAGTATAATGAGGAGCGCTTTGACTCCTTAATAAAACATCAGAGTGAGTATCAGCGCTCCATACCAGGTTCATTGGGGACAATATGTGTAAATAACAAAGTTAATTGTAAGACCTCATTATTTTCACCTACACTCTATGACAGTGCCATGACAAAGGATATAGACTTAAAAAGCAATGAAAATATATAAAAAAAAGTTATTATGTATTGTGATGACATAGGCAAAAATTTGGGCATGATGTTAAATAACTGTTTAAAAGGACATCTGATCAGTAATTATTGCATGCCTGGAGCATCCTTTAGTCATATAATGGATAAAGTTTTAGCTAGTAAATTTTGTCCTAATAGCACATTAATAATTCTTGTTGGGAGAAGAGGCAATCTAAACAAAAATCAATTATTAAAATATATTGATAATCTAAATACTTTAAATGTACATAAAATTATCTTGTTTACATTGCCTTACATACAGGGTTGGCCGCAGGAAAATAAAATAAGATATGATTTAAATTTATTAATAAATAACTTTTTATGTAATAATAATTTAAACTTGACATTTAATTGTTACAATTATAATGATAGAATTAATTTAATAGATATAAATTATTTAATTAAGAAATTTTTGACTAAAGATAGGTATTACCTATCAAAATATAATTTAAGACAGATAGCAAATGTGCTATCTTATTATTTATATATTAACTCAGCCAAGGACTTGGCTACACAGACATCTGCTTCTTTTGAGCAGTGTAATGACTTAATATGCAATTTGGAATCAGTTCCAAGTAATTTAAATTAGAAAATGAGACAATAGAGGTAATCTCTAGCAGCTATAATAACTTAAATAATTTAGAATGTGGCTTACAAATCTTTAATTGTATGACTCCACAGAAAGATAATGAAAATTGTTTACACCTGGTGCATCAAAATATACAAGGCATGATAGGCAAAGAGCTAAAAATTGAGTTGTTCTTAAATAGCAACAATATTCATATTTTATGTATTACTGAACATTGGTTAAAAGCTTATAACTTAATGTTTAACTTCAGTAATCACCAGGTGGTCAGTTCTTTCAATAGAGAAACGGTTTTAAGAGGTGGCTCCTTAATATTAGCTAGTAAATTATTGTCATGTAAAGAACGTAAAGATATTGTGAGCCTCTCTGTTGAGCGAACTGTAGAAATGGCATGTGTTGAGTTTGAGCACCTCATTGTTGTGAGCGTCTACAGACCCCCATGTTCTATATACGATACTTTTGAAAAAATGATGGAGGAAGTTTTTGCTAAGCTTAATAAACAGAATAAATCTGTTGTAATATGTGGAGACTTTAATATCAATCTCCTAGAAGCTTCCTCAATCAATATTAAATTTAGATCATTATTTAAATCATATGGTCTTTTTAATTTATTTATAGAGCCAACGCGTATTGCTCAATCTAGTGCAACATGTATAGATAATATTTTTACAAATGTGAAGCCATTGCATAAATGTATAATTCAAAAATTAAGTTCTGATCACTGTGGACAAGTAGTTTCGTTACCATATGTTCACAAAAAGCAAGTAGATGAGAAAGTTGTGTTTGTTCCAGTAAATGCACGTCGCTTGGAGAAATTTAGAAGTAACATAGTGAAAAAACTTCCATAACTTTCATACCAAAATGATCCAAATTTTTTGTATGGAACATTATTTAAGCTTATTTGCAATGAATTTAATAATACTTTTACTTCTAAAACATTCTCCTTGAACAGTCGGAAGTCATTTAATGAATGGGCGACAGCAGGAGTCCATAAGAGCAGACGCAGGTTATATGATCTTTACCATGAAAGGTCATATAACCATAGCGTCGAATTTAGAGAATATGTAAAAAAATATTCAAAAATATTTAAAAGAGTGTGCTCCACAGCCAAGTCTTTGCATTTGAGCAACAAAATTAAGACGGCTTCTAATAAAATTAAAATGACATGGAGTATAATTAATAGCGAAACTGGTAAGTTCAACTCTCGCAATTCAAACTACAAGTTAAGTGTTAATAACAAATTAACCGAATCAGATCAGGACGTTGCAGTGGTTTTTGAGAAATATTTTACTGATATTCCGATATTAACCACTAAGTCACTGAATTCTTCTCCTGCGGTCGCCGAATCATTACTTAAACAAAATGTAAATGCGTGTACAAAGAATTTTACATTTCATAAAGTATCATCAAAAGATATTGTAAAATATTTTAAAACTATTGATGTTAAGAAAACTGCGGATCTGTGGGGGATTTCTGTTAAAGTTATTGCGTCTATAATAGATACAATCGCGCCTCATTTAGCTGTTATTTTTAATACTAGTATCGAATCTGGTGTGTTTCCTGATTTAATGAAGTATAGTAAAGTAATACCTTTATTTAAATCTGGTAGTACATTAGACCCCGCCAATTTTAGACCTATTTCTGTACTACCAACACTTAGTAAGATTTTTGAAAAAATTATTCTTGATCAAATGTTAAATTTCTTTAATATAAATAATTTACTTCATAAAAATCAATTTGGTTTTACAAGGGGTCGCTCGACAACTGATGCCGGTGTTGAGCTGATTAAATATATATTTAATGCATGGGAGAATTCACAGGATGCTTTGGGTATATTTTGTGACCTATCCAAAGCCTTCGATTGTGTTCACCATGAAACATTAATCAGGAAACTTCAACACTACGGTGTAAGAAGTGATGCTCTAAAATTAATTATTTCATATTTAAGTAAGAGAACGCAAAAAGTTGTCATCAACAGTACGAGTTCTTCCGGGTCGATGGTACAGATGGGCGTGCCTCAAGGCTCAATTCTCGGCCCCTTTCTGTTTCTTGTATATATTAATGACTTACCTTACATAGTAGGAGATAACCATGATATAGTATTATTTGCAGATGACACTTCTTTAATTTTCAAATTAAGTCGACATTTGCTAAAATATGACGAAGTAAATAATGCTATATCTAAATTAGTGAATTGGTTCAATGTCAATAATTTGCATTTAAATGGCACTAAAACGAAATGTATGAAATTTATGACTCCAAATGTCAAACAATTAAATACTAATGTAATTTTAAATGGGGAGAAACTGAGTCTTGTAGATACCACCATTTTTCTTGGTATCACACTAGACGCGAAGCTTCAATGGAGCCCCCATATATCAAAGCTAGCAAGCAGACTTAGTTCTGCAGCATATGCTGTAAAAAAGATTAGAAGTCTAACTAGTGTTGAAACAGCTAGACTAGTTTACTTTAGCTATTTCCATAGCATAATGTCGTATGGTATTTTGCTATGGGGACACGCAGCTGACACTGAAATTATATTTGTTTTGCAGAAGAGGGCCATAAGAGCAATTTATGATTTAAAGCCTAAAGTGTCGCTGCGACAAAAATTTAAGGAAATTAATATATTAACTTTGGCCTCTCAATACATTTATGAAAATGTAATGTACGTACACAAAAATAAAAGTAGTTTTACAAAAATAAGTGATATTCATTCTGTAAATACTAGGAACAGACACAAGCTAGTAGTACCAGTTACTCGACTCCATCGAGTCAGTAATTCATTCTTGGGGCGATGTATACGCTTTTACAACAAAATTCCAGAAAATATACAAAATTTGACCTGCTCAAAGTTCAAAAACTTTATTAAACTAAGTTTGTATAAAAAGGGTTATTATAATATTAAAGAATTTATAGATGATAATAACCCCTGGAAGTGAGGTGATCGCTCCCAAGCTATTTCTAATTTGTTGTGTTGTTAATTTGTGTAACATACATGATTGTAAGCTGTTATTTAAAAAAAAGTCCCGCTGGGTTTCTTGCTGGTTCTTCCCAGGACAGAGGTTTTTTTTCGAACCAGTGGTAATTATACAAAAGAGTGACTTTCAATAAGTATTATTTATAATCTATATTGAATAAAAAAGTTTCTGTTTCTGTTTCTGTTTTATGAACAACTGCAACACTAGGTGAATTCCAGATGCGTTGCCGGCCTTTTAAAAAGGAGTAGGCTCTTTTCTTGAAGGTCCCTAAGTTGTATCGGTCCAGAAAAATCGCTGTTAGTAATCGATTCCATAAGGAAGTTGTGCAAGGAGGCAAACTTTTCTAAATCGCACAGTGGTGTACCGCCAATCATTCAGATGGTATGGATGGTATCGCGAGTTTTGTCGCGATGTGTGATGGTGAAATTGAGCGGCTAGAATTGTTCCGAACAATTCCTCAAAGCATTCTCCGTGTTAGATGCGATAAAATACGCAAAGCGATGCAACATCTCTACGCAGTGCCAGTGAGTCAAGCCGATCGGAAAGAATTCGGTCGTTGACGATTCGAACCGCTTTGCGCTGGATGCGGTCGAATGGAAGGAGCTGGCACTGTGAATCCCCTACTCAGAGATGGGAACAGTATTGCATATGAGGCCGAACCTGTGCCTTGTAAAATTGCAAGCGCTGTGCCGCCATGAAATACTGTCTCGTACTGTTGAGCACGCCAAGCTATTTAGAGGCTGATTTGGCCTTATCTTCCAAGTGTCCACGAATCTGCACGTCACACGATATGTCGAGGATTCCGATTCTGGCTGAGGCAACAAGGGCCATGAAACTGAAGAGATACGACAAAGGGGTTCTCTTTAGCGGTAATCACGTAAACTTGTGTCTTCTGGGGATTGAACTGGACTAGATTTAGTCGCCCCAGTCTTAAACTTTGTTCAACAAATTCTCAACTTCAGACACAAGTTTGTTTTGGTACTCGGCGACGTTTTGGACGTTTTAGAAGAACGAAATATGAATAGAAAAAAATATGTTCAGTAGTGTTTACTGGCTGAAGATGAAAAGGCGTTATTTTAACAAATAAACATATCCGGACTTGTGTTTAAATTATATCTATGTGTGTAAAAAATTGTATTGAGAATTTTACAATTGGTTTCACTTGAAGTTTCAAAATAGCGATGCTCATCGTAGCATCCAACAAATTGTCCTCGCAAAGGGCACGAAGAAGATAAGATCCGTAACGGCGCCAGAATTTCCAATAAATGTCTATTGCACCCTTTTAAAATAATTCCGCAGCGCTTCATTTTCAATATCGTTTCTTTAAATACGATTGCTTTCATTGTTTTACGGTAACAGGCGGCAGTTTTGCAATGCCTATCCAAACGTTCCCGCTTTTAACGTTTTTTTATTGTACATTACTGGTTGTAATCTTTGTACTATTACATTGTTTTATTATTTGTTATGCCATTATTTATCTATCAGTTGGTACTTCACCAGAATATTAGAGCGATGTTGTTGTTTTTTTCATAGATGGGTTTATAGTGACAAACTAACATACAGTTCACTTTTGTTACGAGTCAAGTAAAAGAGTAAGCGTAAATACCATAATAAAGGATTTAAAATTATATTTTTTTCATTTAAATTAAAAACAAACAGGCACTAAATTTTTTTATTCCACTTTTGCAGAAATACGAAATTAAATGTTAAAATTGCTAATCGTTTTCTCGTATGACTGGGTTTAATTACAAAACAAAATACTAGTTAACTAAAATACTTTTTATAAAACAGCTAACCGTTAAGTGAGGATTTTTTTATTTTTCATTCACTATATTATTTATCGACTCTTTTTTTTTTCTTTACTTTTATTAAACTCAACAGGGTTATGAAGGCGATATAACAATATTCTTTTACTCCTACTTGCACACGATGTAACTAACGAAGGGGCTCGGATGATAGAGCGCTGCGAGCTGCGTGTTCGAATTCCACCACCCAGAGTATGTGCTTATAAGTATATGGGTTACAGATCGTTACATGGTTACAAATATCTGAAAAAGAACTGTCAAGTTGCGATTTGAACCAATTATAATGCACGACTCGGAGAACTGGACACATAATGGTAGTGTGAGTTTAATTAATTAAGCACACAAGTATTATCCAGTACTTTTTTAACCATACTAAGCCATTACTTGACTGTCCTTCCTAATGGTAAGTGGTGATAAAGCAAAAGATGATAAAGCGCACTGACAACTTACGAAAGCCGTAAAAAACTATAGTCAGCTACGCACTCGAAATATTCCAGGGTTTCATAATTAAATTAAATACAATACTTTTAAATTAATTTTACAAACTTACAATATATCAGTTCGAATTGAGGTTATTGATTTTTTTTATAGAAGAGGGGACAAAGGAGCATGCGGCTCACCTGATGGTAAGTGACTACCGCCGCCCATGAACAACCGCAACACCAGGGGAATTGCAGATGCGTTGTTGGCATTTCAGAAAGGTGTAAGCTCTTTTCTTGAAGGTTCCTAAGTCGTATCGGTCCGGAAAATTCGCTGGTGGTAATTGATTCCACAAGGAAGCTGTGCGAGGGAGAAAACTTCTTCTAAATCGCACAGTGGTGGACTGCCAGTCATCTTAGACGGTGCATGTTCTGACTACAAGCCTATTAACGCTGGTGTTCCACAAGGCTGTGTGCTATCACCAACGCTGTTTCTTCTGCATATCAATGATATGTTGCTAACTGGTAACATTCATTGCTATGCGGATGACAGCACTGGTGATGCTCTATACACCGGCCGTGCTAATATTTCTCGGGAAAACGTCTCCGAGTACCGGAACAAACTTGTGTCTGAAGTCGAGTCTTTGCTGGACAAAGTCTCGAACTGGGGGCGACTAAATCTAGTCCAGTTTAATCCTCAGAAGACACAAGTTTGCGCGTTTACCGCTAAAAAGAACCCCTTTGTCGTATCTCCTCAGTTTCAAGGCACTCCCCTGGTTGCCTCAGACAGTATCGGAATCCTTGGCGTCGACATATCGAGTGACGTGCAGTTTCGTGGTCACTTGGAAGAGAAGGCCAAATTGGCCTCTAAAAAGCTTGGCGTGCTCAGCAGAGCGGGACAGTATTTCATGCCGGCACACCGCCTGCAACTTTACAAGGCGCAGGTTCGGCCTCACATGGAATACTGTTCCCATCTCTGGGCAGGGGCTGGCAGTGCCAGCTCCTTCCACTTGACCGCATCCAGCGCAGAGCGGCTCGAATCGTCGACGACCGAGTCCTTTCCGATCGGTTCGACTCATTGGCGCTGCGAAGAGATATTGCATCTCTTTGCATTTTCTTTCGCATCTACCATGGGGAGTGCTCTGAGGAATTGTTCGGATTAATCCCAGCCGCCAAATTTCACGAACGCACATCGCGGCAGATATCCCGATACCATCCACACCATCTGGATGATTGGCGGTCCACCACTATGCGATTTAGAAGATGTTTTCTTCCTCGCACGACTTCCTTGTAGAATCGATTACCATCAGCGATTTTTCCGGACCGATACGACTTAGGGACCTTCAAGAAAAGAGCGTACTCTTTTTAAAAGGCCGGCAACGCATCTGCAATTCTCTCCCTGGTGTTGCAGTTGTTCATGGGCGGCGGTAGTCACTTACCATCAGATGAGCCGCATGCTCGTTTGCCCCCTCTCCTATATAAAAAAAATCCAGATGGTATGGATGGTAACGCTAGTTTTATCGCGATGTGCGATGGTGAAATTGAGCGGCTGGAGTTAGTCCGAAAAATTCCTCAGAGCACTCCCCGTGATAGATGCGGTAAAATACGCAAAGAGATGCAACATCTCTACGCAGTACCAGTGTATCGAGACGATCAGAAAGAACTCGGTCGTCGACGATTCGAACCGCTCTGCGCTGGATGCGGTCAAGTGGAAGGAGCTGGCACTGGGGTGCCCCGGCGTAGAGATGAGAACAGTATTCCATGTGAGGCCGAACTTTTTTTTTTATAGGATAAGGGTGACAAACGAGCACACAGTTCACCTGATGGTAAGTGGTTGCTGCGACCCATAGACATCTACATCTATTCTCTATTAAAAATCAAAATGTAGATGCGTTGTCACACGTGAGGACTAAGATGGAATGCCTCATTTCCAGTAAAAAGGGCCTGCGGCCACCTTCACTTACCAAGCGAAACGCAGAGATTAACCTCTACTTCACGCTGGTTTTCTGTGAGGTCGTGGTACCACCCCGGTTCGAGCCGGCCCATCCGTGCGACAGTAAAAGCTGCCGCGTGGCTCTACCACTGTTAAAAAAGCGCTTTGTAAAGTTGCAAGCGTGTGCCTGTCTCGCTCTGCTGACCACGCCAACCTTTTTAGAGGCCAATTTGTCCTTCCCTTCCAAGTGACCACGAAACTGCACACTATTCGATATGTCGACGCCAAGGATTCCGATACTAGCTGAGGCAGCAAGGGTAGTGCCTTGAAACTGAGGAGATACGACAAAGGGGTTCTTTTTTAGCGGCAAACGCGCAAACTTGTGTCTTCTGGAGATTGAACTGGACTAGATTTAGTCGCCCGCAATCCGAGACTTTGTTCAGCAAAGACTCGACTTCAGACACAAGTTTGTCCCGGTACTCGGCGACGTTTTCCCGCGAAATATTGGCACGGCCGGTATATAAGGCATCACCAGTGCTGTCGTCCGCATAGCAATGAATGCTACCAGTTATCAACATATCATTGATATGCAGGAGAAACAGCGTTGGTGATAGGACGCAGCCTTGTGGAACACCAGCGTTGATAGGTTTGAAATCAGAGCATGCACCGTCTACTACGACCTTGATGCTCCAATCAGCAAGGAAACTGGTGATCCAATTGCACAATGTCTCGGGAAGCCCATAGGAAGGAAGCTTCGAAAGAAGCACTTTGTGCCAAACCCGATCGAAGGCCTTCGCTATGTCCAAACTAACGGCCAATGCCTCCCCCTTGGACTCTCTCTGATTTAGGGAAATACCAAAAAGATTGCTTTCGATAGATGATAGGCTAACCGTTATACGGGTACATATATATTACTTATGCTTATGTATGCCAGATTTATATAGCTGCTATAAAATTAATCAGAAGCGGCTAGTAGTGCGATTGTCATTCCAGAGTTAAAATAAAAAATAATTATTTATTTTTATTTATTAATTATACATTATGTAACACAACGTTTAACCATATAGTGACGGTGTAAGAATATCCGCTACCCCATATCGCCCCGTGGGGTGTCGTAAAAGGCGACAGAGGGAAATGAACCAGGAGATGTGCAGCAGCGCGGAAACAAGCGATTGTACGGCCTATAAATGGTTCGGGTCTAGATGTCTGTCAACTGCGCCCTCTTTTCCCAAAAGAGGGTCGCTTCCGATACGGCATAAGAAGCTTTAAACAGCTGGTTGCCAGTCCCCAAAGGCGGTTTTTAGAGGGTATCACATAGGTTCCCCGGTAGGCAGTGAGTCCCTCATAACCACGATAGACCGGCTGTCGTGGTATGCGTAATGCATTTTCCGCCTCCTACATAAAGGGTAGCCCTTTCCAATTGCTTCGGGCGCAAAAAAAAAAGTCTGTCATCGTGCGATTTATGTTTTAACGCCTCCACAGTACCGGAGAATTCCTAGTGTGAGAATAACATTTAAAAGAATATGTATGGTAAGCAAAGAACTGGTCTTAAAATATGAACGTTTTTTGCCAAAGGTAATTAAAAAAAGGCATAGCTTACAAGCTGTATCGTTACATTAATTAAATTAATCATTTCTCGTGAAGCGCTTGATTGTTATTTTTTATTAATGTATAAATTTTCACCGGTTCTATCTAACCTATAATATGTCTATGGTGTTATATTTTTCAATCCATAAATTAGAGAGTGGTTAAGTAATAATTTGAATAATTGTTTCTGATCTGAGTATTTGTCTTTATGCAAATTGACCGTGCAGTGGTGAAATAAGAACGGTATTCTAATAACCCTAATAATAAAAACCCTAATACCCCACATAGTCCCACGGGTGTCGTAAGAGGTGACAGAGGGAAACAAACCAGGAAATTTCTTGCAGCGACTTTCAATTAACAACTGGAGAATAAAAACCTGCGGTTGCTATTTCGCCTGCCAAAAGTGGCAGCTAAGGCAAATATAATCCCTATGAGGCAATCTATGGAGAAGACCTATGTTTAGCTTTGTCCTTTTGCTAGGTTGTAATGGTAACACAAATACAACGTTATTATACTTGAAATTCAATGAGATTTATCGTCTCTTCCGAATTACGACGCAATATCCATGACTTACTTCGACAAGGAAGACATCTAAGGGCCTTCGAACGCATTTAATATCAATATCATAAGGATAGATATCGCTTGTCTGAGTATTCAATTCTAAGCACGGAACGGAAACCTTTGTTTAAGATGGGTCCGCGATACGAAGCCATAACTTCAATAAATGTCTATTGCACTACCCTGAAATTGTTTCTTGTCATCCTGCTTGTTACGAGCTCTGATTATCTTTCTTTTATTTTAGTTCTGAAATAAGAGTTGTGTTTCTCTTGTGTATTATAATCATTTCATACGTTTTATTTACGATCCATTTCAGAATAAGCATGACAAACTTACACACAGTACACATGATGGTAAGTGGGTGCTCTGGTCCATAGACACCTACATCTATAGTCAATTAAAAATCAAAATGTAGATTCGTTGTCACCCTTGAGGTCTACCACAGAATTGCAAAACACATCAGCGTTAAGATGCTATTATAGTATGGTATTCTATAAGAGCGTGGTCCTTCCCCAGTCGAGCCGACACATTCTAACATCGAAATCGAAGCAATTGACATAGGAAATTTCAAATCATTTAAAAACTTATTAAGGTTTGACGGCTCCGTGGCGCAGGGGTTTAGCAATGAGTTGCTGCGCTGGGGGGCGCGGGTTCGAATCCCGCACGGAACAAGTATTTGTATGGCCTACAAATAATTGTTCCGGGTCTCGATGTTTGTCCTTGTGCAATTTGTGTTTGTAAACTGCCTCCACGATACACGAGAAAATCCTAGTGTGGGGGTAACGTTTTTGATTAAAAAAAAATCAAAAGGGACATAAAGTTTAAAATGTGTAAACGCATATTGACAGTAGAACAAGATGTGTAACAGGTAAAACTTAACCCAGTAGAAATTCGGAAGGGAGGTTCTACACGGGTCCCGAGTGTAAGAGTGAGTCCCTCTCAAAGGCCGATAGGATGGTAATCCGACACAAACGAAGAGAGATCAGGCACAGGACCAGTGACTTTACGCGTTTTCAAAGCACGGGGTTGAAGCACCGCTAAATTCTTGACTCCGGGAAGCTAATGAGAATTTTATCACAGAAAAACTCATGAACCGATTATTTTACCTACCCGATAATCTAACCCAGGACCTTGTGATCGACAGCCGCGTTGATCATAAATAAGGTCGAGACTATTATCATTTTTTTTTTTATAGAAGAGGGGGCGAACGAGCAAGCGGCTCACCTGATGGTAAGTGACTACTGCCGCCGCCCATGAACAATTGCAACACCAGGGGAATTGCTTTATTTATTGCCGTTGTTGTTATTAGATAAAAGTTGTATGCAAAATAAAAATTCAAATTGTGTTGTCAGCTTTGAAATATATATTGATAAAAAGCTTAAATCCTTTTAATGTGGTATTATTATTGTACAGATGTAATCTGAGATTAAACTAAAACTAACACAAGATTTGTATTTGCTGAAACATTTCCGTTATTCAAAGTCTCTCACGTTTCCATTCCTTGAATGAATTGTGACCTTTCTGAAAAGGGTTCTGATAGTGTCATGTGATAAAGGGTTAATAATGAAGGTAACTGAAAATATTTATCAGTCTAAAGTTAGGTTGTATAATAAAGTTTAGAGAGAAATAATTGAATACTTGAGAATGTTGTAAAGCAAAATAATAAAGCTGAATGTTTTGAACAATAAATTGTAAACAGAAAACTAGTGAAATTAAAGTACTACTAATTGTTTTTTTCAATTTCAATTTAATTCTTTATTTGCGCAATATGGGTACAGATGGTGTTACAGTGGTCAATTTACATTGTTGATCGCCATATTTAGGCTCATGCCATGCAAAAATTCTCAATTACATGCTATAGTTTAAATTAAAATTATTACATATTAAATTACAGTGTCTAAATAATTATTAAAATAATGTCAAATTAGATTAATTAATACACAATCTCAATTTTGAAAAATAAATGTCACATAAAATGTCTAATTAATGTCACAGTACCACTAAGCCGGTTACAATACTACATCTAATAATTTGTCTTCAAGAAATTCCCTTACCGAATAATATGATTTTTCTAAAAGTAGTGTCTTCACTTTTTTTTTAAATAAATTATTATTTGAAATTTCAAGCAGAGAGTTGGGTAAATGATTATACACTCTAGGAATCATACAAAATACACTGTTGTTTAAAAGTTTAGTTTTGTTAGACATGAAGCTTATTTGGAAAGGGTATCTCTTGCTTTTTAATTTAATAAATAAGTTGTGTCACAGTTAAGCAGAGAGCTTCATTCATTTTTGCGAGGATCCTGAAGCGTCATGATGCTCCAGTGCGTCACTGGGAAATATTTACAAAGACTTTACATGTCTTTGCAATTTTTTCATATCTCCAAACTTCCCCATGATGTTTTCCTTTACCGTAGACATCGTGGGAAATACGATTCTACTGACCCAATTAGAGTCGAGAGTGGAATTTCAGTAATACTGGGTACTATTATATAACTTGGGTTAGAAGTAGGGTGGAAACGAGTCATTGAAATACCACGGCTTTTTTTAACTTCTTAACTATAATAGTATTTCCGTAATAGTCAAAAAAAAGTTGACGGGTTATTATCTAAGCGACCTTACAGACAATCGGCCTTTTACCAACTTCAGGGAGTAACTGCTATTGTCGCTGGTTGTTGGTGGATGATATCGCCGCTTGTTAAGCAGTACTATCACCACTACTTGGTGTCTGATAATGACAAGACTGTAGTTGATGATGAGAATGTACTTGATACGCCAGCTTCATAGCTCCGCCGCAGACGTCGGTTCTTTTTATTTAACTTTATTACAGGAGCGAATTGCAAAATTTATTTAGAAGAGACACTTTATTGCCGTTGGTAATAACAAAGAAAAGACAAAAAATATAGATTTATCATCGTTATGATGACAAATGTTCAAAATATTTTTATGTTCTGAGTAAAAGATATATAATTATGAATGAAATTATAGTAAGGAGAGTAATACTTTGATAAAATGCCGTTTAAAAATACAAAAAAAGGAAAATATATTATATAGATTCATCATCATTATCATGAATCATTCTTAAAAATAATTTAGTAATAATATAGAATAAAGAAAAATAAGTAAATTATAGTAAAGAGAGACTGACTCTTTAATAAAATGCTACATTTTTAGTAATGCAAATCTCGTACGAAAGCACTATTTTATTTATTTATTGGTATTGCAGCTATAAATGTAGACTGTAATACATTTTAGGGAAGATAACGAATCTAATGACACTTCGCACTTTAGAATACGTCAACATTACTACAAGTTTACAAAAAAGCGGACACACATACCTACATACACACCTAAAAACCACTTGCAAAGGTTGTTAAGTTCAGAAGGCAGGCTTGTTACTGCAGTTGTAAAAAAATTGTATTAGAAATTGTTACCTTATTAGTCTATCATAAGACCACAGTCGAACATGAGCCCAGGGGCGTAGCTACCGCCGTATCAGCCGTATCAATGATACGGGGCCCCCGGGCTACAGGGGCCCCGAACGTGTGTAAGTAAAAATTCCAAGGACTTCTATGGGACGTGAAAGGCTATCACTATTGTTTATAGAAGCAAAGAATTTAGTAAAGCTGAAATCGTCTTCAGCTATGAATGCCGCCGAATCGTCTTCAGCTATGTTCGCCGAACAAAAGGCAAGGAAAGTGTACATTCGATTTCAATTGTTTGGCTAGTTTAGTTCCGAGGAGTACTAATTGTAGGTAATCACTTAAAATCAATATATAATAATTTTAATACAATGCAAGCGTTTTTGTTCCTGTTATGAAATCTTTGCTCTTCATTGGGATAGCCGAACAAATTTTGATACAGGGCCCATCTAAGGCACGCTACGCTACTGCATGAGCCTCTCTAGTTTGCGTCCTGGTAAGCGATGCCATAGTTTCCACGGTTAACAGGCGGGTTGACAACCACAAGTACCTAATTATTTGTACTACGTATCACTTACTAGAAGAGACGACGAGACTTGGTTGTTTGCGGCATTTCGCATCATGTGTTAGAGTCTTCGGGCTCAAACTTAGTCTGTGCCAAAAAAAGGACTTGTTGAGTGTCTTCTACTAAGCACTGCTCTGCTGCACAGATTTTATTTTAGTACGTAGTACATGTTACTTCAATATACACGGCCAAGAATTTTTTGTATTTATAATATTAGAGCAAAAATTAGTGTCACAATGACACTTGACTAGAACAGTGATAATATCACCAGCAAGAAAAATGACAGCACGCTGCCGCTTCTAGCACTGCTGCCGTCTGTGCTTTGCTTCGTCGACGACTGAAGTTACCTACGAGTACTTACCCTTGTTGAATTGTCGTTTATCTCTCCCTGGTATAAAGTCATCAGCAAATTATATCGAATAATAACACGACATTTTTGTACAAAACAAAAAACAAACCTGACACTAATTGGACATTTCTCTTTACACAGAATTGCTGTTTGTAACACCAACCACTACCCAGGCTTTGTTTATCTTCAGCTTAAAATTCGGTGCAAATACAGGTAGTAAAACAGACAAAGAGTAAACAACGTCCAAAAAGTTACGAACTACGTGCGCTTTGATATGCGGCTATTTGATTACAGCGCAGATTACAATTAAAACCGACAGCATTTAAAAAGGGTCCAACGTTTGAAATGAGCATTTTTATTTAACTTTTACTGTGTATAAAGAGCATTACGTTTTGCATTTGTTAATTAAAAAAATAATACAAAGTTGTTTAACTTAATGCGCTACCAGTTATACGAGTATCAAAACATAATATTTTTTGACCCGGATATAAGAATACTGATAATTGTAAGTGTATACTGTGTACCATATATATACAAAATTCGCGAAAACTGGCGTCGCGAGTAAGGAACTTTTTCTGACAAGGACTCTACTGTAAACATGAGACCATTGATAAACCACGTTTTGTAATAAAATAAAAATACATTAACGTTCCAAAATAAGGTTTCTCAGCCCGAAGGAGAAATGGCGAAAGAAACTCAGCTGGTATCCCATTTTTGTAACATATCGTCACTAACATAAAGATAAAAAATGGGTTTTTAAAAACTCGCACGAAACGAAACAATTGCTGGTTTGTTATCGAAAACAATTAAAAATTAATGTATCAATTTCGTGTATCTATTTTATAAACTATCAATGTCTGTAAGAATTTTATTTGAATTTTTCTTAATCATTATATGCGTGGCTTTCTTAATCATTATCATCACCAAACCTTACATAAATTCCTTCTGTAGGTATGACACGGGAGTTTCCTATATTTGCAACGAATTGCAACATTACGAGTATATTAACGGAGCACATAAAGTAACATTAAAAGTCGTTTAAATTTCGTTTAAAGCCGCCCATGACATACTTTTTTAATTTAATGTTTTTAAACCTCTATGAAATTCATTTTTCAGTAGTTACAGTGTAATTTGCACCTTGTAAAAATTTTTCACAAGGAATTCGAAGTTGTGATCATTTCCCAAATTTATTACCGAATCGCGTGTCTCAAATTCTGTCGCATAGAATTCTGTTTTTTGGTAGCTTTGAATAACTGGAATTTTGAAAGTATGGTATTTATTACTAAACTATGTTTTTAACCTAAAAAAATAATTATTGGCTAATGTTATTTTTTGTATTTTCTAAAAAAGATCTTAATATTGTCATATGATCATAATACGTTGTTTCTTTGTAGAACTTTAATTGATTTTCACAAGCGGGAAAGAACTAACTACTTAAGAATACCAGCTACAAGAGGAAATTAGTTGCATATAACAGGGCGTTCGAATCAGAAAGCATTAGCTGTAGTAAACATTTTTATAACACGGAGGAGGCCCACTTTATCAGTGGAGTGTTAACTGATGGGCAGCTGATGATGATGATGATGACGTTCAATTTGAAATTATCAGGTTTAACCGATTCGATGTAACATATTATATTAAGCTCTAGGTCAAGCTAAGGATCCTTATTATCTACCTTATTTCTGTAATCTAATTTGCAGACAGATATTAACAACGATAATTAAAAAAAATACGATTATAGCTTAAATTGAGAAATTGAATTGATGAATGATGCATTTTTATATTACACAAATATGACATTCACATATGGCTTTTGAAGTCCACAGTTTACTTACTTTCCAAGAATTTGCTAGATGGTTTTACTATGAAGGATTACCTACCCTTAATGCTGTTCGAAATCACTCGACTGGAAAATTAGAATTAGAGTTTTTGGATTTATTTTAAATAACCAGAGCTCTGCCCACCAATTAGCAACGGTGCATGGCGCAAGGTTAGAATTTTGGGTAAAAGATGGCATATTTTCCCCCTTTAACATTATAATGAATGCCGTATAGTTGAGGCGTAAGCAGATAATACACTACCCATATCATCCCGCGAGTGTCGTAAGAGGCGACAGGAAAAGTGATACGTTATCGACAGCAGCATCTTCCTGAGAATAACTTATATTCTAAAAAAACTAATTATCTAATATTTAAAAAATAATTTTTGTTTGTTCGTGTTTTATGCGCTGCCATACCGTTCATCAGATTGCGGTAAAACTTTGTCATTTTATTGCTTGCACTTCCGCGAAAGTTATAGGCATAGTACAATTAACTTACAGTAGGTGGCGCGCGTGTAGTTCCGACTTTATTTGAAAGTTGTATAATATTATCATTATTATTTCTAATTAAACAATATAACTCTTCCAAATTTAATTTTCTACGTAGTAGAGCCATGCTGCAGCTATATTAATAGTACAGTTGTAGCACGAATGGGTCGGCTCGATCGGGGAAGGACCACGCTCTCGCAGAATCATCATCATCATCATTACAGCGTCTTTCATAAGTCCACTGCTGAACATAGGCCTCCCCCAAGGAATGCCTCAAAGCACGGTCCTGAGCCACCTGCATCCATCGACTTCCTGTATGTCTTACCAGGTCGTCACTCCATCTAGTGGGGGGTCGCCCTACACTTCGCCTACCGGTACGAGGCTGCCACTCGAGAACCTTTCTTCCCCATCGGTTGTCGGTTCTTCGAGCTATATGGCCGGCCTACTGCCACTTCAGCTTACTTCCTTGGGCTATGTCGGTTACTTTGGTCTCAGATCCGTAAGTCATCACTGGCAACACGCGCTGGTTGTATAATTTCCTATCAGGTTTTGAGGTATGTCTAACGAGAAGATGTGTCGTAGTTTCCCGAACGCTGCCCAGCCGAGTTGAATCCGTCGATTGACCTCTCGGTCTAAGTTGGACTTACCTAGTCGAACTATTTGTCCCAGGTAAACATATTCGTCAACAACTTCGAGCTTAGTACTCCCAACAACTATCGGCATAGGTGTGACATGGACGTTGTTACGGCCAACAGCTGCCTATCCCAGGAGTAGAATCCTCCGCGGCCCATAGACGGAGAAGCTACAAGCAGATGCTGGTCGGGCGTCCTAACGCCAAGGGTTAAAAGTTTCTAATTACATTAAACGATTCGGGGGAAGCGTCACACTATAATAAAAGGGAGCTTACTTACCTCTATCCAAGGCGACTGGTCCCTCAGGATTCGATCAGGTCGCGTGTGGATGTATAGTGCTAGGAAAGTAAGGGTCAGTGATGTGTAACTGGGTGTGGCTGGTAGTGTTATTGACCTTATTAGACCGTTCCCTCTGCAGCAGTTCGGCCCTCAGCACCTCTCCAAACTACGGTCTCCTTCCGCAGTCACTTTCTTCGTTTTCTACGATGACAGTTTTTAACTCTGTCGTACGATTAACTACCTTACAGAAGCCACTAACTCTCGTCTGTTATAACGCTTGACTCGCGAATGAACACAGAACGTACGGATCAAAGGTCACCGTTATTTCTAGAATATCAAATACCGCACTAGTAACTAATACGGTCGAATCCACTTATACAGATTCTGCGTTAAACCTAAAGTCCCGGGTAAAACTCTCAGCAAGGGGCACGCGCTACAATGTCCAGTGGTATATTTACTATACGCGCCTATCATAAAAATAGATCTAAGAGCTCCCGACCAAAACGGACCGCGTGCTTCTCTCTCGACGCGATGAAAAAGACTCCTTGTTCTAGCATGCCCTCGAAACGACCGGACGTCCAAAACCGGTATCGTAGAGGCGCGCACGCCCTCTGACGTCCATTATTAACATTAACGCTTTTGCGCGAACAGACGTTAAACATGATTTTTGTTTTGTCCATGTTCATCTTAAGACCTAACCGTTGGGAGACACTATTGAGATCATTGAGCATAGTGCTTAGGTCCTCCAGCGATTCTGCCATAAGGACTATATCATCCGCAGATCGAAGGTGAGTGATGTACTCGCCATTGATGTTAATACCGCATCCTTTCCAGTCCAGTAGCTTGAAAAGGTCTTACAATGCAGCGGTGAAGAGTTTCGGGGATACAACGTCACCCTGTCTTACACCTCTCTGCAGTTGGATAGGTTTCGTACTCTGGTTCTGTACTCGGGTAGCCATCGTAGCTCTACTGTACAAACACTTCAGCACTTCGATATACCGACAGTCAACTTGGCACCGCTGAAGGGACTGCAGTACCGCCCAAATTTCGACGGAATCAAAGGCTTTCTCATAGTCCACATACGCAAGGCAAAGTGGCAGATTATACTCCTCTGTCTTCTGGTATATATATGGTACTAAAGCCTTTTCGGAAACCGGCTTGTTCGGGAGACTGGATGTCGTCAAGTCTGCGTGCGAGATGATTCGTAATGAGTCTCGAAAACAGCACGTAGACTCGGCTCAGAAGCGAATCGGTCTGTAGTTCTTCAAGAGAGCGTTGTCGCCTTTCTTGAAGAACAAGACCACCGCACTTCTGCTCCACGCACCCCGAGTATTGCCACCATGGAGGCCGGAATTAAAGAGCTACTGAAGTACTTCAAGTACCGGTTTTCCACCCGCTTTCAAAAGCTCCGCTGCACTTCTATCCTCACCTGGGGAAACTTGCCGTTTTTAAGGTGCTGGAGTGCCATTCTAATCTCGCTCAGACTGACGTCCGGGTTATCTTCGGAATAGTGTCGGATAAGATTCGCTCTTGGATCGTTACTCACACTTGCGTGTGGCTCCAACGATGACGATGATGATCTCACAGAATACCAGCGTAAATAGCAGCTTCATGCTGCTGTGTTTCGTATGGTGAGTGTAGACAACCGGAGACCCTTTTTACTGGAAGAGAGACATTCTATCTTAGTCCTCACGGCTGACACGCATCTGCATTTTAATTTGTAAACGAATATACATGTAGATGTCTATGGGCCACAGCAACCACTTTCCATCAGGTGGACTGTGTGTTCGTTTATCACCCTAATTCTATAAAAAAAAAACATATTTCCACAATTATTTCTTTCGCGACAGCAACGCGCCGGGTACCAGGTACTATTATTATATTATTACTATAAAAAATAAAATACGACGATGTAGTTATACAAGTAAAAACTCTTTTTAACGCAGTTCAGTATTATTTCTGATTTCCATTTTTCAATTGTGTTTTTATTGAGGAAAAGTGCTAGAAACAAATGTTATGTATTCATTTTGTTTTATTCCGAACTTCTTTGAGGTTGAGAGTTTTACTTCGTCCAAATGTAATAGAATTGCTATTGCATATCAAAACGGAATTTCCATATCGGTCACAGTCAGGCGGATGAATATGGAAGCAAATTAGCTCGGGATTAATATTATGTATGGTTGTAATATTAAGTGAAATATGTAGTGTACATAAAGTGGATTAATTAGACAGGCATATGACTAGTGATACGCTTAGTTTTGACAGCTTTAAACTAAACTAAACGTTATTATGTCTCTATGGATGGTATCAAACTTATATATTTTTATGATTTTCTGTTCCTTTAAACGCATGACTGGCACTATTCCTGATAACAGATATATTAAAACCGACTATCTGTCCGTATCCGTATTAATATATCTGTTAATAGAATCAGGAGTTACTTTGCGGAAATCCATTATATTAAGGTTGGAAAAATTTACTTTGCCTATATCCGCTCGATAAAATAAAATGATGTGTCTTACATAGTGATCTTGGTGCTCTTCAAACTAGGTAAGACATATCATTTTATTTTACTGAGCGAATATTGACAAGGTATATTTTTCAAACTTTAATAATATAACTATGTCTATATCTATAGGAGCGATCGCGTTAGTCGAACATGGGCGTACAACGATTTTACCGATTTTCGATTTTTCCGGACCGATACGACTTACATCTTCAAAAAAAAGAGCCTACTCATTTTTAAAAGGCCAACGCACAACGCACCTGAAATTCACGTGTTATTACATTTGTTCATGGGCGGCGGTAGTCACTTACCATCAGGTGAGCCGCAAGTTCGTTTACCTCCAAAAAAATGTGATACGTTTTTATAAGATGAAATCATTAAAAGTTATACAATTCAAACTTTAAGGATGTAATAGCGTATAATACATACATTGGGCATCTTCCTTACTTCATCTGATTTCTATCTTCATCTCATTTCTGAGAAGGGTTTGGAGCGGGGGCGAAGTACGCTCTGCTGTCTCAATAACACATATTGAGACAGCGGGGCGTACTCTTTCCTTCGCACGACCGTCTTCACATGTCCGAAATATTTTCCTTTTGAATCCCTCTAACATTCAGTTTCCTCACTATAGTGACCTATACGCCGTCACTCCATCTAGTTTGGGGTCACACGATACTCAGCTTGACAAGAGTCTGCTCGTGAACATTTTTCACTATCGCGTGTCGATTCTACAGCTAAATTTAAGAAGTCGGTATTTGTGTAGGTATATTTAAAGAGTATAAAAAGGGTCTCTTATGAAAATTTCTCTGCTGACCATAGTCCTCCTCCACAAATTGCCTCGTAGGGGATCTCCCAAAAATTTGGCATAGTTGCCACTCTTGTCACAGTCGGATTAATATAATTACATTAACAACGGCAATCTTTGATTATTTTGAGTTATCAGGAAGATGCTGTTGTCAACCTCCTGTTTCATTTCTATTCTATTCAATTCTATTCTATTTTGTTTAACACCTACGGTCCCCTATTATGACACCTACGGGATGGTAAGGGGTTAGTGAATGAATACTGTCTATCCCACTCCTACGCCTACAAAGTAATTTACAAGCCACTTATTTATACATCACACATATTGTTCATATAGAGGTCCAAACGTATTACGGTTTTATATAATAATATTTATATAATATAGTTCACCAATTGGTAAGATTTCTTATTATTACACCATTCTTGGCAGACGCTATTCCCCGTTACTTACTTAAGAATCTTAGGTCAGAATTGTTTTTAATATAGCCATTACGCCATTTATTTAATGCTCTTCGGGTTCTCTAAAATTATGCTCTATTTGTTCACTGCAAAAATATTGACGTATGCAAAAAGTACACATGTTTTCACTAAAGCAATCTAGATTTCCCCGCCTTCCCTCAGGACGTCTCGAATGTTAACTTACGACCGCGTCTGCTGCTGCCGGTAAACAAATTGCTACTAAATCAAAATGTAATAATATTTTAGAAAAAAACATATCAAAATTTCTATTAAAACGAAAATTTCATCATATTGTGTTATATATTTTTGGATATTAAAATAATAGATTAACAATTAGCAAATTTCAACGACCAACCGACTAGTCGCAGTAGATTTATTGTTGCGCCTTCAATAACAAACGGATGCTTGTGCCTTTGTTTATACGTCCATTTAGGGCGGCTTAAAGCACTTGATTAGGCTTTAATAGACACTTCGATGTTTATTTCTTTATGTATTAATGAGCCAATACCGTAGTCTTATTTTTCCAGAAGGAATTATTATAACTTGTACTTCTGTAGTATGGACTGTTTTTTTATTTAATCTTTATTACACACCTTATCAGGGCGGACTTAATGCCTTATGGCATTGTTTTCCAGTCAACCCTAGATGATTTGAGAAACTGTGGCAGGTGTAAACAATCACTTCATAAATTGCATAAATAAGTAATAAACACTACATGAAAACTGATATAAAAAACCTATCACACTACAAAGTAAAAATAAATATCACTGTGGCATCTAAAGTCATATAAAATCTTGAATGGCAGATGTTCAAATTCTTATATGGCTCTACACTAGGGTTAAAAGTTATAAGGTCTTAATAATAGTATATATTATATGGGCTGCGCATTATAATGGACTAAAATAACACGAAACATATTAAAATACATAATATACAAAATATGATTGACTGTTTTTTTCTTCTTTTACGGCTTCTTTGAAAGTTCACAGTTGGACATAGGCTTTTTTTTTGTCGGGCGATGTAACCGTTTAGTGATGGTGTAGGAATATCCACTACCCCACGTCGTTCCGTGGGTGTTGTAAGAGGTGACAGACAAAACTGATCGGGATATGGACAGCAGCCCCTTTCTAATAATAACTCATACTAATAAAAAAAACTGCGGATGTAAGTCCGCCACCAAGCGTGTCAAATATGGCGAAATCCCCCCATGAGGCAATCTAAGGGGGAGCCTATGTTCAGCACTGGACTTTTATAGGCTGTAATAGATGGATGGAGAGATTTTAACGGTAATTTTGAAAAAGTAGCCCATACCTACTACGCTGGGCAAGCTGTTAGATATACGAAGAGCTGAGATCATCGCAATGGATTATAATTTTTAATTTCGTTAGGAAGCCCATGAAAAGATGTCCTAGTAATTTTTAATATTTTAGACCAACAGTTTTTACATATTGAATAAAATTAATTCCATTAATTTTATCTCGTATACATTTCTATACAAGTGAGATTAAGAAACAAGTTACCAATAATGTATAATCGAAAATCATAAGGGGATGCTGCGGCTCAAATCCTTAAGAATCAAAATGTAATAGTGATCTCACGATTTATGGCTAACACGGAATGTCTCTTTATAGATAAGGGACTAGGAATAGATAAGAATAAAATGATTTTTATTCAATGTACATAAGAAAAGTACTAATTGCAAGTAACTTATACTTTTCAAATGGTTTCGGGAAAAATCAATATATATGATATATAGAGTGATATGTTGGACAAATAAATAGGATAACAATTTAAAACGGCTTGATATTGACAGCGATCTCCTTATTCCCAGGGGTTATTATCAACCATGTATTCTTTAACAATAATATTTTTAAAAATCTGTAAATGTTTTAAATTTTTGTGCAAAAAATAAGAAGATAAAGTTTCACCAAGTAACAAAAACTACAAGTATAAGTTATGTTTAAAAAACGTTTTTATAAATAGATTTTATATAGATAGGTAGGTACTGTATATTATATCGATTTTTGACTGGGTTGTAAAAAATTAATAATATGTACGTTGCACCTTGAATGAATCACCGACTCATTGGCGTCGAGTTACTGTTGTTACTAGCTTGTGCTTGATTTTTTTATAGGATGGGATGACAAACGAGCACACAGTCCATCTGATGGTAAGTGGTTGCTGTGGCCCATAGACATCTACATTTATCCTCAATAAAGAATCAAAATCCAGATGCGTCGTCACCCGTGAGGAGTAAGATGAAATGCCTCTTTTTCAGTAAAATGGGTCTCCGGTTCTCTACACTCACCATACGAAACACAGCAGTATCAAGTTGCTATTTTACGCTGGTATTCTGTGAGAGCGTGGTCCTTCCCCTGTTTCTAGTATTTACAGAATATTACATTACATTATTTACAATATATCTTTATATTTGTTTACTTTAAAAATATACTTAGAGGCAATATTGTATATTATAATATATAAACATTTAAATTTTTCTTTAAGATTTTACTATGCTATTAATTTTTCTAATTTCCCACCGTACGTATTAAAACAGCGTTTTACTGTTATTTTACGCTTGAATTCTGTGGTGGCGTAGTGTTTCCTAGTTTGAGCCAGGCCTTTCATGCTGCAGCTATAATACAGCTGCAGCGTGGCTCTACCACGTAAAAACTTATTTTAATTTAACTTTCTAACTTCTGACTCATGATTTTCGTTTTCATCACTTTACAGAACCCTTGATCACAGGAATAAAAATAAATTAAAAATAAACGCCATAAAATATCTTAAATTCGTTTCACTCCAAAAATGGAAATCATAATCAAAACGGTAATTAAAAAAAAAACACTTGTATAATCAAAGCGTTCAAAAATTCAATGCAGTTGTTTTAAATTATAAGCACTATGAATTACTGCAGCATATTCTGTATTTCACAAGCAATCGTATAATTATGAAGAACTTAAAGTGATCATTTTAAAAATTTATTACTTATTTGCGTGTCTCGATCACTGCAGAGAACATTAATTAAGTATTGATTTAGTTTAAAAGTACGTCGTCTCTCGGAGCTTATTATATAATATTATACAGATTGCATAATTAATTATTATATGCCTTTAGGCAAATATTACGCGTTGTTTGAAAATTTTGACACTATTATATTATATATATTATTACTTTTTATTTATACGAAAAATACGATTTTTATTATAGAATAAGGGGACTATTGGGGTTATTGGATGTGGCCCATATACATCTTCATCTATCCTCCATTAGGAATCAAAATGCAGATGCGTTTCAAGCCTTGAGAGCTAAGACGGAATGCCTCGTTTCCAGTAAAAAGAATCTTGAATTTTTTGAACCAACTGAATCTGTGTGCAATTGTGTATAGATAGTTAACAATGTCACTATTTATTATATTTAACAGATATTTATTTATTTTATTTAATGGTTACTTAATACGTGGTAGGCCCATGCTGCAGCTATATTAGTACTCGTAGTATAGTTGTAGCAAGAATGGGTCGGCTCGAGCGGGGAAGGACCACGACCTCACAGAATACCAGCGTCAAATAGCAGCTTAAAACTGCTGTGTTCCGTATGGTGAGTGTATAGAACCGGATACCCTTTGTACTGGAAAAGAGGCATTGCATCTTAGTCCTTACGGATGGCAACGCATCTGCATTTTGATTCGCAAACGAGGAAAGATGTAGATGTCTATGGGCCACAGCAACCACTTACCATCAGGTGGGCTGTGTGCTCGTTTGTCATCCTATCCTATATAAAAAATTCTAGGAAGCAGCAATTTCTATATTTTTGTCTGATGTTTGTTATTCCTTGGTTGTGTATTTACCAGTGTTCCAAAGTTTGGGAGGACGTGGTTTTTGAAACAGTATGGCGAAGACGATAATACTAAACCATATCCATAAAATAAGTGCAGGTTTTAAAATTTTATTAATTTTTAATATCTTTATTTGTTTTAAAATTTTTATGAGTCTAATGTGGGTGTGCGTGTGTGTGTATTCTTATCTCTCTATATATCTAATCCCGAAAAATAATCATATGCCCAAAAACTCAAAGGTTTTTAAAGGAGAAGGAAACATCTCCATACATTTTTGGCCCAGATGTTAACAAGATGAAAGTCCAGGACCATTTGAAAGCTTATATATAAAGAAACCATACCTGAAAATCTGGCTAGATTTGTCAATCTAGGAGCTGAGTTATTGAAGAAAAATAAAAGTGATTTTATGTATTACCTACACTGTAACAGGCGATTTTTCACTGTAATAACACTGTAACAGGTTATTTTTCACTATAATTACTTAAAGATATAAAAGGCGGATAGGTATAAAATCACCAAAGAAAAGCTGAGGTTATCTAGGAAATAAAACATTGAAACGCTTAACGAAAATTAAAACAACAACAACTAATTTAAATGAATATTAGAAATATCGATCTGAGATCGATAACTTGAATTATTCTTGTTGCTGTTATTTGTTGACATGTTGATACTTTGTATTTTATCATATTATTTTGTAGATATGTTTTTTATCTGCCTAGTTAACACAGATAAATAATTAAAAATAGATATTAAAATGCTGGATTTAATCGAGAATCGATTATATTGCACTCGTTTCAAATCAATATCGAAAATTGGTCTTTTTCTTTTTTTTAAATGAAATAGTTTTGAAGTTTGAACTGTCAAACAAACTAATAGAAACAAGGAGGTTATAATATAATAAATATAAATTACTAGTGGTAGGTAGTGTACAGAAAAGAGAATTTCACTAGTGTATTCTTTATGGTAATCGATTTATTTCCATAAAATTTTTATTTCTTTTTTCCTTATGCGAATAATAATATACTTTTAAATAAAACTAATTTTACGGATTTTATCGCGTATATTAACTTATTTTATATTCCCGACGTTTCGAGCACTTTACAGCTTTACAGGGGACGTCCCCCCCCCGTGACCATGGGTGCTGTAAAGTGCTCGAAACGTCGGGAATATAAAATAAGTTAATATACGCGATAAAATCCGTAAAATTAGTTTTATTTAAATGTGTAGTGTTCACGTAAATATAAGAAAATCATAATAATATACTTTATTTCCAAATGAATATATCATATCAATATATCAACTTTATCATTTATTTTTTTTGGATCCGAATAAATATAAAATCGATTGCATCAATACAATCGATTTTGTAACTTATTTATTATTTTATTGTTATTTCGAAATCTAGATTGTAAAATGAGCTAGTTTTTTGTATTTAACTTTAGAAAAATATAGCCAATTTATTAAAGTATAAACCAATTAGTTAACTTCAGGCCCAAAAATCCCATTCGCCTTTTAGGTTGTCTTTTAGTATCGTGCTGTCTTTATCACTTTAAGTCAAAGTGACTGTGACACCACGATACTAATGACATCTTAAAATTGAGTAGCGTTTGATTATTTGGGCAATAGTATCCTTTAAGATATTAAAACGGGATCTGTTACCTGTTGCGTACCATTTTGTATATAGTTTGCGAGTTTTATTTTATTAAATTATTTTTCATTCCCAAGAATCTTTTCTTTGTCGCTGTCATGGGACCTACCATATGTTAAATTGTTTTATAAGTAATAATTTTACACATATACATAAAAGTAACATTTTTTTAGTTTAAATGAAACAGAAACAATTTTAAACGGTGGTAGAGCCACGCGGCTGCTTTTGCTGTCGCACGGTTGGGCCGGCTCGAACCGGGCTCGAACAGAAAATCAGCGTGAATAGAGGTTTACCTCTGCGTTTCGCTTGGTGAGTGCAGGTGGCCGATAGGTCAGCCTATATAACAGTCCATTGCTGAATTGCTCTAATATACGAAGGATTGCTGGTACTGGTATTTTTGTTTCTCGTTTACAACAAGACGGTTGATTTCGCTATCGGTTACGAGATCTATATGTATCCTTCGGTCAATTCTTATGACACTTAGAATGTAGAGTGATGGATTGTCTTACACCGTCAACATAATTAATAAGTACAAGCATATAAGTGTAGTTATACTAATGTTAAAACACTTTTCTTATTAACTTTGAATCATTTTGCAAAATACAGTTATACGATCAATGTAAAACTTAGGGCCTCGCAAGTCGCTGTTAGAACTTTTCAGGGAGACTTGTACTTTGACGCCTTCGCCGTTGTTTATTTTTGGAAACACCCCGTGTGTGCGTTAACAATGTACTACCTATCTCCTGAATATATCGAGGTGATAAATGAGAGGTTCCTCAATTTATGATGGCAAAATCTACAAAAAAAATTCGGAGTAAATAGATAATTATAGATAAATAGATAATTATAGCCCAATGATTTGAAATAAAATTAAAAGAAAATAAAATTGTTAAGGAAGTTCTGTTAAATAAATGAAACAATAGTTTCAAAATTTTTAAACAACACGCATTTTGAGGATTGTGATGATGATGCTCACATGAGCTGCGATGTTCTTAGTAAGAATACTAGGTCAACATTGAAAATGAAATGAAATTATCATTATCATTTTATTGTATTGCCAACGGTTGTTAATACGTCATTAAGTTTTTTTTTACATTATAAGCCAGTATTGGGCTACTATCCCACCTGAAGGTAAGTGGTGATGCAGCCTATTCACTCTTGCCTTGAAGGCACACCTATATTGGAACTAGATGGAAAGACAGATGCTCGTAGATTATTCCCCTCCTTTGCTGTACGTGTTATGAATGACGAAGCAACTTTTTGTTGTTCGTTTGGTTCGAAAGTGTTGTATATAGACGACGAAGGGGCGGAGACCAGCCGAGCGTCTGGTGGTCCGATAATGGAACGGAGAGGGAGGAATTAAGTAACGAGTATCCTGTGCACACTACCCGAAATGTATCCTGTAAAACACCGAAAATCTGTACTTGAGACTGATGAAATGGTGCTAACTGAGGTGTGGCTTGACTTTGCCTTTCAATAGGGGTAGACTATAAAAGGTTGCAATGACGGCGTAAGAGAATGCGTCACCCCATTTCATCCCGTTGGTGTCGTGAGAGATGACCTAATATGTTATTACGTATGTATGCCTATGTATTGCGAGTGATGGTTTATGTATCTCGCTTACGTCAGGCGTAAAATACCCAGCGGGGTTACGCAAGTTGGCTTTCTGTCGTCAACGCTAATAAGAAAGTACAAAAATGAACGAGGATGAAATATCGCAACGTTAAGTGATGTGACTACGTGTACATTTTGATAGTTTTCTTTTAGTATTCACGGTTGTAGAAAGTAAAGATAAGCCAAACTGAGCTAACACTACAGATTGGCGACGGGGTGCAGTTTCAAAGTAGTGAAACGGCTGGTACTGTTGATCCTCCTGAAAGGCATTGCAGTAAAGGCAAATCCTTTCTACAACGGGCAAGGCCCATATCTTTACGATACACTTACCCATACCTATATCGATATGACTTAGGGACCTTGAAGAAACCAGCTTACTTTTTTTTAAAAGGCCGGCAACGCACCAGCCATTCCCCTGGTGTTGCAGTTGTTCATGGGCGGCGATCGACACTTACTATCAGGTGAGCCGCATTCTCGTTAGCCCCCTCTTCTATAAAAAGAAATATATCCAGCAGTGGACTTTTATGAACTCGTGGAGAAGAAGTATTGTCAGAGAAATTTTCAGTTTCAAAATAGAATAGATTACTAAAACCATACACGTTTAATCACTTATGTCGACTTAAATAGTAAAAAGTTCGCAATACATATTAAATAGGACTACACCGTTATGTATGTCAACAGGTCAAAACACGGTCAACGTTAGAATATAAAACTTTACGACACTACAAGTTCTGTTTACGTCATTATCAAAATAAGGAATCGCTATAAACTTATCTAGCGTGAGTTGTTTAATGTCAGTTTATAAACGACAATAGAATAACTATTATAATGTAACGTGGCTCTACCACATATAAATAAATTTATTAATAGAGTCACGCTGCAGCTATATTGTGGTTGCAGCACGAATGGGTCAGCTTGACCGGGGAAAGACCACGCTCTCACAGAATTACAACGTAAAATAGCAGGTTAATGCTGCTGTGTTTCGTGAGCGTAGAGATCTGGAGATCCATTTTGCTGTTAACGAGGCATTCCATTTTGTTCTAAGGGGTGACAACGCATGTGTATTTTGATTTTGAATAGAAAACAGATGCTTATGGACCATAGCATCTACTTATCACCAAGTGGACAGTGTACTCGTTTTTTTATAGAATAAGGGTAACTTATTCTATAAAAAATGTAATTAAACAAATTAATATCTAAAGTAAATAGTGAAAAATTTACTATATTTTTTTACTTTACTTGCCTGATTATCAGCCTGTTAACTATTAATTGCTTAGTACTGCGTGATTAATAATAGTGTAGTAATGGTGTAGTAGTATATGGTATATATAGTAGTAATAGTAGCGGCGGTAACCAGAAAGAAATTAACCATTGAGAGATATTTTCTTTACTTGTTGCCTGCTGTTTTTCAATGCTTGCAATGGCATCAATCAATGAACAGATCAGAGACGAAAAGATCAATGAACAGATCTAGTTATGCAGAGAAACTTCATGCAATTGTCATTAAAGTTCCTTGTGTATTTTCTACAATCCCAAATTTTAGTCATTTTTATAGCATCATCTATAACGAAGTTTTGAAAGGCAAAGTTATATACTTGGAGAATCAACAGAATCTCGTTGTTCTCACGTTACAGTACAAATTCTCTACCAACGTTAAATTGTTCTAAAAATGCACAGTATTTGTCAAAGGAAGCATTCTCTAGATTTCCTTGTTCTCTAGAGTTGTGTCACGATACAGAATGTTGTGGATATCTATTCTCGTTTTACTACTAAATGAGGTTAAAGAACTACACTTATAAAGAATAACATAAAATATTTTAGTATGTGGTGATTTTTTATTACACTGAAGTGACAAACGTACTTACCATCCACCTGATGGTATAGCCTACTACAACCCATGGACGGCTGCAACTAACTTCAAGCAACGAAAGCTGTAGTTGCGTTGTCGCTACGAGGTCTAAGAAGAAATGCTTCATGTCCTGGATGTAAAGCTTCTTTTCTGTCTAGGATTCCGTTTGGGTAAGTACTACTCTCCTACCTGTTTCTGCAACAGAGTTTTCTTGTTCCGATCTGAAGGATGTAGAGAGCCAGTATACTTTCAGGATGTGAGGTATGTACTACACCTTTTGTTGTGTTATTCCTTGAGGAAGGCTTATGTTCAGTAGTGGACTTATAATTTCTTCAATTAATTGAGCATGCTTTCGACTTAGTGTCTGCGTCACTTGAAATGTATTTACTGTTCTGTCTATTTTACTTTGTTTGTCTGAGACCTTGGTTAAAATAGTACAACGTTTTTAATCTAAGATGTGATATATATATATATATATATATATATATATATATATATATATATATATATATATATATATATATATATATATATACCTAGTCAAGTCATAAATTAAATAAATTAATTGAAAGAAGTTTATTCATTATGTAACCATTTATATACCAAAATTAACTTAACAAAACATAGATTCTTATGACACTAAAATTTATTCAAAATGACCTCCGTGATTTTGAATACAGGCCTTCAATCTGCGCGGCCAGTCGTCTATCGCAGCACGAACGAGGTCCATGTCAATATCAGCGGCTGCCTTAATCAAGGATGTCTTGAGTGACTCCAAATTGGGATGAGGCTTTGAGCACGCCTTTTCCTCCAAGTGTTGCTATATCTTGTAATCTAACGGATTCAAATCTGGACTGGAGGAGGGCCAGTCTTCATGCCGGATGAAGTCGATTTCACGCGCCGCCAGCCAGTCTTGTGTGCTCTTCGCTCTATGAGCTGGCGCCGAATCTTGTTGGAATACCCAGTGCCTGTTATTGAACATGGTATGAGAAACAGGTTCCACAAGGTTCGTCAGGACTGTATTTTGATACACAACTGCATTCGTTTTTACACCTTTCTCACAAAAATGTACCTCTGTTAAGCCCCAATAAGAAACTCCCAACCATACCATGAGCGAGGATGGAAAATGACCTCGTTGGACACGCGGAATACGGTTGCTCGCTTCTTCACTACTGTGTGCGTACACCTTATCATTTTGTTTGTTGTAGCTCTCTTCTACGGTAAAAATTTTTTCATCCGAAAAAAGAATTTCCCGATATTTTTTTCCCGCGTACCGCTTCAACAAAGCGCGGCATCTCTTCAGTCTCAGGTCCATTAGACGAGCATTCAAACGATGTCCTGTTTTTCTTCGATATGCCCAAAGCCCTAAGTCGTCATTTAACACCCTTTTCACCGTAGTTCTGCTTAACCCCATCTGAAGGGCCAACAGTTTCTGCTTACGTTTGGGATTTCTTTGAATTCGCGCCTTCACAGCTTTTATCACTGCTGGAGTCCTAACAGACCGAGGGCGACCACTTCTCGACCTGTCATCTACACTAGAGTCTTTATTGTATCGTTTGATGGTACGATAAACGAATCTTTTGGTTATATTCAAATTTTTCAGTATGTCAAAGGTTTGAATTGGCGCGTAACCGCAACGATGCAACGCAATAACTGCAACACGGTCTTCTTTAAGCGTCCACTCCATATTTAAAAATGAGTAAAATTCTAAAAAGTATACAGTTCTATTTTCATGAACAATTCGAAATTCGAATCCAATAATTTTTTTTGTGGCCAGCATTCTAAAAGAAAAGTTTTTACTGTGTGACAATACTTATGACCTGACTGTATATGCTTATGAATATTTGTGCTAAATTACATCTTAATGTGACAAACTTGCAAATATATATATAATTTATATTCTAATATATATTTTGTAAGTGATTTGTTTGGGGCATAAAACACTTATGAATTCATGAAAAGAGTGTTAGTTTTTAAGAGAGTTGTTTACTAAGAAAATGGGTTGACACTGATAACTGATTGACACTATAAGCAAAGAAATTCAAATATCCATTACACTCGACTTTTATAATATTTCTAAGGGTGAAATATATCTGCGATGTAATAACATGGATGCTACCAAATGGTTTTTTCATGCAAATAAATGGCAGCTGCAAGAAGAACGCTTCATTAATTTTCAAAAGTGTTATCCTCGTCTATTTAGGCGGGCTAAAATTATAATAATTTAACGAAGTAAGTTTTTAAAATATTTTGAGATTAAAAGGGAGCAGTTTGGCTACCTAAATCGCTGGCAGCATCTTAATATACATAAATTTAAAAACATCATATACAAATAAATTCATCAGAGTAGTTTTAGTAGATATATATTATTTTGATGTAATATTATTTTAAAGTGACCGAGAAATTTTCAGTTTCTTCTGTATTTTGAGTTTTTAACCAAGATAATAGTAGTTTTTACATTGATATTTGTTAAGCGGGTAAATTTGTAGAATTTTATTTATTTTATTGTAAAGCATAGGACCTAAGTAGCATTGAAATTTAGTTATAAAATATGTTTTAAAATGGCCGGTATGACAAACCTTATCTTTCCGGCGATTGATTGTTAATTCGTGATTATATGTAATTTTTTCATGTTGGAATATAACGTCTTTAATATATAATTGTTTTACTGTTAATACGTCACATTCTGAATATAGTTTGTCTGTGGAATAGCTAAATGGTTTAAATGACATTACTTTGAGTAATATACGCTGCGCTCTTTCTAATTTTATGAGATGAGTTTTACGAGCTCCACCCCATGAGGTAATACAGTAAGACAAGATAGACTGTGCCAATGATAAGTAAACAGTCTTCAGTAAAGTATAGTCTGTCGCGTATCTTAGTTTTTTGAATATGTATACCAAGCTTCTTGTTTTCCCTGCTAACTGATTGATATGAGGGCACCATGTCAGATTTTCATCCAACACTACGCCTGGGTATTTTACTGTGTCACTTTGGTCTAAAGATGTGCAATTGCATTGAATAGAAGTTTTGTTTTTGCAGGTGTGTATTTTGATTTTAAATGTATTTTCAGTAGTAAGTGCTCGTTTATTATTCGCAAACAACATAAATTTTGTTTTAGAGATATTCAAAGTAAGTAAGTTTTGATTGAGCCATTGTAACGTTGCTTGCATTCCTAATTCAGCATGAGTCTTTACTTCATCCCAACTTTTTCCATAGAAGATTAGTGCAGTATCATCAGCGTAAGTAAAAATTTTGCAACTATCTAATTTAAGGTTACATAAATCGTTAAAATAAATTAAAAATAATGTTGGTCCGAGTACACTACCCTGAGGTACACCATAGTTAATAGGAGCATTATAACTAAAATAGCCGTTAATAGTTACCCTCTGGATCCTGTTTTTTAAGTAGTCCTCGAATGCGAAAAATCAAGTGCCATCCCTCTGATACCGACTTTTTCCATTTTAATCAACAAAATTGGAATAGATACTGTGTCGAAGGCCTTTGCCAAATCTAAAAACACTCCAATACATTTAACTTTACTATCTATTTGACTAACTACAAAGTCGGTTAGATCAGAAACTGTATTAGCTGTTGAACTACCAGCTCTAAAACCGTACTGGTTGTTGGATAAGATATTATTTTTTTCTAAATACAATATTAGTATTTTGTTCAAAATCTTTTCAAAGATTTTGGATAGGGAGGGGAGTACTGAAATAGGGCGGTAATTATTACCGCATTCTCTGTTTCCTCCCTTGTAGATAGGATGAATTATTGATATTTTAAATACGTCCGGAAAAGTACCTGTTTCAATACACAAGATACGTGTTAGAGGTGGGACAATAATGTTTTTGATAATTTTTAATAATTTTGAAGAAATACCATCCCAACCGACTGCACTATCTGATCTCAAATTCATTAGTATAGATTCAACCTCTTGCTCTGTTGTTTCTAACAAAACCATCGAGTTACTAGGTGTGTGTACTGGTTTACATTTGGGAATATTTGAGTTGCCTTCAAGTGTAATTTTATCAGATAACTCTTTTGCAACATTAACAAAATAGTTATTAATTTTGTCTAGAGCGGTTTCTGGTGTATTTTCTATTTTAAATAGATTAATAGGTGATACTTTCTGAATATTTCTATTAGTTATTTTATCAATTATTTTCCATTTCATTTTTGGGTCTTTAGGATATTTATTTAATTCATTACTTTCGAAGTTTCTTTTTAAGCGTTTTAGTATATTATTACAATAGTTTTTGTACCTTGAGTAAGTAATTTTAAGTATTGTGTTATTAGGGTCAGTTTTACATTTAAGATGCATTCGATCTCGATTCCTTATACAACGGACAAGGCCAGGTGTGATCCATCCTTTATACAGCGTACTCTTCTAGGTGGTAAGATTTTAAGTGTGTTATTTAAAATTGCAGTATTTAAAACTTTGACCAACTGTTCGGCTGACCAACTTATATCATTAGGATTTAATTAATTATCAAAATTTTTAGTTTTAAGTTCCTCAGTAATTCCTTTATAGTTAATTTTACTGTGAGCATTAGTTTTTAATACGCTGGTTTTGTAATTTAATCTTATACACGTTATAACCGCTGAGTGATCGGTCAAAGGGCTCTCTAAAACGATTGTTATTGATGGAAGTTTAGCTTTAATCATCGCATGATCTATGCAATTATGAGCTCTAGTTGGGTAAGTATGACCACTTAAAAGACCGTGAATTGCTAGTAAGTTTAGGTAGTCTGAGGTGTTACGATCTTCATTATTGAGTTTTACATCTATGTTATGGTCACCCATTAAAATTATGTTACTAAAATTCGCGTAAATTGTAAGTAATTTATTTAATGAGATTATAAAATTATCGATGTTTTTATTTGATGAAGATTTATAGATGCCTATCACAACCGTGTCCTTGTTCAATTCAATAACTAAACAGGTGGCATCATTTAAGACTTTTTCTTCAACAGTACAGGAATAACTTTGTTTAGTGTACGCTACGATACCATCGTTTTGATTTTTGTTATTTTTTGTAAAGTGAGTGTTGTAGTTTTATAATTTAATAATATATTTTTATCAGCAATATATTTTTATCCCAGTAAACGCGTAAAAATGGGGCGCTAACAGATTATTAATAATAAAATTTTGCACCTAGTTAAAATAACTTAACTTAACTTAACTTATCTTCACGCACAATCCCTGACGGGGTAGCCAGAGAGAACAGATCGCCAAGTGTCACGATCTTTACATACCTCTTTCGCTTCTTTCAGATTCATTATCTTCTTCATACATGCACGTCTAGGTATCCGAGTACTCTTGACCCTCCCCTCTTCGAGCAGTTTGCTCACATGGTCTTCGAAAGTTGGTCTCGGTCTACCTCGACACCTTTTAATATTAACTTTCGCGCTATATATTTTCTTCACCATTCGGTCTTCACTCATTCGCTCAACGTGCCCAAACCATCGAAGCACGCCCTCATCAATTTTTGTGATAAGGTCATCTTTCAAACCTGCCATATTGCGAATCTCTTCGTTTCGCTTTCGGTCGGCCATGGTAACGCCGCACATTTTACGAAGAGATCGCATCTCCACTGCATTCAACTTGCTTTTATGCTTCTTCTGGCATACCCAGGTTTCGCTGCCATATAACAAAGTTGGTACCAACACTGCGTTATGTATTGCAGGGCGTGCACTCTTCACTACGCCCTGCCTTTTGACTAACGCAGTCAGGGCACCATTGACTTTGTTCCCGGCAGCGACACGCCTGTCCACATCTAAATCACATCTTCCATCCCGGCTAAAAGCACTCCCCAACTAGTTAAAATCTGTCCACAAATCACAGAATTAGAGCAGTGTCGAGCCGCGACACTATTCCAATGATTAAAAATACAAGGGTTGCTTAAATGAATTCAATAGAATATCTCATTTTTTTAAACTGAATAAATAGCGGCATTGTTTTGGTGAGTTCAGTATGAATAAATCAAGTTTCACATCGCTTCGATAATACCACGCCTTACCTCAAAGTCCGTGGTCACATCATGCCTCTTATGAATGGCTATGGCTAAGCTAAAGTACCTCTTTTTTAATAATTGGGTCTCCACTTCTTTTGACAATAAACAAAATACACCAGATTCCTGTTTCTGTTATATGCTAGGATATACAAGGTCTTTTTCCCGAGTCAAGTCGTCTTATTTAAAAACTGCAACCATATTTATTTATTTATTTATTTAACTTTTTTGAACCTTATAAAATATATAAGTACAAAAGGCGGACATAATGCTTAAAGAATTCTCTGCCTGTCAACCTTGAAGAGTGGAAAAACATCGAAGGCGGTTATTATAATACATAACAGTAAAGAATAAGAAATAAAATGAATTTAGAAATTATAGCATATAAACATAAAGGTAAAAAAAAATACATATACCATACATACATATATATATATATACATATACATATATATATATATACATACCACATACACACATATATACATACACACACACACACACACATAAATACATATATACACACAAATATACATATATACGTAAAAACATATGATGATGAAATTAGCTACTAACACAGATTAACTAAGATGATGACGCCAACTTAGGAATTCTTTACGACTTTCAAAAAATGTTCTTTAACATACTTTTTAAATGTTACTTTGTTGGAGCGTTGTTTCAAAGTTTCAGGCAGTGCATTCCAAAGTCGCGCAGCTCGTACAGCAAACGAGGAAGAAGAGAAACCGGAGCGGTGAAGTGGAATGGAGAGCGTAAGAGTCTCCGAAGAACTTAGAGGTCTTTTATGCGTATCAGATAGAAATTGAAACTTACGTTTCAAATAGTCAGGACAACGATTGTCGAATAAAATAGAAAAAAGTGTGAGAAGTGTCCTGACTTGCCTCCGTTGGCGAATGGGAAGCCAACTTAGCTGAAATCTAAAGGAGGAAACATGGTCAAACTTGCGAAGACAGAAGATGAATCGGACACAGTTATTTACGAGACGATCCAGCTTGTCTAGAAGGTTCTCATTATAATGTCGGCACATATCTACACCAAGTTATTTATCATATTCCAGACGGCTGCGTGCCTTTTTGATTGGATCAGCTGTCTACAGCGAGGGTTATGTAGCTTTGTTTCGACTTTTGACATTTAGTTTCGCTGTACTGTGTAAACGTATCGTAAGATTAAAAGCTGGTGTATTATAAATTTTTTAATATTTTAAACAACACTGCGTTATCACAAAAGAAAAACATAACGCAGTTGCGTATTGACTCCCACCATCAACGAAAAATTTACTCAAACGCACCGCTGATTTCGAATCCAGCCAGACAAAATGTTTGTATATAATTTAAAATTAAAAATTTTGCACAGCCGACTTCAATATAAGTTATTTAAGAATAACTCAAAAACTATTGGTCTGACCTTGATCAAATTCATATGGGACCACACGAGAACTCTCAGCTTTGATATAAAAAAAAGAATCATCGAAATCGGTTCACCCAGTACAAAGTTATGAGGTAACACACATAAAAGAAACATACAGTCGAATTGAGTACCGTCTCCTTTTTGGAATTCGGCAGAAAATGTAAATCGCTTATTATCGGGTCTGGTAATAGTGTGATTGTACACGTCCTTTGACTCTGCATTCTTATATACAACCGAACTATTTTTACTTATTACAAACCCGTACACGACTACAATCCTGGTGAAATGTAGTGATGCAACCCTAGATGATAAACTAAACTGTCTTAGTGCAACAAAAACCTTTTCACCTTGCCTTTAAGTCACCTTTTGTATTAGGATGAAAAGACAGACGCTGGTAAATTATTCCAGACGACTCTTTTAGCAAATCTTGAGTAGTACAACAAGTGCATATGCATATGCTTTATGTATTGACGCTAACACATGTAATACCATAATACCCTCTGCTCAGTTAATATTTACAAAAGTATTCGCAAGATGCCACCGTGGTCAAAATGGATTGGAAAGATATCATTTTAGTATAATAAAACAGTCAATCGAGAGTAGACTAATTTTTTATAGTACGCATCGGGTAATTTAACGTTGTAGAAGACTTTTAACAGTGGTAGAGCCACGCGGCAGCTTTTGCTGTCGCACGGATGGGCCGGCTCGAACCGGGGTGGTACCACGACCTCACAGAATACCAGCGTGAAGTAGAGGTTTACCTCTGCGTTTCGCTTGGTGAGTGCAGGTGGCCGGAGGCCCTTTTTACTGGAAATGAGGCATTCCATCTTAGTCCTCACGGGTGATAACGCATCTGCATTTTGATTCGCAAACGAGGATAGATGTAGATGTCTATGGGCCGCAGCAACCGCTTACCATCAGGTGGACTGTGTGCTCGTTTGTCACCCTTATCCTATAAAAAAAAATACTCCCTATTCGGCTACTTTAGTGCAGTTTGATTTGGCATTTCGGCACAGTAAAATATACACATTGTAATAATTTAATTTCTCCGCCACACCGAACTTCAGTCATTGCAGTCAGTCTCAAAACAGGACTCTCATCTGTGTAGGACAGGATTATATCGCATCTGTATGCGCAAGCACAGATGCATCCTCTATTCTCTTACGCTCATAGTGCTATGTGACGGCAATCCAACGCAACTGGAGAGAGACCAGTCACAGGACCAATGGCTTTTACGCGCTTTTCGAGGCACGAAATACCGCCAACTTCCCGACTTTGGGCTGCTAATAAGTTTTTATTTTTTATAGAAGTATGGGTTTCAAACGAGCACGTGGTCCTTAGAATCTTACATTTATCATCACAGTTTATCGTCGATTAAATTCCAAAATGCAGATGCATTGTGGACCAAGATATAATGCGTAATTGACAGCAAAAAGGTCTTTGGTTCTCTACACTTACCCTTTGAAACACAGCATTATGCTACTATTTTACGCTGGTGTATCTTGAAAGAGTGGTCCTTCCCCGTTCGAACCGACTTATTTCTACTAACTACATCACATTTGTATTACAAATTATTATCTTAATGATCAGTGTAATGAAAGGTATATGTTTTTATATAATACTAGCTGGCCAGGCAGACGTTGTTCTGCCCTTTCCGACGACTCTTCCTGTAAAAAATCCGTAAATTCATAATAAAAACATTTTGAGGATCACTTAGCGGGATAACAACTATACTATCTCTCAAGTTGGACCAAAATGCACACAGTGTGCAAAATTTCATTGAAATCAGTTCAGTAGTTTATGAGTTTTTATATATAAAGATTAATAAGACAGACGAGATAAGTAAGTTACGGTGTAGTGGCCCGTATCATCACGTGATATGAGGCGAGAGAGGGAAACAAATCAGGAGATGGGCATCAGCATCTTCCTAATAACGACTAAAAATAAAAAAATAAACTGTGTTTGACAACCCGTTTACTAAGTGTGGCAACTATGGCAAATATGAGGCAATCTATGGGAGGCCATGTTCAGCCGTGGATCTAAATAGGCTGCAACGGTAACGGTAAACGAGATAAGGCTCGATCTGTGAAGAGCAGTTACTGCACGCTTTGGACATCTGCCACTAACTTCAAATGAAGAAATCGACAAAAGCTTTGTTACCCCTGAGAGCTAATAAAAATTGGCTTATGACCTGTAACTGGCTCGTTTACTCTTCAGAAACACAGGAATATGTAAATGTATGGTACCAATCCAATATGTAAAAACGATAAAAATTTTATGGCAAGACCTAGACATTCCATTCCATACACCTCATATTTTATTAACACTGCCTTGTAGATGTGACGTCAGAGAATCGGCTATCTGATATCATCCAGTGGGTGTCGTAAGAGGCGACAGAGATAAACTAAAACAGGAGACGTCCTGCTCAGTTCCTAAACTGCTCAAAAGAATAAAAGACTGCGGTTGCCAACCCGCCTGCCAAACGTGGCGACTAATGCAACATAAGTAAAGTCATGGCGAAGTTTTATGTTCAGCAGTGGACTTTTGTTGATAGGCTATATTAAATGAACTAATAAATTATATTGACTTTCCACAAAAATATAATAATAATAATGTCCTCCAGACCGAATTTCGGCCACGGCGGCCAGTCTCAACGAAGACTAGCCATCGGCGCAGGACAGGATTATAGTGCCCAAGTGTATGCGCAATCACAGGTGCACTCTCTATTCCCTCACTCTCATAGCCCGATGGGACGGTAAACCGACATGACCGGAGAGAGATCAGGCGCAGGACCAACGGCTTTACGTGCTTTCCGAGGCACGGGGGTGAAACACCGCCAACTTCCCGACTCCGGGCAGCTACTGAGAATTTCTTGATGGAAAAACTCAATAACTGATTTTTTGCCCGACCCGGGATTCGAACCCGGGACCTCATGATCAGCAGTCGCACTACTACAACCACTAGACCAACGAGGCAGTCAAAAATATAAGCGAGTATCGTCCCCATTAATTCACAAAACTTTAAGGCAGCATGTAATTAAAACTTGTCCACCTTTCTATTTGTATATTTTAATTTCTCTATTGTCGCCTTCAATAAAATGTCATATACAGCCCTTGTCAAAACTCGGTGCGACGCCCGCCCGCCCTACCAGTTTCTATCCCGCTGTCGAGCTTGACGCACGCCGCCGCGTCACGCCGCCCGGCTTAATGACAGCGTGTTAGTGACGTGACGTCCTTTGTAAAGTGCTTACTTTGTTTTCAAGTATTACCGAAGACTTTTAAAGGTAAGTTTCGTCTTATTTGACGATAGAAATTTAATAGAATGAAATTTGGAAGTGTGTCAAAATTGTTATCAATAAACAAACATTGCTTTGTCTAAAAAACACGTAAATAGAGTCTTATTCCGGATTTAAAAGTAGCTAATGGTTTTAAAATATTACGAGTATGTAAAAATGGTGTAATTTTTAATAAATTTCCAATAAATATAATATTAGAATATGTTTTTGTTATTTTTGTTGTTTACAAAATGTTGTTTTTTGTTTGTTTGGAAGAAAGATTATAATTTTGTATGATGTTAATGTAGCTTACTGATTTGAAACAATATTTTACTTACGAGTACTATTCGTGTTCAGTTGGAGTTACCTTGTTGTAAGCAAAATGCTATTGAAAGCTCTGTGCATTGTTTAAACACTAGTTTTGGAACGAAAAATCATTTCAATACGAATTTTCAAAAGTAACGAAACAATACTTTGGAGAATATTTGTTTAGGCCAACATTGTTTAATATCGATTGTAGTAATGCATTCAACAAGTTATAAACAAACACAAACCATAAATGTCCTGGAAATAAGAACTGAAGTGATGTCTTTAGTAGTTTTGGAAAGGTTTTTAATCGTACCTCTCTCATCTCGTAGTATCGTCCTGGTAAATTACTATTGGAAATGTTACACATATCTACTATTCGCCACGTACTGTTCGTCACTCTCTGAATAGATAAGTCTTAAAACGAACATGTACAAGAAAAGTCCATATCACAATGGCGCTAGAAGTAGCTAAGAATTAGTCGAACACTTTGCTTTCAGTTGTTGACGAGTATGTTTACCTAAGACTAATTGTCTGATAAGGTAAGATCCAAACTTCAACCGAAAGGTCAATCGCCGGATCCAACACGGCTGGGAAGTGTTCAACTGATTAAAACACGTTTTCTCACGTTGCTCAAAACTTGAAAGCAAGAGTGTAGAACCAGTCTGCGTAGTCGGTGATGACGTAAAGATCTAAGACCTGGCTCTTCACCGCTGGCCTTATTAGGAAGCCCAAGCAAGCTTTGAGATTTCTGTTGATGCTCAGAGTTTTTCTGCGTTATAGAAATCGAAATGAAGATATCCGCAATCAAATCGGAGTAACAGAGATAGCTCAAGGCAATATAGCTCGAAGAACTGAGAACCGATAGGAAAGGAAAGTCCCAAGTAGCAGTCTCATACTGTAAACGTAGTGTAGGGTGGCCCCCACTAGGTGACGTGACGACCTGTTAAGAATACAAGTAGATGGAAGTACGTTGCTCAGGACCATGTTTTGTGGCATTTATTTGGGGGAGGCCTTTATTTAACAATGGACTTGTGAACAGCTGTAATGATAGTGATAATAAATGAAATGATTATCTAGTCCCCATCACTCACGTAACAAACTACAGATCGTGCTGCTATTTTACCCTAGTATTCTGTTTTTAGCAGGGTATTTTCCCGTTAGCGATCAGTATTATGAATGAATGTCGAATTCGGTCTGTTGTTATAATACAGAAACAGCGTGTTCCTTCCACCAAAATGCTAAATATTTCATGCTTATTTACATAAAATATTTCTTACAACGACTATGTTAATATATGACGGCCTGGTAGTTAAGCTAATCGTTTGATTAAGTCTTGCAACCCGCAGGTTTGAATCCCGTACTGACCAAGTATTCGTATAGCCTATAAATAAAATTGGTTATAGTTTAGATATTTATCTGTGTATTTATGAATGTAAAACCTCCTCCCGTATTTTTTTTTGTTTATAGGATAGGGTGACAATCGAGCACACAGTCCACCTAATGGTAAGTGGTTGCTGGGACCCATAGACATCTACATCTATCCTCCATAAAGAATCAAAATGCAGATGCGTTGTCACCCGTGAGAACTAAGATGGAATACCTCTTTTCCAGTAAAAAGGGTCTCCGGTTCTCTACACTCACCATACAAAACACAGCAGTGTTAAGCTGCAATTTTTCGCTGGTATTCTGTGAGAGTGTGGTCCTTCCCCGGTCGAGCTGACCCATTCGTGCTACAACTATACAACTAATATAGTTGCAGCATGGCTCTACTACGTATAGTAATATAGCTGCAGAATGGCTATACCACGTATAAAAATCCCCGTAATTATATTATGGCTTTTATACTTGGTAGAGCCATGCTGCAGCTATATTAATAGTATAGTTGTAGTACGAATGGGCCGGCTCGACCGGGGATGGACCACGCTCTCACATAATACCAGCGTAAAATAGCAGCTAAACGCTGCTGTGTTTCATATTATGGTGAATGTAGAGAACCGGAGACTCTTTTTACCGGACAAGAGGCATTCCATTTTAGCCCGCACGGGTGATAACGCATCTGCATTTTGATTATTTATTGAGGAGGTGTTAGGTCTGCTTTAGACTTCTGAATAGCTACAAATATGATGTTAATACAAATGTTAGTCCCAGGCGAATTTATTATAAAGGTCAATTTGGCTACTCGACCGTAAATTAATTGATCGTCTAATGGGCTGTTATTATAATAACTCATTGGACAATCTACTAATTTATGACCCATTGTTTTCTTTAATCCTTATGCAATCTTTGGGCGCATAATAAAATTAGATTTTGATTTTGAATTTAAATTTGTATAAATGTGTTTTGTAATAAACTCGATGTTGAAGTAAATTCTTTCATTTATTTATTCTAGCCAGTGTTTGAAAACAAGTTACTTTATCAGCCATTAAAATGTGTTAGTTAAAAGTTTTCGCTTTTCTAAATAGAGAATTACCAAGTACTATCAATCATTTTCGAGACCAGCTACGTGACAGGGGATATCTGATAAATAAATATTTCGAGGAGCAAACATTCTAGGGATAGACGAAGATAATATTGTAAAATGATTAAAGTTCCGTTAAAATATTATTTATAACGTCAGTATCTTCATTTTATTAAATATAATGAAATATTAATTAAATACAAGTATTTGGCCTGAAATGATAGTTGTGTAATGATAGTTAGTATTGTAGTAAAAATAGAAAAAAATAGCGTTTTTTTTATCTTCGGTTATTTTCCTTTATGTAGAATCCTGTTAGCTCAGAGGATGAGATACTAACCTATTATTTATATAGAACCTTTCTCTACTGAAAGTATAACAACTGAAAATACGCGCCAAATTATATATGGCTCTTTAAGCAATTCCATTACAGCCTATAAATAAAAATCCACTGCTGAACATATGACTCTGCCATAGATTGCCTAATAGAACTGCCACAGTCACTGCGTTTAGCAGGTGGGTTGGCTTTAAGCAATATAGATATGAAAATGTAATAGCGGCCTAAGGTACGATTCGTCTGATATAAAACTAGTTTATAATTAGTTTCAGGTATACTAAACTAATTAGCTCGGCCATATAGCTCGAAGAACCGATAACCGATGGGGAAGAAAGGTCCTCGAGTGGCAGCCTCGTACCGGTAGGCGAAGTGTAGGGCGTCCCCCCACAAGATGGAGTGACGACGTGGTAAGACATGCAGGAAGTCGATGGATGCAGGTGGCTCAGGACCGTGCTTTGTGGCATTCTTTGGGGGAGGCCTATGTTCAGCAGTGGACTTGTGAAGGGCTGTAATGATGATGATGATACTAAACTAGAGTCTGTTTCAATAAATTAGTCCCGTGGAAAATATTAAACAAACAGAAATGTAAAGTATGGAGTTTGAAGACTATGGCGCCACGGCTAAGCAATTTTATTCGTGACAAAAACTATTCTTTAAACTCTAAATTGTCAATAAAATAATTTTTTTAATAAGACCAAATGCATTATGGCCTGCAAATGGAACACAATTACTATGGGTTATAAAAATACATAAATTGCTGCACTTAGAATTATAGAGTAAGCTACATAAAATTTTAAATATCACTGTTTATCTTTATCGCTATTTTATAAATTGACTATAAATCATCAGAAAAATTAATATCAATCTTTAATACAGAGGTCATCGTGTCTTGCTTTTGCAAAAAACAGCTTGCAGCAACAGGATGTGTGAAGCCGACAGCTACTCGTGCTAGTCGTAAAGTTAAACACTTAGTACAACCGACTTCAATATAAATAAAATAATTTTTGGTTGATTTTTTTAATCCTCTCGACTGATTTTGATATAATTTATATGGGGTCATCTGGGAAGTATACCCTTTTGAAACAAAAAAATAATTTTCCAAATCGGTTCAGGCGTCTTCGAGTAATCGGTGAACATACATAAAAAAAAAGATTCCGACGAATTTTAAACCTCCTCCTTTTTGAAGTCGGTTGAAAACGGAGCGCCTTGAGAAAGGCATATGTTTAGCATTTGCTGTAAGTACAATGCACCACATCAATAAAAATTATATTACAATCGAACTTATAAAGAAGCTGTAAAGCTAACAGCGAGCATTCGACAGTAGCCTAATAGTATAGTTCGGAACGCAAAGATGTATCCTGTTCATTTACATTTTTCTGCTTTCTTTAAATAGCTTGGCATAAAACATTGCAATAGTTATTTTTAAAACGACTCCATGTTTAAGCATACCAGTATATAAGAGACCTCAGCCTGCATACATATACACGGAGCTAATTACAGAAACACTTGTGAATGCTTGCACTAGCTTTTTAAAAATTCACAATTTTTGTTAACCTTTACCTAAACCTTTTTTATGCTCTATAGTAACACGAAAAAAGAAATGATTCTTTTATTTTAAAACGACATTAACAACAAAATGATGATCCTTTTAAGTTTGGACACCTTTTCTCCTAAGAACTCCGTCTGGGTAGGTATAGACATCTTTCCCATCTCTGCTGACAAGCAGCAATTTGTGCATTGCTATGTTCTGGTTTATTTATATTATCTCTATTTTTATTATTAGTCTTGTCTATTATTATTATGGGGTATCTATAAAGTTTTCTCATTTGGTTGGGCTGCATAAATATATAATTGTAAATGAAAATGGTAAACATACATAAATATCAATAAAATAAATACATAAAAAGTACATAAATAAATAAAAACCCAACCAGATGGAAGCCCTCGGCAGGTGAGACCAAACGGCCGAGGGTTAGGGGGAAAAGGAAAGAAACCGGCGGACGATGCAGGCGGTATCGAGCAGCACCGCCTTCTGCATTTGAGCTTGAAGCTGTCCGTTACGGAGTCCCAGTCGCCTCAGATGACCCGAGAGGCTCACTGGGATTAACCCGGTAGCAGAAACGACTACAGGTATAATTTCGGTCGGCAGTCTACCCCACATGTCGGTCACCTTGTGAGCCAGGTCCAGATATTTTGTACGCTTATCTGTATCGGCTATTACTATTATTATTATTTATTTATTTATTTATTTATTTATTTACTCTTTATTGTACACCAGAAAACAAAACAAAAACGAATACAATTAAATCTAAATTAGAAAAATGTACAAAAGGCGGTCTTATCACTCTGAAAGTGATTTCTTCCAGACAACCTTAGTGTATTATCTATATTGTATTCCGGTCAAAGAGAGCCAGTATAATCACAGACTGTGAAGCATTTCATCTTAGTTCCTGGAGGTAACGACGCATCTGTAGCGTTTTGTTTGAAGTTGGTTGCAGGGTTGCATTAGCATCAAGTGGAATGTAAATTCTTTGTCGCATCAATTTAATTAAAAAACATTACTAGTGTGACAGCGAACTGTTCTTTATTATTTCCTTCTCAAAAGAGCCTGCGAACAGAGCATAAGAGCGTTCCGAATTAATATTCCCTCATTTTAATATTAAAGTCCCAAAATATATAAACTTAAACTTGAGCTAAGCGATTAATTAACGTTTTGTATGACAAAATAACTCCTTTTACAAAGTACTTGTTTGTTTCAAGAGAAGCATACAAATTTTAACATTAAAACAGTTTACGAAAGTTCTGCCTTTTCATGAATCACAGAAATGCTTAAATCTCCATTTCTCGCGTACCTTAATTTAATCCCCTGACGTGTAAAACACACTTTTGGTGAATCCTTTAGAAGTAACTATTTTGCTTTTTGAACTGTGAACAACGACTTACTGCAAGTTTTTTTCTTTTTTTTTATAAACAGTGATAATTTACTTGTTACCGCTACGATACAAAAAACATACATATATTGTTCACGCTTTTACAAAATTACCAGCATAAAATTGCAGCTTAATGCTGCTGTGTTTCTTATGGTGGGTGTAGAGAACCGAAGACCCTTTCTCTTGGCAACGAGGCATTCCATCTTTGTCCTCAGTCACAACGCATTTGTATTTTGGTTCTTAATCAAGGATAGATGTAGATGTCTACGGGCCCCAGCACCCATTTATCATCACGTGGATAGTGTGCTCGTTTATCACCCTTTTTTTATAAAAAAAAATGTTATTATGTAAGAGAATAATAAATGCGTTAAAATTAATTTAACTTTGAATAGTTCACGCAGAACGGCGCTTGAAACTCCCGACTTAAGTATCTTTGTATGTCGCGTAAATAAATTAAAAAGTACTTTACATGAAAACGCTTTTCCAGCGTGTATTTTAAAGCGTCTTGTTTGTTATTTATCTTTGTCGGATTTATCGGTTTTATGCGTGTTGTCGGAATTATGCGGTTTGTGTTATTTTATTACTTATCTGTACTTCGAAATGCTATTGAGGGAGGTTTCATCTTCGCCGCACAATGCTAACTAATTGGTAACTAAATGCTAATAACATGCAAGTTTATATAAAGTACAGAAGGTATGCGATTTAGTAAACTTGACTTGTTAAAATCTTCATATATTATAAAGCTAGCATTTACCCGCGACTTATTTGAAACATTTTAAGTTATGATCTTTTTTGAGATTCTCAGTTATAACGCAGACATATCTAACAATAGTCTCTCTCTTAACACCGTGGCAGCTCGCATATATGTGTATGAAATTAATGTATAGGTATATAATCGTTAGTACCTCTTGTCTTTTAATGGCGACATAACGGCTTCATAGATAGAGCTTTGTCGAGACGATGGTTCATAGCTATGTTAGAATGCCATCGCATCCTAGGTATCATTGAATTAAGTTATTAGCTAAGGCTATATTAATGGCCGAATCACCAAAATATTAAAAAAGTAACGCCATAAACATTGTCGTTCAAAAACTAGATGTTAATTTTGGGACTCAGCAACTCAATGATGTGCCGATTATTTTTCTTAACTAAAGAAACACCCCTGTACATCCTAACTAATTGTGGACCCTTAATTCAGAAACTTAACAGTCATCTGGGAAACTACGTAATCAGCACAGAAGAAGTAAAATTGCTCACAGCTAAGCAACTCCTTCAATTTATTAAAGACATAGGGCTTGCTACAACATACTTGCAAACTACAGCCATGGCAGCGATCACTAGATCTTACTGATAGCTGTGATATTGGTCTTATTAGACTTGCATAGCTGCTCGCACATAACGCCATAAATTATACGTTTATTGATTTTTTACGCCATGTATAGTGGTAAACGCCATATATATTTTTTTTTTATAGAATAAGGGTGACAAACGAGCACACAGTCCACCTGATGGTAAGTGATTGCTGCGGCCCATAGACATCTACATCTATCCTCTATTACAAATCAAAATGTAGATGCGTTGTCACCCGTGAGGACTAAGATGGAATGCCTCATTTCCAGTAAAAAGGGCCTCCGGCCACCTGCACTCACCAAGCGAAACGCAGAGGTAAACCTCTACTTCACGCTGATTTTCTGTGAGGTCGTGGTACCACCCCGGTTCGAGCCGGCCCATCCGTGCGACAGCAAACGCTGCCGCGTGGCTCTACCACTGTTAAAAATATGTAAACAATAAACATAAAGAGAAACTTTTTTAATCAATTAATAACACAAAACAAATTAGAAATAACTTGGTAGCGATCACCTCATTCCCAGGGGTTATTATCATCCAAAAATGCCTTTATATTATAATAACGCTTTTTATACAAACTTTGTTTAAAAAAGTTTTTGAACTTTGAGCAGATCAAATTTTGTATGTTTTCTGGTATTTTATTGTGAAAGCATATGCGTTGCCCATAAGAATTAATTACTGAGTCGGTGGAGTCGAGTAACCGGTACTACCAGCTTATGTATTTTTCTAGTATTTACAGAATGAATATCACTTATTTTTGTAAAACTGTTTTTATTTTTGTGTACGTACATTACATTTTCATAAATGTTTGAGAGACTAAAGTATTAATTTCCTTAATTTTTTTAATTTATCAAACGGAGACTTATAAAATACTTCAGAATATCATAATTTTCTGGTGTTTTACTGATGTCGACAAAGATAACAAAAAAATAAAAAGATATACAAATATTTCCAACGGTTACTATTTTAAAGCTTTTCCTGAGCATTGTTTAGAAGTTTAGCTCACTGTTCTTGTTTACATTTGTTTAATCTATATGTCAATAAAAAAATATTATTATTTTGGGATATTTATAGAGTATTCTCATCTGTTCGGGCTGAATAAATATGTAAAAGAAAATGGTAAATATAATTAAATATACTATTGTAAATAAATAAATAAATAAATAATACATTAAATAAATAAAAACCCAACCAGATAGAAGCCCTCGGCAGGGGAGACCAAACGCCCGAGGGTTAATGTAGTATATTAAATCAAGGTATTAGATATTATTATTATTATTATGTCGATAAAGATCATTCAAGGAGAGAATAATCTGATGTCCATTTTTATTCTGATTCCATTTTTATTTTTCAAACCTAAAAGTAATAATAATTTGCATTGAAAACCATCAATGAAACAAAAATAAACAATACGACCGTTTTACGTTATGTAAAATGATTATATTAATTTTGCTTAAGTTAGCAAAAATTAAATTCACATGATTAAACTTTGTAAACATATAATTGTACATTCAGGTGTTAGAAATTTGGTCCCTTTGCTTGTTAATTGATGTTTACCTTGGGGCGGTTTACGTCTGTCAAAGTCCCATGCGGGCATCTGAAAGTTTAATATACTGGATGGATTGATTAATCTACATCCGGTCTGAATAAATTAGTAACATTATTAACATAATAAATAGAATTTAATCGAGATCGAGATATTTCTTTCACTAAAATATTTTGAAAAATGACCTAAATAACGCCGTGCTAACCAGCTAACATAGCGTGTAATACCGTCGGTATCGTAAGGGACGACAGTGGGAAATAAAACAGAAAGTAGGCTGCAACATTTTCAGTAGTGCACTTCGATAGGCTGTAATAATCGTTATGATGATGATGACCTTAACAATATTTGTATACGTTTATAAGCATCGTGATAGGTGAGAGCTAGAACGTTGTGATTTCTTATATTGACGCGAAGACGTGGTAGAGCTATGCTGCAGTTATATTAGTAGTATAGTTGTAGCACGAATGGGTCGGCTCGACCGGGAAAGGACCACGCCCCCACATAATACCAGCGTAAAATGGCAGCTTGACACTGCTGTATTATTGTGTAGAGATCCGGTGACCCATTTTACTGGCTAAGAGGCATCCCATCTTATTCCTCACGGGTGACGACGCATCTGCATTTTGATTCTTTATTAAGGATAAATGTAGATGTTTATGGGTCACAGCAACCACTTTTTTTTATAGGATAAGGGTGAAAAACGAGCACACAGTCCACCTGATGGTAAGTGGTTGCTGCGGCCCATAGACATCTACATCTATCCTCTGATACGAATCAAAATGCAGATGCGTTTTCACCCGTGAGGACTAGGATGGAATGCCTCATTTCCAGTAAAAAGGGCCTCCGGCCACCTACACTCACCAAGCGAAACGCAGAAGTAAACCTCTACTTCACGCTGGTATTCTGTGAGGTCGTGGTACCACCCTGGTTCGAGCCGGCCCATCCATGCGACAGCAAAAGCTGCCGCCTGGCTCTACCACTGTTACCATCAGGTGGACTGTGTGGTCGTTTGTCACCCTATCCAATAAAAAAAGACTACACATTAAATTAAACTATTTTTTACGGATTTTATCGCGTTTAATTTAACTTTTTAATTCGCGACGTTTCGGGTGCTTTACAACACCCATTGCCACGGGGGGATTGAGGTGTTTGATATACCTTCAGTTTTTGAATATTATTTTTTTAATTTTTGGTTCGATCTACGCAGATTGGTGATAAATCAATAAATTCTGCGTAGATTGGACTAATAATTAATATTCAAAAACTGAAGTAACTATGACATCGGGACGTCAAACGCCTCAGTCGCCCCCGTGGTCACAGGTGCTGTGAAGCACCCGAAACGTTACGGAACAGGAACTAAAGAGTTAAATTAAACGCGATAAAATCCCTAAAAGTTAGTTTCATTTAAAGCTAGAACGTTTTTTTCTTCTTCCATATCAGCTCGTAAGTAGTCAACTGCTGGACAGGGGTTCTCTCCCGTAGTTTGATCGCGCATTGGGACCAAACGGCTTGCTTTATCATTCGTGCTACGTAGAGCAAAGTAGTGTAATTATCCAGTGCCTGTTTTGAATGAAACTAACGGAAATACGAATTTCACAGCATTTCATTGACTTATATGTATATTCGCTCGAGGCTATATGCTGCAATATAAACATAGCTCTGAAGTTTCCCTAATGGATAATCCAGATGTTCCACACCAAAAACAAAATGATCCCTTGGGATCCTCCATACGGTCGATACTACTTAACTGTGGCCACGATATTTAGTGGGCGATTGTTAATGAATAAAGTAGAGCAACAGTTGTAGAATATAAAACAAATTAAAACTTTAATAGAAAGTATAAGGGGACTTAAAATAACTAAGAAGTGCAAAATTACTTTTACATTATAGTTTCTAAAGTCAGTGCTAAGCCATAGCGTATCGAAAAATAGAGCCTTTAGAAGCTATTACATAGAAATAATTTTGTTCTTTTGCCTGTTAGACATCTAAGGTAAACCTATATTTAGGATTGATACACTTTAATGATAATGATGAAGGATAATTTTATTCCATAAAGTTTTTGAGGCGTAGTGACTCAGGAGCTCAGCGCTGATAAACTTCACAGTACGCGAGAAACCCGGGTTCGATCCCCGCCCGCACCAATGCAATTCTTGATTGCAATTTTAAGTGCTGTTTTATCACATGTTGATGGTGAAGAAAAACATTATGAGGAAACCTGCATGTCTGAGAAATAAAAAAAAATATATTTTGAAGACATGTGAAATCCGCCAACTCACATTGGAGCAGAGCTGCGAACATTACTTTGCCCTAAATCCCTCTCAGAAGGTAAGAGGAGGCCTGTGCCCAGCAGTAAGGCGTATATAGGCTGTAACTAAAAAGTTTTTGAAGTTGGTTTTTAATTTTTTAACCTTTCGAGTGGTCTTAGGAATATTACAAGTTCAAGGTAACAACTAGAATGCCATCTAAATATATGAATTAAAATCTTCATTCCCTATTTTTTTCACGCTTAGCGATGGAATTATATATCTTTATAAAATTTATCCCGAAAGTATCAAAATTGTTCATTAAAATCGATTTTACTACTGACGCAGATATATCGTAATGTAGACACATAAAAACAACGAATTGTGAACCTCCTCCCTTAGTTAAGACGTCTAAAAAGCGCACGTACTTTGTCGAATAGATTCTTTACGTTTACAATGTGAAAAAAAATCGAACGTGGGTAAACATATATTTGAGACAAAAGAAACGAAAATAAAGAAAATACTTAGGTTGACCGACTGTGTTTTCCGTGAATTGACTAGAACGGATCCATATCTGCCAATGCATGAAGACTAAATTATAATTATATAAAAATAAGGGTAGTAAACAAACAAATAGTCTTTCTTATGGTAGGACGATATCGTGGTTATCGTGGTGGACTTTTAGGTATCTACCTAAAAGTATCTTCTATATATACCATATATAGTTGTAATTTTTTTTATGCAACTAAAGTGACAAAAAAACCTACGGTCCAATTGATGGTAAGTGGTTACTGCCGTACTTGACCACGACCAACTTCAAACAAAGAAGGCTCTAGATGTGTTATCACACCTGAAGACTAAGATGGAATGCCACACATCTTGTTCTTAAAATACTGGCTCTGTACCATCCAAAGCGGAACACAGCATTAGCGTCAAAATAGGTAAGAGGAGGAAACCTACCTAGACAGACTCTAAAAAAATAATCTTAAAGGATCTTTGCATTTATTTTCAAATGAGTTCGTTAATGTGTGTTTTAATTATAAAAATACAACTTAGTAAAAGCTACATAAAAAAGGCATATTGCTGTGATAATTGATTTAAACGGACAATTAAACAGTATGTGTGTAATTTTAATGTTTTATATCTTTTAAGTCACCTGCCACTAATTGTCCACCACGCCCTTGGTTGACTGACAGAGAATGCTAACTGGCATTAAGTCCGCCATTTCCAACCTTTATGGTTAGAACAATAAAGTTATTAAATGAATAAATGTAACTTTATAATCTGAATAAAACATAATTGTGCAGTTTTCAGTTAATATAGGAAAAGAAAATTTTGTTAAACTCATGCTGTACATATTCGATACCCATTCAAGCCACCTTTTAACGATTTTTCGTTACGTAAATCAGACGTTTCATTACCGACCGTCGGCTGCTCATTCATTAATTTGCGATTGGTGATAAATCAATAAAATCATTGCATTTAATGGATGTTCATTTCATTATTTCATGAAACATTTTCGAAAAAAACAAAATATTGGTTTTTATCCACGATCCCAATCCCTTTTAGAATACTTAATATTAAAATTTAAACTTTACCCCCTGTGATTATACATTTGTGTATCCTAATGGATCAGTAAGCTGAAGTGGTCATGTCATATAGCTAGAATAACCGACAACCGACGAGGAAGAAATGTTTCCAATTGGCGACCTTGTATCGGTAAACACATTGTAAGGCATCCGTGCAATAGTCCATCTATAGCAACGAAACGATGGGACATGTGAATCTTTGGACGCAAGCTCAGAACAGTCTTTTGTGGCAGTTTTTAGAGGTCCCGTACACAGCAGTGGATAAATTATGATCTGCAATGATAAAGACCATAATTATTACCATTAAAACGGACACTCCCTTACTATATATTTTTCATTTTTAACAGTGGTAGAACCACGCGGCAGCTTTTGCTATCGCACGTATGGGCCGGCTCGAACCGGGGTGGTACCACGACCTCACAGAATACCAGCGTGAAGTAGAGGTTTACCTCTGCGTTTCGCTTGGTGAGTGCAGGTGGCCGGAGGCCCTTTTTACTGGAAATGAGGCATTCCATCTTAGTCCTCACGGGTGACAACGCATCTGCATTTTGATTTGTAATAGAGCATAGATGTAGATGTCTATGGGCCATAGCAACCACTTACCATCAGGTGGACTGTGTGCTAGTTTGTCACCCTTATATATAAAAAAAAACATTCCCATGGATCAAGTGTAGCTTTAGATATAAAGGTAAACAAAGGTGATCCAATACTAATATGTGTATCACTTCTACTGGTTTTTTGAAACAAGTAGAAGTGACGAACTAGCTCAGCTATGCTTTTACTACTGATTCGGATAAAAACCTCTGCCCTGGGAATAACAAGCAAGGAACCCAGTGGGACTCCTTTAAAAAAAATTATAATCATCTAACAGCATAATTTTGATGTAATGATAATCTTTTTTATACAACCCCTGTTTAATAAATCAATTGTATTTTTTTATCGATAGGTCCTGCATGTTTTCTGAGACTGTTGTATAACGTATATATTGTCTCATGAAGGAATTATCGACTCGTTGGATTCTAGTAACTGGTGTAACTACATTGTGCTTGTTCCTAGTATTTTGCAGTTCGACTCGAATGGATTCCTATTTAAGGTAATTGCTGCTGAACTAAAAAGGCAGCTATTCGAATTGCGAAGATAGAGTTGCAGATGCTCTATCTGCAACTCTATCTTCGCAATTATTACGTTAACATAAATGCGTCCCGTTGCTGGACACCCGCTACCTCTTATTTATGTTCTCATCTTTGCAATTCAGGTTACTTTTTTAGAAATAGTTCCAACTAGCTTGTTTTTTATAAAATATGGGTGACAAACGAGTACAGACAGAGTAGACATCTATATTTATTCTCAATTAAAAATGAAAATGCAGATGTGTTTTCAACACACAAAAAGGGTCTCCGGTTCTCTGTACTCACCATACGAGCACACTGCAACATAAGCTTCTATTTTACGCTGATCTTATGTGAGAGCGTGGTACTTCCCCGGCCGAGCCGACCCATTCGTGCTACAACAATAATATAGCTGCAGCTTGGCTCTAACACTTGTAGCTCATTTGTTATCTTCATCATTATCACTAAAGTTGTGTGCTAGCGTGCGTGCGAGTGTGTGTGCATGCGTGCGTGCTGCAAGCATGCGTGAGTTCGCTCGCGCGTTTTTGTGTGTGTGTTTTTCTGTGATGACCATGCTATTTATCATCAATGGCTTCATCAACACTTACTATCATATGGGATTATAGTCAAGCACTGCTTATAGTCTATACAAATAAATAAAACTGAAGTGTCTGTTTGTAATGTCAAAATTACAACATTTTACTAAACGCATATGAAAGTATACACGGTACTAATAACAAAAATAGAATTTTTAAAGTTTTTATCTGTCTGTCTGTCTGTTTGTTCCGGCTAATCTCCGAAGCGGCTGGACCGATTTTGCCGGGATTTTCACTGGCATATAGCTGATGTCACAAGGAGTAACTTAGGCTACTTTTATTTTAGAAACAGAATTATGGTACCGCGCAAAAAAAATTAAAACCCCAAATAACACGCGGGCGAAGTCGCGAGGAACAGCTAGTTAGTAAATAAAAATCAGTTATGCAGCAGTTATTCCACCATACAGATTCAGGGCGTGTGTGCAATTTAGTGTGTGCAGATTTCACATATTTCCAAACAGCTTCTTCACGCGGTGAATCAGCACTTAAAATTGCAGTTTATAATTTCCTTCGGCTGACGGGGATAGGATTCGGAGATTTAAGAACGAGCGTTCAGCCTTTGTATTGCTCATATTGTAGTTAAATATGCCTAACATTGTCACAGAGGATGTTTGATTTTGAATAAGCAACGACAGACAGCTCTGCGGGTGCAAACTAGTTTAAATAAGTAGCTGCCACAACCAAACATATCACTTGTCGTACGCCAGTTTAATTAATCCACTAATATGTTACACCGTATACTAGTCACTAATACTACCATTCATAATATTAATCCGAATAATTTGCTTCAATTACATATGCCTGACTGCGACTGATATGGAATATGCGTTTTGAAATTCGATAGTACCTTTACTACATTAATGAGTGAATTTTCAATTATCAATTATTATAAGTTAAAATAAAACAAAAAAATAATTACAGTTATATGAATAGAACAGTTTAATTGTTTCCGTTTTACCTTCAGTCAGTTAATATTTATTGACTAACTTGAAAATTTTCTGACTAATTTTCTGCATCCAGTCTAAAATTTACCCGTCTTGTTAAAAATACAACTGTTGTTATTTCCAGGCCTTTTTTGATTGAAGTACACTTGCAAAATGGGAAGTCTGTTACAATACCTCTTAACCGCGTTTCAAAGGTCGTGTTTAAAATAAATGCATTTTTACTCTAAATAGTTGTGCTTTGAACTTTTTTGTCAACATGCTTACTTACAGCTGTTTTGTTTGGGTAGGTACTATAAGCCTACTTTAATTTTATACTTTATTTAATAATGAACTATTATTTTAAACGCAATGGTTTACTTTTCAATAAGAACTTATAAATAATACTGAAGAGATTTTTTTATAGGATAGGGTGACAAACGAGCACACAGTCTACCTGATGGTAAGTGGTTGCTGTAACCCATAGACATCTACATTTATCCTCAATAAAGAATCAAAACGCAGATGCGCCGTCACCCGTGAGGACTAAGATGGAATGCCTCTTTCCCAGTAATATGGGTCTCCGGTTCTCTACACTCACCATACGAAACACAGCAGTATCAAGCTGCCAATTTACGTTGGTATTCTGTGAGAGCGTGGTCCTTACCCGGTCGAGCCGACCCATTTGTGCTACAACTATACTACTAATATAGCTAAGGCATGGCTCTACCACGTATAAACATTTATTTCCGCTTTTCCTGCTCAATACGTACTACCGTCTAAACTATTTCTTGTACGAACTTGTAGTACACCCGATTCTTGTAGTGTGTTTCATTTTAATTCAAATATAGATTATAAGGCATTTAGACTTAGTTATTGCGGGTGGCGAATCGAACAAATTGTATCAAAATTTTAATCACCTGTAGCTATATTTAGCTTATCGTTTATAAACGGTTACTTACATAAATCTATAGATCACAGTGTCTGGAAACCATTTAATGTAGTTAAAGCAGTGCATTGCTTTATAAAAGTAAATTTTTAACAGTTTTTTTAGACTTAGTAGCAATTAGTCCCGACGTTAACGACAGTCTCCGCAGTAGCTTGGCAATGAGTTGCAGCGCTGAGGGCCACGGGGTTAAATCCCGCAAGGATTAAGTATTAAGTACTTGTGAAATATGTAAAATGAATGTGAATGATGCATGTAAATTGCCCCCATGATACAGGAGAAAATCCTAGTGTGTAGGTAACGTTTTACTCAAAATAAATGAATAAAATAGTTTATTCTCCATATACCGAAGACCGAATATTCAACAGGCTTCCTGGCCGATCATTCGGGCAAAATATTCGCCGACAGCGCGGCACTATAATTTAAAATTAAAAATTTTGTACAGCCGACTTCAATATAAGTTATTTAAGGATGATTTTTTTTTATAGGATAAGGATGACAAACGACCACACAGTCCACCTGATGGTAAGTGGTTGCTGCGGCCCATAGACATCTACATCTATCCTCTATTACAAATCAAAATGCAGATGCGTTGTCACCCGTTAGGACTAAGATGGAATGCCTCATTTTCAGTAAAAAAGGCCTCCGGCCACCTGCACTCACCAAGCGAAACGCAGAGGTAAACCTCTACTTCACGCTGGTATTCTGTGAGGTCGTGGTACCACCCCGGTTCGAGCCGGCCCATCCGTGCGACAGCAAAAGCTGCCGCGTGGCTTTACCACTGTTAAAAACTTTCCGAATAACTCGCCGTGTTATTCGTGGACGTGTAAGACGCGTTTACATATTCGCCTGTATTACAACGTAGATTTTTTATACATGGATGACGTAAGTCACGTTGCTACGTGTCTTTGTGTCTACTTAACTTTAATAGACTCAGTAATATTTTAAATTAAAAAGATAAATAGACGGCATTAGTAGAAGTAATGATTTCTTATATTTCCGCGAACACTACACATTTAAATAGCTAGTTCTTACGGATTTTATCGCATATATTAACTTATTTTATATTCCCGACGTTTCGAGCACTTTACAGCACCCATGGTCACGTTCATGTTTAGTTTGTAAACCCTGATACTACTACACTCGAAAATGCCTTTGACTCGTGCTGAAAACCGATATTATAACAATTTTTACTTTTTAAGTTTCGAACGAAAATGACAATTTTACAAAAAATAGATAAGCGATAGATAGCACATTAGTAAAGAAACCTTCACTTCTTTACTCATGTGGCGATAGTCTAAATCTGCGATGAAGGTGACTTTGCTGACTTTGGTGCACTATTAATATTTTTAAATCTCATAAATGCTTCCTAAAAAAGCGCAGGTGATAACATTATGTCTTGGAAAACCATTTATAATAAATATTTAGAACAAGATTTATTGCAACAGATGTACCAAAATTTAAGATGGTCCTTGTTATAATGAAAGAAATTTTGAAATTGTACTAAATAGAATATAATTAAATTAGACTATTTATTGGGAAAGTAACAGACTACATATTTATTTCAGTGGGACTGCTTGACCTTAAATTCCTGATAAGTTTTTAGAGAACATCGAAAACGATACGAGTTAGCCGTCAGAGCCGGGGTCCGCTCCCTTGTTCGGACGGCAATTAGAGAACTCACCCATGTCATGTTGCGGTTTTCGACGACATCAAGGAATATTTGATGTTGATGTGATCACTGAACACAATATTATCCCACTCCCTCGAGATTATCGATTTTAGTGTGACGTCGCGTCCGCAACGTTGCACTATAATAAATAATATTCCTCCCCTCCCTTTTTTATAGCTCTAAGTTCGATGAAGCTGTAAGAGCCGCATAAGCTAACAGCATTAACATCACAGGAACTAGTCATTACTTGGTCTAAACCACAGAATAAATAATAGTTAAAAGAACAGAAGGACTCTCTGATAGCAAACTTGCGAGTTTAAACTTAGTTACAACATTGCTAATGTTCATAATCCTTTGCACGCCTCGGAAGTGACCTTTGTGAAATTAACCTACAGTTCATTTCGTCGATAAAATATTTTGTGGCGCGCGTATTAAATCAAAATGCACCTTACGTCCACGTGCGAGTGTCTGTATCACTTAGCCCGTTACGCGCCTTTGTTAAGACCGCTTCTACTGTAGGGTTAGGTGTTGTGAGAAAACAAATTGAATCCTTTGATATTAGTTGGTATATAGTAGAATACACCGAGGTGTTATGCAATGTATTTGTATTTCTTTTTTTTATTTTGTTAAAGAAACATTACCCCCACACTAGGACTTTCTCCTGTATCGTGGAGGCAGTTAATAAACATAAATTGCACAAGGATAAACATTTAGACCCGGAACAATTATTTGTAGGTTATACAAATACTTTTTCCGTGCGGGATTCGAACCCGCGGCCCTAGTATTGCAACTCATTGTTGCGCCACGGAGCGATGAATTTGCTGATAATAAAAACTTTATTGTTTAATGTGAGGAAGGTTAATATGCAACATATAGGAAAATTAAGATTATAACAACGTGAATATCGTTGAAACTCAGATAATTTACCTACTTAATATTTTAACCGACTTCAAAAAAGGAGGATGTACTTTATTCAACTGTTTTTTTTTATGTTCTAGGTGAATCGATTTTGATGATTATATTCTTATTTGAAAGCTGGTGCTTATAATTGATACATCCCATATAAATTTGATCAAGATCTGACAGTAATTTTGGAGTTATCCTTAACAATGCGTATTAGTATTGAAGTCGATGGTACAAAATTTTTAATTTAGTTAGTTGTTCTCTTCCTCTCTTTTTAAAAACCGTTACCTCCAAACTTGTCTGTTTAACATTTTTTTTTATTTACAAACATGTGACACGCGACTTTATTATTAATAAAAGAGTGGCAATTAGAAGTGCTGCTAAGTTCAATCAATAACCAGTATATGCTGATCTTGCATTACTTGGCAGTCACCAGTACTCGGAGGTCTACTACACTACACTAAACGATATTTATTTAATTTTTGAAAAATTAAATAATAAATATAAACTAAAAAATAACTATGGTTTCAGTAACTAAGTACCTAATTATCTAGATCTACATATTATAAATAATAATAATATATTACCTTTCGGTATCCTCCTAAGAATTTTCATTCTTAACTGTTCCTAAACAGTAAAGAACGAAACGTCGACATTCCTGTTGTTATTTAAGCACCCTTATGCTATGCAGTACCTTTTGGCTTTTTGAGAGGCAATAATTTTTTTTTTTTTGAAAAATAAATATCAAAAGTGCCTAAATACATTTTAGAAAAAAATAATTTTTACAAATACTTATTAGAAAAAAATAAAATAATAAGGCGCGCGTCAGCTTGAGCGGGCGCGTGACAACCTCACAGAATTTGCCCCGCATGCGGGGTCGCGTAGCGTACTCGTAGGTATATTTTCATGCCTAAAGCGCGGAGTGAGAGAGGCCTGGTTAAACTTACGAGTAGGTGTATTCGATTTATTCATGCCTAAAACTAGATGTACCTTGTTGGTAGTACCGCACTTAAGCAGCTAACATTTATATTAATTATATATTATTATATATAACAATTATATAATATACAATACTAAAAACTATAATAAAAAAAAAAAAAAAACTAAAACTAGAAACTTAAATATCATATAGTCCTACTCCCCGCGGTATCGTGCCAAGAACACTGGCTGCGTTTCCCCGCTGAATGGCTATACTTAGCCTTTGAGCAAGGAAAGAACCAGCCCTCTTATCACCAGCAGCAACGACCAGCCGCGGATGGAGTTCCTTTAGGAACTTCACAATTATATTAATTATTAAACTAAAGGTGAAAAATCAAATGAACATTACGTCCAGTATCAAGCCTCCGAATAAAACTAAACATAAGTTCGCTGGATAATCTTTAGTTTATTTTTATATTAATTTTAGCTTTAACTATACGTACGATATGTTCTAGCGTTGGACTTGTGAAAGGCTGTAATGATGATGATGATGGTGATCAGCGTAACACTATATGTTTGCTCCAGTAGTGTTAAAATCCTAAAAAATAAACCTATAGGTTGTACGTCTCCTTTTCCGTCCAGGAGTCCGTATCGCAAGGTCACCACCATCTTAACTGTTTCTGCTGCGAAAAAGCAGTGCCTTCGTTGCATTGTTCCAGTCTGAAAAATATAGAGAGCCAGTATAATTACTAGCTGTGAGGCATTCCATCTTAGTTATCAGAGGTGACAACGCATCTGTAGTCCGCTTTGTTAGTAGTAAGAAAGTGTCCATAGATTTGCAGTAGCCACTCACCACCACTGTGAATTCTTATAAATACCACTATCTATTCTTAAAACTTCCGTCTCTCTCCCTCTCCGTCATCTAAATTATATACCGTCAAAAACATAACTTGTAAAAAAAACTAAGTCTCGCAACTCCGTTCTTCTACCGTAAAAACTTGTGAAATCCATGTAATACCAAGTCGGTTAATTTATTCAGTCCATTCTTAAGGGTCCTTCTGTCTTAAGTTATTACGTAATTAGTTAACCTAACAACATCTTATAGTGACCATACCAATGTTAAAAATCTTTTATGTTTAAAATAAATAGATTAACTTGGCTATTGCATGAAAACACAATGTATCTCACAAATAATACATATTACATTAAATTAGATTATTGCGATCGTAGAACCCAAAGTAGCAAAATTTTACCTATAAAATTCATTATTTGGCGTATGCTGAGAAAACTGTTGATGATATATAAAAATTATGTACTACATGATTAAAGTACTCATTATTACCTACAAAAAAGTCCACGAGGTAATATATCTAACTATGATAGTCACAATAGTAGCTGTTGTGTTCTAAAATTTAATAAGATCGCCGGTAGAAACAAAAGTTGGTTCATCAAGGGTATCTATGTAGCAGTAAAATACTTTTTAATTCATTCGAATCGCAAGCGACCTTCTCGTGGTACAATCGATTTTTGATTGATTTTTTTTTACTGACTGAATTTAACGACTCGGCATCGCCTCGCTGATGCTCCGTACGCGGGGGAGCGCCAACACCATCCTGAACGTGCTCAGCGACGAGCCTGACTGCCCCCTTCTGCGGCACTGGGTACAAATGCATGTGGCCTGTAACCCAGAGGCAGATACATGAATTAAACTATAGATTAATTTTATTCAAGTAATTATAATGTTAAACAATCGAATTAAGTTACATTGAATTGATTTAAATTGAATGCGATTAAATTAAATTAAAAAGATTAGATAGAATTATATAAAATTAAATTAGATGAGATTAAATATATTATAATGTAAATGTTACTTGTATCTTGTATGGACTTAATCTGAAATAAATTGACTTAATTTTTTATTTTTTTTGTTTTTTTTTATTTTAACATTTTTTTTATAAGAGAGGGTGCAAACGAGCATGCGACTCACCTGATGGTAAGTGACTACCGACGCCCATGAATAACTGCAACACCAGGGGAACCAGGGGAATAGCAGATGCGTTGCCGGCCTTTTAAAAAGGAGTACGCTCTTTTCTTGAAGGTCCCTAAGTCGTATAGGTCCGGAAAAATTGTTGATGGTAATCGATTCCACAAGGAAGTCGTGCGAGGAAGAAAACATCTTCTAAAACGCACAGTGGTGGACCACCAATCATCCAGATGGTGTGGATGGTATCGGGAGTTCTGCCGCGATGTGCGTTCGTGAAATTTGGCGGCTGGGATTAATTCGAACAATTCCTCAGAGCACTCCCCGTGGTAAATGCGAAAGAAAACGCAAAGGCATACAACATCTCTTCACAGTGCCAGTGTATCGAGCCGATCGGAAACGACTCGGTCGTCGACGATTCGAGCCGCTCTGCGCTGGATGTGGTCAAGTGGAAGGAACTGGCACTAGGAAGCCCCTGTCCAGAGATGGGAACAGTATTCCACCTGCGCCTTGTAAAGTTGCAAGCGGTGTGCCGGCATGAAATACTGTCCCACCCTGCTGAGCATGCCAAGCTTTTTAGAGGCCAATTTGGCCTTCTCTTCCAAGTGAACGCGAAACTGCACCTCACTCGATATGTCGACTCCGAGGATTCCGATACTGGCTGAGGCAAGAAGGGGACTGCCTTGAAACTGAGGAGATACGACGAAGCGGTTCTTTTTAGCGGTAAACGCGCAAACTTGTGTCTTCTGAGGATTAAACTGGACTAGATTTAGTCGCCCCCAATTCGAGACTTTGTTCAGCAAAGACTCGACGTCAGACACAAGTTTGTTCCGGTACTCGGCGACGTTTTCCCGAGAAATATTGGCACGGCCGGTGTATAAAGCATCACCAGTGCTGTTATCCGCATAGCAATGAATGTTACCAGTTAGCAACATATTATTTATATGCAGAAGAAACAGCGTTGGTGATAACACACAGCTTGTGGAACACCAGCGTTAATAGGCTTGTAGTCGGAGCATGCACCGTCTACAATGACCTTGATGCTTCGATCTGCAAGGAAGCTGGTGATCCAATTGCACAATTTCTCGGGAAGCCCATAGGAAGGGAGCTTCGAAAGAAGCGCTTTGTGCCAAACCCGAATAAAGGCCTGCGCAATGTCCAAACTAACGGCCAACGCCTCCCCCTTGGACTCTACTGCCTCCGCCCATCTATGAGTCAGATAGACCAGAAGATCGCCGGCTGATCGACCGGATTGATGATTTCCGGATTTAATTACACTTCAAAATAAATTTTGATGATTTCGTACTTCGCAGCACCTATGATTACGAGAAAAATGACCAATGAATTCTATTAAACCCTCGACTTCGCGTTGTATTCAATAAGATTTTTCGAAACGTGACAAAATCTGTCAAAATAAATTTCATGACTTATTTTGGTGCAAATAAAAGAGAAGTTTTTTTTGTCACATCGAAGGGAATACATTTGAATATTCATAAAGCTATTCAGTCGTCTTGTGGCCGATATTGAGGGAAACATAAAAATAATATTAAAGTCTTAAGCTTGTTCACGCTTCTTTGTTAACAAAAATCCTATTATCGCTTGACATATTTTCATCGTCTCCTATTATCAATGTAAAGCTATATTTCATTTTTCGACCTAATTTTTATTGAGTGGTTGCATAAATCTTTGCGAAAAGTGAACGCTACATTTATAAGTACAGATACTTATTTAAAATCATCATATTCAGTATCATTCAGAATACGCAAGCAAAACTGAATAAAGTTACATTATAATCTAGTCATGTAAATATATACGAATAAAACAAAATGTATCTCAGTGATATATTATTCAAAATAAATAAATTATAACATACTTGAACGATAAATTCATTTTTGCCAATAATTCCACAACACTGATTTATTGACGATCGTGCCGGTCTAAACAAGTGAATCAGTTAAAATAAAGTATTAAAATTGTTAGCTGTCTCTCTTTAGCATCGCATTGCCTGGCTTTACTGTTTAAAGCTGAACGCACATATGTCAGCGCCGTACGCGCCGTACGCGCCGCACGCGCCGAATTTTAGAATTCGTTGTATGAAATCATATGAAACCTCGCACACTACACCCGCACCGTACGCGCCGAATTTTATAAAATGCGGTAGGTATACGATATCGAAGGACGAATGCTGATGACGTCATATAACGCGGCGCGTTTGGCGCGTGTGGATACTCAGTGTTGTGTAATGTTGCCAACTTAGTGGATTTTCCACTAAAACTGGTGGTTTCGACTTACGTGATAGTTTTTGTATTTTTATAACTTAATTAATTCGTAATTAATTATACATAATTTGAGTTTTTTTACATCGGTTATCAATATGAAAACTTAGTGATAAATTATTTACATACTGAACTAAAAAAATGGTTAAATTTAATTCAAAAACCCAATTATACCTGATTACTTAATTATCAATAAAAATACTTACCTCAAACATACAACAAGTCTTTTTTCTGGTTCAATTGGTCTTCTAAATCTTGAGTTTTCCATAGAAAGATATGGTTTTAGTACATGTACCAATTCTTGAAGTACCTTGTATGTTAAATGCAAATATCTGAAAAATCGTTCATCATCACCTAATAAATCTTTAAATAAAGTATATCCCCTTGATATTCTCCATACAATTGCCTTTTTAAATTTATATTATGAATCCAGAATCTTCTTTTTCTCCGAACTTTTTTTTCTTCTTCCTATGCCAATAAGCAGGCTATTACTATATTTCTTTCCATAGTGATTTCGAGCGATCAATTTCAATGTACCGTTTCACACCAGTGGTTGGAAAAAACTACAAAAGTTGTTGGTAATACAAAAGATTTGCGGACGGTGCGGACGATGCGTACGGGCATATGTGCGAGGCCATCAGTAAAACTCGGCGCGTACGGCGCGTACGTTGCGTACGGTGCGGACATATGTGCGTTCAGCTTAAGGGGCTACTCCATGCGAGCGACCTTGAGCATTTGGTGTGGCGCGTCGACTCGCTACAATATAGGATCGCGTAAATGTGTAAGACGCCACCTACTGTACGGACGTAGTATTTTTCCAACATCAATAAACTATTTTATGGAAATACACACAGCATACAACGATAAATGTATTTTAATTTTTTTATTCGGTATATTAGTTGCATTATATTAGAATTATGTATTCTCATTTATTATCTAATTATGAAATTTTATAATTAATTATATATTAAAAATGAAGCATTGAAAATTGTGAGTTTAAAAGATACCTACTCACTATAGGTAAATATATAGATAGCTCGCCTTTTGTACAAATATTTGGTGCAATAAAGAATAAACAAATAAATAGGATGTTTCGCAGAGTGAGAGTAATATAGAATGAGAGTCGTGGAGGCAGTTTACAAACATAAATTGCACAAGGAGAAACATCCAGACCCGGAATAATTATTTGTAGGCCTTACAAATATTTGTTCCGTGCGGGATTCGAACCCGCGGCCCCCAGCGCAACAACTGATTGCTAAGCCACTGCGCCACGGAGCCGTCGCCGGGTTATAGGTAAAGTGACCATACGTCCCGTTTTGAACGGGACTGTCCCTTTTCTCGGTCACCTGTCCCATTGTCCCCAAATAAAGCTCCGGGACACAAAATTGTCCCGTAACTCGTTGGATGGAAGTATTCAAAGTCAACAATCTTCAACATAATTTTTTTGAAACGAATATATTTTATGTCTACCTGGTACAAATGCTCCGGTAGAAAGAGTATTTTTTTTGTTTTGAATAAATTGTGGACGTCAGAAAGCAACACTTTCGGTTCCAGTTCTAAAGGCGATTGTTGTTAACAAAGATAACAATAAAAAAAACTTGAGCAGATTTTTATTCTTATTTAAAATCATCACCAACTTTATTAAAGCAAATTTAATCCACTGACAAATGTAATTAATAATTTAAAAAAAATATGTTGCATTTAATAATTACCGTCCATACCGAATATAATTTTATAGTGAACACTAATTGTATAAAGTTATAGTTTTTAGAGTATAAATAAACCCATGTCCTGTTTTGAGTTAAAAAAATAAATGGTCAGTTTAGTCTTTATAGTTAAATTTAGTTTTAAAAATTTTTAGTTTATAGTAAAAAGTAGGTAGTAAAAAGTAAGTAGGTAGGTAATATTAGTACCTACTTAGATACTTTTTACCGAATTATAAGTATAGAACACCTTATGTACTCAATTATTTTTTGAAAAAGAAGAAAAAACAAGCAATAAATAATATACTATATTTTCACAAAAAAAACTATAACTTAGTAATACTAATTATAACTTAGAACATAAATGGAAAACTCATAACTGACTTTTTGGCCCGACCCAGGATTCGAACCCGGGACCTCATGATCAGCAGTCGCAATACTACAACCACTTGACCAACGTAGCAGTTGTATACCTAATGAGATATTGCGGTTGGGTATTAGAATTATTTTTCACTGTATACTATACTGATAATATTGAATTAGCCTTTTATAGTGTAAATTATAATATTTGTGGAAATGTTAATTATGGATTCGAACCTTACATGCTAATGGTGCTTCATTTTTTTATTTGCATTTACTTCAAAGAAAATACACGCAAAAAGCTTCATCGCGCAGTAAAAACACAACAAATATATGTATAACTAATACGAAAAATTATACCCAAAAGAAACAAATAATAATACTACCTATAAATAACCTAATAAGTAATAATATTATCGACTGACATGACGTGAGCGTATGCGCTGGCAGACGACACGAGCTTCACGTCGAAGAGCTCAGGGCTCACTGACTTGAGCAAGCCCGTGGGCAGTGAATACGCCCAGATTTTAAAATTATTTCTTAATAAAATCAAATTTTGGTCTTTTGAAAAAAATTTTACAATAGAAATGTTCATTAATAAATTGCCTATCCATTGGTGTAAATCGCAAAATAAAATAATACTTACTTTACGAGGAGATGCATGTTATCAATAATAATTTCACATTTATGTGGTTTCGTTGCAAGGAGATTATATTAATATTTATTCCTTTAAAAAAAATTGGATATAGCTCTTATGAAATCAAGATTATGTAGAAATATAATGTGTTTTTTATTTGTTGATATATCTTTTAAATAAAAAGTAGATAGCTCCTAAAAACCGCACAAATAACGACTAGCGCGACATTTTGCTCAACCTGCGCCTTAAGGCGCGCGTATTGCACGTAAATATGAAAGGCTAGAATTGGGTGCCATACAGCCTAGCGGTGCGCTAGGCTGATAAAGTAACTTATACGAATATTAAGTAATTTACTTATTAACTATACAAATAAATAAAATTTAAGTTTCTGTTTTTATCAATCTAGCGAATTTAGAGTTCGGCCAAATTGGATGAATTTTCGAATTGTAAATTTGTAAATGAATACGCTGCAAATAGTTCGTTCCCCGCCGACCCCAATAGATTATTTTGGAATTAAAGTGCTGATGTTGGTAACACATGCTCGGCGATGACGAAAAAAAATCATGAGAAATTTAGTTGCTGCTGGTCTGAAAAATAGAATATTTCGATGAATTGTAGTTTCCGCCAAAACGCACTACTTATTACCCCATAACCCTTTCAAAAATTATAGAAAACATATGTCTTTGACGTACTTCGGTTCAAACTTTACTTTTTTCAGTCCGTGGTAAATGCATTTTTGGGGTTCCGTACCCAAAGGGGGGCCTTATTCCTAAGCCTCCGCTGTCCGTCCGTCCATTTGTCTGTGAGCCGGCTGTATCTCATGACCCGTAATAGGTAGAGAGTTGAAATTTTCCCAGAATGTGTATATTTGTTGCCACTATAACGATGTTATACATCAAAATAATTAAAATTAAAATAAATTAAAAATTAAAATGGGCTCCCCTACTTGAAACGCGTATTGCGGTGGTACGGAACCCTTTTTGTTTTATTTGTTAGTTACCAAGTGTTCGCGTATGGATGGCACTAGACGGTAGACGGCGCATTTCGCTTATGACGTCGTCTTATAAGTTATAGCTCTTCTTTAGTTAATTACGAGGGTGGATTGAAAAGTACTCGGCCTAACCAAGAAAATAAACCCATACTAAATCAGTTATATTTTTATTTTTCTACATAATCACCATCAAGTTCAATACACTTTTGCCACCTCCCCTTCCAAGCATTTAGACCGTTGAAAAAAAATGATTCTTCCTTAGAGTCAAAATATGCGTCTACAGCTGCTTTGACCTCGTCGTTTGTCGAAAATCTTTGACCTCCCAAGTGCTTTTTTAGGTTAGGGAACAGAAAGAAGTCTGATGGTGCCAGATCAGGTGAATACGGCGGATGCGGTAACAGTTCAAAGCCACAGTTGTGAATTTCAGCCATTGACTGTACTGACGTGTGAACACGGGCGTTATCTTGATGAAACAGGACTTTTCTTCTGAGCATTCCTCGACGTTTTTCTTTTATTTCCTCTCGTAAACGACGTAGTAAGTTGCAGTAGTAATCAGAGTTTATAGTCTGACCCCTTTCAAGATAATCAATCATAATCACACCTTTCGAGTCCCAGAATACTGAAGCCATCACCTTATTTGCCGACAAAATCGACTTAGCCTTTTTAGGGGGTGGTGAACCAGGTCTTCTCCACTGTTTTGATTGTTGTTTTGTTTCCGGTGTACAGTAATGAACCCATGTTTCGTCTATAGTAACAAAACGATTCAAAAAATCATCTGCATCGGCTTCAAATAACTCCAAACAGTCGCGTGAAATAGTCAATCGCGTCCTTTTTTGTTCAACTGAAAGCAGTCGCGGAACCCACCTCGCAGACACCTTGTGGAAACCCAACTCGTTGACAATGATGTTTTGAGTTCGTTCATAAGAGATGCCTATTATCTCGGCTATCTCTCTAGTTTTTAATCTGCGGTCTCCCATTATTAAATCAAGTACTTTTTTAATATTTTCGTCAGTAGTTGACGTCGAAGTCCTTCCAGAGCGGGGTTCATCTTTCACACTCTCTCTACCACGCTTAAATTCTGCTATCCATTTTTTGACGGATGAATATGACAGAGCACAATCGCCTAATGTACTGACCATGTCATCATGGATGGCTTTTGATGATAGCCCCTTCTTATGGAGGTACTTAATGACGGCACGCTGCTCGATTTGCTCCATTCGCGGAAATTATGTCCGATTACTTTGTTAATAAATTTATAAAATCACAACTAATTATCGCACACGTTTCGAACTTCACACAATGAACTAGTCTGAACTGAACTAAATAATGTGGGTAGATTTGATTTTTAGAATTGAATGGATCTGTGTTAGGCCGAGTGCTTTTCAATCCACCCTCGTAACAACGTATTTCTTGATATTATAATATGTGTTAAAATAAATGAAAGAAAAAGAGGGTGAACAAAATCTAACTTAAAGCATTGGCCAGCAGCTTCTTAATGGATAAAGTTTTTCAGCCACAAATCCTGCCCACGAGGGATCGACTTAGCTCACTTAGACACTTAAATGTAGTAAAGGCTATTCGCGTAATGCAATTTGAAGTAAGATACAGTAAAAGTTTAATCAAAAACTCAATTATTTTTTATCAGAGAATATCTAAAAAATATATTTTTACAAAAATAAACTAGTCCAAGGTAATATACATTAAGTATCCGTGCGTGCACTATAAACCAAATAAGAAAAATGTAGATACATTATTTTCGCCTATCGGCTCGTGAGCCTATCAATTTAACGAAGTTTAATTAAGAAGAAAAAAGAAGATGTTTTAAAAAATTATTCTCCTCATTTGTAAAATTTATCGTTTTAATGGTATGAAAATTACCAAATTAATGGTCAACTTTGGTCAAAAAAAGGGCGTGTATTACTATTATATATTATTGATTTGTTTACATACATAAATTTTTCTTAAATGTCTATCAATTTAACGAAGTTTAATTAAGAAGAAAAAATTCTTTAAAAATTTTCTCCTCAGTTGTAAAATTTATTGTTTTAATGGTATGAAAATTACTAAATTAATGGTCAACTTTGGTCAAAAAAACGGCGTGTATTACTATTATATATTATTGATTTGTTTACATACATAAATTTTTCTTAAATGTCTATCAATTTAACGAAGTTTAATTAAGAAGAAAAAATGCTTTAAAAATTTTCTCCTCAGTTGTAAAATTTATTGTTTTAATGGTATGAAAATTACTAAATTAATGGTCAACTTTGGTCAAAAAAACGGCGTGTATTACTATTATATATTATTGATTTGTTTACATACATATTTTTTTCTAAAATATAACAGTACACTGGACGTGTATAGGCTGACTATGAGAACCAATGACGCTGAAACATTGTAGCACTAAATGATTGAACTGTTCGTCTGCACTCATAATTATGTTGCATATTCCAAGTGACGCGACGCCGGTACGGAGTACTTCATTATGTTTCGGAAAACACTAACGGGGAACATTTCCTGAAAATCAGGAACGGTACTAGCGTGGGCGTTAATAAGGGAAATGCTATAGTGTTCGGTAATAACTCGTTTGTTCTAGTTTGCGTATGTTACAGTCATTGATATGTATGTTTCTTTCATTATAAATATTTACAATGTTTCTAAATACGAATAACCAATTAATTATAGCAACATAACTTTAACAATGTCTAATAGAAAAGTACCTAAATATAGTTTCTCAAAGGCATCTCGTGCAACAACGACGATTTAGATATAAATTAGCAGTTTACGCTGAATCTTGAAGTCTTTCCAAAAAAAAATATTGTACTTAAAACTAAATATTCTTTCAGTTTGGCAGGTCACTTCTTCTTAATAACTGGCTTTACGGCTCTGGGATCTAGCCCTTCTGAGCCTGAAGTTACAATATATTATAATAATTATCCTTCATAGTATACTGCTTAACAATATGTTGATGCGTCACATTGTGCAGCCCTTGGGAGATTTTGACGGCAACTTCAGCCAGCAGACAGCTGACGGTTGGCGATGGTATCTCAAGGCACCTAAGCAGACAGACACCTTATTTTGAGAATCACATCACCATTAGAGCACTTGTTTCACAGTTTCCACTAATAGTTCACATGCGCAGACACTTAATACATAAAATCGCATCACTTTTACATATCAAAGTCCACTTCAAACCATTATTTAAACAATAATACAGGAGCAGCAAACCGCCGCCGGACAAGTTCCCGCCAAACACTCTTTGGCAGGTCAGTAACTGCCCCGTCACGGTTTTTTTAAAACTTAGTCTAATATTACAATTAGAAATATGGATTTATTCACAATACAGATTATCCTAAACATATAAATTGCCTACAAATTATGATGTTTATATTGGATTTGAGTCTTATATGTAATATTTTAAATAAGAAGACAAACTTTTATTATCATCGTCATTCTTATCTGCAAGATTTAAAGAGTCGTCAAAGTACATACGATGTATTAGTTCTTAAAACAACCATTTCTGTGCGAAACTTATTACAGACGTATATGTAAAAGGGATTTATCGTCAAAATTAAACCAATTTTGGAAAAGTTTTCTGCCTTGTGTTACGAGTACTTTACTTCTTGTTGCTATAATCATCAATTTATTAAACTATGAGCGGCGGCTGGCTTTCAATATATTAAGCTTCGGGATCTAGTGCAGATTAATTCTCGTTGTAACGTTTCAATAAACTTGACCTAAAGTTGTCTGTATGTTATGAAATACTATTAGTGTCTATTTAACAACATTGATAATTATTAATATAGTAATATGTAAACAGTAAAGTTGCAGCCTATATACGTCTTACTGCTGGGCACAGGCCTCCTCTCATTTATGAGAGGGTTTTAGGGCAAGGCAATGTCCGCCGTGCTGCCCCAATGCGTGTTGGCGAACTTCACATGTCTTCGAGATAATTTTTTTTTATTTCTTAGACATGCAGATTTCCTCAGGATGTTTTCCTTCATCGCCAAGGACGTGGTAAATCAGCACTTAAAATTGCAATTAACAATTTCATTGGTGCCGGCGGAGATCGATCCGGGTTACTCGCTACTGTGAAACTTACAGCGAGCGCTAGCCATCTGAGCTACCACGGCTCTACCATGTAAACAGTAATACTATTTTTATATAGAAAAAGAGTGATAATAAACACCTAATTTTTTTTAAAGAATCAATATGCAGATACGTTTTCATCCCTGAATATTAAGATGCAATGCCTCGTTTCCAGTAAAAAGGGTCTCCGGTCCTATATACTCACTAAACGAAACACAGTAGTATTAAGCTGCTTTTTCACGCTGATAATTTCTATTAGGACACACACTGCAATAGACGAGAAAGCCATTGATGATATCCTTTTGATTTATGTATCATAATTCGTATAAAATTTATAGAAATTTATTCCTATCACACGCTGTCACTGAAAACATAATCGTGATTTTTTTTCATTACAAGCTGACTTGGCAGACGTTTATCAGCTCTTTCCGTTAGGTGCTGCCATGAGTTTTACTTCGAATCCAAACCGAATTTTACTACGTAAATCTAAAATTCATGAATAACTCAACTAGAACTTCACACCATTTATCGGCTAGTAGAACATTTTATCGGTTTTTATCGGAGTTTGTGATTTTCTTTTTTTGCACTATGCCACTAAAACGACATCCTACGTTGTGAATATATATTATTTTGATAGATGTCGAACCAACGTCTTGTCAAAACAAATATATATAACGTGAATATGTTCTAAATTGGACAGTTATTCAGAAGTTATACGATCACTAACAGACGCACCAACGATTATATAGTTGATAGTGTAGATCTTTTTGATTTTCGAGTCATTCTGTATACATATATCGGTTCTGCATAAAATTAAATAACGGTTAATTTATAGAGTCACTCGTTGCTTTGCGGAAATCCATAATATTCTAGATGTTAAAAATTGATTAGCAAAGTTTTTTGTTTTATAGGAGAGGGGGCAAACGAGCTTGCGGCTCACCTGATGGTAAGTGACTACCGCCGCCCATGAACAACCGCATTACCAGGGGAATTGCAGACGCGTTGCCGGCCTTTTAAAAAGGACTAGGCGTAATAAAATAACATGATGTGTCTTACCTAGTTTAAAGATCAACAACCTCCTTTAAAGTAGGTTTGATGTTATTACGCCCATAATTAATTCTTAACATATTTAAATAATGATTATTAATGACGAGATATAAACATAAAAAATATACTAAAATTTGGAATCTATGTCATATAGGTAGTAGGTGCTTTGCTGACCGATTTCGACCATGTTGTCAACTATCTGAATTTCAATTGTTGTCAATATAATTATCGGAAGCTGTCATCTGCGTTTAAAAAACCGAGTTATAGAACACTATAACTTGTAACAACAAGTGTCCGCTCAATCACAACTTGCACTCGTTCCGTTTGTTGAGTGGGGCCTGACGGAATCCCGCCAATTGTGAGTTGGCCCCACCACCTTGTTCGCGAAACTAATAGAATCCATTATTAACTGCCATCCCATGCGGTACCTTGAGGAGCACCAGCTAATTAGTGATCGCCAATACGGTTTCCGTCGGGTTCGCTCAGCTGGTGATCTTGTTTACCTAACACATAGAGGCGATCGAGTCCAAGGGGGAAGCATTGGCCATTAGTTTGGGCATAGCGAAGACCTTCGATCGGGTCTGGTACAAAGCGCTTCTTTCGAAACTTCTTTCTATATGGGCTTTCCGAGAAATTGTGCAATTGGATCACCAGTTTTCTGGCTGATCGGAGAATCAAGGTCGTAGTAGACGGTACATGTTCCGATTACAAGCCTATTAACGCTGGTGTTCCACAAGGCTTTGTGCTATCACCATATATGACTTAGAGACCTTCAAGAAAAGAGCTTACATCTTTCTAAAGGCCGGTATCGCATCTGCAATTCCCCTGGTGTTGCGGTTGTTCATGGGCGGCGGTAGTCACTTACCATCAGGTGAGCCGCAAGCTCGTTTGCCCCCTCTTCTATAAAAAAAATCAATGATATGTTGCAAACCGGTAACATTCATTGCTATGCGGATGACGGCACTGGTGATACACCGGCCGTACCAATTTTTCCCGAGAAAACGTCGCCGAGTACCGGAACAAACTTATGTCTGACGTGGAGTCTTTGCTGAACAAAGTCTCGGATTGGGGGCGACTAAATCTAGTTCAGTTTAATCCTCAGAAGACACAAGTTTGCGTGTTTATCGCTAAAAAGCACCCCTTTGTCGTATCTCCTCAGTTTCAAGGCACTCCCCTTGTTGCCTCAGTCAGTATCGGAAGCCTCGGCGTCGACATATCGAGTGACGTGCAGTGTCGTGATCACTTGGAAGAGAAGGCCAAATTGGCCTCTAAAAAGCTTGGCGTGCTCAGCAAAGCGCGACAGTATTTCATGCCGGCACACCGTCTGCAATTTCACAAGACGCAGGTTCGGCCTCAAATGGAATACTGTTCCTATCTCTGGGCTCAGGCTCCACAGTGCCAGCTCCTTCCACTTGACCGTATTCAGCGCAGAGCGGCTGGAATCCTTTCCGATTTGCTCGATTCACTAGGGCTGCGAAGAGATGATTCATCTCTTTGCGTATTTTATCGCATCTACCACGGGGAGTGCTCTGAGGAATTCTTCGGACTAATTCCAGCCGCTCAATTTCGCCATCGCACATCGCGACAAAACTTGCGATACCATCCATACCATCTGGATGATTGGCGGTCCACCCCTGTGCGATTTAGAAGATGTTTTCTTCCTCGCACAACTTCCTTGTAGAATCGATTACCACCAGCTATTTTTCCGGAACGATACGATTAAGGGACCTTCAAGAGAAGAGCCTACTCCTTTTTAAAAGGCCGGCAATGCATCTGCGATTCCCCTGGTTCCCCTGGTGTTGGAGTTGTTCATGGGCAGCAATAGTCACTTACCATAAGATGAGCAACATGCTCATTTGCATTTATAAAAAAAAAACTACTTTTATTCGATATGGTGCTTAAGTCTCATTTAACAGTAGCAGTACGAATTCGTCGAACGCAAGCTGTTTGAAATCATATACGAGAATATATAAGATATAAGTGACCCTCCGCACGATTCACGCTAGTGCAGTGGTTGTTTATTTGTAGATAGAAATCGCATAATTCAATCGATGTAATGCAATTGATATTAGCAAGACTAGCTTACAGACGGTCGATCGCGTGGTATTATAATGTTAACTTAGCATATACTAACACAATATAATATGTATTGTAACTATTCTTACTTTTATTCAATCCTTTCTCACATCTAAAATAGTTAAACTATCGTCAAATTGGTTAAATTTTGTTAGGTGTTAACTAAAGCGTATGCATATATATTTAGCAAACCTTAATCTAATATTTATTGTCCTATTAACGAGGGTTCTCACGTTATGTATTCCGACGTAAATTAGAGTTATAAGCTTATAATTAGAGGGTTATAGTATTTACTAAATATTTAATTGGGATAGGCCAAGTAGGTACTGAGCTTTGATGAATCATATTATATCAAAATTTAGTATCAGTCTACTAAAAGTACCTATAATTTGCTTTGCCACTGATATTTTAGCGCCTGAATCTGATTTGAATGATATTCTTGACTAGAACCACATTTGAATGGTGAATTTCGAACAATGGTTTGCTTATGTTGGCTGCAGAAAGTTTCGAGCTTTCGAGTGGCGAAACCCTTAGTACACTTGCTTGGTTTATTAAATCATTTTTTTTATAGAATAGTGTGACAAACGAGCACACAGTACACCTGATGGTAAGTGGTTGCTGTGACCTATAGACATCTACATTTATCCTCGTTTGTGAATCAAAATGCAGATGCGTTGCCCCCGTGAGGACTAAGATGGAATGCCTCTTTTCCAGTAAAAAGGGTCTCCGGTTCTCTACACTCACCATACGAAACACAGCACTGTTAAGCTGCTATTTCACGCTGGTGTTCTGTGAGAGCGTGGTCCTTCCCCGGTTGAGCCGACCCATTCGTGCTATAACTATACTACTAATGTAGCTGCAGCATGGCTCTACCACGTAAAAATTCTTCAATTCTTTACTTAGCAAACAAGTTTACAGTTTATAAAACTCTTACGCCTTTCATCCAAAGTGATAAGAGGGAAAGTGAGTATTGCTTCTTACACATCCATTTTATCTACGCATACATGCTAGGTTAAGAGCACTCTTATTTCGACCCATCTTCAATTAATGTTTCGTAAATATAATCGATGTACTTGGATCCACTGCTGACTCTGCCACTCATTTTTATTGTGTAATTATGACTGGATGATATAAGATCCGTAGCTGTAGGCTTTGATTGAACCAAAAACCAACTATAATCATTAATAGCTAATAGCAAACATAGGAAGAATTAACAAAGGCATTAATCTGATTACCTAAAATGTCTTTTACTAAAGGTGTGCTATAATAATGCAACTACTGAACATAAAAACCTTACACTTTTCTTCTGGTGTTAACGAATTGGCTGTACCACCTGGTTTTTCAAATGTGGTATAGCCATGCTGCAGCTATATTACTGGTGTAGTTGTAGCACGAATGGGCCGGCTCGACCGAGTAAAGACCACGCTCTCACAGAATACCAGCGTAAAATAGCAGCTTAATGTTATTGTGTTTCGTATGATGAATGTAGAGAACCGGCGACCGTTTTTACTGGAAATGAGGCATTCCATCTTAGTCCTCACTGGTGACAACGCATCTGCATTTTGATACGTAATCGAGGATAGATGTAGATGCCTATGGGCCACAACAACCACTTACCATCAGGTGGACTGTGTACTCGTTTGTCACCCTTATCCTATAAAAAAACCATCTGCAAAGGCCGTGAGCTCTTCTGTATAGAATAAGAGTGATAAACGAGTACACAGTCGACCCTATTGTAAGTAAATACTGTGGCTCATGGACCTCTGCAGCCATGCTCGATAAAGAATCGAACTCCAGATGCGTTGTTACTTCGAGGACTAAGATAGAATGTCTTGTTTCCAGTAAAAATAGTATCTGATTCTTTAGTCTTACCATACGAAAAATAGCAGCATTATAGCTGCTATTTTAAAACGCTATTCTGTGAGCGCGTCCTTATATCCACAGTCATAATATAGATGCCAATATTTAAATAAAACCCGATCTTGCTACAGTCATAATATAGCTGCAGTGTGGCTCGACCGCATAAAAAATCTTTTTGACATTTTTCATTGTTCCCTATTATGACACCCACGGGACGAAGTGGTTTAATGGATTCCGCTACGACTCCATCACACGGCTGCCTTTAAAATTACCTCGTAAAAAATAATTTAACTAATCTTCCCTCAATAAAAACAAATAGGCTTGTATTAATGGCGTTGCGAAACTAAGCACATAACTTTGTCTGTGTAACGGGTTTTGTAATTAACTATTGCGTACTATTTCAGGCAAAATTTAATTTCGTCCTGAAAATTAATTTCGCTTAATGATTCCATACTTTGCCAGGTATTTACGTAGAACGACGGAGTGGGGAGGGATGGATATAGTTCGCACGAATTGTAGTAATGTAATTAAAATAGGAGCACCAACTTTCTTTGTACATGTTTAATATTATACATTTGCATACAAACGTGTTTCGCTTTTGAATGAATTGGCACGAATGAGTGATGTCATTGGAGAGGTAACTATCAATGTTATCAATAACGCAAGACTTTATTATAGTATAGTTTCACTTTCTAATGAATTTACTCGAATGAGTAATGCCATTTAAAAGTGGCGGCGTACGAGAATCCACCACTCCATATCGTTCCGTGTATGTCATAAGCAACATCAGAGGGAAATTAAATATTTGGGCATTATTATCATCTTGACGAACTCGAAAACTAAGTTTGTCAACTAGCCACGCGTTGCAACTATGAAAAATATTAGCCCTTGTGAGGCAAATTCTGTGGGAGGCCTGTGATCAACAGTGGACTTTTGATAAGCTGTAATGTAACATAATGTACTGCATATTAGAATAAAACATTAGCGCGTAGCTGCGAGCCGCGGATTCTACAAATACTACATACACACTCTCCATAAACAAGTACAATGGTTACATGCAATTTATGTCTGTGAAAAGAGATGCTGGAAAAATTACGAATGCGGAAAATGCGGTTGTTTTAAAGCAAGGCAAACTACCATAAACTCTTACACCAGTAACCCAGGAGGGTATATAGAGACTAGGGACTTTCTTTTGGCACAAACCTGACACTTCTTTCTTTTTGTCGCATCTTACGCATATCAGATCATTGGTCGACGGTATTCTAGATGGTCGGTAGGTGAGTGGTGATCTTCGACATTTCTGCATTTCGATCAATAAAGTCCCTTCTGTCCCTTGCACTATCGATAATACATCTGTATGATATATTAGCGGTCCAGCCCAGCTTCGTACGGGTGATTTCTGGACCTCGACAATAGACCTACCGGGTCCAATTGTGAATCTAAACCTTCCAAGAACTGACTCAAACAAACAAAAAAAATTCATCTGAATTCGTCGAGACAGTTTTGACTTTTAGCGAGAATAACGGACAGCAATTGCTTTTTATATATAGAGATAATACAATAACATAAGTATTTTTCCATTTCTTCCAATCCAGTTTAATCATGTTTGCTGTTGTCAATAACTTTGAGCTTGAAACGAACCTTTGAGCTTCAGATTGTGTCGAACAAATAAAAACTTTCATCTAAGAAAGGTCTGTAAACGCGCCGTGTGCAAACACATGAACTAATTTTATTTTATTACAAATATCATAGTGATTTATTTGGATAGAGATCACCTTTTGTGTCAATGATTTTATCTTTAGCAGATCTTTTGTTTTATCAAAATAAAAAATGTGAAAAATGAAAATATTAATTTGTTAGAAAATAACTATAATTCAACGAAGTATCCGTTGGTATCCACAATTGGTAAACAAGTATCGTGAGTGCCCAATTAGCATAAACAATTTATGTTTACAGTTTTCGCTCATAAATGTCAAACATTGTGGATAAATCGGCTCCCTTGGTAAGAAAATTAGCGATCACAGTATCAAAACTTCTCGTAGCTTTGATGATGTTTCTCGTCGATCGTGTGCCGGTTTACATCTGGTATTGTTATTACAAGATTTTCTGAGATTTTTCCAAAGTCGCCTTTCATGACACTAACGGTGTGAGATGGGTGATGGTTTATTTTTTCCTACTGAGAGAGAAACTATTGTTGTATCTGCGTTATAATTAAGAATCCCAAACAAGTAATTAACTTTTAAGGTTTTGATTTAACTATAATATTATTAGTAAAATTCTGAATGCGTGGGTGCTTTAAAAACACACGAAGTAAACTGATTTAAATCTATCATTAAATCTTCGTATAAAGTCGTGTTGGTGTTTCTAATTATAATGGTTAATTAGGAATAAATCTCTAAGCGTCACGCTACGACGTATCTCTTGCGCAGGTGTGAGCATTTGGGACATGTCGACGAGACTAACTTTTCAATTGAGACCGTCGTAAATGTAGCGATTCATTATTGCTTTTTTAAATATATTTGATCCACTTATTTTGGTAAGAAAATAAATTTTCAGTTCTTTTCGTTCGTCAATAAACTGCATTAGTTCTTTAGAGTGGGAATTTGTTTCATAGCGTATGTCGCCTACTTTCGTGAACGGGCCAGCACAGTTAATCCCTCTTCGAGGTTTGTTTGGTTTGCTCTATTTAAAAAAAAATTTCGTTATCATTATCATCATAACCCCTCACAAGCTGACTGCTGAACATAGGCTTGCCTCAAGGCATGCCCAAAAACACGGTCCTGAAATACCTACCTTGGTTTCCCGCATGTCTTACTCAACGTCACTTAATCTATTATAGGGGCCGCCATATTCTTCGCCTACTGGTACGAAGCTGCCACTCAAAAACGTTTCTTGCCCATCGGTTGTTGGTTCTCAGAGCTATCAAAGCGTACAGTGCGTAAAGTACATATTGTATTATGTACGATTTTTGACTGATGGTAGAAATTTCGAAAAACTGTGGTAGCCAAATTGCACAGAAAATGTTCGATTTATGATTTTTAAGAATGCACTAATGCGTTACTCTTTTGATTTGGAACGAATACTCTACCATTATTCACCCGCCAGTACCTCGTTCATTTATTAGCGTTGCGTGAAGGTGAGGTGTATCCATCTTACGCCCACACTGCTCATACCACACACCTTATTTGCCTTTTTTGTAACAATACTAAAGTTACAGACTATATACGTCTCACTGTTGGACACAGGCCTCCTCTCATTTCTGAGAGGATTTTAGGGCAATGAAGTGTACGCCGTGAACCAATGCATTTTGACGAACTTGCATTGGGGCACCGCGGACACTGACTGCATTTTTTTTATTTCTCATACATGCAGGTTTCTCCACGTGTTTCACCGCTGAGCACGTGGTAAATCTGCACTTAAAATTGCAATTAACAATTTCATCGATGCCGGCGGGGATTGAACTCGGGTTGCTTGTGTACTGTGAAATTTACAGCGAGCGCTAACCATCTGAGCTACCAAGGTCCTTTAGCTATCATGGCTCTTGCTAGCTGGCTAACAATACTAGGCTTAGATGAATTTTGGGTCGGGGGTAGACACCAAGTATGGTTGAACGATGGGTCGGTTCGACCGGTAATGAAAAGCATGCAGCATTATGCATGCAGCTTTCATATAGTGAGTGACGGGAACCGGAGACCGTTTATTCTGGTATAACGAGGCATTCCTTCATAGTTCTTAGAGGTAACACACATGGCACGTATCTGCATTTCGATTATTAAAGGTAGTTGTATGCGTTTGTTTATTCACATACCATGGGGTGAACTGTGAGTTCGCTTGTCAACCTTGTATAAGAAATTTTGCTCAGTTGTAGTTTAAATGCTTTATTTTTGCAATATTCTTATTATACCTTAGACATTACTTTATTATAAAGTAAAGAAAATAATTTTTTGCGTCTGTTAAAATACAGGTTGATATTTTCACTTCTCACTCCAACTTTCGATCTAACGTGGGGCTCGACATGCATGCTATAAAATTATTTATACTGGCTGTCATCCGCTTCATTGTGTGCAGTGAAGTAGTGAGCCGTATTGCTCTAACATATTTGGCAACGACCTATATATATTTAAGCAGAAACGCAACCAAATGGTTTGCCAGTTACTTTAAAAATAGGTCACAGCAAGTTGAAATACAATTAAATGGAAAAGGTAAAACTATTTCTGGGGAGCGACTTGTGAACCGAGGAGTACCGCAAGGATCTATTTTAGGTCCCTTACTTTTTATAATATATAGTGCAGACATTATTAAAAATATAGAGTATTGTAAGTACCACATGTACGCTGACGACTTACAGGTATATATATCGTTTAAGCCTTGTGATGTTCAAGTAGCAGTGACAAAATTAAACTTGGATTTGGGTCGGATATCTTTGTGGTCAGAGCGTAATGCATTGGTTCTCAATCCAAAAAAGTCGCAGTACCTTATTCTAGGATCGCCAAATCAAATAAAAAAGATCACACTAAGCCACCCTGCCATTATTGTAAACAACGAACCTATTGTGAGAGTCTCTGAAGTCAGAAATTTGGGGGTAATAATGGACGACAAACTTCGTTTTGAGAAACATGTAATGGATATTGCACGTAACTGCTTTTATAGGTTGAAAGTACTTTATCGTATTCGTGAGTACCTAAGTGTCACCTTACGTATACATCTCTGCGAGTCGATCGTGCTTTCAAAATTCAATTACGCGGATTCTCTCATAGGCCCACGACTATTATCTCGAACACGGCAAATAATACAGCGGGTACAGAATGCCTGTGCACGCTTTTGTTTCAATGTACCACCACGTGCACATGTAACCCCTTTCATTAATAACGCTAATATTTTAAAAATGGACTGTCGCAGGCGACTACACTTTGCCTCCCTTTTGTTTGGGACTATTAAAAATAAAGAACCTTTATATTTATATAATAAGTTGATTTGGTCTAAAGATCAAAATAAGCACTATAATACCCGATCATCCAATTACAAGTTAGTATATCCTTTCTACCGGTCGGCCGCTTTCAGAGGTAGTTTTAAATATAATGCCACTAAATGTTGGAATAACCTCCCGCCTCCACTGCGCGACCTGAAAACAATTAGTGGGTTTAAAATCAAATACAGGTTACACTTACTTTCGGAACAAAAAAATACCGATCTATAAAAAAAACTGGTAGGAGGTTAAGTTCCTTCAACACGTCAGTAATCTCAGTCCCATAAATTATGTAGATATTTTAATTTTCACTTTATATAATATATAAAATTATTTTATGTAATTATTTGTATAATAAATTTATTTTTTCTGACAATCATTTTCTTACCTTTATTCTTTAGCCAACGTTTATTCCGCATTCTTAATAAATAAAATTGATATATTTAGAAGGAAAACGTTAATTTTATTTTGTACTTACCTTCATTAGACTAATGATATCCACTATTTATGTGAATAAATATTTAAAAACACATATTTTTTTATATAATCCGCGTCGCATTATAGCATGTGCACTGAGGCAGCCGTCCGAGTTACCTCGGAGTGCGGGCCGGACTGAAAATCAGTGTCGGGATCAGAGCAATTCGTGTTTCTGTATCTCGATTTTTACTGAGTCCTGTCCATTTCACGGTCTTATGCTGCTACACAGACTCATTTTATATTATTTTTAAATTTTTGTTAATTTAGGGAAATATTGTTTTATTTTCTGTTTAATTCCAATTTTTTTTGCATTGTTTTGTATCTATTGTGATTAGACCGTGAATAAATGTTTTTTTCTTTCTTTCTTTTCTTTCTTTCTATAATCCAGACTCAAAACTTTTTTTATTTTACTCTGGAATTGTCGGAAATTCACTTTGTGGACGGCGATTCAAATAAAGAGATTAACGTCATCGTCTGTGTGTATAGTGTAGTATCTGTGCGAACCTTGACAATATAATCACTTGAGCACTACGTTTAAGCGGGTCTTATGTGTCTTGTCAGACATACTGTGCTAGTGAATTCACTAGGCAACTAACATAGTCACCCATTAATTCTTCAGTTTATCATACAGTCACTCTTTACTCTTTTTAGGGTTCCGTACCTCAAAAGGAAAAAACGGAACTCTTATAGGATCACTTTGTTGTTCGTCTGTCTGTCTGTCTGTCAAGACCCTTTTTCTCAGGAACGCGTGGAGGTATCAAGCTGAAATTCATATCAAATACTCAAATTCACTGTTCCTTTGAGCTGTGAAATAACCAAACTTCTAAGCCAACGCAATCAAAAGATACAGCCGGTTATGCCGCAAATTTTCGACATTCGCAAGGGAATGAAAACCTACAGGGTACTTCCCGTGAACTCAGAATCTTGAAATTTGTTACGAAGCAACGTTTTATAGCACAGATAAAGGAAAAATTGCGAAAAGCATAAATTTTTAGTTACATCATATAATAAAAATATTTTTAATAATTTTAAACTTATATACCTACGGATATGTTCGGAACCCTCGGTGCGCGAGTCCGACTCGCACTTGCCCGGTTTTTTTAAGAAAACGTTAGTTCCCCCATACATTGCCTCTATGAGACAATCTATGGGGAAAGCCTATATTGAGCGGTAAACTTTTTATAGCCTAATGATTTCATATAATATTTACGCGAACACTACATACACATTTAAATACAACTATTATTATATTTATTTTAATAGCCTGTAATGAATTATTCATAAATTAAAGTTAAAGTAACAGCTTTTATACGTATCACTACAAGATACAGGCTGCCTCTCAATTTGAGAGGGTTTTAGGGCAAAGAAGGATTAAAGGAATAATAATCGTGTCCCCTGGATCACTCTCGACCGTAGCGGCAAAACTGAAAGTAGCGAAAACTTTGAATATTGTTCAAGAGTCACTAGTTTGCGAACACTTATGCGATGAGATGGAAGGTGAGTGTGGATGAGTGTTTTTTATAAACTTGAAGTGACAAACACTCTTTACACTCAATCTGGTTGTAAGTAGCTACAGCAGCCTACGGATTAGTAAGCTGAAGTGGCAATGGGCCGGCCATATAGCTCGAAGAACCGACCACCGATGGTGAAAAAAGGTTCTCGAGTGGCAGCCTCGTACCGGCAGGCGAAGTGTAGGGCGTCCCCCCACTAGATGGAGTGACGACCTGGTAAAATATGCAGGAAGTCGATGGATGAAGATGGCTCAGGACCGTGCTTTGTGGCATTCCTTGGGGGAGGCCTATGTTCAGCAGTGGACTTGTGAAGGGCTGTAATGATGATGATAATGACAGCAGCTTCTGGCCACCTGAATTTTAAAAAGAACCCTACATATACATTATCACCTCCGAGGACCAATATACGAGTAAATTTCGTATATTGGTTCTCGGGGGTGATGTACGATGATGATTTCATGGTTGATAATAACCACTGGGAATGAGGTGATTGCTACCAAGCTGTTTCTTAAATAAGTTTTGTAACGAGTTTGTACCTGTGTTATTTTTGTATAATTTTACTTTGAAAACATAACGGCATGTGTATAGGCTGTCTTCAAGGCAAGAGTGAATAGGCATTTGTTAAGTCAGTGCGCTTCACCATCTTAGGCTACATCACCACTTACCATCAGGATGGATTGTAGTTAAGCGCTGGCTTGGAATAATATTTGAAAAAATGCCTTTCATAAAGTTACGCTAATAAGTTTTATATTGTACTCGTTATTCCAAAAGTAATGTAGGTGTTGGAAAGTAATGTTATAAAATAGAAAATTAAACTTATTAAAAGTTATATAAAGCAAAACAATTAACGTGAAACAACAAAGCTTAATAAAATGAAATCTATTTTGCAAAACAAAGTGGCAGTAAGCCAATATTAGCTAATTTCTGTGTAAAAGTTTTGAACAGTAATGGCTGTCGATTACTTTAACTTTTAATATTAATATTAAAATTATCTTAATAATAGTATAATGTAAAAACTATTTTTTTAACTGTAACTTTAATTTTAGTTGCTAATTAATCTTTAAAACTGTCTTTATTTTTATTTTTAAATAAAACCTTACCCTAATACTAGGATTTTCTCTTGTATCGCGGAGGCAGTTTACAAACATAAATTGCACGAGGACAAACATCCAGACCAGGAACAATTATTTGTAGGCCATACAATACTTGTTCCGTGCGGAATTCAAACCCCCGGCCCCCAGCGCAACAACTCATTGCTAAGCCACTGCGCTACTGAGCCGTCTATATGTTTATACGTCTTAATGTTTATATTACTTGCTTCTAGCGGATCTTATGGTTGACATTTGGTCTCCGCCAAAGGCAACAATCTTTCTATTCTTCCCGTGAAACTAACCCTTTATTAGGTAGTATAAATCGTTTTCTGCCTAGGGTCCATCTAGGTAGGGTTTTATCCACTTAGTTCTGCCGCCAGCAGCAGAACGTGCATTTCTGTGTTACAGCTGTGAGGCATTCCATGTATAGAATAGAATAGAATATTTTTTTATTCAATGTAGAACATGTTTTTATTGCCTGTCATTTTTTACTTTTACCTTTGGTTCAGAAAAAAAACCTCTGTCTTGGAAAGAACTGGCAAGAAACCCAACGGAACTTTTTTTTAAACATTAATTTACAATATTATAATATTTTATACAACTTAGTATGAAAATAATTGGAAACAGCATGGTAGTGATCATGTCATTCACATGGGTTATTATAAATCGTGTACTCTTTAGTACTTTTATAACTCAACAATTTTTGCTTAGTAGATTTGTGCACAATAATCTGCTATCCAGTTATATCAAACATTAAAAATTATTTCATATTTACCTCAAATGTACTATAACATATCCAGTCCATTCGGGAGGTGTTAGGTTATCTCTACGTCAACGTAAAGGGTCGGCTAAGCACGTTAGCAAATTATGCCTACGATAGGAAAGACTTGTACAACACGGATACAGACTGTAAGCAGGCTATAAGAATTATTCGTGGTATTATACAAAAAGTGTATTATAGAGAAATGTTGTATTACAAACGTTGTATCATAAAAAAATAGTCAACAATCGCTTACGGCTTTTTCTATTACTGGAGAAACTCGAATCTACCTGTCAACAATCGATGCTTTCACACAAGCCGATTACGACATGGATCCGATATTGCGGCGCGGGGTGATACACATTTAATATAATTATTATTACAATGTTTTTCTGCTTTTTTAATAACAATATTATTATTATTATCAGAATAGAATAAAAAGATGCTAATACAATAATATAAAAAAAACTAACGATTCGTCCTAATTTCGCAATTTCTGGATTTCGACAACAGCGCCAGCTACCGGATCCAGTTGTGAGTTAAAATCATTCAGGGACCTACTTAAACACAGAAAAATTAATCGAAATCGGTCCGGTATTCTTTTTTTAAATATATTATTAAAATATATTTATTTATGCCGTTGCACAGATTTTTAACACATTATTTTTTCTCACCTATTATCTCTCAACTCAGTTTGTTCTCCTAAAATATTATACTGTGTATATATATATATTATTTGTATGTATATGTAAAATCGTTTATATACTTATATATATATATTTGTATTTATATTTATATAGTTTGAATTAACATACATATACACCTATGTATGTTAATTCAAAAATAAAAATATTTAATATTTTATTTTACTTTTATAAAGATGATAAAGCAAGTTCACACCTGCCACTTCAGCTCACCATGCTACGGGTTGACTGGCAGAGAATTTCCACAGGCATTAAGTCCGCCCATTGTTACCTTAGTTGTAAGGTGTTATAATAAGGAATAAATAAATAAAATAATCTTTTTGGTTTTAAGGTTTCGGCCCACTACTACGTACTTTACTATCTATGAACGTGCTATAATCGTATCAGGCACGAAAAAAGGACAAATCTACTACGCCCACTAGGAAGTATCAACAACCTACCTGTATACAACATCTGCAGTTACCGTATCATCCCCATTCAATATGTGTATGACGATGCCCTTTCTATCGGTATAGATTCCGTTTTTGCATATTAATTTAAACAAATAATATTTTTATGTGACTGACGATTACCTTAAAACATACAACACATAAAGTAAATGATTTTTTTAACTGTTGCCATTTTCACTGAACTTTTGGGATTATCTCGGTGATATGAAATAGTGTACTACATTCTTTTTACTTATTAAAAGCCAGTGCTTGACCACAATCCCACCTGGTGGTAAGTGGTGATGCAGCCTTAGATGGTAAATCGCACTGTTTTAGCGTAACAAAAACCTATTTAAACTTGCCTTGAAGACGCCCAGATTGTATTCCTGCGCCCTCACCGAAATGCATCCTATAGAATACCGCGAGACTGGCTACTCTGCGCCTGTGCTCGAGGCTGACAAGATTGGTTTAAACCAAATCAAGGTCACCAATGAGCCTCTTAGCACGTCTCTTCACTGAGTCCAACGCTTCCAGGAGGCATTTTGCAGCATCAGCCCATATGTGACAGCAATACTCCATGCACGGCCGGACTTACGCTTTAATAAGAAGCTGCCCCGGCGTGAAGTACCGCCGCACTTTTGCAAGGACACAAAGTTCCCTTGTCGCTACTTTGGCTCTGGACTCAATGAACCGCCCATAGTTTAGGTTCGGCGAAAATTCAACCTCTAACAACTGAAGTTTCAGTGTTCTCCAAGGATACATTCCGGAAAGTAGAAACCAGGGTAAGCGGGCTCCTTTTGACGCTAAAAAGCCACGCTTGTGTTTTGGAGGCGTTGAACGAGATTGGCATCGCCCTATTCGTAGACTGCCTATAGTGTGAGATTCACACGCTCAACCATAGCCTCTCGTTTGGACTTGATTTGATCCTCTGTTTGCATGTCCATAGATATCGGGAATGAGCAGACCATTTATATGCAGCAGAAAGAGAGTTGCGGCAAGGACGGACTAGAAACAGAAATAGACCCCCGAGAAACTCCGGCATTTGTCGCGATAGGACAGGACGAGCAGCCATCGATGACGACACGGACAAACCGTTCACTCAGAAAGTTCTTTATCCAGTCAATCAGGCCAGGGGATAAGCCGCACGCTGAAAGCTTGCTCAGTAGACTAACGTGCTACACTCTGTCAAAAGCCTTCGAACCATCGAGGGAAATAGCAAGTGTTTCACCACTGTTCTCGAGGACTTCTCCCCATATGTGAGTAGCATACGCTAGATGATCCCCAATTGATCGCTTTCGGCGAAACCCATACTAGCGGTCACTGAGGAGATCATTCTGCTCTAGATATGTCATGAGGTGGACGTTTAATATACGCTCCCTAATCTTGCAGAGTATGGAGGTAATTTAAATTGAACGATAGTTAGCAGGATATCGTCCAATTGTGCCTAAATAAGGCTACCTTTTTTAGGCGCGGGCTGCACATTGGCCAGCATCCAAGGAGTCCTGAATGAAAGGCGGACCAAGCGCGAGTAGCTACCTCTATACCTCTCATTCACGCGCTTAGTTACGCGCTTGGTATCCACAGGAGACAACTCTGGGTGCACAGACCTTTATAACTATAGCTAGTATACCATCAGGTCCACTAGCTTTGTTTACGTCTAGACTTCGCAAGGTTTTAAGAACCTCCTTGTTGGTGATTTTTTGTTGAAATAGAAATTGAGATGGTACGCTGTTGCTACTGTCCAGACGAGAATTGCAAGCAAAAGGGGAAGCAAATAAGTCCGCTTTCTCCTTTGGCGCATGAGCCAGTTAGCCATCTGGTTTTACCAGCGGAGGCAGTCAAGACAGACAGAAGTTTGTCTGGACCGCTTTGGTGAGAGAACAAAAACTCTACTGCCAAATGGTTTGACAGACTACGTTGGTGGGCTTAGGTGAATTAGCGCTATTTAGTTTGTCTTTCGACTAGTCGTAACGGTGTCGTGTCGGCGTGATTAAGGTTTCCGATAATGTCAAGTCAGTATCGTTGTCGGAAAATATCAAAGCACCCATTACCATTTATTTATAGTACTATTCAACGGATGGAGCTTTTCTACGACCGGAAGTTGTCTCGTCGCTACCTTTAGCTCTGCGTTTCCGATCCGCGAAAAACCATTGAATTTTTTATAGACCCTAAAATATTTTATTTGAACCGAAATATAGGAGCTTTTTGTCTTGTAATATCCGTGAAAACTAGTTTTATTTAAATGCTTTTTGTTTGAGGCCTCGAAATATTTATTTTCTGACATTACACACGGTATTTTATTTCATCGCAGAGCACGTGGCAAATCAGCGCTAGCGTTTTAAACTGCTATTAACAATATTAGTAGTGCTGGAAGAATTCGAACTTGGGTTCATTATTTTCGGTGGAACTACCAAGGCATGAGGTTTACAAATTGTATGTCATAATAAAATAAAAATGAAATGGTTAATTTAAGTAAGAATCAAATAAAAAATTAAAAGATAAAAAAAAGTTTAAAGAAAGTAAAAGTATTATTGCTTTAAAACAACCCCAAATGTGAAATTTATTTAAAAACTTACTATTTCTAGAGAATAATGTTTAAAATATTTTAAAGTTGTAACATTGTGAATAATATTATTATTAATGTGCTTATTTTTATTGTTACAGGTAAGGCGGTCCTATACGTTTTGGTGTCAGCTTGGTATACACAAAAAGACGTTTTTGAAAGTTGACGTACACGTTTTTTTTTTATAGGATAGGATGACAAACGAGCACACAGTCCACCTAATAGTAATAAGTGGTTGTTGTGACCCATAGACTTCCACATCTATCCTCAATAAAGAATCAAAATGCAGATGTTGTCACCCGTGAGGACTAAGACGGAATGCCTGTTTTCTAGTAAAACTGGTTTCCGGTTCTCTATACTCACCATACGAAACACAGCAGTGTTAAGCTGCTATTTTACGCTGGTATTCTGTGAGAGCGTGGTCCTTCCCCGGCCGAGCCGAAACATTCGTGCTACAACTATACTACTAATATAGCTGCAGCATGGCTCTACCATGTAAAAAAAATGTGTTATTCAATAATGAATTTCATAAAATTTCATCAATTTCAAGCAAAAATGTAGTTATTGATGATGTTGTGTTTGCCTTTTATATTAATACTAACTTTTGTCCGCGACTTAGCCCGTATGGAGGTCCTTTATTGTATTATACTAAGCTGTGCCTAAAATGCGTTATAAAGCCTCTTTTTTAGCTGACTTCAAAGGAAGAAGGTACACTATTCGTCTATAGTTTCTTTTGTGTATATGTTAACAGATATCTTCGTTAAATGTGAACCGATTTTGATGATTCGTTTTACTAAATAGTTTTTTTTTATAGGAGAGGGGGCAAACGAGCATGCGGCTCACCTGATGGTAAGTGACTACCGCCGCCCATGAACAACAGCAATACCAGGGGAACCAGGGGAATCGCAGATGCGTTGCCGGCCTTTTAAAAAGAGTAGGCTCTTTTCAAAAGGCCGGCATTCTTTTTTGTTTTCAGCTTACTGTCAGCCACTTTACACTCCTCAGCTGTGGACGAATTACACTAAAGAGGAATATCGCAGACTGAAGGTGCAGTATAATGATTCGTTCCGCGTGTTGTTCCGTCAGCCACGATACTGTAGCGCGTCCCAGATGTTCGCAGAGGCCCGTGTCGTTGGTTTGGATGCGTTGATCCGTCACCGTATCGCGCGATTTAGAAGTTTTGTTTTTGGGTCGCAGAATAATCTCATCAAAATTATTTGTAATATTTATGCATGTAGTGAAATTTTTAGTAGGTGGTCAAATTTATTAAAATCTTAATAATAAAATGTAATAATTCATTGATTAACCAATAATTATAATTAAAATTTAAGGTATAGTGTAATAAAAAAAATATTAATTTTATAATGGACCTGTGTTGTCTGTATCAAATAAATTATTATTATTATTATTATTATTATTTTTCTTGATACTTCAGGGGTGGTCACATATGATATTGGGAAAAAATTTATACTTAGGTATGGCAAAATAGAGAATGATGGTTTAATGGAGCTATTTAGATGTCAAAAACAAACAAATACCCTTCGTAATTTCAAATTTGCATTTATCTTTTGATTAAGTGCCATTTTTACATTAATAAACTGATAAGTTTAAGTTTATTAGAGTAATGATAAAAATAATAAAAGCTGATGTGATATTGACAAGTTTCTCCATTGGTTACTACAATATGCTGTTTGTAGGAATTTGAAAACAATTCCTCATATATATTCATTATAAAAAGTAGGCTACGACATTCTCCAGGTCATAGGGTAGGTACTCCTTTGTCAAATTTCATTACTATCGGTTCAATGGTTTAGTCGTCAAAAAGTAAAGAAGAGACACCCAGAGTTACTTTCGTATAATTTATAATATTAGTGTAAAAGAGTAAATTAGCTGTGAGCCGCCACCTTCGCTAGGCGTAATTTAAATTTTATTAGTATATTTATAATTGCTATAAAAATATCCTGTCTTATTCTATGGAATAAGAATCTACTTCTGTGTCAAATTAATTAGAATTCATTCAGCCGTTGTAGTGTGATTAAAGGACAAACGTCCAAAAATATACTTTTACATTATTAGCAATAATAACATTTTCGATGGAACGTGATAAATTCAATTAAAATAATCCTTAAAAGGCGAAGATATTTCAAAAGTAATTGGTAAACAGTTCTATTTTAAGTATATTTATTTTAAGATGTTGTTTCATCAAGACGTACTTTACTTATTTAGAGTTTCCTTAGAATTTGAGCCACAGTTTAAATCGACGAATACAAAGTTTTATACAGCTTTATACTTTATCGTACCCTAAATTTTCTTCTTTCTAATCATAATGCAAGCAACGACTTTACAATTGATGGTAAAAATCTAGGAAATACTTTCGTCATATTAGCTAGCTACATCCGCAAAAATATAATATAATTACTGACTAATATATTTTATAGAATAGGGGTGACAAACTAGCACACAGTCCACCTGATGCTAAGTGGATGCTGTAGCCCACAGACATATACATTTATCCTCTATTAAGACTCAAAATACAGATGCATTGTCACCCCTGAGGACTAAGATGGAATGCCTCGTTTCCAGTAAAAATGGTCTCCGATTCTCTACATTCACCATACGAAATACAGCAGCATTGAACTATTTAACAATTTAAGCTGGTATTCTGTGACCGCGTGTTCTTTCCCCGTCCCAGTCGGACTCATTCGTGCTACAACCATAATATAGCTGAAGCGTGACTACCACGTGAAAACCACCGTGTTATGACGTTGTATTTTTATCTTTGTGATACATTTTATTTAAATCCTCTTAACTCTTAATGCGTGATTTTATGTTGGCAAAACCTACTGTTCCAACATAACAGTAGCTACACACTTTGCTCGGTTTGTTCAAGAAAAATCGTCATAACTCAAGCAAATAATAAACGATAATATTGTAAAAAGGTACACAAAAATCTTTCTCGGCATTCGTGATATCATAATATATGCATCTATAATTCTATATTATATTTCAATACATGAAAGAAAACGTTGTATTTCTTCTTAACCATATTGTGCGCATGAAGTAGTGGTATTTGGCAAAGTTAATGTAGTGGAAAAAAATTAAATAAAACATACATTGTTTACATACGGCCAATGTCATTAATGTCATTTAATTGTACTTTGGACAAATTAGGTCGTTTGTCGACGTCAAAGAGGTTGGTCGACGCTAAGGGTACGTTCAGATGACAAGCGCTCAACGCGCGTAAAAGTTTTGTAAAGTATTCACATGGTGCGCGCTTGTCTGGCGTCGCACGCGCGTTGCCGCGGCCGCCCTGGTCATGTGCCATATCGCAGGACGTTTATCTATTTCATTTATATATAATTCGGTATTAAAAGCTTCCGTTTCCATTTCGGACGATTTCTGGATGAACTGAGCGAACCCTAAAATACGTCTATCCGCATCAAAAGCGCGCGCTCAACTGAACGGTAACATAGAAAACCAATGATCTCAAAGCGCGCGTTGACGCGCGTTGACAACAGTCGAGCGCTAGCGCAGCGTTCAACGCGCGCGTTAGCATGTGTACGGCCTGAATAAAACTGATGTAGTTGTAAGCGCGCGTTATCAAAACGTGCGTTGAGCGCTTGTCATCTGAACGTGCCCTAATGCTTCCAAGTGTAAGTACCTACTCTATGTATGTCATTACTCCAATACTCTAAGGCCAATGTCAACCAATTAATAGTCTATGGTTAAACAGTCCCACAGAGTGGAGAGTTTTGCGAAATAATTTTAAAATGTTCCTTTTTCAAGAGCGTGTGGATTTTATGACAAGGCAAAAAAGCGTTTATGTTATATTTTGCACATTTCTGTGTTTCATATATAAATGTAAGTGAAATACAGTTTATATAATATACAAACATAAAAACCACTACCACCACTACAACAATTAGGCGACCATTATTTATAATAATATACTCATAAATTGACGCTAATATAATAATATATATTGTCGGTGTAGTGCTATTAACGCGACTATCAATTTTATACTATTTACTTCTTAAGTATTAATAATTACTCCATTATAAAATAAGTGAGATTTTTCTAAGCTTAAGGAGCCCTTCGCGATGTCACCAAAAAGATGAGCGGTCATGAAAATACCCAAACTACCTAGCTACCTCATTAACTTCATTATGTCCCACATTGAAACAGTTACGGTAATCTGGCGATATAACTTCTCAAAATTATTTCAAAATCCCCAGGCCGATTGAACACCTACGCGATGGGGTTTAGGGGTGAATATCGCTTGATCGTTGCTGCAAGTATTTTCAGATGTCTCGTCAGTCTAGTTAGGAGGAAAAATTGAAGAGGTATTCGCGCAACGTGACGTTAGGGATTTGTTTGGGAAGGGTCGTGGTGGAATATTGTGATATTTTTTTGATGTTTTATAAAGTGAATCTCATCCGGTGAGGCAGCAAGGGTTTTTTTTTATCTACGATGCTTATTGGCGTGGAACTATTGAAGATTTACATAGTTCCACGCCTGTCTGGTCAGTCTTAAATTTAAGAGTCCTTCTATAATACAAAAATACAAATACCGTATAACTAAAGTAACTAGTTCATTCGAAAGAAAAGGAATAATAGTTTTCTTCTTTCTTTTACTTCTTCAGCTCTTAAAATCTAACTGCTGGAAATAGACTTTCTCGTTATAGTGAGGATTTTTTATATAACTAAGGGTGACCAAATAGCACAGAGTGAGGGAAAGTTGTTGTGGCCCATAGACAATCTAACCTCGATCAAGAATCAAAACGCAGATGCTGTAAGTTTTCCAAGCAAAACATAAAATAAAAAATAAATAAAAATAAAAATGCGACACCTGAGGACTAAAATGGAATACCTTGTTTCCAGTAAAAAGGGTATCCGAATCTCCACACTCACCTCACCATAAGAAACCCAGTAGCACCAAGTTGCTATTATACGCTCGCATTCTGTGAGTGCGTAAATCTTCGCTGCTGGAGTCAACCCAATTGTGCCTGCAAACAACTAAAAACAAAGAAGACTATAGATGCGTTCTTACATCTGAGTACTAAGATGGAATGTTTCACAGCCTGTGTTTATACTGGCGCTCTACTTCCTTCAAACCAGAACACAATAGTGCCAGCACTGCTATTTTTTGGCTGCTAAGACAGCATTTTCAGACGGATTCCTAGACAAAAAAGAGCACCAACCCCCACACTTATAATGGTAGTTAATAATTTCATTGGTGCCGATGGAGGCCGAACTCTGTTTGGTCACGTACAATGAAATTTTAAGGCGTGCGCTAATTCCTTGAGATAACACGGCTCCCATATAAAGCAGTGAAATCAAAATGAGACTTAATCGTATTAGGCGGCTACGTGGGCGAATGACTTCGGAATTTCCACATCCTACACGTTTGATATAACTCTGAAGGTACTTTACTCTTCTGATCGTACACACGTATCTCTTAGGAAAATTGGGAATGATATTTTTTAACGTTAGAACAAAGAATGTTTTTATATCCGTATTTTATGGTCGCTCAGAAATATGTTTTGTAGTTTTATTTGATTGTTTGCCTTGAAAGTTTTTCAAGATATATTTAAAAACTCTCCAGTGTTGAAAATACAAGTTGAATAAATAAACGGTCTGTTCTAGGTAAACAAAGTAAGGATTACGAACCGAGAAAATGTAGACTCAATTTAGATTTAGTAATATCGAAAACTGATAGAAAAGAGGAAGCGACTGTATATAGCTAATGGAGAGGAAAACTTTACAAATAAGAAAGCGTATGATGCGATCGGACAGTAAACAAATATTTTGTACTGTACGATCGTATCATACGCTAAATCTAAAGTCATAAGAAAGCACATCTACGAGTATTTTATTTACGTTTACGCTGTCTTGGAATGTCTACAGATTCGAGAGTCTTTGTTTGAACAGTAATCAAATGTTTTTCTTGGGGAACCCAAATATAGTTTTAAAACAAAATCGTAAATCGAAAGGTTACTGTTTTTACTTTATAAAAAGTGGGTGATTAACGAGCACATAATTCACCTAGTCGTGTATTTATGCTAGGGTACCCTCGATTACAATTTAAAACGACCAGCACCTTTGTCTATTTTTAATTTATTGTAATGCCGAGGGTGTTAAAGTCTACACAGAGGTACTCACTTTTCTTTACCTTTATTTAAAAAGTGAAGTTATAGTCAACATTCGTCTTACGCTCGGCACAAGTCTCCTTTCATATCTTTCACCATCGTTCCAAATACAAAGTAAATCACGTATAAAAAGTCTATATTTTGAGTTTTAGTATGTTTCAGTCTCTATTGAAAAGTTACTCAATGAAATAAAATAACACTATAAAACTTCGGCGTGAATGTGACAGCAGCGTAAATTTAGCTCGGAGGGAACCAACCTAAACTATGAATAAAACATTAGGGACTCGTATGAAACGTGAACATTTTTAACAGCAACTTTGACTGCTCTGAAATGAAATGAACTTTTACATCTATTCTATTAGATATTTAGTTATATTAAACGAGGTTTTTGAATAAAGGCCGTAACGACTAAAATTAAGTTAAAAAGGCAATGAACCGGCCATATAGATAAAAGACAAGACATCTGATGAGTTAGACAGGTTTTTCAGTTGTGGCTTCATACTAGTAAGCGATGTAGGACGCCTCCCACTAGATGAAGTGATGACCTGGCAAGACATGCAAGAAATGTAAAGGTGCAGGTGATCAAGAACAGTGCTTTGTGGCATTCCATATCGCCATACTCCATGCTTTCGACTTGAGAAGCGTTGTAATAAAAATAGAAATAGAGGTAAAAAAATTGATTTTAGATAAACTTTAAGGATCCATTTACAGTGCTGAGACGTGGGGCAAATCACATAACGAAACCAATTAAGCCGAGAGAATCAGGCATGACGTAATATTAACTTAAGACATCAAACGTTACGGGCGATTGTTGACTTTATGAGATTGGATACACAAAATATACTGTAACATCTATATAATCCAACTTTCTGCAGATTATATCATACATGGTTAATTTTATACGCCGATCCTGATTGATTGACGTAATACAAAAATGTTTGCATCGTCATACACCCTTATGTTTGAACGAATTGTCAACTTGATGTGATATAATATCAAAATTTTACCTTAAGATCGCATAATAAAAAATATAGAATATTGAGTAACTTTGATTGTGGTCTTGAATTTCTAATCTGAATGTTTTCTCAATACACAACTTTTCACCGTGTCATCAATATATAATAGGCCTTCACAACCCATAAGCGTCTTTGTCTAAACATTTGTTGTACCATTTTTATTTAAATCATCATCCACAAGTTCACTGCTGAACATAGGCCTTCCCCAAGGAATGCCACAAAACACGGTCCTGAGCCACCTGAATCCATGGACTTCCTGCATGTCTTACCAGGTCGTCACTCCATCTAGTGGGGAGACGCCCTACACTTCGTCCGCCGGTATGAGGCCGCCACTCGAGAACCTTTTTTCCCCATCGGCTGTCGGTTCTTCGAGCTATATGGCCGGCCCATCACCACTTAAGCTTACTAATCCGTTGTGCTATGTCAGTTACTCTGGTTCTACTGTGGATATCCACATTTCTAAGTTTATCACGCAGAAAAACTCCGAGCATAGCTCTCTCCATAGCTCGCCGAGCAACCTTGAGCTTCCTCACCCGACCAGCAATGAAGGACCACGTCTCAGTTCTATAGATCATCACTGGCAACACGCACTGGTTGTATAGTCTCGTTTTCAAGTTTTGAGGTATACCTGACGAGAAGTTGTGCCGTAATTTCCCGAACGCTGCCCAACCGAGTTGAATCCGTCGATTGACCTCTCGGTCGAAGTTGGACTTACCTAGTCGGACTATTTGTCCCAGGTTAACATACTCGTCAACAACTTCGAGCTTAGTGGTCCCAACAACTACCGGCATGGGTGTGACATGGACATTAAACATGATCTTTGTTTTGTCCATGTTCATCTTAAGATCTATCCTTTGGGAGACACTATTGAGGTCATTGAGCATAGTGCTTAGGTCCTCCAGCGATTCTTCCATAAGCACTATATCGTCGGCAAATCGAAGGTTAGTGATGTACTCGCCATTGATGTTAATATCGTATTCTTTCCAGTCCAGTAGCTTGAAAACGTCTTCCAATGCAGCTGTGAAGAGTTTCGGGGATATCACGTCGCCCTGTCTTACACCTTTCTGCAGTTGGATAGGTTTTGTACTATGGTTCCGTACTCGAATAGCCATGGTAGCCCTACTGTACAAACACTTCAGCACTTCGATATACCGATAGTCAACTTGGCACCGCTGAAGGGACCGTAGCACCGACCAAATTTCGACGGAATCAAAGGCTTTCTCATAGTCTACATATGCAAGGCAAAGTGGCAGATTATACTCTTCTATCTTCTCTACAATTTGCCAAAGGGTGTGTTTGCGGCCTATGGTACTAAATCCTTTTTGGAAACCGGCTCGTTTGGGAGGCTGGAAGTCATCAAGTCGTGCGTGCGAGACGATTTGCAATGACTCTCGAAAACAGCACGTAGACGCGGCTCAGAAGGGAAATCGATCTCTCGATCTTCAAGAGAGCGTTATCGCCTTCTTGAAGAACATTAAGTACAGCAGAAAACGTTATAAATTTCAGTCGAAATACACAATAGCAGGCACTAACTTGGAAGAAGTGACTACTATTTGAGATCTTGGTGTCATAATGGATAGCAATTTGAAGTTTTCGGATAATATTGACAAGATAGTGGGGGAAGCAAATAGGTCGCTAGGCTTTATATTGAGAAACTCAAGGGATTTTAAAATACCAGTAACTGTCATTCAGCTTTACACATTCAGTTTTGTAAGGAGCAAGCTCGAGTATTGCAGCATAGTATGTATACTTATTATATATTAGTATATTACTTACTAAACTCATACTTACTTATTAAACTTACTTATTAAACTCACATATGCAGGATCGAAAAAGTTCAGAAAAAAGTAATTCGTAGCATAACCTGCCGTTTTGGTACTCCAAGAAATATCAAAACATATAGTGATAAAATTATGCATTCTCAACTAGAGCCCCTTTCCTTACGCCGAAATCACTTAGACGTGTCACTCCTACATGAAATTGTAAATAATCACATAAACTGTGTCCCTTTATTGTCCAAATTCCAATTTAACGTACCGTCCAGAATACCAAGATATCCGTGCAGTCTTTTTAAGAACAAATTTTGTAGGACAAACTTGGGTCGTGACTCTCCAGTTATCCATATGTCTCGTCTGTACAACAAGCTCACCAAAAATATACCCGACCTTGACATTTACTATGATACCCTCACTCAATTTATGACCAAATTTAAGTATGTTGACGTACATTAAACTGCGGTAGAAAAAATCAGCTTATATTTGTTTTCTTTTTATTTTTTAGTTAACATAATTTTTATCATAATTGATCATGTAGAAAAAATGAACGAGGAAAGAGTGACAAAGCAAATTTATGTTGCAAAAGTGAACGGCAGGGGAAAGGACGCCCTAGACGAAGGTTTATCGACCAAATCGGCGATACATTAAAAATTAGGAGTACCCTTACCCGACGAGCGTGTATGCGTAGATATATGGATGTAAAGGAGGCGATAGAGGTGTGTCAGGATCGCGCCAAATGGAAGTCCGTAGTCTCTGCCTATCGGCGTGAATGTTTGTGTGTGTGTATAATTTTTATTAAATTTGTTTAACTTTTTGTAACACCACACATGCTGTGATTGCCTATATAAGAGAAGTTGATCATGTAAAATTTATATTACTGTTATGTAACCAAACATTTATTGATGTTTCTTATGTTGGCAATCCAAATAAATAAATAAAAAACAAGACCACCGTACTTCTCCTCTACGCCTCCGCAGTAGTACTACCGTGAACGACGGAATTAAAGGGCTCCTGAAGGACATCAAGTACCGGTGTTCCACCCGCTATCAGAAGCTCCGCTATAATTCCATCCTCGCCTGGGAACTTGCCATTTTTAAGGTGCTGGAGAACCATTTTAATCTCGCTCAGACTGACGTCCGGGATTTCTCCGGAATTGTGTTGGATAAGACTCGCTCGTGGATCGTTACTCACACTTGCGTGTGGCTCCAACGATGACGTGTACAGCTGCCCATAGAACCTCTCAATCTCACTCAAAATCTCAGGTGTCCCGGAAACGATGCTGTCACTCTTGGTCTTCAGCTTTGACAGTTGGCACTTTCTGGCAGACAGATCTCTGGCAGAGACTTTGGAGCCTTGGTTCCGCCCGATCGCTTCTTCAATACAAGCTGTATTGAAATTGCGTAAGTCCCGCCGCATGCATTTAGAGATCTGTCTGTTCAGTTGCCTGTATGCTGTCAAATCTGTTGAAGACTGCAGCTTCATTTCCGTCTAACAGCCATGAGATTAAGAGTGTGATCGGAGAGTTTTGTGTTCTTCTGCGGCGGGTCTTGCAGAACTTAGCTCCGACCGCATTGACAGTTTCCACAAGCTTATTATTTTCCGGTCTAACAGCCATGAGATTAAGAGTGTGATTGGAGAGTTTTTGTGTTCTTCTGCGGCGGGTCTTGCAGAACTTACCTCCGACCGCATGGACAGTTTCCACGAGCTTGTCATTCATATCGTCCACTTCATTGCAGTCTTCCAGGCACTGTAAACGGTTTTGTAACTCGGGCTGAAAGGTATCGGGACTTTGGACTAGAGCACGAGGGGGACAGAGCGTTGACTTCATTAGACAAGACCTCTCCAACTTAACGTTTAGACTCAACAAAGTTCAACAAGGTTCAGTGTGCCTCTAACCATTCGGTGATCGCAAGTTTTCACCCTTGCGATCACGGAGACATCACTGAACAGTTGTGGTCTGGTCGTCATAATGAAGTCAATCTCATTTTTTGTCGAACCGTCGGGGATCGACCAGGCCCACTTCTTGTGGGGCTGTTTCTGGAAGAAAGAGTTCATTATAAAGAGTCCCTCTTTCTTCATGTAGTCGGCCAGATGCTGGCCCCTTGGGTTCCGATGCCCTCTTCCGAATTTCCCTACTTTCAGTTCACCGTTCTCTCTTGTGCCTAGTTTTGCATTGAAGTCTCCCATTAACACCATATAGAGGATTTTGGAGGAATGCATGGCTCTAGAGATATCCTCATACATTTCCTCCATCTCCTCATCGGGGTGTGCCGAGGTTAGTGCGTAAACCTGTATGACCTTTAGCGAATATCGTTTGGTGATTTTGAGTAAAAGGTACGCAACCCTCGTCGACACACTCCCAATCTTTACAACCTTGGTAACGAGAGACTTGTGGACGATAAATCCGACACCTCCTTAGGACAGATGGTCGCCCTCCCGGTGATAGAACAATTTGCCGGATTCGAGGATTACCGTGTCTTCCCCCTCTCTTTGGACCTCGGATAATCCTATAATATTCCAGCGCAACTTGTCTATTTCTTCATCCAGCTCCAGGATCTTCTCGTCAGTCTTCAGGGTGCGTACGTTATAAGTTGCCAGGTCGAGTCGTCGTAGGTGGCAACCGAACCTCCACCGGAGATTCTTAGCACCCTTGTCCCGCCGTTACCATGGATGCCACCGTAGCCAGGAATAGCGGAGCCGCCGGGACTGGGGGCCGTCTTTTCGTAACTTTTTTCATTGGGGGTATATTGCCATAGTTGCCACGCTTGGCAACCGTGTTGGCAACAGCTGGTTTTTTTATTGGGATATTGCTGTTATCAGAAAGATGCTGCTGTCCATCTCCTGTCTGTATCCCACTGTCGCCTTTTACGACACCCACAGTAAGATATGGGGTAGTGGATATTCTTAATCGCCACTACACGGCATATATTATCATATATATATTTATTTAAATACCAAAGACATTTTTTATTGAAACCGTCGGTTGCATATAAAATGTCTTTGGTGTTTAGATATATATTTCTAGGATATTTTAGTTATTCGTATGTGACATTATCACTAAACTTAACGAAACAATAAAATATGATGCTTCCAAAGAACTGAAATTTATTACGATCCAATCGAGAATCGAACAAAATTTATATTTATATCTCTTACGTACGGTTTACGCGGAAAATTGCATTATACTTTTGGCAATAGCTGTTCTGACCTTATGGCTTGATTTCCTGCCACCAGTCTACTGGCTAGGCTTTGGCCCGTTAATCAGCAGCTCGTACTGCGCCCAGGTGCAGGTGGCAATTGTAGAACATGTTGACATTTTCTATTAATAAGACACGCCGTAAATTCGCATTACTCTAGCATCTCGGGTTCAATCCCAGCTCCACATGGCGCTGTAGAAAAATCACAATCTCACATAATAATACAAAACAACCTCTCAAGGGGAATACAGGAGCTAAATGCAAGTTTTATAATGCCTTAAAGTATTTGTAAACAAAATTAGTAAAATATATCATCAAATATCTATGTGTTGAAAACATGATACTAATAAACAAAATCACTTAGATACCTCTACAATTTCTTTTATCATTTAAAAACCATACTAATATACATTCAATCATTTTGATTTTAAGTCAGATTATTCTACAAGCAACATATTAACGTAATAGTATTTTAATATTTAGTCCAATCAATAGATTTGTTTAAATCGCAAATTCTTATGTCTGAATATATTATATTCAGAAATAAGAATTTGTACGCATGTGAGCGCAAACGCCTGTGTACCGACAGTGCAGGCCGAGGGCTGATGCTATACAGAAATTGTGTAAATGTGTGCGTGCATCATTCGAGGTCAGCAGCTCTTGTAGTCCTCTTAAAGTATGCTACAATTTTATTTCATACAAACTGAGAAAGTATCTTTATCTCATATTTTTGTTCATATAATTTATTATTAAGTGGCGAAGCTTGCGAAGACACTTATTGATTTCACGATGTCTGTCCGTCTGTCCCACGATTATCTCGAGAACGGTTTCGAATTTTCAAATTCTGTTTTCAGCAATCGATTACTGATCACCCAGTCATCTGAACCTCCTATTTTGAAACTGATTGCTCAACGGCAACCGTTAGAAACTGCTACAAAGCTGATTGCTTCGCCACTTTATTATGCTGTTAGCTTGCTAGGTTTATTTACATCATCTTTTCATAGAGCTATCAAGCAGAATTTTCTTTTTAATTTTATCGATTAGAGCTAAACGGAACATTCAGAACTTTAAGAAAAAAAAAGATTTTGTTCTACACACATGTTACAAATTTTTGAGTTTCGCGGCAGATATTTATTTATTTATTTACTAACTCACAATTTTTATTACAGTAATGCAACAATGTGGCCACTAATGTAAAAAAAGACAAATAGTTTAATGTGACCCTCTCGAATTCCGCCAATGTACAATTAAATATGTCTAATCGTTGTGCTACGATGTTAAGCATTCTAGCTACTCGAGCAACCGGTGCGTACTTTAAGATATTTGTACGAGCAACTGGTACGTCCAGCAACCCTCCCCTCAGCCCCCGTCGCAGCCTAGAATTAGGCACGAGGAACCGCAGTGATTCCAGAATTTCCGGATTGTTTAATCTACCACGTAATATCAAGTATATGTACTTAAGTAGCGCAAAGTTCCGTCTAACCTCCAACTTATAATATCCAATATGTACCTAATGTGTACTCACGTGACATCTAATGTAATCTAGGATTCTAGGATGAACCAATTTCATGGTGTACGGAAATAAACATCATTTTGAAGCAGACGTAAGATCCTAATAATGCACGGGAGTTAATTTAATGATACACTCGCAAATTATCTCTACATTTTTTTAAGTGAAGAACACCATTTTTTACAATTTTAGTCTAAGTTGGTTAGCAAGCTATATTTATCAGATTTTCCATCATTTTAGAAGTATATTTAAAAAGTAAAGTGAGGCTACATATTGCTGGCAATTTTAAACTTTATATTCCGAATGTCTAGCTTAATTGATGATAACGTTAGGGTAAATTAAATTATTAAGAAATATAATAACTATTGATGTAGTTTTTCATTTTATATTTGAGACCTACGATAAAAGAGTATAGGTGTTATTTTTTTGTCTAGTTGTAATTCCATCAAAAACTGAAGGTGATGTGGCCCATCACGACGGACTGGCAGAACCGATTACAAGAATGTAATATATATAAAACCTTAAGTTTTTTATTTATGTGAAATTTGAAATAATTATTTTACCGATATAAACAACAACCCCGTTTGTTGTCTATGCCGAGTTCATTATAACTTATGCTTTGGAGTATCAAGTTTGCCTATTTCATCGATTATAATTGTTTTAACTTGTAATTATGTTAATGATTACACGGAATATTTATTCAGGCTTACTATGATTTGTTTATAAAGGAAGATTTTCTTTCGTTTACAAATTGCTTTAGCTTTCAAACCCATTCAACAGAACTAAAACTAAGCACTACGAGTATCACTACTACTTACTACTATTAGCTCAAACTAATCTTACTACTTTACTACGCAAGAAAATTTGGTGACTTTTTTGACTTTTGGAGTTTCGTTATACGAGACGTTTTAATTGTCGTGTTTACAAATATTGTGCAAATGTATCAAGTATCGAATACAATCCAATGTTGTTTTTATATTATTATCTTATTTTAAGTTTAAAATTATTATCATAATGAAATAGCGTAACACATTGTACGAAGTTATTACCATCGGCGAACGATTTACACCAGAGTTACAAATCACTGCTGAATTGGATGGATATGGAGACACAACAACATTAGTTATTTATAAATATATCTTCATCATCGCCGTTATTTTAGCCCTTCACGAGTCTACTACTGAACTTAGGCCTCAACCAAGGAATGCTATAAACTCGGTGCCTAGCCACCCACGTATAGGTAGATGGCAGTCGCTTCCTTGTACCGCAAGTTAAGTGTTGGTAGGCCCTCCTCTAAAAAGATTGAAGATATGGTCAGACATGGAGCAAGTCACACCTATGCCGATAGTTGTTGGGAACACTAAGCTCGAAGTTGTTGACGAGTATGTTTACCTGGGACAAATAGTCCGACTATGTAAGTCCAACTTCGACCGAGAGGTCAATCGACGGATTCAAATCGGTTGGGCAGCGTTCGGGAAATTACAGCACATCTTCTCGTCAGGTATATCTCAAAACTTGAAAACGAGACTGTACACCCAGTGCGTGTTGCCAGTGATGACATACGGAACTGAGTCGTGGTCCTTCACTGCTGGCCGGATGAGGAAGCTCAAGGTCGCTCAGCGAGCTATGGAGAGGGCTATGCTCGGAGTTTCTCTGCGTGATAAACTCAGAAATGAGGATATCCGCAGTACAACCAGAGTGACCGACATAGCCCAACGGATTAGTAAGCTGAAGTGGCAAAGTGCCGGCCATATAGCTCGAAGAACCGACAACCGATGGAGAAGAAAGGTTCTCGAGTGGCAGCCTCGTACCGGCAGGCGAAGTGTAGGGCGTCCCCCCACTAGATGGAGTGACGACCTGGTAAGATATGCAGGAAGTCGATGGATGCAGGTGGCTCAGGACCGTGCTTTGTGGCATTCTTTGGGGGAGGCCTATGTTCAGCAGTGGACTTGTGAAGGGCTGTAATGATGATGATGATGGAGCAAGTCAGTCTAAATACACTATTAAATACATTATGCTTGTACTTATATATTTAACTTAATCTATATATGTATATGTATATATATATAGACTTACGGACAACAATTGATTTATATATATATATATATATATATATATATATATATATATATATATATATATATATATATATATATATATATATATATATATATATATATATATATAAATCAATTGCTGTCCGTGAGTCTCGCTAAAACGCTATTATTTAATAAAATCATGCCGATACCGTTAGAGCCTATTAAAGTTCACGGTTGAACATAATATGCTTTCGCCATAGATTTTCCCATAGGTTGCCTTAGAAATTCGCTGCTATTAATCTCCCGATTTGTTTCCCTCTGTTGACAGTTGGGAAAATTATGCAATATTATTAGTATATTATTTTCCTATTTTTGAGCGGATGAAGTTAACCCCACATCTCATTTTTCTTCGTTCTAAAAGAACATTAGTCAGTGAGTTTGGTAGAATTATGTGGTACGTGAGCGAAATTTTGTGATCGGATCCAGACAAAGCGCTGTAGGTCGTTTCATATAATTTTAGTACGGTTTACATCTATTGTGTTGTAATAACTATATTTAGAAAATTATCTAGCAGAAAATATTTTTTTAAAAGCATTTGTTGCATAAAAACATGTTTTTTAAACTATTTCAGGCCTGTGCTTGACTAGTATCTCAACTAATGTTAACGGTGGAGCAACCGAAGATGGTAAAACGTTTGGAAGCACTGACGCGGATTTGATTCCCGCACGAAACAATTATTGTTTGTTTGGCTTACAAATAGTTGTTCCAGGTTTCGATGTCTGTTCATATGCTATTTACTTATGTAAATCGCCACAAAGATACAGGAGAAAATCCTAATGTAGTGCATTTTACAAACTCACAATTTTTTTAAATTAATTTGCATAAAGCATTGCCCTAGAATCTCATAGCATCCACTTAACATTAGGTGAACTATGTGCTCGTTTATCACCCTAATTCAATTTTTTTTTCATACGATTAAAACCCGGTTCGATTATTGCCGATAGTACCAATGAAATTGATAAAATCAATTTAAAGTTTTTTTTATAGGATAGGGTGACAAACGAGCACACAGTTTACCTGATGGTAAGTGTTTGCTGTGGCCCATAGACATCTACATTTATCCTCATTTGCAAATCAAAATGCAGATGCGTTGTCAGCCGTGAGGACTAAGATGGAATGCCTCTTTTCCGGTAAAATGGGTCTCCGGTTTTCTACACTCACCATACGAAACACAGCAGCGTTAAGCCGCTATTTGACGCTGGTATTCTGTGAGAGCGTGGTCCTTCCCCGGTCGAGCCGACCCATTCGTGCTACAACTATACTACTAATATAGCTGCAGCATGGCTCTACCACGTATGAAGTTCTGATTTAAACCACGTGCTGAGCAGTGAGGAAATATGCATGTCTGAGAAATAAGAAAAAAAATCGAAGACTTGTGTTGACTTCGCCAACACGCATTGAGACAGCGTGGCGGTCATTTCCTTGCTCTAAAACCCTTTCAGAAATGAGAGGAGGCCTGTGCCCAGCAGTGGGACGTATACTTTAACTTTTTGAAGTCCCCCTAATGCCCTGAAGGCCAAAGGCAAAGGAACCTCCTAATGGCTGTAAGCGACGGAATTTTCTTATTATTATGTGTACCGTGGAAGGAGATAAAGCGGAAAACCAAGAATCGTAGTGTATCGAAGAAACTTATTAAGACTATTTTAGGCCACACGGCGTTAAAAATCGTTTATAACATATAAAACAGTTAACAGTGGTAGAGCCATGCGGCAGCTTTTGCTGTCGCACGGATGGGCCGGCTCGAACCGGGGTGGTACCACGACCTCACAGAAAACCAGCGTGAAGTAGAGGTTTACCTCTGCGTTTCGCTTGGTGAGTGCAGGTGGCCGGAGGCCCTTTTTTACTGGAAATGAGGCATTCCATCCTAGTCCTCACGGGTGACAACGCATCTACATTTTGATTTGTAATAGAGGATAGATGTAGATGTCTATGGGCCGCAGCAACCACTTACCATCAGGTGGACTGTGTGCTCGTTTGTTACCATTATTCTATAAAAAAAAATTATAAGGTAACAAAAATTCTTGTTATCTTGGTTGTAGTTAAATCTCATTTGATTTTTTTTATATATTTAAACATATGTCCTATAAGTTTCTAGATTCAGGGAACCCGATTTTCCTGTTTTTAAAACGATATCTATATATAGTTTGTGCTGTCATACTGCATAGAAAAAATAAATAGTCGCGACTTCAATGGTTTAGTATGTGGAAATTATTTATATATTTTAGTTCCTTGAAGATGGTTTTTACTTTTTAATAATTATGTTAATGTGTATATAACTAGAATGTCGTCTAATTAGTTACATTAAAACTTCACGCTTATTCTTTTATCTTTAGGGGTGTTTTTCATATTTTTATGAACCACCCTTGAAGTAAGTATAACCTATTGGATTAAAAAAGTAAATTATTTAACTTTTATAAAAAAAGACTTAAAAACAAAAAGGAATAAAATAATTTAATTTATTATAAATCGATATAGCTTCTGAAGCCGATGCTTGAAGTTTAATTATTTGAAAGACAATGTCTTCGCACCAACTTTAGAACCACCATAGGTAACCAAAGGGAACCTATTACTAACACCCGTATTTATATACAAGTAAAAGTAATTACTTGAGTAAAAGTAATTACTTGACTAATGATTTGTATTCTATAGTTAAGTATTTGCTCCAAGTTAGAACTGTCAAAAGTTAGAATTCTCAGCCAAGTAATAGTCACCATTTCCTTTACTTAAGCACTACTTTAAGGTTATTTTGCATAAGAAATGGAAACTTTGGATAGCATTGAAGCAACGATTACATGTATAATCTTTATAAGTAAAAAATCACGTGTCGGCACATAATCTATGTGTAAAAATGAACATTTAAATTTACAAGGGTTATAACATGTCAAAACTTTTGTTTCTCCAAGCATTCTTTTTTTTGTACTGACACAATTAAATAACAATAATGATATTCTAAACTTTATAACATTAAATAATTTATATAACATTATTGCTATTATAAATATCAAATAAAGTAATATCAAAGATATTATTGCAAGATTTTGTAAAAATAATCTAGATTACGTTTGCCTTTTCATGAAAATAAACGCAGTCCCGAAGTGTTGCCACACAGAAACAACCACTAAGCGTTGTGTGTTACTTGTTACTTGGGCATTCCTCAAGTAAATAAAGTGTGTTACTGAACTATAGAATGAGATTTTGTTATTAATAATTCTAACCTTAAGTAATGACTTAATGAAGGAATTACTTAGCAACGAGTAATTACTTCCTTATAAATACGGGTGTAAGCCTCCGCTGTCCGTCCGCCTGTCTGTTAGCGGTCTGTATCTAATGATCCGTAATAGGACACAGTCACAGAATATGTATTTCTGTTGCCGATATAACAACAATTAATAAAAATAAATTAATAATTAAAGGGGGGCTCCCCTACTAGAAACATGTGTATTACGATGGTACGGAACCCTTCACGCGAGAGTCCGACTCGCACTTGGCCGGTTATTTGATTTTAAAGTCCGTTTTGCATTTTTGTAATTGTTTTTTTTTTTTTTTTTATAGAATAGGGGGCAAACGAGCATGCGGCTCACCTGATGGTAAGTGACTACCGCCGCCCATGAACAACCGCAACACCAGGGGCATTGCAGATGCGTTGCCGACCTTTTAGAAAGGTGTAAGCTCTTTTCTTGAAGGTTCCTAAGTCGTATCGGTCCGGAAAATTCGCTGGTGGTAATTGATTCCACAAGGAAGTCGTGCAAGGGAGAAAACTTCTTCTAAATCGCACAGTCGTGGACCGCCAATCATCCAGATGGTATGGATGGTAACGCGAGTTTTGTCGCGATGTGCGATGGTGAAATTGAGCGGCTGGAATTAGTCCGAACAATTCCTCAGAGCACTCCCCGTGATAAATGCGATAAAATACGCAAAGAGATGCAACATCTCTACGCAGTGCCAGTGTATCGAGCCGATCAGAAATAACTCGGTCGTCGACGATTCGAACCGCTCTGCGCTGGATGCGGTCAAGTGGAAGGAGCTGGCACTGGGGTGCCCCGGCCCAGAGATGAGAACAGTATTCCATGTGGGGCCGAACTTGCGCTTTGTAAAGTTGCAAGCGATGTGCCGGCATGAAATACTGTCTCGCTCTGCTGAGCACGCCAAGCTTTTTAGAGGCCAATTTGGCCTTCCCTTCCAAGTGACCACGAAACTGCACACTATTCGATATGTCGACGCCAAGGATTCCGATACTGGCTGAGGCAGTAAGGGGAGTGCCTTGAAACTGAGGAGATACGACAAAGGGGTTCTTTTTAGCGGTAAACGCGCAAACTTGTGTCTTCTGGGGATTGAACTGGACTAGATTTAGTCGCCCCCAATCCGAGACTTTGTTAAGCAAAGACTCGACTTCAGACACAAGTTTGTCCCGGTACTCGGCGACGTTTTCCCGAGAAATATTGGCACGGCCGGTATATAAGGCATCACCAGTGCTGTCGTCCGCATAGCAATGAATGCTGCCAGTTAGCAACATATCATTGATATGCAGGAGAAACAGCGTTGGTGATAGCACGCAGCCTTGTGGAACACCAGCGTTGATAGGCTTGAAATCAGAGCATTCACCGTCTGCTACGACCTTGATGCTCCGATTAGCAAGGAAACTGGTGATCCATTTGCACAATTTCTCGGGAAGCCCATAGGAAGGAAGCTTCGAAAGAAGCGCTTTGTGCCAGACCCGATCAAAGGCCTTCGCTACGTCCAAACTAACGGCTAATGCCTCCCCCTTGGACTCTACTGCCTCCGCCCATCTATGAGTTCAGTAGACCAGAAGATCACCAGCTGATCGACCCCGACGAAAACCGTACTGGCGGTCACTAATCAGCTGGTGATCCTCAAGGTACCTCATGAGCTGGCAGTTAATAATGGCTTCCATTATTTTGGAGAACAAGGAGGTGATGGCGATAGGCCTGTAGTTGGACGGGTCTGAGCGGTCGCCTTTTTTAGGGATCGGGTGCACCAAAGCTGTCTTCCATGAGTTCGGGACTACGCCTTGGAAGTAGGAGTACCGGAAAAGACGCGTTAAAACCGGTGCCAACTCCGGAGCACACGTCTTCAGCACAATGGGAGGGACTCCATCGGGCCCACTCGACTTGTTGACGTCCAGGGAGAAGAGTGCTTTGCGGACCGAGCGCTGTGTAAATCGCACATCCGGCATGGAGCACTCACATCGCGGGATGGTCGGCGGTGTGTTCCCCCCGTCATCTAGAGTCGAGTTGGACGCAAAAAGAGAGCTCAACAGATCGGCTTTCTCCTTTGCGGCATGGGCCAGTGAGTCGTCCTCTCTGTGCAGAGATGGAAGAGATGGCTGACAGAAGTTCCCTTGGACAGCCTTGGCGAGAGACCAGAATGCACGGGTTCCCGAAGGAAGGCGAACTAGCTTCTCGCCAATTCTGCCGATGTGCTCAGACCTTGCCTTGGCAATGACGCTTTTGAAGGACCTGGAGGCGGAATTATACTTCTTTTTTAATGCGCTGGTGTTTACATCCCGAGACGTTGATGCGTCAGCCCAGGCCTGGTAGCACTCCTGCTTATAGCGTGATGCTATTTTACAGGAGCGACCAAACCATGGCTGGGATCTGCCTCCGATGGGCACCACAGAGGATGGAATAAAAAGTTCCATACCCTGAAGTACCACATCAGCAACAGAATCGGCAACAACGCTGGGATCTTCCGGCGAGAAGCAAACCCGCCCCCAAGGGTAGGATGCAAAAAAAGACCGCATCCCGTCCCAATCAGCTGACCTATAGTGCCAAACACGGCGGCAAGCTGTAGATCGCAACTGCGATTGGAGCGTGAGTGGCACCGTACTCCGGATCAGACAATGGTCCGAAGAGCCCAGAGGGGCATCGACGGAGACCTGATATCCGTCCGGATGAGAAGTCAGCAGAAGGTCCAACAGGGAAGGTACATGGTCTTCCACATCTGGGATCCGCGTAGGCGAAGTAACCAGTTGTGTTAGACCATATGCCAAAGCAAAGTCATAGACAGATCTACCCGCATGATCGGTTAAACGAGAACCAAGCCATTCAGCGTGGTGGGCGTTGAAATCACCGAGTATCACGATCTCTGCGGATGGGACCTGTTGTAGCACGGAGTCTGCAGCCATTTGGACGTGGTCTATGAGTCGGTCTGTGTCGGCATTACCGCTATGGGACCTATAGAGGCACCCGTAGACGCGGGGATGGTCGTCGCTGTCTACGCGCAGCCATAGGATGGACAGGTCCGTACCTTCAAGGCTGCCGAGGGGTCGAAAACAGATGTCCTCTCTGACATACACGCAAACTCCAGCCCGGGGCACAAACGAGTGTTCTAATTTGTACCCCGGGTAGGAGAGATACGAAGTATCAGCCGGAGAGGACACCTGTGTCTCGGTAAGAAAGAGCAAGGCCGGCTTAGCTATCTCCAGATGGTAGTGGACGGCGTTAAGGTTTGAATGAAGTCCCCTGATATTGCAGAAATCCACGGTAAGCGTGGCAGGGGTTGCCTTTGTCTTCTTGCTCCGCTTGCCCCGAGCAGGTTTCGTCTTGAGCGGAATTTCGCCCGCCCCCAGAATACGCGGGGCAGCCTGAGCACCCACGCCCAGGAGTGGAGTAGTTTGGTCGTGGATGCTCAGCGAGGGATTCTCCAGGGGTGCTGGTACCCTCCTGGGGTAGTCTTTTATTTAATTCCACTACCATGTTGATGGGGGGGGGGGGGGGGAATTGGGCCTCCGGCCACCTGCACTCACCAAGCGCAACGCAGAAGTAAATCTCTACTTCACGCTGGTATTCTGTACTGTACCACCCCGGTTCGAGCTGGCCCATACGTGCGACAGCAAAAGCCACCGCTTAGCTCTACCACTGTTAATGTTTAATTATTTTGGTCTTTTCAGTGGACTTAGAAATATCACAAGTATAAGGTATCGACTAGAATGTCGTCTTAATAAACCTAGCAAGCTAACAGCATAGCAAAGTGGCGAAGAAATCAGCTTTGTAGCGGTTTCTAACGGTTGCCGTTGAGCAATCAGTTTCAAAATAGGAGGTTCAGATGCCTGGGTGATCAGTAATCGATTGCTGAAAACAGAATTTGAAAATTCGAAACTGTTCTCGAGATAATCGTGGGACAGATGGACAGACGGACAGACGGACAGACATCGTGAAATCAATAAGTGTCTTCGCAAGCTTCGCCACTTAATAATTATTACATTAACAACTTTTCTCCTATTTTTCGATTCACCGAGGCTATTTTTTTTATTTCAATAGGATCACCGCAGAAGTATAAACTATTTATTAAAATAATATAGAAATAATATCAAATTTTGTTAAGATTTCCCTTTCTCGTTTTAATACCGATCTTTTTTTATAACAAAGTAATACACATCATCACAATTTATTAAAAAAGTGATTAAGGCAAAATATATTTCCATATCTTAACTAACAGTTGTGTGCTATTTAAAGAAATTTCAAGATATAAGTATAAAATATTATTTATATTTTACATTTGTTTGATGTTTGGTGAAGTTATTTATTTAATGTCAGGTATTTAAAATGTGAATTAGTACGAATTTTGTTCTAAAAGTTACCGAGTACTTGTAAGAATAATTAAACTTTACTTTTCAGTAAAAGTTGAATTATTTTACCCCTTTGAGTTCAAGGTTAAAACTAGAATGTGGTTTGATTAATTTTAGGTTAGAATGTGGTCATTTAAATCTTCATCCCATATTTTTAACCCTTAGGGATACATTTACTTCAAGAAAAGAGCTTACTCCTTTCTAAAAGGCCGTCAATGCACCTGCAATTCCCTCGGTGTTGCAGTTGTTCATGGGCTTACCACTGGCACTTACCATCAAGTGAGCCGTATGCTCGTTTGACCATCTATAAAAAAATTATGGGATCTCACCTGAAGACCTCTTTAATGAAAAATATAATTTAAATGGGCGCAGCCATTTCTGGCAAATCAATACATACAAAAAATACGCGTTGAATATAAGAACTTCTCATTTTTTTTCACCTCGTTCTATTCGATTCGATTCGATTCTAAAGAGCAATTCTCATGTTTAATTCATAAAGCTAATTGTAATCTTCAAGACCATGGTGAAAACTAGTGCTCAGATCACGTTGGCGTTAAGCTAAGTTAAAGAACCATGTGGCATTATTTCAGGGACACAATATCTGTTTTAATATTAAATATGGTTTTGACATTAGTGTTTCCATAATATGTTTGCCAAACAATTGATCTTTCTTCTTCATGAAGACGAATTCTCTTATAATTATTCAGCTTAAGGAAAAATATTTTCGATCCTTGAGTGTCGTAAGAGGTGACCATGGGAAATGTTAAAAAATCCTATAACTTCCAATAGATGGCGGTGTTACCAATTTATTGATACCAGACGAACGGATACTCCGACCGGCGACGGGCAGCACTATCAAAGGTGAAAGACGACTTGTATTGCAGTCAATCCGCCTGCCTAGCGTAATGATTAAGGAAAATCTGTGCAAAACAAGTTACATGGTTGAGCTATGTTGCAACTATATTATGGTTGTATCACGAATGGGTTGGCTCGACCGGGGAAGGACCACGCTCTCATGGAAAAGCAACGTAAAATAGCAAGTTATGCCGCTGTGTTTCGTATGCTAAGTGTAGAGAACCGGATACCCTATTCACTAGATATGGCTGACATTCCATTTTAGTCCTCAGGTGTGACAACATTTCTGTGGTTTGATTCTTAATCGAGGATAAATGTGGATGTCTATGAGCCACTGTATCCACTTACCATCACCCTTATTCTATAAAAAAAAATCCTTCTCACAACAGGAGAGACCACTGTTTAGCATTGGGCTTTTATGGGCTATTGAAGGAGAAGGAAGAAGGGAAGTTTAATCGGAGTGGTCACTACGCTTGGCTTGCGAATTAACAACACCAAACCTTCATCCATCAGCTGATCTTTGCCTTCTAAAACACCCACCGGTAATAAGTATCCGATAGTTTCAAGGAATGCCACAAAACACGGTCCTGAGCCAACTGCATAAATCGATTTCCTGCATATCTTACCAGGTCATCTCATAATGTAGTGGGGGCCGCCCTACAATTCATTTACTGGCACGAGACTGTTACTCGAGAACCTTTCTTCCTCATCAGTTGTCAAGCTACATGTCTGGCCCATTGCCATTCAGCTTACTGGTCCATTGGGCTATGTCTTTTCTATTGCAGATTTCCCCATTCCGAGTTTTATCACGGAGAGAACTTCTGAGCATTTACTCTTTCCATAGATCGTTGATCGATCTTCTTTCATATAGTCAGCGGTGAATGACCACGTTTCAGATTTATAAGTCATCACTGGCAACACGTATTGGCTTTTCACTCTTGTTTTCAAGTGTTGAGGAACACGTGACGAGAATATGTGTCGTCATCTTCCGTACGCTACCCAGCCGATTTGGACCTAGTCGGATATTTTGACGTGACAACGTCTTATAAATCGATGAAGCTTGCTGCACGCACGAAAAAACATGACTCATGCGGCGTTACCTAGGCGTTTCATTTAAAGTGCAAGCGAGAGCGCGGAACGAGCGACTGTGCGAGCGAATGTGGTGTCAATTGTTTATAGCAACGATAATTGTGGCGATAAAGGTAATGATTCTTTCGATATAAATATTTCTTATGACGTTGTCACGTTCAACTGTCGTCAGTAAACCGACTTTACAGACAACCGATTTTTTTCTTAGGTCATTAATTTCAAGCGTATTGTTCCCAACAACTACTGGCGTAGGTGTGACATGGACGTTCATTATGACATATCCGTTGAGAGACGCTATTGAGGACATTGCGCATATTGCTAATGTATCAATTTCATTCTACTTTAATAGATTTGGGCTACGTTTAGCAACACATCATCTGTCTTGTCATTAATTACAATACGATATACTCGTCACTTGTTGCTCTGTCTGGGTCACTCGTCCCAGGGACATACGTTTTTATTTTACCGAGTTGTTACATGCCAGCATTTAAATGGAGTATACGTCATTTACCAACGACTAGTTCTAGTCTGTCTTTATGATATCTTAATTACTCTTAGTTAAATGTATATTTATTGTGTTCTAAACTTAATATAGCACTAAGTATGTACGTTTTTTGATATTTAGCAATGTTTATGTAATTTCTCACGTAGCAAATACCTTTTCTTCCTTATTTCTCCTTATTTAAAGATATTCACGTTTTAAAAAAGACTTACTTGTTTAGTTTTAAATGAAGAATTTACCTTTCTTATACACATGTCTTAAATTTAGATGAAAAGTTTATTGTTTTATCAAGTAAGGATGAAAAACGAGCCCACGGTTAAACTGATGGTACCTATATAGATGCTGTGCCTTGCCGGCTATCCGCTATTACGAATCCGAATGAATATGTCTCATCCCCCCTGAAAACTCTGTTAATGAGGCGTTTATTAACAGTAAAATGGTTTCCCGCCGCTCTCGTCATTCGCTAAACGAAAAATAGCAGCATTGTGCTTTTATTTTACGCTGGTATTTTGTGAGAGCGTGGCACTTCCCCTGTTGGCTAGCTCTTTCGTGCAGCTTAAATAAAATATAATAATACAGATGGAAATAATTGATTGTATTTTATAAAAGATATTAGGTACATGTTACAAAATCTAAAAAAAGGTCTCATCAAGACACAAAATCAAGAGAGAATAGCTCTATAGACTGCTTTTAAGGTCACGAAAAAAGCACCGCGGCGGCCTAAAGGCTTCATAATCTTCTCAGAATTGAGAGGAGGCCTGTATCTCTAGTTGTGGTAATGTTGAATCAAAAATCATAATATAATTTATTGTTTGTCAAAATGTTTTCACTCGCCGTCACTAGATGGCGCTAGTAGTAAAGTACAACGCGCTATATTAGCGCTTCGCGCCGTCTCGACGACGGCAGAATCGTTGCACGTAATAGCTCGCTGAAGAGCCCAATCCGATAATTTTATTAAGGCCGCAGGGCCAACAGCATACACTTTCAAAAAACAAAAATAAACTTGACGTTCTCATGTTCAACAGGTTCATGAACCTGTTCATGGTCATGGTATATAGGCTGTAACTCTTTCCCTTTTTCACTTTCTTAATTTAAGCGCTAAGTAAACCTAACCTAATAACTTCTAGGTAATTTTAGACTAAAGAAATAGGTATATTGTATTGTAAAATAGTATACCATTTGAACATCGCGCAAGGGCGGCTAACGAATTTGTTGCGTTGGCGAGCAATTTATTTGAAATAGCCAGACGAATTAATCTTTAATGAATTATTTAGTTTTCTTATACAATGAGGGCTAATAATCTTCCACTCACCAGATGTCGCTACTAGCGACTGAGGTAAAGTTTTTTGTTACACAGTGTCATTTAATTGAGAAATTAGTTTTAAATAATAGTTTATCATTGTCTAGAGTATTATATTAATATATAAGACAATGCGTCAGTGGTTTTATTTTTAATTTTTTGCACATTATAACTCTTTTTTTTTAAAGTCGTCTTTTAGTTCTATTTATAGTTTGGTTTATTCATTTCTAATGTAATTAATATAAAATATAACTAATAATACAGAAAGAAACCTTAAGGATTACATTTTCCAAAGAAATTATCGTCCCCGCTATGAAATCTGTCAAATATTTTACCTCACTCGAAAGTGGCGCCGCCCTGGTGGCAGAAAAAGTCGTGGATGCCCTCATTGCTAAGCGTAATAATGTCAGGGACCATTTATGCAAAAAATAAATTTACATGTTGCACATGTAAATTTATTTTTTTTCGTTCATTATTATATAGAAACGTGTTTTTAAATATAATTGTTCTTACTTGGTGACTTTCTCTAACGCTGTGAATTAAAATTCATCAAAACATTGACCAAGTTAATTTTGTCACTACCGTACATTAGGTATCCCACTGACAAGCTTCGCAAGACGGCTGGCAGCGACTGGATGCGTGTAACCAAAGATTGGGCTAAGTGGCGCACCTCAGTGGACTGCCGCCAGCTGATGATGATGATGATGAATTATAGAATAATGGATTATATTAAGATTTACGCAATCATTTACAATATTTCTTTAATTAGGGTTACGTACCTCAAAAGGAAAAAACGGAACCCGTATAGGATCACTTTGTTGTCCGTCTGTCTGACTGTCTGTCAAGACCCTTTTTATCAGAAAGGCGTGGAGGTATCAAGCTGAAATTCATATCAAATACTCAAGTCTACTGTCCCTTAGAGCTGTAAAAAAATCAAACTTCTAAGCCAACGCAATCAAATACAGCCGTTTATGCCGTAAATTTTCGACATTCGCAAGGGAATCAAAACCTACAGGGTACTTTCCGTTAACTCAGAATCTTGAAATTTGGTACGAAGCAACGTTTTATAGCACAAATAAAGGAAAATTTGCGAAAAGCATAAATTTTTAGTTACATCATATAATAAAATATTTTTAATAATTTTAAACTTCTATACCTACAGATTTGTTCGGAACCCTCGTTGCGCGAGTCCGACTCGCACTTTGCCGGTTTTTTTAAAAATTATTATTACTCGAGTTTTTGACAATACATGTTTGCGATATTTATCTTTGCTAACATCATCGTATTTTGTGCAATCTAAAAACGATAACTATGCTCAAGTTATTGTTTTGAGGTCCTACTCGCGCAGTTAAAATGAATCAATTGATCGGTATTTGTAAAAATCAGCCAAAGTATTTTAATAATTTTGGCCTTCGCTACATGCGTATAAAACGACAAAAAATAAAGCATTAAACTCAACTTTAATGTGATTTTAATTTAAATCATGAAAGTAAACAAAAAATTATAAGGAACGATATCAGAGTAGCGTCCTCTATTTTAGCTTTTTCTAATATCCTAATAACATGAGCCCTCCCCACTTTCATGAGCTTCAACAGCCTTCTTTGTATTATAAAATCAAAGAAAAGACGTGTTTGTTAAACAGAGCTTGCATTTTAAATGATTACTTATTTTATATTTTATGAGTCGTTTTCCTATACCAGTGTTTCTGTCATCGCTCAGCAAAGGAATAATGTTCCCGCAACAGGTGACGCGCTGGCTAGCAGCCAGAGAACGGACACTTCAAATACCCTTATGTCGGAGGATAGGTGGAAGTGGATTTGGGGAACTTATACCATGATAGCTAAATCGATTGTCAGTTAAATTAATCGATATATTTATCTGGACTGCTTTTTAAGTCCTCTGATATTTGTAATGAAACTCTATTAATCTCTGATAACGCATGATGTAATATAGCATTATTGACCGTGTTTTGATGTAAAAACTCGTATGCCGCCTATTTTATGAAAAAGTAAAAAGAGGAAGTTTTTAAAAATTTACTTCGCGTACATTCGCTCGATATTTTTATCGACTTTTTAAAAACTTTAATATAATGGATTTCCGCAAAGTAACGCCTGATTCTTTTAATTATCTTAAAAAGAGTAAGGAAAAAAATGCAAAATACAAGTATATAGACCGTTTTTTTTTTAATTAATCATATTTCAAATATATAGACAATTTGGATAGTTATTATTATTTATTGCGGTGTAGTGGCGGCAGAAGACAATTCTCTATCCCATGTCATTCTATATGAGTGTCGTAAGAGGTGAGGCGACAGAGGAAAACCGAAACAAGAGATGGACAGCAGCGTCTTCCTGATAACTGTTCCATAGTAATATATATATATAAATTCTACGGTTGCCAACCTGCCTACTCCCCAAATGTCCCAATAGTAAGCATTCTTTAGGAGAGACCCTATATTCAGCAGTAGATTTTGATGGACTGTAATGAACGAATGTATGAATAAATTATTTTTAAGTTTTTTTTAATAGGATAAGAGTGACAAACGAGCACACAGTCCACCTGACAAGTGGTTGCTGTGGCCTATAGACATCTACATCTATCCTTGTATGCGAATCAAAATGTAGATGCGTTGTCAACCCTGAGGTCTAAGATGGAATGCCTCTTTTCCAGTAAATAGGGTATCTGGTTCTCTACACACCATACGGAACACAGCTGCGTTGAGTTACTATTTTACGCTGGTATTCTGTGAGAGCGTGGTCTTCCCCGGTCGAGCCGACCCATTCGTGCTACAACTATACAATTAAAATAACTGCAGCATGGCTCTACCACGTGTATAAGCTTAAGATTCAGTTGAAAATATTAAATGTTCTGTTCATAAAAAAAAAACTCGACTTCATATTGTATAGGTGCAGCTGTTATATCTGCTGTAAATATTTCAACGGCGCGACAAACTGACCTAAATTATTTACGCATTACAACAATTGACCAGAACCCGTCCGATACATTAATGTGCCCTTAAAGACGTCTGTTTGTTAACAAATGTTTGGACGATTGCCACCATCAATGCTGCACTAACGTTGGCAAAGATTCGAAGGCGTGTCAGGTGTAGGATTTTCTCAGTAGGCGTAACTATTGTTCTGTTGGCCAATCACAAATTTGATTTTACACACCACGTAAGCGTTATATTTATTTTATTTTCTTTGCCTATTTCCGTCGTCTTAGTTAAATTAATTTGGAAACGCCAAAGATTTTAAAGAGTGTTTGTTATCTCATTTCTGCTCCGACTTGGTACAGTGAAATGTCAAATTGAAATAGGCAGAGTTTAATACAAGGTGACAAGCCTTCACATCACCGAACTGCCCCGTTTTTTGGGGTCATTGATGATGTATATTACACGGCCGGAGTATAGTGCACGGGTGCATGTGGCAGCAAGTGCACCAATCTATTCCCTTATTCTCATAGTCCGATGGGACGGCAATCTGAGAAGACCGAGTAGAAATCAGGCGTCGGGCCAACGTCTTTACGTTCTTTTCGAAGCACCTGGCTGAATAACCGCCAACTTTCAAACTCTGGCTACTGAACATTTCTTGATAGAAAAACCCAACCATCATCATCATCGTCATTACAGCCCTTCACAAGTCCACTGCTGAACAAAGGCCTCCCACAAATAATGCCACAAAGCACGGTCCTGAGCCACCTGCATCCATCGACTTCCGGCATATCTTACCAGGTCGTCACTCCATCTAGTGGGGGGACGCCCTACACTTCGTCCGCCGGTACGAGGCCGCCACTCGAGAACCTTTTTTCCCCAACGGTTGTCGGTTCTTCGAGCTATATGGCCGGCCCATTGCCACTTCAGCTTACTAATTCGTTGGGCTATGTCGGTCACTATGGTTCTACTGCGGATATCCTCATTTCTAAGTTTATCACGCAGAGAAACTCCGAGCATAGCCCTCTCCATAGCTCGCTAAGCGACCTTGAGCTTCCTCATCCGGCCAGCAGTGAAGGACCACGTCTCAGTACCATAGGTCATCACTGGCGACACGCACTGGTTGTACAGTCTTGTTTTCAAGTTTTAAGGTATACCTGACGAGAAGATGTGCCGTAATTTCCCGAACGCTGCCCAACCCAGTTGAATCCGTCGATTGACTTCTCGGCCGAAGTTGGACTTACCTAGTCGGACTATTTGTCCCAGGTAAACATACTCGTCAACAATTTCGAGCTTAGTGTCCCCAACATCTACCGGCATAGGTGTGACATGGACATTAAATATGATCTTTATTTTGTCCATGTTCATCTTAAGACTTATCCGTTGGGAAACACTATTGAGGTCATTGAGCATAGTGCTTAGGTCTTCCAGCGATTCTGCCATAAGGACTGTATCGTCGGCAAATCAAAGGTGAGTGATATACTCTTTTTACTTCTAACAGTGGTAGAGCCACGCGGCAGCTTTTGCTGTCGCACGGATGGGCCGGCTCGAACCGAGGTGGTACCACGACCTCACAGAAAACCAACATGAAGTAGATGTTTACCTTTGCGTTTCGCTTGGTGAGTGCAGATGGCCGGAGGCTCTTTTTACTGGAAATGAGGCATTCCATCTTAGTCCTCACGGGTGACAACGCATCTACATTTTGATTTGTAATAGAGGATAGATGTAGATGTCTATGGGCCGCAGCAACCACTTACCATCAGGTGGACTGTGTGCCCGTTTGTCACCCTTATCATATAAAAAAAAATTGATGTTAATACCGTATCCTTTCCAGTCCAGAAGTTTGAAAACGTCTTCCAATGCAGCGGTAAAGAGTTTCGGGGATATCACGTCACCCTGTCTTACACCTCTCTGCAATTGGATAGGTTTCGTACTCTGGTTCTGTACTCGGATAGCCATCGTAGCCCTACTGTACAAGCACTTCAGCACTTCGATATACCGACAGTCAACTTGGCATCGCTGAAGGGACTGCAGCACCGCCCAAATTTCGACGGCATCAAAGGCTTTCTCATAGTCCACATACGCCAGACATAGTGGCAAATTGTACTCCTCGGACTTCTGTACAACTTGCCGAAGGGTATATATGTGGTCTGTGGTGCTAAAGCCTTTTCGAAAACCGGCTTCTTCAGGAGGCTGGAACTCGTCAAGTCTGCGCGCGAGACGATTCGTAATGACTCTAGAAAACAGCACGTAGACGCGGCTCAGAAGGGAAATCGGTCTGTAGTTCTTCAAGAGAGCGTTGTCACCTTTCTTGAAGAACAAGACCACCTCACTTCTGCTCCACGCCTCCGGTGTAATGCCACCATGAAGGACGGAATTAAAGAGCTTCTGAAGGACTTCAAGTACCGGGTTTCCACCCGCTTTCAGAAGCTCCGCTGTAATTCTATCCTTGCCTGGGGCCCTGCCGTTTTCAAGGTGCTGGAGAGCCATTCTAATCTCGCTCAGACTGACGTGCGGGATATCATTGGAATAGTGTCGGATGACACTCGCTCTTGGATCGTTACTCACACTTACGTATGGTTCCTTCGATGATGTGTACAGCTGCCCATAGAACCTCTCAATCTCACTCAAAATCTCAAGTGTCCCGGAAACGACGCTGCTACACTCGGTCTTTAGCTTCGACAGTTGGCTCTTTCTAGCAGACAGATCTCTAGCAAAGACTTTGGAGCCCCGGTTCCGCTCGATCGCTTCTTTAATACGAGCAGTATTAAAGTTGCGTAAGTCCCGCCGCATGCATTTGCAGATCTGTCTGTTCAGTTTGCCTGTATAATGTCAAATCTACTGAAGAGTGCAGCTTCATATCCCGTCTAACAGCCATGGGATTAAGAGTGTGATCGGAGAGTTTTTTGTGTTTTTCTGCGGCGGGTCTTGCAAAACTTAGCTCCGACCGCATGGACAGTTTCCACGAGTTTGTCATTCATATCTTCCACTGCATTGCAATCTTCTAGGCACTGAAAACGGTTTTGTAACTCGAGCTGAAAGGTTTCGGGACTTTGGATTAGAGCACGAGGGGGAGGGAGCGTTGACTTCATTAGACTTGACCTCTCCAACTTAACATTTAGGTTCAGTGTGCCTCTCACCATTCGGTGATCGCTGCCGGTTTTCACCCTCGCGATTACTGAGACATCACTGATCAGTTGTCGTCTGGTCGTCATAATGAAGTCAATCTCATTTTTTATCGAACCGTCGAGGCTCGACCAGGTCCACTTCCTGTGGGGCCGCTTTTGGAAGAAAGAGTTCATCATAAAGAGTCCCTCTTTCTCCATGAAGTCGGCCAGCTGCTGGCCCCTTGGGTTTCGTTGCCCTATTCCGAAATTCCCTACTTTCAGCTCACCGTTCTCTCTTGTGCCTTGTTTTGCTTTGAAGTATCCCATTAACGCCGTATAGTGGGTTTTGAAGAAATGCATGGCTCTAGAGATATCCTCATACATTTCCTCCGTCTCCTCATCGGGGTGTGCCGAGTTTGGTGCGTAAACCTGTATGACCTTTAGCGAATACCGTTTGGTGATTCTGAGTATAAGGTACGCAACCCTCGTCGACCCACTCCCAATATTTACAACGTTGTTAACGAGAGACTTGTGGACGATAAATCCGACACCTCCTTGGGACAGATGGTCGCCCTCCCGGTGATAGAGCAAGTTGCTGGATTCGAGGATTACCGTGTCCTCCCCCTCTCTTCGGACTTCGGATAATCCTATAATATGCCAGGGTAACTTGTCTATCTCTTCTTCCAGCTCCACAATCTTCTCGTCCGTCCTCAGGGTGCGTGCGTTGCATGTTGCCAGGTCGAGTCGTCGTAGGTGCCAACCGAACCTCCACCGGAGATTCTTAGCACCCCCTGCCCGCCGTTTTCATGGTCGCCACCGTAGCCAGGAATAGCGGGGTCGTCGGGGACTGGGGGCCGTCTTTTCGTAACTTTTTTCATTGGGGGGTATATTGCCATAGTTGCCACGCTTGGCGAGCGGGTTGGCAACCGCAGTTTTTTTATTGTTGTTTTGCTGTTATCAGAAAGATGCTGCTGCCCATCCTCTGCCTCAGTTTCCCTTTGTCGCCTTTTACGACACCCACGGGAAGATATGGGGTAGTGAGTATTCTTACCCGCCACTACACGGGGCAAAACCCAATAGTAACCGATTTTTTCTCGCCCGGAATTCACACCCCGGAACTCATGATCAGTAGTCACGCTTATGTATACAATATGCTGATGTAGTGTTCCCAAAATCAGGGTAAAAGAAATATATTGCATCTTAATGATAATTAAAACTATTTATTTTTATTTTTTACCCAATATTGTTTAATAGCGGCTGAAATTCAAGCAAAGAATCCGCATCAAAGAAGAAGATATTCCGATTACTCTCAGTCACGTACATTATAAGTCAATGACGGTCACTCGGTCTCAAAGCGTGTTAAACCTTTACCCTTTAAATATTGATTGTTTATAAATTTATATGTCTCACATCGCCGACAAAGGACATTAACTTTTAGGATTTACAAATTATTAATTGAGTCTAATTACTCCGCTAAAGGTATTAAAAGTTTTTTTGTGGACCAGCGTCAACAAACATGAATTACACGATTTAATTCCTTACTTAAGTTTTTATACAAAAAGAAATTCAAATTACGGCAGGTTTCCATTTTGTAGTTGTAGATATTTCTAGCGAATAGATTTACTTCGCCATTTATAATGTGACAACGAAGTGTTTTGAATAGTTTCCCTGCAAGAGATTTTTTCCCGAATAGACAGGCACCGACAGAATAGACGTGTTCTGAGTTCAAAAGTGTTTGTCTTACCATCAATCACAATACTCACATGTGGCGGAGGGATTCTCATATATTATTATTTATTATAAATTCTTACGTGTTGTATACTATTGTGGACATGTTCATTTTATTGTAAGGTGAATTTGCTGTAATCACCACACTTGGTTGTTAGATTGGTAGTTAAGTTAAGGTAAGGTATATGTATGCTCCAGATGTTTGTACTACTTATTGAGGCCCCAGGATCGTCTAGGATAGAGATGGATTCTCTTGCAGCCAATGTCGCCACAACAGGGCTAATTGTAATTGTGTTGTGTTAATTGTAATTTTATAATAAAAGTGTGATTTATTTATGTAAGTGCTGTTAAATATATATAAAATGTGTGTTTGAGATGACTCTGTAATTAAAATACTAATCAATCAAAAATTCATTAAAAATCAAATCTATATAATTAAAATACTAATGTTGCTCAAATTGTTCTGTTTGCGGTACCGTTTTAGCAAGCGTTCGACTTTCCGATGTATCGATCTTCATGTATGTTTTGTTTTAAGTTAGTTTATAATAAAATAACTTAAACGCAGAAAAACAAAAGTAGAGAGAACAAGAGTAGTATAGCCAAAGGAATCAGTAAATTGAAGTGGCAATCGGAAAGGCGTATACGTCCAAGGAAACCGGTCGGTAGTCGTAGGAAAGGTTCGCGAGTGGCAGCCTTGTACTGGAACGCGCAGTGTTAGACGACCAAAAATAGCTAATCTTATCGGTGGCTTTTAATTGCGCATGTAAACATTGTTTAAATCCATGAACTGTTTAAACTTTTCATAATATGATAATCACTAACACACGCAGATAAACCAAACATTTGTGGTTTTCATTAAAATTTAGCTTTGGCTAGGGTTAGAAACCAGAAGCTGCGGTCTGATATAATTGTGGCTTAAATTTTTTCATGTATTAGAATATAGAATTTAAAAAAATGGTAGTGTTTGGCTTCTATTCCATCCGATATTAAATTGTGAGCTAAGCTAAGCTAACCTGTTGAAAGTAAAGCAATTAATAATTTATTGCACGCCTTTGCTCTAGGCATATAATGAAAGCTATCGCATGGATGTTATATCGATGACAGAGATGTGGAGACATGTTGAGCGTTTTGTTGTCCGATGATGAAAGAAGGAGGAAGCAATTGAGTCGTGTTATTCAGTACGTTTTTCTATATAAATACATACACAACTCAATTCATTCTTCATTTTTTACCCTCTTATGAGAGGGCAAAGGGCAAATGAGCATGCGGCTCACCTGATGATAAGTGTTGACCGCTCCCCATGAACAATTGCAACACCAGGTAAATTGCAGGTGCATTTTAAAAGGAAGTAAGGTCGTTTTTTGAACGTTCCTAAGTCGTATCGGTCCGGGAAAACTTACTAGTGGTGGTTCAATTTTGAAACAAAAGAAAAAAGTAAAAATGTTCCCCCCTTTTGGATTATGTTGGAGAAATCTTATCTAGGAATCGTGTGTTCAAGAAATGCGCTGATGCCGACGGGACGGGCAGCCCAAAAAATGCGATAATAAAACTTTTATATCTCTCATTGTGTATATCACATATCATTTCGATAGTTATAACGTATTTACAAAGTTCTCTTAAATTCAAAAACTTGTACCAGACGTAAACTGAATTGATTCACAGAGGCATTTTTATTGTTCTATACTTTAATCAGAAATAGAAATAAAAACAAGGTTGTTATAGATGAAGTAAAAGAGATTATCTGTAATTAATTGGATTCAGAACATTCATGCGCCGGCTTTTATTGAGGTGACAAATTATTACTGTCAGCTGCTTTTGAATTTTGTTCTATCGCTCTATTTAAAATTTCTGGTTTGTTTTAGACACCTATAATAAATGTCACAAAGTGAAATGATGTCTTTTGTTCCAAGGTATTGAATGTCTTCATTTTTATAATACACAAAGACGATTTTTATAGCCCTCCAGGAAATTATTTTCGCCATTAAATGTACCCGAATGATTACAAGTTTTACAATTCGAGCGTATTCCATTTAATCATTTAGGGGGAAATTAAATTATGTGTTTGAAATAATAATATTTGTGTTATATGAATTTACTAAATAATTTTAATTCTTGAAGGTTAAAATCATTTGCAATTCTTAATGGTATTTCGCATGTTTCATTAATGATTACGATAGTCACATTAATAGATTAGGTCTCTTCCAATTTGGGAAGACTAACTATAATCCATACGCTTGCAGGCGTAATGCTGATATATTATGCAATCAAGTAGGATCTAACAATTTTAAGAATGTGATCCCGTCACCTTTCGAAGACTAAGAATTTTTTAGCTGGTTTGTACGGCCTTTATTCAGCATCTACTTATACATTTACATTTTAATTGCAAATAATTATTATTATTTTTTATTTAATTAAAAAATATATTTGATCTGTGGTTCCTTAATAATCGTAATGGACTAAATTATATTTATGAAGTTTAGGAAGCGTAATTAAATTTAGTAAAGTAGAATGTCTGGTCGACACGTACATATAGATAACAGAGCTGGATACTAACTTAGACCAGTATCACTCAAACATGCTTACAATTTGAGTTTTTCTTTATAGAATAGGGGGCAAACGAGCATGCAGCTCACCTGATGGTAAGTGACTACCGCCGCCCATGAACAACCGCAACACCAGGGGAATTGCAGATGCGTTGCCGGCCTTTTAGAAAGATGTAAGCTCTTTTCTTGAAGGTTCCTAAGTCGTATCCGGGTCCGGTATTCCGGGTCGATGGTACAGATGAGCGTGCCTCAAGGCTCAATTCTCGGCCCTTTTCTGTTTCTTGTATACATTAATGTCTTACCTTACATAGTTGGAGATAACCATGATATAGTATTATTTGCAGATGACACTTCTTTAATTTTCAAATTAAGTCGACAATTGCTAAAATATGACGAAGTAAATAATGCTATATCTAAATTAGTAAATTGGTTCAATGTTAATAATTTGCATTTAAATGGCACTAAAACGAAATGTACTAAATGTAAATTTAACAGTGGTAGAGCCACACGGCTGCTTTTGCTGTAGCACGGATGGGCCGGCTCGAACCGGGGTAGTACCACGACCTCACAGAATACCAGCGTGAAGTAGAAGTTTACCTCTGCGTTTCGCTTGGTGAGTGCAGGTGGCCGGAGGCCCTTTTTACTGGAAATGAGGCATTCCATCTTAGTCCTCACGGGTGACAACGCATCTGCATTTTGATTCGCAAACGAGGATAGATGTAGATGTCTATGGGCCGCAGCAACCACTTACCATCAGGTGGACTGTGTGCTCGTTTGTCACCCTTATCCTATATAAAAAAAAATGTATGAAATTTATGACTCCAAATGTCAAACAATTAAATTTTAATGTAATTTTAAATGGGGAGAAACTGAGTCTTGTAGATACCACCATTTTTATTGGAATCACACTAGACGCGAAGCTTCAATGGAGCCCCCATATATCAAAACTAGCAAGCAGACTTAGTTCTGCAGCATATGCCGTAAAAAAGATTAGAAGTCTAACTAGTGTTGAAACAGCTAGACTAGTTTACTTTAGCTATTTCCATAGCATAATGTCGTATGGTACTTTGCTATGGGGACACGCAGCTGACACTGAAATTATATTTGTTTTTGTTATAACAATGTATCAAAATAATAAAAGTACTTCATATTTGTATTTTGCTACTAGTAACGCCATCTCATGTGCAATGTAGACACTATATTGTATTAAGTATATTTATGGTACTATGGCAGTTTTAAATAAGATTTGTATGATTGTCTATGTATAATTTAAAAAATAAAGCCAGTCTGTTAGCGACATTCACGTGTTTAATTACAGGTTATGGGCCTATCGCGGAATTATCAGTTATTTTTTTTTGTTCTAAAATAGATAGTTAGTGAAAGTTGTATCGCGTAAACATGACTACGAACTATATTGCCAGTGTTCCTAAATTAAAAGGAAGAGAGAACTATGATGAGTGGAGCTTCGCGGCTGAAAATTTGTTGGTGCTCGAAGGGATGGACAACTACATCAAACCGACGCCAGATTTTGAACTTAAGCTTGTGGACGATGCAAAAGCGAAGGCAAAGCTAATATTGACTATAGACCCGTCATTGTACGTACTTATTAAGACCACCAAGAGCTCAAAAGAATTATGGACTACGTTGAAGACCATGTTTGATGACTCCGGTTTCTCGAGAAAAATAACCTTGCTGCGACATTTGATATCCATACGACTAGAAATCTGTGATTCTATGGAGACATATGTGACTCAAATGGTCGAGACAGCACAGCGGTTAAATGGCACGGCCTTTACAATAACAGACGAATGGGTTGGCTCACTATTATTAGCAGGTTTGTATGATCGTTATACACCCATGATCATGGCAATTGAACATTCGGGTATTTTGATAACTGCAGATGTCATAAAGTCGAAATTACTTGACATTGAAGTGACCAGTGACAATAACAGCGCCGGAAACGAAGCTGCATTTGCCGCGCGAAATAAATTTTACTCTGGCAACACTAAGCCAAAGAAATATGGCGGTCACTCATTTCCAAATAAGAAGACGGAGACAGCAATGACAGATTCATCTACGAAGATAATAACTTGCTATAAATGTAAAGAGGATGGTCATTATCGAAATCAGTGCCCGTTATTAAAGAAAAATAATAGCAAATGTGTATTTAATGTCGTTTTTCTGAACGGAAAGTTTAACAAAACCGAGTGGTACGTGGATTCAGGAGCAAGCGCACATATGACGGCGAACGAATCTTGGATTAAAAACATGAAATCCACACCGTGGTTACCTGAAATTGTGGTAGCAAACAAATCAAAAGTGCCAGTCGTTTGTTCCGGAAACGTCGACATTGTTTCTGACTTAAAATTCGACATTACGGTGAAAGATGTGCTGTGCGTGCCTAGTTTGACAACAAACTTGTTATCTGTAAGTGAACTTATTAAACATGGAAATAATGTTAGTTTTGATGAAAAACACTGCTACATACGAAACAAAAGCAATGTTTTGGTAGCCACAGCTGATTTATCGGATGGTGTATATAAGCTAAGGTTGGACACCTGGAGTTGTGACACATTAAGTATGTTGGCTACACCGGTGGTAAGTGGCAAACTATGGCACAGAAGGCTGGCGCACATCAATAGTCAGGACATGAATAGAATGAGAAATATGGTGGACGGTTTGTCATACGAAAACAATTTCGACATAACCAAGTCTCAGTGTACTACTTGTTGCGAGGGAAAGCAAGAAAGATTACCCTTTTCGCATGTGGGTAAAAGAAGCACAGAGACACTACACAGAATTCATACAGACCTTTGTGGACCGATGGAAACTAGTTCACTGAATGGTGCACAATATTTTATACTGTTTGTTGATGATTTTAGTAGAATGACGTTTATATATTTTCTTCGAAAGAAAAATGAAACATTTACCTTTTTCAAGATCTTTAAAACAATGGTGGAAAATCAGTTAAATAAAAAGATAAAAATATTAAGGTCAGACAATGGACTAGAGTATACTAACAAAGAATTTGAGAATTATTTAAAGCAAGAGGGCATAATTCATCAAAGATCGAATAATTATACACCTGAACAAAATGGTCTATGTGAGCGAGCTAACCGTACTGTGATTGAGAAGGCGTCTAATGTACGATGCAAAGCTTGATAAAAGATTTTGGGCAGAAGCAGCAAACACTGCTGTCTATTTAAAAAATAGATCCATTGCATCGGGACTTCAGAAAACTCCATATGAATTGTGGTATAAAGAAAACCAGACCTAAGCCACATACGTTTATTTGGTTGTAAAGTCATGGTACATGTCCCTAAGGAACGTCGTTTGAAGTGGGATAAGAAGTCTGCGGAACACATATGCGTTGGCTATAGTGAAGATATTAAGGGCTACAGATTATACAATCCTGTCAAGAAAAATCTTATTATCAGCAGAGATGTTATCTTTATGGAAGAAGATTTGGGTACCGAAAAAATATGTCAAGAGTCGGCTATCTGGGTTCCTAACAAAGAGCCATCTGCAGTTAGCATACAGGAGGAGGTGGATACAAATTCAGTGGGGGAAGCATCACAGAATGTTTTAGACTCTGAAGACTACCATTCAGATTCTTCGGTGTATGAGGATGGGAATGAAACTTTGACTGAAACCTCAACTACAGATGACTTAGTACAAGAATCCCAGATGACATCAACTCCAGAGCAGGAGCATGTTTTGTCTAGTAAGCGTCCCAGAAAAAAACCTGATCGGTATGGTTATATGTGTCTTTCCAGTACTGTTCCAGCATCCGAGGAGATTGTGTTCTCAGAGGCTCTTGTGGGGCCTGAGAGTGAGCAGTGGAAGAGTGCCATGGCCGACGAGCTGCAGTCATTTCAGGACAACAATGCTTGGGAGCTCGTTGACAACCCAGGTAATGTGTCAATTGTGAAGTGTAGATGGGTACTCAATAAAAAGTTTGATGTGGACAATAATGTACGGTTCCGGGCTAGACTTGTGGCTAAAGGTTTTTCACAGAAACCTGGCATTGACTATACAGACACTTTCTCTCTAGTTGTAAGACACTCCACACTTAGATTATTATTTGCTCTCAGTGTTAAGTGGAATATGAGTATTGATCACTTAGATGTAACTACAGACTTTTTAAATGGTTTTTTGAAAGAAACTATTTACATGTCAATACCTGAAGGTTTTGTGAACAAAAGTGGAGGAAAGCTTTTGAAATTAAATAGAGCAATCTATGGATTAAAACAATCTTCTCTTGCGTGGTATGACAGAGTCAAAGATTTACTCTGTAACTTGGATTTCATAAATAGTCAGCATGAGCCTTGTTTGTTCACAAAAACAAAGGGTGAAATTAAAATTATTGTGGCCCTATATGTTGACGATTTTTTAATTTTCTCTAATAATTCTCTTGAAACTGATAATTTAAAACGTGTTTTGGGTGCGGAATTTAAATTAAAAGATTTTGGACCTGTAAGACAATATTTAGGCATGAGAATTAATGTGGATAAAAATAAGAATGTAATAACTTTAGATCAACAACAGTATATTGAACAGTTAGCTTCTATATTCAATATGTCAGATTGTAAAACATATAAAACCCCAATTGAATGTTAATTAAATGTTAAGGAGGCTGATGAATGTGTACTTGATCTTCCGTATCAAAAGTTAATTGGATCATTGATGTATTTAGCTGTACTAACTAAGCCAGACATATCCTATTCTGTTAGTTATCTGAGCCAATTTAATAGTGGTTATAATCATACACATTGGCATTATGCTAAACGCATTTTAAAATATTTGTTATATACGAAAACCTATTGTTTAAGATTTTGTAAGGATGATAACAAGTTACAGGGTTTTGTAGATAGTGATTGGGCTAGTGACGCTTTAGACAGGAAGTCGTATACAGGCTTTTGCTTCATAATGTCTGGAGCTGCTATTTCATGGCAAAGCAGGAAGCAGAAGACAGTATGCCTTTCCAGTACAGAGGCAGAATATACTGTCCTATCTGAGGCAGCTCGGGAAGCAGTGTATCTTAGAAATCTTCTTTATGAAATTATAGGTAGTTTTTATGTGATTGAGCTTTATTGTGACAATCAAAGTGCATTAAAATTGTCAATAAATAATCAAAGTCACAATAGATCGAAACATATTGACGTGAAATATCATTATGTAAGAGATGTTGTTAAGTGTAAATATATAAATATCCTATATCTATGTACTGAAGAAATGACAGCTGATATTCTCACTAAAGGTTTATGTCCTGTTAAACATTATAAGTTTCTGTGTAAATTGGGAATTGTACCAAAATAATTTTATTGGTTTATTTTGATAAGTGGAGGTGTTATAACAATGTATCAAAATAATAAAAGTACTTCATATTTGTATTTTGCTACTAGTAACGCCATCTCATGTGCAATGTAGACACTATATTGTATTAAGTATATTTATGGTACTATGGCAGTTTTAAATAAGATTTGTATGATTGTCTATGTATAATTTAAAAAATAAAGCCAGTCTGTTAGCGACATTCACGTGTTTAATTACAGTTTTACAGAAGAGGGTCATTCGAGCAATTTATGATTTAAAACCTAAAGAGTCGCTGCGACAAAAATTTAAGGAAATTAATATATTAACTTTGGCCTTTCAATAAATTTATGAAAATGTAATGTACGTACACAAAAATAAAAGTAGTTTTACAAAAATAAGTGATATTCATTCTGTAAATACTAGGAACAGACACAAGCTAGTAGTACCAGTTACTCGACTCCATCGAGTCAGTAATTCATTCTTGGGGCGATGTATACGCTTTTACAATAAAATTCCAGAAACTATACAAAATTTGACCTGCTCAAAGTTCAAAAACTTTATTAAACTAAGTTTGTATAAAAAGGATTATTGTAGTATTAAAGAATTTATAGATGATAATAACCCCTGGAAATATGGTGATCGCTACCATGCTATTTCAAATTTTTTGTGTTGTTAATTTGTGTATCATACATGATTGTAAGCTGTTATTTAAAAAAAGTCCCGCTGGGTTTCTTGCTGGTTCTTCCCAGGACAGAGGTTTTTTTTTCGAACTAGAGGTAATTATACAAAAGAGTGACCTTTAATAAGTATTATTTATAATCTATATTGAATAAAAAAGTTTCTGTTTCTGTATCGGTCCGGAAAATTCGCTGGTGGTAATTGATTGCACAAGGAAGTTGTGCGAGGGAGAAAACTTCTTCTAAATCGCACAGTGGTGGACCGCCAATCATCCAGATGGTATGGATGGTAACGCGAGTTTTGTCGCGATGTGCGATGGTGAGCGGCTGGAATTAGTCCGAACAATTCCTCAGAGCACTCCCCGTGATAGATGCGATAAAATACGCAAAGGGATGCAACATCTCTACGCAGTGTCAGTGTATCGAGCCGATCAGAAAGAACTCGGTCGTCGACGATTCGAACCGCTCTGCGCTGGATGCGGTCAAGTGGAAGGAGCTGGCACTGGGGTGCCCCGGCCCAGAGATGAGAACAGTATTCCATGTGGGGCCGAACTTGCGCTTTGTAAAGTTGCAAGCGATGTGCCGGCATGAAATACTGTCTCGCTCTGCTGAGCACGCCAAGCTTTTTAGAGGCCAATTTGGCCTTCCCTTCCAAGTGACCACGAAACTGCACACTATTCGATATGTCGACGCCAAGGATTCCGCTACTGGCTGAGGCAGCAAGGGGAGTGCCTTGAAACTGAGGAGATACGACAAAGGGGTTCTTTTTAGCGGTAAACCCGCAAACTTGTATCTTCTGGGGATTGAACTGGACTAGATTTAGTCGGCCCCGATCCGAGACTTTGTTAAGCAAAGACTCGACTTCAGACACAAGTTTGTCCCGGTACTCGGTGACGTTTTCCCGAGAAATATTGGCACGGCCGGTATATAAGGCATCACCAGTGCTATCGTCCGCATAGCAATGAATGCTACCAGTTAGCAACATATGCAGCATAACACGCAGGAGAAACAGCGTTGGTGATAGCACGCAGCCTTGTGGAACACCAGCGTTAATATGCTTGAAATCAGAGCATGCACCGTCTACTACGACCTTGATGCTCCGATCAGCAAGGAAACTGGTGATCCAATTGCACAATTTCTCGGGAAGCCCATAGGAAGGAAGCTTCGAAAGAAGCGTTTTGTGCCAGACCCGATCGAAGGCCTTCGCTATATGTGAATTTAGCTTTTTAACCGTGGTAGATCCACGCGGCAGCTTTTGCTGTTGCACGGATGAGCCGGCTCGAACCGGGGTGGTACCACGACCTCACAGAATACCAGCGTGAAGTAGAGGTTTACCTCTGCGTTTCGTTTGGTGAGTGCAGGTGGCCGGAGGCCCTTTTTACTGGAAATGAGGCGTTCCATCTTAGTCCTCACGGGTGACAACGCATCTGCATTTTGATTCGCAAACGAGGATAGATGAATATGTCTATGGGCCGCAGCAACCACTTACCATCAGGTGGACTGTGTGCTCGTTGTTCACCCTTATTCTATAAAAAAATTGTAAGTGTTTTAATTATCGACACTGCAAAATATGAGTACAAGTGTTGTTGTTGGTAAATGGTTCTGACAAACGAACATACTGTCCACATGATGGTGCAGGAATGCCTATATATATTTTTATCTATCCTGGTTTACGAATCAAAATGTAAATGCGTTATCGTCCAAGAATGCTTCGTTTCCATTAAAAAGGGTCTCCGGATGACTAACATTTTATTACATAACTTTCTTATGAGAATAGAAATTTCATCACTAAAGATAATCGTTGAAAGATCTGAAGTAAAAGCAAGTTAAAATATATGTAAGATTTACATGAGCGGCTATAATTCATGTATAATTTATCTAAAGATTTTTGATGTTTTTGCTTAACTAAGATTTAATATAATGTAATTTTACAGTAATAGTGAATATTCTTGCAAAAATATTTCGGTTTAAGTTTATGCGCTAATTATTTGTAGTTTCCCACAAATTTTGGCACCAGCTGGGAGTTGGCTAGCTTGGTGCTCTAACGCCATAGTCATTATATATGATGTACATGTATTTACAAAAATCATCATATGTCTCAACAAAATCTCTCTTACCAATCTAGCTCTAAATATATCGCTATTCCATGTACTACAACTATACGGTTAGATTTTTGAATTCTGCAAATGTTATGTAAGCTTAATACTAAAATAGATCGATATAACTGTCCCGGTAACAGGCACGTGCGTGGTTTACGTCAAGAATAATGACATTAAAAATCGCGTTTGAATCCAGACAACGTTGGTCAGAATGCCCTAGTACATCAGAACAGATATTTAAAATTGCTTTCGTGTGAAGTAGTTAGTATGCTGATGTATGATTTTCTATAGTATAATTAAGTTTCCTTTTATTTTATTTGTGTTTAAAGGGTTGAGAAACGTACGCAACTACCTAAACTATCATTCGATTAGATCGAATTATTTTACACTTTCTAAATGTGTAAAGGTTACCATAAAATGTTTTTCTTAACTGTCAAACTTTTGATAAATCAACACGAAAAATCCAGCTAAAATTCTAGTGGTGAAGGCACTCAAAATTAAACTTATATGAATCTGAAGGCCCTTGTCTACTGTTCGATGTTCACTTAACCAGTTAACGTTTATTATATCAAGTGGTTTTTTTAATAAAGGTTGTTAATAAAAACAGTTAGTTCTATGTGTGTGAAAACATAGCACGCTATATTTTTAGGAAGCTTTACTTTACTACTGCCAATCTAATATAGCAGCTGTATTTTGCCTTCGAGAAGAAGATGACCAGGACAAATTTCTAATCGTAATGAAGGGGCCCCGATTGTGTTCCATACGTAAATCCTGGGACCTCTCTATCCAGTAAAAGAGTCCGGTATAACAATTCCATCGTTCCCGCCGTGGATGACATCCATTTGGAATTCTCGCCTGTATTGTGCCTGCAACATGTATGAGGGTGAATATACGCTATTTGAATTCCAACGGTCCATAGACAAATTTTATGTTAAACATAATGTATTATAGTTACTGTATGCTTAAGAAATAAAGAATATCGTCTATTATTTGGCCCACGCAGTCAATTCACAATAATTGTTTAATTTAAGGCATTAATAGTTTAAAATAGTTAAAAATGTATACTCCCCTGGCCTCCCCTATTACTAGATTGTATAATTTTAGGGCCATATGTATTATATACTTAAGCCATTATGTTTTTTTTTAACATGATCATACGCCTAAATAAACATCGAAACATATTTTATCAAAATACATTGTAAAAATATTTATTAACATTAAAAAAATTATCTTATTTTCACGTCCCGTTACAATTATGTCACCTCACCTGGCGAAACTGAAAGACTAAAAATTTGACATAAAACCGCTAAAGTATGTTTTTGAGCTTAAACTACACGCGTAGTACAGTGTGAAGTTCAAAGTAAGCTAACGGTGATGAGCAAAACTCAAATAATATTGCGTCAGTTTTGGATTCACTGTAAGAAAGCGTGTTTGTGCCAGTCGTTGGAGTATTTCCCTTGGTAAGTATACGTTTTTGTATTTTGTCATTACGAAATTGTAAATTTGCACAATGCAATGTTTATTTTGTGTAGATGTCATGTATTACGTTAAACTGTGGTCAGAAAAACAATCGATGTTGTTTTCGTAGGTTGTGTGCGATTTTGTCACTTCTCTGGTGTCACTTCTCTGGCATATTTCAAGCCAGGGGAAATACAGACTTCCCAGAGAAGTGATAAAATTTTGTTTCGTTGATATTTACGGTTATAACGCTTCAATTTATTTGTTCTATGTACTCGAGCATAATTGGATATCATGGCAAATGTTAAAAAGAAGCAAACAAGGGAAGAAAGGCTTGTAAAAAAACGTCAAGATAAAAAATTACACTACCAAAGAATTAAACATGAAACGGTTAAAAGTGCTGAATTAACTGAAAAATACAAACAGAAATATAAAAAAAGGAAAAAGGACAGACTAAAAGCATTAATGATATGATTGAAAGGGAACAAAGGGCTGTTAGAATTTTTTTATAGGATAGGGTGACAAACGAGCACACAGTCCACCTGATGGTAAGTGGTTGCTGTGGCCCATATACATCTACATTTATCCTCGTTTGCGAATCAAAACGCAGATGCGTTGTCACCCGTGAGGACTAAGATGGAATGCCTCTTTTCCAGTAAAAAGGGTCTCCGGTTCTTTATATTCACTATACGAAACACAGCAGTGTTAAGCTGCTATTTTACGCTGGTGTTCTGTCAGAGCGTGGTCTTTCCCCGGTCGAGCCGACCCATTCGTGCTACAACTATACTACTAATATAGCTGCAGCATGGCTCTACCACGTAAAAATAGAGGAATATGGAGAGAGAAGACTAAAAAGTTACACTCTACCAGAAACTATCAAGTAACATCATCTGCGTCTGATAATGAAAACCGACCTCCACTTCCACAAAGCAATTTAGCTCTGGCTGCTAAAAGACGATCAGAAAGTCAAAATAATGTTATAAAATTATTGTTAAGTACAAAATAAAGTTATAAAAAACAAAAATATGAAATAACGTCAAAAAGTACATTAGTAACGAAAGAAACTTAAGCGCATCGAAAAACAGAAGAAGGAGTTCCAAGTGATATCGGATAGACATGTATACGAACCCTTGACAAATTTGTCGCTTCAGGAACTAACATACACATACATACAAGACTTTGCTAAGGAATTAGAAAAAAAATTGCTCCAGCATTTATATTTTTGTGATACACGAAAAAGAAATTGATTTAAAAAGGAAGATAACGGAAGATAATCGACCGAACATTAAACCTTTTGCTGGTACAATAAAAGTACATCAAGTCCAATAAGAAATAAGAAATAAGAAATATTTTATTTGCAAGAAACGTGGTAACGGGAGGTGGTGAATAAGTACAATGTAGCCGAACACATTTCACCGTTTGTGCTATGCTAATTATTAATGTCATGCACAAAGTCAACGAATGAATTAATTTCCAGTATACAATAAAAAATAATTATTATCAGTGAAACCGAGGAACCTTTATGAGCAGCACGTTGTACATCAAGAGCTTCAGCTGCTTTGGTAGCAACTTTTGCCCTCACTTCCACTTAGACGACATTAAATACACCCAAAATGATAAAACCAAATTGCATGTTGCTGCAGTATACACCGATTCTGAGGAAATTGTGCGAAACAAAATGATTCCACAAACATCTACTAATCTGATTAATACTATAGAAAGTGAAGACACGGCTATGATTGTCAAGAACGGTGAATTTATACTTGTGGAATACCAGAGTAATAATAAAATATATATAGATAATTATGCTGGCGTACATATGTCAGATTTTGATGAAGAAGAAGGATAGATCAGGGTTACTTTTCTAAAGATCTCCAATGAAGATGGTACTCTTTTTAGAATATCTGTCTGATGTTAAATGGGAACGATCTTGACCATACTACCAGTGCCAAATATACTCGTACTTATAAAAGGTAACAGATTATTCTACAAGTTTCCAGAGCCAGTTGATGTATTTGAAAAGTAAATTGTTGATTGTTTTTATTAAAGTAAAATATATTAATTTAGTCGAAATTATTGATTCTGTTCTTTGCAAAAAATTTAAGTTTTTATTTATACTGTGTATTAATAATTTTTAAGTTTATTTGTTTAGATAGCCCCGATAATAATAGGTGTTTCAGTAGATAATACTATTGTTTTGTTTTGTTAGCGAAGTTAACTTTTTTTTTTGTTTAATTTAGAAGTTTTATTTAGATACGCCTAAAACGTTGCTTTAAGTTTTTGAACATTTTATAATTAAAATTGCTGTAATTTTTATATTAAATAATTACTTTAAATCTCAGATGAGACTGATAAGTAGAAAATATTAATTCCATTATTTGATTCGGGCAATTGAAACTTAAGCATTAACAAACCATTAATATTAAAAATTAATTTGTTGAAAGAAGCTGAAGAAACTGTTAACACTGAATGTATCTAATATATTAAAAAATATCTAGACTATAATTTATATATGTTTTATTCCCCTTTCTTACCTAATAATCAATGGATTGTTCACTACCCTGCATTAATTTGTCACTACTCTGCCAATAGTGTCACTCCCCTGATATTATATTTTCCTCTGGTGCTCATAAAATTCAAAAAAATGGAAAAATCTTCTGGCCCGTATCATTACAAATGCACAAATAGTGTCAAATAGTGATATTATTAATATTGAATTAAACTGACTACATTTCCTTCAGGGACACAAAAAAATCAAATACCGTATATTCACCCATGAGTCGGCTTGACCGAGCAAGAACTACGTTCCTGCAGAATACCAACTTAAATCAGCATCATAATGTTGTCGAGTCCTATATAATGAGATTCGAGAACCGGAAAATAATCTTACTGGTAACCAGGCTTTTCATGTTAGTTCTCAGAAGTCACACACACACACACACACTTGGATTTGGATTCTTAATTGATTTGGGCTTATGAGCGCCATCCTCCACTTATCATCAGGTGAACTGTGTCTTCGTTTGTCACCCTTACTCTTGTAAAGAAAACTGGGTTAATTAATTTCTTCAAATTGCAAAAATATACCTCATACACTCAAATCGAAGTAGTACATTTTTCTCTCATAGAACAAATTTCATTTCATCAATAAGCGAGTTCCGCTGCGAAAATTGGCTCATTTGCCTCTTCGCCCTGGAATTAAACTTGAAATAAATATTCCTTAAGCTTTATACTTAATCTTACGTTCCCTTTCCAGACTCCTAACTTTATTTTCTGAGATCGACTGATGGGTCTTTAAATTTTCTTTCTCATTTTTCCCTTCAGCTTCAGGCGTATTCATTTTGATTTACTATTTGCGTATAATATTAGACTGGTTCTCATTTTTAAAATTAGTGTTTACGTCAGTCAATGTATTAAACGTTTTCTTGTTGCCTATATCAATTTGGACATTGGCCAATTACTAGAACATATTAGTTAGGTTGTTGACGGTGCCTAACGGCGGTAGACCATGATATAACGAGTTGCTTGTATATTAATTAATCACGTTGTTTCTACTCTATAAATATGCTTATATATAAAGTCTATGAGAGAGGCGAGTAAGATCTTATGGTTTCCAACAGATGGCGGTGTAACCATTTCGTATGTACCCCATGGAAAATACTCAGATCAGGAACAGCGTCAACGGTACGACACATCTGATATTAAGGTCGTCAATCCGCCCGCAAGTGCGGTGATTGTGGCAAATCCTATTTACTGTGGCAGAGACCTGTTTTCAATATTGTACTGTTACGGGCTAATATAATTTAAAATTTAAAATTTTGTACAGCCGACTTCAATATAGGTTATTTAAGAATAACTCAATAACCATTGGTCTGACCTTGATCAACTTCATATGGGACCACACGAGAACTATCAACTTTCATTTAAAAAAAGAATCATCGAAATCGGTTCGCCCAGTACAAAGTTATGAGGTTACACACATAAAAAACATACACTCGAATTGAGTACTGTCTCCTTTTTGGAAGTCGGCAGAAAAAGTAATCGTATATTAAGGGAATACATATTCGAAATATTTAAAATACGAGTAGTTGATTGTTGTTTTTATTTGAATACAATAGTTTCACCGTGTCATTTCTAATACGTGATACGTCACTTGAGTAGTTATCCCTCTTTTTAGGGTTCTGTAGCCAAATGGGAAAAAACGGAATCCTTATGAATTCGTCATGTCTGTCTGTCTGTCCGTCCGTATTTCTCAGACATTTTTTTCCGAAACTATAAGAACTATGCTGTTGAAATTTGGTAAGTAGATGTATTCTGTAAACCGCATTAAGATTTTCATACAAAAATATAAAAAAAACAATAAATTTTTGGGGTTCCCCATACTTAGAACTGAAACCCAAAAACTTTTTTTCCATCAAACCCATACATGTGGGGTATCTATGGATAGGTATTCAAAAATGATATTGAGGTTTCCTATATTATTTTTTTCTAAACTAAATAGTTTGCGCGAGAGACACTTTTAAAGTGGTAAAATGTGTGTCCCTCCCCGCCCCCCCCACTGTAACTTCTAAAATAAGAAAATGATAAAACTAAAAAAATATATGATGTACATTACCATGTAAACTTCCATCGAAAATTGGGTTGAATGAGATCTAGTAAGTAGTTTTTTTTAAACGTCATAAATCGTAAATTATGTTATTTGCTGCTACGGAACCCTTCATGGGCGAGTCCGACTCGCACTTGGCCGCTTATTTGTTCTAGCGACAGATGGTCTGGCGTGCATCCAAAACGTATCGATTATTTGGAATGTTGCCAACAACTAAGTTAAGAAATGGAAACAAATAGTTACATCTGAAACTAATAGAATGTTCGGAGCGCAAAGGTCTCGTGAAGTGTGAGCCTTTGACGGATTTTCCTCCTCGATGCCTAGTATTGCTTCACTTTGAGGCTTAACGCATAGTATTGGTGCACGTTTGAAATCGTTTGCAATGCGAACGATTTGAAAAATTGAAGCACGAATATATATTCTTTAAACGAAAGCACGTATTCATTATTTGTTCATTTCTCCGCATATTTCCACAGTTTGAATATTATTTGAATGGAAAATAATAAGTGCTTTATTAAGGGTTCAAGTTTTCCATCGTTTCCTTTTTAATATATCTATCATTTTAACCTCAAAAAGTCAACTGCTTTCCCTATACAATGCCTCACAGAGGGGATATTCGTCACGTTTACCAGACGGATTGGCAACCACAGTTTTTAGTGTTAAGTAGTTTTTAAGTTGTTACAAGGAAGATACTTCTGCCCGTCTCCTGTTTAAGTTTCTCTCTACAACCTCTTATGACCTCCCACGAGATGTTAATAGACCAATAATTATCTTGTTAAAATATAAAACCTGAGACAGTTACGGCACAAAATAAAATTGAACATTTAACGTCAGATTGTTCTGAAGAAACACTGACTTTTTCAAATATTATCAGCACCAGAACAGTACTACTTATATATAAGATTCCGTATTGCTATGTTAGTGTTATGATCTTCATAAACAACAGTTAAGTAAAACACTTTGCCGCTGTACACGGGTTTGCTTTTAGACGAATTTCTTGCGTATAAACTACAAAAGGATCATTAACCGTATTAGTACAGAATAAATAATAGTACTAACGTAGTACCTTCTGTGTACTAAATATCGGGAATTTGTCAATAAAACAAAAAATACAAATTATTCATCTAAATTTATTTTATCGCCTTCAAAGTAGGCCCCATCGCTTGCAATACAACATCTCCAACGCTTCACCCAGTCTTCCATACATTTTTCATAGGCTGTTTGCGGTATGGCCTTTAGCTCATTCAGCAATTTTTTTGTTATGGCTTCTATCGACTCAAAACGTTTTCCTCGAAGTGGTAATTTTAACTTGGGAAATAAAAGTTGCCACAAATCTGGACGTTTTCGGCGGATACTCTCACGCAAACGCTTCATGACGCCTAAATAATATTCTTTATTCACTGTTTCTCCCTTTGGAAGGAATTCGGAGTGAACCTCACCACGGTAGTCAAAAAAACTGTCAGCATCACCTTGATTTTGGAGCGACTTTGCCGCGGTTTTTTGGGTTTCGGCTCGTTTTCGAGACGCCATTCTGAAGACTGTTGGCTTGTTTGCATGTCGTACTCATAAACCCATGTCTCGTCGCCAGTTATTATACGTTTCATAAAGGTCGGATCCGTAGAAGCTCGGGAAACCATGTCTTCAGCGACATGCTTTCGCTGCGCTCTTTAAACAAAATTGAGCTCTTTTGGAACTAGTCGAGCGGCGACGCGTTTCATGCCTAAAATGTCAATGAGAATGTTGTGGACGGACTTAAAAGATATGTTCACCTCACTAGCCAACTCTCTCAGACTCATACGTCGATTTTCGAGCACTAGCTTCTTGATCTTGTCGATGTTTTCTTTGGTCGTAGCGGTTGAAGGTCTACCAGATCCAGGCAAGTCTACTATTACTTCTCGGCCTTCTTTAAAAGCCTTATACCATTCATAAGCCCTTGTTTTCGATATACACGATTCGCCGTAGGTATTTCGCAACATTTTTAGTGATCCACCACATGAAATATCATTCGAAACACAAAATTTAAGGCACACTCTTTGTTCAACAATATTTTCCATTGTAAAAATCGCCGAGAACTCAAAACTATGACCAACAAAAGTGTAGTTTAAAACAAATTAAATGACAGATCCCGCTCAAACTTTGCGCGCTAAATCAGTACAGTGCTACCAACATGCAGTAAAAAAATTAGAACGACCTCTTTTACGCGGGTCTTTTTATTGACATATTCCCGATACTTTTTACACAGAGTAGTATTAGTATTGAGTATAATTTTGGCAATGTATTGTATAGCTCTTAATCTCTTGATCTATTCGTTTTTATAATGACTTCATTATTTATTACTTATATTGACTCCCTCGTTTAACTAGTGGTCAATAAGCGTGACTGCTGATGATGAGGTTCCGGAGTCGGACCAAAATCAGTTATAGAGTTTTCCTGTCAATAAATTCTCAGTAGCAGCTCAGAGATAGAAATTTGGTGGTTTTATCCACATGTCTCAGAAAGCACGTGAAGCTGTTGCTTCTGCGGTTCTGCTCTCTATGGTTGTGCCGGATTGCCTTGACATCGAACTATCCGGGTGATGCAAAGAAAGAACATCTGTGTTCGTGAACACTCGTACATTATAATCCTGTTCTGCGTTGGCTAGTCTCCGTTGAGACTAGCCGCCGTGACCGAAGTTCTGTCTGGAGGTCATTACGTATACTTCATTATAAGTAATATCATGCAAAAGTTATGATTTAATACATTTTTATACAAGTAAGCGTGAAAAACGGGCACACAGTCCTCCTAAATGTTAGTGATTTCTAGCATAATATTTATATTATCTTATCTCACTACGAATCTGTATCCAGACGCGTAGTCATATCTGAGGATTAGACATTGATAAGCAGTATAGTGATAGTCCTGTAGATGTCGTAAGAGGCGACAGAGGGAAACTGTAATAGGAGATGAGCAGAAGCATTCTCCTAATTCCTCCAAATAAAAATAAAAACTACTCAAGTAAGTGCAACTGGTGCCAAGAAACCGTGTTAAAAATGCAATTAAAGAATTTCGTTACTTTATATCAGTGAGCGTATTACAATACCCGTTGTTACCAAGTAGTGGGGGTTTAAAAATATCCATTACCCCATGTGTCCCGTGAGTGTCGTAAGAGGCGACAGTGGGAAACATAAAAAGGAGATGGGCAGCAGCATTTTCAAAAACTGCGCTTGGCAACTGTGGCAAAATCTATGATGTAATCTATCTGGGAGGCTTATCTTATGTTTTTCAGCATTGGATTTTTATATTCTGTTATATTATAGATGATGGTAATAGTAACGTAACGTAATCGTTTTTGAAAACGGTAGGCAGTATAGTTTTTTCTATAAGAGTTATTGTTTTTACTATACTCCTTACCGTATACGTAGGTTACGTTACAACGTAATCATTTGTAAAAACGATAAGCAGTTTAGTTAATAGTTTTTCTATACTGCTTACCGCTTACGTACTAGTAACTTGATGTAATCATTTGTGAAAATGATAAGCAGCATCGTAACAGTAGTAATAACGCAAATTATCAATTATCAATGCAGTAGCATTGATAAGCTAATATAAGTGTTTATTATACAAGAGGCATCGTTAAGCAGCCATAATATATTTGCAACGCGGCTCTATCATATTATTAAATTACATGTACATTTATTTTAAACTTTAAATTTTTATCACAAAATTGACTATTCTAAGACGGCCGTCTTAAATTTACAATTGTTGCGAACATTTAGCCGCAGGTTTTCTACAAAATCTATACAAAACTTGATACTCGGTAGTAAATAAGAGTAAGAAGTGACGACAAGATTATTTATTTCGGTAACAGGTACACATTTTAGTAATGGTTGACCCACGTATTTTTATTACGGAAATATTACAAATTTGAGGTAAAGTTTGGTTAAAGAGAGCACTACCGAAATTAAAGAAGCATTACCGAAATGAGGAGAATTCAATGCCAACCCTTTTAGTGTCATGAACGGTTTACCACATTTTGTTACATGTTTCACCGACATGTAGATATAGATAATGTTTTATTTTTTTATATTAATGGCCAACGGCCAAACAAATGTAGTGAAATAAAATTCGACGTCCAGTCCTCTTAAATGTCATAGTTGGCGAGCAATCTGAGTTCGATTCCCACAGGTAATCCTGAAATTGCCTAATCTTATTCGGTTCTAGTCAAATATTTGCTAATACATTTTGTCCAGTAGTCTTGCATTAAGTACCTTTATTTAGAGGCCTACATATTTTTTTTCTGGCATTTTGATTGAGTTCTTCAGACAGCTTTTTAATATTTTAAATGAGAAACCCTTTTTTCCCATTAAACCTTATATTTCATTTCGGTTAATTAATTGAAGTATAAAATTTATTGAATATTTTTATCATATCTAAAGTAATATTAAATTAACAGTGGTAGAGCCACGCGGCAGCGTTTTCTGTCGCACGGATGGGCCGGCTCGAACCGGGGTGGTACCACGACCTCACAGAAAACCAGAGTAAAGTAGAGGTCCACCTCTGCGTTTCGCTTGGTGAGTGCAGGTGGCCGGAGGCCCTTTTTACTGGAAATGAGGCATTCCATCTTAGTCCTCACGGGTGACAACGCATCTACGTTTTGATTTGTAATAGAGAATAGATGTAGATGTCTATGGGCCGCAGCAACCACTTACCATCAGGTGGACTGTGTGCTCGTTTGTCACCCTTATTCTATAAAAAAAAAATTAAGGCCATGATATTTTCACAAAGACAAAGTTTAATTATAACTTATATAATATTATGTATTTAATTTTGTGCCATTTTTATAAAATGGTAGTGACAAACGAACCTACATACCACCTGATGGTATTTCGCTACTTCGGCCCATGGACATCTGCAGACATTATTATTATTATTTAATTATTGTCAGAATATTGTTACAGTGATTTTATTAAATATTGGTTAGAGTCTAGGTAGGAAAAATTTTAAATTAATATGCAACAGAATATAGGCGTCATATCAATTATTATAAAATTAACTTATATCAAAAGGGGCAGTTCATAAAATACATTCGCACACATAGAATAGAACGACATATTGTAACAAAATAGAAACGGATATCAAATCTCATGACTCTGTAACCGATTTCGAATGACAGGTCGGCACCAGTCGCCACGCAAAAAACAAGCGCCTAGATATTTTGTAATTTTTTAGAGTGTAATAGTGGTTATTTTTAGTAAGTAACTTTTTTTCCAAAATGGTTACTTGTTGATGTTTTCAATTATTTTGTTAACTTCGATATTTTGCAAAGAAAAAAGTCACGTTATTGATAATTTGCATGAATTTTATACATAATATTTTACATGTAAACGCTAGGGATTGACTCAACTATATCAAATTTAATGTCGATATTTATCCTGAATGTTTATATTATTGTATCGATATACTTGCTCACACAACAAGAAACTAAATCCTCTTATTATAATTTGTCGTTTGTCAAACAGATTACCTCCGGATTCTATAATTATAAAATAAATAACAAAATATATAATTGGTAAATCCAATTGAGCATACCTTAAGCGCATAAAAAATACGTATAACATGATTATACGGAATTTTTTAAAGTAGTTTAAATACATTTCGAGAGCACTATCGGCTTCAACACCCTCGAAACCCATGAAAATGACACCCATGATGAAAAAATTTACATCTATTGCAGCCGCCATCTTGGATTTACATTTCGACAGCACTATCGGCTTCAGCGCCCTCGAAAACCATGAAAATGACACCCATGATGGAAAAATTGATATCTATTGCAGCCGCCATCTTGGATTTACATTTCGACAGCACTATCGGCTTCAACACCCTCGAAAACCATGAAAATGACACCCAAGATGAAAAAAATTATATCTTTTGCAGCCGCCATCTTGGATTTACATTTCGACAACACTATCGGCTTCAACACCCTCAAAATCCATGAAAATGACACCCATGATGAAAAAATTGGTAACTAATTCAGCCGCCATTTTGGATTTACATTTCAACAGCACTATCGGCTTTAACACCCTCGAAAACCATGAAAATGATACCCATGATGAAAAAATTGGTACCTAATTCAGCCGCCATTTTGGATTTACATTTCGACAGCACTATCGGCTTCAACACCCTCGAAACCCATGAAAATGACACCCATGATGAAAAAATTGATACCCATTGCAGCCGCCACCTTGGATTTACATTTCGACAGCACTATCGACTTCTACACCCTCGATAACCATGAAAATGACACCCGTGATGAAAAAATTGGTACCTAATTCAGCCGCCATCTTGGATTTACATTTCAACAGCACTATCGGCTTCAACACCCTCGAAAACCATGAAAATGACACCCATGATGAAAAAATTGATATCTATTGCAGCCGCCATCTTGGATTTACATTTCGACAGCACTATCAACTTCAACACCCTCGATAACCATGAAAATTACACCCAAGATGAAAAAAAAATTATCTTTTGCATCTGCCATCTTGGATTTACATTTCGACAGCACTATCGGCTTCAACACCCTCGAAAACCATGAAAATGACACCCAAGATGAAAAAAATTATATCTTTTGCAGCCGCCATCTTGGATTTACATTTCGACAACACTATCGGCTTCAACACCCTCAAAATCCATGAAAATGACACCCATGATGAAAAAATTGGTAACTAATTCAGCCGCCATTTTGGATTTACATTTCAACAGCACTATCGGCTTTAACACCCTCGAAAACCATGAAAATGATACCCATGATGAAAAAATTGGTACCTAATTCAACCGCCATTTTGGATTTACATTTCGACAGCACTATCGGCTTCAACACCCTCGAAACCCATGAAAATGACACCCATGATGAAAAAATTGATACCCATTGCAGCCGCCACCTTGGATTTACATTTCGACAGCACTATCGACTTCTACACCCTCGATAACCATGAAAATGACACCCGTGATGAAAAAATTGGTACCTAATTCAGCCGCCATCTTGGATTTACATTTCGACAGCACTATCGGCTTCAACACCCTCGAAACCCATGAAAATGACACCCATGATGAAAAAATTGATACCCATTGCAGCCGCCACCTTGGATTTACATTTCGACAGCACTATTGACTTCTACACCCTCGATAACCATGAAAATGACACCCGTGATGAAAAAATTGGTACCTAATTCAGCCGCCATCTTGGATTTACATTTCAACAGCACTATCGGCTTCAACACCCTCGAAAACCATGAAAATGACACCCATGATGAAAAAATTGATATCTATTGCAGCCGCCATCTTGGATTTACATTTCGACAGCACTATCAACTTCAACACCCTCGATAACCATGAAAATTACACCCAAGATGAAAAAAAAATTATCTTTTGCATCTGCCATCTTGGATTTACATTTCGACAGCACTATCGGCTTCAACACCCTCGAAAACCATGAAAATGACACCCCTGATGAAAAAATTGGTACCTAATTCAGCCGCCATCTTGGATTTACATTTCAACAGCACTATCGGCTTCAACACCCTCGAAAACCACGAAAATGACACCCATGATGAAAAAACTGGTACCTAATTCAGCCGCCATCTTGGATTTACATTTCAACAGTACTATCGGCTTCAACACCCTCGAAAACCATAAAAATGACACCCATGATGAAAAAATTTATACCTATTGCAGCCGCCATCTTGGATTTACATTTCGACAGCACTATCGGATTCAACACCCTCGAAAACCATGAAAATGACACACATGATGAAAAACTTGATACCTAATTCAGCCGCCATCTTGGATTTACATTTCAACAGCACTATCGGCTTCAACACCCTCGAAAACCATGAAAATGACACCCAAGATGAAAAAATTTATACCTATTGCGGCCGCCATCTTGGATTTACATTTCGACAACCCTATCGGTTTCAAGACTCTCGAAAACCATCAAACTGTCACCCATGACAAAAAATTGATACTACTTACTTTTAGTACGTACTATACTATTATTTATTCTGTGCTTTTAAAATATTGTAATAAAAAAATCTCTTATTATTATAATAATCAGGTATTTAAGAAATTTGGATATTCGAATATTGTGTATTTGTACAGCGATCTTTTTGAGCCGCAACATCCGAAACATTGTCCACTCACGACGGCGACTGACCAGTATATAAAAAGTACTCTGTGCGTCGAACTGAGTGAGTGAGTAAACTACTCTGTGGCTTTAGCTCCCTTTACAGAATTAATTTACATACAAGGCTACCAAATCAACGAAAATTTCGCCATTTTGGAGCCGAAATAAATTAGTTATAGCTAAACAAAACAAAATTACACTGCCATTTACATTCAGTGGCTTCCCACGTGATAGATGAAGAGATTAAAAAATAGATTGAGTTAAACAATTGATATTTTCAAAAGTTAGAGTGTTTACAAGTCTTCCGGACTTGATAAATCCACACCATAAGCCACAAAAACCCCTTTTTTATTTGTAAATAGCAATTAATCAATTTAAAAAAAAATATTAATAAGTTCAACAATCATTTATCTTTCTAACAATGTGCTTTTTATATCATTTATATGTATAATATGATTGCTAGATACGATTTTATTCGATAAAACGTTGGAATCTTAATTTTTAGGCGATAGTAGAACATACCTTGCGCTTTCGCTTAAGGTATGCAAAATGGTTAAGGTTAATTGGACGGGTTGGTTGGAATTCAAAGAAAGACTCAACAATTCGCAGCAAACATTTACTTGAGAAGTATAAAAGTAAAAAACAATTTTACTAAAAGGAGCCATTTCTACATTATTTGTACCAGTAAGTATAATATAGTTCTATAATAACATTTCAAAAATGTAACTTTCAAAACTTTAGATAAAAATAGAGACAGATTTTTTACATTGTAGAACTGTAGTAACTTCTTCTAAATCTTGAGACTATCCTATTAAAGCCATTATGAACCCAATCAAGTATCTATTTATCAACCAAAAATGTATAACCTTACTTCACCACCCGCACCTCACCGTCACACTAGTGCAATATTCATAGCATCACGCTATTTTCCTCAAGGGAGCGCGGAGCTTCGGATTATATTCCCAAGTCACATTGATAAAACTTTTAGCGTAGTTAGATATAATATATTTAGTAATGCTATTGAAGCGCCACTAGGCGCCCGCGCATGAGACACGCGGTTTAATGTTCCAGGATAGTATAAATTCCATAGTATTTGATACATGATTCATGCTTGATGGCCGTCGACATTGCGCTCGTGGTTAAGTAATAGCTGCTCGGATAAATAGATCTACGAGATTAAGTTGCACTTGCCGCGGTCAGTCCATCAATGAGTGACCATCTTCTTAACATACCGAGATTGAGAGAATAGAGAGTGCATCTGTATCCTCACACACTTGGTGCGCTTTACTCTGTTAATATCATTATGTTTTTAAAATTCATGCAGCTAAAATGATAATACGTTTATTTATTATTACTTTATACTTTTCAGGGACAGATGAAAGAATATAAACATGACGCATGATAAAGCCTCATAAACATATTGGCCTTTAAACAGAGAAATTTTATTTAACTGATTGCTACAAGTTTCCTTACTTAAATTATTAAGTTTACATTCATATTTGAGTCTAAAGAATGTTAAAATAAATTTCCATAATGTATTTAATTATTAAATGTCTGTAATTATCAAAAGTAATACGTATATGAAAAATAAAGAAGCCATTATGTACTCCATGTCCCCGTTTTTTATTTCCCTATCAAAACATTTTATAAATATATAAAATATAAATAGTTATATACTTAGTTAAGTATCTACCTATTTATATTAATAACATGTTAAAAAAGAAATTCCCGGGAAACTGTCCATGGCAGTACATATTTTTATTTATTATTGCAATGCCAATTATAGAAATTTCGGAAAATTTGAAAAATCCTTGGAGTTCTGATAAAGAACAGAAATATTTATTTGTTCGTGATGACAGATTTTTATTAATTTATTAAAATTTTATTATTGCAAGCAATAAATATTTAAAAATATTTATTGCTTGCAATAATAAATAAAGACAAAAAATAAATAAATACGAAAGGAGGGGGGGGGGGGGGGGTCAAAAAGGTAAAATTTTGCGTGAAGTATTTTATGAACAGCTCCAAATTAAAAATTGAATGTATCAAATTTATTCTTTTATGGTCGTATTCGTTAATCGTTTATGGTCTATAAACATATAAATGTTAGGAAAAGTAATACAAGAAAATGTAGAATACGGTCGATTTTCATTCCACTTTTTGTCAGACAAACTCGGTCGCGTTCATGTAAGTCAATGTGATGGTAACCTTTCAAATTCCGAAAAGGGACTCACAAAAATTCGAAGAAAGTTAAGATTTTCTAACGTTAAACGCCTTATCTGTACAAGTTGGAAGAAATAGAATAGCATAGAATATTTTTTATTCAATATAGATTGTTTCATTATACTTATTAAGTATTTACTACTTTAAACTTACAGGAACTGTTGTACTCGTATGATATTCTTTGCTTGTAATCATTATCCCGCAGGGATCTATTTTTGTTTTTCTATAAATTATAAGTGCCCACCGGCGTGGTGAAATCACAACTAAATAGTTATGGATATATTTACCTATAACAGATTTTTTTAATAAAGATTAAATAAAATTATTTAAAAAGTACATCATACGAATAAATAACATCTACCGTACATGTTATTTTTTCCGTGTTTTTGTAAAATGCTTCTTTGGGACACTTTGTTAGTGTCTTCTTGTTATGAATATGAATAATGCTGTCATATATTAGTAAGATAATATATTCAATCGCTACTGCGTTAAAAAGAAATTAAGGCCGTGTCCACATTTGGTCATCATTTCAATCATTCATCTGATTTCAATGATTAAAATTCAATATATTTATTATATATATATATATATATATATATATATATATATATATATATATATATATATATATATATATATATATATATATATATATATATATATATATATATATATATATATATACGAGGGTGGATTGAAAAGTACTCGGCCTAACCAAGAAAATTAACACATACTAAATCAGTTATATTTTTATTTTTCTACATAATCACCATCAAGTTCAATACACTTTTGCCACCTCCCCTTCCAAGCATTTAGACCGTTGAAAAAAAATGATTCTTCCTTAGAGTCAAAATATGCGTCTACAGCTGCTTTGGCCTCGTCGTTTGTCGAAAATCTTTGACCTCCCAAGTGCTTTTTTAGGTTAGGGAACAGAAAGAAGTCTGATGGTGCCAGATCAGGTGAATACGGCGGATGCGGTAACAGTTCAAAGCCACAGTTGTGAATTTCAGCCATTGACTGTACTGACGTGTGAACACGGGCGTTATCTTGATGAAACAGGACTTTTCTTCTGAGCATTCCTCGACGTTTTTCTTTTATTTCCTCTCGTAAACAACGTAGTAAGGTGCAGTAGTAATCAGAGTTTATAGTCTGACCCCTTTCAAGATAATCAATCATAATCACACCTTTCGAGTCCCAGAATACTGAAGCCATCACCTTATTTGCCGACAAAATCGACTTAGCCTTTTTAGGGGGTGGTGAACCAGGTCTTCTCCACTGTTTTGATTGTTGTTTTGTTTCCGGTGTACAGTAATGAACCCATGTTTCGTCTATAGTAACAAAACGATTCAAAAAATCATCTGCATCGGCTTCAAATAACTCCAAACAGTCGCGTGAAATAGTCAATCGCGTCCTTTTTTGTTCAACTGAAAGCAGTCGCGGAACCCACCTCGCAGACACCTTGTGGGAACCCAACTCGTTGACAATGATGTTTTGAGTTCGTTCATAAGAGATGCCTATAATCTCGGCTATCTCTCTAATTTTTAATCTGCGGTCTCCCATTATTAAATCAAGTACTTTTTTAATATTTTCGTCAGTAGTTGACGTCGAAGGTCTTCCAGAGCGGAGTTCATCTTTCACACTCTCTCTACCACGCTTAAATTCTGCTATCCATTTTTTGACGGATGAATATGACAGAGCACAATCGCCTAATGTACTGACCATGTCATCATGGATGGTTTTTGATGATAGCCCCTTCTTATGGAGGTACTTAATGACGGCACGCTGCTCGATTTGCTCCATTCGCGGAAACTATGTGCGATTACTTTGTTAATAAATTTATAAAATCACAACTAATTATCGCACACGTTTCGAACTTCACACAATGAACTAGTCTGAACTGAACTAAATAATGTGGGTAGATTTGATTTTTAGAATTGAATGGATCTGTGTTAGGCCGAGTACTTTTCAATCCACCCTCGTATATTTATAATAAATATATTCCCAGACCCCATTCTCTATATGTATGTATGTATGTATATGTAGTCATGTACATACGTATACGTACATATATACACATTTACATATTTATATACATATATAATTTTTACATACAAATAACTATGAATACCCGCGTAAAATGGCAGCTTGACACTGCTATGTTTTGTATGGTGAGTGTAGAGAACCGGAGACCCATTTAAAATTTTTTATATTATATAATAATTATAAATTAAATATTATAAAATATTAACTAAATATTTGAAGTACTTTTATTTATTATACATGTTGTGATACCTTGTTAGCTGAAGAGCGAAAGCATCCGTAAATTTTAACAGTACGTATTCAGTCTCCGCAGGCCCCAATCAAATTTTCAAGTGTTACAATGTTAAGTACTGATTTACCGTCGGTAAAAGACCGCTTCGAGAGAAAACCTGCTTTGCTCGGAAATAAAATATTTCGAGGATATGTGAATTCCGAAAAGAAAAATTCCAAGAGCAACGTGACGGAATAACTGCACAGAAACCCTCTCAGAAATGAGAGGCAGTACAATTAGCAACATAATGAGGCTGTAACTTTACTTTTATTTTCTAGTGCTTGACGATCCCACGTGTTGGTAAATGTTTGGAAAGTCTCTCTCACAGAATACCAGCGTAAAATAGCAGCTTAACGCTGCTATGTTTTGTATGGTGAGTGTAGAGAACCGGAGACCCATTTTACTAGAAAAGAGGCATTCCACCTTAGTCCTCACGGATAACGATGCATCTGCATTTTGATTCTTTATTGAGGATAAATGTAGATATCTATGGGTCACAGCAACCATTTACCATCAGGTGGACTGTGTGCTCGTTTGTCACCCTATCCTATAAAAAAATACGTCAGTTTAGCAATATATGTAACATAGATAATTCATGTGAGTAGCGTTGTCTTTAGTAAATTATTACTTACCAACTTTTTAAAAGTATACATATTAGGAGCTTTTCTGATAGCTCAGTAGCAGTAGCCTGAACTGTAAAGGATTTACCATAGAACTCGGTGAAGTGAACAGGAATACAACCCTATCGTGAGATGAGGAAAGATAGTGAAATTTACTCTTAAGATAAGAAAGCGAAAATGGGTCATTTAGTATGGAAAAAAGAACAAGTAATATTCTGAAATTACGCCTTTGCCAGATTGTAAGCCAGTTAAGCTTAGATCTATATTGCGAAATATGGTTATACTAACGAAGCCCGAAAATAAATATTATACAGTTAATAAGAAAGCATTCCAGCTTCAGAAGATCTTGATACAAATCCGGGTCACACATCTGCATAATCAATTATGGGTAATATGAGCGATTTTACAAGTAAGATCTTAGATTTAGTGGGAAGAAAATGTTTTAAACGATACAGAGAACATAACTTGGCAATGACTTTACGATTCACTTCTGTAACCTGTGTTCTCCCATTCAGCGTGCTGTCGATCTATAGGCCGAGATTTTGTACAGAATTTCTGAACGAAATTATGACACCATTGTAATAAATGGAGGCAAGTCTAACATCCTTGAGCCAGTAGAGCTTGGCATTTCAAGGGATTGACCGAAACTCCATAACTAGTGGACCAATTTTTGACAGCTGATAAATTTTCGTTTACTTTTCAATCGAATTATAGATATTCCCAATTTCAGCTTGCTCGTATAGCTTAAGGTCATCGGTATATAAATGGTACGTGCAATCTAAGATGGAGGTAATAAAATTTATAAAAACTGAAAAAATATTGGAAAAGAAAACCATTTTGCGGCACGCTAGCTCAAGCCCAAGCTTAAATCATTTGCCCCACATAGACTGACTGCTGTCGACCGCGAAGATAAGATGCAAACGAGTCTAATGCGGTAGGGCCAAAATTCAGATGAGACAGTATGGAACGGAGGATTTCATGATCAACTGTGTTAAAAGCATTTGCAAAATCAACTAGTACCAGTACTGTTACTATTTTATCTTCTACACCTTTCCGAATATCATCTGTGGCGTTACTTAAAGCAGTAGTGATACTATTACCAGGGTGAAACCCAAACAAAAAGAAACACAAAAAAAAAATAAAAAAAATAAAAAAAATTAAAGTATATCCAGTCTACTGCTGATCCTAGGCCTCCCCCATAGATTGTCTCATAAATCGGTTACACGCTTAGCAAGTGGTGTTGCAACTTGTTTTCTATTATTTTGAGTTATTATCAAGAAGATGGCGTACCCAACTGCTGTTTCAATTTCCCTCTATGGTCCCTTACGATACCCCCGAATAATGGAGTCGTAAATTCAGTATTATATAATATATCCGACTACACCGCAGTAGTTTAATAGTTGTCATAAATTAGATAGAAATAATATTCAGTTGCTATACTGTAAATTTGAGAACGAGGCCGGGTTCACATTTGATTATCTTGGTGTATCGTATCTTCGTCGCGTGCTGCAGATGTTGGCTGCAAAATTATACGCATCATGTAATTTTCCATTGTGATACCGTATCTAATACATCCCGTTCCATAAAAAAACCTAGTATCTGATATACCTTGGATGGGATATACGTATCATGATCGGTACCGGTCGGATCTTTGAAGATGCATGCGATATACGCCGCATCCCTTCTCAAGATAGTAGACGGTTTTTTCAAATTATGAAAAGGGGTAGCTACACTTTGCTACACAGTCTAAAAAGTTTGGATGTGGAAAAGATGCGACGATCAGGTGAAAATTTGTAGCGTCCACATACAAAGAACGTTATGTTGAAAGTCTGACATAATACGATATATGACACATTAATTGACACGATACAGTTAGTAATAAGACAGGCCAGGAATTCGGCTTTGAGTGTCCTACATCAGTGACGATCTGTGGTGTTAACAATAAGGCCCCGTATATACGCAAGATAATGTCAGAGCGACTGTCACAAAACTGTTGCAGCCCAGCCATGGCTAAGTCAGAAGCCACACCTAATTTGGTCAGTGTGCGGTACAGTCTACGAGTGTTATTAATATAAATACAGTCACTAGCGGCTGCAAGCATTAGTAATTTACATCGACTGCAAATGGAATGTAAGGCATCACGGTGTCTCGTAAACGCAAGCTCAGCCAACCACAACACCAATATTTGGAACTATTTCGACTACAGTGAAAAGAAGAAACTGAATTTATTAGACGTTTTAGTATGTGTGATAAATAATTATCATTTCATTGTTTACAATTTCATTATTTACATCGAGAATAATATTTTTTAATTTTTTTTTCCAATTAAAGCTATGATATAATAAATCGAATTCTAATGTCTAAAAGAAAGATCACCCAATTGGCATGATGCCATCTCCGTTGTAGTTGTAAAGGACGCCGTGGCAATGTCTCGCAGACGTCATTAATATTCATTTATTAGCAGTGCTAACGCCCATTTCAAAATGTATTTATTCAGTACGTGCCTATAGCTACGCCCGAGGGTATTTGATAATGTTGCTGATATAATATATGTCAGACCCGATCACCAAATATTTTTGCCTATATACAAGTACATACACTTCATATACTGTTTAATTAATTATCTTTGTTCGCTATCACTCCAGTCTATTTTTGCCGTCACGCCGTAGAGGAGTTATGTGCAAAATTTAACAACACACTTCGTTAATTAAATATGTTTTGGCTTTAGATACGTTACATGATTCATAAATGAATTTTGTAACTAACTTGTAACAAACATTGTACTCAACAATTTTTATATATTGCTCCTGTAGTGTGCTCACTGTTTTTTGAAATTGTATTTTGTAAAAAAAGAAAAAGTTATTTAGCAATCATGAAAACTTACTTTTTCTATACAAACGACAAACAAGGACGCGGCTCATCTAATCAACTAAAACAACTGCAACTACTCCTCCCATGTGAAATTCTGATGCCGCTCGACCAGGTGGCTAAAGACGAGCAAAGGGCCTGACCGTAGGATCACCAATACATGCAGGGTCGGAGAATTTTCTTTGAATCCACACTGAAACCAGACGCCCGAAATATTGCGGCTCCAAGGCACAGCTCGGGCAAAGGGGAGAATCCCCTAGGCCCGAAACCTGCAGCTGTTATGTCGGATGGTGAGCAACTGCAGACAACCACACTGACTGACAGGGGAATTACTTATTTCATGTAGTTTCAGTTTGGTTATAAACAGAATTAGATATTGATTTCTTTCCGGAGAGATTATAAACAGATGTACATTTTTAATTTTTAAGCTTTTTTATCTACTGTATTTACACCGTTTTAATGAAGCTGTCAGTAAATGTACTAACACATTCGTTACTTTGACAAGCAATGTGAAACTAGATGTTTTGAATTTGTTTTTAACTTACATAGGTACTCGTATTTATGCATTTTAGACAAATAAATGACGTTGCACTACCGTTGCTTGCCGTTACTTGCGTTGCATTATTCGCCAAAAATCACTTTCTCACAAATTGAAGATATTTTTTGCAAAGTGTCATCATCATCACCATAATTACAGCCCTTCACAAGTCCACTGCTGAACATAGGCCATCCCTAAGGAATGCCTCAAAGCACAGCCCTGAGCCACCTGCATCCATCGACTTCCTGCATTACCATGCATGCAGGAAGTCGATACATGTTTAATTACATTTAATTATAATATATTTCAAAGATTCAGCAGAGAATCCCAATTTTGATCTCTGAAATACACCAGGATAGAATTAATTGTTAAAAATAATATAAGTGTGAGAGCGGATGTTCAACTTGATTTCTTGCTTACGCAATTAATCATTATCAGTAATAAGACAGCGTAACGCACTATACATTCAGTATAGAGTAATTATAGTTTGACCATACCGTAACACGTCTCCGCCACAATCACACACCAGTGTAACGTGAGGGACATAATTACATGGTAGCACCAAGGTATGAAAACCAACAGCACCACTACTTATCTCATTGTAACACAGGGCAGCCGCTCAGCAACACCATCCTCCTTGTCTGCACTAGGAGAATTACAGAAATGATCAGAACTACGATATTATAATCGTATATATATACGATTTAAGATAGTGCTTAGCACTAGTAGAATGAATACACTCGTAGAATGACTTAAGCGGAATCTCCCTCACACGGCGCCTACAGTGAATAAATACTGAAATAAGTAGGGGTTTCTCGATATACCTTCAACTCAACCTCGTTCCAACCGGTATTTTTTAGACGCTCTGAGATATATATGTGCTATTTTGTTCGATAACTTGTTGCCATCTAGCAGGTAGTGACATAATCCCGTTGCTGTAAAAATTTTGTAATTTTTGATCAAGTATCTAGTATCAACAAGTAGTTTTGACAATCCTCTCTTGATGTTAACCTACCCAAAGAAATCTAAAGAAACCGAAATAAGCAAAAGTTTCAGGGTGCAAGGTCAGGATGCATTAACACTTCCCAACCAAGCTCTCTCAATTTTTGCAAAGTGGCCAAAGATGTGTGTGGTCTGGCGTTATTATGATGAAAGACCACTCATTTTCGTTGCTCGATTCCGGCCCTTTTTTCTTAATTTCTTGCTTGATTATCATTAGTGGATGGCAGTGGATATCTGAATAATTTTGCCCGGCGTTAAAAGCACACAGCTCCACTTGTTGCGTGTTAATCCGGGTTTCGCTATAGTCTGTGGAGCTTGACTACCCTTTGACCATGACTTTTTTCGTACGTTCTTGTCGTAGGTGATCCATTTTTCATTACCAGTGATCAATATTTTCAAAAATTGTTCGGTTTCATTTCGTTTCTATAGAGAATCGCAAATGAGTACACGATTCATTAGGTTTCTTTCAGTGAGCTCGTGTGGGATATAAATATCGAGCTTTTTTGTATAGCCAGACTTTTTGCAAATGGGTCGAAACTGATTTGTAGTCAATTCTCAATTCCTTGGATATGTCATTACTACTAAATATGCCGATCTTGCTCCACTTTTTCAAAAATGGCATCGGCTATGAGGGTGACCAGAGCGAGCTGCACCTTTGACATCAAAATTCTCGAACTAAAAACGCTTGTACCAACTTTGTGCTACTCTTACTGACACCGCATTAGGTCCATAAACGTCACAAATTTTTTTCGCGCCTTGAGTCGCATTTTTCCCTTTTTTGTGATAAAACTTAAGAATGTATCGAATTTCTTCGCTGGATTCACTCTTTTTGGCGTTCAGAAAAACAGTTGAAAAATGGCGGGAAAATTGTTTATTACTTTAATTTTTCTTTTTCTTACTGTTTTATATGTATTGATATTAAAAGCAGTCACATTTTTTTTCAATTTTATACAAACAAAATATGAAAAAGCTTTTTCCACGACCTATTATGTAGACTTAGAATCACCTGTAATCGTTTACGAATTCATAGCCAAGTTCATAATAAATTAGGTGAGAGTTTTTTTCTACCTCCAATCTACGCATCGTGGTCTTATTATCTTACCGACATACTTAGATTATAATCTGTAATAACAGCATCCAACTTAACCTTGTTTTTCTTTCCTTTCTCGTCTATCTTTGGTCATTTATTTTTCCTTATTCGTTGCTCCCGTGTAACGACCATGGTAACGGCGGGGCAGGGGGTGCTAAGAATCTCCGGTGGAGGTTCGGTTGCCACCTTAGACGACTCGACCTGGCAACGTACAACGCACGCACCCTGAGGACTGACGAGAAGATCGTGGAGCTGGAAGAAGAGATAGACAAGTTGCGCTGGCATATTATAGGATTATCCGAAGTCCGAAGAGAGGGGGAGGACACGGTAATCCTCGAATCCGGCAACTTGCTCTATCACCGGGAGGGCGACCATCTGTCCCAAGGAGGTGTCGGATTTATCGTCCACAAGTCTCTCGTTAACAACGTTGTAAAGATCGGGAGTGTGTCGACGAGGGTTGCGTACCTTATACTCAGAATCACCAAACGGTATTCGCTGAAGGTCATACAGGTTTACGCACCAACCTCGGCACACCCCGATGAGGAGGTGGAGGAAATGTATGAGGATATCTCTAGAGCCATGCATTCCTCCAAAACCCAATATACGGTGTTAATGGGAGACTTCAATGCAAAACTAGGCACAAAAGAGAACGGTGAGCTGAAAGTAGGGAAATTTGGAATAGGGCAACGGAACCCAAGGGGCCAGCAGCTGGCCGACTTCATGGAGAAAGAGGGACTCTTTATGATGAACTCTTTCTTCCAGAAGCGGCCCCACAGGAAGTGGACCTGGTCGAGCCCCGACGGTTCGACAAAAAATGAGATTGACTTCATTATGACGACCAGACGACAACTGTTCAGTGATGTCTCAGTGATCGCGAGGGTGAAAACCGGCAGCGATCACCGAATGGTTAGAGGCACACTGAACCTAAATGTTAAGTTGGAGAGGTCTCGTCTGATGAAGTCAACGCTCCGTCCCCCTCGTGCTCTAATCCAAAGTCCCGAAACCTTTCAGCTCGAGTTACAAAATCGTTTTCAGTGCCTAGAAGACTGCAATGAAGTGGACGATATGAATGACAAGCTCGTGGAAACTGTCCATGCGGTCGGAGCTAAGTTCTGCAAGACCCGCCGCAGAAGAACACAAAAACTCTCCGATCACACTCTTAATCTCATGGCTGTTAGACGGGAGATGAGGCTACATTCTTCAACAGATTTGACAGCATACAGGCAACTGAACAGACAGATCTCCAAATGCATGCGGCGAGACTTGCGCAACTTCAATACAGCTCGTATTGAAGAAGCGATCGAGCGGAACCAAGGCTCCAAAGTCTTTGCCAGAGATCTGTCTGCCAGAAAGAGCCAACTGTCAAAGCTGAAGACCGAATGTGGCAGCATCGTTTCCGGGGCACCTGAGATTTTGAGTGAGATTGAGAGGTTCTATGGGCAGCTGTACACGTCATCGTTGGAGCCACACGCAAGTGTGAGTAACGATCCAAGAGCGAGTCTTATTCGACACTATTCCGAAGATATCCCGGACGTCAGTCTGAGCGAGATTAGAATGGCTCTCCAACACCTTAAAAACGGCAAGGCCCCAGGTGAGGATGGAATTACAGCGGAGCTTCTGAAAGCGGGTGGAAGACCGGTACTTGAAGTCCTTCAGAAGCTCTTTAATTCCGTCCTCCATGGTGGCATTACACCGGAGGCGTGGAGCAGAAGTGCGGTGGTCTTGTTCTTCAAGAAAGGCGACAACGCTCTCTTGAAGAACTACAGACCGATTTCCCTTCTGAGCCGCGTCTACGTGCTGTTTTCGAGAGTCATTACGAATCGTCTCACGCGCAGACTTGACGACTTCCAGCCTCCCGAACAAGCCGGTTTCCGAAAGGGCTTTAGCACCATAGACCACATACATACCCTTCGGCAAATTGTACAGAAGTCCGAAGAGTACAATTTACCACTGTGTCTGGCGTATGTGGACTATGAGAAAGCCTTTGATTCCGTCGAAATTTGGGCGGTGCTGCAGTCCCTTCAGCGATGCCAAGTTGACTGTCGGTATATCGAAGTGCTGAAGTGTTTGTACAGTAGAGCTACGATGGCTATCCGAGTACAGAACCAGAGTACGAAACCTATCCAATTGCAGAGAGGTGTAAGACAGGGTGACGTTATATCCCCGAAACTCTTCACCGCCGCATTGGAAGACGTTTTCAAGCTTCTGGACTGGAAAGGATACGGAATTAACATCAATGGCGAATACATCACTCACCTTCGATTTGCCGACGATATAGTCCTTATGGCAGAATCGCTGGAGGACCTAAGCACTATGCTCAATGACCTCAATAGTGTCTCCCAACGGATAGGTCTTAAGATGAACATGGACAAAACAAAGATTATGTTTAATGTCCATGTCACACCTATGCCGGTAGTTGTTGGGAGCACTAAGCTCGAAGTTGTTGACGAGTATGTTTACCTGGGACAAATAGTCCGACTAGGTAAGTCCAACTTCGACCGAGAGGTCAATCGACGGATTCAACTCGGCTGGGCAGCGTTCGGGAAGCTACGACACATCTTCTCGTCAGACATACCTCAAAACCTTAAAACGAAATTGTACAACCAGTGCGTGTTGCCAGTGATGACTTACGGATCTGAGACTTGGTCCTTCACTGCTGGCCGTATGAGGAAGCTCAAGGTCGCTCAGCGAGCTATGGAGAGGGCTATGCTCGGAGTTTCTCTGCGTGATAAACTTAGGAATGAGGTTATCCGCAGTAGAACCAGAGTAACCGACATAGCCCAACGGATTAGTAAGCTGAAGTGGCAGTGGGCCGGCCATATAGCTCGAAGAACCGACAACCGATGGGGAAGAAAGGTTCTCGAGTGGCAGCCTCGTACCGGTAGGCGAAGTGTAGGGCGTCCCCCCACGAGATGGAGTGACGACCTGGTAAGACATGCAGGAAGTCGATGGATGCAGGTGGCTCAGGACCGTGCTTTGTGGCATTCTTTGGGGGAGGCCTATGTTCAGCAGTGGACTTGTGAAGGGCTGTAATGATGTGTAACGTGGCATGCAATGTTGATCTTTACGCATGAAGCATAGTCTGCGGTCATTGAGCGGAGTATTTTTAGCGGAGTAGTAATTATAATTTTTTTTTGTTTTCAGCTTTGAAACATAAAAATATGTAAGTATCATCACCTAGTTCTTAATTTGGCATAATGTAAATTTTTTCAAATATAAAAGTGACAAACTTACAATTCACCTAAATGTAGAAGGCTTATAGATGCGTTGTCACCCCTGAGGTCACGACGATGTGATAGATGCCTCGTTTCCATTAAAAAGGGACTACGGTTTTTCACACTTACTATATTTTGTATTTGTGTTTGTATTTGTAAAACTTTTCATATTGATGAAATTGTAAGAAATATTTTATTAAATTACGCTTGGTACTTTACGATCGTCTAACAGCAAAGAACAATCAAGAAAACAAATTCTACAACAAAGCCAAGTTCACAAAGATCAACAAGTGATAAAGCGTCCTATACCTACAATTTGTATACAAGCACAGTGAAGAGAAAAGGACTTAACAATGAAGCCTTAATGCAAACAGCGACGAAGCAAAAACGCTCTGAACGATCGACGATTGTAGGGATGTTTCAGCAAATAGCGTGCGGGGATCGCGAAACAATAGACGATTACTGAGGCCGGATTGAAGTTAGAATGTCTCTGTATTTTTAACTACGTTAAGGTATATTTTAAACGTATTTTTTATCTTTTAATAAATACGATACTTACTAATATAAATATGTAAATAAAGATAAAAGTACTAAGTAAAAGTATAAGTAGATACGAGTACTAATGTAAATAAAGAGACGAAAATATCTATATAATGCACATGCACGTAACGCACTCTCAGGTTAATGTTACGGATAGCACTAAACTGAAAGTGCCGTTTCGCGTCATCACCATGATTGTATATTCTACTAGCTGTTCATAAAACCAGTCATAATTCCCGCGACTTCGTCCGCGTGGAATTATGATTGGATTTTATGGGTTTTAATTTTTTTGCACGTAACCCTTTTCTATAATAAAAGTGTTCTAAGTTACTCCTTATAATATTAGCTATCTGCCAGTGAAAGTCCCGTCAAAATTGGTCTAGCCGTTTCGGAGTTTAACCGGAACAAACAGACAGACAAAAATTTTAAAAATTGTTTTTTTTGTTACCGTATACACTTTCATATGCATTTAGTTAAAAAAAAAAACTGTTATTTGGACATTACAAACAGACACTTCAATTTTATTTATTTGTATAGATAATTGCAGAAAAGAAATTAATTTGACAAAATTTTCGAAATTTTCAATTTTCGTCTAAGTAAAACTTTTAAGAGTTAAAGAACGTTAGAAGTGAATAACAATTTTTATGACATACCAAGTGTTAAGACACCAATTATTTATTACATAACATACCAAGTTATTCTCTAAGTTATGAGACAATCATTGTAATTTTGTTTTTTTCCCGTCACAAGATTTTTGTTCTCATTGTATTACTTACTTACATTTGTAATATTAATCAACAAGCAAAACAAATAATAGTAGCTAAAAAGCTTTGCTGAAGTATTATGCCCGGATTAAACAGTATTTTCGTTGGATTATTTTTCATTTTTAGATACCTAAAACGTTTATTAGGTACTCCTCAGTTTTGTTTAAGGTGACGAATAAATAAATGGAAAATACCTGTACATAACTTTTTTGTAGATCCAATGGTGAAAACCACCATTAAAAATTTATTTTTAATATTTTATACCTGTGATTGTTGTCAATTTGTCATTGTGCTTTGGATTTACACATGTTCTTGTTTCAGTAATATATATTGTAATTTCTTTACTGTAAAAACTGACTGGAATCGCTTCATGGCGTCATGAATAAAACTCTTTGCCTGTAAAGAGTGTTGAAGGAATTTTAACTTATTTATTTAAATTTAACTTTACTTGTAAAAACGTCTATAAATTGTATCATTTCAGAAGTTACACTTACTGCCCGAAAGTGTGCTATAATATTAAAAGCCGCTGGGAAGGCGAAGTTAAATTGAAGCGTGTCCGCCGAGCCGCGGCGAGAGCCCATCTCAGGCATTAATGGCCTTTGGTCTTGTACTCCCACATGTAAATCCAATGCGGTGATTCAACTGTTGCACTCCCTGAATGAGAGTTTCATTAGAGTTAATAGCTTTTTGTATAAGATTGAAAATACTTTAATTTACATTTAATTAAGGTAGATGAAAACGCAGATATTATTTGGACGTCGTTGACAGATACAAAAATAGTTGAAGTGGTAGAGCCTTGTTCCAGTTATAATATGGTTGCAACACGAGTGGGTCAGTTTGACCGGGGAAGGAGTACGCTCTCACAAAATACCAATTCAAACATTATCTGATCAATTATTATTTGAACTTTGGTTGTGTGGGAGTCAGTAGCCATCAAGTTAGCGTGTTTGTATAACCAAATGTAATCTAATATATAAAAATTAATTTTAGTTTGTTCGTATTTTATGCGTTGTCATACCGTTCATCAGATTTCGGTAAAACTTTGTCAACATATTGCATGTACTTCAGCGAAAGTTACAGTAATTAGTTAACAGTAGGTGGCGCGCGTATTCTACCGACAGGTTTGTTTGAAAGTTATATAATCATTCAACTTCAATGAATGTGTTATCATTCCCATCCATTTCTTCCTGTGGGTTTTCTCAGAGAGTGACAATAAGACTATCTGGAATATCTCATAATATCCAATGAATGGTGGCAGACTGTCTCGTAATTGCAACTTTATATGTGAGAGATATCTAATACTGCGATTAAGGCAAATCCTTCCAATAACGGGAGAGGTCAATGTCCTGTAGACTACTACGGACTGACGAAGAGACGATGAATAAGAAGTGCTGCATTGGTATTCATGCAATACAGTGCTGTACTATATCTTTATGTCCAAATCAATGTCGTCCTATCTAACGCTCATGCATTAAAATCGTAAGTTCTTAACAGTGGTAGAGCCAGGCGGCAGCTTTTGCTGTCGCATGGATGGGCCGGCTCGAACCGGGTTGCTACCACGACCTCACAGAAAACCAGCGTGAAGTAGAAGTAGTAGGTTTACCTCTGCGTTTCGCTTGGTGAGTGCAGGTGGCCGGAGGCCCTTTTTACTGGAAATGAGGTATTCCATCCTCGTCCTCACGGGTGAAAATGCATCTGTATTTTGATCTGTAACAGAGGATAGATGTAGATGTCTATGGGCCGCAGCAACCACTTACCATCAGGTGGACTGTGTGCTCGTTTGTCACCCTTATCCAATCAAAAAAAAAATCGAATCCAGGATAACGTAGTAGCCTAGAACCCGGATTTATATTTCCGGTTAGATGTATATTGTTGACGTTAAATCAATGTAGGTACTACTTTTTAAATAACATTATTCACTTAGTCATCTTTAAACGATTGCCGTTAAGTTTGGAAATCAACAAAATTTACTTTATTATGGTTATTCCCTACAAGGTAAGGCAAGCCGTCAATATAGACTAGGAACAGACATGGGCCTAGTAAGTTAAGCCCTGCAGAACACCCATTAATATAAGGCGGCCGGAAGAACTTTTACCATCAATAATGACTTTCTGCGTTCTCTTGCTTAAGTATGAAATAAAAACTTTAAACACAATGTTTTTAACACATCGATTATTGTAGTTTCCTGACACAAATATACTCAAAGCATACTTTGACTCCTATCATGCACAGAAAACATATTTAATTAACTTGACCAGTTACAGTCAATCAACCATATAATAATAAAAATAATTTTAATAACCTAACCAAATATATTTAATTAATCTCCGGCGTCAGTTGAAATTGATCCTGCTGCTTGTGAAACCAAATTGATTATAATATGCCGAAATTTATTTATTTTCATTAAACTGAACATTTGATCTAAAATATTCAGTTTAATAAAATGAGTATTTAAATAAATCTATTGTTTTTATATATACAAAAGGATTTTTTTTTTCTATGATAGTATAAAACATGAATGGGAATATCTAAGAACATTTATTTATTAATATTAGAGCCGATTTTCAATCCCCAGATAAATAGCCCAAAAGCGTTTATTCGACAGTGGCTTTATTCGAGAAATAACTACATATATATTTGTTTATATATTTATATAATTCAGTTATTGGTTTATAAGATTATATAACACATAATAGCTTATTCGATGTATATGTTTAACAAGAACATTTTACTTTTAGGTGATATTTTTTGATTTTTCGTTTCTTACAAAGTAAAGCTGTTATTATTATTATTGATATTTTTAATAAAACAAGGAAGTGGGATGAAATAGAAAGTATTTGTAATCCTCCCTCCAGTTGTACGGTGCTACGGTACTGTCTTCGCTGTTTGATTCTTTTGTACTCTTTTAATTGCCTCGTCACGCTATCAATATCTTCTAAAATTTGTTTATTTTTTTCCGACCAAACTTACGAACACTCCCTTTTCTTTGATTTATCAAAAAAATATCAAAAAAAAACAAGACTTTGAAACACACTACACAAATCAATAATCACTATTAAACACAAACTCGACCTACCTGACACAATGTGACGTTTTGTCTTCAAAATGTCCTGTCCTAATTTGCATTTATGCAATATTTTGTTTTATCCCCTAGAATTTAACGTTGCTGTAGTCTAGTAAATAAGTCCAATAGCTATTCGTAAGATAAATTACTTGAGATATTGTTATTCGAAAGTAAATCAGCCAAATAGTTTTATTCATTAGGTAGTTATGAAATATTTTTCTCAGGACAGAATACAAAATCAGAGCCTTGCACTCGAAACTGAACTCTACATTTGTAGGTAACCATAAAGTCGTCAAAAATGATATACTCGTAAACTATAAATAACTATTGGTAAATCCAACTGTGCATGCCTTAAGAGTTTAAATTTTTTAAAGTGGGTGAAATACACACAAAGAGCAATGGCAGAAAAATAGTTGACAAAAATTATAGCGTCTAGAAATAAGTTATATATAAAATGAGTTTTATTATTTTTCTATGATTTTTCAAATAAAAATGTATTTTAATTAAAGCCACAGAAAAAAACAAACATTTTTGGGAATATCAAATGACTTATATCATTTTACTCTATTCAAATGTTGCCATTTAGTATATTCATACTATTTTCGTATACACTTTGTAACACTACCAACACAACACACAAAATATTTTTATATTAAGTTATTATTAGTAATAACTGTACTATCAGTAATAACAAAAATAAAAGTGATATGGCTGAGAATAAGTCTCTTACAAAGAATTTCCTACAATAATACATTATCTCAATCATAGTACTATGTAACAATTCCATTTAATGTTATGCCAACACTAGCTAAAATAAAATGTCACTGTTTTTTTTACTGGCTTTACGGCTCTAGGTTCTAGCCCTTCTGAGAATGTCACTATGGTACAAAAGCCCTGGAGCCTTGCCAAAAATATACATTTATAATATGCAAATATATAATAGAGATACAATAATCTAAAAACTCTCAATTATGTATTATGTATTAAGCTAACATCAAACAACCACAGGAAGCATGACTTTTTCCAAATGACATAGGATATAACCTAAACAGGTTCAAACGTAAATATCTTTTTTTTGACGCCTTCTCAGTACAAAATTCTTTGACATAGTTAGTAAGGGACTGACGCTTAACATTTTAAGATATTTTTCGTATATAGACGCTACCATTTCTTCTCAACTAATTTTATGTATGAAAGTCTGCCATTGCTCTTTAAATTGGAAGTTTGGAAGTATAACTTATTATTATACTTCCAATTTTCCGATATTTTTATGTCAAACTTCAGTAAATAATCTAAGAGTATCCATTCACGGCAGCGGCTAAGCTCGAAGTGAGTGAGGCAGTCAATTTAGTAAAATAGACTATGTAGTAATATATACTTATACGTGGTAGAGCCATGCTGCAGCTATTAGTAGTATAGTTGTAGCACGAATGGATCAGCTCGACCGGGGAAGGACCACGCTCTCACAGAATACCAACGTAAAATAGCAGCTTAACGCTATTTTATTTCGTATGGTGAGTGTAGAGAACCGGAGATCCTTTTTACTGGAAACGCGGCATTCCATCTTAGTCTTCACGGGATTGATTCGTAATCGAAGATAGATGTAGATGTCTATGAGCAACAGTAACCACTTACCATCAGGTGGACTGTGTGCTCGTTTGTCACCCTTATCCTTTAAAAAAAATTATTACAAGGCTGCTCAAAACATCGAATATTTCGGAATTTCTCAGCCGAAAAAAATAATTATAACTAAACAAACAAAATTAAACTGCCATTTACATGAGGGATGCAGAGATTAAAGAATAGATTAAGTTGAAAAATTAATATTTTCATAGTTATGGTGTTTACTCCTCCATGTGGACTTGATAAAGCTACACCATAAGCCACTTAAACCAATTTATATGTAAAAATAGCAAATTATCGATAAAAAAAATTAATAAGTTATATCATTTATATGTACAATATGATTGATAGTTACGATTTCATGCGACAAAACGTTGGAATCTTAATTTTAGGCCCTTTTTTGAAGTGAAAACTTCTTTAGCGGCGTTGTGCACTTTTTTGTAATGGGTAAAAAATGTTAAACTCGCGTCAGGTCACGTGTCCTGATCGAAAATTCGTAAGACGAACGGAGAGTAGACAGCCGGCGGTAGGAGAGGAAGTAAGTTAGGTTTAATTAATTTAAATTTATTAATTAATATAATTTTATTATTAAGATTAGGTTTCGATCGAGTCTACTGTACTGCTTGACGAAATTATTAATATAGATACATATGTACTTACACATTATAGATGTAATATTTGTTATTTATACTTTATAGCATTTACCTATATTTTCATAACATCACAATAAGCACATGTGCGGTGTAGGTTTACCAAACAAATAATTTCGAATGAAAATAAATGAAATAAGATAATAATAAATAATCTCCGCCATTCCAAAATATCAAAAATGCACAACGTTAATATTCAAGTTTTCACTTCTGCCGGCACTCCCGGAGTGCAACCCGTCGTTTTTTTACATGGGGAAATGCCTACGCATACCCGCCTCGCGGGGGCAAGGACGGGTTATGCCGGACTCGCACCGACTAAAACCCCATGGTGTTCCTCCTTCGCCGCATATTAGCAGGGCCACGGGAACGCTTTCGCACACATCCGCGGCCCCACCAGCGCCGGCCGCCCCATGGCAGCCCCTTGTCGGGGGAGGGCCTCTCTTCCCCATTCTAGTGTTAGGCCCTAGTAGAACATTACACGCGCTTCGTTCTTAAGGCATGCAATACACCGCTTAAACTCCAAATGGGCGTCGATGTGTCGCCATTTTGGCATTCTCTATTTGATTTCACAAGCTTTATCAGATAGAGAAACCTCTTCAAAGTTATAACACAGTGTAAACTATACCAACATTCGCCGTGTTGCGGTAGTGGATTCTATCTCTACCTAATATCATCGCCTGAGTGTCTTAAGAGGAAACAGAGAAAATGGGTAGTAGCATCTTCATGATAACAAATCAAAAATAGGTTGGTTATAAAATGGGAGAGGCATATGTTCAGCAGTAGAATTTTCATATTCTGTAATCAGGATAATGCGAACTTGAACCTTACGATTGTATTCTATTCTGGTCGTCACGTCTTCAAGATATGGTGTTCTGAAGCGTGTTCAAAGAATTTCGATTTAAATTAAGAAAAATGATCTGAACATGATACAATATATAGCTGAAATTACGATGTGATGTTATATTTAGTATGTGATGACCTTTCACGATAGATGACGGGACCATTGAACATCGTCGTCGTTACGTTCAAAGAAATTACGATGTCTTAGAATTATTGCGATTGTTGACGTCATTTCCAGTTTTATATTTTAGTTTTATATCCAAGAAGAAATTCTCTTCAAGATTGTTCAGAGTTGCGTGTATACATTCAGTCTGAACGACACGTCTTGTCTTCTAACATCATTAATAACTTCAAACAGAACTTTACAATACTTGTTCTCTATAACTTCTACAGCTTTACGATTTTTTTGTTCTCGTATCATTTATTTATCTTAACAAATTTTGTACATTTTGAATTAATTTCCATTTATATTCATAGAACTTGTAATGAATACCTATTTATAAAATCTATTTAAATGAACCAAGATTATAAAGGTTGATGTTATTCAGTGTATTAACAAAATCGATTTAGTTACATTAAGCTTATGACTTGCTTAATAAAATAAATGTTAATATTAAAATTTTGTCTAAATAATAACCATATAAGAAAATCAACCGTTCCATTTCGTTTTCGTGTTTGTCGGTAGGCGTGACTGCGTGCGTGAGAAATGCAAGAAAGACTTCAGAGGGCTTTCCGATGGACGACGGCATAACTATTTCCTTTACGAGAGACGTAAAATATCCCGACCAGGCGACGAAGATTAGTGTCAGGTCCTGCAATACCAATTTAGCCTGCCAATGGTAATTCTTCCCGGCAACGGAAAAGGCACATGCGGACTAAAACTGGCTAATAAATAAGAGATAAGATTTTCAGCATGATCTATCTATAGTAATCTAACGTGGGAGAGACACGCTACGGCGTATTGTCTATACGCAAATAGGTGGGCTAAACGGGGAAGAACTACGCAGAATACTAGCGTTAATTAGGTGCAAAAGGCAGCTATGTTTCGTATAGAGATAGTGAGATTCTTTTTAACGAAGTATCCTATCTCAATCGTCAGGCGTGAAAACGCATTCGAATTTTGATTATTAACCGAGGATATATGTAAATTTTTATAGGTCACAACATCTAATTTCATCAGGTAATCTAGGTATAATAGTTTGTTCGTTTGCTTATACAAATAAGTGATAGTTAGCGACGATTGATTAATCTTTTATGAGAATTTATAATGTATAAACTATATATAAACTTGTGTCTGAAGTCAAGACTTTGTTGAACAAAGTCTCGTCTTGGCGGCGACTAAATCTAGTTCAGTTCAATCCCCAGAAGACAAAAGTTTGCGCGTTTACCGCTAAAAGGAACCTCTTTGTCGTATCTCCTCAGTTTCAAGGCACTCCCCTTGTTGCCTCAGCCAGTATCAGAATCCTCGGCGTCGACATATCGAATGACGTGCTGTTTCGTAGTCACTTGGAAGAGAAGGCCAAATTGGCCTCTAAAAAGCTTGGCGTGCTCTGCAGAGTGGGACAATATTTCATGCCGGCACACCGCCTACAACTTTACAAGGCGCAGGTGCGGCCTCACATAGAATACTGTTCCCATCTCTGAGCAGGGGCTCCCCAGTGCCAATTCCTTCCACTTGACTGCATCCAGCGCAGAGCGGTTCGGACCGTCGACGACCGAGTTCTTTACGATCGGCTTGACTCACTGGCACTGCGTAAGAGATGTTGCATCTCTTTGCGTATTTTATCGCATTTACCACGTGGAGTGCTCTGAGGAATTGTTTGGACTCATTCCAGCCACTCAATTTCAACACCGCACATGGCGACAAAACTTGCGATATCATCCATATGATCTGGATGATTGGTGGTCCACCACTGTGTGATTTAGAAGATGTTTTCTCCCTCGCATAACTTCCTTGTGAAATCGATTACCACCAGCGATTTTTCCGGACCGATACGACTTAGGGACCTTCAAGAAATGAGCCTACTCATTTTTAAAAGGCCTGCAATGCACCTGAAATTCCTCTGTTGTTGCATTTGTTCATGGGCGGCGGTAGTCACTCACCATCAGGTGAGCCGCAGGCTCGTTTGCCCCCTCTCATATAAGAAACGTAATCTTAATTATTTTCAACAATGATGCCATTGCATAAACCATAATATTTCTACTATTTTAAATATTCACACATATATACGAATCAATAAAACGCGGAACTCAAAGCGGATTCTATTTGCACTGGGCCGAGGTTTTTCCTCAATAATCGCGGACCGCCGATGTGGAAAACTCAATTTGTTGACAAAAGATGGCGACGCCTTACCTTTTGGATTTCGAACTGTAAAAAAACTTTATTTGAGCACTCGCCCGACAAGGTGCTTGTGGCAAACGACACTTTTATAGTTGTTCTGGAAATGGTTGGATTTGCGGCCAATCTGCAATTTTTATTGAAATTAGTTTTTGCGTTGTATAATTATAAAAGAAAAGTATAAACACGTAATCATTATAAATTGTGGCCGATCTCATTCCATCTGAGTTACATATTATTCACATTCTGTACGGAGAGACAATAAGGTTCGAAAACTTATCAATTAGGACGGTTGAAATTTGTATATGCCGTCGTATATGAATTTCAACCATTCAAAATATGATGAACTTTTTACTGTATTTTTAACTTTTTATTTAAGTGAAAATGCGATTGGGATATTCCTTCGGCAACTCAAAAGGTTAAAATATTATCTTTAATAAGAAGTTAAAGTCGACTTCAAAGAACTAATATGAATTAAACAATGTCACATTCTGCGCATACCTTACTTTATATCACATTATACCATAGAGCAACACCAGCCCTCCAGCACCAGCCATAGCGTTATTTTCGGATACCAAACTGTCATTTTTGCGGGGGAAAATCTGCGCCACGCACACTTACTCAGACTCCCACACAAAAATAATTGTCTGCCACTGCGAAACTCACACGTAACAACTAAAATAATATATTAACAATTCACACACACTTAGATATATTCTGTGTCATAGCAGTGTAATGAAGTGACGTAACTACATTGACAAGTTGCATACAACCATGGATCCTTAATCTCAACATGATATTAAATTAGAAGTTATCGTAGTTATTTGTTAAATTTCCTTTTAATTTAAGAATTTGAACTTGCACAACCTTATTTAACAACACTGAAATTAGCACAATTTAATCTCATTGCATAACTAATAAACTGTAATTAGTTCCTATTTATAAAAAAAAATCAGAAATAAATAAAATTATTTGTACGTAGTCTATACATATAAATAAATACTACTATTATTCTATTATTTAATATGTGAATGAACATATGAATGCTAATAACGTGTGTGTATTATTAGTTTTCATGTATACGTTCCATTGCTAGGCACATGCCTCCTCTCATTTCTGACAAGGTACTGGAGCCGGAAAGGTCCGCTATTGCAACACAAAATTTAGTGTTTTTATGTTTTTCAGAGACTTTATTTATTAAGAAAAACATGTTACCTTACCATGTTTTCCTCTGACTGTCGAAAGCTCATTGAGTTAACCTTTTAAGATGACGTTCCGTTTATGTTATATGCATAACTTGTACGTCATAACCCTTTGCCGTATACACCATTAGGTGGCAATGTAAAAGAATCCTTGTTGTTATTTTAGTTACCTTTAAAATAATTCAAAATATTCTTGTCAGTTTTGAGTACAGGCTAAGAGTGGTCAGTCTCTAATCAGTCCGATGATCGGCGGCTTTTCAATCCTTTGTTGTCTAGTCTCCACAATCGAGCTAAACGGTTTGCTTTAGAAATTAATTGGAGTAATTTGCCAACGTTAAAGGCAGACAGACAGAAGTCCGATTACAATTGAATTGTAGTAACCCTGCAATAAAAAATTCATGTTGGTACTTTAAATTCGCTAAGAATTAATTTGCGTGATAGAATCCGTAAAGAAGATATCTGCATCAAAACCTTTGTAACCAACACAGCCCAACGGAGCAATAAGCTGAAGTGACAATTGGCCAGCCATACTGACCGAAGAACAGACAACCAATGGGGAATCAAGGTTGTCGAGTGACAACCTCTTACATGTAAGCGGAGGAAAGTCGACAATAGTGTAAGTCGGTACCAATAATATTTTTTGACCTAAGAGGCTTAGAGCTCACGCATATCAGTGCAATTTGCGTATGTACCGACACTACAAGAAATACCAATGCATTGTGAGAAAAATTCTATACTCGATTCTAGCGGCAATTGAATCAGCGCGAGACTCCACAGCGCCGCAGTTGAACGCTCAATATCTGCGTTATGGATATGAATATACAGATATGCGTGTTTTCAACCCATCACGGTGCAAATTAAAGTTTAAGATTGGATACTGTGGCCAACAGCCATTTTAACAGTGGTATGGCCACGTGGCAGCTTTTGCTGTCGCACGGATGGGCCGGCTCAAACCGGGGTGGTATCACGACCTCACAGAATAACAGCGTCAAGTAGAGGTTTACCTCTGCGTTTCGTTTGGTGAGTGCAGGTGGCCGGAGGCCTCATCTTAGTCCTCACGGGTGACAACGCATCTACATTTTGATTTGTAATAGAGGATAGATGTAGATGTCTATGGGCCGCAGCAACCACTTATCATCAGGTGGTCTGTGTGCTCGTTTGTCACCCTTATCATATAAAAAAAACATAATATATCCTCTATTAAGAATCAAAATTAAAATGCATTGTCAGTCCTGAGGACTAAGATAGAATGTCTCGTTACTGGTAAAAGGGATTTCTGATTCTCTAAGCTAACCATACATACGTAACACAACTACATTTTTTTTGTTAAACATTAAGCTGCTACTTCACTCGGGTATTCTGTGAGAGCGTGGTCCTTACCTAGCTTACTATGTAGCTTCAGCCTGATCTACCGCATATAATGACGTAGTTGTCTTGCTGAGCAAGAAATATGTCAAGCGCTTTCCATGTATTGTGTAATCTTCGGCTCTGTTACGTTCATATAGCAGCCCCGCAAGCATAGTTTCAAAATTTCAGTAGAAGTTATAAAAGAAATCGAAGGAAATATACAGGCCGGTATATTAAAGGTAAAAGAAGACAACCAACAATTCTACATTTATTTTAGTACTCTCTTTTAGGCTTGGTATTTTTTTTGTAAAAAAAATGTAACCCTTCACTGGATTCTCTTGAATCTCGTGAAAGCAGTAACAGACATAAATTGCATAAGGACAAAGATCCAGACCCAAAACAAGTATTTGTGGGTTAAATTAGTTTTATTAATTTAATTATTACAAGAACCGATATGAATAATTTAATAATTTGTTACAAAACTCTGTGTATTGACTCTTTGTTATGTAGATCGAATAGTGAAAATTCTCAAGCTGTGCTACTTGCGATAGTATATAATATTCTCCGTGGCGAATATGCCTCGCGCCTCTAGGCTTGTAAGGATCATATAAAAATTTCAACAGGGTTTGTAACAAATACAAAAATTTATTTGTTATCCTATTAACTTTGTACATTACTTTTTAAATAAAAATCAAAATTAAAACCATGTTATTAAGTAACAGTAGCATTTGAAGAATTACATTTTATCTTTAAGTTCTTCCATTATACCTTAAAGCTCAAGACATGGACAACCTTTGGAACTGGGTAACGGTTCTTCCAACTTATTAGTAGTTCACCGCTGGCCATCTGAGGAAGCAAACATACGTGACCTATAGAGACCTATGCTCGCGCGTTTTTTTCTCTGACAGAATAAATAAAAATATAGTAATGATTTAGGCAAATGGTGGTAAGCTTGAGTAACAATGGGTCGGCTTCATAGTTTGAAGAATCGTAGACAATAGGGAAGAGTTTTCTCCCTCGCACAACTTCCTTGTGGAATCAAGTACCACCAGCGAATTTTCACCAAGAAACGTTCAAGAAAAGAGCTTACACCTTTCTAAAAGGCCGGCAACGCATCTGCAGTTCCCCTGGTGTTGCGATTGTTCATGGGCGGCGGTAGTCACTTACCATCAGGTGAGCTGCATGCTCATTTGCCCCCTCTTCTATAAAAAAAAAAGAATACACAGTTCAAATATGACCTTAAACTTAATGCTTTTTACAATCGTTCATCTTAATTTTGATAAATCCGTCCTAACCCGTTGCTCGCGTATGACATAGATAATACGCTCTATTCCTATATTGTCTTTAGTTGCGTTCTAATTTATTAGAATGATCACAGACTACCTTAGCTGCTCCATTTCTTTATTTATAAAGACAACAGTAAACAAACACTATACTTTAAAAAATACTACACATGTTAACATACATATTACTGTTTCGGAAAGCGTAGTGTTGTTTGAACATCCTTAAAAAATATCATGATCATACTATATAAATTATATATATAGTAAGAAAAATAGTCAAATTATTTTAAAACTATTATAGTTTCTGGTACAAATTACAAAAAATAAAAAGATTGTGGCTGATGCATAGGTGGTTGCGACGTTTTATGTTTATGTGTAAGCAGAGCAACTTTCAAAGTAATCGGATGTGTGAGCACACGGACGCCCGAGCTGCCCGAGAAGTAGGCCGGACTGAAAATCAGTGCATACTGAGGCGGGTCTATTTCGTAGTTATGTAATAACACATACAACACAACATAAAAAAATTATTTGTTATTCTTGATATAAATTTTATTCAGTTGTTTTCTTATAGTATACTTATTTTTTAAATTATTCTATGTGTTCCCGCCTAACGCTTATGAGATTCGTTGATTATTATCCAATAAGTGTACTGCAAAGCCATTTCCGGTTTTCCTATCTACCGCCTTTTATGCCTAGTATGTGCACTTTTGTGTTAACGGGGTTTTCACAAGTTCAGATGACACTAAACCAAACGCATCGCCTAAGTCTCGCGTCATCGCTTCCGCCTTTGTGTAATTTAGATATTATGGCGGCTGTACACGCTCGTCTCGTCGCGTCGCGTGCCTCTCGTCGCGTAGAGGTCCGACACGAGAGCACACCATGTACACACTCGTTGTATCACTTGAACTCCAGATGCGCACTGCGATGGACGTAGAAGAAACTGTTGCTGTTTTGCCTTTGCTATTTTCTATTATAATTTTTTACATATTTCCAATAAAAATAAAATTAATAAGCCATGGTGGACGGTTTCTATTCACTGTAATAGAACCATGTAACTTCCTATATTGTATTTAACAACATTGAACCATTTTTTGATAATTTTTATAATTATCAGGAAACCAACGAGTGTGTACAGGTGCGCTCTAACCTTAGATTAATAATAGGTCATTGCGCGCTCTGACCAGATACCGCCGGTGATCTTGTAAAATGCGGCAACAAACACTACGCCGAAATCGGCGTACCCGAGCCAGTCACGTTGCAGGCGACATGTGATGTGGACGTACCGAATGTTTTATTAAATTTTGATCATAATCCGAAGTAAAATACCATAATACTACAAGAAATAAGAAAGATACTGGAATCACATACTATCAATAAGTATCATACAATTTCGAAATTTCAACATAAAATAACATGAGTCATAAATAAGTTACAAAATAGGAATGACGTTATTCAGTGTTGCCGCGTGTACAAAAATAAAGTTCCCCGTGGTTGAGATTTTTATATGTGAATTTCTTGTTACTATATTTTATAATATAATATATTTGACTTATTATAATATAACCTAATTCTATATTATTTAATCTTTATTTTTGTTGTTTTATTTTGTTGTAGTATTGCTCAAATGACTTAATATTTATATGTTTTTTTTTATTTAAAAATCTGTATGTGTGTAAATGTACTTAATTGGCGTACTTAATGCCTTTAGGCATTCTCTACCAGTCAACTACGAGCTAAGCAGAGAAACTTAAGCAAGTGCCATAAAAACTTGAGAATATATACGTGAATATATATATAAACGTATACATACTACTTACTTACTACATACTTACTTGTAAATACAAAAATAAATATATATAACTACAAATACATACATAATTTTAAACAATACATAATACATACATTTTAAGCATACTTACATACAAACATATTATACAAAAACAACTTAAGTAATTTATAATACATTTATACAGAAACATTTAAATAAGAAGGTCAGTTGCTGAAAGAAGAAAGGTAGTGATCAGTCACCATTCTTTTAAAGGCTGCAGCAGAAGTTGGTTTCCTGATATGAGGAGGTAATTTATTCCATAGCCTTATGGCCTCAGCGGCGAACGACTGAGACATAAATTTAGTACGGCGAGGAAAAACACATAAAGTAGTTACCTCGGAGGATCTCAGGTTACGATCGTGGGAAGAACCCAAATACTGAAACTTGCATTTCAGGTATTGGGGAGTGCATGGATCATATAGTATTGAAAATAGCGTGCGGAGAATTCTGATGCATCTACGCTTATGGATAGGGAGCTATTTAAGCTTAGAACGACATAAGGATACATGATCGTATTTACGAAGGCCAAAAATAAAACCGATGCAATTATTTAACAAACGATCCAATTTGCACAGAAGTACTTGACTCACATCAGGGTAACACACATCAGCATAATCAATGACCGGTAAAACAAGTGTTCGCACCAACATAGCCTTAGTCTCGGTTGGAAGGAAATTCTTGAAACGATAAGGGCCACGCAGGGTGATTGTCACTCTCCGGCTTATTTCAGCTACCTGAGATTGCCAACTTAAATTAGCATCAATCATTAACCCAAGGTCTTTAACTACATGTCTAAGAGGAATATTTGTGCTATTGTAAACAATAGGCTCCAGTGAATTGAAGTCTAATTTAGCTAGACGACGAGGGCTACCGAGAATTATGGCTTGACATTTAGCAAGTTTGATAGCAGTTCCATAACTTGTGCACAAGCCGCAGATGGCCTGAAGATCTAGATTTAAAATTTCAATCGCAGAGTTAACCTCTGCTGGACGAATCTGAGCGTACAGCTGTAAATTGTCATCATACAGATGGTAGGAGCATTTTAAATTTACAGTTATGAGATTTATAAAAATAGAAAATAACAAAGGAGAAAGAATTCTCAAAACCCATACAGAATTTCGTACTAACTTGTTCAAAATGTATGGAAGACTTGATTTTTCTTGCGATTTCGAAGATAGATCTAAAGTAAAATTTGTTCATATTGACGCGTAGAATAGAAATAGAAAGCACTATTTTGATTACACCATATAATATATAACTATTTTTTTTTAAATAATTTGTGAATATTAGTCAGACATTTAAATATAAATATTAAAGTGATAAAAATGAGGCCTTATCATTTATATGACATTAATTCAGAAGAAAAACTAAACATACTTACTTACTTACTTACTTATCGTCACGCACAGTCCCTGACGGGGTAGCCAGAGAGAACAGATCGCCAAGTGTCACGATCCTTACATACCTCTTTCGCTTCTTTCAGATTCATTATCTTCTTCATACATGCACGTCTAGGTATCCGAGTACTCTTGACCCTCCCCTCTTCGAGCAATTTGCTCACATGGACTTCTAAAGTTAGTCTCGGTCTACCTCGACACCTTTTAATATTAACTTTCGCGCTATATATTTTCTTCACCATTCGGTCTTCACTCATTCTCTCAACGTGCCCAAGCCATCGAAGCACGCCCTTATCAACTTTTGTGATAAGGTCATCTTTCAAACCTGCCATATTGCGAATCTCTTCGTTTCGCTTTCGGTCGGCCATGGTGACGCCGCACATTTTACGAAGAGATCGCATCTCCACTGCATTCAACTTGCTTTTATGCTTCTTCTGGCATACCCAGGTTTCGCTGCCATATAACAAAGTCGGTACCAACACTGCGTTATGTATTGCAAGGCGTGCACTCTTCACTACGCCTTGCCTTTTGACTAACGCAGTCAGGGCACCATTGACTTTGTTCCCGGCAGCGACACGCCTGTCCACATCTAAATCACATCTTCCATCCCGGCTAAAAGCACTTCCCAAGTATACAATTTCATTTACCTGTTCTAGACATTCCTGATTTACCCATATTTCACACTTCGTTCTCTCTTCGTCCCTTTCAAATACCAGAACCTTAGTTTTATTAGCATTTAAGCGGAGACCTTTAATTTCACATTCCTCTTTCATACACGTGACTAATGCCTGCAGTTCTGCCTCTGATGGTGCAATAAGCACTGCATCATCAGCATACAGCAGACAATTTACTTTAATGTCACCCAATTTCACACCCAAACAGCTATCTTTCAGCTTCTTTAAACATCTGTCGAGATACAGTATGAACAGCCAGGAAGACATGACACAACCCTGTTTTACGCCCGTTTGGACGCTAAACATGGGTGACAGGTCATGCCCTACCCGCACACAGGCTTTACAGTCACAGTAAAGTGACTGCACAGCCCTTAGCAATCGACCATCCACACCGTACCCCGGCAACAGTTCCCACATTTTCTTCCTTACAACCTTATCAAATGCTTCTCAAGATCCACAAAAGCACAGAAAATCCTCTGGTTAGCAGCCAGAAGCTTTTCCGTGATCATACGGAGAGAAAACATTTGATCCGTGCATCCTCTTCCAGGTCTAAATCCGCATTGTGCCTCCCATAGAAATCTTTCCGATTTCTCTTGCATCCTACGTGTCAAAACCTTCGAGTAAACTTTACTTGCTAAAATGGTCAAGCTGATCGCCCGATAGCACCCGCAGTCAAAATGTGAACCTTTACCTTTATATAAAGGCACAATGACTGCGGATCGCCAATCATCCGGGACATCCCCCGTCCGCCAGCACAAATTGCACAGCAGATGAAAGCTGTCCCAGACGCGAGGCCCATCATACTTGACCATTTCAGCAGTAACTCTGTCTAGTCCCGCAGCCTTACCACATTTCAAACTTCGAATCGCACGTTCAATCTCTTTCATACTGATGACCTTAGTGTCATCGAGGTCCGGGTCTGGCGTACCAGTCTCGGCGTCATCCCCGGATCCCTCACTAAGATCATCACACGCATACATTTCTCTATAAAATTCGCTCCATCGCTGCATGACGTCCGATTTTTCTGAGAGGACGTCATTAGTTCTCGAAAGCACTTTGTTCATTCTTAAGGCCGTCGCACCACTTCGGGTCCTTCCAACCTCTTTCCAGAAGAGTTTGGAGTTCTCCTTAAAGTTGTGCGACAACCTTTCGTCCGCTTCCATTCTACACCTTTCACGCACTTCCTCAATCAATGCTTTCGTGTGAACTTTCTGCAGCTTATATCTTTCTTTCATCTTCTCTCTCATATCCTTATCATTACTAGAGGCCAAGTAGTCTAACCATGCTTTCTTCTTCTTCTTTCTTTACAGCTTCTTTCGCTTCATCATTCCACAATGCATCTCTTCTTTTACTACTGCCTCTTTTAATCGTAAAACTAAACATAATATGCACAAATATATTGATACATTCGCTATTAATAAATTATTCATTTTTAAGTATTTCTGGTCTACATTCATAACTATGAACTTAACTACTAAGTATGGCTTAAAATAAATTTTCCCGTTAATCGTGTAATAGTTAAGCTGCTGGCATATACAATTTTTAACCAACTGTACTGTGATTTTTTTTATATGGCGAAATGGCTACTTCCTATTGCTTACTGCCTACTAATTCGACACAATTTGGGGCAGTGCGGTGGACACATCGGTGCCCTAGAAGCCTCTCAGAAATAAGAGGAGGTCTGTGCCCAATAGTGGAACGTATAGGCTGTAAAATTACTTATACTGTCTGCGAAATGAGACACCAGTCAAAAATCGTTAAATCAATATATATTATCAATAAAAATATAATACCAGAGTAGATCAATTTCCACAATGCGGTCTTTTAACATAATATGTTATTTCTTGTTGGCAAACAACGGTAAACGTTTATCAGTTCTATTGCGACAACCCTTACATATCGAATAACATTCGAATATGAATAAATCGATGTACTCGTAAGTCGTAAGCCGTCGGGTCAGGATCGACTCGTAGGTTATCATAAATGTATGTGTATTGCTGTTTTCACCATTGAGGCATAAACGTATGTATGTTATTTTTCTACAAGATATTATCTATTATCTATTACTATAATAACACGACGTCTGTCTGAACACGCATCACGCAAAAACCTGTGAACCGGGGAATGGGACTTTCACTGGCACATAACTGATGCTGAATAATTTAGGCTACTTTTATTTTAGGAAAAGAATTAGGGTTCTGCGCAAAAAAATTAAACCTCTTGAAATCCAATCGCAACAAATTCTCGGGGAACAGAAAAAACCATAGCTGCTTATCTTAATTTAAGGTGGATTTGCATATATTTTATTTGAATATATTTATATTTGTATATACATAATCACTACGTTTGCTAAGCGGAATGGCGATCTCAGTATCAGAAGTTTGGCGCCCTTTGCTCCTTTGCCGGCGGACTAAGACCTAGCGTACTTTATGCTTTTTCCTCATACATTTTTTTGTCGCAGAAATGCAACGTATGTGTTAGTATGGCATGCGCAAATATACAGGTAAAAAATAGAATCAAATATGAAATTGTGATTTGAAAATGACAGTTTGCTGCGACTGCTGCCGTCGCGATTCGCGAATATAAGGAATTCTATAGCCTTGCGCGCACTATGATAATTAAATCGCGGTATCAGGCCGATCGGCACCCATTCGCATTCTTTCGAGAATAATGTCGTCGCCAACATCTCCACTGGAGCCTCAAGATGACATGATTCTAGCAGTGGAATGAGTTCATGAGATGTTTGAATTTTTGTTCCATAATTGTCTTTTTTACAGAATAAGAGTGACAAACGAGCACACAGTCCACCTGATGTAAGTGAACGCTGAGGTCCATAGAAATCTACATCTACCCTCGATTAAAAATTAAAGGGAAGAATGCGTTATCACCTGCTATTTCACGGGAGTATTCTGTGAGAACGTGGTCATTTACTGGTCGAACAGACCCACTCGTGTGACAATTATAATATAGCTGCAGCATAGGTCTGCTATAGTCGAAAATATTCTATTTCTGGTAATAGAAACCTTGATGAATCTCTCCGCTGTTAAAGGAGTCAAGTATTGACAAATGCTTTTCTTTTTCTTCTTTGCATCGAAGAATTAAATAGAGCCAAGCAACTTGTATAAAATGCGAGTTCGTAGTGAGACTGAGCATTGACAACCGATTTTATTCAGCAATATTTTACAGCGATTCGCTATTCTAAAATCGTATCGCAAAAAGTGAAATCGTAGTGCACGCTAGGCCTAACAGGGAACAACTACTCCGTGACTAAGTGACTTACTATTGACTTGCGGCGCTGAGAGCTGTGAGTTCGAATTTCGCACGGAATAAGTATTTCTACGGTCTACAAAGAATTATTCCGGATCTGCATATAAGTCTTCGTGTGATTCATGTAAACTGCCTCGACGAAACAGAAGAATATCGTGCTAACTATCGAGGTAACTTCAAACAAAAATGAATTCAAATAAAACAGGACAGAGCAGTTTATGTCTGACGTAAACGAGGTGGTTATTACGCCATCTATGGGAAGCCATAAAACAACGTAATATTGCAAGTTGTAAATTTTAAAATATTAAAATTATATATTTACAATTTTACTTTGTTAGAATTTAAGAAAGCCTAAATTCTAATTAATATGATGCACAGGGTGGACGACTCACTGGCCCATGACGCAAAGGAGAAAGCCGATCTGCTAGGCTCTCTTTTTGCTTCCAACTCGACTCTAGATGACGGGGAGAACACACCGCCGACCATCCCGCGGTGTGAGTGCTCCATGCGGGAAGTGCTGTTTACACAGCGCTTGGTGCGTAAAGCACTCCTCTCCCTGGACGTCAACAAGTCGAGTGGGCCTGATGGAGTCCCACCTATTGTGCTGAAGACGTGTGCTCCGGAGTTGGCACCGGTTTTAACGCGTCTTTTTCGGTACTCCTACTCCCTAGGCGTAGTCCCGGACTCATGGAAGACAGCTTTGGTGCACCCGATCCCTAAAAAAGGCGACCGCTCAGATCCGTCCAACTACAGGCCTATCGCTATCACCTCCTTGTTCTCCAAACTAATGGAAACGATCATTAACAGCCAGCTCATACGGTACCTTGAGGATCACCAGCTGATTAGTGACCGCCAGTACGGTTTCCGTCGAGGTCGCTCAGCTGGTGATCTTCTGGTCTACCTGACCCATAGATGGGCGGAGGCAGTGGAGTCCAAGGGGGAGGCGTTGGCCGTTAGTTTGGACATAGCGAAGGCTTTCGATCGGGTTTGGCATAAAGCGTTTCTTTCGAAGCTGCCTTCCTATGGGCTTCCCGAGAAATTGTGCAATTGGATCACCAGCTTTCTTGCAGATCGGAACATCAAGGTCGTAGTAGACGGTGCATGCTCCGATTACAAGCCCATTAACGCTGGTGTTCCACAAGGCTGCGTGCTATCACCAACGCTGTTTCTTCTGCATATCAATGATATGTTGCAAACCAGTAACATTCATTGCTATGCAGACGACAGCACTGGTGATGCTTTATACACCGGCCGTGCCAATATTTCTCGGGAAAACGTCGCCGAGTACCGGAACAAACTTGTGTCTGAAGTCGAGACTTTGTTGAACAAAGTCTCAGACTGGGGGCGACTAAATCTAGTCCAGTTCAATCCCCAGAAGACACAAGTTTGCGCGTTTATCGCTAAAAAGATTCCCTTTGTCGTATCTCCTCAGTTTCAAGGCACTCCCCTAGTTGCCTCAGCCAGTATCGGAATCCTCGGTGTCGACATATCGAGTGATGTGCAGTTTCGTGGTCACTTGGAAGAGAAGGCCAAATTGGCCTCTAAAAAGCTTGGCGTGCTCAGCAGAGCGGGACAGTATTTCATGCTGGCACACCGCTTGCAACTTTACAAGGCGCAGGTTCGGCCTCAAATGGAATACTGTTCCCATCTCTGGGCAGGGGCCCCCCAGTGCCAGCTCCTTCCACTTGACCGCATCCAGCGCAGAGCGGTTCGAATCGTCGACGACCGAGTTCTTTCCGATCGGCTTGACTCACTGGCACTGCGTAGAGAGGTTGCATCTCTTTGCGTATTTTATCGCATCTACCACGGGGAGTGCTCTGAGGAATTGTTCGGACTAATTCCAGCCGCTCAATTTCACCATCGCACTTCGCAACAAAACTTGCGATACCATCCATATCATCTAGATGATTGGCGGTCCACCACTGTGCGATTCAGAAGAATTTTTCTCCCTCGCACAATTTCCTTGTGGAATCGATTACCACCAGCGATTTTTCCGGACCGATACGACTTAGGGACCTTCAAGAAAAGAGCCTACTCCTTTTTAAAAGGCCGGCAACGTATCTGCGATTCCCCTGGTGTTGCAGTTGTTCATGGGCGGCGGTAGCCACTTACCATCAGGTGAGCCGCATGCTCGTTTGCCCCCTCTCCTATAAAAAAAAAATATGGGTATATTGCCAGTAGAACCTCGTACGACCTGTAAAAATGCTTCGTTGAATTAAAAACCACCGACTCGGTATCATATTGCATATTTTTTATGTAATTAGGAGGATTATTAAACACAGATTCGAAGAATTATTATAATTAGGAATTTTTTAAAGGCTGGAGGCTGTGAAACTAAAACAGTTTTGGGTTCGAATCCGCAATTAAGTAGAATGTCTTGAACTTTTTCAAACGTACTAAGTATGGTTTACAAGAGCATTAATAACGAATTAATAAATATATTGTTCAACTTTTTAAATTAATTTAAATTAAATAAATTTTACAGCTTTTTTACTTTTATATTATTTATTTTATATCTCTAATGTGTAAAGTGCTTTGCTGTGTGAGCCGTAGTAACTCAGGAGCTAAGCTCCCGCTGGAAATATTATAGTAAGCGAACAAACCGTATTTGATTCCCGTTTTCATTAATATAAGTGCTATTTTAAATGCAATGCGGCGGACATTTTCTTACCCTAAGAAACCCTCTCAGATATGAGAGGAGGCCTGTACCCAGGAGTGGTACATATATAGGCTATAACTTTAACGTTAAAGTGCTTTACTGTGACCATGTCCACGTCATAATATCGTAGGTAACCCGGATCTTATTATATTGGTTTATTTTGACCTGGTGGACGCAAATTGGGCATAAGCTCTTCTTGTCTTGTGGTTGTGGATCCTAAGCAGATTATATCATCCAGCTATTTTTCAGTTTATGCTGTACATTTAGAGAAATCAAATAATTCAACACTTTCGAAGTATTTAACATTTGCACAGATTTAATTATATTTTTATTTTATTGTAATGTACTGAAGGACAGGTGGGAATATATAAAACGTTTTTATTTGAATCTCGTTTTAATTTAATTTTACTTGTAAAGTTAAAAAAAATATTTATTTCTCAGGGATGAAACCTACGTAGATTAATTTTGAAAGTAAAAATGTATTAACTACAAAATTTCATTGAAATCGTTTGAGCCATTTCCGAGAAACCGTTACTGTTACAGCCTATCAAAAGTCGAAACCTAAACATAGGCCACGCCCATGTATTGCCTCATAGGGCGGATAATTGCCATATTTGCCACGCTTTACGGCCGGTTTGGCAACTGTAGTTTTTTTTATTTTCTATTTGTTATTTGGAAGACGCTGTTGTTCATCTTTTAGATTATTTTCCCCTGTCACCTCTAACCACACCGACAGGACAATACGGGACAGTGGATATTCTTACACCGCCACTACACGATCTTTCCGTGAAACCAAGTTCATATAAATATACATATAAAAAGGAATTGCTCATAAGTATAGGATTTGTGTAGATAGTATCAAGATAGAGAAAATTTGTGTCTATTACGTTGAATATAACATTATATCTTTTACCTATTTCCATATTAAAAGGAAAGGCAATAAAGAAAAGATCTAAACCAATTTGCATAATATTTTCCCAGGATACTGCGTAAAACTTCCTTGTACAAAGTTGCTTTAGCTGTAATAACTTTTAAGTGTCGGGAGTTTTCTATTTTAACGTTTAATTATAGGTAAATTTAAGCATTTAAGCAAAAAAGGAATATTCGTAATCCCTGGCCAACTTATACAGATTATTATATGTTAAAATAAAGAAGTTTATTGCTGATAAGATATTATTAAAAGTCATAATATGTAGTTACATCAGTATTTACTTAAAAAGGAAACTTAACTGCAGTATGAATACGAAATTTTTACCTCATAGTATACCATTTACCATAACAGCCATCGATCACTAATAAAAAACAAGATTCTGTATCTTGTTTTAAACAAAAATGTCCTTACCGAATGAGCGCCCACTCGAACATTTGGGTGCGCTTTTCATTTGTACGTAGCTTTGTGAATACAACTTTAGGCAATGCATTTAAGGTTGAATTTACATAAACGTATATTTATTTTAACTAGCATTACGTCAAAACAATTGGCGACAGTTCTTAGAGAACTTTTGCATGGGATTGTGTAAATTGTTTTTTTTTATTAGTGACCAAACAGTCCAAAGTCCACTTCTGAACATAGACCTCCCTCAGAGACTGCCGAATAGGAGGGATATTTGGATAATCAATCGCAGATTTATTGTAAATCTGTTTTTACTAGTTCTTCTCTACACTGTTTTCTTCCATTTCGTTGTTGCAAACATTAGAAGGACTTTTTTATCACTTTTTTCAACCTAAACGAAATCAAAAGTTAAATGATTTACGGTGGGAAATTGATGTAGGTTGAGCACGGTGGGAAATTTTAGGGTGACCAATAAATGTAAAATACTATAAACTGCTCCCATTATATTCTCCCACAAAAGAACATTAAATGTTATTGAAAAATAAATTGTTTTAATATTTCCAAAGAGCTGCCATATTGATGGACGCAAAATTGCAAAGTTTTTGTTTTAAAATTTGTTCCAAATTGTAGTCGGTAAACATTCACCAACTTTGCTTCATTAAAACACTTGCCCTTTTGTATAATAGGCGTTGTCTGAGGATGCTCGAAAACGCCGTAAGTAACAAGCGCTAGAGGATTAGGTACTAAATAATCTAAAACTTTATAGAAATGAAGTGACAAACAAAGTTACAGTGCACCTGATGGTAAGTGGTACATACAATGCACTATAGTCCGTTCGCGTTAAGAAAATAGTGAGTCATCAGTGCAACTACAGGGTAAAGGTGTATTCACAGTGGAGTAAAGATTATTTTTTTCCAACATTTAATTAAGTTTAATGGAAACAAATTTTCGTAAAATTACTTAAATCACTAATCAGTATCGCTAGATTCTCCAGTTACATTAATTATGAAAGAATTTTGTTCTGCAAGTTCCATGATGTCATCCAAATTCCACATGGTATTTTCTTCGCGTATCACGTGGTCGCAGCACTTCTTCCAACGATTAACGTTTATTAATGCTATTGCTTCATCTAATAATTTTTTTATGTCACTCATTTTGAACGTGGAGTTATTGGCACCAACATATTTTTTTATTTGGGCCCAAACCAATTCAATTGGATTAAGTTTGCAATGGTAAGGCGGTAGGCGAAGAATTGTAATGCAATTACTTTTGGCAGTCTCATCTATTAAATATTTATTATATTGTGGGGCGATTTCGGCAACTTTCATTAATAATTATTTTTTTACATAAGTCATGTCCATGGATTTACTTGATTCAACTGGTCACTGTGAACTCGACTTTCTAATTTTAATACAAGTTGCTGAGTTGAATTTGTTAATTGATTTAGAATTTGTTTGAATAACAATATATTTATACTATTTAATATAAATAGATATATAAAATGAATATATAGCGGGCTATGTATATTATGACGACGTGTCTAAAGTATCTGCCCGCTACGTCGTAGGCCCTGGACTAGATTCCAGCTGGTGCCGGTATTAATGTAGAAATCTCTATGCATATGCTTATTATAATCCTCGAATATCTGACACTCCATCCTAGTTTACTTCCGATATTATCGCATTTCGTTACATCGGGCATAGACAGGTTGGGACGAGTGATGCATCTGTGTTTATGGCACTATATACGAGTATATTATAGGAGATATTGTTGGGCAGTCAATAATTTTCAATTATTAAGAATTCTGTGAACTAAATTCCACCAGGAGAACTCCATGAAAATCGTCACTTATATCTTACATCGATGACGACAGTAACTTTGAAGCCTACACTAGTATGTTACTATATAAAATGGTAAGTGCACACATTACATACATTTATATTCATTATGAATATATTAAGTCGTTGCGCTAGGCTTTTGATTTGGATCACTACTTTAAAGTCCTTTCAGTAAATGTTAGGTACGCTCCAGCGCTTGTAGTTAACAAGCCTGATTTTCTTCCCAACATCACATATAATTTTCAAGGCAATGGGAAGTTTCTATTTATAGCTGTTTCGTTTTCTCCAGCCGTTGCTCTCAGCTTTTAACGTGCTTTAATTATGAAAACGCTAATTGCTCTATTTTACTTACTTTAAGTATGTATTTTAAAATTATCATGGAAATGCAGCCAGGTTACATTAAAAAATTATATTTTGGTATGGTCTGTTTAGTCATTAGTTTTCTTTATTATTTCAAGTTTGGGAAAGACTATTTAAATCTTCTCAAGTAAACTTTCAACCTAAAATGCGACGAGTAAAAATAAAAAGCAGATAAAACGTAAAACACACAAAGCGACAGAGTTTGGGAGCGGGGGAAGGTTAATAATAATTGTGCCTCGCAACCCCGTACCTCATTCAAGAGGTCTCGTCTATTGCTCTCGTGGCAGCTTGGGGTTAATGAGTACGCTGCGCTCTTCCAGCATTTTTTTGTACATTTTTATTGCACTCAAGCAAACCATTTACAGCAACAGCGTACCGTGTCCATAACTTTAAACTTTAGGGCTGGCCTTATCTTATTTCAGCAGCCATTTCCCATTTCTTTTTAACATTGTTTACTTGCTACGGTGGCCTTTGTAGAACAGACAGCTTTATTTCATTGTAACTGCCGTTTTCTTATTATTAGTATACCTTGTTTTATTTTTCGATATTTTTTTTTACTAAATACAATAATGTTGATTGCTCATGTAAGTTCTAGGTTAGCGTTTGAGAAATAGATTTTCTGATATATGGCTCGATCGTTATAGGACTACGCTCACACCAAATAACTTCGTGAAATAGCAGCATATTGCTGCTCAATTTCGTATATTGTGAGAATAGAGCTAAATAGCCCCTTTTACTGGTAAAAAGGCATTCCATTTGGTCTTTAAGTGAGTTAACGCATGTGCATGCATTTTGTTTATTAGTTTTCGAAAATATGTATATGCAAGTATCTGTGGGCGACAACTTAGAGCAAGCTATACAGAGCGTGCGTATCGCTCATTGTTCATTACGCCAAGCACAAGCAGATGTTCTATAGATACTTATACATCGATAGAGCGATTGAATAATGATGCACCAAGATTGACGCTTGCGTTATTCTACTTGAGTAATTAATTTAATTATATTAGTTTATATTAGGGGTCATTGTAGAAGCGTGCACGTCGCGACCCCTGCCAGCCCTTTTCAGGGCTGCAATTCTACACAGTTGCGCACCCATGCTAACGAGGGTTAGGGCGTCCCCCCAAGGCGACGCACACCAGCTAGTCCCCGTTGGTGTGGAATGCAGCGCGCAAAGCGGCGATGGGGACCGCCACCCGTCACGCACAGCCCGACACGGCGGAAGGTGGAGGACAGAGTGCAGAGTTGGCACGTGGAATATTAGAGGAGGCATGAAAGATAAGACGAATGAGTTGATTGAAATAATGAAAGAAAGAGAATTAGATGTCGTGTGTATGTCGGAGACCAAACGGAAGGGCAGTGGTACTGAAGAGCTCCCTGGCGGGGCGTTAGCTCTATGGTCCGGAGTCCCGGAGAGCGAGAGCGCCCGCCAGGGAGTGGGGGTGCTGCTGTCGTCTCGGTTGGTCGATGTTATGACTGAATATAAGATTGTGAACTCAAGACTTCTCTGGGTTCGCTTTAAATTGGGACTGACGAAGTTATTCCTTTTGGCTGTTTATGCGCCGGTAGCTTCGTCGTCCAGGGCTGAGCTGGAGGAGTTTTGGGAGAATGTAAGAGAAGTTCTAGATTTGGCTAGGGGAAACGAAAGAATTGTTGTATGTGGTGATTTGAATGGATGGGTTGGTACCGCTCGACCAGGGTACGAGTCGGTGCTTGGAAAGTTTGGCGATAAAAGGGTTAATGATGCTGGCAAGCTTATACTGGCGGTATGCAAGGAAAAGGGTCTTCTTGTGACAAACACTATGTTTAATCACAAGAAGATCCATATGTATACTAGAGAAAGTAAGAATGAGAGAAGTATGATCGATTTGTTCCTGGTGGATGACCGACTGCGAAAACAGGTGATGGATACGCGAGTGTTCAGGGGTGCTGACCTGGGAACGGATCACTATCTAGTGATTACTAGATTTAGGGGTCTGTTCGCGGGTTGGCGCTACCGGACGGCGGTTACAGAACCACAGTCGGTCTGTCGCATCCGAAGTTGGAAGCTTCAGGAAGCGGATACTAGGGACAAATATCATGCGAGGGTAGCCGAAAAGCTTGACACCATCGATGGCAGAAATGAATGTGTGGAGAGAACATGGCAGAACCTTAGGGATGGAATGGTAAGTGCAGCGGAAGAAGTGTGTGGAACAATAAAAAGAGGCAGTAGTAAAAGAAGAGATGCATGGTGGAATGATGAAGTGAAAGAAGCTGTAAAGAAGAAGAAGAAAGCATGGTTAGACTACTTGGCCTCTAGTAATGATAAGGATATGAGAGAGAAGATGAAAGAAAGATATAAGCTGCAGAAAGTTCACACGAAAGCATTGATTGAGGAAATGCGTGAAAGGTGTAGAATGGAAGCGGACAAAAGGTTGTCGCACAACTTTAAGGAGAACTCCAAACTCTTCTGGAAAGAGGTTGGAAGGACCCGAAGTGGTGCGACGGCCTTAAGAATGAACAAAGTGCTTTCGAGAACTAATGACGTCCTCACAGAAAAATCGGACGTCATGCAGCGATGGAGCGAATTTTATAGAGAAATGTATGCGTGTGATGATCTTAGTGAGGGATCCGGGGATGACGCCGTGACTGGTACGCCAGACCTGGACCTCGATGACACTGAGGTCATCAGTATGAAAGAGATTGAACGTGCGATTCGAAGTTTGAAATGTGGTAAGGCTGCGGGACTAGACAGAGTTACTGCTGAAATGGTCAAGTATGGTGGGCCTCGCGTCTGGGACAGCTTTCATCTGCTGTGCAATTTGTGCTGGCGGACGGGGGATGTCCCGGATGATTGGCGATCCGCAGTCATTGTGCCTTTATATAAAGGTAAAGGTTCACATTTTGACTGCGGGTGCTATCGGGCGATCAGCTTGACCAGTTTAGCAAGTAAAGTCTACTCGAAGGTTTTGACACGTAGGATGCAAGAGAAATCGGAAAGATTTCTATGGGAGGCTCAATGCGGATTTAGACCTGGAAGAGGATGCACGGATCAAATGTTTTCTCTCCGCATGATCACGGAAAAGCTTCTGGCTGCTAACCAGAGGATTTTCTGTGCTTTTGTGGATCTTGAGAAAGCATTTGATAAGGTTGTAAGGAAGAAAATGTGGGAATTGTTGCCGGGGTACGGTGTGGATGGTCGATTGCTAAGGGCTGTGCAGTCACTTTACTGTGACTGTAAAGCCTGTGTGCGGGTAGGGCATGACCTGTCACCCATGTTTAGCGTCCAAACGGGCGTAAAACAGGGTTGTGTCATGTCTTCCTGGCTGTTCATACTGTATCTCAACAGCTGTTTACAGAAGTTGAAAGATAGCTGTTTGGGTGTGAAATTGGGTGACATAAAAGTAAATTGTCTGCTGTATGCTGATGATGCAGTGCTTATTGCACCATCAGAGGCAGAACTGCAGGCATTAGTCACGTGTATGAAAGAGGATTGTGAAATTAAAGGTCTCCGTTTGAATGCCAATAAAACTAAGGTTCTGGTATTTGAAAGGGACGAAGAGAGAACGAAGTGTGAAATATGGGTAAATCAGGAATGTCTAGAACAGGTAAATGAAATTGTATACTTGGGGAGTGCTTTTAGCCGGGATGGAAGATGTGATTTAGATGTGGACAGGCGTGTCGTTGCCGGGAACAAAGTCAATGGTGCCCTGACTGCGTTAGTCAAAAGGCAAGGCGTAGTGAAGAGTGCACGCCTTGCAATACATAACGCAGTGTTGGTACCGACTTTGTTATATGGCAGCGAAACCTGGGTATGCCAGAAGAAGCATAAAAGCAAGTTGAATGCAGTGGAGATGCGATCTCTTCGTAAAATGTGCGGCGTTACCATGGCCGACCGAAAGCGAAACGAAGAGATTCGCAATATGGCAGGTTTGAAAGATGACCTTATCACAAAAATTGATAAGGGCGTGCTTCGATGGTTTGGGCACGTTGAGCGAATGAGTGAAGACCGAATGGTGAAGAAAATATATAGCGCGAAAGTTAATATTAAAAGGTGTCGAGGTAGACCGAGACTAACTTTCGAAGACCATGTGAGCAAACTGCTCGAAGAGGGGAGGGTCAAGAGTACTCGGATACCTAGACGTGCATGTATGAAGAAGATTATGAATCTGAAAGAAGCGAAAGAGGTATGTAAGGATCGTGACACTTGGCGATCTGTTCTCTCTGGCTACCCCGTCAGGGATTGTGCGTGAAGATAAGTAAGTAAGTAAGTAAGTTTCTCTAAATATCTGGTAGTTCGGTAATTATAAAGTAGGTTTTAACAGATCAATAAAACCGGTACGAATTTATAAAACGATGTTTATTAATCAAACACTAAAATCTAGTTTGTACTGCCCCTTAAAAAGGGTTTAACTTATTAATAGGTCGGGGGAAAAGTTTCTAGCGAAAGTAGCGAAATTACGAGTAGCGAAATCCGAATCAACACGCAATAAGGTGATGCTGTGTGTATCGGGGTGGGATTGTAACATTTATTATGAGCTTTTACCGCCGGATAAAACCATCGATTCGGATCTCTGCTGCCAACAACTAATGACAATCAAGCAAGAAATTGAGGGAAAACGGTCTTTCATCATGATAACGCCAGATCACACATATATTTGGAGACTTAGCAAAAATTGAGAGAGTTTGGTTGGGAAGTTTTAATTTATCCACCATATAGTCGGGAGCCCTTCCTTGCAAGCCTCAGACTTTCACCTGTTTCGGTCTCTTCAGAATTCTTTGGGTAGTGTTAGGTAAACATAAAGAACGAACTGAAAACCCTCTCAGAAATGAGAGGAGGCCTGTGCTCAGCCGTGGGACGTATAGACTGTAACTTTAATTTTAATTTTTAACTTTGAATTGTTTTTAACTTTAAATTAAATCGATGGTTTTGACCGGAGGTAAAAACACATACTAAACGATACCTTTCCAATCCCACCATACACACAGCGTCACCTTATTGCATATTCCGCTACAGTCGGTGGAGTTTGACTACCCTTTCACCATGATCTTTTTCGCACGTTCTTGTCGTAGTTGATCAATTTTTTATCACCAGTGATACACCAATCTTATCAAAAATGGTTCGGTTTGACTACGTTTCAATAGAGAATCGCAAATGAGTACACGATTCATTAGATTTCTTTCAGTGAGCTCGTATGGAACCCAAATATCGAGCTTTTTTGTATAACCAGACTTTTTCAAATGGATTAAAACTGTTTTGTCAATTCGTCGGCTATGTCGTAACTACTAATATGGCCGATCTTGCTACACTTTTTCGAAAATAGCATCGACGTTATCCGTATGAGCGCGACCAGAGCGAGCTACATCTTTGACATCAAAATTCGCGCACTGAAAGCGCTTTTACCAACTATGTACTACTCTTACTGATACTACATTAGCTCCATAAATGTCACACATGTTTTTCGCAGCTTGAGTCGCATTTTTTCCTTTTTGTAATAAAACTTCAGAATGTATCGAAATTCTTCGTTAGATTCACTCATTTTGGCGGACAGAAAAACAATTGAAAAATGGCGGGAAAGTGTTTTTTTACTTTTTATTTTTTTTATTCTTAATGTCCCTTAAGTATTAAAATTAAAACCAGCCAGATAAAAACAGTACAACCAAAGAGATTTTCTTCAATTTTATACAAACACAATAGGAAGAAACTTTTTCCCCGACCTATTATTTAGTTGACAATCCTCTATGCTTGCCTTTTTAGGCATTAAACGTTTATTCTAACAGATACCACATAAGTGCCATAAGGAAACTAAATCAACTTCTATTGGGCACGTCATTATATCCATTTTAGTTGGCTATTTCGCTCGGGGATCAGATTTTAGCGCCGCGTTAGCGTCAAAGTAAATTATCTTATTACCTTCTTCAACAAAATTAACTAGCCAAACTATTCTGAACTTACTCAGTTTTGTTGGTGGCTTAGAAGTTTGGCGTGTTTAGCTATTTAGGTCGCCGTGAAAGGTCAAGATAAATTGGTCAATTTATACAGAACTCCTTACGGCATTTTCACTAAAGATGTTTGTTTTCTTTTGAACATATTATGATTGGGGCAGTCTGCTGGGAGGCCGCAATTTGATCTGTTTTGGTCGGTAATACATCAAAAGTTTTGGTAAGTTTTCTGTATTGAATTGAAACTGTTATCGGTCATAAAAACTATTGCTGTACAGATATGGTGCGTACTAAATATCATAATATAATTTATTTTGTGACACAATTTATCATTTACCAATTTAATTAATTTTGTAATAGCGATTTCTTACATTCCTGCAAAACCCTAAAAACCTAGCACTAGTACTGCTGCATCCTATCTCTAGCCTGTAGGATAAGAGTTCAGTTTATTTTTATGCGTTGATTGTCATCGAACGATCATCATAGCCACGTTCGTCAGCTAACAGGGTCTCATCAATTTTCTCACAAACTACAATGTTTGTATGACCTACATTTTTGCACAACATTTTCTTAGCTCGGCGTTTAGCTAACTTACCTGCTACATGTGTCTTAGCTTTTGAATCTAAAACTAGTTGCAAAATAAATCCTCAGTTTTGGCGTACCGCACCGTCCGTATATTGCTAATGCATCTGACATTTGCCCAATGTTTGTCTTCTTCTCCTTCTTCAACTCGTAAAGTCCACTACTGAATATAGGCCTCGCCCGTTGTGGGTAGGACATGGCTTCATAGTCAAGCTTGGCGGCTGGATTGAAGATCGATCGATCAGACATCTTCCTTCCCTTGACGCTGCTCCCCGTTGCCATTCTGGATATTTTACGTCTGGGCTAAACGAGATGGTTATATCGGCAACTATCGGAAGCCGTAAGTTCTGGAATATTCCTTAGTTGACTCTTACGACACTCACTAAAGGAAATAATGTGATGGCTTCCCTTAAGCAGCCATCACACGGCAAACCTAATATTATTATATAAATCTTAAGCACGTTAGATACAGAATGGTCATGAATAACGTGACCATTTTTTTTGTCAAAGCGGGACGTCTCTTACGGAGTTATGGTAATAAAAGTTTTTGGTGGTTTACAAGTTTCATTTGTTATGGAAGGTAATAACAGTAATAATATTAATCAAAGCACTTATTACAAAATAATTAAGTAGGTTGCCCTAGTAGTGAAGTGACTTCTACATAGTATTTTTCTATTTGTCGACAAATTAGTTTTAAAAATCGGGTCTGGTTTTTAGGTACATATGGAGCTCAGTACAGGATTTATTTATATTTGTTTTTGCGGTAGAGCCATGCTGCAGCTATATTAGTAGTAGGTATAGTTGTAGCACGAATGGGTCAACTTGACCGGGGAAGGACCACGCTCTCACAGAATACAATTGTAAAATAGCAGCTTAACGCTGCTGTATTTCGTATAGTGAGTGTAGAGAACCTGAGACCCTTTTTACTGTCAACGAGGCATTACATCTTAGTCCTCACGGGTGGCAACGCATCTGCATTTTGATTCGTAATCGAGAATAGATGTATATGCCTATGGGCTGCAGCAACCACTTACCATCAGGTGGACTGTGTGCTCGTTTGTCACCCTTATCCTATAAAAAAAAATAATCATTTCACTGTCCCGTGAGTCATTTATGAAAATTTCGATTGTTTAAATATTGTATCTTTTTCGCGGACAGGGAAGTTGTTGAAATGGCTTTCACTACTACACTTAACTGAGTTTTATCACTGGTTCATATTTTGTTAATTTAAGAAAAAACTCTTTCGACCGGCGGATTACTTCCTGGCAGACACATAATGTACTCAATAATTGTACAAAAGTTCGTTAAGTGGAGATTGTTGGCACGAAAGTGCTGGAATAATTCAACCCAACTGTTCAGCAGCAATATTCTCATCATTCCAGTCAGTGATTTTTTCATTTGTTGCAAAGTTGGAAATGGCGAAAACTCGTCAAAGACTTTCGTATCTTGACTGCTGCTGCGAGTGGGATCTATCTATCCAACTCGATCCTACTGTCGCGTGTCAGCGCGGCGCTCCTCCACAGCCGCGCCGCGCCACGCGTTGCGAGCGGGAAAAATACATTTTAAATTATTGTTAGGTCTGTTTGCGAAAGTGGGACCATTTTGCCCTCGCTGGGGACAGTGGGACACACAGCCTGAAAGCGGGACTGTCCCGCCCAAAGTGGGACGTATGGTCACGTTAGTCATGAAGCAACAGTATTCATTACTGTGGAATTGAAGAGAAAGCCATTATGATTCAAAACTTTCGTGTTTGATATTTCATGTATAACATTCTATTTTTCAAATTTCACTTTTTCGAATAAAAACAATCTACCATAGTCCTCGTTCCAAATCGTAATCATCGTAACTGTTTGTATTTATTTGAAGTTTTTGTATAGAACTTACTAGACCCACTTTGCTTCAAGTGCACTTATAGTCTCTTAGATATCGTGAACCACTACACCGTAAGTTAATTTCGTTTTAACGATAGATGATCTTATTCGTTTAATTTCAAAGATATTTTATCTAACATTAATAAATATTATTATCTATTTAATTTTATTAAGTTAATAATTAAGTTAATCAGTTAAAAAATCTATAAATCTAGTAAAATATTTGAAGTACTTTTATTTATTATACATGTTATGATACCTTGTTAGCTGAAGAGCGAAAGCATCCGTAAATTTTAACAGTACGTATTCAGTCTCCGCAGGCCCCAATCAAATTGTCAAGTGTTACTATATTAAATACTGATTTACCATCGGTAAAAGACCGCTTCGAGAGAAAACCTGCTTAGCTCGGAAATAAAATATTTCGAGGATATGTGAATTCCGAAAAGAAAAATTCCAAGAGCAACGTGACGGAATAACTGCACAGAAACCCTCTTAGAAATGAGAGGCAGTACATTAGCAAGAACATAATGAGGCTGTAACTTTACTTTTATTTTCTAGTGCTTGACGATCCCACGTGTTGGTAACTGTTTGGAAAGTCTCTCTCACAGCATACCAGCGTAAAATAGCAGCTTAACGCTGCTGTGTTTCGTATGGTGAGTGTTGAGAACCGGAGATCCTTTTTACTGGAAATGAGGCATTCCATCTTAGTCCTCACGGGTAACAAACAACGCATCTGCATTTTGATTTATAATAGAGGATAGGTGTACATGTCTATGGGCCGCAGCAACTATTTACCATCAGGTGGACTGTGTGCTCGTTTGTCACCCTTATCCTATAAACAAAAAGTAAGTCTTTTTTTTATAGGATAAGGGTGACAAATGAGCACACAATCCACCTGATGGTAAGTGGTTGCTGCGGCCCATAGACATCTATATCTATCCTCTATTACAAATCAAAATGTAGATGCGTTGTCACCCGTGAGGATTAAGATGGAATGGCACTAGCTTGGAAAAAAGCTATTCACTCTTCTCTTCTAACACACGAAGCAAATCATAGGACAAAGCAAAATGCTTCCTACGAATGTTTTTTTTAAATATATAACTTAAGTGACTAACGATCCTACTGTCCACTTGATAGTAAATGGTCACTGCATTCCATGTCCACCTGCAACCACGCCGTTCAAATAAAGACGGTACAGGTATGTTATCAATGTTGGCATATCCACAACGAAAGAACATCTGCCGTGCGTGGTGTTATATGATAATGTGGAGGGAATGTAGGAATCAAATAATGACAAAAAATGTCCCAATGATAATTTAGAAATAAAAACAAATATTTGCACAGAATATTGAGATATGTCTTAAAATTTATTTTCCATTTCAAAACACGAAAGGTATCTTTTATTACACTGGATATATATTTTACGATTCGTGCTAGGAAATATGGAAATGAAATAAGAAATCTAGCAGAGCACCATATAGTATTAAATTGTCTTCATTGAACCAGAGACACGTATTTTTAGTGTCCGTAATAAATTCTTCTTTCATTCGGTGATTTGTGCGACTTAATGTATAAAAAACATTATCTATTTGTTTTTCTTTTAAGTGAGACCTTGAAGAGTTGTGTTCCCTCAATGAGTTATGCTGAGAGCACAACCCACGAAGGTCTCTCTGGATGGACTATTTCTTAGCAATCACTCAACTTAATGAGTCCTTTAATTATAACTAAAATTTAGTTTTTTTTAAACTTATAATAGTTGTTGTTTCGCTACATTATATCGATATTTGGAGGGTAGGTGATTTGAGTAGTATACATTTTTGAAATCTTGGATTTAAATATATTTTAAAAATAGTTACAGTTTGAATTTCCTATCCTTGTTTCGGAGTCATGGTTAAAACCATGTCTTCCATCAACAACCTACTCTCTTCTAGGTTTTTATTTGATTCGTAACGACTGTACCGATCGGGGCGGTGGCGGTGTGGCTATTTATCTACGTTCTCATATATCGTATTCTGTAATTCAGGTTTCAACTGGTTTTCAGACTGGAGGCAAAGTCGAATTTCTCTTTATCGAAGTTCTTCTCGGTCATACTAAATTACTTCTCGGAGTCATTTACAGCCCCTCTCTCACTGTTGACTACTTCACCACGGTAGAAAATATTCTTGAAAATCTTACACCTATCTATTGTCATAGTATAATTATGGGTGATTTTAATACTTGTCTTTTAAAAACCAACGCCAGATCAATAAAACTAAAATCTATTATCGAAACAGCAAATTTAAAACTTCTTCCTACTTCTGCCACACACTTTTTCCCGAACTGTGCCCCTTCTCTTCTCGAGAATGTTTGTGTCTTCACTTGACCTTGTACATAAATTTGGGCAATATGCTGCTGATTCTTTTTCCTATCATGACCTTCTACACTTGTCTTACAAAATCCGTCCCCCTAAAGCTAAGTCAAGGATCCTACTTCAGCGTGTCTTTAGTGACTTGGACTTGAAGCAGCTTTTAAATGACGCTCGAAAGATTGATTGGAGTGTAGTCGTCAATGCTTCTACTGTTGATGAACAGGTAGCTTTGTTCAACTCTTTGTTAATTCAGCTTTATGACGTTCATGCTCCTGTTCGTCCAGTGTGTGTAAAGCATCCTCCCTCTCCTTGGCTGAATCGTTGCAACAATATGTGTAGAAAAGCACCACGACGCCATATCCATGAATCAGTACAAGATCCTGACCCTGCTAGGGTCTGGAAATTTCTTAAGTCTTTAGGAGTTGGGAAATTACGACAAAACTTCACACACAATAACTTTGATCTCAATCAACTTAATTTGTATTTTTCATCTTCGTCTTGCATTAACGATAAAGCAAAACACAATACTTTGGATTCTCTTTCGAAAGCTCCCGCTCCGGACACCTCTGCTTATAATTTTAGTCAATTTAACAGTTGTGATGTTATGAAAGCCATAATGTCCATCCATTCAAATTCAATTGGTAGTGACTGCATTAGTTGTAAAATGGTCATCCCTTCATTGATCTCCTTTCATCACTACGTCCATCCTGAATAATTCACGGAATTCTTATATTTTGCCTGCAGCTTGGAAAGATGCATTTGTAGTTCCTCTTCGGAAAAAGTCGAATCCGTCTAGTTTTTCTGATTATAGACCTATCTCTATCTTGCCTTTCAATTATCTTTTAAAATCGCTTGCAATCCGGTTTCCGTCCTGGCCATAGTACGACTACTGCACTTTTACAAATCACTGGTGATTTTCGGTATAGTATAAAGAAACAAAAGCTTACCATTCTTACGTTACTTGATTTTAGTAATGCATTTAATACAGATTATTTTGATATCTTGTTGGGCATCCTGCGTTTTCTCAACATATCTCCAACTGTAGTTGACTGGTTTCGAAGTTACTTGTTTGGTCACCGACAGCGCATTCAGGTGCAAGATGTTTTTTTCACCTGGACTACTACAGCGACTGGCGAACCACAAGGTGGCGTGTTGTCTCCTCTCCTGTTTGCAATTTTCATTAACTCTATAAGTCATAATTTGTCCTCTTCCTACCACTTGTATGCTGATGATCTCCAAATCTATACTCAATCGTCTCTGGAAGATTTGTCTAAATCAGTTGACACTATTAACGCTGATCTGACTTGTATTTCGAATTTGAGTAAAGGTTATGGTTTAACGATTAATCCTAAGAAAACTCAGGCCATTATCATCAGTAGTTCTAGATTAATTGGAAAAATTTACTGGTCTTCCCTACCCCCTATTTAACTAGACTGCACTCATATCCCTTACAGTAACAAGGTTAAAAACCTGGGGTTGTATCTCGACTCTTATATCTCTTGGACCTCACAGGTTAATGAGGTTAGTAGAAAAATGTTTCCTGCTTTATGCTCTTTACGTAGATTACGTAATTTTCTTCCGACAGTAACTAAAGTCACGCTCGCCCAGTCTTTACTTCTACCTGCCCTTGACTATGCTGACATTTGCTATCTTGACATTACCGAGGAGCAGCTTAATAAGCTTGGGCGCATTCAAAATTTATGTATTAGATTCATATTTGGGCTTCGCAAATATGATCATATTTCTAAATTTCGCAAACAGCTCAAATGGCTCCCGATCCGCCTTCGCAGGAACACTCACATTCTCTCCACTTTGTATAGCGTGCTGTTTAATCCTTCCACTCGTCATTATTTAAAATACCGTTTCCAGTATCTTTCCCTTACCCATAATCGGTTCCTTCGATCCTCTGTCAATCTTGCTCTCTCTACTCCTTCGCACTCTTCCTCTTTTTTAAGAAATCCTTTACTGTAACTGCTGTACGTTTGTGGAACTTTTTACCTCTCCACATTCGTTGTGCTCAATCTCTTCATTCTTTCAAAAGTCTTGTTAAATCGTATTACTTAGAACGGTATTAGATAAATTACTTTTCCTTTTTCGTACTCTTTTCATTTAATCTATTATATTATATCAAACATAATCTTGACTTGTCTTTATTTGTATGTATTTTCATATTTTAAAAACAGTGCTAATTATTTGTATGGTACGTTATTTAAAATTATAACTTGTGAATTTAGTAGGATATTTACTTCTAAAACTTTCTCTTTTAACAGTCGCAAATCATTTAATGAATGGGCGACAGTAGGAATTTATAAGAGTAGGCGAAAGTTATACGAGCTTTATAATGAAAGATCATATAATAGTAGTGTTATATTTAGAGATTATGTAAAAACATATTCTAAAATATTTAAAAAAGTGTGCGCCACAGCTAAGGCTTTACATTTAAGTAACAAAATTAAAACTGCATCAAACAAAATTAAAATGACCTGGAGAATAATAAATAGTGAAACGGGCAAGGTCAAACCGCGCAACTCGGATTTTCAATTGAATATTAACAATAATTTAACCCGATCTGATCAAGAAGTTGCTATGGCTTTTGAGAAACATTTTACTGATGTTCCTTTTTTGACAACTAAATCATTAAACTCTTCTCCTACTGTCGCCGAATCATTGCTTAAACAAAATGTAAAGGCTTGTTCAAATACTTTTAAATTCCATAGAGTACTGCCAAAAGATATCATTAAATATTTTAAAACTATTGATGTTAAGAAAACGGCAGATTTATGGGGGATTTCCGTTAAAGTTATTTTATCTATAATAGATATAATAGCACCTTATCTAGCCACTATATTTAATACAAGCGTCGAATATGGTGTGTTTCCTGATTTAATGAAACTTAGTAAAGTCATACCTTTATATAAATCTGGTAGTACATTAGACCCCGCCAATTTTAGATCAATTTCTGTACTACCAACATTTAGTAAAATTTTTGAAAAAATAATTTTAGATCAAATGTTAAGTTTCTTTAATATTAATAAATTGCTACATAGAAATCAATTCGGTTTTACAAGGGGTCGCTCAACAACTGACGCTGGAGTTGAGCTTATTAAACATATTTTTTGTGCATGGGAGAATTCAGAGGATGCTTTGGGTATATTTTGTGACCTTTCCAAGGCCTTCGACTGCGTTCACCATGAGACATTAATCAGGAAGCTACAGTACTATGGTGTCAAGAACACAGCGCTTAAACTTATAATTTCATATTTAAGTAATAGAATGCAGAAAGTTATTATTAATGGTAAAAGTTCTTCCGGCTCACCTGTACTAATGGGTGTCCCTCAGGGCTCAATTCTCGGCCCATTCTTGTTTCTAGTGTATATTAATGACTTACCTTCTATTGTAGAGGATAATCATGATATAGTATTATTTGCTGATGATACTTCTTTGATTTTTAAACTTAAACGTAAATCATTTAAATGTGACGAAGTGAATAATGCTATATCAAAATTAGTGCATTGGTTTAACGTTAATAATTTACATTTAAACGGAAATAAAACTAAATGTATTAAATTTACAACAACGAATGATAGAAATCTGAGTACCAATGTGTTTTTAAATGGGGAAGAACTGAGCCCTGTTGAATCCACTGTTTTTCTTGGCATCACTCTCGACGCAAAGCTTCAGTGGGGCCCCCATATATCCAAACTAGCAAGCAGACTAAGTTCTGCAGCCTATGCTGTAAAAAAGATTAGAGGTCTCACTAGTGTCGAGACAGCTAGATTAGTTTATTTCAGTTATTTCCATAGCATAATGTCTTATGGAATTTTGTTATGGGGACATGCGGCTGATTCAGAAACTATTTTTGTTTTACAGAAGAGGGCCATTAGAGCTATTTACAACCTAAAACTGAGAGAGTCTCTTAGAGATAAATTTAAAGAAATAAATATATTAACTTTGGCCTCTCAGTATATTTACGAAAATTTAATGTATGTTCACAAAAACAAAGGTAGTTTTAGTAAAAAAAGTGATGTGCATTCTGTAAACACTAGGAACAAACACAAGCTAGTGATACCAGTTTCTCGACTCCACAGAGTCAGTAATTCATTCTTGGGGCAATGTATACGCTATTACAACAAGGTCCCGGAAAGTGTACAGGCTCTCTCCATTAGCAAGTTTAAATGTTTTGTTAAGTTGAAACTGTATAAAAAGGGTTATTATAGTATAAATGAATACATGGTTGATAATAACCCCTGGGAATGAGGTGATCGCTTCCAAGCTGTTTCTAAAATAAATTTTGTACTTATATAGTTAGTACAACCATTATTGTAAAATTTGCTTTAAAAAAAAGTCCCGCTGGGTTTCTTGCTGGTTCTTCCCAGGACAGAGGTTTTATTTTTCGAACCAGTGGTAAAGTAAAAAATGACTTTCAATAAGTATTACACATGTGATCTATATTGAATAAAAAATTATTCTATTCTATTCTATTCTATTCTATTCTATTTTTTATGTACGCCCGCCTCTATTTTTAAATATTGTTTGCATCAGTTCTCTACACTAAGGTTGTCTGGAAGAGATCACTTTCAGAGTGGTAAGACCGCCTGTTGTACATTTTCTAATTTAGATTTAACTGTATTCGTTTACGCAACTTCAATACAGCTTGTATTGAAGAAGCGATCGAGCGGGAACCAAGGCTCCAAAGTCTTTGCCAGAGATCTGTGTGCCAGAAAGAGCCAACTGTCAAAGCTGAAGACCGAATGTGGCAGCATCGTTTCCGGGACACCTGAGGTTTTGAGTGAGATTGAGAGGTTCTATGGGCAGCTGTACACGTCATCGTTGGAGCCGCACGCAAGTGTGAGTAACGATCCAAGAGCGAGTCTTATTCGACACTATTCCGAAGATATCCCGGACGTCAGTCTGAGCGAGATCAGAATGGCTCTCCAGCACCTTAAAAACGGCAAGGCCCCAGGCGAGGATGGAATTACAGCGGAGCTTCTGAAAGTGGGTGGTAGACCGGTACTTGAAGTCCTTCAGAAGCTCTTTAATTCCGTCCTCCATGGTGGCATTACACCGGAGACGTGGAGCAGAAGTGCGGTGGTCTTGTTCTTCAAGAAAGGTGACAACGCTCTCTTGAAGAACTACAGACCGATTTCCCTTCTGAGCCGCGTCTACGTGCTGTTTTCGAGAGTTATTACGAATCGTCTCGCGCGCAGACTTGACGACTTCCAGCCTCCCGAACAAGCCGGTTTCCGAAAGGGCTTTAGCACCATAGACCACATACATACCCTTCGGCAAATTGTACAGAAGTCCGAAGAGTACAATTTGCCACTATGTCTGGCGTATGTGGACTATGAGAAAGCCTTTGATTCCGTCGAAATTTGGGCGGTGCTGCAGTCCCTTCAGCAGTGCCAAGTTGACTATCGGTATATCGAAGTGCTGAAGTGTTTGTACAATAGAGCTACGATGGCTATCCGAGTACAGAACCAGAGTACGAAACCTATCCAATTGCAGAGAGGTGTAAGACAGGGTGATGTTATATCCCCGAAATTCTTCAACGCTGCATTGGAAGACGTTTTCAAGCTTCTGGACTGGAAAGGATACGGTATTATCATCAATGGCGAGTACATCACTCACCTTCGATTTGCCGACGATATAGTCCTTATAGCAGAATCGCTGGAGGACCTAAGCACTATGCTCAATGACCTCAATAGTGTCTCCCAACGGATAGGTCTTAAGATGAACATGGACAAAACAAAGATTATGTTTAATGTCCATGTCACACCTATGCCGGTAGTTGTTGGGAGCACTAAGCTCGAAGTTGTTGACGAGTATGTTTACCTGGGACAAATAGTCCGAATAGGTAAGTAATAGTTCAAAGGGTCTGAATTTGTACTATAAAAGTATAATATTGCAGAAATATTCGCAATTCAAATGTGACCAATTTTAAATATAACTTAAAAGTTTGCACCAAACACATAAATATGTGTTAGTTTTTATTTTGTTTAATTTAATTTTTTTTATTTAATTTTTTTTCCTTCTTTTTTCTGTGTTGTAAACTATGTATAATTATGATAAATCCACTCGTACGTTTCATTTTTTTTTTCATTCATTTCAGCAAAGTAATAGTTTTAATTACAATATAATTTCTTCATGCCATTAAACACAATTGTGTTTGTCTTGGCACTGCACAGTTTGCTCTTATATATTATTTTACATTATACTTTTATTTACATAATATTGAAATTAATCTTTACTTAAACTAAATATATAGCCATTTTAAAATTGTGTGAAAGCAAAGACATTTAAGTAGTTAGTATATATATATTTTAAATCTCTTTGTGTGAAAGAATATTAAACATTTTTTTTTGTGTTTACATTATTTTGTATAAACTTTATAGTAGATATTTCTTAAACTATAATTATTTTTTTTTTGTGGAGAGGGTAGTTTTTGATATTTTTTTTACAAGAAACAGTGAAGCAAAAATGTGATTGTTACTGTCTTCGATTGTTCGACTCGCCTATACACTATACTGTAAATTAATTACGCGCATAGATACATACGGTATACATTTTTAAGGAATAGTTTTTTTTTTGTGTGTGATTTATTTGGTTGCACGTTTTGTTTATTTGTCCGTTTTTTTCGCAATATATTAGCATAGATAAATATAAATTATCATGATTATCATTAAAATATATTTTTTTAAGAATTCTAATTATATAAATAATAGAATTACATAATACCGACTAATCATTAACTTCTATATAAATGGGAAGACTGGTCTCCACGACACAGGGAATCCTAGTGTGGAGCCCAGTGATACTGTTTGATATTATAAAATGATAAAATATGAGATATATAAATATGTAACATAACAGTAACTAAGTCAGTATCTGTATATTTTTTGAACTGAATAAATATTTCTTATTTCTTATTTCTATTTCTTCTAAGTCCAACTTCGACCGAGAGGTCAATCGACGGATTCAACTCGGCTGGGCAGCGTTCGGGAAGCTACGACAAATCTTCTCGTCAGACATACCTCAAAACCTTAAAACGAGATTGTACAACCAGTGCGTGTTGCCAGTGATGACTTACGGAACTGAGACGTGGTCCTTCACTGCTGGCCGTATGAGGAAGCTCAAGGTGGTTTAGCGAGCTATGGAGAAGGCTATGCTCGGAGTTTCTCTGCGTGATAAACTTAGGAATGAGTATATCCGCAGTAGAACCAGAGTAACCGACATAGCCCAACGGATTAGTAAGCTGAAGCGGCAGTGGGCCGGCCATATAGCTCGAAGAACCGACAACCGATGGGGAAGAAAGGTTCTTGAGTGGCAGCCTCGTACCGGTAGGCGAAGTGTAGGACCCACCCACGAGATGGAGTGACGACCTGGTAAGACATGCAGGAAGTCGATGGATGCAGGTGGCTCAGGACCGTGCTTTGTGGCATTCCTTGGGGAAGGTCTATGTTCAGCAGTGGACTTGTGAAGGGCTGTAATGATGATGGTGATGATGATGTATTCGTTTTGTTTTGTTTTTTGGTGTACAATAAAGAGTAAATAAATAAATAAATATTTTTTTATTCTCGATATTGCTGTTTTGACTCTCTCTTAGTCTGCCAACATGTAGTATTTTGCCTAACTGTATAATTTTTTGTTATTAGCAGTAATACTAGTTGATGAGCAACAGACTTCAGAGATGGGTCTCTAGCCTATATTAGTATAGGATAAGGGTTCAATTTATTTTGATGTATTGATTGTGATCGAACGATCATCATTGCCACGTTCGTCAGCTAACTAATCAATCTTTGTGCTAAAAAGATTGGAGAGTCCCTGAGGACTAAGATGAAAAAGTGAAGAACACTTTCATTAAAAAGAGTCTCCGGTTGTCTACACTCACCATACAAAATACATGTGCATTGAGCTGCTATTTTACACTGGCTTATCTTTTTTTTTATTCTTTAGAAAACGTTACCGCCACACTAGGATTTTGTCCTGTATCGTGGGGACAGTTTACAAACATAAATTGCAGAAGGACAAACATCCAGACCCGGAAAAATTATCTGCAGGCCATACAAATACTTGTCCCGTGCGGGATTCGAACCCGCGGCCCCCAGCGCTGCATTTCATTGCTAAGCCACTGCGCCACGGAGCCGTTATAATTTCTATTTTATGATGTTTTATAATAACAGTGTTTGCTTTTACGTTGAAATTTAAAAATAAAGTTCGTATTTGGCTTTGAATAGTAAATTATCTACATAACGGAACTGACTTAAACTAAACAGAGTCGTTAATCTTCCCGGAAACAACAGTTAAAACAGATAGCTCCTTTTTACGCTTCCGTAAAAAAAATATGGGGAAATTTGAAAACAAAATTAAATGGTGCTGGATGGTAGGACCTTTTATTTTGACTGGGAGTCAGCCTTAGTAAGTACCACCTTTTTAGTTATTTCTCTAGTCAAGTAGCAATGCATGTGCTATCTCTAAAGGTTAGAGCCACTATAATTTTACAAGCTATGAAGCATTCCATCTTAGTCATCAAAGTTACACTGCATCTGTAGCTTTTTATTTGCTTAACGATGTTTGCATGTTAACATTTCTACACTATTTATTTCTCATCAAGTGGACTGTAAGTTTGTTTGTCATTTTAATTCCATAATCCAGTAAAAGAAAATTACGGTGCCCTATACCCATTACTAAAATCACCTTTATGCAACGAAACTACAATTTCATAGCAATCATACATTTATAATAAAATTCCCACTGAGAATATTGTTAGCCTTATAACTCTAAGTACCTATAGTTTTAAAAAATATGTACTGAAATGGCTGCAAGATATTATGTCTAAACTGAAAATCTTCTTACAATATTAAAATAACATACTCATTAAAACACTATTAAAACACGCATAGACACACACACACACACACACACACGAACGTACGCACGCATGCACGCCCGCACGCACGCACGCACGCACGCACGCACGCACGCACGCACCCACACCCACGCACACGCACGCGCAATGCACGCGCACTCGCCCGCGAACACGCACGCGCACGCGCACACGCACGCGCACGCGCAAACGCACGCGCACACGCACGCGCACGCGCACACGCACGCGCACACGCATGCGCACACGCACACGCACTCGCACGCGCATACGCACAGGTACGCGCACAGGCACATCCACACGCACTCGCACGCGCATACGCACAGGCACGCGCTCACGCACGCGCACCCGCACGCGCACATGCACACACGCACACGCACGCAGTTACGCACACGCACGCGGACATGCACGCGCACGCGCAAACGCACACGCACGCACACATGCACGCGCACTCGCCCGCGCACACGCACGCGCACACGCACGGGCACACGCACGCGCACGCGCACACGAATGCGCACACGCACAGGCACGCGCATAGGCACGCGCAAACGCACACGCACTCGCACGCGCATACGCACAGGTACGCGCACAGGCACGTCCACACGCACACGCACGCAGTTACACACACGCAAACGCGCGCATGCACGCACGCACACACACGCACACGCACACACACACACACACACACACACACACACACACACACACACACACACACACACACACACACACATTAAACATTATAAACATTACCTAGCAGTAACCGTCCTAAAATAATATTAATTAAGGAATAATGTATCATCTTATGTACTTACCGGATATAGACTTAAACTAAGAATTAGGGAAGGCACTGTTTCCTCAGACAGGTAATAACCTAGTTCATGAGACAGAGCTCCTTTGTGTCTAGAAAAAAAAACTAACACAAAACGGCAATATGAAGAAATACATGTAGTATGATGAATTTTCTACAATCAACTGGGATTTACTGTTGTGAAAGCAATGTAAACTGCTTGTCGTAATTCATTAGAAAACATTCAGCGGCCGGTGCCAAGACAATAGTTAGCACCAGTTGATACAATGTTTCATTTTACAGTTTCATGGAATATTAACTGAGCAGCATTGTTAGACAAATATTCTACTTATTGTAATTTCTGAACATATTGTTTATGTTAAAAAAATATTGATATTTCATGAAATACGAAACAAAAAATAAATAGACCATATGGAATTTACGGAACTGTCTAATTATATATAAAATTTCTGTTTTTTACAAATAAATATTATAATATGTTTTATTTGTTATTCTAAATATTGTTTTTTTGCGTGTGGGTGTGCCTTCATGCGTGCGTATATATATATATATATATATATGTGTGTGTGTGTGTGTGTGTGTGTGTGTGTGTGTGTGTGTGTGTGTGTGTGTGTGTGTAATACATATGTGTGTGCATATGTTTTTACGTGGGCTCGTCGTCGTATATCATCATCACGAAGAACTTATTCCTCCCCCAAGAAATGCAACAAAGCGCGGTTCTGAGCTATCTACATCTAACGATTTTGTCTTACCTCGATCATTTTTGCATCTAGTGGCGGGCTCTCCACATGTGCTCAGATAATTGTAATATTTTACCCATGTTTTCTGATGGAGAAATTAAAAAAAATGTGATAAAATAGAAGACCCAAATTCACACAGCAACGCTATATATAAGTATTTCTATTGTTATCGACAGACGGCTTAATACGATATTCCATACTTGTTACTATGTACACTGTCTATAGAATTCCTACAAAAATGTTGTAATGAAAAATATAATCGACTTTTCACTTATTTATTTATTTAGACTTTATTGTCTTAAGTTAACCTATCTAAAATGGTTAAAAAAAAGACTCCCAGTCAACCCTTGATGTAGTGAGATAATGCGATAGATGAATTTAACTAATGCCTGTATTGTAGTTATTATAAACTTGTCATATACCCATAATATAAAGGCTTGCGCCGTCGTGTCACATGTCATCTGCTTCCCTTTAATATGATAAAAGAAGGCAATGGCTAGAACAGGCGTCATATTTATAAAAAAAAACTGCTCCTAATGGGGGTGAGTTGGATGGACTAGATAACGGAGATTAAATTTTGGTTTGTATTATTACAGAACACGCACTACATTGCCTATTTATAGCGTCTCCATTTCAAATTGGGCTACACTAATGACAGATCGTGAGAAGTTTTGTGCATTTAGTAACAGAACGTTTAAAACATGAAATTTAAGGTATAACTTCTTATATAGAAATAAAACTAAGGCATTTCATTTACACATATTTGTACGCATTTTCCATCGCTAAGGCTCGTCTACGTTAAATAATCTTTGCCAAGGTTTGTTTATTCCCGGGAGACCTTTATGTTTATTGCCTACAAGCAGATGCGCTTAAATAAATCGCCAGCAATTTTTCTTGTTATTAAACAGACGCCGTAATTTGCATTGTAAATTTGCGATTTTTTGTCTGTAATTTTACTGATTTTAACGATTTTATTTTTTACTGTGTAGTGGTGGCGGAAGAATATCCACTACCCCATTTCATTCTGTAGGTGACAAGAGGCAATATAGGTAAATGAAACTAAACTAAACTAAATGAAGTAGAAGGGCAGCAGTGCCAAAAGCCTAGCAACTATGGCAAAATATGCCAGAGACAAGTTATGGGGAAGGCCTGTATTCATCAGTGGGCTTTTGAATGATCTGACCATGGCCAATTTTAAAAATAATGACAGCTGTGTAAAACATGGTTGGTTGGTGTTGCAGCTATATAGGGATGAGTAGGTCCACTCTCTCACAAAACTCCGGCGTATAATAGCAGCTTAATGCTACTACGTTTCGTATGGTGAGTGTAGAGAACCGGGGACCTTTTGTACTGGGTACGAGGCATTTCATCTTAGACTTCAGGGATGACAACACCGTCAGTATATTGTTTTTTAAGGATTCGCATACAGTCCACCTGATTCTAAGTGGGAGCTGTGGCTTATAGACATCTATGTACATACATCTTTCTTCGATAACGAATGAAAATGCAGATGCGTTGTCACTCGTGAGGACTAAGATCGAATGCCTGGTTTCCAGTGAAAAGGGTCTCCGGTTCTCTACACTCACCATACGAAACACAGCAGCGTTAAGCTGCTATTTTACGCTGGTATTCTGTGAGAGCGTGGTCCTTTCCCGGTCGAGCCGACCCATTTGTGCTACAACTAATTCTTAATCGAAGACAAATGTAGATGTCTATGAGCCACTTCATCCACTTGCCATCGGGTGAAATGTGTGCTCGTTTGTCACCCTTATTCTATAAAAAAAATGTAGAGTGGTATACGAAAACACAGATATACTTACCCATACTTTGTTTTTGTAAAGATATTATAGTTACACAGTACAGCCTATTTACGTCCCACTGCTGGGCACAGGCCTCCTCTTATTTCTGAGAGGGTTTAAGGGCAAGAAAATGTCCACCACGCTACCAAAATGCTTATCCGCGGACTTCGTATGTCTTCGAAATTTTCAGACGTGCAAGATTTCACACGGTGTTTTCCTTCACCGTCGAGCACGTGGTAAATCAGTACTTCAAATTGCGTTGCTCGTGTACTGTGTAATTTACAGCGAGCACTTAGGTAGCTGCTGAGTTACCACGGCTCTCTAGTGATTTTCCGTAAGCAGACCATAAAATAGGTTTTTATAGGTGCAATTAAGTGATGGTTAGAATACATCTATATATATAAATAAAATTGAAGCGTTTGTTTGTAATATTGAAATAAGTGACTACTATTATGCTCAAGGGGTTACCTTGTATGTTAAAAGTTAAAGTTAAAAAAAGTTAACGTTACAGCTTATAATACGTCCCACTGCTGGACACAGGCCTCCTCTCATTTATGAGAAGGTTTTCAGGGCAAGGTAGTGTCCGCCGCGCCGCCCCAGAGCGTGTTGGCGAAATTCGCATGTCTTCGATATATTTTTTCTTATTTCTCAGACATGCAGGTTTCCTCACGATATTTTTCTTCACTGTCGAGCACGTGGTAAATCAGAGCTTAAAATTACAATTAACTTTTTCATTGGTGCCGACGGGAATCCAACCAGGGTTGCTCGCGTACTGTGAAATTAACAGCCAGAGCTAACCATTTGAGCTACCATTTTTTAAGGTTTTGTCTATCTGTCTGTCCGTCCGGGCTAATCTCTGGAATGGCTGAACCAACTTTATAAACAGATACAAAGCAATTCCAGGAAGAATCTAGAATATATTTTATCCGAAAAACTTGATTATCTTAAGTCTAAATGACCAGGCAAAGCCGGGGCGGTTCGTTTGTTTTCAGATAAAAAATGCAAAAAGCGTAATAATACTTTTATTTATTCCTTTCATTCATTTAAAAAAAATAAACGTGTAAGAAGCTAGGCAAGAAAAATATCTAAAATTTCGCCTATACTCGAACTTTGTCTTGCATTTAAATGATACCAATGAAAGAAATATAAAAAGAAGCAAAAAATGTCTAGAAAGGATATTATATTAAATGCATGCAAGCAATTCTAATATTATATCACGGATAAAATTGTATAAGTGATATTTCTTCTGAGTCTGAATAAATAAAAATATATTATTATATTAAAATAAATATTTTTGAATCATTTGTTTTGTCATATACAAATTATATTATCTAACATAATGTAATAAATTGTGGTATATGTTTATTCTACATATAATTTTTTTAGTACAACTATGTCTTAGCGCAAATATTAGTGAGGTCGAAAATGTCTGAGAAAGACTGTTTTTATGTTAACATAAAATCTCATGCTTAAGTGAACAGCGTATTGACGAATGAAATGTAAGCTTGGTAAAAATATACAGCGTGATGTTACGACTAACATTATGTCTAAATAGGTACATTATTAAAATCAAAATAAAACCTATGTTAAGATAATTAATAGAATCAGGCGTTACTTTGTGGAAATCCATTATAATAAATATGTTAAAAATTAATTAGCTGAGATTCGCGTAATAAAATAACATGATGTTTCTTACGTAGTTTGAAGAAAATCTCCTGCCCTCCCTCATTGCGTGCATTATCCCCGTTACCAGTAATTCCAGCACAACTATTTCCAACACCACTGCACTAGGAAAGACATACCACCGTCGATAATCTAAACCGACTGACCGCTTAGTGAGCGACGAGCCACCGCAGAGTCTTAGCTAATTAGTTTTTAAGATATTTATTCTATGTACAAGTCGCGGCACGTAGGTCTAGCGTTGAACGAGACGTCCCCACGCGCACGAATTGAATTGCACGAATGCAAATGGAGAGCCAGTCAGCGCGTACAAACGAAACGCACGAGCCAATCGGCGCGACTTATGCGCAATAAGCCAATCAGCGTAACTTATGCGCAATAACGGTCACTGCTAGACTTTCGTGCCGCTAAATATAAAGAACATATCACGACATTTTGTCCTGTGAGGGTATTGTAGAAGAAATCACACGGAATTACTTAGTTTAAAGAAAATCTTCCTTCCACCCACAACCGCTTTCACTATATTTGTCCACTAAACCCAACACCACTATTCCCTACACAAACCTTATCTCTGAACTAAGAAATACACATCACCTCCGATAGTACGATACGTGCTTCGCTTCTGATCCTCAGAAGACACAAGTTTGCGCGTTTACCGCTAAAAAGAACCCCTTTGTCGTATCTCCTCAGTTTCAAGGCACTCCCCTGGTTGCCTCAGCCAGTATCGGAATCCTCGGCGTCGACATATCGAGTGACGTGCAGTTTCGTGGTCATTTGGAAGAGAAGGCCAAATTGGCCTCTAAAAAGCTTGGCGTGCTCAGCAGAGCGGGACAGTATTTCATGCCGGCACACCGCCTGCAACTTTACAAGGCGCAGGTTCGGCCTCACATGGAATACTGTTCCCATCTCTGGGCAGGGGCTCCCCAGTGCCAGCTCCTTCCACTTGACCGCATCCAGCGCAGAGCGGCTCGAATCGTCGACGACCGAGTTCTTTCCGATCGGCTCGACTCATTGGCGCTGCGAAGAGATGTTGCATCTCTTTGCATTTTCTTTCGCATCTACCACAGGGAGTGCTCTGAGGAATTGTTCGGATTAATCCCAGCCGCCAAATTTCACGAACGCACATCGCGGCAGAACTCCCGATACCATCCACACCATCTGGATGATTGGCGGTCCACCACTGTGCGATTTAGAAGATGTTTTCTTCCTCGCACGACTTCCTTGTGGAATCGATTACCATCAGCGATTTTTCCGGACCGATACGACTTAGGGACCTTCAAGAAAAGAGCTTACTCCTTTTTAAAAGGCCGGCAACGCATCTGCAATTCCCTCCCTGGTGTTGCAGTTGTTCATGGGCGGCGGTAGTCACTTACCATCAGGTGAGCCGCATGCTCGTTTGCCCCCCTCTCCTATAAAAAAAAAAAAACCTAGTATTGGTATATAGTGTCAGTTTTCCTGACCAGTCTACTACCATCAAGGAATGAAGAGAAAAGGATCGCGAGATACAGGAAGAATAAAATAAGAGGTTAGAATTTTACAAAAAAAGGATGGGCAAGAAAAGGGTAGTAAAAGGTAGGGTACACTCTAACCCGCGAACAGTAAAACAGGCTCCCCGGGCTACCACTGACTCGGTTGTTGTACATCGTGTACAAAGTAGTTGGCAATTAGTTGGCATTTATATTCGCGAATAATTTGGTTAGGATGTGCGTCTTTACTACAACTAAAAAAAATTCAAACTCGCAACATTTAACGGCTCCGTGGCGCAGTGGCTTAGCAATGAGTTCCAGCGGTTGGGGCTGCGGGTTCGAATCCCGCACGGAACAAGTATTTGTATGGCCTACAAATAATTGTTCCGGGTCTGGATGTTTGTCCTTGTGCAATTTATGTTTGTAAATTGCCTCCACGATACAGGAGAAAATCCTAGTGTGGGGGTAACGTTTTAAAAAAAAATTAAGAAAAGCGTAAATTCATCCCGGTGAACATATTTTACTTTCTTATATTATTGTCAAAGGAGAAACTGCCTCCCAAACCCGCCTGTAGCGTAATTCGACGCGGAATTTAAATACATGAACGCGGGGTAAACATCAAAAAAAATCGTCGGAATAAAAAATATGGCGACCCGTATATACGGCGTCTCGCAATGTTCCTTTTAGTGTATATCATAGCGTATGGTAACGCGCACATAAAAGACATCCATTAAAAGCAGCATACGCCTCGATTGTAAAGGATTTACGCTTGCGATGTAGCGTTATTGCCGTCGCGAATTTTTAATCGTTGCTGTGAAAACGATGATTGTCCCACTTACGACGTAATTCTGACGACTCGTTTTTTTTTCTATCATTGGTATTAAAGTTGATTATTTTTTTTCTATTTATTTAATAATAATCTTATAAACAACCACTGCGTGTTGCCAGTGATGACTTACGGATCTGAGACGTGGTCCTTCACTGCTGGCCATATGAGAAAGCTCAAGGTCGCTCAGTGAGCTATGGAGAAGGCTATGCTCAGAGTATCTCTGCGTGATAAACTTAGGAATGAAGATATCCGCAGTAGAACCAGAGTAACCGACATAGCCAAACGGATTAGTACGCTGAAGTGGCAATGGGCCGGCCATATAGCTCGAAGAACCGACAACCGATGGGGAAGAAAGGTTCTTGAGTGGCAGCCTCGTACCAGTAGGCGAAGTGTAGGGCGACCCCCCACGAGATGGAGTGACGACCAGGTAAGACATGCAGGAAGTCGATGGATGCAGGTGGCTCAGGACCGTGCTTTGTGGTATTCCTTGGGCCTCCCCCATGTTCAGCAGTGGACTTATGAAAGGCTGTAATGATGATGATGCTGTAATGATGATGATCTTATAATATTTAAATTGATATTTTTACGTTATAAACATAAGCTCAACTTTACCGTACCTATACCTGGCGTGTCGAGTTGGCATATACAAACTGTCCATTATCTTTATATATAAAAATTACGTGTCACATTGTTTGTCCGCGATGAACTCCTAAACTACTGAACTGATTTCAATGAAATTTTGCACACTCTGTGTAGTTTGGTCCAACTTGATAGATATGATAGTTTTTATCCCGATAAGTGAACCTCAATTTTTTTTATATAATGATTTTTTTTAGGACACATGGTCGTCGGAAAGTGCAGAACAACGTCTGCCTGGTCAGCTAGTTTTTATATATAATAAACATTTGAAAATATTAAACAGTACATTATTATTGATTTCAAATTATTCATAAATCTTTACATATATATAAACAAAGGTGAAGTGTTTTCCTGTAATATCGAAATAAATGCTTTATATTTAGTTGAGGGGGTTATTTGTATGCCATTAATACATTAATGAGACTAGTTTGGTCACCTAGTTACAGAATACATATAGACCGCATTGAAAAAGTACAAAAAAGGTTTCTGTGGCACTTGACTCGTAGCTGTAATATGGCCAGAACGCTCAAGTCATATGAGGAAAGACTGTCTCATTTTAAGATCCCATCATTGGAAACTAGAAGAAAAATTATTGATTTATTGTTCTTAAAGAAATTAGTGACTGGATTTTTGAACTGTCCCGATCTTCTTAGTAAGATAAATTTTAATGTACCGCATCGATTGCCTAGATCCTGTAATAGCAAATTATTTGTGCACCTCAAAGTCGAACTAATTTAAGATCACATTGTTCCTTAACGAGAATGTTTGCATTATATAAAGAATACCAAAGCAGAATAGATCTATTCTCAACCTCGATGGCTGGCATCAAAAAAGTAGTTATCTGCAATTAAGGCTATGTTCTAATGGAAGTTTCTTCATTATTAATTTAAATTAAAATTTTATTAGAGTTAAATTGTACCTATGTACTGTTGTAAAATCAACCTAAAGTCTCTTTTTTTATGCATGTGGTGCCCTCCTATAAGTAATGGGACATTTAGTTTTAATAATTGTGATGTCATTCCATATGTATGTAACAGTGTACTCATTGTTGTGAGAGCCTAATAAAATAAATAAATAAATAAATAAATAATGACAACTTTAAAATTTTTGTCAGTCTGTCCGGGCTAATGTCTGGAATGGCTCAACCGTTTCTTATGAAACTTCACGAACAGATAGAAAGCAATGCCAAGTGTAATATAGGCTACATTTTATCGGAAATAATTTGAAGAAATAAACATTTTCCTTGATTATAATCTAAATAACGTCACATTAATAGAACTTACTCTAGCGAAGACAGGGCGGATCACTAGTAGGTACCAAATAAAAATAATCGATTGAATGCAAGGTAATATGTATAAATTTTCTTTTGTGTTGTAGTAAGGGTAAGAATAACCACTACCGTATATTGTCCCGTGGGTATTGTAAGAGGCGACAGAGAGAAACAAACCAGTACATCAGAAGCAGCCTCTTCCTAATAACTACTAAAAAGTAACAAAGACTTTTTATACGTGGTAGAGCCATGTTGCAGCTATATTAGTAGTATAGTTGTAGCACGAATGGGTCGGCTCGACCGAAGAAGGACCACGCTCTCACAGAATACCAGCGTAAAATAGCAGCTTAACCCTGCTGTATTACGTATGGTGAGTGTAGAGAATCGGAGACCCTATTTACTGAAAAAGAGACATTCCATCTTAGTCCTCACGGGTGGCAACGCGTCTGCATTTTGATTCGTAAACGAGGATAAATGTAGATGTCTATGGGCCACAACAACCACTTACCACCAGGTGAACTCGCCTGCCAGGCGTGGTTTCTATGATAATTCCTATAAGGTAATCCATGGGTTTGGCTCGTGTTCAGCATTGACTTTCGATAGGATTTAACGGTATACACCATATTTTAGATTTTTGGTAACAATCCTTTCAGTGATTCGTGTTAGAGAAAAACAATATTTATTTTGGTTTTGATGATAATTTTTGAAAAAAAAAAGAACAAAATAATTTTACACTACAATTTTCTTGTATTTTGGGGGTCGTTTTACATACATAAATTGTATATGGATAAACGCCCGGACCTGGAAAAAATATTTTAGGTTGTACTTGTTCCTTGCGGGATTCGAACCCGCGCCCGCAGTTGCAGCGAAACGCCTGAGCCACTGTGCTCGCGAACCGTCGATCATATCATATTCAACTAGGCTATGGCTCGTAAATGGGTCAATTTAATTAATAAAGGACTACGCTCCAACATAATACCTGCTCATATTATTATAACGGTAAAATGACATTGTGTTCGTATGGTGTACGAAGGGAATTAGGAAGCCAATTATCGACAATAAGATCATAAATGAAGCAACATAAAGTTATTTAAGGACTTGGCAAGCAGTGTTATTCTATTTATTCATCCATTCATTACAATCCATAAAAAAATTCACTGTTGAACATAATCCTCTCACAGATAATGCCACCTGTATCCATCGATATTGTCAATTATGCAATATATAATTTTATTTTAATTATATCATATTAAAATTACCTATATGTTTTTATATAATTGCAAAAATTAACTTCAATTTAACAAAAATCCATTCCTAAAATACTAGCGTATTCCTGCCATATATATGTAAGAAAACGGGATTTCAGAATAATAGCCATAGCAAAGAAAATCAGTATAATGGCTGTAATACAATTGGGTGATATATTCCAATTTTATCGCAGGCTAAAGCTATAAATTATTGTTATACCTTACGGCTGTATATTCCAACATTATGTGTGCCGAGATCTGCGGCGGCCAAATATTTGCTATAAGTTTGTACACACGGACGCGCGAGCACAAATTTCAGTTGAAACAACAAGTTGCATAATATGTGCATTGTGACGGATGGACAAACATTTACAAGGAACGCTTGCTAATTTTTACGTCTGCGTGAGATTTCTTGACTGATATTGTCGTAAAAACAAACGAAAAAATCGCGTAATGTTGTTTTGGGACTCCTGTGTTTCTGTGCCGGTTCCACAGGGCATTAATATCTCTAACATTTTCTCAAGTAAAAATGTATGTGTTAAAGTTATATTCTAAAGTATACGTTAAAACTTACTTCATAGATTTTTTGATGCATCATTTAAAAATTTAAGGTGGATGAGAATACATATCAGCTTGATATTTCAAAAACTTAGCTTATCTGCTCTATAAGGATATTAAAAGATCTTTTCAGATATAGGCTTGAAATAGAATGTAAAAGAATGCTTTCGAACGATTATAAGGTACTTCTAGTACCCCATATCGACTACATAAGAGTAAGACTGGGAAGATGAAGTAGGTATTCAGTGTGTTCAGGGGTGTGGGATATGGTTACATACTCAATGTAGCCTGTCCGGCTGCTTAGCACTCTATTCTAGTAGTCTTAAGAGCAACTGCTGATCACGAAAATTCCTACTCAAATCCTGGGTATAAAATTTCTAGAAAAATATCTTATACCTACATAATTTTTCTGTGGTTTTAAAAGTAGAAGAGAATACTTATTATTATGTACATATAGTATAAATCGTGTTTTAATAAGCTACAGTCTACAGTCGCAAAAATAACTTATTTTCTTATAGTTCTCTAGAGATCTTAAATTAACAAGGGGTCCTTAAGGATAGCGATCTAGCTTAACGACGACTGTCTAGTGATATCTGGAAGTAATAGCTGCCCTCTTCCCGGAGGAAAAGCATTTAAAATGTAATTTACTGTAGTAAATGTAAACGCGAACGTTTCTCATGGACAGATATAATATATTTTTATTCATTTATTTATTTTTATACATATATTTTTTTATTTATCGCCTCAATTGCAAAGGTAATAAAGGGCGGACTAGATGCCTTATGGCATTATCTCCTCATCAATCTCATCAACCCCGTTAATTGTTTGTTTACCATATTGTGACGGTATGAAATGAATTCGTACTACGTGGGTTGGAAAAACGCGACTATAGGAAAATTCAGAAAGACCTAATATTCAAAGGTATACTGATGACGTATATGAATGTGAGTGAACCATTGAGTGAAAATCCAACTTTCGTTATAGAGAAAGTTGAGAAATAAGGGTGACAAAAGAGCACACAGTCCATCTGGTGACAAGTGGTTGCTGTGGCCAATAGACACCTACATCTATTCACGATTAAGAATAAAAATGCAAATGCCTAGTCAACTATGAAGACTGAGATGAGAGTAAAACTTTTAACTTTAATACAAAGCAATAACTTCCCCGATAACAGCTTAATAAGTTCATATTTTTCTGAAAAAAATCATTTAAAGGGCTAATATGAACTAACAGGGTTGTATTAGTGATTTTAATGATAATAATTCTATAAACACATGATCGCTACGGTCGCGAATCATATTTTGTTAAATATACAACCTAACCCTGACCTGCAAATTCCAAAAAACGCAAGAAAATTTGAATTTCGCGGGCCACCCTGGAGCTTCCACCTTAAGAAGTCGGTGCATTGACATAGTGTACAAAAAAATTAATCCTCTGACTTCTGGTTTGTAATGTGGAAATTATTTTATTCTTTTCTGCCGACTTCCAAAAAGTAGACGGTACTGAATTCGACTGTATGTTTTTTATGTGTGTTACCTCATAGAATTTGATCAAGGTCAGACCAATAGTTTTTGAGTTATTCTTTATAACTTATATCGAAGTCGGCTGTACAAAATTTTTAATTTTAAATTATTAGTTTTATAAAGTTCGGGTTCTGGGTTCGCTTTAAATTGGGACTGACGAAGTTATTCCTTTTGGCTGTTTATGCGCCGGTAGCTTCGTCGGCCAGGGCTGAGCTGGAGGAGTTTTGGGAGAATGTAAGAGAAGTTCTAGATTTGGCTAGGGGAAACGAAAGAATTGTTGTATGTGGTGATTTGAATGGATGGGTTGGTACCGCTCGACCAGGGTACGAGTCGGTGCTTGGAAAGTTTGGCGATAAAAGGGTTAATGATGCTGGCAAGCTTATACTGGCGGTATGCAAGGAAAAGGGTCTTCTTGTGACAAACACTATGTTTAATCACAAGAAGATCCATATGTATACTAGAGAAAGTAAGAATGAGAGAAGTATGATCGATTTGTTCCTGGTGGATGACCGACTGCGAAAACAGGTGATGGATACGCGAGTGTTCAGGGGTGCTGACCTGGGAACAGATCACTATCTAGTGATTACTAGATTTAGGGGTCTGTTCGCGGGTTGGCGCTACCGGACGGCAGTAACAGAACCACAGTCGGTCTGTCGCATCCGAAGCTGGAAGCTTCAGGAAGCGGATACTAGGGACAAATATCATGCGAGGGTAGCCGAAAAGCTTGACAACATCGATGGCAGAAAAGAATGTGTTGAAAGAACATGGCAGAACCTTAGGGATGGAATGGTAAGTGCAGCGGAAGAAGTGTGTGGAACGATTAAAAGAGGCAGTAGTAAAAGAAGAGATGCATGGTGGAATGATGAAGTGAAAGAAGCTGTAAAGAAGAAGAAGAAAGCATGGTTAGACTACTTGGCCTCTAGTAATGATAAGGATATGAGAGAGAAGATGAAAGAAAGATATAAGCTGCAGAAAGTTCACACGAAAGCATTGATTGAGGAAGTGCGTGAAAGGTGTAGAATGGAAGCGGACGAAAGGTTGTCGCACAACTTTAAGGAGAACTCCAAACTCTTCTGGAAAGAGGTTGGAAGGACCCGAAGTGGTGCGACGGCCTTAAGAATGAACAAAGTGCTTTCGAGAACTAATGACGTCCTCTCAGAAAAATCGGACGTCATGCAGCGATGGAGCGAATTTTATAGAGAAATGTATGCGTGTGATGATTTTAGTGAGGGATCCGGGGATGACGTCGAGACTGGTACGCCAGACCCGGACCTCGATGACACTGAGGTCATCAGTATGAAAGAGATTGAACATGCGATTCGAAGTTTGAAATGTGGTAAGGCTGCGGGACTAGACAGAGTTACTGCTGAAATGGTCAAGTATGGTGGGCCTCGCGTCTGGGACAGCTTTCATCTGCTGTGCAATTTGTGCTGGCGGACGGGGGATGTCCCGGATGATTGGCGATCCGCAGTCATTGTGCCTTTATATAAAGGTAAAGGTTCACATTTTGACTGCGGGTGCTATCGGGCGATCAGCTTGACCAGTTTAGCAAGTAAAGTTTATTCGAAGGTTTTGACACGTAGGATGCAAGAGAAATCGGAAAGATTTCTATGGGAGGCACAATGCGGATTTAGACGTGGAAGAGGATGCACGGATCAAATGTTTTCTCTCCGCATGATCACGGAAAAGCTTCTGGCTGCTAACCAGAGGATTTTCTGTGCTTTTGTGGATCTTGAGAAAGCATTTGATAAGGTTGTAAGGAAGAAAATGTGGGAACTGTTGCCGGGGTATGGTGTGGATGGTCGATTGCTAAGGGCTGTGCAGTCACTTTACTGTGACTGTAAAGCCTGTGTGCGGGTAGGGCATGACCTGTCACCCATGTTTAGCGTCCAAACGGGCGTAAAACAGGGTTGTGTCATGTCTTCCTGGCTGTTCATACTGTATCTCGACAGCTGTTTACAGAAACTGAAAGATAGCTGTTTGGGTGTGAAATTGGGTGACATTAAAGTAAATTGTCTGCTGTATGCTGATGATGCAGTGCTTATTGCACCATCAGAGGCAGAACTGCAGGCATTAGTCACGTGTATGAAAGAGGAATGTGAAATTAAAGGTCTCCGCTTGAATGCTAATAAAACTAAGGTTCTGGTATTTGAAAGGGACGAAGAGAGAACGGAGTGTGAAATATGGGTAAATCAGGAATGTCTAGAACAGGTAAATGAAATTGTATACTTGGGGAGTGCTTTTAGCCGGGATGGAAGATGTGATTTAGATGTGGACAGGCGTGTCGCTGCCGGGAACAAAGTCAATGGTGCCCTGACTGCGTTAGTCAAAAGGCAAGGCGTAGTGAAGAGTGCACGCCTTGCAATACATAACGCAGTGTTGGTACCGACTTTGTTATATGGCAGCGAAACCTGGGTATGCCAGAAGAAGCATAAAAGCAAGTTGAATGCAGTGGAGATGCGATCTCTTCGTAAAATGTGCGGCGTTACCATGGCCGACCGAAAGCGAAACGAAGAGATTCGCAATATGGCAGGTTTGAAAGATGACCTTATCACAAAAATTGATAGGGGCGTGCTTCGATGGTTTGGGCACGTTGAGCGAATGAGTGAAGACCGAATGGTGAAGAAAATATATAGCGCGAAAGTTAATATTAAAAGGTGTCGAGGTAGACCGAGACTAACTTTCGAAGACCATGTGAGCAAATTGCTCGAAGAGGGGAGGGTCAAGAGTACTCGGATACCTAGACGTGTATGTATGAAGAAGATGATGAATCTGAAAGAAGCGAAAGAGGTATGTAAGGATCGTGACACTTGGCGATCTGTTCTCTCTGGCTACCCCGTCAGGGATTGTGCGTGACGATAAGTAAGTAAGTAAGTAAGTTTTATAAAGTAGGATAAACAATTTATTAAAAGTATAATTATGTAGTCTTTAGTTAACTACCTCGTTGGTCTAATGGTGGTAAAACACGATGGCTGCTCTTGAGGTTCCGGGTTCGAATCCCGTGTCGGGCAAATATCACTTATTGGGTTTTTCTATGAAGCCATTCTCAGTAGCACTCCGCAGTCAGGAAGTGGGCGGTGTTGAACGCCCGTGCCCCGGAAAGCACTTAAAACCGTTAATATTTACTGCGCCTGATCTCTATCCGGTCGTGACAGATACTGTTCCATCGGACTATGAGAGTGATTGAATAGAGAGTGAACCTGTGCTTGCTTTGGGCACTATAATCCTGTCCTAACTACCTACTAAATTCAGTCTGGAGGTCATTATTAAGTGGCGAAGCTTGCGAAGTCACTTATTGATTTCACGATGTCTGTCCGTCTGTCCGTCTATCCATCTGCCCGTCCGTCTGTCCGTCTGTCCCACGATTATCTCGAGAACGGTTTCGAATTTTCAAATTCTGTTTTCAGCAATCGATTACTGATCACCCAGGCATCTGAACCTCCTATTTTGAATTTTTTTTCCGTTAGAAACCGCCACAAAGCTGATTGCTTCGCCACTTTGCTATGCTGTTAGCTTGCTAGGTTTATTATCTATACATTTAATAAAAATGTAAATAGCAGACGTCTGTACATTTTATATTTTTGTAATAAAAGTGATTGAGAGATACTAAAAATAAGTAATTAAATACATTTCTACCGTTTTTATAATTGTCTGTGTGTCTGTTTGTTTGTTTGTTAACGTATCACATATAAAGTACTAACTTTTATCATGAGAATCGTTAAAGAAATTATAAAGTGTATCTTCAGGTTACATTTAGTCTTTATTTCATTAAAATCAGTTCATTCGATCAAAAGTTATGATAAATATTCTGAAGTATGGGCACGAGGTATATGTACGAATTTGTTCAATGGTGGCGTTGATTGAGTCATCAAGTATATTTTAAACTAATATCATATTATAAATTATAATTAAATGATGTTCTATAATGATATAATTGTATCTAAAACGCAGTAAACAAAAGTATTAAAGAAAAAGAACGTAATAAGTATATACAAAAATATATTAATCTTATTATCTAAGTCTAAAGTACAATAGTTAACCAATTTCATCGATAGATGGCGGTTTTGTACAAATGTAATACAAAAAGGTAGGTTGTGGTTTTTTTTTATGTAGATGAGTTTTCATATTTGTTGCTAATCTTTATATTAATGGTTGCCCTACTACGTGTTGACAAACTCAATTATTCTTTACCGCCGAGTAATCTAATTGGTAAATAAAATTTTAAAAGAGATGTTAACAATTTCGTTGGTTTCGGAAAACTTTCTTTTTTGCTTACTATGCACGCACTGATTTATAAGTGTTTTTATGTTTTATATAATGTATCAATTGCCATCTCTCTTTAAATCTATACATATAATAAACATGGTGATAACATGTTGTGTCTGTTTATGTACATTGTATTGTAGGTAAGTTTGTGACTAAAATCAAATGACAACACAAATCATTATGAAAATCATTAAATAAGTACATTTTTATATCTTTTAGAATTGTCGGTCTGTCTGTTTGATTATGAACGCATAAACTTTTTGAGTAGGTTTTGCAAAGAAGTCGTTAAGAAAATCATAAAGCGTATATTCGAGTTCATTTTTAATCTTTGTTTTATTAAAATTGGTTAATTCTATCGAAAGTTATGGTTCTTATTTTTAAATCTAGGTTCGAAACTGTTTAAAGGCGCCATAAAACTCAGAAATAGTAATAAAAAGATTTGTGTGTAAAAAAAACGTTCTATTATAATATACTTAAAACACAGTAAACAAAAAATAGTTTTCCTTAAATTAAAAAAAGGATGTTTTCTCACAAAGAACGTAATAAATTGCGTTGTACAAATTACAACTTTTTCTGAATTGCGGTGGCGCCCCTTTTTCCTTAAGGGGGTCGCTTCCGATTCGGCAGGAAGGCCATAATGGCCAACGCCAGTCCCACAGGTGGTGTTTAGTGGTTAGGCACTTCTTCAAAGTGAGTCCCACATAACCACGCAGCCGGCTGCCGTGGTATGCTATGAGCATTCACTACCTCCCTCCCCCGCTTCCAAAGGGTGAAAAGCCTCGCTTTGGGCGCAAAAGAAAAAAAAGAATTGCGGTGTTAAGATTTTCCGCTTTTTTTTAATCGTATTGACTTACTGAAGAAATTTGTACCCATGAGTACGATGAAGTTATAAGGGCCGTGTAGGCTAACAGCACAAACATCACCAGAAACCAGAAAAGAAACACGCCCACCCAAGCTATGCAACGAAACTCGTTTAAAAACTAACAAAATTGCAACAAAATGTCGTGATATTGTTTTTATACCTAGAATCCCTCCAATCCGAAATAACTTTCCTTTCAGTTTTAAGCGTGTTCAGTTCCCAGTCAGCGTGTGTTATGCGACGACCGTAAATAAAGCGCAAGCTGAAACTTTACGCGTTCTAGGAGTGGACCTCAGTACTGAGTACTAACTGTTTTGCACATGGCCAACTCTATGTTATTTTTTCCGGCGTTAGTAGGCCCCAAAACCTATTTGTGTACCTACGCCCCGGCCGTATACTTCTAACGTCGTTTACACAGAAACTCTAGCATAAACGACTTAGAACTTTGAGGATAACGATTTATTTGTTACCACTTATTGATACAGTAATGATATAAATCGTTTAATATTCTCTTAACTAAACGTCAAATTCTTTAAGGAATACGCGAGCTACGCCGCGGGCATAGCTAGTTATGAATAATTTTGTAGACCCTTTCGAGTGAACTAAGCTCAAGATAACGACTACAATGTCGTTTAAATAATTACATTATAAATTTTATGTCCTATTTAGTCATTCCACTTGAATGGAATTTTTCTCCTATCACATCCACTTTTGAAGTAAACCATTAATAAAAAAGAATCATTAGAATAGATTTACAATTCGATCATATTATATCGCGCAAATACATAAAAGAAAATAACACACAGTTGAATTGAAACAAAGAAGAAAAAAATGGAGGACCTTTTATTTAAGTCGGCTAAAGAGGGTCTAATTTTGCTAAATAAATAATAATATTCATTAATTTTCTCACCACATTAAATTGATTTGCTAAAATATATAAGAAGTGGACCGGCGCGGCGTAGGACCAACAGACATTAGTCACAATTGGGTGAAGTGATCGCCCAAGACTGGTACAGAGTACACCTCAGGCTAACGGTAAAACTATGACGATTTCATTGTTTTCCTAGGTTTTCTTCTTGCCTGTGTTTGCCCTTCAAGCAGCATCGCACCTCGAACATTGCTGTGTTCCACTGTTGTATGTGTAGCAAAAAATTTTTTTTTAGGAGAGTGGCAAACGAGCATGCGAGCATAAGAACAAATGCAACGTCAACGAAACTGACGGTGCTTTGTTATATTTTATAAAGAGGAGTAGACTCTTTTTTCGGTAGTTTGGTCATGTAGAAAGAATGAACGAAAAAAGAGTGACAATGCAAATTTATATTGCAGATGTGAACGGTATAGTCCAAAAGGGACGCCCTATACGAAAGTTTATCGACAAAATTGGCAATATATTCAAAATGGGCCAGATTAGGAGTACTCTTAGCCGACGAGCATGTATGCGTAGATATATGGATGTAAAGGAGGCGAGAGAGATGTGTTAGGATCGTGCCAAATGGAAGTCCGTAGTCTCTGCCTACCCCTCTGAGTGACAGGTGTGAGTGTTTATGTATGTATTATGTATTTATTATCTTCTTTAATATTTTCTTTTCGTGAAGAAAAGGGAACAATAGAAAACAGAGGCTTTGGTTCATTTCACCTTAGTTCTCAAGGTGACAATGCATCTATGGTCTTCTTTTTTGAAGTTAGTTGCAGTTGTGTAAAGGAATAAGTTACGATTGACTCTTCAAAAATAAAAAAAGTTAACTAGTAAAAGAAAAAATACCATAGGCTTCTTTCTCTGCTATAGAGTGGATCGTAATCGGGTGCTGGCTTAGTTAACGTTACAGATCTATATCGTGTTCTGTCTGTCACATATTTGTCATATATTTAGTATATATATTTAGTATATTATCAGACAAGGACAGCATGTACAATGTACTTCCCTAGACGCTCAACGAAACGTTTCTTACACCCCAAATTACACAAATTAGCATACCTTACCATAAAATGTTTTATTCCTTGTACTGGTATAGTAGGTACATTTCACGTAATGGCCGTTTTTAACCGCACCGTAATCGTAAACCGTTTCGCGTGCGAGGCGTAACGGACGGGTGTGTCGTCGTAAAACAAATCGGCTGCCACGGTGATCGTTTTAACTGAGACTAGTTGATTATTTAGTTAATTTTGAATAGATTTAGCCAGTGGACACATCTGATTGTGTTTTTTTTTAATAAAACTAAAATTATAAAGGCAATAAGCCGTGTAGTGGCGGTGTAAGGGTATCCATACCGTAACACGGCAGTGCAACCACAGAATTAATTAAGGGGGCGGTACTACCCTGATGGACTTTTTTTTTATAGGATAAGGGAGAAAAACGAGCACACAGTCCACCTGATGGTAAGTGGTTGCTGCGGCCCATAGAGATCTACATCTATCCTCTGTTACAGATCAAAATGTAGATGCGTTTTCACCCGTGAGGACTAGGATGGAATGTCTCATTTCCAGTAAAAGGGGCCTCCGGACACCTGCACTCACCAAGCTCACCAACGCAGAGGTAAACCTCTACTTCACGCTGGTATTCTGTGAGGTCGTGGTAGCACCCCGGTTCGAGCCGGCCCATCCATGCGACAGCTAAAGCTGCCACCTAGCTCTACCACTGTTAAACTTCTAAGCAAAAAAAGGAGTCTTTCCTTCTAGTAATGATTTCTTTCTTTCTACATACTTAATTATAAAATTTACGTACATACATACATACATACACGCATGTAGGCATACATACATACTTAAATCAATATTCAAAAGTCTTCTGTTGTACTGTAATCTATGGAGAAGGACTATACTCCTCCATAGATTGCCTCTTAGTATTTTTCAGCTGTTTTTTTTATTATTTTAAGTTGTTAATAGGAAGTTTCTACTGCCCACCTTCTGTTTCGTTTCCACGTGGTAGAGCCATGCTGCAGCTATATTAATTGTATAGTTATAGCACGAATGGGTTGGCTCGACCGGGTAAAGACCACGCTCTCACCGAATGCCAACGTTAAATACGAGGGTGGATTGAAAAGTACTCGGCCTAACCAAGAAAATAAACACATACTAAATCAGTTATATTTTTATTTTTCTATAATACATAATCACCATCAAGTTCAATACACTTTTGCCACCTCCCCTTCCAAGCATTTAGACCGTTGAAAAAAATGATTCTTCCTTAGAGTCAAAATATGCGTCTACAGCTGCTTTGACCTCGTCGTTTGTCGAAAATCTTTGACCTCCCAAGTGCTTTTTTAGGTTAGGGAACAGAAAGAAGTCTGATGGTGCCAGATCAGGTGAATACGGCGGATGCGGTAACAGTTCAAAGCCACAGTTGTGAATTTCAGCCATTGACTGTACTGACGTGTGAACACGGGCGTTATCTTGATGAAACAGGTCTTTTCTTCTGAGCATTTCTCGACGATTTTCTTTTATTTTCTCTCGTAAACGACGTAGTAAGGTGCAGTAGTAATCAGAGTTTATAGTTTGACCCATTTCAAGATAATCAATCATAATCACACCTTTCGAGTCCCAGAATACTGAAGCCATCACCTTATTTGCCGACAAAATCGACTTAACCTTTTTAGGGGGTGGTGAACCAGGTCTTCTCCACTGTTTTGATTGTTGTTTTGTTTCCGGTGTACAGTAATGAACCCATGTTTTGTCTATAGTAACAAAACGATTCAAAAAATCATCTGCATCGGCTTCAAATAACTCCAAACAGTCGCGTGAAATAGTCAATCGCGTCCTTTTTTGTTCAACTGAAAGCAGTCGCGGAACCCACCTCGCAGACACCTTGTGGAAACCCAACTCGCTGACAATGATGTTTTGAGTTCGTTCATAAGAGATGCCTATAATCTCGGCTATCTCTCTAATTTTTAATCTGCGGTCTCCCATTATTAAATCAACTACTTTTTTAATATTTTCGTCAGTAGTTGACGTCGAAGGCCTTCCAGAGCGGGGTTCATCTTTCACACTCTCTCTACCACGCTTAAATTCTGCTATCCATTTTTTGACGGATGAATATGACAGATCACAATCTCCTAATGTACTGACCATGTCATCATGGATGGCTTTTGATGATAGCCCCTTCTTATGGAGGTACTTAATGACGGCACGCTGCTCGATTTGCTCCATTCGCGGAAATTATGTCCGATTACTTTGTTAATAAATTTATAAAATCACAACTAATTATCGCACACGTTTCGAACTTCACACAATGAACTAGTCTGAACTGAACTAAATAATGTGGGTAGATTTGATTTTTAGAATTGAATGGATCTGTGTTAGGCCGAGTACTTTTCAATCCACCCTCGTAGCAGCTTAATGTTCCTGTGTTTCGTATGGTGAGTATAGAGAAGAATCCATTTTTATCGCTCCCATTTCATATTTAAAAAAGTACAAAATAAACACTCAGTGAAATATTATTCTTGCATGTTTAACTTGAATTATATTCCACACCAACTTATTCTTATTTAAGAAATCATAATAATGAAAAAACTTATAAGGACAAAGGAATCTATGTAACGATATTAAATTAAAAACTTTTCAATTATTGAAATGTTTAAGAAAAATGTGATCGAAATTTTTTTATGTTCATTTTTGTACAGTTTATATTTTTAGCTGTCTCCAATTTAGTACACAATTTTCAGTATTAGCTATTTGTGTTGAGAAAACTCTAGAGTAGAAACCTCCAGTATAGTTGTAGCACGAATGAAGCCTGAAGCTTAGGAGATGAGAATTTCTTGACAGAAATACTTATTACAGATTTTGGCCCGAGCTCGAACCGGGACCGCACGATTAGCACATATCATCACTACACGAACAAGGCAGTCAATTACGCTAATTAATGATTAATTATGCTTAAACATGTCTGTAAAAATAGTTGTTGTTCTATTATACTTAGGTGTTTATTTACATGATATTCAGACAATAAAACTATTTTTACAGTTTTTGTTCGTTTATTACGATAATCTTCGTAATAGCTGAAAAAATTGTGATAAAATTTTACGAATAGATAGAGACCAATGTGATCTATTCTATATAAAAAACTGAGTTAAAGTGTTTACACTTAAACTATTTTTTTTATAGAATTCGGGTGACAAACGAGCACACAGTCCACCTGATGGTAAGTAGTTGCTGTGGCCCATAGACATCTACATCTATTCTCGATTACGAATCAAAATGCAGATGCGTTGTCACCCGTGAGGACCAAGATGGAATGCCCCGTTTCCAGTAAAAAGGGTCTCCGGATCTCTACTCACCATACGAAACACAGCAGCATTAAGCTGCTATTTTACGCTGGTATTCTGTGAGAGCGTGGTCCTTCCCCGGTCGAACCGATCCATTCGTTCTACAACTATACTACTAATATAGCTGCAGCATGGCACTACCACGTAAATAGCTGCAGCATGCCTAATTGCCTAAATACCAATATTTAAAATATAATCTACGAAGACGAAGTTGCGGATAAAAGCTAATTAAAAATAATCACCAGTTAGTCGTAACTGGAGTATAAATTGATGGTCATAACACGATGTTAGACGCTCTACCAAATCTCTCAATCACTTAACTAGATTTATTGGGATAACGGTAACTCAGAATTTCCTCTAATACGGAGCGCTCAATTAGCACAAACAAGTATTAGCAGATGTCGCGACGGATACTCATACAAATCCGCACCGGCTAGCGACGTATTCTAATAATAAATCATTACTGGAACACCCGAAGTATTTCTAGTATCAACACTATAATATATCAATGGCTGTTTAGACGCGGGACGTTATTCGTATGTTTCCGCGCATTACAGGATGATCGTAAATTTGTCCCGAGTACATAAGCAAATGTTGGGGCGAAATAATTAAATGTTAATATTCGTAGTATATCGTGTTTGCTTTCAATTTCGTGATCATAACTATCTTTATGAGTGTATCTTTATGTTTAAGACCACCAGAGGTGCTATGATTACAATGTCATTTCTAGTAAATTTCCTAAATAACGTTTGATCTTTAGTTTTTATTCTTCAGTGCACTGCTAGAGTTGGACCACTTCCGTTGTGGCAAGAACTTGTCACAATCGCTCTAGTATCAGACGTCTCTGATTCTAAACGTTGCTTCCTTAAACTAGTCTTTCGCCTATTACGACACCTACAAAACGAACCTATTGAACTTTACTTAGGACTATTTTACAATATCTGTGTTTTATGTTTTCTTTATACAGCGTAATTTTCTTTATGTATATTTTATTAGCGAACCGCCACTGTGCGATTTAGAAGAAGTTTTCTCCCTCACACAACATCCTTGTGGAATCAATTACCACCAGCGAATTTTCCGGACCGATACGACTTAGGTACCTTCAAGAAAAGAGACCTTTCTAAAAGGTCGGCAACGCATCTGCAATTCCCCTGGTGTTGCGGTTGTTCATGGGCGGCGGTAGTCACTTACCATCAGGTGAGCCGCATGCTCGTTTGCCCCCTCTTCTATTAAAAAAAAAAGAACCGCCCCAACTTTGCACATGTAATTTCTGGGTTCCGATAATAGCGCAACCTACCGAGTACAATAATTGTGAATCTAAATCATCTAGGGACTCGCTCAAATACACACACGAATATTCATCTAAACTGGTCCGGCCGTTCTCAAGTCTAGATGGAACTGTTCTATAACGAATATGATGGAATACTTCGTATGCAGTAAAAAGGATATCCGGTTCTCTACACTCACTTACGAAACACGCTCTGTGAGAGCGTGGTCCTTCCCCGGTCGAGTCGACCCATTGGTGCTTATATAGTAACTATAATATAGCTGCAGTATGTCTCTCACACGTATACTTATCTCATACTAAGTTATACATTAATTCTATATCTATTGACTTACGCTATTTGGCTGATTGTCCGGTACAGAACTATTTGTGATATTTTTATTAACAAACATTATTTTAAATAACCGATAGTCAGGTATTTGTAGACGTTTATAAGTTACGACTAAATTTCAAGCAAACTCAAGAAGAAAAGAATACGCAGTAACGATCCCACAAGTGTTATTGCAAAGCAATGAAACTGTCTGGAACCGCAGTTAAACTGCGCAGGGTGGTCGTACTCAGCCTAAAATATAGACAATAAGTTACTTGTACCCATCGATCACTAACAAAAAACTTGTACCGGACGGACTTTAGCTGCAAAGACCCTAATGTGTTATTACAATATTGGCTTGTAAGCGATGATTTACTTTTGTGAGCCCACAAGCATTTTTTTCTAAATCTTCTAGCATAATATAATGCTGGAAGTTTTTGGAAACACAAACCGAACAGTAACTTCGTATTCACAAGCATTAAAATACCTATAACGTCAATCAACCAATCAGTACATATCAAGAACTTACTTTAAATCGATCTGTTACGAAAACGAATGTACCTCCGAACCGTAACTTAGGTTAGTGCGTCATAGAAATTTAATGTTTAGAATCTTATTTCGTAACACCAAGTGATTCGTCCCAGATGTCATTATCATCATCATCCTCATTGCAACCACTACTAAGCCTCTCCCAAGGAACATCACAAAGCACGGTCCTGAGCCGCATGTATTCATTGACTTTCTACGTCTCTTACCAGGAATAAGAAACTATTCATCTTTTTTAAAAATCTTCCTTGGAGGATTTTGACTGCACCCTACTGAATGGATTAAAAATATGGTAAAAGATCCCCGAAGTATCATCAGTTAATGCCTATCCTATTTTTATCCAGCTCCAGTAGAAAGATGTTTGTGGCAGCATCTTATTTACGACGTTTGCGTCTCGCTTCCCATTCTTACTAGAATTTACTGGCACAGTTCTTATTTCTCCCTATCCTTGATTATGCTGATGCATGCTACTCCAATCTTACTGAGGATTAATTAAATAAACTTGAGGGTCTTCAGAATTTCGCTATTAGGTTCATACTTGGCCTTCTCAAATGATCATGTTTCCGAGTACCGTATTAATAAAAAATAAAAAAAGTAAAAAATAAAAGTAAAATCAATTTATTTCAGACTGAGTTCATACAAGTTACATAAGAAAAACAAAAGTTACATATGAAAAAAAAAACATTTACGTTATAATAAATTTAATCTCATCTAATTTAATTTTATATAATTCTATCTAATCTTTTTAATTTGGAACTCGCTTCCCTTAACAATTAAGAAAGACCAAAGCATTGAGTCCTTCAAAAAAAAAAATGGTAAAAGATTATTATTTAAATACGTGTTCTACTTAATATATTTTATTGTCATATCTACTTTTCTTGATAAGGTTTGCGTATATGATATATAGTTATAATGTATTACAGAAATGTTTATAAATATGCATGTATTCTTATATATGAGTATATGTATATATGGATGTGTATGATGAATATATAATGTTATGTATTTGATTATTGCATTGTTTAATATATTATATATACCTTGTACTATTAATATATACTTGTTTATCTATTACTTATTCACACTTCTCTATATTTCAATGAAAATTGTCTCCTTCACCAAGGTTTGCCTGGAAGAGATCGCTGTGTAGCAATAAGACCACCTTATTGTACATACATTTATAAATTTAAGTTTGTTGTGTTGTGTAGTATATTGTGTGCAATGAAATAGTATAAATAAAAATAAGAATAAAATTGTTTTTTAAACGCATCCTCAAAACTAACTGGGAATGTCGATACAAATACGCGTCCATTTATCAAAATGGCCGACGGTTGGTTAACTGTGAACGCTGAATATTCCAAGCAAGAGATAATATATCTATTACTTGGCCGATTTACGTCTGTATAATAGTTGATGCATGAATTATTACATCTGCAGAGAAAGAGATTGCGAAAATAATGAATAACTTTACAGATTTCAAGGCCAAGGTCTCTATAAATAAATACGACTTCTGAATGAAATCGTAATTTAACAAAATTAACAAAAAGCTGCTGATGAATATCTTATCATCGGTTGAATGATAATTATTGGCCGCATAGTGGCTGTAGGTGTTCATAGGGATCCTGTACGTGTCGTAAGAGGAGTTAGAAGGAAACTCAAACAAGACATGGGCATCAGCATCATCCTGATAACAACTCAAAATAATAAAATCTGCGGTAGCCAACCCGGCTGCCAAACGTGACGGTTAAGTCACATCCTCCCCTACAATGGAAGGGGTCCATGTTCAGCAGCGGACTTTTACGTGATGATAAAGAAAATGAAGAAGGGTATAACCTTTTTTAATTTTCTTGTCAGACAGTGTCAGAAATACGAGACTACACAGCTAGACCCAAAAATCAACCACCAACGACAAATACTGTATTGCAAATATTGACCTGATCGTATTCGATCCCAGGATCTAGGACATAATAACCTAAGGTTCATGCTACAAGACCATGTGACGTATTAAATGAAGCAGTTATCGTTTATTTATTTACTAACTCACAATTGTTATTACAGGAGTGGAGCCTAATGCAACAATATGGCCACTAATGTAAAAAAGACAAATAGTTTAATGTCACCCTCTCTAATTCCGCCAATGTACAATTAAATATGTCTAATCGTTGTACTACGATGTTAAGCATTCTAGCTACTCGAGCAACCGGTGCGTACTTTAAGATATTTGTACGAGCAACTGATAGGTCCAGCAGCCCTCGCCTCAGCCCTCGTCACAGCCTAGGATTAGGCACGAGGAATCGATGTGATTCCAGAATTTCCGGATTGTTTAATCTACAACAGCTAGACTAGTTTACTTTAGCTATTTCCATAGCATAATGTCGTATGGTATTTTGCTATGGGGACACGCAGCTGACACTGAAATTATATTTGTTTTACAGAAGAGGGCCATAAGAGCAATTTATGATTTAAAGCCTAAAGAGTCGCTGCGACAAAAATTTAAGGAAATTAATATATTAACTTTGGCCTCTCAATACATTTATGAAAATGTAATGTACGTACACAAAAATAAAAGTAGTCTTACAAAAATAAGTGATATTCATTCTGTAAATACTAGGAACAGACACAAGCTAGTAGTACCAGTTACTCGACTCCATCGAGTCAGTAATTCATTCTTGGGGCGATATATCCGCTTTTACAACAAAATTCCAGAAAATATACAAAATTTGACCTGCTCAAAGTTCAAAAACTTTATTAAACTAAGTTTGTATAAAAAGGGTTATTATAATATTAAGGAATTTATGGATGATAATAACCCCTGGAAATGAGGTGATCGCTACCAGGCTATTTTTAATTTGTTGTGTTGTTAATTTGTGTAACATCACGATTGTAAGCTGTTATTTATAAAAAAAAGTCCCGCTGGGTTTCTTGCTGGTTCTTCCCAGGACAGAGGTTTTTTTCCGAACCAGTGGTAATCAAACAAAAGAGTGACTTTCAATAAGTATTATTTATAATCTATATTGAATAAAAAAGTTTCTGTTTCTGTTTCTGTTTCAACGTAAGATCAAGAATTAAAAAAAAAAGAATATGTACTTAAGTAGCGCAAAGTTCCGTCTAACCTCCAACTTATAATATCCATTCCTATTACAAAAAGTGTTGAATACATAAGAGGATAAAAAGGGTACACACCGTATTGCTTTACATAGAGGTACCGGGTAAACTTATTTTGTATTTTCTCCAGCATGAGGTTATACTTGGTTTCATAAGGATTCCAGATGTTAGCACTGGTTTCTGGACTGCTTCTTACTAAAGCATTATATAATGACTTCACGACGGCAGCGTTAAGGAAATCATGCGTTTCACCCATTATGAAGCCCATGTTTTTAAAGGCCTTTTTACACATCTGTACAATATGAGTACGAAACGTCACTTCCTCGGTAAATAAGACACCAAGAGATCACGTATACAGACAACGCGATTGATGACATCCCCTTCCATGAGGTACTTGAAATGTATCGGGATCCTCGATCGTGTGAAAGACATCACATTGCATTTTGATATATTAAACAGCAATTTATTCTCCCGACTCCACTCCACCACCCGATCAATATCGCATTGTAAGCGGTCGCAATCCTCATCGGAAGTAATTCTCAGGAGTAATTTGAGATCATCCGCAAAGAGTAAACAAACCGCGTCTCTCACCACCTCTGGAAGGTCATTTATCATGATAAATTCTAACGGATCCAAATTACTCCCTTGAGGGGGTCGGCCACAGGGCCGAAAGGTTTACGAGTTTGAGGTGTAGCTGGCGTAGTCCACGAATTGCCTTCAATTCCCTAAATAATTAGAAAAGAACTGCAAAAGGTCTGGAGTAAAACCAGTCATTCCGAATTTCCTCAACAAGACTTCATTGTCTACACTATTGAAAGCCTTCCTTAAGTCGAAATAGGCTACATTCAGCTGGGCACGGGTTTCTGAATCAAGAGCTGGTGCTAAGAGATTCATGAAACACATCAAGCTGGAATTTATGCTGCGGCCTGTCCGAAAACAATGCTGTGCATCGTTAAATTGTACGTTAACCTGCGAGTAAATGCAGGAACACAATGCTGACTCGAAGACCTTCGCGAACGCTGACATCACCGCTACAGGTCTGTATCCACTAACATCTGAGCTCAGAACACCCTTCGGGACCGGAGTTACCCTAGTCAACTTCCAACCGTCAGGATACGAGCGATCACGTAAACAGATATTGAACAAGTGTAGAAGAGGGCGACCTAGTACCATCCTACAGTCCTTAACAGTATAAGGGGGCACACCGTCTGGACCTACCACCGTTTGGGCTTAAACCACGCCGGGGCCGCACGCATTTCGCTAAGAGACAACTGTCCTACGTGCACCAACGCTCCGCGTTCAGGTGCTGTTTGTGCAGTGGCGGTTGTATCCACCTGCAGAGCTGCATCTCCGTAAACTGTTTGGAAGTAATCAGCAAACTCCTGTGCGTACTCACTTTCTAACAACGGAACTCCATTTTTAACTATCCGAGTTTTACTTCGCTTCGAGCGCTTGTTATTTATCAAATTCGAAAAGGACTTCGGTTCTTTAACAAATTGCGTTTCTATACTATTTTGGTAGTTACAGTATGTGGTTTTAATTTTATTTTTTACTACTGAGCGATAGTAAGAAAAAAAATTTAAAATCACTGCATGAAACACTTATCTTATAAGCCTTGTGATAGAAAGCTTTACGGGCTATATCATATATTATATCAGCTGTGTACCATTCCGGATAATGATATCGTGTGTGGTTAGCCTTAGGTCCTTTTATTGTAGGTTATGTTATCATCTAGAATACTATTAAATATGTCGTAAAACTTACCGTATGTTTCCTCAACGCTATTTGTTTCATAAAACGCGCTCCAGTCCGCTTGCGCAAGCCATAAGTATATCGTATGGAAATCAGCCTTAGCGAAGTTCCTCCGAGGGTAGGAGGCGGCTGGCGGCGCGGAGCAGACGTGGACAGTAGCTGCGCTCGCGTATTTAATGCTCACTCGCAATGGCGGGTGCTGCGGGATGATGCATGACAAGCGCTCATCACGTTCATCATTAACGGTGATCTCATCCTCCGGCTAAGTAGTCAGCGCGACATCGAGCGTTCTATTGTTGCAATTAAAAATGTTATTTCATTGTCGAAATCCGCAGTAGGTGACAAAGTACTCATCATAACACTGTATATCCTGATTTCCAGAATACATATTAAGAGCAGCAACGAGAAAAACATTATCATAATCTATACATAACTGAATGAAACATGTACAAATACTCTCTCTCAATAGACTTTGGTTGAATATACACAACACAACACAATAATTAAAAATTAAAAATTTTGTACAACCTACTTCAATATAAATTATAAAGAATAACTCAAAAACTATTGGTCGGACCTTGATCAAATTTATATGGGACCACATGTGAAGCAGCAGCTTTTAAATAAAAAAATAATCATCGAAATTGGTTCACCCAGTAAAAAGTTATGAGGTAACACACATAAAAAAACAAATTACAAGTCCAACAAAATAGAATAATAAAAATGCTATTCAACTACAATTTCCGAACATCTACTTCAAAAATTTTCCGAGAAACGAAACTGATGAATATCAAACAATTATACATTTATAACACCTGTAACTTTATTCGTAAATCCGTGAACAAGAAGATACGCACGGATCTGCAATTCACCAAGCGGAAAAAAGTTGGGCACATCTGCACTCGACACTAGCTTCATCGTTTTGCCTAAGACTCGAACAAAGTACGGCCAGACCGCAATTACATGCGAAGGTGCGCGCCTTTTTAATAAGATACCCTCGGAAATAAAAAATGTAGACTCGTTCAATGTATTCAAAAAGCGACTAGCAAATCATATAAACACAAATATATCTATATGAGTGCGTTGGACGGGTTTGTTCCTGGTCATGGTTATGCTATGGTGCTAATATTATAGTGAATCCCAGAATTTGTGAGTGACTGTTGTCATTTTATAACTTTCCTTATTTTTATAGGTTTCCCGTCGATAGCTGTTTTTGATGTTGATTTTTCAACAACATAGGTACGACAACGAATTTTGTTATTTAGATTTACTTTTATTTATGTTCTCATGTAAGCGGCGTATATAATGTCTTTATGAGAATAAATGTCTTTAAACCTAAATCTAAACCTAAAAAACATACAGTGGAAATGAGTACCATATCCTTTTTTATGTGGGTAGAAAATCAGAAATATCATGATTTCTAATTAATAGCGATAGTTATTTTACTGTTATCTTTGTTAATTAAGATTGTTTCAGTACCACAATTTTATGTCAATGTTAATTAGAAGTTTATATTCATAAGAAATAATTATTGAATTCATTATAATATACTTTTTTTAACTTTTTTTTCAGGTAAGCCATCTTACACACTACGCTAAGGTATATTTTTTTATTGCCATTACAATATTTCTTTGAAAAGTGTCAATAAACATAACTGAGTATTATTTTATTTATCTTTTAATTCAAGGAAATATCGTTTATGTTGTTTATATTAATATGAAATATGGCTTTATTACAATGTCGTTTACGCGTTCCAGGCGTCATATATGCACAAACGTAGTAGAGCCATGTTGCAGCTACATTATCTAGTAGTGTAGTTGTAGCACGAATGGGTCGGCTCGACCGGGGAAGGACCACGCTCTCACATAATACCAGCGTAACATAACAACTTAACGCTGCTGTGTTTCGTATGGTGAGTGTGGAGAACCGGAGACCCTTTTTACTGGAAAAGAGGTATTCCATCTTGGTTCTCACGGGTGACAACTGCATTTTGATTCTTTATTGAGGATAGATGTAGATGTCTATGGGTCACAGCAAACACTTACCATCAGGTGGACTATGTAATTGTTTGTCACCCTACCCTTTAAAAAAAACACGCGGCGGGTGCAGGTCAAGGAAGCAAGAGGTCTGGTAGTGTATTGTGGACGTTCACTTTTTCTGCTGCCGGAGCGGCGCCACTTTGAGGTGAAATATTTGACAGATTTCACGGCTGGGGAAGTTATATTTTGTTAGAAAAGTGTAAATATTAATGTTTCTTTCTTTAATATTACTTATATTTTATATTAATTTGATTTGAAATGAATAAACTAAACTACATAAAAGTAGAAGAATTATAAAGTTAAAAATTAAAGATCGCAGCATTGAGGCATTGTGACGACGACACTGTGTAATGACGACGCTGTGTCATCTACCTGACAAATAAGTTCACCTCAGTCCCGACTAGCGTAAGAGATTATTGGCCCTCATTGTATTAATCTATTAATTTACCTGTTACGAGGTCAGCTAGGCATGTCAGGCTCTTGTCCAGTTGTGGACTATCTAGCGCTAATCCCCTGAGATATCACGGCTCTAGTTAGACATTGAATGGTTATATGTATATTGCCTAGCTATTTATATATTTTTAAGGAAACATAAAACTATATAGAATAAAACATCAAATAAATAAAATCTGAATGAGAGAACAAAAACATAAAAAAGTTTTAGAACAATACGTAGGTACTTTATGCACTTAGCTAAGCTTTACGACGTCTGCGATCTCGCTCTTAGTGGAGAGACGAACTCATGAAACATGTAGAGAATGGGTACACTAAGCTTAACGGGGTTAGGTAAATTGACTATCTATAGTCGTTTTCGCTAATAGAAAACTATAGAAATAAATATGAGTGACATATCTCAATGTTAAATTACGTGACTGTCTCGTGACTAAATAATGACTTCATTATTTTTTATTGCTTTTAAATAGCGATGATGATTGTAACAATTAAACTAATACGTAGTAGAGCAATGTTGTAGCTATATTATAGTTGCAGCATGAAAGGGTCGGCTCGACCGGGGTAGGGCCACGCTCTCACGGAATACCAGCGTGAAATAGCACCATGATGCCGCTGTGTTTCGTATGGTGAGTGTAGAGAACTGGAGAACCTTTTAATGGAAACAAGAAATTCCATCTTAGTCCTCAGGGATGAGAACGCATTTCCATTTTGATTCTTAATCGAAGTTAAACTTACTATCAGGTGGACTGTGTGCTCGTTTATCACCCTTATTCTATAAAAAAACGACTTATTTCTTAGGACCGTGTTATGTTGTAGTTTGTGGGGGAGACCTGTAAAGATGATAATAATCTCCTCCAGACCGAAATCCTGTTACGGCGGCCAGTCTCAGCGGAATCTGGCTGGAAGGACAGGATTTCAGTGCCCAAGTGTATGCGCAAGCACAAGTACACTCTCTATACTCTCACTATCATAGGCCGACCAGATAGTAATCCGACACGACCGGAGAGAGAGCAGGCGCAGGATCAACGGCTTTAAGTGTTTTCCATGGTTCGGGGGTGAAACACCGCCAACTTTCTGACTCCGGGCTGCTGTTGTGAATATCTTGACAGAAAAAACGAATGATTGATTTTGGCCCGACCCAGGATTCGAACCCGGGACCTCATGATCAGCGATTGCGGTTACAACCACAAGGCCAATGTGGCAGTGGCCAATTTCATGATGATGAAATAAGACAATACTATGGTTTTTTTATAAAATTGAACTTATAAGAGCACCAACATTTCACCTGATTATTACCGTGACTATAGACTAAGATGGAATGCTTCTCCGTCTGTAATTGAACTGCTTCTCTTGCAATCATAACTCAATAGTGCACGCACAGTTACTTGGCGACGGAAATAGTAAATGGGTTGTTAACTACACAGACGGTGTCCCAGGCTGGAAAGTAGTCCTTGCGATCTAAGGGTATGGTTAAATAAGTCAAAAAGTCACTAAACTGTAAAAAGAAGCAGAAAATAATTATAGAATTCGATTCGAGTATCGAAAAAACCTGCTTCATACTCGTATATACTGACTGGCAATGTAGAATTTTGTTTATTTTACGTTCTACCGAAGGTAGATTAAAAGCAGGACCAACTTCTAGTTCAGTTCCAGTTTCCAACTTGCGTTTACAACTTATTGTCTTGCTCACGGCCTGCGGTATCTAGAAACTTCTGTACTTCCCACCACTAAGCTCATGTTTGAACTGAACATTACTCTCCTACTTTTGAGACTTGTAATTACGACTTATGTACTTTATTTCTAGGAGTTCGTATTACTTCAATCATTATTATTTATTTTTTATGTAGTGCAAGTCTATAATATACTTATTCTCAAATAGTATTTATATGTAAATAAAATTATAATTGTTTACTTTATTCGTTTCAGTTGAATTTAAATTATGATAAATGATTTAGAAAAATAAATTATAATAATATGTCATCTAATAAAGCAATCATAGTTTTCCTTAGGTACTTCTCCGAAACCATATCTTTTGAAGTGGCATTTATGTTTTTAAATTTAAAAATACGGCCTTGCCTTTGAAAAAAAAAACAATGACACGGATAGAATGACTCGTATTTCTTGCCTATAGTCATATCTGTTCTCAGTAAATACATTTAATAAAACACGCACATAATATGCCTTTGTTAAATTACTTTTGTTTATGTAAATTGTCAAAAAATTTTATGCTAAAGTTATCTGAAGTTATGGATAAATTTGTACGTAAAATTATTTATGAACTATAACATACCGCTATGAATGAAATGATGGAACAGAGCCAAAAGTTAGTGAACAAAGAAAAAAAATATGTCTGCAATAGTGAGCTAATGGAATATTCCTAGATGAATGGATCTGGAATTGGAATACGGTTGTGAGGCTTTCTCTTTGGAATCTGTACGGAATAGAGCAATATTTCGACGTGAGCCACGTTATTTGTTTTAATGTTCTATATGTACTAGTACAAGGATTTTTACTTTTCTGTTGTGTTGTTCTCGTGAGTATGGACTTAACTTATATATTTTATTTAAGCAATTTTCTTTTTAAAAACTTAGCTGGTCTACATTAAGTATCTAATATTAAAAATGAAATTGATTTAAAATGCTTGGAAATTGGTATGTCGGTTAAGTTTTTTTTTATACGATAAGGGTGACAAACGAGCACACAGTTCACCAGATGATAAGTGGTTGCTGTGGCCTATAGACATCTACATCTATTCTCGTTTGCGAATCTCAATTTTGATTGCGTTGCGTTACTTGCTTTGTCACCCGTGAGGAGCAACATGGAATGCCTATTTTCCAGTAATAATGGTATCTGATTCTCTACACTCACAATACGAAATACAGCAACATTAAGCTGCTATTTTACGCTAGTATTCTGTGAGAGTGTGGTCGTACACCGGTCGAGCCGACCCATCCGTTCTGCAACCACAATATAGCTGCAGCATGGCTCTACCACGTTTAAAAAGTATTCGATAAGTATTCTGTACACTTTAAAAACATAGGACTGCTCTTCTTACCAAGAGGTTTTTGGTGTGGAAAAGTATCCGTCATTCTGCAGCAATGCAAGTTGTCGAACTTTACTACCTGGCTTTAAAAATCCTTCATTTTTAGCAGACTTCAAAAAAAGGGAGAGTAATTCTTTTTTAAGTATTTTACGCGATATTTTCGCGAACTTTTACCTGATTTTAGTGATTCTTGTTTTATTAAATTGTACTTAGTAGCGCAACGCTGCAGCTACATAATGGTAGTAGTACAAATGGGTCGACTCGACCGGGGAAGGACCACGCTCTGACAGAATACCAGCGTAAAAGTTGAGTAGTTTAATGCTACTGTGTTTCCTATAGAGAGAGTTGAGAGTGTAGAGAACCGGGACCCTTTTTACTGGAAAGAGGCATTCCATTTTAGTCCTCAGGGGTGGTGACAACGCATCTGCATGTTGATTCTTAATCGAGGATAAATGTCTATGTACCGCAGCATCCGCTTACCAACAGGTGGACTTTGTGCTCGTTTGTTACCCTTATTCTTTAGAAAAATAGTTTGTCACCCATAGATTATTGATAAATCATCGCGCGCTCTGACTAAATACCGCCGGCGTTCTTATAAATGCGGCAACAAATACTACGCCGAAATCGGCGTACCTGAGTCAGTCTCGTTCCAGGCAATGTGTCAGGTGGACGTACCGAGTGTTTAATTACTTTTGATCACAATCCGAATTAAAATGCCAGTTTGCGTAGTGAAACTGTGTAAAAACAATACAACACAAAATAAGAAAGACACAGGGATCACATACCATCAGTAAGTATAATATAATTTTGATATTTTAACATTAAATAACACAAACCATAAATAAGTCACAAAATATAAATGAAACCATTCAGTGTTGCTGCGTATTTAGAAATAAAGTTCACCGTGGTTGAGATTTTTATGTGACTTTATTATTACTAAATTTTATAATATAATATATTTAAGTTATTATATAACCTAATTCTATATTATTTAATGTTTATTTTTGTAATATTGTTCAAATGAACTAATATTTATGGGTGGTTTTTATTAATTTATGTATTATTAAAACTTTAACCAAATTTAGTTCAGTGGTTGAAATGTGAAACTGATGTGGTTTGTTCTCCAGTTACAGCACTGTTGATAGAACTAACAGCTGGAACTGGTATGCTTGGTTCTGTAGTTACTGTGCTCAAAAAAGGATTTTTATAGAGGAAAAATCTATACTTCATATACACAAATATATTGATACATTCGTTATTAATAAATTGTTTATTTTAAGTATTTTCTGGGCTACATTCATAAATACGAACTTAACTACTAAACCATGGCATAAAATAAATCTTCCCGTTAATCGGATAACTGTTAAGCTGCTGGCATATAAAAATTTTCACGCAAACTAGCATCCTTACAAATTGTATTACACACTACTGTTGTTTTCAGGCAGCGCGGTATCTAGTCAGAGCGCGCGATGGTCGTAATTCAGGGATTGTCTACTAGTCCACTCAAAAGAGTTAAAAATTATGTTAAAGTTATAGCCTATATACGTGCACTGCTGGGCACAGGCCTCCTCTCATTTTCAAAATTTCCAAAAAAAATTTCGACTAAAGTAAATGTCGCTCAAAGAACAGGCAAATTTACCTCAAGCTGAACATCCATATGCTATCCAATTAAAATCTCTATAACAAAATTAAGTAGGCTATTATAACTAACACAAATTTAACAAAAACAAAATGAATGGAAATAGAAATAACTAAAATATATTTTAAAATACAATACTATTCACTGTATAAATGTAAATGCAGACTCAAATAATTAGACGTGGTAGAGCCATGCTGTAGCCATAATATAGTTGTCACATGAATGGGTCAACTCAAAGGGAGAGAAACTACGTTCTCATAGATTACGAGCGTGAAATAGCAGCTTGTTGCTGCTGTGTTTTGTATGGGGAGTGTAGAGAACCAGGCTCTTTTTACTGGAAACGAGGCATTCCATCTTAGTCCTCTGGGGTGACAACGCATCCACATTTTGATTGTTCATCAAAGATAAAATGTTGATGTCTATGGGTCATAGTGTCCACTTACCATCAGATAAACTGTGCGCTTATATGTCACCCCTATTCTATAGAAAAGTAGTGATTGAATCACTTAATTCTTCCCTTATAAAGATGCATTAATGTCTTCGTCTGAATAAGATTCTTCCCGTAGCTTTATTCATTTGTTCTGACCATTTAATTAAATGAAACTCGAATCGGTCCTAGCTCTGTTTATATATTCATGAAAATATAAATAAAACTAGGGCTGAAAGTACAGAAACCATGTTGTGGCGGTGTATGAATATCTACTGCCCATTATCGTCTCATGGGTGTCGTAAGATGTGACAGTGAGAAACTGAAGCAGGAGATGGACAGCAGTATCTTCGTTATAACAACTCAAAATGCGGTTGCCACCCCGGCTACATAGCGTGGCAACTATGACAAAATATAAAATTAAAAAATATTGGGAAAGTCTATGTTCAACAGTGTAATGTATGGATGGAAAGGAACAGAGTTAATGAATATTACACAGTTCAAAAACAGCTACAATTGGTTTTCCTATTGATCTTCTCACGTTTGTTGGCGCTTCACGACATCAGTCTAGACATTTTAACTCTCTTTACAGTTAAGTCATGATAAATTACATGTTTTGATTCTTTCCTCTCCATTCCTTCCGGCAAAGATGCCGCTAGTGGCTGATTAAACAACAGTCCCTGGCTCTAAGTGGCTCTGATATCCCGTCAAATTAGTGCACATTTTTGTATTTTTTTTTATAGGATAAGGGTGATAAACGAGCATACAGTCCACCTGATGGTAAGTGATTGCTATGGCCCATAGACATCTATATCTATCTTCGATTACGAATCAACATGCAGATGCGTTGTCATCCATGACGACTAAGATGGAATTCCTCGTTTCCAGTAAAAATAATCTCCTGATCCCTATACTCACCATACGAAATACAATAGCTTTAAGCTGCTATTTTACGCTGGTATTCTGTGAGAGCGTGGTCCCTCCCCGGTCGAGCCGACCCATTCGTGCTAATTCATTATTAAGCTGTCTATTTAAATTTTAACATTGTATTGTTTTGTGGCAAATAAATACTATTTATTTTATTTATTTATTTTATTTCTGCATCGGACTTTAGATGCTCATCTGGTCTCCATGCCTCACTTGTCGTTATACCATGCATTCTAACCAAACGGTATGCTTGATCATTCATAATGCATACTGCAAAAGAGTTGGATAATTTGTCAGTTTCCATACGATTATAATGCGGGTGTCTTCAAGGCAAAAGTGGATAGGCTTGTGTTACGCTAAGTCAGTGCAGTATTCCATCTTTGGCTGCATCATCACTTACAGATACTATTGTAAACAACAAGAACACAAACTAGTGATACCGGTCTCTCGACTCCACAGAGTCAGTAATTCATTCTTGGGGCAATGTGTGCGCTATTACAACAAAGTCCCAGAAACTATACAAGATATCTCTATTACCAAATTTAATAAATAATAAGCTTTTGCTTAATAAATATTTTATTAAACAAAAGCTGTATTTATTAAAAGCTGTGGTTATTATAATATAAATGAATACATGGTTGATAATAATCCCTGGGAATGAGGTGGTCGCTTCCAAGCTGTGTTTAATATAAATTTTGTACTTTGTAATTATTTATCATTTATATTGTAATATAATTTTAAATTAATTTATTTAAAAAAGTCCCACTGGGTTTCTTGCTGGTTCTTTCCAGAACAGAGGATTTTTTTCGAACCAGTGATAAAGTAAATAAAACCGGCCAAGTGCCAGTCGGACTCGCGCACCGAGGGTTCCGAACTAATTCGTAGATATGTAAGTTTAAAATTATTAAATATATTTTTATTATATGATGTAACTAAAAATTTATGCTTTTCGCAATTTTTCTTTTATCTGTGCTATAATACGTTGCTTCGTACCAAATTTTAAGATTCTGAGTTCACGGGAAGTACCCTGTAGGTTTTGATTCCCTTGCGAATGTCGAAAATTTGCGGCATAAACAGCTGTATATTTTGATTGCTTTGGCTTAGAAGTTTGATTTTTTCACAGCTCGAAGGGACAGTAAATTTAAGTATTTGATATGAATTTCAGCTTGATACCTCCACGCGTTCCTGAGAAAAGGGTCTTGACAGACAGACAGACGGACAACAAAGTGATCCTATAAGGGTTCCGTTTTTTCCTTTTGAGGTACAGAACTGTAAAAAAAAATATTGAATAAAAAAATTATTCTATTCTATTATACAATCAAATGAGGATAGTAGTTAAGCATTGGCTTATAATAGTTTAAAAAAAAGTTACTCTATAATAGGATTTTCTGATCCCGATTTGTGGGTATCATATATTAATTATAGTAGCAGCATAAAAGAATTGAGGGGTATAAGAGAAAAATTTGGGTATCGTAAAAAGAGACAGAGAGAAACTTAATCAGGAGATCAGCGTTTTTCAGATAACAGCTGAAAATATTAAGAAACTACGTTTACCAATCCACCTGGCAAACGTGGTAATTTTAAAAATATTCCCTTTGTGTTGCTATTTATGCGGGAACCCTACATTTAACAGTATTTTTTTTACATAAATATACATTAAACACTCACGCCTGCACCCAGAGGGGTAGGCAGAGACTGCGGACTTCCATTTGGCGCGATCCTGACACACCTCTCTCGCTTCCTTTACATCCATATATCTACGCATACACGCTCGTCGGTTAAAGGTACTCTAATCTGCCCCATTTTTAATGTATCGCCGATTTGATCGATAAAACTTCGTCTAGGGCGCCCCCTTCCCGACCCTGCCGTTCACTTCTGCTACATACATTTCTTTGTCACTCTTTCCTCGTTCATTCTTTCTACATGACCAATAAGTATAATGACAATGAGTAATTTTTTTATAGACTATAATAATAATATTAATAACAGTAATAAAATTTCGCCAAATTATACCTTAAGTCAATTTTATTCTTATCGAATATATAATGCACTTGAAATCTTTTATCAGACTTCCTTAATTGAACATAAATTTAACTTTATCATTTTACAAGCTCCCTGCCAAGTACATAAAGTTGGCTCGTTGGTATCCCGGTCGCAATTATTGTGAATTGAATATGGTAAGCTATTAAAGATGCGATGACACCAGCTCATTTTTCAATTTCATATAATAATAAACATTCAAATAATATATAAATAATTTTTAAACTATTATATCGTAGTAGTGCCACTATACATATCTAAGACATATCTAAGTTGCTTTATTTTTTTATTTTTTACACATAGTGAGACTGTTCTGACCAGTACTTCAAATAAATATAAATCTAGTTTAAAAAAAGCTACTATGATATAAAAGTTGAATTTATACAACCTCATTTATTAAAATCATACTCGTAAAATGTTTTTTTTAAACGTTACCCTCACACTAAGATCTTCTTTAGTATCGTGAAGGCAGTTTACAAACAAATTGCATACGGACAAACATTCAGACCCGGAACAATTATTTCTAGGCATAAAAATACTTGTTCCGTGCGGGATTCGAACACTCTCGGCCCTTAGGGCTGCAACTTTAAGCTTAGCCACTGCGCCACCGAGCTATCAAAATGTTAATTTAGTTGTAATCGTAGTTCAATTATTTCAGTAGAACTTTGTAATCATTTTGATTTGTTATCAGGAAGATGCTGGTGCCCATCTCCTGCTTTAGTTTTCCTCTATCGCCTCTTATGACACCCACGTGATGATATGGGGTAGCCGATATTCTTACAACGCCACTATACAGTTATACAATATATGTATAATCATCAATTACATACATGATTGTAAGCTGTTTTTTTAGAGTTCCGTACCTCAAAAGGAAAAAACGGAACCCTTATAGGATCACTTTGTTGTCCGTCTGTCTGTCTGTCTGTCAAGACCCTTTTTATCAGGAACGCGTCGAGGTATCAAGCTGAAATTCATTTCAAATACTCAAGTCTACTGTCCCTTGGAGCTGTGAAATAATCAAACTTCTAAGCCGACGCAATCAAAAGATACAGCTGTTTATGCCGCAAATTTTTGACATTCGCACAATTCGACAATCAAAACCTACATGGTACTTCCCGTAAACTCAGAATTTTGAAATTTGGTACGAAGCAACGTTTTATAGCACAGATAAAGGAAAAATTGCGAAAAGCATATATTTTTAGTTAAATCATATAATAAAAATATTTTTAATAATTTTAAACTTACATACCTTTTTTTTTGCGGATGGAAAATCATCTAATGACGCCTTTCGCTCTGGGTGGAGCGGAAGGGAGTGTCAGACGTTTACTGACTAAAAACCATCCGTGTTCCTTCAGTGCCCTTACGTTCCGGAGCCGCGGTATCTCTTTCGAACAGCCCGCAGCCCCGGCAGGCGTTGGCCCTTGCGGGCCCCTTCACGCTGCTGACAGCTCTTTGAGGCGCGCGTGGAACAAAACGCGCCGTCGACACGGCCTGTCGTCGTTAGACGGACGGACGGCGAGCTACCCATTGCTCGCCGTCCACAGGCCCGCGCCTACGGTGGCCGGGGGCCACGACGTAGCCCCCGACGCCCGAGGCGTCTCCCGCGGCGGCCGGGAAGGAAAGCTGCTGCTCTCTCCTTCTCCCGCTCCGCCACCTCCTTCGCTAGCATCACTGCTTCACAGAAGGTGGTGACGGCATCCCATTCCGTCTCGCTCCGGACCATGGCTTCGACCAGGGCCGGACGCGAGAGGTCGCCGCCGCCTATCGCCGCTACGAGGACACGGCGGTGCTCCGCCCAAGCAGGGCACACCTCCACGGTGTGCTCCACCGTGTCCTCCGGTCGATCCTCGCAGTGGGAGCACCCGGGCGTTTCCTCCCGCCCGATTCGGTGCAGGAACCTCCCGAACACACCGTGTCCGGTTAGGACCTGCGTCAGGCGGAAGGTGAGGACGCCGTGGCGTCTCTCAAGCCACTCCTCAAAAAGGGGTCTTATCGCCGCTATAGTGGCGTGCCCAGCACGGGGTTGCGACAGTCGCTCTCTCCATGTCGCCATGAGATCATGCCGGAAGTCTGTCCGCTGCGCGACAACTTGCCTCGGCAGCGGGGTTTCCCCCCGGCATAGTGCCTCCGCGCGCCATTCGTGCAGGCGCACGAGGACTATCGCCTCCAGATCCCATGGCGGCAATCCGGCAAGGAGGCTCGCCGCCTCGCGGGAGATCGTGCGGTAGCCGCGAACCATTTTTACGGCAACCACCCTTTGGGGCGCGTTCAGGTGATGGACGGCAAGCCGCGCCAAACCACGCGCCCACACCGGGGCCCCGTAAAGGGCCATGGACCGCACGATCCCCGCGTAGAGCCTCCGGCAGGAGGCGTTTGGCCCCCCCAGGTTCGGCAGGAGCCGCCTGAAGGCAGCCCCGGTCCGTTCCAGTTTGGGAGCCAAACGTCGGAAGTGCTCAACGAAGTTCCATCGGCCGTCGAGGACGAGTCCTAGGTACTTCAACGTCGACTCGACGCCGATGGATACCCCTCCTACCATCACTGAGGATCCCGGTGGTGGCTTGTTCCGAGGACCATGGAAGTGCATGGCCTCGGACTTGTGCAGAGCCACCTCGAGACCCAGTTGCCGGATCCTCTTAACGACTATCGCAATCCCGCGTGTCATAGTTTCCGCCGCCGCCTCGTACGACCCCCCTTGTGCCAGTACCAGCGTGTCGTCAGCATAGCAAACTACGCTGACGCCGGTAGGGAGGTCGGCGCGCAGCACCCAGTCGTAACCGATGTTCCACAGGGGCGGCCCCAGAACCGAACCCTGTGGGACACCGCACGACATCTCTCGCCGGTTCCACTCACCGTTGCGACCGGGGTAGATGACGGCCCTGTCCGTCAGATAGTCCCCGACTATACGACGGAGATAGGTCGGCACCCGGTGATACCGGAGTGCCTCCTTAATGCAGCTCCAGGGCATGGAGTTGAAGGCGTTGGCGATGTCGAGAGACACCGCCAAGACAACCCCCCCCCCCCCCTGGCCACTGCATCCCCCGTCGTGAGGGCTCTCACGCGCATGATGGCGTCCACCGTATAGCGCCTCTTGCGGAAACCAAACTGGTGTTCCGCAAGATCCGGCCCCGTCCCCGCAAGGTGCTCGGCGAGGCGGTTTGCAATTACTCTTTCAAAGAGCTTGCCCACCTCTTCGAGCAGCACCACGGGCCGGTATGCGGACGGAGAGTCCGCAGGGATCCCCGGCTTACGAATGAGGACCAACTTCCCCGTCTTCCATCGAAGCGGGAATTGGCCTCTCTCCAAGCATGCGCTTAGGAGCTCCTCCAGTCGGGGCCCGAGAGTCTCCGAGGCCAGGACCCAGGCTTTGCCAGGCAAGCCATCGGGTCCTGGGGCGGTATTCCTGGCCTTGAGCTTACGTACCGCCACTCTCAGGTCTACCCCGGTCCCTTCCGGGATGTCGTCGTCGTCGTCCTGGTGGTCCGCTTCCGGCACCGCAGGTGGCGGAGCCATAGGCGGGGGCGGATGTTCCCCTGGCGCAGGGAACAGAGCGCTCACCACGTTCTCCACGAGCTGAAGCCGGAGACTCTGCGTCAGCGGGGGGGCCCAGGTGCGGAGTTTATCCCGCACCATCTTGTAAGGGTGCCCCCACGGATCTCTATCGAGAGTTTTCAGCATCTCCTCACGGGCCCGATCCCGGGCTCGCAGGACAGCCTCCCGGAGGGCGGTCTTCGCCGCTCTGTATCCCTCGTACAGCTCCGCCTCAATGGCTGCCGCATTCGGTGGACGAATGCGGAGCCTGCGATGCCTGGCGTACAGGTGCCGCGCGGCGACACACGCCTCGCGCAGAGACGTCAGCTCACGCGACCACCAATACACCTGACGTCGGGCGCTTCCTGGCCGGACGCGGGGCATTGCCACGTCACATATCTCGGACATGGCCTCCTGGAACCACCCTGCCTCATCATTGACGTCGACAGGCCTGTCCAGTGATGACACCCAGGCCTGCACGATCGAGGCTTCCAGGAGGAGCTCCCGGTCCAGCTGCTTCAGCGCCCAACGCGGACCACTCGGGGCCTGTTGGACTGGCGCACTCGAGGGCTGGGTGGAGACGTCAAACCGGATGTACCGGTGGTCGAAGTAGGTCTCCACCCCCTCCATGACACGCCAGTCAATGGCACGCGGCGACAGAGCGGGGCTAGCGAACGAAATGTCCACCACCGACTCGCCCCGCATCCGCACACATGTGGGGACAGAACCCCGATTTAGGACGACCAGGCCTGTCTCCAGAGCCCAGTCTTCCACCATCCTACCCCGCACATCTGTACGACGAGAACCCCAAGCCAAGTTCTTGGCATTGAAGTCCCCGAGGACAAGTACGGGGAGGGGATAACTTCCGACGACGACTGCTCTCAGCTCTGCAAGAGAGTTGTGGAACTCGGCGAGAGATCGGTTCGGGGAGAAGTACACCCCCACAATGACGAACTTCCCGAACCGTGCTGCTACGCACCCCTGACCCCTCCTGACACCTTCAAGGGTCGGGGTACAAACTTATATACCTACGAATTTGATCGGAACCCTCGGTGCGCGAGTCCGACTCGCACTTGGTCGGTTTTTTAAAAAAAAATCCTGCTGGGTTTCTTGCTGGCTCTTCCCAGGACATACTTTTTTTTCGAACCAGTGGTAATTAATCAAAAGAGTGACTTTCAATAAGTATTATTTATAATCTATATTGAATAAAAAAAGTTTCTGTTTCTGTTAAATATTTTTCAGATAATTAATAGAATCGGGCGTTACTTTGAGGAAAGAGCGTTTTTAGCTGTCAGGCACCGCAGAGTCCGAGAATGACTCGTGTGTAGGCGAAACACGTGTCGTTTATCGACGGTGGTGTGTGTTTCCTAGTGTAGTAGTGTTGGGAGTAGTGGCGCTGGGATCAGTGTTAACGGGATGAGTGTACGCAATTGACGGAGCGCCGGAGGTGCTCTTCAAACTAGGTATGTTGGGAGTAGTGGCGCTGGGATCAGTGTTAACGGGATGAGTGTACGCAATTGACGGAGCGCCGGAGGTGCTCTTCAAACTAGGTACGGCACATCACTTTATTTTGTTAGGCGGATCAGAGCAATTTTTTAACATTTTTAATAAATATTTTTCTACTTTGTCGAAACTGAACTTTTATTTGAAAAGGAATATCGCCCCAATCTATATCTGCAGTGAACACGGTTAGTGTCGTCGTACAGCTATGTGTATTACTTGCATTACTGTCGACAAAGCGTACAAGTACGACAGTAATACAAATAACTTTGCTGTAACTTCATTAGCAGCATCGTAGTTTTGTGTTAAAACTGTCCAGGTTATCTTTCTTTCTTTCTCTATAGCCTTAGAAACAAAATTATTTCCTTGTACTAGACAACAAATAGTATTCTTTTAAAAGTCCATCGTACATTTGAATTACTTTCCGCTTTGAAAATTAATAATTTTCAAAAGTAGGAAGAAAGATTTCGGTCCGATTTTGGAAATGCGAGTTTTCATCAGATCTCCATGTATTGAAATCCTAGGAAGCCGTTCCGACTACTCCTGCTTGGACGTCAGTATGTGTGTTCGTGTGCGCGCTCGTGTGTGTATGTGTGTGTGTTTGTGCGCGCGTGTGCGTGTGCGTTTGCGCGAACGCGTGCGCGTGCGCGTGTGCATGCGATAACGCGTGCGCGGCGTGTGTGTGTGTGTGTGTGTGTGTGTGTTTGTGTGTTTGTGTATGTATGTATGTATGTATATACGTATGTATGTAAATAAAATTTTGTCGTACGATATCTATAGAACGAACCAACCGACCGAGGTTGGAGACACGGCGTTCGAAAGTGTTCATTGAGACTTCGAGCTGATTAGATTTTCAAATCATCGGTCGTGCCGTTAATAAAAGAATAAAAACCAAAAAAAAAAATTAAATAGATTTTCGAGGAAGTTCCGAGGATGCCCTGCAGCGTCAACCGTTTTACAGATTTTTTTTATGGAATAGTGGTGACAAACGACCACATAGTACACTTGATGGTAAGTGGATGCTAAGACCCTTAGACATTTTACGTCCATCCTCAGATAAGAATAAAAATGCAGATACATCGTCACGCCTGAGGACTATGTTGAAAGGCAGAGTTGTTAGATAGGTGTTATGGTGTTAGTTCACAAGGGCGTACTGCAATAAGCACATTTGTCCAAACGAATGTTACCATTTATCTCCAAAACGGTTTAACGGATTTAGATGCAGTTTTCTGTAAAGGGTTTGTTACTCATTGGCGATGGTTCTTAGGTAGTTTTATGGTGTTAGTTTACCAGGAGGCGCTGCAATAACCATATTTGTGCAAACGAATGTTCCCACTTATCTCCCAAACGGGTTGACCTATTGAGATGCGGTTTTCTGTAAATGGTCTGTGATTCATCGGCGATGGTTTTAAATAGGTGTTATGGTGTTAACTCGCCAGGGAGTGCTGCGATAAATATTTTTTACTCAATTTGGCGAATTTTTCTTCAAGACGACTTTACCGATGTAGATGCGGTTATTGATATCACATAGCATATTTGGGTTATTAAAGTAATCACTATCTTAATACCGTAATAACAGATCTAGATCAAAGACATCTTTGTGGCCTTCCTTCGGCTTCTTTGATTTGTGACCTGTTCAACATGCTTCTCAATCGCTCTAACACTTCCAAAGTGTTTATTTTACGTGGATTTTTGAAGAGTTTTCTTTGATTCAGATCGGTTACCACTACACCATCTAATGATTGTACTCTAGTAAAAGTCACATAAGCTTGCCCTTTGGCAAATGTTTTGGGTCTAAGATTTATGACCGCCTTATCGACTGTAGTACTTTCCAATTTATGCACTTTAACGTGAGTGTAATAATTTACCTTCCTATTTTGCCAGCACCTTTGTTGCCCTAAAATGTACATATATTTGATGTTACTGTTATTGTTGATGTGTTTATCGCTACGACAAACAAAAAGTTAGACAAAGGTAGGAAGAACTAAGGAAAGTTTTAAATTAGTTGTATTTATTGACAGAGAGTATTTAGTGGTAGAGCCACGCGGCAGCTTTTGCTGTCGCACGGATGGGCCGGCTCGAACCGGGGTGGTACCACGACCTCACAGAAAACCAGCGTGAAGTAGAGATTTACCTCTGCGTTTCGCTTGGTGAGTGCAGGTGGCCGGAGGCCCTTATTACTGGAAATGAGGCATTCCATCTTAGTCCTCACGGGTGACAACGCATCTACATTTTGATTTGTAATAGAGGATAAATGTAGATGTCTATGGGCCGCAGCAACCACTTACCATCAGGTGGACTGTGTGCTCGTTTGTTACCCTTATCCTATATAAAAAAAAACCTAGCGAGAAATCAACCCTTTTTAAAACGCTTTTATTTTTACTTTCCTGACTTACTTTCTCTTAATCGGGGGTTTTATATTTTTTATTGAATCCTTTTTCAAATACAACTTTTTAACCGTCGTGGGTTTTTCAAAATTTTTAATTTTGCTTTTGAATTATTAAATAATTTATATTTCGGGGGTTGAACCATAAAGTTTTGAGAAAAAAATTATCCTTAAGCATGAAAAAAATAGGGGATGAAGTTTTTATATGTAACAATTTAGACTATATTGTACTGTATTGTACGTGGTAGAGCCATGCTGTATGTAGCTATATCTGGGGGCACGGCAATGCCCCCGCCAAGTCGAGCAAAACAGCGGCACGGCCGTACCATCCTTTTCTCGTAGCAGTTCAGGCCATTTCCGAAACCCTATAACTTCGTTATGGATAAAACTAGAAGCCTGAATTTTTACTAACCAAGTAGGCATTGTATGAAGTCGGTATATTTCAAATTTCATTAAATTGGAACCATTAGTTTAAGAATTATAACTAGTCAAAGTTTCTTAATTTTGTCACTCACTGACTGACCGATCATCAAAACTCTAAGGCACTTCTAGCAGACATAGAAACTTCAAATTTGGAATTTAATTATTGTTTAGTATATAAATCAAGGAAAAATTAAAATATTTTACAATTTCGGTCCAGTTTTCGAGATACACCAACTGCATAAATAACTTTGTAATCCCATATAAACATATGGTATTACAAAGTTACATTTGCAGTGAATGAATCAGTGTACCTATATATGTCCATATAATGGAATAATAGGTGTAAATAGCTACTTAGATATATCTACAAAAAGATATAAGATGCCATCAAAAACATAACTTGTAAAAAAAGCCAAGTCTCGCAACTCAGTTCTTCTACCGTAAAAAGTTGTGAGATCCATGTAATATCAAGTCGGTTAATTTATTCAGTCCATAGATTGATACATAGATTGACCTGGCAATCGCACTAAACAACCTAATTTAATATAATATGTATTACTTGTGAGATATATTGTGTTTTCATGTGATTGCCAAGTCAATCTATGTATCAATCTATGGACTGAATAAATTAACCGACTTGATATTACATGGATCTCACAACTTTTTACGGTAGAAGAACTGAGTTGCGAGACTTGGCTTTTTTTACAAGTTATGTTTTTGATGGCATTAGTAGTATACTTGTACCACAAATGGGTCGGCTCGACCGGGGAAGGATCACGCTCTCACAGAACACCAGCGTGAAACAGCAGCTTAACACTGCTGTGTTTCGTATGGTGAGTGTAGAGAACCGGAGACCCTTTTTACTGGAAAAGAGGCATTCCATCTTAGTCCTCACGGGTGACATCGCATTTGCATTTTGATTTGTAATAGAGAATAGATGTAGATGGGGTTGTTATAAATTAATTTGCTTAATTCCGCGTAAAGAAAGAAAATGATGTGTCCTGCCCAGCTTTAAGAGGGACCTCCCACCCTCCCTCAAACCTCCTACCCTCCCTCAATCGCGCGCACTATACCCGTCGCCGTCAAACCCAGCACTACTATCCTCAGGGGTTTGACGGCGACGGGTATAGTGCGCGCGATTGAGGGAGGGTGGGAGGTCCCCCTTAAAGCTGGGCAGGACACATCATTTTCTTTCTTTACGCGGAATTAAGCAAATTAATTCATAAGAACCCCATTATAATGGATTTCCGCAAAGTAACGCCTGATTCTATCAATTATAGATGTAGATGTCTATGGGCCGCAGCAACCACTTACCATCAGGTGGACTGTGTGCTCGTTTGTAACCCTTATCCTATAAAAAAAGACTTTGATAGTTTTTTTTCTATACAAGGGAGGACAAACGAGCATGCGGCTCCCCTGATGGTAAGTGTATACCATGTACTTTTGTTGCTCCTTATCCACACAAAAAGATCAAAATTTTTAATGTTAATATAAAGTAAAAGCCGACTTTAAAGATTTAAAAAATAATAAAGCTAAGTGTTCTTTAAAGAGTGCTATCATTTTTTTAATGGATTTTCGTGTAGCCGTCTTAAACAACTTAGCTATCACACCTCTAAAGAGAGCTATGAAAAATAAAGTATATTTGCGTTTATTCATTATTTACACAATTCATCGTAGTCGCACCCGCAAACAACACTTCAATTTCATTTCGCACTCATCAAAGAACACTACGCAGTGCTTTGTGCACCTCCGTAGAAATCTTGAGCGGCTATTAACGCTGAAGATGTTCGCAATTAGTAGTGGACTACGATTTTGGGAGACGGAAGCCTTTAGCATTTAATTAAATCCATGTTGGTATCGTCCTCAATAACACGGAACATGGACTAACATGGATTTGTATTCACTGTGAGTGCGATGTGATGCTTTGTATTCACTGTATGTCATGTTGAGAACCGTGGTAGCTCATAGACTAAATGCTTGGCGTAAAACGCAAGCAGCTCGGGTTTGATTTCCACCGGCACCAATAAAATGTGAATGTTTGTTTGCAATTTTAAGTGCTCATTTACCATATGTTCGACAATGAAGTAAAACATAGTGAGGTAACCTACATGTCTAAGAAATTGAAATAAAATATTTCAAAGACGTAAATGTGAAGTCCGCCAACACGCAATGGACAGCGCGGTGGACATTTCCTTGCCCTTAATCCCTCTCACAAATTAGAGGAGGCCTGTTCCCAGAAGTAGACCGCATAAATGCTCTCACATTACTTTTTTAATGTTACGTTATGTTACGTCTTAACCATGAGTAAAGTCTCTAGCGGAGACCATAAAAGCTTAGATACCTACCAACGTATCATATGGGGTATAGGATTTTCTTGCGCAACTGCCACATGTCGACGAGGAGCAGATTAAGTTGCAAGATGTTCAGTACAGCAATCACCAATCACTGCTAAGTGTAGTAGCCACTTTCTTTACTTATGGGTAGGTCGATTCGGCCTGTAAGAGTGAATTTTAAAAATCGAATCCAAACTATACATAAAAATTTATGTCTGTTCTTATAATAAAATATTTAAAACTTATTCAGGGCCGTTGATCCAGAGTAATCGAGGAGGAATTACATTCCAAGTTTAAAGAAATTTCAGTAAAATTACTTTTTTCCCCCCACGTTATAAAATATATTTGAATTATGTTTAAATTGAATTCAAACTCTATTTTGTCGACATTTTAAAGTTTATGAAACTGCAAACAATTTTTAACTGTTAAACTTACGGAAACGTTAATCTCGTACCATTCTCAGTGGCTTAACGATTTCATTACAATTCACTCTGTTGCACTGAGTTCTACTACACAGAAATAACGGCTAAAGCCGAACACTTTAGAGAACAAGCCTGGCCCGCTATTTGACTTAATCCGACTGTAATTGGACTGCGTTGAAAATATACGCGACGATTTTTGTGAAAACATTTGTTGAACTTGTGAATATTTTTCTCCTGTAAGTTATCGACTTACCACTTATACACAATATTTCACGTAGAGGCCGACAAATCTAATGATTTATTGCGTATGCTGTACGCGACAACTATTATTTAACCGTGGCCACAACGTTTAGAAAATAAAGTTTTCTTACTTCGGTTAAAATGTTAGCTTAGCAACATTTACTTAGATCTGCAGTATATAAAGTTATCAAGGGGTGATTAACCTAATCATCGCACTGTCCAGCTGGATTATTTAGCCGCTACTGTGTTCTAAATGCGATAATTGCGTTAATATATACTTCTTTATTTTATTGATAATTAATGAGAATAAGTACGGAAACTCTTTGTTGTTATCACTATCATTTCTGTTTATTATAAACGCTAGTGTGATTCAGAAAATAAAAAATACAATAAAAATTTCAGCATTTCATCAAATCTAACAACAGTTGGCCATATGGCTTATTCTGAGTTACACATAATCTATTCAAATGATTGTATCTAATGAGGGTTAGTTTTTTAATCCTAACTAGTTAGGATAGTAGTCAGAAACTAGGACTCGCGACTGGATAGTCAGGTGTCCTCACCACTTAACTGATCAATTGTTGAAATGCCAATGGGGTTCCACCTTAGATAACCAGTTTTATGCTTACCTTAATTAATTTGATATCAAAGAAAATCTCTGCTTTGTCGAGTTTCCCTTTCGATTTAAGTTGAAAACTTAATAAGTATAGTATCAACATAAAATTTTCACACATCACATGTAGTAATTGAAAAAAAAAACATTTTTGGCCGGTTTTAATATAAATTATTACAATTTGTGACCTTTTTACTGATTTGCAGCATCCATGGTCCCGGGAACCAAATTAAACGAAACAATAAGACGCAATAAAATCCCTAAAAGTGAGTTGTATTCAACGTTCTCAAATTCTCTCAAGTTTATTTCGTAAATAAATATGGTTTTTATATTAATGTAATATTGTAAGTGTTTTCAATTTATGTCTACTATTGAAGTCCTACAAGCCCTGCCAGGATTTCAGAAATAAAAATAAAAAAGAAATTGTTTATTTCTGAAAGAAATAATATGTTTTCAATCGCATTGTATAGAAATTGAAATAACGAGCTTTGCTACGAAAATAAATCAGAACCCTTGTACTAAATATAGGCGTTTGTTTTATTGCGTCGTAATAATGCAATAAAATAAAAGACTTAAGAAGACGGGTCACTAACCGAAGACTTCTAATTCCTACGAACATTAAAATTTCAATTATATAATATGAAATAACTTTAAGGTGATTAATTAAAAAAAAATACGTCCATGACGTGCTGGTAATTAGCTAACTTAAAAGAACAAGGAGATTTTCAATTCACAGAATATTTTTATTTCTATTTTTGTTTGTATGATACGTGATATTTTTAACTATACTAAGCCAGCGCTTAGCTACAATCTCACCTGATGGTAAGTGGTGATGTAGCGTAACATGTTGAAGCACACTGACTTAACAAAAGCCTATTCAGTTTTGCCTTGAAGACACCCACATTGTAATCGGATGGAAACACAGATGCTGGCAACTTATTCCACTCCTTTGCTGTACGTATCACGAGCGATGTAGCAAACCGTTTGGTTCGAATGCGTGGTAACTCAACAACGAAAGAGTGGAGACTGACCGAACGCCTGGTTGTCCTGTATGTCAAAATTATAAATATACATATACAACTATTGAGATTAGTAACATCGCCTCATTTACTTTGATAATTTATCTTGTTATTATTTTCGAGGTCATTTTCACAAATGCATTATTGACAGCAAAACATAGTCCCCCATCGACACCGCAGATGTTTCATCAGGTCGTCACTCCATCGAATGGAGGTCACCATGCGAATATTAGGTTGCCACTCGAGAACCTTTCTTTCTCATTAATCGAGAGTAAACTTCAGTTTAGCTCTAGTAACTTTATGGATATCCAATTTACTTTTGATTAATTGCTTATTTAAGTTGTTACATATAAATTAAGTCTGCATATGGTGACGGATAATTGTAATTTAAGGAAAACCTTTATTTTCAAATACGTAGAAATATTGCAATTGCATAATTTGCAAGATGATGTTGTGACTAGGATTAAGAAAGGAATGCTTCGGTGGTTTGGTCATGTAGAAAGAATGAATGAGGAAAGAGTGACAAAGCAAATTTATGTTGCAGAGGTGAATGGCAGAGTCGGGAAAGGTCGCCCTAGGCGAAAGTTTATCAACCAAATTGGCGATATATTGAAAATGGGCCAAATTAAGAGTACCTTTAACCGACGAGCGTGTATGCGTAGGTATATGGATGTGGAGGAAGCGAGAGAGGTGTGTCAGGATCGTGCCAAATGGAAGTCCATAGTCTCTGCCTACCCCTTTGGGTGACAGGCGTGAGTGTTTATGTTATATGTATATGTAGAAATATTAAAACTTAGTAACTAACGAGTAATGAACACAATATTTCAATAAACTTATCAACAAAATACGCGTAGAGTACTGTTGTATGCTTGGTACCACGAAGGGTTTTATTTAAATAAGGAACTTCTGCAATGAGGACTTTAGATAAACAGTACGAAGTAGAAAATTTACATGTAACCCTCATTTACTGTCCACCTGAAGGAAGGATATATTGTTTTTGTTGTTACGTCCCGGCTTTACTGCGGAATAATAAATAAACTTGCTTGAAACTGGTATTCGCGCAGCAGTTTCGTGCTTTCAGTTTTATTTTTAGTTATTCATACTTGATCAATTTTGGAACATTCATTTCAGCAGTTTTACATTCTAGAATACATTTCACTTTTGCTTTTTGTATGCTAGTATGAGATCATATGGACGATTTGCAATTTGCAGTAGGACCGATAAATTATAACAATATAGTGTTTTGACATATTTTTAGCAAAAAAAGGGTTTATTTTATTACATTTCATAATTTTTCTTGTTTATTTTGTTCTCAATATTCTCTCAATTCAATTATATTCGAAAAATGAAATGTATATTTTCTTTTCAGTTTATATAGTATTTATTTAAACTTAAGTGTAGTGGATATTTTAATATAAAAAAGGTATAAATAGATTAAAAATAGATTTATTTAACAGCTTACAGGGATCTTAGCCGAGATCTCTAAGTTTAATTGAATAACATCTAGAAAGCTATGATTAGATAAGACTTAAGTTAGTAAGCAAGTTCATAATTTAAATTTATTGAAATCCAATAGAAATGGCAAACGAGCTACCTCAAGGTCTGTGATTATACTGGGTATCACTAATACTGGAACACGTCAGTGCTTGCATGCAATGTAATATGGCATTTGATTATATGTATATATTTACGCTGGTAGCACTCATTACCCATATTTCACCAAAATAGTTTTCAGGTCCATTGCTGCACATGATTTTTTCCATTAATGCACTATCTGTCTAGCATTTCTTAGAATAATGACCAAATAAACAAAAGGGGGTAATAATCGCAAAATTGATACTTTCACTGGTTGGTAATGCTACACTCTATCACCAGACTGAGAAATTTGGATTTAGCATTTTAAATAGATTTTCGCCATCAGTCGTTTGCCAGATCCTTGATGAGAGACGGATTCCTGCTTACACCCCACATCATATTATGATGTGAAAATTAATTGCAATATTATAATAAAGAAAATAGAGTAAAGCTGTTGTTAATTGCTTTTATTTACAAAAACGTTTCTTTTCGATATATTTCTATATACAATTTACAGTAAGGATTTTACTTCAGTCAATTTTCAAAAACAATATACTTTACGGAACAACAAATAAAAGAAATTACTAAGAATAATGCTATCAAATGATCCTTTGTCGAAACGTTCAGCATTGAAACCGCATCTTAAGTTTGGTGCAATGTTTAAGAGATAGCGAATAGAGGTAATTAAAATGCAAGCTTTACTTGTGTAATGGTGGAAGTACGTAAATGCTGTGTCATAGATTCTCAGCTAGATTCTGAGCCAAAACTAGTATTTGAAATATAATTTATTTTCTAGCAATTAAATAAAACTACTTTTAATTTCCGTAGTTCAGGATGATTTGCAGATTCCATGGTCAACTGGGAAACTGTGGTGTGGTGCTGTGATTCATAGTTTCATAGTTATTTATATTATTCATAGTTAACCTGTACTACCTTTCTCTTTTGAATATTAATTTTTGGTCCAATCTTTGCAAATCAAGTTTACAGTATATTAAGGTCTTGTTGGGGCATGCTTGGGTTTGGATTATTTTTTTCATTAATTATAGTCATCCTCTCTATTGAAATTTGAATGTTTTTATGGTTCCGTACACCCGTAAAAAATTAATATGAAATACATAGCTCTACTGTGCCTTGTTATTGCTTTTGTTTGCTACAAATGCATTGACAACTCCGAGAACTGAAATGGAATTCCACTAAGCCGGTAATTATAATATACTTGGAAGAGGAGGCCAAATTGACCTCTAAAAAGCTTGACGTGCTCAGCAGAGCGGAACAGTATTTCATGCCGGCACACCGCCGACGACTCGAATCGTCGACGACCGAGTCCTTTCCGATCGGCTCGATTCATTGGTATTGCGAAAAATGTTGCATCCCTTTGCATTTTCTTTCGCCTTTACCTCTAGGATTGCTCTGAGGAATTGTTCGGATTAATCCCAGCCGCCAAATTTCACGAACGCACATCGCGGCAGATTTCCCGATACCATCCACACCATCTGGATGATTGGCGGTCCACCACTGTGCGATTTAGAAGATGTTTTCTTCCTCGCACAGATTCCTTGTGGAATCGATTACCATCAGCGATTTTTCCGGACCGATACGACTTAGGGACCTTCAAGAAAAGAGCCTACTCCTTTTTAAAAGGCCGGCAACGCATCTGCAATTCCCCTGGTTCCCCTGGTGTTGCAGTTGTTCATGGGCGACGTTAGTTCACTTACCATCAGGTGAGTCGCATGCTCATTTGTCCCCTCTACTATAAAAAAAAATTGTACTAGCTATTACATATACTTCAAAACGTAATAGTGGATGAGTACTGCATTGAAGAAGATTCTAATCAATCTATCTGTCTATCTACTGAGACAGAAAACCGTGCCAACAAAGATCAGAAGTTTTCAAAGATCGCTTATGGAACCCCTTGCCTTTATATATTCGACGTATTTTCCTTGAAAATTTACTCAAAACTTATTAATTAGAACTTTTTATTTCATGTTCTTTTTCTAATTATGTGTTTTGTGTACAATAAAATATTGTATTGATTGATTAATGATTATTTAGGTACTAAAAAGTAAAGTCAGGAAATAAGCACTACCACCTAATAAGCAGTAAGAAAGTAAACAGTATATTGAGTATTTTTTTAATTATTTAAACTATCGGGGTGTTAAACATACTTTTAATTCTTAGCTTTAGCTTTTTAATTAAATTGCAAGTATCCCTGAGGCGGTTGCAACTCAAGTCTGGAACTTGAAAGCGACACTTGTAAAAGAGTATTCGATTTCAGACTTTACTGAAATTTAATTGAAATAGTTTATTGGAACTCTTCGGGTATTTGTCGTTGTTCTCGGAGATTTAGTTTTAAGATTTATATACGATGTCGCCAAGAGATTTCTTTGATATACCAGACACTCGATGGATGATTTATTATATTGGTTTTTCGAGATGGGTTTATCATCCTCAAAGTTAGATACGCTTAGAAATGAGGATATCCACTGTAGAAACCAGAGTGACCGACATATTCCAACGGAATAATAAGCTGAAGTGGCAATAGGCCAGCCGTATAGCTCGAAAAACCGACAACCGATGGGGGAAGCAGGATTTTCGAGTGGCAGCCTCGTGCCGATAGGCAGTGTGGGGCGGCCCTTTACACTAGATGGAGTAACGATCTGGTAAGCCATGCAGAAAGTTGATGGCTCAGGACCGTGCATCCCTTTAGGGATGTCGCTGTTCAGCAGTGTGTAATGATGATGATAGAAGGTAAGGTTTTCGTTAGTTTTTCTTTGACACGGTATAGCTTTAAGGGAAAAGCTTCAGTCACTGAAGCTTCCACATTGTCACTGCTCTCGACCTTTAAATATCATGTGATATTTTAATATATATATATATATATATATATATATATATATATACTAGCTCGCAAGGCAGACGTTGTTCTGCCCTTTCCAACGACCTTTCCTATAAAAATCCTTAAATTCACAATAAAAAATTTTGAGGGTCATTAATCAGGATAAAACTATCCTATCTCTCAAGTTGGACCAAAATGCACGGTGTGGAAAATCTTATTGAAATCAGTTCTGTAGTTTAGGAGTCCATCGCGGACAAACAACGTGGTTACACGTAATTTTTAAATATAAAGATATATATATATATATATATATATATATATATATATATATATATATATATTCTTTTTTGTCGTTAGGCATAAACAATAATTATAACTATGCCGCTCCTTATCGGAAACTTCTAAATCTTTCTACGATTTCCTTTAGTCTCCTTTTACAACAACCACGAGACGAAATGAGATAATGGGTCCTTTTACGCCGTTACCTATCGCTAATTTTAGAAAATTTAAATGTTCTTTTTAACAGAACATAAAATTAAAAAAAATTGAGGTATTTAAATTATATTATTAAATATATGAAAAGACTTTTCTTTTGTCTCTTTCACAAAAGTTACAGTGATATTCTTGTATCATGATTCTAATATACAGCATTATAGAATATAACCCTTGAACAGAATATAGCAATGTATACAATAGATGTAAAAAGAATGTATTGCGGTGTCGTTAACGTTCGTACCTACCAACGTAGAAGCATTTTCTCGTTCCTCTGAAATCGAATTGTCTTCTACAAAAACGTATCGTGTAAAAATAGGAGATTGTTGTCGCTTCAGTGATTTTTTTTAAAATAGCAATGGTTGCTGATAGTATATAAATTCAACGCCACCTATATTTAAGATATCATTGTTATACATAAATCCGATGTTAGGAGCAGGTAGGTTAGAGCATTGAATAACCCCCATAGATTACCTCATGGGGAGGTTATTGGCAGATTTTTTATTATTTTGGGTTCTTACGTGACTGAAGTAATGTTGCAAAACACGCCGAAAATTTGTTTTAGTGTTTTTTTTATAGGATAAGGGTGACAAACGTGCACACAGTCCACCTGATGGTAAGTGGTTGTTGTGGCCCATAGACATCTGCATTATCCTCGATTACTCGATTAGTGTTGATGAAATAAATATTTCAACAGTTAGTGTGCATATTTTTTTACATGAACATTAATATATACAGGTATGACTGATATAACAATTTAATAACATTTTAAAAAGTTATCGTGGTTGCTGTGGCCATGGACATATACATCTATCCTCGATTGCGAATCAAAATGTAGAAGCGTTGTCATCCGTGACGACTAAGATGGAATGCCCTTTTCCAGTAAAAAGGGTCTCCGGTTCTCTACACTCACCATACGGAACACAGCTGCGTTAAGCTGCCATTTTACGCTGGTATTCTGTGAGAGCGTGGTCCTTCCTCGGTCGGGCCGACCCATTCGTGCTACAACTATACCAGTAATTAGCTGCAGCTTGCTCTACCACGTAATAAACGTAATATAAGGTTGTGTTCTTACTTTTTATTGTACCTAACACTAAAAAAGTTTTATCTGCAATGTTATTACGTAAACATTAGGACCTGCTATTAGTTCTCGCTCTAGTAAGCAGCTTAACTAGTGGCAGCTTTCCCGTTTGCACTAATTGCCCCGCTTTCTCGTACCTTAATCTCTTAATCGGTTTACCGTTGTCGTTGACTTTTATTTTCCGTGTGTAGCCAATCCATGAACGTTATTACGGGAGTATTAAAGACGAAAAGTTAATTTTCCAAATTCACATGCGAATATAAAATATTATGTGTTCATTAGCTAGTATGTAAAGCACCTACGACAATGTAGCAGCTTTACTTAGGAAAAAGCATACTCGTATTCGGTACACCGCAAAAAATACAACCAATTTCATTAAAGAATAATGCATTCTATGTATAATAATATATTAAAAGAATAATGTATTATATAAAAATACATTATTCTTTATTGAAAGAAGATTCTTTTTTATAGAATAAGGGTGACAAACGAGTACAGTCCATCTGATGGTAAGTAGTTTCCGTGGCCCATGGACATCTACATCTATCCCGGATTGCGAATCAAAATGTAGAAGCGTTGTCAGCCGTGAGGACTAAGATAGAATGCCTTTTTTCCAGTAAAATAGGCCTCCGGTTCTCTACACTCACCATACGAAACACAGCAGCATTAAGCAGCTATTTTACGCTGAAATTCTGTGAGAGCGTTATCCTTCCCCGGTCGAGCCGACCCATTCGTGCTACAACTATACTACTTATATAGCTGCAGCATGGCTCTTCCACGTATAAAAATATATAATTCTTTTTATAAATATTACAACTTCATAAATATATAAAGCGTTTAATGTCAATTTTATTTTTTTAATATTTTAGTTTACGGCTTTAGTTACTACTTTAGTATATTTGCAATAGCGTGCACGTACTGTTTTTCGACTTTAATATAACTGCATTTTGTAGCATTGCCCTAAAAACTGACACCGTGGCGCACATTAGAAGATAGGAAACATTTTAATTAGAAATAAAATGTGTATGGATTATCCACATTTACTTATTATCTATTTTAAGACCTAAGATTTTTTTACTTTGATTGCTTTACTGCTCTTACTGCCACCGTAATTAATTTTAATTAAATTAAGGGGCCGTGGTAGTTAGATGGTTAGTGCTCGCTGTAAGCTTCACGGTAATCGAGCAACCCGGGTTCGATCCCCGCCGGCACCAATGAAATTGTTAATTGCAATTTTAAGTGCTGATTTACCACGAGCTTGGCGGTGAAGATAAACATCGTGAGGAAACCTGCATGTCTGAAAAATAAGAAAAAAAATATTTCGAAGACATGTGAAGTTCGCCAACACGCATTGGAGCAGCGCCGCGGACATTTCCTTCCTCTCAGAAATGAGAGGAGGCCTGTGCCCAGCAGTGGGACGTAAATAGGCTGCAACTTTACTTTACTTTTAAATTAAGGGGCCTTTTGTGTTGGTGAAAAATCATATTTTTGATTTATTATTAAATTAGGTATTTGATTTTATTGTTATTTATTAGTTGTATTAATTAAATTATATTATTTGTATTGATTTTAATTTAATTTTCATAATTATCAATATCTGTACAAGTAAGCGTTATCAGAGATGTCATCTGGAAATACAGAAAATTTCTATACCCAACTTCACTTTTGTCGCTTTATAATAGTAGTTCAATTTTACATTTTAGTAAAAATAGGTAAAAATTTGGTTTTCAAGTCGATTCTACTTTTTGTTTAAAATGAAAGTTTTCGGGAGGTTTAAGGAGTATCACAAGTTCATTGTGGCGACTGGAATATCGCTTATGTATTTTTTCTTTATATGGTACTATTAACGCTGGTGTTCCACAAGGTTGCGTGCTATCACCAACGCCGTTTCTTCTGCATATCAATGATATGTTGCAAACTGGTAACATACATTGCTATGCAGATAACAGCACTGGTGATGCTTTCTACACCGGCCGTGCCAGTATTTCTCAGGAGAACGTAGCCGAGTACCGGAATAAACTTGTGTCTGAAGTCGAGACTTTGTTGAACAAAGTCTCGGATTGGGGGCAACTAAATCTAGTCCAGTTCAATCCCCAGAAGACACAAGTTTACCGCTAAAAGGAACCTCTTTTCCGTATCTCCTCAGTTTCAAGGCACCCCCCTTGTTGCCTCAGCCAGTATCGGAATCCTCGGCGTCGACATATCGAGTGACGTGCAGTTTCGTGATCACTTGGAAGAGAAGGCCAAATTAGCCTCTATAAAGCTTGGCGTGTTCAGCAGAGCGGGACAGTATTTCATGCCGGCACACCGCTTGCAACTTTACAAGGCGCAGGTTAGGCCTCACATGGAATACTGTTCCCATCTCTGGGCTGGGGCTCCCCAGTGCCAGCTTCTTCCACTTGACCGCATCCAGCGCAGAGCGGTAAAGTAGTCTCTATTTATAAAAAAATGTTGAATTTTTAATTTTTGTATTTAATGAATATAAATGTTTATTCTTCATATTTTATTTTTCACTATGCCATATATGTCTTCTGTCGGAAACTATCCTTTTATGCATATTACCTGTATAAAATAATTTCGATGTTTTATATCTGCAGGCGTCCCGCGACGGCTCACAATTTTTTTATATTCCTGTACATTACACATGACAGAACAATTTCAAAATGTACACAGGGCATATGCCCATGTAGGTTTTAATAAACCATTATTACAGGGTTATTTCTACTTTTGACTGCCCTTACTGCCGAACTCCTGTTGAGTCACTTTATAATTAGTATGTTATCTTAATTCAATATCTTATTTGTATTTCCTTTTCTTCTTATTAAAGTTTGTACCTACCAACTTTTTTGTTTTTCTCTCAGGGTTAACTGGCAGAGAATGCCTTTTCTGCTTAGTACCATAGATTCGGATTCTGATCTTCCTAATTAACATAAGAAATACAAGACGATAACGAAGTTTTAATGACTCAATAACTGTTTTCGTTAAACTTTTCACTGAGTGTCAAATAAAGTATCTATATTGCTTGCTACGCGGTCATAAAAAAGTTATGTTCGAGCTAAATTTTACATCTTAGTCATTTCGTGTTTTGGAATTTCTTACAAAGATCTGGAGATGTTTCTCAATATTTTTAATTTAGCGTCGATATTGTTAAATTTATAGCTATATAATTTCACTAAAGTAAGATATTAATTTACAGTTTCTTGAAAAGATAACAGTTCTATCAAATTTTACGAAATTCACAGCTCTCCACTCTTTGTGAGGTACATCTTTCAAAGCACTTAATATACATTGTGAACGATCAACTTCACAGAATATGTGCGCAAATGTAAACAGTGGGAAAAGAAAACGCAAAGCACAAAGGCACTCAACCCACTCACCCTTAACATTCGCATATCTAATGTAACGATTTATTCGGTAAGATCGAGGAAAAGGTCAGACCTTAAGCATGAGATACGAGAACTAATAACTGCTTTGGTCAAATATTAGTTGCCTGGAATTCGAATTTAAGACTCATATATTACGTACAAATAATATGTGATATCCATGTTTGAGTAGTTTATCATTGTCATTCCCGCGATAATATTTTTTTTTATTGAATAAGGGTGACAAACGAGCACATAGTCCACCTGATGGTAAGTGGATGCTGTATTCTTTAGACATCTACATTTATTTTCAATTAAGAATTAAAATTCAGATACGTTGTTACCCCTAAGGACTAAGATGGCATGCCTCGTTTCCAGAAAAGGTTCCGGTTCTATACACTCACCATACGAAACACAGCAGCATTAAGCTGCTATTTAACGCTGATATTCTGTGAGAACGTGGTCATACCCCGGTCGAGCCGACCGATACTTGCCACAACCATTATGTAGCTGCAGCGTAGCTCTATCACGTATACAATAATCGTACCGTTCCAATAGAGGTTAACATTCAATCATCTAAAATATTTCTTCGATTTCTGACACTAATTATTAATAACTAACCGAACCAAACAGGATTGACGTCTTAAAAGGTTAGCTATTAAACATATTACATCCAACCATTAATAAGCGATCCATATTTTGGATGGCTTCCAATTGAGTCAAGTTTTAGTTCGCATTAATAATAAATGTATTTTTCACTATCGCGTTCATCATTCACGGGCAATAATAGCAAGTCATGTATCGAATAAAGCACCGAAAAATCCGTCTAACATAATGAAGAGAAATGGGGTTCCGTATCATAAATCAAAAGTTTATTCAATCTAGGCCCGGTTCTATCCCTATTTGGTACAAAACTGCCTGTCTCAAAAGTGTATATTGATTCGACATTATCTCGCTAGAGTTTTGGGACATTCAAAACTCTGATCGTAAATATCGTGTCGTGTTGTTTCGATACATTTACAATTTTATTTTCCAACTTAGATAAAGATACTGCTTATTTAATAAATAACTGTTTTTTTTTTAATTAAACTAAAGTGACAAACTTACAATCCACCACACACACCTGCAGTCAACATTAAACAAATAACAACATTAAACAAAGTAGGTTATAGTATTACACACATCCTGTTATTATACTGGCTCTCCATGCTATTTAGACCGGAACAAAGCTATTGCCGGTAGAATTAGGTAACAGGGTGTTACCTACCCAGACAGGCTCCCTGGCATAGAATAATAAATAAATTCCTGGCACCTAAACGTGTGTATACACATACTACTGTATATACTACTTATAGCGTTATAAGCAGTTAAAAGTAAAATAATTTAAAATAAAAAAAAATTGTACAGCCGACATCATATATCTATTTCATATAGGTACATAAATAATATACTCGTAATCCGTAGTCTCTGCCTATTCCCGTGAGTGACATATGTGAGAGTATTGAAAAGAATCAGACGTTATTTTGCATTAACTCATTATTATTACATATATTAAACTTTAAAGAAATTTAACATGGTAGAACCATGCTATATTAATAGTATAGTTGTAGTACGAATGGGTCGGCTCGATCGGGGAAGGATCACGTTCTCACAGAATACCAGCGTAAAATAGCAGCTTAATGTTGCTGTGTTTAGTTTGGTGAGTGTAGAGAACCGGAGACCCTTTTTACTGGAAAAGAGACATTCCATCTTAGCCATCACGGCTGACGACGCATCTACATATCCAGAGACCCTTTTTACTGGAAAAGACGCATTCCATCTTAGTCTTCAAGGTTGACAACGCATCTGCATTTTATTCGCAAGCGAGGATAAATGTAGATGTCTATGGGCCGCAGTAACCACTTACCATCAGGTGGACTGTGTGCTTGTTTGTCACCCTTGTCCTTTAAAAAAATGTTCAAATTAATTAGCTATGATCCACATGGAAAATGTATATACCTAGTAACTGTTTTGAATTGAGGAAGGCGAGATTTGCTCTTTAATTTAAAAGTGATAGTGTCTGTATGTATGTTGTTGAATAACATTCCATCTCCACAAATATAAACAAAGCTTAAGAAACTTAATAAAATTCAATAGCAAATATAAACTACACGCAATTTACGAGGCAACTAACTCAACGAGTAAAATAAAAATATCAATATAAATTTTATCAATCGTTTCATCAAACACCTGTTGGCGATCCCACGGTATTACTTGTCTTGAGACAGACACTGCCATCTATTAGGTGTGTAAAGAAAAAGAAAAAGAAAAAGGAGCTCATTACTATTTATATACCAGAGCTGTACACACAGCTTATTTAAATACTTATAAGTGCGAGCCCACTATTTATGCCTGTTTAATTTCTTAGTTTGATTTAATACATCGCAGAACCAAACGGTTAGAGTTTAATTTAGGACCTGGGCTTGAAGCCTCTCTAATAGAAAGAAATAAAATCATTGTGATTGCGTTGTATAACCAATTTTGACCAGCATAATTCTGATATGTTTCGTATAGTGAGTGTAGAACTGACGACCCTTTTCACTAGTTAAGGAGGCATATTTTAGTCCCCATGGGCATCATGGGTGTCAACGCAGCGCATTTTAAGTCTTGTGTATGAAATTTTGGTGTCATGGACCATAGCGTTTACTTATCATCAGGTGGGCTTTGTGCTCATTTGTTACCATTATGTCTATAAAAGTAAGCTGTGTACTTTATTAACAAATCTAAAAGTATAAATATCTCTGTTTGGATCTTTCTTCCTGATCTTTATATAATTTTTATATATTATGTTTATATGATTCTTTTGTCCGTTTCTATATGACTGAACTCCTCCTCCGAAGTGTAGGGCGTCCACTCACTAGATGAAGTGACGATCTGGTAACACATGCAGGAAGTCGATGGATGCAGGTGGCTCAGGAACGTGTTTTGTGGCATAACTTGGGGGAGGCCTATGTTCAGCAGTGGGCTTGTAAAGGGCTGTACGAGGGTGGCACTGAAAATTTAGGGAATCAAGGAAGTGACACAACATTACTATTTATAAATGTATTTATTGCTTTTCGAAGTATTCTCCGCGAAATTTGACACATTTTTCCATACGATGGAACCAATCATTGAAGCAACCATTTCATTCGGTAGTTGGGGTCTCCAAAATGGGCGTTTTGTAGGCGTCCACAGCTTCTTCAGGTGATGAAAATCTCTGTCCACGCAATTTATTCTTTATTTTAGGGAAAGTATATAAATCATTAGGGCTTAGGTCGAGACGGTACGGCGGATGGTCTGATAATTCTATGTTTTCTTGCTCTAAAACTCTTTTGTTCTGTGTGCGGTGTGAGAACTCGCATTGTCGTGATGGAGGATGACGCGGCGGTTGCAGTTCTCTTTACGGAGTTCAGAAACGACCTGTGGCAAACAAATGCTAGCATACCATTTTGTATTAACCGTTCTTTGTCCTTCAAGAGGAATAGTCGAAACATGGCCGGTTTTGGAGACAAACGTGGCCACCATTTTTTTTGCAACACTCCGTGAACGAACAATTTTTATATAATTAATATAATTAATACAATTTTTGTTGGCTTTAACTCATTTTCGAACACCCAAACTCGTGACTGGTTTTTGTTTCGGGTTCGTACGCGTATATCCAGGATTCGTCACCTAATACGATGTTATATACAGCATTTGAGGATCCTGCGTGGAATCTTTCGAGAGTTCTGACGCACCAAGTAACGCGAGCCGCTTTTTGCTCTTCACAGAGCGAATGCGGTATCCATCGGGAAAACAACTTTTTTACACCTAATTGTTCATGCAAGATTATTTGTATTTGACTTATGCCAATGTCTAAAGTTGCCTGAATTTCGCGATATGTCACATGTCGATCTTCCTCAATCAGCTTACGCACAGCATCAACGTTTTCTTGGGTGACTGCAGTTTTTGGACGACCTTGACGGGGATCATCACTGAGCTTGACACGTCCACGTTGAAATTCAGCAAACCAGCGATAAATTGTGGTTTTAGATGGGCTTCATCACCAATTGCAGAAATCATCCGGTCAACACACTGTTTTTGTGTTAAACCACTTCGAAAGTCATAATAAATCATCGCTCTTGAATTTTCTCGAGTCAATTCCATTTTCTCAACGACTAAACATTTTTGACAAAACCTTGTGACAAGACCGAGAATCTTATTTTAAATAAATAAATGGTATTCGATTTTTAAAACCAAGGAGTTTTCAATTAAAAAGATTTTAATATGACAGGAACAGTGAAAATATTCCATTCCCGATACTTTTAGTGCAGCCTATGTAATGATGATGATAGTGAACTCCTTCTAAGCGGCTGGACCGATTTTGATGAAATTTTGTGTGTGTGTGTGTGTGTGTGTGTGTGTGTGTGTGTGTGTGTGTGTGTGTGTGTGTGTGTGTGTGTGTGTGTGTGTGTGTGTGTGTGTGTGATTAAGTTATTCGAATGGTTTAAATTTAGAATTGGTCCCGGTAGGTGGAGCTGTTGTCGCGATTAAGAAATTACACGTGCGAAACCAGGCCGGATCGCTAGTATCATATAATAATTCCGTACGAGTGTTTGTCACTGAAATCCTTTTAAACGACTGGACCGATTTTCTGATCGCTAGTGTCCTATACAATTATACGAGAAATATTTATCACGTATATATTTTATTTATTTGTTTTGTTAAAGCAATATCGAGAACGGTTTTAACGACTTCGATGAAATTTACTAAAAGCTGGCCAAGTGTGTGTCGGGCACAATATAGAAGTAGGGTTCACATATACGTGTAGTATATATACGTGGGCTTCCTTGATAATAAGCATAATAAGTGAGTTCGCGGTTTGACTGTTATAACGACTAAAAATGTCTCTTAAGTAGGAAGATCGTAACTGAAGGACTTATTTTTAAATCAGCCTTATAGGGAGTGGTATTCAAAAAAGATTAAAAAAACTTTTCGATTTTGATAATAATACTCTATCTATCCCGCAAATGAAAAAGTAAAGCAATTAGTAGTAATGCATATAAGTCGTTTTATTCATAAAATCTTGCTTTTTAACAGTTTACAATAACATTACAAAGTTATTAATGCAACTAGTTTTAAGTCGTTTTCTATGGAGTTGTAACGAAATTTTTACTAATCCAAGTGCATTTTATAAGCTGGTTGACTATTACTCGTTAACTTCTTAATTCTACTCAGTTGTGATACTTTTCTTTTAACTTCATTATATATACTACTATTGTGAATACTTTTCACATTTCCAAAACCTGCAGTTTAGTTCGTAGAGAGGGGGGGGGGGGGGGTGACTAATGAAAAATACCACTTTAAAGCTACATATTTCGCAAACGGACCCCTGAATCGAAAATATGTGTTTCCACTCCACATCCCAATGTTTTTGAAAGACCTATCCGACGATATCCCACATAATGGAATAGACGGGTAAAAAAAATCTCCCTCCATTCACTTGTGTGGGAAGTACCCAAAATAAAAATGATTTTTAAGATTTTATTTCACAGTTTTCTAGGCGTGAATAATATCTATAACTATGCGAAATTACAGAGTTGTAGCACCTAGGGTCTCAAAGCAAAACCGCGGACAGACGGACAGACGGACATGGCGAAACAATAAAGGTTCCTGTGTTGTTCTAGGGAACCCTAAAAAGGGAATGTACGGCAGCAAAAACTTACTTAATCTGTGAATATTACGTATACCACTAATCCCAGCACCACTAAACTAGGAAAGACACCACCGACGACAATACGACACATGTTTCGCCCCTACACGAGGCATTTACTTCACTTGAGGATTGGGATTAGTGGTGACGGGGATAGTGCACGCGATTGAGGGAGCCTTATAGGTATAATGGAACCGGAACGGGAACGGGAACTTTAATATTGTTGCGCGCCACTATTAATGTCTTGTACATGGCAACACTAGTTACACTAGCGCCCTCTAGTGTCGAGTAGCAGAACTAGGAGAGTCAAGATCCTTCCGGAAATTTCGGGACCGATATGTACTCGAACATTCTAGATGTCGCTACAGTAGAAGTTTCTGAAAACTATCTGAGGTCCTATATAAGACCGGTATAGACCACGACCAAATCTAAATCTAAGGCTGCATCACCACTTACCACCAGGTGGGATTGTGGGCAAGCACTGGCTTATAATAAGTAAAAAAAAAACCAAGTCAGTATTGAATTGGCGATACAAGAGAATACTTCGAAGCGAAATAATTGCGAACTAAAGTGATTGTGTTTTATTATTAGTGTGGTTTTAGATTGTAATTAGTGTTGTGTAATTAAAGTGTCAATTTTGGTAATTCAATCGGCAGTTTTTAATTGTCTCGAACCCCAAGCTCGTAATAATATAATGGATTCCCGCAATGTAACGCTTCATTCTATTAATTAATTGTGTATGCTTTTATGATATAGTCACATGTGTGTGTTCTAAGTATACTTGTTAAATAAATGAATAAAACGCAAGTATATAATAATAGGTTTTAAACTTGTATGAATATTAAAGACAAAAAAATACCTTTAACACGAAAACAGCTTTTTTTTTAAACAAATTTCACGTATTTTTTTCGTGTTACAGACGCGGACCATCAACAGTTTCGCTAATCCGTAACAAAAACAAGAAACCGTTCAAAATTACGGCGATCATTAAAAAAATAGTAGTTATTTTCGGTTACTCCTGCAATCATTAAGCCGTCTGCCGACCTCAAAGAGATTTTATGGATCGTTTAGCGGTGAGCTCGAAATGAATTATTTTCGACCTAGGAGGCCGTTTGATGTATTTGTTTAGCTTTTACTATTGTTATACGCTCTGATATGTGTTCCTAACCGGCTATTTACTTCGTTTATTCTTTAAAACCTACAAATATTATATTTTATTCTAGTCATCCGCCCTGACTTCGCCTGGGTGGGGGACCTGATAATGTGGCATTATTTATGCTTAATGCCATATTAGATCCCACCCAGATTTGAGATAAAGACCCTTTACTTTAAATATTTTCCTTTTTTTTTAATTTCCATGTTTTTCGGGTAAGGATCCTGGCATCGATCTTTATCTCACCATGAAGTTCTATTACAATTGACATTTAAGACAAAAATATTAAAAATCGTTATTCATGTGGCATGTAAATACTCAACTTAATGAAATGCAGTTATTTCAATATTACAGAGGGACGTCTCAATTTTATTTATATGTATATATTGTAAAACAAGCATATAACTTTTTTTTATAGGATAGGGTGACAAACGAGCACACAGTCCACCTGATGATAAGTAGTTATTGTGGACCATAGACATCTACATCTATCCTCGTTTGCGAATCAAAATGCAGATGCGTTGTCCCCCGTGAGGACTAAGATGGAATACCTCTTTTCCAGTAAAAAGGGTCTCCGGTTCTCCACACTCACCATAGGAAACAGCAGCGTTAAGCTGTTATTTTACGCTGGTATTCCGTGAGAGCGTGGTCCTTCCCCGGTCGAGCCGACCCATTCGTGCTACAACTTTACTACTAATATAGCTGCAGCATGGCTCTACTACGCATTAAAACGATATTTAAGAAACAAAGAATCTGCAATGATCTATTATTACTACTAAAATGACACACAATCACAATGAACTAGAAGCAAACGTCATGTTGTTTTTCCGAGCATCGCGTTGATATTATAAAAATAGGATATATCCTATAGTACTCCGAAGGTCAAGACGAATCTAACTTCATTTTCGTCACTTTCATCACTTAAGTATTAGAAACCGTTCAGGCACTAATGAGTACAAAAAGTTACAAAGAAAAGACATACATACATGCATAAACCTATAAATATTTACATACATAAACCGAAAAAAACGTCACCCTCAATTTGTGAGTCGGGTAACACAATATATAAATTTCCAATTGTAAAACACAGGCGCCCTCTCTATTTTGACAGCAAAACGAGGTTGCACTGTCATGGCTTACATTTTTGGACTCCATAACATCAGGTACATGTTTCATTGTTTATGTTACAAAATATACATATTTTATATCTTCCAAATTTATTCAGCATAAAATTTTAATTATGTGAAAACACTTTACCTATCAAATATTTATTTATAATATAAAATCAGAAATTTAATTTAATTTAAATCATGAGACGAAGTTATTCGCTTTTGTTTTATTTGGAAAAAAATATAACTAAACTGAACTCAGTGCTACAAAATATTAATTTTTTTATTAAAAAAAGATTGCGATGACTATCCGATAACCAGAATACGAAACCTATTCAACTGTAGAGAGGTGTAAAACAAGGTGGAGGAAGACATTTTTAAACTATGGCTGGAAATATTTTAAACAATTAAAATGCTTTAATAAAACATAGACTTTAAAATACATTAAATTCGAACATTAAGTATTGTAATATAGTAAAAGCTTAATATTAGCCTTAAACATTCATTAAGTTTATTTTATTTATTACAATAATAAAGATAAATAACATTTATAAGTCTTATATTATTACTGGAAAATTGTTAAAAAAGAGTAGATGGATAGATAGATAGATAATAATTTATTGTTTGCCAAAAAAACATAATTATGAACTAAAAAGGAGAGAAAGAAATTTGATACAATGCGGTCTTAACCCTAAGCGCTGACCTATATCTCTTCCAGACAACTTTTGGATGGACAGTATTGTAAGAAAACAATAAGAACATGTGTGTAATTCGGCGACAAAAATAACATTATTTTTATTATAAATCAAAAAATAGAAATAAAGACTTACAATATAGAATGGTATATAAGTACATACTTATTTAATATTAGTAATTACTTACAAGTAATCATAACAAAGTTTCTTTCACATTATAATACATTCATTTGTATTGTTCTCTAAATTGCGAAATTCAGGTTTATTTAACATTTATATGCTCATCGACTATGTGTATCATTTTTAACAATTTTTCAATGTGGTATAATGTGGAAAAGGCCTTACCGTTTGGAGTTTTAAGGCGGTTGCGCCGTTTGACTGCTTCCAGCTTCCACTTCCACTAATGCTTTACTTTTCGCCAAATTGTTCATGAAAGCGTCAGCGGCATTTTAAATTTATAGTGCGAAAACATTTTATTGCACATTCATTGGTTGAGCATGCGTTTTATTCGACATTAAAATATAGTAATATTTAAAGTCTCTTCTACTAAACATAGTTAAAAGTTTTTACTAACTTTATTTTACCCAATTACTTTGGCACCCAAAAGTCGGATTTAAAATGGGCTCACTGTGTGGCGGACTTGGGTAATTCATGCTGGCTTGAATATACCTAACAGTGGTAGAGCCACGCGGCAGCTTTTGCTGTCGCACGGATGGGCCGACTCGAACCGGGGTGGTACCACGACCTCACAGAAAACCAGCGTGAAGTATAGGTTTACCTCTGCGTTTCGCTTGGTGAGTGCAGGTGGCCGGAGGCCCTTTTTACTGGAAATGAGGCATTCCATCCTAGTCCTCACGGGTGACAACGCATCTACATTTTGATTTGTAATAGAGGATAGATGTAGATGTCTATGGGCCGCAGCAACCACTTACCATCAGGTGGACTGTGTGCTCGTTTGTCACCCTTATCCTATAAAAAAACCTTCTAGGTGTAAGTAATACTAACAAAATATGACTCGAAGTGAGTTGATTAAATTAATTATTCTTAAAACCGTCTGCTTGCTTGTGTGACGGGTTGGAAATAAGGTGGAGGAGGCGATCGTTGCCACAAGCACTTGTGGTCAAATACTGCTAGTGGGAACTGGTCTGCTCGTGTTTTTATACACTGAAAAGCTCCAAGTTTTAGCATATTATTTTTAATTTGTCTCAGAATATATAATGCTTTAATTATACTGTGCCAATATTAATCTAAAAAAACGAAAAAGAGGATACCTGCAGAGTTTTATTCGCCATTTTTTCTTCTGTCAGATAAACCTCATCTAGAAATGGTTGTAGATTCGGAAAAATTACCTTTAGACATATGTACCTATAATGAGTCCAATACACATACATGACTTAGAATGTTTGTTCGAATCTTTTGTTTGTTTGACGGCTCTATAGTGCTAATTGTTAGGGGCTTAGCATTGATGGCCGCGGATTTGGTTCCTGCATAAAACTAGTAATAGTACAGTTTATAAATTATTGTTCATTATGGTGTGGAGCCACGTGGAAACGTACATAACGTAAAATGTGTCAATGACAAAGGTGAAATTAGTAGTGTGGCGAAGTATATAAATGAAATTGCGTTAATTTCAGGCGTACTAATGAACTAAATTGCAATTGATCAACTGCTCAGAACATCTTATCGACGTAGTACCTATGCATGCACACTGTAACGGCTGAAACATGCCCGAGTTACTGTGGTATATTTACTATGGTAAGGCAAGAGAAATGTGAGCTTTACATCGCGTCGCTTTTTCACACGCATAATTTATTTTGTAAATTTCGGGAAAGGGTCTACGCGTCGTACGTTACCTGTTTATATTTAAATATAGAAAAATGATCTGTACGTGACACTATATTAAGCTCATATTTTAACACTTAATCTTCAAGTGAATTGTTAAGTTGCTACAATGTACAAACGACGCTAGTTTCAGTTTTACGCGAAAACTTCTAGGCACTAGTAAACTCTAATGCTAATCATATATAATCATAAATCTATTATAATTTACTATTTGCAGTTTTTTGAGCTTCAGGCCACTTGTAATATATCTAAGGTCACATTTAAAATTCATTACATACCATGACCACGTCAAGATCCTGATAGGTTAGATTACATTTAACATTCTAACAAAGAGTTTCACTACACCGTTTTTGGGCGCAAGGCGAGGGATTGGAATTCTTTACCTGCGTCATTACTTCCTGAATTCAATTTGGAATTTTTCAATACAAGATTTAATACGTTTTTTTTTAAAGACTAACGTGGTTACCATCTAGAACGTAATGGCAACTTAATATCAAGTGGTATTTTGGTCAATCGTAACCTGTCATTGATTAAAATGTTGTGTATGTGGTAAAGCCTAGTTGTAACTGTGTTGCAGTTGCAATATTTATGGTTCGACAGCGAAAAATAGCTGCCTAATGCTGTTGTGTTTAGTAGGAGTTAAGAAAATCGGAGATCCCCTTTATAAGTACTATCGCCATCTAGACCATTCTCTAACCAACTTAATCACACACACACACACACACGCACGCACGCACGCACGTACGCACGCACACACGCACGCACGCACGTACGCTGACAAGCACGCACACATTCTGGCACGCACGCACGTACTCACGCACGCACGCACGCACGCACGCACACACACACACACACACACACACACACACACACACACATTCGCACACTTGCACGCACGCGCGCACTCACTCTCACACTCACACTCACACTCACATACTCACACTCACTCACACTCACACACACTCAAATTCACTCACACTCACACCCACACACACACACTAACACTAACACACACTCACACACGCCCACACACACACACACACTCACACACACACACACACATACACACTAACACACTTACACACACACACACACACACACTCACTAACATACTCACACACTCTCTCTCTCTCTCACACACACACACATGCGCTCACACTCATACACACACACACACACACACACACACACACACACACACGCACACGTACACGCACACGCACACGCACACGCACTCGCACACTCACACTCGCACTCATACACTTGCACCCTCACACACTCACACACTCACGCACTCACACACTCGCACACACACACACTCACACAAAATTGGTAGACACACACACACACACACATAGAATCGGTCCATACACACGGAGAGAAGATATAATATGCATGTATTAATCTTCCTCTTGAATCATTCTGTCCATTGATGAAAAGCGCATTAAAGTTCGTTGGGTAGTTTAAAAAATTTAAGCGTATAGACGGCGGGAAGCGATTTTGTTTCATGCTAAATTTATGTAGAGAAACATATTTTTGCTCGGGTTCGAGATCGAGGCTCGAGTACTGTGAAGCTTAGAGCGCTCGCTGTAAGCTTCACAGTACTCGAGCAACCCGGGTTCGATCCCCGCCGGCACCAATGAAATTGTTAATTGCAATTTTAAGTGCTGATTTACCACGTGCTCGGCGGTGAAGGAAAACATCGTGAGGAAAATGCAGGTTTTGAAGGCAGTTTTGCAGTTCTGAGAAATAAGAAAAAAAATATTTCGAAGACATGTGATTTCGCCAACACGCATTGGGGTAGCGCAGCGGACATTTCCTTGCTCTAAAACCCTCTCAAAAATGATAAGAGGCTTGTGCCCAGCAGTGGGACATAAATAGGTTGCAACTTTACTTTAACTTTTATGTAGAGAATAGGCAATCCTTTTCAGTTCTATATGACAACGCAACTGCATTTTGATTTAAGTTAATCTTAATCACGGATAGATGGTCAGAGAAATTACCATCATTACCATCACTGTGTGCTTGTTTGTAATGTCTACTTGTAAAAAAAATTAATTACAATATGGCCGAGTTTTCAAGTCTATCTGAAGATCATTCTGAACTTAACATAAAATAAAATTGTTATAACAATTTTATTTATGTTAAGCTATTTTATGTTATGCTGAGAGGGCTACCTAACCTAACCCTCTCAGTGTTAGGTTAGGTAGCCCTCTCAGCAATGGGTGGAGGCCGGTGCCCAGCGGCGGGACGAATATAGGCCGTAATGTTGAATATATTGAAAATTATTCCTGGATACTTGACTAACTACTACTACAAAAACACAAACACAAACACACATTTATTTTAGAACTGAACTTCAACTGTAGTTTTGTCTTAAACTTAATATTGTATTAGGTTATCAAAAATATTTTATATACTTAGGTCTCTTTATACTTGATAATGTAATCATGAAGGTGGATGTAGTTTGTGATGTTTGCAATAAAGGATAAATAAATAATTTAAAAAAAAAAACTAGTTGCCGTCTGAATCACAATCAAGACAAAATATCTAGGGATACTATATTTTGTCCTGATACCTGACTAATTATATTATAAAAAAGAAATTCTTCAATTAGTGTATTTACACATCCAAACACAAAACCCTCACGCAGTAATCAGTAATTGTCTGGCCCCTTACACGTGTCCGACAGCCGTAACGAAAGGTAGATAACTAAAAAAAAGATCAGCCGAAAAATTAAAACAAGTAAATTATTTTATGTTAAGTACAACCAGCTTAATAAACTTTTACTAAAAACACCTTTAGTGCTTAGGAACGAAATAAAATTTTAAGTTTCCGTGTAAAAATATAAGGCTCGGATATATTTTAAAAATGTTTTCTAACAAAAGCGTTTTCTTTCTAACAAAACGAAAGTCTAACTGTTTCTTTTGTGAAAATCGTGGCTGTTCAACGCAGAACGAAATCTGTATAAATCAACTCAAGTCCGGCTAACAGCCGTAAGCCCTGTACTTAGGAACTTTCAAAGTTCGAAATAGAGTTTTCTACGATTCATGATTTTTAAATAAGGCACACAAGAAACGTTAAGATACCTTATTCTCTACTCTTACCAGCTCACTTCTCTGTGCGTAAATACTTTATTAATAAATGTCGTATAAAGTATCTTATGTCCCTTTTCTCTCGTAATCGATTTCTGTGCCAAATTTAAGTACATACGTCGAGCTATTTCAAGCGTGATTAAATGACAAATGTTCAAACAAAATTACTTTCATATTTATGATTTTTCTTTAATAAAGCTGGAGAGACTAAATACTTGCAATCCACCTGATACAGGTTACTGTAATCCATGGACAACAGCTGTAGTCAACTTTAAACAAAGAAGGTTACAGAAGAGTTGTCTTATCTCAGGACGAAGATGCCATGCCTCACACCATGTAATTATACTGGCTCTTTACACCCTTCAGACCGAGCCACACCAGTGCAGGCACAGAAATAGGTAAGAGAGTGCTCCCACCCTGACAAACTTCTAGGCAAAAAAGGAAAAGCATAAAATTTTAATACCGTTAACGTAATGTTTGTTATGTAAGGCGTGTTATATACAGGTTTGGATCGAGCTTATTCTAAGTAATGAAATGGGATATGTCTAGATGAATTATCGACGAAAACCCGCTTGCCTTAACACGGACGCGGCAAGCAATAACAATAAACTGTCGACTTAAGGAGACTATTCACGTTGCGACCGTCTACCTTACAAATTTCAGTAGTGTGCGACAGGTACGATCGTGAATTGATTGTTCGCATCGTACGACGTACGTTATGTCAAAGTTTTGATGAAAACTTCATCGCTCCTTGCTGCATCACCGCGACTGTAATAACGTGATTGTTGATGATTGCGACGGTCCGAACGACCAAGTCAATCACTCAAGCAGTAATCTCAAGGTCAAGGTAATTTCAATGGGTATAAATAATAAGGATGGAAGAAAAAAATTAAAAGAAATTTATCACTGATCATCGATGTGTATGAACGTGCAAATGTGTTTTATACAGCGATATTATGATATATACAGGCTTGTCATCGCAGATAATTTTTTACTTAAAAATAATAAAATAGCATTTCCCCGATTTAATGATCCAACATTAAAATAGCTAATTGAAGTTCTGCGATTGGAACGCAAATAGAAAAAAGTTTTCTTTTTCTTCAAACCACACATTCTAATAATGCATAATAAATAAGACAGCTATTTTAGATATTTATTTTTTTATGATATATAATAGAAGAGAGTTAGTTCGCGTAAATCCATTATATTGTTACTACTTTAATTATTTTTATTCATAATGTATCTATTTACGCAGCATGACATACCTCCTTCCACAACTAATGACAATTAACCGCGACTATCAATCGTTTTCGCGGATCATCCGTACGACTAAGTCATCACATCATGGGTGCTAATCGAACTGTCATTGCGACGGCTTGATCGACTGTCCGTACTATTGTCGCTATGTGAATGGTCGTTATAATGCCGATCGGGATTTGACGGTCGACATTTTTACCCAGGAACAAACACCCGAACAAACAAATTCCAGTTCAGCACCAAAGTGCTGACTGAACTGGCCTGCCGATCCGACAATGATGCGTAAACGATAAAAGTCCAACAGAGCACAAATAATAACATGCCTGTTCGGACAAGCCAATGAAAGCCTTTAATTGTCGTTTTGTATTGGTTTTGTTGTTCAATTAATAATGCTAAAATTAATGTATTGACCCGAATATGTTTTAGCATGCTACAGAAAAAAAACAGATGTAATTTTAACGCACTATGTTAATTTATATTTAAGTGTCAATAAAGATAATTACGCACCAACCTCGGCACATCCCGATGAGGAGGTGGAGGAAATGTATGAGGATATATCTAGACTCATGCATTCCTTCAAAACCCAATATACGGTGTTAATGGGAGACCGCAATGCAAAACTAGGCACAAGAGAGAACGGTGAGCTGAAAGTAGGGAAATTTGGAATAGGGCAACGGAACTCAAGGGGCCAGCAGCTGGCCGACTTCATGGAGAAAGAGGGACTCCTTATGATGAACTCTTTCTTCCAGAAGCGGCCCCCACAGGTATGGACCTGGTCGAGCCCCAACGATCCCACAAAAAATGAAATTGACTTCATTATGACGACAACTGTTCAGTGATGTCTCCGTGATCGCGAGGGTGAAAACGTTAGAGGCACACTGAACCTAAACGTTAAGTTGGAGAGGTCTCGTCTAATGAAGTCAACGCTCCGTCCCCCTCGTGCTCTGTTCCAAAGTCCCGAAACCTTTCAGCTCGAGTTACAAAACCGTTTTCAGTGCCTAGAAGACTGCAATGAAGTGGACGATATGAATGACAAGCTCGTGAAAACTGTCAATGCGGTCGGAGCTAAGTTCTGCAAGACCCGCAGAAGAACACAAAAACTCTCCGATCACACTCAATCTCATGGCTGTTAGAGAGGAGATGAAGCTGCATTCTTCAACAGATTTGACAGCATACAGTCAACTGAACAGACAGATCTCCAAATGCATGGGGCGGGACTTGCGCAACTTCAATACAGCTTGTATTGAAGAAGCGATCGAGCGGAACTAAGGCTCCAAAGTCTTTGCCAGAGATCTGTCTGCCAGAAAGAGCCAACTGTCAAAGCTAAAGACCGAGTGTGGCAGCATCGTTTCCGGGGTTCCTGAGATTTTTAATTAGATTGAGAGGTTCTATGGGCAGCTGTACACGTCATCGTTGGAGCCACACGCAAGTGGGAGTAACGATCCAAGAACGAGTCTTATCCGACACTATTCCGAAGATAACCCAGACGTCAGTCTGAGCGAGATTAGAATGGCTCACTAGCACCTTAAAAACGGCAAGGCCCCGGGCGAGGATCGAATTACAGCGGAGCTTCTGAAAGCGGGTGGAAAACCGGTACTTGAAGTCCTTCAGAAGCTCTTTAATTTCGTCCTCCATGGTGGCATTACACCGAAGGCGTGGAGCAGAAGTACGGTGGTCATGTTCTTCAAGAAAGATGGCAACGCTCTCTTGAAGAACTACAGACCGATTTCCCTTCTGAGCCGCGTCTACGTGCTGCTTTCGAGAGTCATTACGAATCGTCTCGCATGCAGACTCGACGACTTCCAGCCTCCCGAACAAGCCGGTTTTAGAAAAGGCTTTAGTACCATAGACCACATACACACCCTTCGGCAAATTGTGCAGAAGACAAAAGAGTATAATCAGCCACTTTGCCTTGCGTATGTGGACTATGAGAAAACCTTTGATTTCGTCGAATTTTTGGCGGGGCTGCAGTCCCTTCAGCGGTGCCAAGTTAACTGTCAGTATATCGAAGTGCTGAAGTGTCTTTACAGTAGGGCTACGATGGCTATCCGAGTACAGAACCAGAGTACGAAACGTATCCAATTGCAGAGAGGTGTAAGACGGAATGACGTTATATCCCCGAAACTCTTCACCGCTGCATTGGAAGACGTTTTCAAGCTTCTGGACTGGAATGGATACGGTATTAACATCAATGGCGAGTACATCACTCACCTTCGATTTTCCGACGATATAGTCCTTATGGCAGAATCGCTGGAGGAACTAAGCACCATGCTCAATGATCTCAATAGTGTCTCCCAACGGGTAGGTCTTAAGATGAACATGGACAAAACAAAAATCATGTATAACGTCCATGTCACACCTATGCCGGTAGTTGTTGGGACCACTAAGCTCGAAGTTGTTGACGAGTATGTTTACCTGGGACAAATAGTCCGACTAGGTAAGTCCAAGTTTGACCGAGAGGTCAATCGACGGATTCAACTCGGCTGGGCAGCGTTCGGGAAACTACGACACATCTTCTCGTCAGAAATACCTCAAAACCTTAAAAAAAATTGTACAAGCAGTGCTTGTTGCCAGTAATGACTTACGGATCTGAGACGTGGTCCTTCACTGCCGGCCGTATGAGGAAGCTCAAGGTCGCTCAGCGAGCTATGGAGAGGGCTATGCTCGGGGTTTCTCTGCATGATAAACTTAGAAATGATGATATCCGCAGTAGAACCAGAGTAACCGACATAGCCCAACGGATTAGTAATTTGAAGTGACAGTGGGCCGTCCATATAGCTCGAAGAACCGACAACCGATGGGGAAGAAAGGTTCTCGAGTGGCAGCCTCGTACCGGTAGGCGAAGTGTAGGGCGATCCCCCACGAGAGGAGTGACGACCTGGTAAGACATGCAGGAAGTCGATGGATACAGGTGGCTCAGGACCGTGCTTTGTGGCATTCCTTGGGGGAGGCCTATGTTCATCAGTGGACTTATGAAAGGCTGTAATGAAGATGATGAAGAAAGATAATTTACTAATGCTAAGTAGACACTGCAGCCGTCGGTAATCTGCAACTAACAAAGAATGTCACACGTGCGTTGTCAATTCTGATGACTAACGTTTTTATTGCAATAGAACCTGCAATTATTATAGCTTACTCACCCTTTCACCTGGAGCACAGCAGTAAGTGCATTATTGCTTGGTTAGTTTTTCCAATATTCTTTATTAGATATTTATGTTACATTTTCATAAACACTTTTTTCACACTTCTATTACCTTTCAGATAAAATTAGGTTTATTTGCACAATTACAATTAATCAGTTGTTGTAGTTATCTATTGTTGTCGAAGTAATGATTGGGCAGACGACACGATGACCTTATAATTTTGTTAACTCCGAGGAAAAAGTGCTCTTAAGCGTTTGACATAAAATATAGTTCACATAGTTAAATAGAACCGTGATAGATCACGGGTTGCCCGCGCTTTTTATTTTACGTGACTAATTTCCATCCCGCAACAAAACGGTTGAGAAAAAAATATCATAGGAAAAAATAATATGGAAAACATGTGAAGTACTCACTGGAATCATATTTTATACCGCGCTCTATGTCGTTTTTCATAAAATTTCGGAAGTAAAAACTTACATTAAAGAACTAAAAAGGATACAATAAATTTCACATAATAGTTCCTGAAGTCGGGCTTTAAGACATACGAAAAATTAAAGCTCCAACATCAGAAGCGGATACAAAATGTGGAAATAATTTTATTATTTATAGCTCTTTGAATTTGTTTCTAATATATTTATTAAAATATGAATTTTTGACCCTTTGGGTAGACTAAGGATTATCACAAGCTCAAGGTAACAACTAGAATGCTGTCTAAATATGTGCAGTAAAAACTACATTTTCCATTATCAGGGGAGAATTTTTATCTTTAAATTTATTAAGGTTGACCTTGACTTAAGTTTATAAAATTGTTTTGGCCTGTTTTACAAAAACAGAAAATCTACTAACAGTTAACGAAAATATCTCGTAACATGCCTACAAAAACAACCCCTTCCTTTTTTAAGTCGGTTAATAAAAGGAGTTCTGCGACCAGTTGTATTCTACTATTGATTCTTAAAAGGTGGATTATCGATTGGGTTCAAAGTTGTTAAAGTTATTCCTAAGTACCTATTGCATAATAGCTTGAACGAAGTTAACGCCTTCAAAAGCTTTGATAAGACACGTTCCACCTTATCTCTAGCAGGCGAAGTAGATCTAGTTCACACACGGTCTCGGGTATTTTAGTATGCAAATTTAAATGGTTTAAAATTTATCACACCAGAGGCTATGTTTAACTTACAATTGTTATTACATTGAAGTTCTACGATTTATATGTTATGTATGTCCATGCATTTTGTAAACTACATTAATCTTATTTAAATAAAACTAATTTTACGGATTTTATCGCGTATATTAACTTATTTTATATTGCTCACGTTTCGTGCACTTTACAGCACCCATGGTAGTGGGGGGTAGGGGGGGGGGGGAAGACTAAAATTATTAATTTTTGTTCCGATTTTTGCTCTTGCTGTTAAGCACCGAGTGGAGGCTGCTAACGATGAATTTGGCATGTTTGCGGACATTGCGAATGTGTTTCGCAAAGGTCATGCCGTGATCCAAAGTGAGCTCTAGGTATTTGGCTGTTGATTGCCAGGGGATTTGGCGGCCGTATAGGATGATCCACTTTTCTCAGGATTCACTTCGATTCTCCATAAGTGGAACCAATCGCCTAAGCGGTTGACGGCTGTTTGGACCATCTGGGCGAGTATATTGATGGGCGATGAAAAGTGCCGTGTCGTCGGCGAAGAGAGCAGTATTAACTACTGGGTCTTTCGGGACATAACTTGTGAAGAGTCTGAAGAAGAGTGGGGAGAGGACTGAGCCCTGAGGGACTCATGCCTTTAGGAGGCATTTTGAGGATCGAGTGCCCTCTATTCGGAACAAACTTGTGTCTGAAGTCGAGTCTTTGCTGGACAAAGTCTCGGACTGGGGGCGACTAAATCTAGTCCAGTTTAATCCTCAGAAAACACAAGTTTGCGCGTTTACCGCTAAAAGGAACCCCTTTGTCGTGTCTCCTCAGTTTCAAGGCACTCCCCTAGTTGCCTCAGCCAGTATCGGAATCCTCGGCGTCGACATATCGAGTGACGTGCAGTTTCGTGGTCACTTGGAATAGAAGGCCAAATTGGCCTCTAAAAAGCTTGGCATGCTCAGCAGAGCGGGACAGTATTTCATGGCTGTACACCGCCTGCAACTTTACAAGGCGCAGGTTCGGCCTCACATGGAATACTGTTCCCATCTCTGGGCAGGGGCTCCCCAGTGCCAGCTCCTTCCACTTGACCGCATCCAGCGCAGAGCGGCTCGAATCGTCGACGACCGAGCCCTTTCCGATCGGCTCGATTCATTGGCGCTGCGAAGAGATGTTGCATCCCTTTGCATTTTCTTTCGCATTTACCACGGGGAGTGCTCTGAGGAATTGTTCGGATTTATCCCAACTGCCAAGTTTCACGAACGCACATCGCGGCAGAACTCCCGATACCATCCACACCATCTGGATGATTGGCGGTCCACCACTGTGCGATTTAGAAGATGTTTTCTTCCTCGCACGACTTCCTTGTGGAATCGATTACCATCAGCGATTTTTCCGGACCGATACGACTTAGGAACCTTCAAGAAAAGAGCGTACTCCTTTTTAAAAGGCCGGCAACGCATCTGCAATTCCCTCCCTGGTGTTGCAGTTGTTCATGGGCGGCGGTAGTCACTTACCATCAGGTGAGCCGCATGCTCGTTTGCCCCCTCTCCTATATAAAAAAAAATATTCCATAGTGAAAGTGGCGGTTTGCAAGGAAGGCTCTGATGATGTGGATGAGCCTATCAGGTACGTTGAGTCTATACAGCTTGTATAGTAAGCCGTCGTGCCAGACATTGTCACACCATTGTTGCACCATTTCTGAAAGTACTCTGTGAGGCGGTTTAACTGATTTGTGTACGAATATTCGGGTCTGAAGCCGAACTGCTCGTCTGGGAGGAGTTGTTTGAGTCTCCCTTAAACTTTCCCCAGTGTGCTGAGAAGACTGATTGGCCAGTTGGTAGCTAGAGGCTAAGTTGCGCGGTATCCCTGGTTTCGTGATTCCTATTACGTCTGCCTCTTTCCATGCATCCGGGAAGGAGTAGCGGGAAAGAAGAGCATTGAATATGCCTACTAGGAGGCAAACGAGCGGCGCGGAGAGAGATTTCAGTACTCTGTTGCTAATGCCATCGGGGCCGGGTGCTGATTTCTTTTTAAGATTTTTAATTACTTCTGTTACTTCATCGCCAGTCACAGGATCTAAAGGGTTCTGCCCGCTCCTTCGCTACGTTACTATTATTATATATTCGTTATTATTATTATACTAATAAATAGTATAATAATAATAACCACTTATTATTATTATCTAAAAAATATTTTTTATAAATTTATACGCTTTCGTATTAGTTATACGGAATTTCACGTACTAACTTGTATGTTAATAAATCTAGGTTGAATAAATATACATCTCTCGTGACCCCATGGAGAGATTAATACATTGTCTCATAGAAGGGATATTTTCCATAGTTGCCCCGCTTAGCATACTAATTGGCAACTGCAGTTTATTTATTTTCATCTGTTATTAGAATGATGCTATTGCACATCTCCTGGTTCACTTTCCCTCTGTCGCCTCTTACGGCACCCAGAGGATGATAATATAGCTTAGTGGATATTCTTACACCGCCACTATACGGTTAGAATATGTTTGGAAATGAATGCGTTGACGAGTGCATAGAGTGATCGTGTTTTATTTTTATGACGTTCCTTGTGGAAGGCATATGTTCAGGAGTGAACTTGTGAAGAACTGTATTAATGATATTGATTATTGATGATGACTATATTTCTATACAATATACGGAAATATCAATTTGTAAATACTACAAGGGAATACGTATAAACTTTTCTTGAGTTGATTACGCCAATTTACCATCAACTGAATCGCGTACTAATTTGCCCTCTAATCTATAAAAAATATGACGTATTTGTAAAGGTAACGCTTTGTAGAATTACATTGAAATATGATACAAGTTGAAGCCATCTATCTGTCTACAAATTAATAGTAGAGCAATATCATAATATACTTCCGACAGTTCTGAGAATTTGTTGCTAGAACCGCAGCTGCTCCTTACCTATATTAAACAACATACTATAGTGTTCAATTTGCTTTAGTTGGTTCCGCTAAAGACATAGCTACTACATCACTATTACAATAACTCTGTTCGTGTGCTTACAATTCCAGAATTTTCTTTCGTCAAGGCATGAGTTGTGCATAAGTTTTAATGCTTTGCATTTAACATTTTACAATTGTTTTTTATAGTTATTTACACGTGGTAGAGCCATGCTGCAGCTATATTAGTAGTATAGTTGTAGCACGAATGGGTCGGCTCGACCGGGGAAGGACCGCGCTCTCACAGAATACCAGCGTAAAATAGCAGCTTAACGCTGCTGTGTTTCGTATGGTGAGTGTAGAGAACCGGAGACCCATTTTACTGGAAAAGAGGCATTCCATCTTAGACCTCACGGGTGACGACGCATCTGCATTTTGATTCTTTATTGACGATAAATGTGGATGTCTATGGGTCACAGCAAGCACTTACCATCACGTGTACTGTGTGCTCGTTTGTCACCCTATCCTATAAAAAAAAGTAAAAAAAATATATAGTTATATGGCAATTATTTTCACAGAATTATATTTATTTGATTATCATACAGGCGAAATACTGGTTCGGACTCTCTGTGAACTAGACGTTGCGAGTTTCTTTTTTATCTATTACTGGCGATTCGCCCCGGTTACGCACGGGATATTTCGGGATCTCGACAACAGCGCCACCTACCTACAAATGTGAATCTAAACCATCTAGGATCCATTCAAACAGACACAAAAAAATTCATCAATTTTTTTTTATATAAGCCAGAAATATTCAACAGTGGTAGAGCCACGCAGCAGCTTTTGCTGTCGGACGGATGAGCCGGCTCGAACCGGGGTGGTACCACGACCTCACAGAATACCAGCGTGAAGTAGAGGTTTACCTCTGCGTTTTGCTTGGTGAGTGCAAGTGGCCGGAGGCTCTTATTACTGAAAATGAGGCATTCCATTCTAGTCCTCACGGGTGAAAACACATTTGCATTTTGATTTATAATAGAGGATAGATGTAGATGTCTATGGGCCGCAGCAACCACTTACCATCAGGTGGACTGTGTGCTCGTTTGTCACTCTTATCCTATAAAAAAAAGATAAGCCAGTGTTAAACTACATTCCCAAGTGACAATGAGTGGTGGCGGAAGACGGTTAAGCGCACTGAATTGGCTTAGGAAAAATCTATTTACTCTTGCCTTAAAAAAATCAACGCTCAACCTTGTACTCAAAAGGACTTGCAAAAGACAGATGCTGATAAATGATTCCACTCCATTGCTGTACGCATTACGATTGAGGATTTTAAACGTTTGGTTTGAACGCACGATATATTGTGGTTCGAGGATCCAGCAACAGGTCTGAGCTATCGCGACCCTCGTCGTAGGTGTTCTAAGAGGTGCCTATGAGAAATGCGAGAAAAATATTTACAGATTACAATGTAACCTTCTCGTTGATGACTGGTGCAAAATAGACGCATACGCTGAAAAGACCACGTCGCTGACGGAAATCATTTTTTTTATTTATTCTTATCAAATAAAAGATTTCAAAAGGTGGACTTAATGCCTTTTGGAATTATGTACCAGTTAACCCAGATCATATTATATCAAAGTTTGCAAGTCGTCTGGTACTAAGGTCGCTTATCCGCCTGCAAAGCGAGGCGCGAGTCGTATGCGCGATCTTAAGTCTGCGATTGCAAAGTACTTTTTTAAAGTACAGGAGGCACTTCGAGCTATTTCTATGCGAGTGTTTACCTTCTGTTCACAGCTCCAGATGTCATCAAGTCATGTCCCTAGATTTTGTACTTGCGCACCCTCTCAACTTTTTGGCCAGCTACAAGGATAGCAATGATACAATAACACAAATATATTATATCATTAATATAATAAAACAAATGATGATAAGCTTTATTACTGACAACTCGTTACGTCGTAGTTCTCTGGGATGAAATCTCACTTTCATCTCATTTATTATGAAATATAAATTTAAGGCTGCTCATTTATGATCCTTCGTCATCTAAAAATGAGGTAGCTCGGAGTCGTCCCTTAAACTAACATTTGATTACTTATATAAATAGGTAAATATCTCACGGCGTAAGCGTATTAAAGTTAGAAACAAAAATAGTGTGACATCACATTAATGCTGTTTATTTGAAAAGGGTCAGGGCTTGAGCCTTCGAAAAGGAAATCTCGGCTTAATATCTTAAAATAGAACTGACCTTTAAACATCGGACCAGGGTATGTTTCGGTTACTTTCGTATTTCTGTCACACGCAATATTTGATTTTGTGCAGGATATAACTTACCTAATTACGTAATTTTCTTATAGGTACGTAGGCCTGAAAAGCAAACAACAATAATTTTATTGATAAAACCACTTTTACAGATTTTTCCTGTTTAATTAACTTATTTATCTTATTTTTATTAATTTCCGACGTTTCGGGTGCTTTACAGCACCCGTGGTAACGGTAGATCGGACCAAAATTTATAATTAAAACAGCTGAAGGTAGTCCGAGTTAACCTGTGACATCGGAACGTCAATCACCTCAGTGACCACGGGTGCTGTAAAGCACCCGAAACGTGGAAATTAATAAAAATAAGATAAATAATTTAATTAAACGCGAAAAAATTCGTAAAAGTAGTTTTATTCAATGTGTAGTGTTCGCATAAAAAATAAGAAATCATTAAACAATAATTTTAAACAAGAGAAAGTAAATTAAACGACGTAAAAACTAGCAATAACAATTTGTTTTTCTCTTACATTTTTTATATTCTTACATTGTCATCCGATTCTGAGCTATGCATTATTATTGCTATGTATGTATTATTAGATATTATGCTTAAAAGTCAAGTCGCTAGCTCATCGGGAAGTTCAATTAAAATGAATTACCAAATTCGACCCAAACAAACATATACATGAAAGCGAGTTGATACTCGTAAAAACGTGGTAATGAACAATGTGACGGCTCCGTAGCGCAGTGATTAAGCGTATGGTTTGCGGCGTTGTATAGACGCGGGTTCGTAGGTGTACAAGTAATAGAAAAAGAAATAGAAACAGAAATAGAAACAGAAACTTTTTTTATCAATATAGATTATAAATAATACTTATTGAAAGTCACTCTTTTGTATAATTAACACTGGTTCGAAAAAATACCTCTGTCCTGGGAAGAACCAGTAAGAAACCCAAAGGGACTTTTTTTAAATAACAGCTTACAATCATGTATGTTACACAAATTAACAACACAACAAATTAGAAATAGCATGGTAGCGAGCACCTCATTTTCAGGGGTTATTATCATCTATAAATTCTTTAATACTATAATAACCCTTTTTATACAAACTTAGTTTAATAAAGTTTTTGAACTTTGAGCAGGTCAAATTTTGTATATTTTGTGGAATTTTGTTGTAAAAGCGTATACATCGCCCCAAGAATGAATTACTGACTCGATGGAGTCGAGTAACTGGTACTACTAGCTTGTGTCTGTTCCTAGTATATACAGAATATAGAGAATGAATATCACTTATTTTTGTAAAACTACTTTTATTTTTGTGTACGTACGTTACATTTTCATAAATGTTTTGAGAGGCCAAAGTTAATATATTAATTTTCTTAAATTTTTGTCGCAACGACTCTTTAGGCTTAAATCATAAATTGCTCTTATGGCTCTCTTCTGTAAAACAAATATAATTTCAGTGGCAGCTGCGTGTCCCCATAGTAAAATACCATATGACATTATGCTATGGAAATAGTTAAAGTAAACTAGTCTAGCTGTTTCAACACTGGTTAGACTTCTAATCTTTTTTACAGCATATGCTGCAGAACTAAGTCTGCTTGCTAGTTTTGATATATGGGGGCTCCATTGAAGCTTCGCGTCTAGTGTGATTCAAGAAAAATGGTGGTATCTACAAGACTCAGTTTCTCCCCATTTAAAATTACATTAGTATTTAATTGTTTAACATTTGGAGTCATAAATTTCATACATTTCGTTTTAGTGCCATTTAAATGCAAATTATTAACATTGAACCAATTTACTAATTTAGATATAGCATTATTTACTTCGTCATATTTTAGCAACTGTCGACTGAATTTGAAAATTAAAGAAGTGTCATCTGCAAATAATACTATATCGTGGTTTTATCCCTTACTATGTAAGGTAAGTCATTAATGTATACAAGAAACAGAAAGGGGCCGAGAATTGAGCCTTAAGGCACGCCCATTTGTACCATCGACCTGGAAGAGCTCACATTGTTAATGACAACTTTTTGCGTTCTCTTACTTAAATATGAAATAATTAATTTAAGAGCATCACTTCTTACACCGTAGTGTTGAAGTTTCCATATTAGTGTTTCATGGTGAACACAATCGAAGGCTTTGGATAGGTCACAAAATATACCCAAAGCATCCTGTGAATTCTCCCATGCATTAAATATATATTTAATCAGCTCAACACCGGCATCAGTTGTCGAGCGACAGTAGTGGTTAATATCAGTAAAATATTTCTCAAAAACCATTGCAAATTCCTGATCTGATTCGGTTAATTTGTTATTAACACTTAACTGGTAGTTTGAATTGCGAGAGTTGATCTTACCAGTTTCGCTATTAATTATACTCCATGTCATTTTAATTTTACTAGAAGCCGTCTTAATTTTTTGCTCAAATGCAAAGAGTTTTAACAGTGGTAGAGCCACGCGGCAGCTTTCGCTGTCGCACGGATGGGCCGGCTCGAACCGGGGTGGTACTACGACCTCACAGAATACCAGCGTGAAGTAGAGGTTTGCCTCTGCGTTTCGCTTGGTGAATGCAGGTGACCGGAGGCCCTTTTTACTGGAAATGAGGCATTCCATCTTAATCCTCACGGGTGACAACGCATCTGTATTTTGATTCGCAAACGAGGATAGATGTAGATGTCTATGGGCCGCAGCAGCCACTTACCATCAGGTGGACTGTTTGCTTGTTTGTCACCCTTACCCTATAAAAAAAAACTTGGCTGTGGAGCACACTCTTTTAAATATTTTTGAATATTTTTTTACATATTACCTAAATTCGACGCTATGATTATATGACCTTTCATGGTAAAGATCATATAACCTATGTCTGCTCTTATGGACTCCTACTGTCGCTCATTCATTAAATGACTTCCGACTGTTCAAGGAGAATGTTTTAGAAGTAAAAGTATTATTAAATTCATTGCAATTAAGCTTCAATAATGTTCCATACATAAAATTTGGATCATTTTGGTATGAAAGTGATGGAAATAATTATCTCGGGTCTAGTTGTGTGTTCTTGTGCATACTTGTAAATGCCCTTCACGTCATAGGTAAAAATCCTACTTTGGGCTTTACTTTTTAAGAAAACCACTGAAACTAATAAAGATATATAAAAAAAGGTAACATATAAATATATCCATGCAAACAACAGCATATGGACTAGTACTCATGAAATCCCGCAAACTGACAGCCGCAGATCCAGCTCCTATATTGTGTTCGCGTCTAAAGCCGACACGACTGGAAATCTGAAAAGGTTGGCCTATTGAAAATCCGTAGGATTAACACAGTTTAAGAAGGGGAGACTTCCTTCATCCCGAATAAAATTTTGCACGATGAAGCCGGCAAATGACGCGCGGCGGATTTTCCACCGGCGTTACAGTGCTTCACGAGCGACGGAGAATCTTCTTTTAAATGACACGTATTGACACCGAAAATGGCCCCTAAAGTTGATTTTTTATATAATTTAAATTTCTCAAAAATGTTCACATACATAATGGTGTTTTTTCTTCCGACTTTTTTTAAGAAAGTTTTAACGTAAGGTATTCCTTAAGAATAAAAACTTTGGCCTATAAATAATTGTTCCGGGTGTAGGTGTTTCCTCATTATCATTATTACAAGTATAACCTAACAAGAAGCGACTGCTGACCTTAGGCTTCTACTGCTTAACTTATTTTTAACACGCTTTTATTAGCTTGGATGGATCTATAGTAACGGAATTTTCGAATATGATTTTCATCCCCTTCAAAACGTCGGATTGATTTTAAACGTTTTTTTTACAATAAAATTAAATTTTATGTTAATCACTATTTTCTTATTTTAAACTTATTGAAAATTATTTATACTTTTTACTTCGATTATCTACAAATCTTATTCTATAATAAATAATAGGTTTTTTAAACTATTATTTATCGTAGAATAAGGATGAAAAACGAGCACACAGTCCACCTGATGGTAATTGGATGCTGTGGCACACAGACTATCAGATTTATCCTCAATTAAGAATCAAAATGCAGATGCGTTGTCACCCCCTGAGGATTAAGATGGAATGCCTTGTTTTCAGTAAAAACGTGAGTGTACGGAACTGGAGACCCCACCAGTTCTCTACACTCACGAAACACAGCAACATTTAGCTTCTATTTTACGAAACACAGCAACATGTACCTTCTATTTTACGCTTGTATTTATTTGTATATTTATTTGAAATCTTTATTGCACATAAAGTGTACAATTGGCGCACTTAATGCCTTTAGGATAATTCGATGTAACCATCTCATATATTATAATAAAGATAAGTACTCCCTATATAACTTTTACATGACGACTTATAATAATCATTATTATCACCAGTACGGTTCCAAGGCCAACCCATAACAAGAAATTCGATAAAAACAGTATCAACAACATTTTTATTAGCTTAAAATATATTTGCTGCACTATACACGGTAGAGCCGCGTTACATCTATATATAGGTATACTATGTATGCAGCACGAGTGAGTTGGAATGAACGGGGGAAGAACCACGCTCTCATAGAATCACCAGTGTTTCATATGGTGAGTGTAAAAACGCATTTACGTTTTGATTCGTAGAGTTTTATAGAGAATAAATGTAGATGTCTGTGGGTCACTGCATCCACTTATTAAGCTGATGTGCTTCCCTTGGACTGTGTGCAAGTTTGACATCCTTATTCTATAAAAAAAATTGAAGTTATGTATTAAAAAGCTTTTAGTCTATTAAATTTACCTTAAATATTCCAAGCGTACCATTCGCCTTGATTAAAATATAGAACGCGATTTTAATAAGAAACCCAACGGCCAATTTGCGCGGAATTTGATTTTCAACGTAAGCTGGCTGTTAAGTTGTAATTTTACACATCGGCGTTGCTCCGAGATGAACGTTAATTCTGTTGAACATTGTGAAAATTAACGTTTAATAAAATGTTGTCGACTTAAATAAAATTTCAAATTTAAACTTTTACGCGGTAAGACTTACGCTGCGGCGTTGAGTTAAATAAAACTGTCGTGGCCGAATTCTGCTACCAATCTCAAGGGAGACTAGCCATCTGTGTAGGAAAACTCCAATACAGACGCTCTCTCTATTTTCTATACTTTAAGACCGATGGGATCGCAATTTGACACGACCGGAGAGAGATCAGGCGGCCTTGTGTGAAACACCGCCAAATTCCTGAATCCGGTTTACTACTGACGATTTCTTAAAAAAAAACCATTTACATAAATAGTTACGAACTACATTATAAATGACTATATACGTTAGTATGTATGTATGTGACTGGTATACCTACCGCTCATATGTTTCACGCGCTAATTAAAATGGGCTTCATGAAAAGTAATATGTTTCGTTATTACTGTAACATTAATTAAAAATATATCCGACCGTGCAAAGCCAGATGAAATCCGCGCCATTCATACCTCCGCGCCAATTGAAATTCAAACTGGTCGAGGGAAAAGCCCCGAGAAGAGTAAACAGATTGTTTGCGCAGTGCAAACATTTGAATTACGGTATTGTCGGAATACGGTTAAAGGCAGCTACAACGATACATTTCAGTAACATTGTCCATCTTGATAGCTAACTAATAAATATATAAGATTACCGTTACCGTTACAGTATATTAAAGTCAACTGCTGAACATAGGCTTCCACGATAGATTTTCTCACGTGGGGGAGGGGGTATTTGCCATAGTTGCCACGCTTGGCAAGCGGATTGGCAACGGCAGTTTTTTATTTTCATTCATTATTAGAAAGACGCTGCCGGCCATATCCTGCTTTTTTTTCCCTGTCGCCTCTTACGACAACCACGGGATCATATAGGGTAGTGGTATTGTTTTATAGGATAGGGTGACAAACGAGCACACAGTCCACCTGATGGTAAGTGGTTGCTGTGATCCATAGACATCAGATCTATCCTCAATAAAGAATCAAAATACAGATGCTTTGTCACCCGTGAGGTTAAAATGGAATGCCTCTTTTCCAGTAGAAAGGATCTCCGGTTCTCTACTCACCGTGCGAAACAGCAGTGTTAAGTTGCTATGTTACGCTGGTATTCTGTAAGAGCGTGGTCCTTCCCCGGTCGAGCCGACCCATTCGCGCCACAACTATACTACTAATATAGCTGCGGTATGGCCCTACCACGTAGAAAAATTGGATATTCTTTTACCGCTAATACACGGTATGTAAGATTATATTAGATTTCTAATTTTGTTCCATTTCCATAGATTGCCTCATAGGGGCAATTTCGCCATAGTTTCTTCAGGGGGTTGGGACCGCAGTTTTTTATTATTTTGAGTTGTTATCAGGAAGATGCTGCTGACCATGTCTTGTTTCAGTTTGTCTTGGTTATTAATAATTACATAGTTGATAATAGCCCCTGGGAATGACAAAAGCCGAGGGGACGGAACGCCGGGGGTCGCAAACAGCCTCCCAAGCAGAAGGGAGCACAGGGCCCTCCAAAAGAGGATGGTCCATCTCCCCCTGCGTTCGTCCCGGCTCCGGCCCCCAAGCAAAGCGCTTGGACTAAGCCGCTGAGCCTGGCCAGGGGAGGAGCACCAAAGAGTGTGCCCACCCCTCTACCGACTCCCACTCCCGCGCGCGCACCGGCTCCTTCAGTAGTCCGTGCCCCGCGTAAGGAGCTCCCACCAAAGCCGGCTACCAAATCGTCCCCGGCCTTGGAGGATCTGGCCGAAGACTTCAATCTTGTCTGCGACTTCGCAGACAGTTTTGATGTAAATGAGCTGCGCACACTAGCGCATAAGATTAGAACGGCGCGCTCCGCCAAAGAGCGCCTCCAAGCCTCCCTGGATCACATGGGGGTAATAGAGGCAATAAAGAACTTCAGGGGCAACTAGGCCCGAAGTTCTACATACAGTTAACTTGGCTTGGTTTTTATTCTTGACAATGGATAACGACTCAACTACAGCCAGAATAAAACCTACGTCGATAGCTGTCGCCTTCTTCAATGCGCACGGCCTTAAAAATCAAATAGACGAAGTCCGGACCTTCGTCACTGACCATCAGATAGACATATTGCTAGTGCAAGAGACTTTTCTTAAGCCTAGCCTTAGAGACCCCAAAATAGCTAACTACAGAGTAGTAAGAAATGATCGATTAGGGACTAAATTAGGAGGGACACTTATCTATTATAGGTCGTCCTTACATGTAGTGCCCATAGACACGCCTCAACTAGTTGATTTAGAGGCCTCCGTTTGCAGAGTAGCCATGACCGGTCATCAACCGATCACGATAGCCTCTGTATATCTATCACCAAAAAAAAAGATAATAAAAAGCGACTTCGAAGCGCTATTCAAACTTAGTAATTCAGTTATACTAGCCGGTGACTTAAATAGCAAGCACCAAATCTGGTCAAATAACCATAGGAAAAATACTAACGGCGTGCACTTAGTTAAGCTTAGTGACCGCCTGAATTTCGATATAATAGCCCCTCCGGAGGATACAAGCTATACAACAAATCAATTTAATACGTCGTCCAAAATCGACTTAGCACTCTTCAGGAACGTAACCTTATCGTTGCGCTCCATAGAAGTGGTGCATGAGTTGACATCTGATCACCGCCCGGTAATAATGTCGTTAGGACAGTCCAGCAGCGAGGTTCCTTTAACCAAAACTGTTACGGACTGGCATAGGTTCGAGGCTAACCTCGAAACTATGAACACAGAATATTTAGACAAAGTGCCAGATATAATTGACACCAAGGAGGTGGCCTTAGAAGCCATCTCTCACATCACCTCTCACATAAAGGTGGTTGCCGGGGAGTCTTCGAGGCAGGTCAAGGCGTCGAGCGATCGGCGCTTTGAGCTCCCCGGGAACGTACGGCAATTACTGAGGGAGAAAAACGCTGCGGTGAGGGCCTATGACCGTTATAGAACCGTCAATAATAGGTCCAATTTGCGCCGCCTCTGTAGAGAGATCAAGGAGCGCATGGCCCAGCTGAGGGATTCACGATGGGACAAACTGATGGAAGATATCTCGCCCTCGCATACAGCATTCTGGAAGCTGGCGAGGTCTCTGAAATCAGAAAATGTCGCTTCGATGCCCCCATTAGTTAGATCTGATGGTCAATTAGCGTTCGACGACTCGGAAAAGGCCGAGTGCATGGCGGACAGCTTCGAGAGCCAATGCTCCCCAAGCACCCTGCCAATCGACCCCGTCCACCTGAACAAGGTGAACGAGGAAGTGGCTAACATGTCCGCCACACCACCAACGGATGACCCACTTCCTCCAGTTACTTTTGATGAGGTGAAAACCATAATCAAAAATCTTCAAATCCGAAAAGCGCCTGGAGCCGACGGCATAAACAATAAAGTGTGTAAAGCCCTTCCTCCCAGATTAGTTTGCCTTCTAGTGGCGATATTCAATATCTTAATGGCCACTTGCACCTTTCCAGAAGTGTGGAAAGAAGCAATAGTCATCGGTATACACAAACCGAAAAAACCCAGAGATAGGGCGTCTAGTTATAGACCCATAAGTCTCCTCAGTGCCATGGGGAAAATCTATGAGCGCATCATCCTCAGCCGTCTGAAGGATGCAGTGCTTAGCAAAAATCTAATTCCTAACGAGCAGTTTGGTTTTCGAGCCAAACACTCAAGTGTTCAGCAGGTGCACCGCCTCACGGAGCACATCTTAGAGCAGGCCGCAAAGGCGAACACGCGCGCTGTTTACACAGGAGCGCTGTTCTTCGATGTGGCCAAAGCATTCGATAAAGTCTGGCACAATGGACTAGTCTACAAACTAATCCAAATAGGAGTGCCAGTAAGACTTACTAAAATTGTTCAAGACTTTCTTGAAAATAGATCCTTTCGTTTTCGCGTGGAGGGTACCTTCTCCTCTCCCAGACCCATCAGAGCAGGAGTTCCCCAGGGCTCAGTGCTCTCCCCGACCCTTTACTCACTCTATGCAAGTGATATTCCACAAATACCAGGTACTCATCTCGCACTATATGCGGATGACACCACCATATACACTTCAGATGTCCACCCGGTTAGAATCTGTGGTCGACTCCAAGATGCAGCAAACGCCTTAGGCGATTGGTGCAGAAAATGGAGGATTGAACTGAACCCAGATAAGAGCAAAGCCATCTGCTTCAACAGAATGTTTGCTTATAACCGATTAATGGCAAAAATCAAAAAATATAAAAGCGGTACGGTCTCCCTCTATGACAGCCCAATTCCGTGGGTACAAGAGGTGAAATACCTGGGGGTGACCTTAGATTGTGCAATGAGCTTCTCTCAGCACATTCAGATAGTTAGGAACAAGGCTAAATTCGTAGTTTATCGACTTTACGCCTTAGTTAACAAAAACAGTAAGCTGTCACTCAGACGCAAGCTGCACTTATACAAAACCTGCGTACGTCCTATCATGACATACGCAGGGGTATCCTTTGCCCATGTTCCCAAAAGAAGTTTACATAAACTTCAAATCATCCAGAACAAATTTCTCCGTCAGGTCACAGGAGCTCCATACTATGTGAGGAACGCGGATCTCCACCGCGACCTCGACATGCCCACAATTCAGTCGTATCTAAAGGAATTATCCTTAAGATATTTCAATTCGATAAAGGAACATAAAAATCCGTTGGTAAATGAGGCGGGCTCGTACTCCCCAGATAGGGATGCGGCCCCCCACAGGAGACTCTCGGACGGCAGAGTCGTTGCACTCGATAGTTCGTAAGTCCTCACTTACGAACCTAATTCAATGAAGCTGTGAAGGCCGCAGGGCCAACAGTATACACTTTCAGAAAAAAAAAAAAACTTAACTCGCCACAACACACGGTGAGGAACGTATTTTAAATGTGTTTTGTAAATATACATACTTTTGTTATATTTGTTCAAGTTGTTTTTTTTTAATGTTTATTAAACCTATATCGATTGATGCGTTTATAAATATCTAAGTGTAAGTGCCTATTTAATATGTGTGTGGTGGTTTTTTTTCTTTTATTTCGGTGATGACATTCCAATATTTCCGAACATTTTCAATTAAATGATAAATTAATTGAAAACATTAAATAATAAACAAGCATGCTTAAAAAGAAGTATAACTTCGCCTCCAGGCCCTTCAAAAGAGTTATTGCAAAGCTAAAGTATGAACACATTGGCAGAATTGACGAGAAATGATTAAAACTCGAGATACCATCCACACCATCTGGATGATTAAAAAGAAGTTTTCTTCCTCGCACAACTTCCTTGTGTAATCAATTACATTCTTACTCACGTTCTTACGTTATCTACACTCACCGTACGTAACACAGCAGAATTAAGCTGCTATTTTACGCTGGTATGTTGTCAGAGCGTGATCCTTCCCCTGTCGAGCCAACCCATTGCTGTTACAACCATAATGTAGTACAGCTACATTATGGTTCTATCACATATAAAGTACTCAGAGGTGACAACGCATCTGTGGCCTTCTTTAAGTTGGTCGTTTGTCACTTAGGTTTTATAAAAAAAATTAAAAACTTGGAAAAAATAAAAGGTTTTATACTTGATGATTGACAAACATTTAACATTTTCTGAGATTATGTCGTAAAATTGAATACATTGTCCCATAAATGAATTATGAATTATGTGGAGTCTAGTGATCTCATTGTGGGTCTCATTGTAGGAAGAACTCTTGGCGGATTTCAGTGAATGATAGATTGTTTACGTCGCCACCACACTGCAAACAAATGTTAACACTCATGTATCACATATGTATAAGGTTTATTTATTGCACAGTCTGTCATTTTTACGAGCATTGGAATAGAATAGAACATTATTTTTATGTTTCATTATTAACACGACATATATTATCATATTTAAAAATATAAAGCGGTATCTATATGTTTTTAAAATTGTGTATAAATACAAATTCCACCGAGCACGACTCTCTCGCGTGGTTTTGACGTGTCAATGACGTGGACAATGAAAAAACTTTTTGGACGTCGTCCACGGCCGCAGCAAAAGAAAAACTTTTTAAAACGCCATAAATCAACGCCGTTACTGTAGACTGAGACGTCATTATTTCATTCAGGCACGCGTTTTTGTTATAAGAATGGAAAAATGGATGGAAAAAAATCACTTGCGACTTAACTTCCGCGAAAGTTTGACAGTTGTACGGTCATAGATTCTTTTGCACGTTGTCTGTTATTAATCAAATATTTCATTAGATATTCGTAATGAGAATATCCGCAGTAGAACTAGGGTAACTATTATATCAGTTACTCTGGTTCTAGTGCGCAACGTATGAGTATACTAAAGTGACAATACAGTTACCGTCAAAGCCAATTAAAAGTCCACTGCTGAACATAGACCTACCTCAAATATTACCTCATAAGGGGAATATTTGCCGAAGTTGTCTCGCTTGGCAGGTGCGTTGGCAAACGGAGTTTTTTTTAAATTGCTATTGGATTTGTTCCCCTCTGTCGCCTCTTACGACACCCACTTGATGATATGGGGTAGGTGATATTCTTACACCAATAGGCAGAAGTGACAATAACCTGGCCATATGGCTTGAAGAATCGACTACCGATGGGAACGAAAAGTTTTTGAGTGGCAGCCTCGTACTAATAAGAGATGCAGGAAGTCAATTAATGCATGTGGCTTAGGATCGAGCCTTGTGGTATTCCTTGAATGAGGCCTTTTTCATCAGTGGACTTGTTATGGATTGTAATGATGATGATGATAATAATATATTTAGTAAAGCTCAGGAATCAGATTATTTTAAAAGATCAGTTAATTTTATCACGGTAAGAACATAAGGAGCTGCAAATGGGTTCAAGGATAACAAAGTTCAAAAATAATAATATTAAATAGAAAAATAATGAATTTATCCCAGGCCGGACCAAAATTAATAATTCAACCTTAGCTAGCCATGACTCTTTACTCGTTCAGATCTTTACTCGTAAATATCTCAATTCACCCTGTCCATACGTACTGAAGAGCTCTCGAAACGTCAGGATTTCAAAACAGAACTAAAATAAGTAAAACCATCCGTAACATTAGTTTTATCCAGTGCGTCATAGGCTGAATAAATTTAAACTCCTGGGAACTACTCTCTGGAAAGTCTAAGCAATATGTTGTAAACAAGATTACCGAAATAAACGAATTATTAACTTATTTATTTAAAGTAGAAAAAAACATTTTTATTCAAAATTGGTCTTTACAAAGTACTTTTTGAAGATCAAGAAAGATCAAGAAAGTTAGGCTATCGCTCTAACAAGTCTGCTGAGCCATTCATTTACTGGTAAAGTTGCGTTCGATTTTAGTCCTCAGAGGTCTTCGTTTCGATTCTTCAAGAATAGAATAACTGTATCTTTGGGGCACAGCATTCACTTACCATCAGGGACACTACGTGCTGGTTTGCCACTCTAATTCTGTTTAAAATATTTGATTACAGTTAGTTTATAGTTTTGAGTGTATTATCACATATATCATATTAATCTTGTTACATAAATATAAATAGTTATGTCTCGTATAAATAGTTAAACATCTATCCAAAATAAGCCGTTAGTTTTATGAATCTTTTTGAAACCGCAAGCTTAAATTTATTGCGTGTGTTATAGTCATTTTGTCAAATGTTATGATGCTACTGTTAAGATTTTAATTTTTTGAAGTTCCTGAGTGAGCCTCTGGGACTAATTTTGTCAATTTGTAGTTTTGTGTATTTTTTGGGCTCTGTTATATATTAAAAATCATTAAACAAAATTGATAATACATCCCGTACGGATAAAGAATGGAATTAAAAATGACGCCTCATCGAGCCCGTACCGTCAACATGCACAGTACCAATAGCGAAAACCTGCCAATAACGGTATATCGTTATAACGTTATATAATTTGGTTAATTGGAAGTTTTATATAAATGGGAAAATATTTGAAAAGAATTGTATACGCAAGTAGGTACATTTATTTTAAAATAACATTTAGATTTACTAGCAACTAAAGCTGGTAATTCTGGCGGTATGAATGATGAAATTGAAAGAAAAAAGGCAGACTTTAGACGTATAAATAAGAGAGTAAAAGAAGTTGTTGAAAGGAAAAATCAAGAAAGGATAGATAAGAATGATAGAAGGATATCTGATAACTTCCAGGCAAATATTAAAATGTTCTGGAAGCTCGTAAGAACTGCCAGGGGAAATTCAAAACAGCCTAGAATGAATGCTATACGAGACGAGAATGGCTGCATACTGAATGATGAAGTTTCAAATTTAAAGAGATGGAAGGAATACTTTGAAAGCGTGTTTAAGAGTGAAGAGTCGTCTGACGTAAGTGAAATAGAAATTCCGGAAGAAGTGGAGAGAGATAGGGAGATAAGTGTAGATGAAATAATGAAAGCAATGAAAAGCATGAAAGCAGGTAAGGCAGCCGGATATGATAGAATATCACTAGAAATGCTAAGGGCTGGAGAAGGTGTGGTTGCAGGTCTGCTGTACACCTTGTTTATGTTGGGAACTGAAGCGGGTACCGGAAGACTGGTGCAAAGCCGTTATAGTCCCAATATATAAGGGAAAGGGCTCGTAGCAGGACTGTAAAAACTACCGTGGTATCAGCTTACTTAGTATTGTGGGTAAACTATATGCTAAGGTGTTAATTAAAAGAGTTATGGAAGAAACTGATGGAAAAATTTGGGATGTGCAAGCTGGATTTAGAAAGGGGATGGGGTGTACGGATCAAGTCTTTTCCATGCGCATTTTTGGCCATAAACCAGAAGGTTTTTTGTGCGTTCATGGACTTGGAAAAGGCTTATGATAGAGTGAACAGGAATGTGTTATGGCAAACACTGAACTCATTTGGGTTGAGCGCTGGCTTGATACGGGCATTAAAGTCTCTTTACAGGGACTCTAGTGCTTGTGTCAGGATCAACGGGATCTACTCGGACTGGTTTGGCATTCATAAGGGTGTCAGACAGGGATGTGTGGCTTCCCCGTGGCTGTTTAACCTATTTATGGACAGTTGTTTGCAAAATTTGAAAGTTGAAGAATGTGGGTTGAGAATGGGTGAGTCAACCGTCAAATGCCTTTTGTACGCCGATGATCAAGTCATATTTGCATCGTCGGCGGCCGAGTTGCAAATGATGGTTACTTTAATGAATTGGTCATTGAAAGAAAGGGGTATGAAAGTGAACGCAAGTAAGACGAAAGTTATGGTTTTTGAAAGAGAAGAAAGTAAAACTTTATGTGAAATAAGAATAGAAGGTGAGTTGATTGAGCAAGTGGATGAGTTTGTATATTTGGGATGTTTATTTAGCAGGGATGGTAGATATGATAAGGATATAGAACGACGAGTGAACGCAGGAAATAGAGTGAATGGGGCTCTACACGCTATTATGAGGAGTCAGAATGTGTCAAATAAGGCACGTATGGCGATTCATAATGCTGTGTTAGTCCCTACTTTAATGTATGGTAGTGAAAGTTGGGTCTGGCAGAAGAAGCATGAGAGTAGAATAAATGCTGCAGAAATGCGGTCCTTAAGGAGTATGCTAGGGCTGAACCTGAATGACAGGGTGAGAAATAGTGTGATAAGAGAAAAGTGTGGCTTGCAAGATGACGTTGTGACAAGGGTTAAGAAAGGAATGCTTCGGTGGTTTGGTCATGTAGAAAGAATGAACGAGGAAAGAGTGACAAAGAAAATCTATGTTGCAGAAATGAACGGCAGGGTCGGGAAGGGGCGCCCTAGACGAAGTTTTATCGACCAAATCGGCGATACATTAAAAATGGGGCAGATTAGGAGTACCTTTAACCGACGAGCGTGTATGCGTAGATATATGGATGTAAAGGAAGCAAGAGAGGTGTGTCAGGATCGCGCCAAATGGAAGTCCGTAGTCTCTGCCTACCCCTCTGGGTGACAGGCGTGAGTGTTTATGTATGTTATGTTATAACATTTATAATTAGTGACCCGCTCTGGCTTTGCCTGGGATCTATTAATGTGGTGTTATTTAGATTTAAGATAATCATTAAAATAACATTTATTTTATCTTATCAATATTTCTATTTTAATAAAATCTCTTAATTTTTCGGATAAACATGGAGGTTTACTTAGAAATACCGCCTGGTATTTCTAAATAAAAAAAATTCTCTCTGTTCGTGAAGTTTTATTACAATCGGTTGAGTTATTCCAAGGACGGACGGACAAACAGATAAACGAAAATTTTAGAAATGGTTGGTTACTCATGTCTCAATAGCATGTAAATATTTTATACCAGAATATTAACAAACAAAATCAATAATAATTATAAAGAAAACTCTCAGAACGCGTCGTAGCTCACAAATTATCGAAACCGGATTGTATTATTTTTTTTTTGTAGTTTATGGCATTGTGTTGTCATTGATAATTGGAATCAATGAAATGAAACAAGTTGGACTGAAGTTATAGAACGTACGAAAAACACATATCGCAACGTATTTTTGCAGTCTTTGCAGGCTGGTGTGATTATAGATAGCGATGGTGTGCGAGCGAGAGGTGGATAGAAGCGACGCTATTTTCAATCCCATTTTTTAACCGCACGGGTAGTATGTAATTTTATAAAATTAGAATATCCCTGGACGCTGATCCATATTAACAGTATTGTGTTACTGTAAATTGTAAATATTCAGTCAAATAATCCATCAGGTTTCTTTCTTACTGTAACAACAACACATAAGATGTTATTCACAACATTAAACAGTGTCGTCTGAGTCTTATGAATATTCCGTCTGATATAAATTTAATGAAATAAAGTTTCAAACAGTACTTCATCAGAAACTTTCAACATTACCAGGTGAGTGAGAAGGCTTTTATTCTTTCCGATACTTAGATGTCAGTTTAACGCTCTTCTTCAAATGTAAGCAATATAGATCTGCTAACGACATTTAATCTAAACGTACGTTATTTTCTGGCTTGGTTCCAACAGGTCTTTATGTGAGTTTGTTTCCGGCTCCTAATCACATATTGTAGCACAAAAATGGGTTTTTAAAGAGATGATATTTTACACATTAGATTTGAAACTAGATTTATTAAGGCAAAGGAATTTTTCATTCATTCATAATAGGAGCCAATTAAAGTCCACCGCTGAACATAGGCCCATAGATTGCCTTAATGGTAATTTGCCATAGTTGCCACTCTTGGCAACCGCGTTGGTAACCACATTATTTTAATTTAGCCGATATCATGAAGAAGAAGTTTCGTACATATATTCTTACATCGCCAATACACGGTAGTGAGCAATGCAGAGGAATACGTTCCGTTTGTGTTAAAATCTTAACCTATTGTTCTTTTCTACCGACTTCAAAAAAGAGACGGTACTCAACTCGACTGTATGTTTTTTATGTGTGAACCGATTTCGATGACTCTTTTTTTATTTGAAAGCTAGTGCTTCTCATGTAGTCCCATATAAATTTGATCAAGGTCTGACCAATAGTTTTTGAGTTATTCTTAATAATTTATATTGAAGTCGGTTATACAAAATTTTTAATTTAAAATTATTTACATTTTATTTTTATAAAATAAATAAAATTCATCATAATTTTAGGAATCACGTGGTATACGTAGCTGTAGCTATATCAGTAGTATAGTTGTAGCACGAATGTATGGTGAGTGTAGAGAACCGGAGACCCTTTTTACTGGAAATGAGGCATTCCATCTTAGTCCTCACGGGTAACAACGCATCTGCATTTTGATTTGTAATAGAGGATAGATGTAGATGTCTATGGGCCGCAGCAACCACTTACCATCAGGTGGACTATGTGCTCGTTTGTCACCCCCATGCTATAAAAAAAAAATCAAAATTATTATTAACTTTATAACTCTTCTCTCTATTTATTCTTTAATTTATAGTTCGCTTTTTATTAAAATTATGCAGTTGGTATGGTTTAAGTAATTATTTATATTTTGGGTCGTCTTTAGATTAACTACCCAAAGATAGCACTTTCAAATGATTACTGTTCAGAATATCTATTTTTTAAACTTACGTATACAAAGTTTCAGCGCTCGAGTTTTCTTCTATATTTTTATAATTGAGAACAAACTTACGATTTTTCTTCATTATTCTTGCTCTTTTGACATTAGGATGCATATACATAGTTGGGACTTAATAAAATATAAATATTCTTATTTTCTTACGATTCAATTATAATTAAAAATAAATAATATTGCAATAGTTTCAAAGTATAAGTATATGTTACAGTTAAAATTATTTCCCGGTCAAAATTAGTTTTATAACAGTTCTTATTTAATTATTTTGTATTTGTGTTCATTTAAATTAAATATTATTTTTGACTAAAGAAGCTTGGGCAAAAATGGTATTGACTAAAAAAATATTACAAGAGATTTTGACTAAAAAATATTGGTTAAAAGTAATTTTGGTCATGACAGGTAGTTGAAAAGACTTTTGACTAGGAAGGAGTATTTAGTAAAAAAAAAGTATTTTTTATATTTTTAAAAATATTAATTGACAATCGATTGTGTAACAAAAAACATGCGTGAGTGTCGTGGAACACTCGGTTGGAACGAAGTTACTTTCGTAGTATATACTTTGATATTGATAAACGTATTATACTTATTAACAAATACAAATAAGTGAATTACTAGCGTCTATTAAAATCAAACTTCATTTAAAATAATATTTCTTTCATGGCAAGATAAGAATAAGTGCGAGGGAGATGGATATTTTTTTATTTTATTTTATTTTATTTATTCACAAAATCCACAGCTTGTAACAATCTATTTACACTCAAAATTTATAAAGTAGGTCTTGAAGCCAATTACGGATTTACAATATACTTATTAAGCTAAAAATCAACATATAACGTCACAAAGTATTCACCACCTTACATAAAAATAGAAGTATGAAATATAAAAATATTTAAAGGTAAACAAAGCGCTCGAAATTTGTTTAAGTGCGGAAGAGTGTGTATGTTTGTGTGTGTATGTGAGAGTGAGTGAATGTGAGTTTGTGTATGTGTTTGTGTGTGTGTGTGTGTGTGTGTGTGTGTGTGTGTGTGTGTGTGTGTGTGTGTGTGTGTGCGTGCGTGTGTGTGTGTGTGTGTGTGTGTGTGTGTGTGTGTGTGTGTGTGTGTGTGTGTGTGTGAACGTAATACAAGGTTTAATTAAATAACGAAATTTTAAAATAAATAGATAAATTTAATAAATATAAACATGATGTATGTAAATTATAGTGTATATTTATGTATCCAATTAGTACCTGCTATAAAAACTTTCTTGCATTTATATTATTACTGCTATTTACTATTTAAATTTATAGATTAGGTTATAATCTGACATATTCTTACAAAGTACCTTGGCAACTTCACGTTTGAATGAAGTTTTACTAGAGTGAAAGATATCAATTGTATTAAATGTTTTATTATAAATTCTGTGAAGCCTATTGACAATCGAATTTTGAGCATAGTTAGTTTTTTTAAGGGCAGTAGCAAAAAGTTTTGTATGTCTAGTTCGTGTATTTGGAACACAAAAACTTAAAATTTGTAACGCTAATTCACAACAGTCTATGTAGTTATTACATATACCATGTAGAAAGGACATATCAATTAAGGTTCGTCTACTTTGAAGAGGCATGCAATTGTAGTGGAGACTAAACTCGCTGTCATCTGAAAAGCGGCGAGAAAATCGAAAGTGTAGGTGCTTTAAAAATTTTAACTGAATATTCTCCAGCTTTTGAATATACGTCACATATTGAGGGTTCCATATTATGCTACTAAACTCAAGAATACTTCTGACATATGCAAAGTATAGTACTCGTAAACATCCAATGTCTGAAAAGGGCTTACTGACTCGTAAAACAAAACCTAAATTTTTGTATGCTTTCGCCACTATTGTATGGATATGTTCGGAAAATGTTAGTTTTGAATCCATTTTTACCCCTAGGTCAAGTACACTATTCAACTCAGATAAAGTAAAATTATTTATTTTATAATTGTATTTAATTGGATTAGTTTTTCTAGTGAATGATACAAGACAATATTTCTTTAAATTAATACCAATACGATTTTCAACATAATAAGAGTTTAATCTATCTAGATCGGCTTGAAGGTTAATACAATCAGTAATCCCATTAATTTTCATAAAGATTTTTGTATCGTCAGCATACATTAAAAATTTTGCATACTTAATGCATCTACCCACATCATATAAGTACGTGGCATATAACAATGGTCCCAGGATGGAACCCTGCGGTACGCCAGATGGCACCTCTAAAAAGTCGGAGCGTGAACTACCTACCACTACAGCTTGAGAACGATTGCGCAGATATGACTCGAACCATCTCAACAAATTACCGTGGATACCCAGTTCAAATAGTTTACGCAGTAGGATACTATGGTCAACACGGTCAAATGCCTTCTCAAAATCCGTATATATTACATCTACTTGTGACCCACCGTCTATACTATTAGATACATAGTCTACAAAAACTCCTAGGTTAGTTGCAGTTGACCGGCCCTTTATAAATCCATGTTGTTCAGAGGGAATCGAAGTGGCAATTATTGGATATATATGAGCATGGACTACTCTTTCACATAGTTTACTAAGTACGTTCAGGATCGAAATGGGGCGGTAGTTCTCAATTGTTGATTTAAGACCTTTTTTATGAATTGGTACAATATGGGCTGTTTTCCAAATGTGAGGAAAGTAGCCTTCCTGAAAACATCGATTGAAAATAAGTGAGATAGGAAGAGATAGAGAATCTGCACACTTGGTGAAAAATATTGTTGGAATATTGTCGCTACCCGCACCTTTTGATATGTCGAGATTTTTAATTAGCTTTAAAATGTACTCTTTGGTAATTTTAATGTCATGTATAGTAGCAATTTGCAATTGATTATTATGCGTATCTTGTAAATATAGATCAGAGGGTTTATTAAAATTTCTCTCAAAAAACTTATTAAAAGCGGAACAAATGTCAAGATTGTTACTGATAACTAAATTATTGTATGTCATCTGTTGAGGATAATTACAAATATTTTTTCTCTTAGATTTTACATAGGACCAGAAGTATTTGGGGTTATTTTTAATTTTTTGTTGTGAAAATTTTATGAAAGAATTATAACATTCGGACTGCATTTCTTTTTGTCTACATCTTAGGGTTGAAAATTGAGCATAGTCGTTTGGGTTTTTGTATTTTTTCCAGTGTTTGTGAACTTTAAACTTTTCTTTAATTAACTTTATTAACGGCCTGCTATACCAGATGGGATAAGTGTGCACACCAGAGTGGTAAACCTGAGGAACATATGTTTGTATGCAGTTATTTATAATTGCATAAAAACTATCTATTATAGTCTCAATATTTGTGTTATTATCTAATATAAACGACCAATCCTGTTGATTTAACATTTCATTAATGATATTAAAGTCAGCACGCCCATAAATATACTTTGATCGCGATTGTGTTTTCAAGGGAGGTATGAGGAAATCTGACGCAGTGATAATGAGTGAAGGGTGGTGACAGTCTTCTTTAACAAGGTGGAAGTTGGATCTACTTACAGTGACGGACGAGTCTGAAAAAATTAGGTCTAGTATTTTATTACTATTATTTAAGATGACATTATATTGCGTAAGACCTATGAAAGCCGTATGGTCAATGAGCTGTGATGCCGAATTCTGGACTTCAACAGGGCCTTTCCTAAGTATGACAGGTCCATCTTGTGTCCAGTCTATACACGGTAGGTTAAAGTCGCCTGCAAGTATAAATTGATCGTTGGGATGATTATTACGTATTTGTGAAATAAGATTTACAAACAGTCTTGTTTTTTCTGAGAGTGAAGAGTTAGGGGGTATGTAAACCACTGCTATGTGGAGGTCGTGCTCTAATCCCACAGCATTAGAAGGAACCGTCACCCAAACGCACTCAAGGTTATCACAATGCCATTCGGATCTCATACGCGCCTGCAAGTATGGTGCACACATTAACATGACTCCACCTCCCAACGACCCACGGTCACGACGAAACACATTATATTTATCATTACATAATTCTGAATCCAGGATTCCGTCATAAAGCCAAGTTTCTGTTATCATAACAACATCATAATCAAGTAATAGTAAATTATTATAAAATTCATTAGTCTTAGTCCTCAATCCCCGTACGTTCTGATAATAAAGTTTTAATTCTTTCAGTGTAGTATCCATTGAAAAACAACTTGATGATGCCAGTACTTATAATAGTTATAGCGAACAGTTACATATTCAAGGTACCTAAAAATGTAGCAAGGTATAGGCGTTAGGTATGAATAATTATAGTTAATAAAAGTTTTTAAATTACTTGTACTTAAGATTAAGGAATAATTGGTTAATATATGTGTAAATTTTAATTGTAAATATGTTATTATTAATCGAAAATAAATTATGTCATTATATATTTTATAGAATATTCTGTATTTATATTTGAGAATGTTATAAATATATGTATATAAGTAAAGCGTTAGATGAGTGCAGGTATATGTGATTTTGGTAATGTTTATTAACGTTTGTGAGAATAATGTATGATACGTGTGTGAGTTTTTGATGCGTGTATTAATAGTGTATAGTGTATCTAGTTGTGTTAACTGATAAAAAAGCTTAGAATTTGTAACAAATGCATACCTTTTCACAAGTAATTTACGAAAACGTTTCAAAGTATACAGAATAAACAGGTAAATAGATCTTAAACAATTTTCACAATATCTGCCGAAGAAGATATGGAGATTGGAGGTGAAGCCTCGTTTTTTCGAACGAATATACGGCAGTTTTTTGTCCAAATGAATTTGTAATTTAGTTCCTTTACCTTTCGTTTGCACTGTGAAAGCAGCATTTTATTTTCTTTTGTTAGATGTTCATTTATAAAAATCATACTAGTTTCACATCCAAACCCCATATCACTGGTATTTAAATTGCGATATTTACGTGCAGCGGCCATTATTTTGTCTTTAATAAAACGATGCTTCAACCGGGCGACAATAGGGCGCGCAAGCGCGGTGCTTGTGGCACGCCGCGGCTGCACGCGATGCGCAAACTCCACTTCAGAGGGTTCGATTGAGACTCCAATATGCTTCGAAATCTTTTGTACAATAGTTAATGTATTCTCATCCTTATCTTCTGGTATGCCAGCGATTTCAATATTTTGCAATCTGGCCCACTGTTGTTGCTTCATGTTATCATCTTCCAGGGTCTTCACACGAGTTGTGAGATGATTCAATTGTTCTTTGAGGAATTTGTTCTCATCCTTGAGGCAATGCAAATCCGATGTGGTGGAGTCTAGGTGCTTTTTTAAGTCATCATATTGTCCAGAAATATAAGTCATAGACTCTTGAAGTTCGACAAAGCGACTATTTATATCCTTCAGCTGAGTTGATATCATTCGAGTCAGTATTTTTTCAAGCATGATCTCAATTTCTGTTATCAGTTCTTTTTTTAGGATTTCTTTGAATTTTTCTTGAGTTAGGTGTGAGTCCACTGAACGATTTCTTCGCATACTAACATTACAATCTTCAGATAGATACTCGGGTTTAACTTTGTCATCAATCTTGTAGCGACTAGCAGAGCGAATTGGTGTATCTATGTTGCCTGTCTTTGGTTGCTTGCTTTTGCACTCTGAGCATTTCCATTGAGTTTTAGCTTCTTGATTCATTTTTCTAAACCGCTTTGGTGACAAGTTCGCACACATCAAATCGTATTTGAGCTTACAACCATGACAACTTATAAATTCATTACTTGCTATATCACTTTTACAACCGGCGCAGCTATATGAATCCATCTTGTAGACTTGATAACTGTGTGGACGGCCTAACGATGCAGTGAGCCCGTCTACGTCACAGCGAGCAAGCGGCGAGTTGTCGTAGGTCACGGTTTTATACAGATCACCACGTTTTAGAAAATGTTTTGGTTAAAAACTCAGTAATTACTGCACGAATCGTTTTCACGTAAAGTTATACTAATTATTCACACAATAGACTACACTTATGTGAGGGATTTTGGTAGCGCACTTCACTTTAAACACGGAATAATCATTAATTTCAACGGACGAAACGTATTGGATGTTTACTAAGTGACGGTACTTGACGTTTATATATAATATGATTCCATTTCGCTCGCACTATAGAAAGAAGGTCGTGACGGAAAAATCTTACACTTTTTCTCGCCTAGCCCCCATCCATCTAATTCGTACCGTGCGATAAGGAACTTCGTTCCAATAGGTTTTTCTTGGCTAAAGTAGTTTTTCATAAGTTGGCACTGAGATGCAGTTGTATGGCTGGTGTGCCCTTTGGTACATCCTGCGGGGCTTAGAAAAAACTAGTTTAGCTTAGGATAAACTAATTTGACCTGTAATCGGGTTTGGCCCGTACCTAAGTTTCCTTAATGCAGATTTGCTCAAAACTAGTTTTAAACGGAATTTCACTAAACAAATGCATTTTTGAGGGAGGGTATAGATAGAAAATATATATAGAAATAAAAATATAAATATAAATAGAAAGGGCAAAAATTACTTTAATTGCTTATACTCCACTAATCACTACAAAGTATGCTAAACCTTTTTCTTTTGTCTCCCTTTATACTGAAATATGCTATTTGAGATCCTGGCTGGCCCAGGCAGCTGCTGCTATTTATACTGGCGCCCGCTTACCAACGGTTTTGCTTGGCATTGTCGCATTAACAACGGCTTAGTTCTTTTATTTGACGTAATGAGGTTACAATTAATATTAACTGACTTTAAATTTCTACTGGTGATTAATTTTGTTTGTCAATTTAAATGCGGCTGTGTTTTATTATAGAACTAAACTAGACTAGACTAGACGTTTCAGCGCGGCTTATACAATATGCATACCGCGAATGTAATATCAATTTAAAAAATAATACATAAAGCAATTTGATTTGTGACAGCAAGTTTCAAAGAAAAAGTAGATTTCTAGTATAATAGTAGCTATATAAAATTTTAGATAAGAAATATATTCAATTTTATGATGACTATTTAGATAAAACTATAATGAGCTGATTTACCACATGCTCGGCGGTGAAGTGAGGAATTCTTAAAAAAATATTTCGAAGATATGTGAAGTTTGCCAACACGCATTGGCGCAGTGCGATTCCTTGCCATAAAACCATCTCGGATAAAAGAGGTCTATGCTCAGCAGTGGGACGTAGATATGCTGAAACTTTACTGCTTAATATTGCATAATGTAGATAATATCTTTTCGATCCGAACCGGATCGAATCGGAGGAAAATCGGATTATTTATATTGTAATAAACTTCAAGTTATCAAACGTGCAAGTTGACAGTGATAGTGAGATTGACGCTATCTTCAATGAAAGGGTGATCGTCTTTTTTATTTATTATTTAAAACTTTATTGTTTTAACCAATAAAAAGGTTAGAAAGGGCGGGACTTAGTGCCAGTTAGCATTATCTGCCAGTCAACCCATGGCGTGGTGAGAAATTAGTGGCAGGTGATTTAAGTAACTAAATATAATAAGTTTATATAGATTTAACAAATATTAAAATAAAGCTTATAAATTACACAAATACATATGAATACAAACAAATACATAATGATCCATATATATAACAATTATCCTTAATACATATATATATTATATACACCCACATAAATACATATATACATACATACATAATATGTCTGGAGAAAGGTAGCAGTATTGGTATTATGCTGACGACATTGTTTTTGAGAGATGTTCCCGGACCAATCTTTTGAAGGCTATCTTGTTTGGAGCTTTCGTAATGTCTTCAGGTAAGGCGTTTCAGAGTAGTGTTCCCTGAACAGTAAAAGAATTACCGATAAAGCCAGTTAAATGGAGTGAAATTGAAATCTTCAGATTAGTTGAAGAACTAAGTACCTTATCGTGGTTGGAGGAAAGGTATTGAAATTTTTCTCTAAGGTAGGAAGAGGAGGACATATCATTTAAAATGGAGTAAAGAACAGACAATATTCTGGAAGTGCGTCTTTGTCGGATAGTTAGCCATTTAAGGCGAATACGAAATTGAGACATATGGTCATATTTTCGATGGCCGAAAATAAACCTAATGCAGTTATTAAGAAGGCGCTCAAACTTATTGAGAAGATTTTGGTTCAAGTCTGAGTAACAAATATCTGTATAATCAATGACAGGCAAGATGAGTGTTCAACCAAGCATATGCTTAGTTTTGTATGGGAGGAAGTTTTTCAGACGGTAAAGCGATCTTAAGGCAGCAGTGACTTAACGGCAGACCTCAGTGACTTGTTTTTCCCAGTTCAACGTTTTATCCATATATAGACCCAAGTTTTTTACCTAGCCAGAGAACGGAATCACATTATTATTATAAAATACGGGTGGCAAGCAACTGACGTCAGTTTATGCCAGCATTCTTGAGCTGCCAACAAGCGTTGCTTGACATTTAGATGGATTGACAGAAATGCCAAACCGCGATGAGCGATAGCATCATGTAGATTATCGATATACGATTGCACATATATTTGAATATGGTACGAACGGTCAATGACGGACGATATGTAGTTAATGAAAACTGAAAATAATATGGGAGATAAAATTCCGCCTTGTGGCACACCAGAATCAAGACTTAACCACTGGGAAGTCTCCTCCCTTACATGAACTGATGAACTTCTTTATATAAATAAAATACCTAAATATTTAATATGCTCTGCATTATTTAATAATATACTTCATATTGACACTATGTTTTATTGACAGTAGCTTACGGGCAAGTTTCCTTTTATATATAAAGGAAAACTGACGCTTACTATTGTTGACATATATTACCTAATTCTAAATTTATATGTAAGAATTAAAAATTTGCACAGTATTAGTTGATTAAGTCCTTAAGTTTTTTATACAATTTTTGACAACTAAGTCTTCAAATAATTAAGGATTGGTATGATTTTTGCTTTCCTATTTTTAAATTCTTTTATAATGCTCAATTGTTAGCTCATCATTCTCAAGTCTTCTTCAAGTTTTTAAAAAGCAGGCTTAAAAAATTTACATTCTGTATGAGAGAATGGAGAGGAAAAATTGTGTGAACTCTATACATTACTTAATTCTACAAATCCTGATTCAAGCGACATTGTCACGACGCTGAATGTGTTCGACCCACGTATACATAAAAATAAGGGGACCGTCACATGTCTATCACCTGTCATGTTCCTTTTCTTCGTGTTTGTAATTTATAACATTGCCAAGATCTTGCTTTTCTTTATATTTGTATTTCTGTACATTACAATTGCGAAGGCCTGAGTGCCAACGGTGTCGTAGTTGCACAGAACTATGAAGAATTTGATTCGGCTTCTATGTCAAAAGTTTAGTGCCGGGAATTCAAATCAAACAGAACTATACGGTAGACGTCGGTGTTCAACTTTTAATTGAATCCAGTTACCTTCCATGTCGATAGATGAAACTTCTTTAATAATTACAGTCTGACGGGGAAAGTTCGGTCTGGTGATAAGCGATAGGCGTTTTCATTTTATTTTATTTAAGAGAATTATTACGTAACGGCCTAACAAAGTTTCATTGTTGAATTGTTTTTGGAGTTTATGGCCTGGTATCTAGACTTTTATGCCATTTCATTGTTGAATGTATCCCCAAACGATTTCCTCATAGGATGTTTCTCATTGTTGGCACGCTTGGCAAGTTTTTTATTTTTCGATATTATAAGGAGATACTGCCATCTGGTATGTTACGCTCTTTCGCCTCTTTTGTGCGTGTCGCACGGGACGATATGGACTAGTGTATTCTTGCACCACCATTACACGCTCATTATAACGATTACTATTGCTATATTCTTTACGGTAATCCAAATTAAACACAACAATAAATATATTAATGACAAATTTTACTAACTTAATGCTACTCAAATCACCAACAAATCTATTGGGAAAATTTTATTTAAATTTCGAATAAAAGTCCTCAAAGAAAAGAGCTTACGCCTTTTCAAAAGGCCGGCAACGCATCTGCAATTCCCCTGGTTCCCCTGGTGTTGCAGTTGTTCATGGACAGCGGTAGTCACTTACCATCAAGTGGACCGCATGTTCGTTTGCCCCCTCTCCTATAAAAAAGTACTTTTACGGATTTTATCACGTTTAATTCTACTTTTTGTAATTTCGGACAAGTGTGCTGCAAAGCACCCATTGAAGGGGAGAATATCACGGGAGTACTGAGGTGATTGACGTCCTGATATCACAGTTAACCCAGAGTACCTGAATTAAACATAAGTAGAATTAAACGCAATAAAACCTATAAAAATAGTTTTATTCGATGTATAGTATTCGCTTAAATATAAGAAATCATTATTTTATTTAAGTTGTTAATAACTTTAAAAATTTGCTACAGTCGTTTCATAGCTGCGGGGCAACTTCGTCAAACATTTGACCCAAATTTCAAAGTAATTACATTATTCACCTTTTTTCCTCTTTTTAATACCTCCGCTTTTGCTTTGCTGTTAGAAAATGTTTGATTGGCGTACTTGAGTTGATATCTCAGCCGAGTTACAAATTAAACCATGCTGTCAGCGATAAACTTACGCTATTAAATCATTTTCTCCTTATTAAAAAACACTAAATGAACGATGCAGGGGTTGTATTATTGCACCATTATTTTCTTGAAGCTGTTTACGACCCACTGCTGATGACAATTAGCTCACTAATTCCGATCCGAATTCTAACAAATGATAAAATAAAAAATGCTGTACCCCCGACTTAAATATAAATAAAATTAGAACATCATCAATTTAGTCGAAGTCGATTAAATACTCATTCTTATTAAGGATAACTCAAAAACTACTGATCATATCTTGATCAAATTTATATAGAACCACTTGAGAAGCTTCAGCTTTCAAATACAAAAATAATCATCAAAATCGGTTCACCTATAAAAAGTTCTGAAGTAACACAAAACTACAGTCGAATTGAAAACGTCCCCCTTTTTGAAGTGAGTTGAAAATATCGGTCGTAATCGAAAAAACTATGCAAGACATATAATAGTGCTAAAAATTTGCACACACAGTAGAAATCATTCCCAGTCTACTTGCACCCAATGTGATTTTCACCATTCGACAAACTGACGCTCGTCAAGTCTCTGTCTTTTTGTTGCCCGATATATTCGCATTCGAACGAAACAGTAGAGTGGAATAGTTTGCCAGCATCTGTCTTTGTATCCGATTACAACGTGGGTGTCTTCAAGGCAAGAGTTTATAGAATTTTGTTAAGCTAAATCTGTACGCCTTACAATATTCGTCTACATCACTACTTATGATCATATAATAGTTAAAATATAACATCAGGGCCGAATTAAGCCACATAGCTCTCTATGTGGCTTAATTCGGCCCTGATCCGTTATACAATGCGAGTATCGGGCACTGTCCCCTTTCCTAGCTTTCTATATCACCTCAAAATGCTTGTTACTAAGATCGCATGACCATTAAACGACCCGGGGACTACATTATGCAATTGTTCACTTTGACTTTAGAATAATCCGGCGCTATGTAAAATTTATGCATTTCCTGGGATAGGTTAGGCAGAAAATTTCGGTCAACATAACGCAGACAATGCATACGATTCAAAAAGCAACAAGATTTTGTGTTTTGCACAATTAGGACTCTGGCTGTAATTCGGACACTCTCACTCTCACTCGCTGTTAGATTTTTTCGGAAGTGGTTTTCAATGAAATATTGCAACATATTTAGGACGTTGTGTCCGCTCCTTGTTGTATAAAAATCCAGTATTAAATTGTTGTTGCTTTCTTTTTTTAAATATTTTAATTGGTATTATGTTGCTGTGTGGGTGTAGTGTGTGGGAATCCATTACTCTATTTCTTCCCTTAAGCATTGTAAGAGTCGACTGGGAAAATGCGAAAAGATATCATGGCTTCCGGTAGATCGCAGTGAAACTATTTCGTTTACGCTACACGTAAAATACCCCAATAATACTACCGTACGTTCTGCGCCCGACAGTTTCATTTATAACATATTTCATTCTTGTTTATTAGTTCGTTGTTTCCTCTTTCTCATGTTAAGTCAACACACTGTATGCATAGGCACTACACTTCTTAACTCAATCCCAATAACACATATCTTTCGTATTCTAAATTATTTTTTATTCTAATTAATAAAACCAGTTTAAGAAAAAACATATTTTTTTAAAACTATTCAAGAATAATTCTTAAAACAGATTGATGATGATGCAGATTGACAGACGCCATCAAAGAGATGTACATCAGCTTTTTTTAGTTCGATGACCTGGTAAGACATACATTAAAAGCACCTGCACTCACCAAGCGAAACGTAGAGGTTCACCTCTGCGTTTCGCTTGGTGAGTGCAGGTGGCCGGAGGCCCTTTTTACTGGAAATGAGGCATTCCATCTTAGTCCTCACGGGTGACAACGCATCTGCATTTTGAATTGTAATAGAGGATAGATGTAGATATCTATGGGCCGCAGCAACCACTTACCATCAGGTGGACTGTGTGCCCGTTTGTCACCCTTATCCTATAAAAAAAATCGATAGATTCTGGTGGCACAGCACATTTTGTGGCATTATTTCAAGAGTACTTAAAATTACAATAGATTATTTCTTGGGCATTTTTCGTATACACTACACATTATCATTACAGTCCATCACAATGAAACAAATATAAACTATATTTCAAAAAAAATGTTCAAAGAAATGGGTCACTAAAATTTTAAGTGTTTTTACCAGATACTCAGCTGTGAAGAAGCCTGCATGTATGAGAAATAATAATATTTTAAGAACATAACAGAATGACTGCTATGAACATTGATGCAGCGTAGCGGACCCAGCACCGAAAATCCTCTCTGAAATAACAGAGTGCCGTTGCTTTACTTTACAATAGTAAAAATCGTCTATTTGAAGGAAATATATTAATATTGCTGATTTTACGCTATCCTTTGTCTCGTATCGAAATGCGACGATGCAATGGCAAAAGATGTGCAATATTTTTAGCTCCCACTCGTATGTATAAAATGTTCATTTCTACATCCGCCCGTAAATCCTAAACTAGATGCATATGACATCAGTGTGATATATATTTCAGATATGAACTTTTAAAAACGTGCGAAAAATAATAATAAACATTAGTAGTCGTTTTTAGTGTTCGCGTAAATATAAGAAATCATTAATAATAAACAAATTATATATCGTGTAGTGTTGTAATTCATCGCATGAAGGGCATTATTAATAAGGGTATTCCAAATATAAGTACATAATATATAAATATAAATAAATAATAATTTCATTCAACTAAATCCTTAGATACACTTTGTATTGACTTTCGACTTCAGAAGTCATTATGTGGAAATTATTTCATTCTTTTTAGTTTTTGAAATCGAGCGCTACTGTATACTAAAAGTTTAATTTTATTACATTTAAATCAGGTTACAGTCGGTTTTAATTTACTTGTTTTCCGAAATTGTTTACAGTTTGCGTATATGGTTTTTATATTCAGGAAAAAATATTTGATTTTTTTTTTACTTTATTGAAAAGCATTTTGCTCTTTTTTTTATTTAATAATTTAGATTATTATAATTAAGCATTGCAACTTTTTGAGCTCAAACTACAAAGTATTTGTCTTATGTCGTAGTGTTGCCAGTGTTAACCGTTTATTTTAAACATTAGTGTTTTAACCCGAGGAGACGTGCGTAATCACACGTAGCACCTATTCTGGCATCTTTAGGGACATAATAAAATAATCGGTTCCTAGTTAGTAACTTTTGTAGGGTAGTTTTTTTCGATGCTTAGTACATTTGTAATCGATTACTTATGTTTCGATATTATACTAGGACTCTATACTTACAATTGTATGCGATACCTTTCTATAAATAGTTGCCTCAGCTTGCTGGACAAGGAAACAAAGAAAGGAGGAAAGAAACAAATAAATAAAGTGTTAGCTAACTGGTTTCCGTCTAAATAAATTACTGTTTATGTCTAGGTAAATTATTGATATTCTAAAATTTTAATATTTATAAATATCAGCTATTTCATTCAAAAGCATAAACATCAAGTAATATTCTCGTCTTATTTATTTTAATTATGTAATGATATTCAAATATAAAATGTACAAAAAAGTACTTGATACCTTATAGTATCAATAGCATCGATAGGATCAATACTTTTGTTTCGATAGCATATCCCTATGTATCATGTCCTGTGTAATATCTGGTCTGGTAGGAAACTTCTCAAACTTATTCGCAACGCGACGTTGCCATATCGCTGCACGCATGCACGCAGGGTCGATTTCTCGTCTAGGCGCTGCAGTGAGTGTAGGGTGTGACGTCTTCAATACTCAGACTAATAACTTTTTTATTGGTCTGAGCTTTTATACAGTTCCATATATCATAACGCAATTCTTACGCATTCAATGTGCCTCGGCCTTAAGTTTGTTTTAATATAAATCAACGTCACACAATAGTAAATCATTTCTTTCTCAATGCAGCCTGTTCAGCGACTCGAGTTGATGCAAAGGAAATGCATTCACTGCGGTATTGCTGTACTAAACGCAGTCACGGAGAAAAGTAGCACACAAAGCGCAAATATTGAGTATGATATTGCCACAATAGCGGGCAATACATACGCAGTAAGCGGCTAGAAATTTAATATCGAGAATATATTGGGTCTTAAGGATTATAACAATGATTACGAATGTACGGGATTATTCGTAATATTGTGTTCTGTTACAGACGTGTATCTATCCGTGATTGTATATTAATTTGGAAACTGGAAAGCCATACAAAATTCGGTGGATATAGACAAATGAAATTTATTATCAATTATTTAAATTTTACACAAATAAATGATCCTTTTAAGATGTTTCCTATGCCTTAAAAAATTTGGGTGCTTAGTACCGCTGAGACGATATGTTTTAACGTATTGAACGTTGAACTACTGATATGATTTTAAACGTAGTAAAGCCACGCTGCAGCTATGTTATGGTTGCAGCACGAATGGGTCGGCTCGGCCGGGAAAGAATGACGCTCACGCAGAATACCAGTTTGAAAATGAAATAGCAACATTTTTTAAGAGGGTGTTTCGTATGGTGAGTGTAGAGAAACGGTGACCCGTTTTACTGATAACGATGCATTCTATCCTTAGGGGTATCTGCATTTTGACTTTTAATCGATAAATATGTTGGTGTCCTTGAGCCCCAGCATCCACTTAGCATTAGCTGAACTGTGTACTCGTTTGTCTCTCTTATTCTATAAAAAATACATTAAAGTAAAAAAAAAACCATAGAAAATAGCTACATACATCCCACTGTTGAGCATAAGAATCCTCTAGTATATAATTAACAAAGTACAACCGACTTCAATATAAATTATTTAGAATAACTCAAAAACTATTGGTCAGATATTGATCAAATTTATATGGGACCACATGAGAAGCACCAGCTTTCAAACAAAAAAAAATCATCAAAATCGGTTCACTCAAAAAAAGTTATGAGGTACACACTTAAAAAAACGACAGATTGCACTCCGGGAGTGCCGGCAGAAGTGAAAACTTGAATATTAACGTTCTGCATTTTTGATATTTTAGAATGGCGGAGATTATTTATTATTATCTTATTTCATTTATTTTCATTCGAAATTATTTGTTTGGTAAACCTACACCTCACATGTGCTTATTGTGATGTTATGAAAATATAGGGTAATGCTATAAAGTATAAACATATTACAAATATTACATCTATAATGTGTAAGTACATATGTATCTATATTAATAATTTCGTCAAGCAGTACAGTAGACTCGATCGAAACCTAATCTTAATAATAAAATAGTATTAATTATTAAATGAAAATTAATTGAATCTAACTTACTTCCTTTACTACGCCGCGCCGGCTGTCTACTCTCCGCCCGTCTTACGAATTTTCGATCAGGACACGTGACCTGACGCGAGTTTAACATTTTTTACCCATTACATAAATGTGCACAACGCCGCTAAGGAAGTTTTCACTTCAAAAACATACAGTCGAAATGAGTCCCGTCTCCTTTTTGAAGTTGGTAGAAAAGAGGGATTTTGAGTGAACAAGAGTTCGACGCTATGGGCAGCCAATGCGTGTTGGTGGACTTCTTGCATGTCTTGCCATGCAGACCTCGTGGCAAATTTTACGACTAACATTTTCATTTCACTAAAAAAAAAGTATGCTGGGGAAGTTCGAACTCAAAAAACTATAAAATTTATGGAAAGCGATTAAATCCCCGTTTACTTGTGTGACGTAATTGTATACTTTGTTAGCTGATATTAGTTGTAGTAGTACTTGCCGTGTTGTTGCGGTGTAAGAGTACCCACTACCTCATAATATCATCCCGTGGGTGTCGTAAGAGGCGATATGGGGAAACAAATCACTAGTAACAACTAAAAAAAAGTGTGTGTGTACTTATGTACACACGTAGGAAGTTATACTTCTTTAGCGTAACAAAACAAAAAACTTGAGAGAAAATTACTCAGTACTGAAGTTGTCGTTTTTAGTTGACAGTGTGCGCGCGCACCGTAATAACTTCATGGTGTCGTTTTTACGAGTAGCTGTCGGTGTGCGCACGCATCGTAAAAATTCATTCACATCATTTTCCCAAATGCCCCTAAAGAAGTATAACTTCAAAAAACTGCGGTTGCCAACCCGTTTGCTATGCGTGGCAACTATGGCAACTTTGGCAAACAGTGTGCGCGCGCACCGTAATAACTTCATGGTGTCGTTTTTACGAGTAGCTGTCGGTGTGCGCACGCATCGTAAAAATTCATTCACATCATTTTCCCAAATGCCCCTAAAGAAGTATAACTTCAAAAAACTGCGGCTGCCAACCCGTTTGCTATGCGTGGCAACTATGGCAACTTTGGCAAACAGTGTGCGCGCGCATCGTAATAACTTCATGGTGTCGTTTTTACGAGTAGCTGTCGGTGTGCGCACGCATCGTAAAAATTCATTCACATCATTTTCCCAAATGCCCCTAAAGAAGTATAACTTCAAAAAACTGCGGTTGCCAACCCGTTTGCTATGCGTGGCAACTATGGCAACTTTGGCAAACAGTGTGCGCGCGCACCGTAATAACTTCATGGTGTCGTTTTTACGAGTAGCTGTCGGTGTGCGCACGCATCGTAAAAATTCATTCACATCATTTTCCCAAATGCCCCTAAAGAAGTATAACTTCAAAAAACTGCGGTTGCCAACCCGTTTGCTATGCGTGGCATTTATGGCAACTTTGGCAAATATCCCCCTAAGAGGCAATCTATGGGGCAGGCCTATGTTCAGCAGTGGACTTTAATAAGCTGTAACGGTAACGGATATTAGTACCACCGTCTAGAAATACTTGTGAATTAAAACATTATCTAAGTAGAAAATTTTACCCAAATCGACTCTAACCTTTTCCCAGAAGTCAGTTACATATTAAAATATACATATTATATGCATGTGTTTTATACATAATACACATACATATAATTATAGGTTTTCTTATGTTAATTATTAAAAAGATGCTGTGCGGGCGAAATCACGAATTAGCGCGGGCAAGTCAAACTTGTTGCTTTGTGCATGAAAACACGGAGGAGACGAATTTTACCCAGAAATTAGACCAATAGTTAGATCGATTTTTCGCAGCCGTGAATCGCTGCATTGTAAATTTCATTGAATTCGTTATAGCTATTTTCGAGAAGGCAATTACAACCAAATTTGTAATATAATATACATCCATTACGGCCTACAAAAGTCCCCATCCGGCATCTATGGGAGAAACATTGTAGATGTCTCACAGGGGGGATTTTGCCATGTTTTTTCTTAATTTGAGTTATCGTTCTGGAAGATGCTGCAGTCCATCTCCTGTTTCAGTCTCCCTCTGTCGCCTCTTACGACATCGACGGAACAATATGGGTAATGCATCTACACAGTTACAGTATATATATTCCTCGTATAAACACTGTTCGTATAAGGTATTACATAAATTTAATTAGCTCATAGACTTCAAACAATAGTTGTTATGAGTTATGCCATCCTATAACATATTTGTATCATGCAGTATTCCTTGAATCCGTTCGTTGGTCGTTTGTTTTCAAATATAGTTCTTGTTTTATTAGCGTACGGTCTACGTAAATACATATCAAATATACTATCGTTGGTAAATAAACATCATAGATACATTGCAATTGTAGAGAACATAGACTTTGAAACGCATTTGACTGTCAACAATAAAGATTTCTCATATTTATAAGAATACAACACATTGAATAATATTAATTTAGCTGTTAAGCACTCATTGTCACGGGGAGAATTCCGGGAAGTAATCAAATCTTTTTTAGGTCTTAGTGAAGTATTACGTTGTCGTTGAAGGATATTTGTCCGGATGCAATTCATGTATGCAAATCATATCTCCGTAGCATCAGCCGTGGTAGCTCATATGTTTAGCGCTCGCTGTAAGTTTCACAGTACGCGAGCAACCCGGGTTCTATCCCCACCGGCACCAATGAAATTGTTAGTTGCAATTTTAAGTGCTGATTTACCACGTGCTCGGCGGTGAAGGAAAACATCGTGAGGAAACCTGCATGTCTGAGAAATAAGAAAAAAAAATATTTCGAAGACATGTGAAGTTCGCCAACACGCATTGGGGCAGCGTGGCGGACATTTCCTTGTCCTAAAACCCTCTCAGAAATGAGAGGAGGCCGGTGCCCAGTGGGACGTAAATAGGCTGCAATTTTACTTTACTTACTTTTAAATCATCTCTAGGATACAGGAGAAAAGCGTGGGATAATTTTTTTTATAAAAAATTATAATTATTTTTGTACAGTCATTAAATAAAATATTTCTCAAAATTTTCGTGCTTCAATTATATACAATTTAATAATTCATTAATTCTAAACTAAGTGGATCACTGTACACCAGGTCATACAGGCTTACACAATAGCTCCAACGTAGTGCATATTGATTACTTTGCACAAAGTAGTTAGTCAGTATAGGGAAAGTTTCGAACTTCGCTCAAGACAGCTGTGTCGGACTTTCCGCAACCAGTGTCTTCGGCAACATAAATATCTTAGTTAATTCAAAACTCGTACAATCAATTCCATTAAGACGCCATTATTGTGTTTCTATATGTGTGTGTGAATAGAAAATATTTTCTTTTTCATTTTTTGTCAGTCCACTGCTCACCATGGGTGTTTTCCATAGTAGAAAGAATTTACCGGTAAATATAACTAATTTTAGGGATACTATGTTTAATCAATAAAATAAATAACTTATCCTTTCGGGCGCATAGCAGCACCCAAGGTCAAGGGAGGATTGTGATGCTTAACGTTCTGATGTTGGAATAGAAATACCACATGTGTCGCACCTTTGATAGCCAATCCGTCTGTCAAGAGCAGTTATGGCAAAACCGTCTTACTGTGAGAGAAGTCCATATAGAGCAGCGGACTTCATAGAAAAGGAAGCAAAACTTGCGTCTCATTTGATGGTAAGTGACCACCGCTGCTTATAAATGGCTGTAACACTAGATAATTAGTTCCAGCGTGACGGCATTTGAGGAAGAAGTAGGTTTTTATGTAGGTTTCTATTTTATATCGGGTAAAAAAAATCGCTGACGATAGCAGATTAATTTTTCTCAGTAATGAGAGGAGGCTGTGCACAGCTGTAAGGTATAAAGGCCTTAGTTCTTAGTACCTTAATTTACTTTTTAGCAGACTCTACAAAGAACTCATGCGAGGAAGAAATTGGGAACAGTTACGAACTTATAAAAAGAAGAAGCTCTCAAATAGGAATTAAAAAAGGTAAATTATAGCCTTTCAGCATTCACTGCTGCACAAAAGTGTCACCCATGGATTGTCCCGTAGTTATCACGCGTGGCAGACTTGTTGGTAGCTACAGATTTTTTATCAATAAATTGTTATTAAGGATTGATGTTTTTGCCCTTTTCCTGTTCCTATTTCTCTCTGTCGTCTCTTACGATGCCCACGAGATGATATGGTGTAGTGAGTATTCTTACCAAAACACGTCAACCATTCATCATCATTCATTCATTCAATACAGACTGTCAAAAGTCCACTGCTGAACTTAGAGGAGACCTGTCAAAAATCCACTGCTGAACATTGGGGGGCCTGTGAAAAATCCACTACTGAACATAGGGGAGGCCTGTCAAATATCCACTGCTGAACATTCGAGAGGCCTGTAAAAAATCCACTGCTGAACGTAGGGGAGGCCTGTCAAAAATCCACTGCTGAACATAGGGAGGGCTGTCAAAAATCCACTGCTGAACATAGGGAGGCCTGTCAAAAGTCCACTGCTGAACATTGGGGAGGCCTGTCAAAAATCCACTGCTGAACATAGGCCTCCCTAAATGAAGTAAAATTCTTACCTCATCCTAATTTCTTGAATTATTTTAGTAGTTGAATGAATAGTGTATACCAAAGAAATCGCCAAGTAACGAAACAGTTATTAGTACAATTCTAAGCTCATTATGACGTTGCGGTAAAAATGGCCCTAACTCAATTACAGACGCGAATAAAGAAAGGTCGCAGCCCAGGAAATTAGTTAACACGATAGGCAAAAAGTTAACCTAACGATGCTCCATTCAAGTCTTGACTCCCTTCTGATTGGCGACCTCATTTTATTCAAATGAGCATTTGTACATTCTTTGTGTATTCAGTTGTGAAAATTCAACGCTACTCTGCCTTATGATTTTATATGTTGATTAAAAGTAGTATGCTTGTATGATATGAGTAGAATACGACTCTTGTTTAAATAAATTAAATAAAATATACTGTTTACTGGCGACTTTCACTGAAAATAATTTAAAAAAATCTGGTTTGTATTTAATTTTTGTATCGTGTGATCTTCAATTTGATGATGAATGGTAATCTGTGGCTGAAGCTATAACTGCGCAGCGGGGTTAACCAAGTTGCCTTTCTAAAATCGTCAACACTATTATAAAACCATAAAAATTAATGAATCTGACCTCAATGTGACGGTCAGTTAATTCAACGGTTTTTTTCATAATTAATAATCCACATTAAAGTCCACTGCTCCACTGTCCTATAGATTGCCTCATAGAGAAGATTTTTCCATAGTTGCAACGCTTGGCACGGGTTGGCAACCGCAGTTTTTTATTAATTTAAGTTGTTATCAGAAAGATGCTGCTGCCCCGGTCCTTCAGTTTCTCTCTGTCACCTCTTTCGACACCCACGGCATGATATGGGGTAGTGGATTCTTTTGCACAGTCACTAAACCGACGTATAATCTATTAATGAAGAAAATAATTATCTAAATCGTTTCTACCGTTTCTGAGAATTCGGTGAACATTCATTTAAACATTCGCGTCGAATATAGAACCTCCTCGCTTTTTTAACTCGGTTTAAATATTATACACTATATATACACAGTAGAGCCATGCTGCAGCTATATTAGTAGTATAGTTGTAGCACGAATTGGTCGGCTCGACCGGGGAATGACCACGCTCTAACAGAATACCAGCGTAAAATAGCAGCTTAACGCAGCTCTGTTTCGTATGGTGAGTGTAGAGAACCGGAGACCCTTTTTGACTGGAAACGAGGCATTTCATCTTAGTGCTCACGGGTGATAACACGTCTGCATTTTAGTTCATAGTCGAGGATAAATGTAGATGTCTATGGGCCATAGCACCCACTTACCATCAGACAACAGACTGTGTGCTCGTTTCTTACCCTTTAAAAAAAAACATGAAAATCCTGTGCGACCAAACCAATCAGTATCAATAAGTATTTGATTCGATTTTATTTCCAATAATTGGCTGACTGTAGCCGCAGTTACTGACTTTTAAAAATCAGTACAAAGCTATTTTCATTGTTTTAATTCGATTGCTCGTTCGTTGTGTGATCCAATCAAGCTGAATTTTCTGTTTATTTTTTGAAAGTATTAACACGGATTTTTTATGTGTGTATCAATGTTCACGTATTAATAATAGTTACAATTTTTAAATTATTGAAAATAGAATTGTTGCGGTTATATATTTAAAAACTAAAAATTATAAAAGAATGAATGTGTATACATTATAACTGTCTTTATTGTCAGATGACATTCTCTACAAGAAGCATATTATATACTTTACTTAGCATGCAAAGGTAGCTTTAGGAGAAATAATATTTTTAAATATTTGTGAACTAATATAGAAAAGGCTTAGTAGTTTTTACCTCATTCCTATGAGTTATTAATTTTTTCTTCAATATTATAATAACCCTTTTCAAAAGCTTTTGTTTAATGGATTTTTGACGTGAAACATGTTTAAGGCGCGCCAGCCTCGGCAATAAATCCGTCGCGTATGCCGTAACGGCAAACTGCATGACGCTCTCTTATACCGTCATGTCTCCGCTACGCCACCGCTCTCAACGCCCTTGTATGAGCGTGCGCGTATACTATACATTCCGTTGCTACTGCGTGAGTTGTGTACCAACTGGGTGTGCTTTTCTTTTTTTTATTTATTTTAATCCGCATTGGAATCAAAATTTCCGACATATCCCAACAAAGCAAGTAAGCTGAAGTGGCAATGGGCCGGCCATATAACTAGGTACTAACCCCTTTGTTGTATCTCCTCGATTTCAGGGCACTCCGTTCGTTACATCAGCCAATATCGTAATCCTTGGCGTCGACATTTCGAGAAATGTACTTCCAAGTATGTAGTCACTTGAAAGGGAAGGTTAAAATGCATTCAAAAATGCTTGGTTTGCTGAGTAGATCGAGACTGTATTTAATGCCCACCGCTGGTAGCTTCAGAAAGCGCAGGTTCGGCCTCATACGAAATACTGTTCTCATATCTGGGTCACCCCAGTATCAGATCCTTTCACTTAAACGCATTCAACGGAGAGCGGCCCGAATCGTCCACGACCAAGTTCTCTCCGATCGGTTTGATTCACTGGCCTTGCGAAGAGACGTTGCATCTCTATGCATCTTCTACCGCATATATCACGGGAGTGCTTAGAGGAATTATTCGGATTAATTCCAGCTGCTAAATTCCACCATCGTACACTACGACGGAATTCTAAATTCCATCTTTCTTTTCTTTCTTCAATTCTTTTCTTCGATATTATTATCAGATTTTGACTAAATTTGTATAGGACCGAAATCCGACTAATGCTCCGCTCAACATGCATAAACAATATTACGCCGAATCGATTGAATTTTGGCGATGCACCACATGCCCTATTCTCCGCGACTCAGACGGGGCCGCACCGTTGATGCGGTGGTGGTGGGGCCGCCGGGGGAGAGGAGTGTCGGTATTGCGAGGCGCCGCTCTCCCTACCCTCCGCAGCCGAAACTTGGTTGGCGGTGGAGCCAGAGACCAGATCCGCCGCTGGGGTTGGGAAAGCGGGTGCTATTAAGCGCTCGATTTTCCTGGCCCCATGGCCTCCGCGTATCGAACTCGGGGGTGTCCGATACGCAGGTGGAGTTGGAGGCCGTGGAGGGGGGCGTGCCTTGTGTTCCTGGTGCGCCTTGCTTGAGAGGGAAAGTGGGGTGGAGAGGTCCTCCCCGAGACGGGGCTGCCATAGGGCGGCCGGCGCTGGTGGAGCCGCGGATGTGTGCGAAAGCGATCCCGTGGCCCTGCCAATATGCGGTGAAGGTGGAACATGGGGTTTTAGTCGGTGCGAGTCCGATATAACCCGTCCTTCCGATTTAACCCCCGCGAGGCGGGTATACGTAGGCATTTCCCCGTGTTAAAAAAAGGGACTAAGCGCTCGCTATAAATATGACAGTACGCGGGCAACCTGGGTTCGAACCCCGACGGACCAATGAAATTGTTGATTACAATTTTAAGTGCTGATTTACCACACGTTTTACGGTGAAGGAAAACATCGTGAAACATCGGAAACCTGTATGTCTTAGAAACTTAAAAAATATATTTCGAAGACATGTGAAATCCATCAACACGCATTGGGGCAGCGCGGCGGATTTTTCCTAGCTCTAAAACCTTCTCAGAAATGAAAGGACGTCTGTCTGGTGCCCAAGAGTGGGACTTAGTAGGCTGTAACTTATACTACTACGTTATTCATATACTCGTATGTATTGAAAGTTAAACTCAGTCTTTTTTACATTAACGGCCAGTATTTTTTTAAATATAAGAGTGAACAAATGAACCAGCAGTCCATCTGATGCTATGTGGCTACTGGAGCCGGTGAATACCTGAAATCAACTTTAAACAAAGCTGAAATGCTTCACAGTTCGTAATTATACAGTCTCTCTTACCGTTAAGACTGGAACACAACAATGGGTGTCCACTATTTATAGTTAAGAATAGTGAAAGTTTGATACCATCTCAAAATTTTTGTACGTGGTAGAGCCATGCTGCAGCTATATTAATAGTATAGTTGTAGTACGAATGGGTCGGCTGATCCGGGGAAGGACCACGCTCTCACAGAATACCAGCGTAAAATAGCAGCTTAATGCTGCTGTGCTTTGTATGGTGAGTGTAGAGAACCGGAGACCCTTTTTACTGGAAAAGAGGCATTGTATCTTAGTCCTCACGGCTGACAACGCTCCTGCATTTTAATTCCCAAACGAAGATAGGTGTAGATGTCTATGGGCCACAGCAACCACTTACCATCAGGTAGACTGTGTGCTAGTTTGTCACCCTATTCTATAAAAAAAAACCCCAGAAAAGTGGTATGGTTCCCTTAACCTAGTAAAAATATTAAAGCAAAAAATCCTTAACGAGATCACCCGTTCCGCCTTTAATTTGGCCAAAAAATTTGCACAGTTCATTAAATTTTAAACAGTTAATCGTCAATGTTTGTATAATTCACTAAAGCAAACCCCTTCATTATGAATGTGATGTCCACGATATGGGTTCGAAATAACCTGACACGATATTTGTATTACCGTCATCATTTTATTATTACAGCACACAGCTGACCATAGCTCTATTCCAAGCAATGCCACATATCACGGTCCAGAGCCACGCCTGGTTCAGGCGGAAATCGACCTCTAGTTCTTCAATAATGTATTGTCGCCTTTCTTGATGAACAAGAGTACTCCACTTCTGTCCTCCGCCTCGAGATTAGTACTACGAAGTGCCATTAAGGACGAAATTAAGCACCTTCTTAATGACTTTAAATATTAATTCGCCATCCGTTTTCACAGCCTATGCTGTAATTCCACCCTCACCCAGCGCTTTCCCGTTTTTAAGGTACTGGAGAGATATCTAAAAAACTATTTGTATTTCGTTTAGACCGACATCCGGGAGTTTGAGCCTCTGATAGCTTTTACTCGTGCATGATAGAGTAGATTAATACCCCACTTGACGAAGTGAGGACCTGGTAAGACATGCAGGAAGTCCATCGATGCAGGTGGTTCAGGACAGTGATTTGTGGCATTTCTTTGAGGAGGTCGATGTTCAGCAGTAGATTTGTAAAGGGTAAATATTGACCATGATGAACCACGCCGACTACACTAGATGTGCTGACGCACACACGCATTTGGTTTTTCGTCTATTGCATGTGGTGCGTATAACGTATAACGTACGTGCGTCAAACCTAATAAGCTAAAAAACTTGCTTTTATTTTTGCTGACGCATTTTGTCACCGAAAATCGTAAGCGCTGTACGAAATTAAAACATACTGTTCGGTTATTGTACCATACGCCGCACGCATCTGTATCAGAAAAACTAGACAAGACATAAAAAATTGAGCTTTCGATTTTCAAATTATCATTATATGAGTATCCAATAGCATAGTTGTTATTAGATATTATATTATCATAATGTATATTATAAATCATAATTAAACAAACCATAATAGTGTGAGGTCACTGGCATTCATGGCACAACTGCACATAACATAACATAAACATAAACACTCACGCCTGTCACCCAGAGGGGTAGGCAGAGACTATGGACTTCCATTTGGCACGATCCTGACAGACCTCTCTCGCTTCCTCCACATCCATATACCTACGCATACACGCTCGTCGGTTAAAGGTACTCTTGATTTGGCCCATTTTCAATATATCGCCAATTTGGTCGATAAACTTTCGCCTAGAGCGTCCCTTCCCGATTCTGCCGTTCATTTTACTGCTGCTGCACCTCATTTTGTGTGATACTGGATTTCTGTCATTGCAATGACTGCCGCAACCCAAACAACCCGTAACACTACCAAATAATATTATTACTACATACATGTACATACGATGCGGTGCAGACTTCAATAAAAATTAACAAACGTTGGAAATGCTTCGTTGAAAATTGAACGCAAAAAACCGTGTAATATCGGCTTACCAATTCCCGGTAATGGTAAATTTAATGAATTTAGATATCTCAAAAAAATATTCAATTCGGATCAAAGAAAGATCAACAACAACGAATCATGAAATATAATGCCATTAGGTAATATTATTGTAATACCTTTCTGTATTGGAATTTTGATTCGTTTTTATACAATTGATATTTACATCAAACATATTTTCCGTCTGTATAATGTTTTATAAATATGTCTATTAAGATAACAATATCTAGACATTTGTAGTCGGTATAGTTTTTCGGATTAGTGATTCACGATAATGCTGATCCAGTAATTTACTATACAACATAACATGACATAAATTCTCTCGCCAAGCATATTTATTAATTGTGCTCTCGCCCAGTGGCGTAGGAAGAAACTACGAACTTCCATTTGGCACGACCCTGACACACCACTATCGCTTCTTTCACATCCGTATATTTCCATCCACCCATTACAGTTTACAGCATATAAAAGTCCACTGCTGAACATAGGTCGCCTCTTATTTCTGAGAGGGTTACAGAGCGCTTAGTCCGTCGCGCCATATGTCTACGAAATATTTTTATTTCTCAGACCTGCAGGTTTGCTTGTAACGTTATACCTCACAGAATACTAGCGCGAAACAACATAATAATGCTGTTTTTTTTTTGGGGAATGTAGAGAACCGAGGACCCTTTCTAATGGAAACAAAGCATTTCATCTTAGTTCTCAGGCTTACTAGACTTATCGATTCTTAATCAAGCATAGATGTAGACGTCTATGGGCCGCAAATTCCATAACCATCAGGTGGACTGTGAGCTAGCTTATTACACTAATGGGACAAACAGACTGATCCCACGTACGCAACGTATGCGATGCAACGCTCCCACGTTGGTGTACATACTTGACCTACGTATGCTACGTACGTTTGTCATCAGACACTCTTGTCACTTCGTAGAGGACGCAAGAGTACAAAATTATAGCATGTTTTCTGATTCTGGGAGTGAGTTTCAGAATCATTTACTTAGTTTGATGTTCATAATTGAATATATCTACGCAATAAAGAAAAATGTTTAGAGGCGAAGATATTGGGTACATGAAATAAACAAAGAGAGGTGTTTGGAGAATACTATACATTAGTTAAGGGAATGGAAAATGATAACGAACGGTTTTTTATGTACTTTAGTATGACAAATAACATTTAAAGATATTCAGTTTTTGTCTTCTGAAAAGTTAGGACGTAATGATTTCCCCTTCTTAAATATACATATATACGAGTATACTTAAATGATGCAGGGCAATATTATGGTTCACGAATGTGTGCGCAAGCACATATGCACTTTTTATTGCCTCACTCTCAGTCTGATGGGACGGTAAACCGATACGAATATAGAGATTACACTCAGAACCACCGGCTTTGTACTCCGGGTTGCTACTGAAAATTTCTTGATAGAAAAGCCATCTGATTTTGGGCACAGTCATACCTATTACTCAAAGGGTAAAGAACTGTCCTTGGTTGAGCGTAGTTTTATTTTTTGTTTGCAGGTAGAGGCATAATTTAGATACTTGCGTAATTTCCATATTTAGTTGTAATTAAGTGCCTAATTTTACGTAGGCATTGGATAATAGTTTACATTTAAAATATTTTTTCTAATATTAAAGACAATAAGGTGCCTAACTGTAGTACAAATAATTGGTGATTGATCTTGTTAATTAAGGCCAATTTCTTATCTGTTGTATGGGAACCAATTGTTGACTTGACAAATTCGGAAGCAAATGCGTTGTGAATGTGAATTACGTTATTACGGCAATTTTGTTGTTTTTTTTACAATATCAATCACAACCGTATAGTTTACCCAATATAATAATATAAATATAAGTATAGTCGAACCACCTTACTGAATCGATGAGCTTTTCATTTCCCATTTTGGCAACAAAACACGTGCATGGCGCAAGTGTCTATTTGTTTATGACGGCTACGCGTAAGTTCTAGTACGGAATATGTAAATAATAGTTAAAAGAAACACTAATTGTACGCGTGGGATTGCGAACGAACATCCCCTCCACCTTTCCACGCTGATCTAGACATCGCAGATCAACGTTGCGTCGGGCGCGTATGATTGCGTTGCATACTATATGTGTGTTTCTAATGCATAATTTTTCATACAAAATCAAGAGTCCAGACGTCATAATGAGATGCATACGTTGCGTACGTGGGTCCAGTCTGTCTCTACCTTTACCTTTTGATCGCCACGCCAAAAACGCATAACCGTGTCCAGTACGCCAAAGCGAAAAGTAAACAAAAATACCTACGAAAATAATAGTGTTGCCAAGAGTTGATATATCGATAACACAAAATAACTTGTTTTTGTTGGTTTTTTATGCAATAAATGACTCTTTATAATCTGGTATGTTTTATTTAATCTTACGCTGTCTTCCGCTCTTTTTATATATGTACTTTGTACATAAATAAAAAGCAAACAATATCAATAAAATAGTAGTAAACCACAGCACTACTCTCCATCGTGATGACGTCACTGTCACGACTGGACGACAACGACGTAGCTGACCTTCCTTTTTGAATCTTTCTTAGAGATGTAGCCGTGTGGCACGTTGTGTATCGATTTCGAAATCAATCTAACCAAAATATACAGACATCGAATCAAAATATTTTATGTGTCGGGGTCCCCTTGTTGCCTCAGCCAGTATCGGAATCCTCGGAGTCGACATATCGAGTGACGTGCAGTTTCGTGGTCACTTGGAATAGAAGGCCAAATTGGCCTCTGAAAAGCTTGTCGTGTTCAGCAGAGCGGGACAGTATTTCATGCGGGCACACCAATTGCAACTTTACAAAACGCAAAGAGATGCAACATCTCTACGCAGTGCCAGTGAGTCAAGCCGATCGAAAAGAACTCGGTCGTCAACTCGTCGGTTCGACGACTCGAGCCGCTCTGCGCTGGATGCAGTCAAGTGGAAGGAGCTGGCACTGGGGAGCCCCTGCCCAGAGATGGGAACAGTATTCCATGTCAGGCCGAACCTGCGCCTTGTAAAGCTGCAGGCGGTGTGCCAGCATAAAATACTGTCCTGCTCTACTGAGCACAACAATCTTTTTAAAGGCCAATTTGGCCTTCTCTTCCAAGTGACCACGAAACTGCACGTCACTCAATAGTCAACTCCGAGGATTCCGATACTGGCTGAGGCAAGAAGGGGATTGCCTTGAAACTGAGGAGATACGACAAAGGGGTTCTTTTTAGCGGTAAACGCGCAAACTTGTGTCTTCTGAGGACTAAAGATAAATAATAAATAAATAATAGATAGCACACAGCCTTGTGGAATACCAGCGTGAATAGGCTTGTAGTCGGAGCATGCACCGTCTACAACAACCTTGATGCTCCGATCTGCAAGGAAGCTGGTGATCCAATTGCACAATTTCTCGGGAAGCCCACAGGAAGGGAACTTCGAAAGAAGCGCTTTGTGCCAAACCCGATCGAAGGCCTTCGCAACGGCCAACGCCTCCGCCTTGGACTCTACTGCCTCTGCCCATCTATGAGTCAGGTAGATCAGTAAATCACCAGCTGATCGATCCCGACCAAAACCGTGTTGGCGGCCAGTAATCAGCTGGTGATCGTCAAGGTACCGCATGAGCTGGCAGTTAATAATGGATTCCATTATTTTGGAGAACAAGGAGGTGATCGCGATAGGCCTGTAGTTGGACGGGTCTGAGCGGTTGGCTTTTTTATGGATAGGGTGGACAAAATCTGTCTTCCATGATTTCGGGACTACGCCTAGGGAGTAGAGGTACCGGAAAAGACGCGTTAGGACCGGTTCCAACTCCGGAGCACAAGTCCTCAGCACAGTTGGGGGGATTCCGTCAGGCCCACTCGACTTCTGGATGTCCAGGGAGAGGAGTGCTTTGCGAACCGAGCGCTGTGAGAACCGCACATCCGGCATGGATCACTCACACCGCGGGATGGTCGGCGGTGTTTTCCCCCCGTCATCAAGAGTCGAGTTGGACGCAAAAAGGGAGCCTAAAAGGTCGGCTTTGTCTTTTGCGGCTTGGGCCAGTGAGTCGTCCTCCCTGTGCAGAGATGGTAGTGATGTCTTACAGAAATACCCTTGGACAGCCTTGGCGAGAGACCAGAATGCACGTGTTCCCGAAGGAAGGCGAACTAGTTTCTCGCCAATTCTGCCTATGTACTCTGACTTTGCCTTGGCAATAACTCATTTGAAGGACCTGGAGGCGAAGTTTCTTTTTTTTTTTATTTCCCTATTCAAACTGACTATGCCTAAAGTACGAGCCATTCCCATTTTTTATTGGTTTATACCCATTTCGACCCCCTCCTAGGAGTGTAATGATAACTTTTTGCCCCTATTCAACCATGATTTCCATGACATCCTCTACATGATAGGCTATTCAAACTGACTAGACCTAAAGTTCGAGTCAACCCCCAACTGATTTCTAGTCTTTACTTCCAATTACTTCCAATAAGTGGGATACGGGAAGTAAAGACTGTGAAGAACCTTCGAAAACGGCGAAGTTATAGCCGAAAAAAGTCTTTACTTCCAAAAAATAAAAATCTTTATGTTTTGGTTGTTGGCCATTATGACCCCCTAGTAGTTTAATGATAACTTTTTGCCCCTATTCAACCATAACCCCGTGACATCCTCTACATGATAGGCTATTCAAACTAACTAGGCCTAAAGTTCGAGTCACCCCTAACTCATTTCTTTAATTTTTTGGTTATTGGCCATTTTGATCCACTAGGAGTGTAATGAGAACTTTTTGCCCCTATTCAACCATGACCCCTATGACATCCTCTATATGATACACTATTCAAACTGACTTAGCCTAAAGTTCGACTCATCCCAAAACTCATTTCTAAAGTCTTTACTTCCAATTACTTCCGAATATTGGTCATAAGATATACATTAAAAAAAACTTTATGTTTTCAATTTGTTACTTAAACATTACCCAGGAAAGGAATCCACTACCCTAATACCCGTGGGTGTCGTAAGAGAGAGGCCACTCAGGCAAATGAACAGAAGGTGAACGTTAGTATCTTCCCGATGACAACTCAAAAATAATAAAAAACTACGCTTGCCATACCTTTTGCCAAGTGTGACAACTATGCTAAATATCCCCCAATATTTAGTAATGGACTTTTGATAAACTGTAATGAATGCTTGAGTGAAAAATGTCAGTTGTTATAAATACGATATGTGATAATAATGAATTCTTCTGTTTGTTTCAGGTATGTTTACGGATTGAAGAAATACTAAAACTAAATTGCCCAGTGTTGCCAGCGAGATAATGGCATTTCTTATGCAAAGCGTTTCGGTAAGAATCAAGCTTGGTAATCAGTAAATTAGTCAGTGTCTTTCAATCGTTCTCTGATTATGCGACACAATATGAATCTACTACAGATATCGAATAGTTGATGTTTAAATATTTTGTCGCAGACACCTTCAAAAAGTTTAAACCTTAGATTGTTGTCATAGGCACTTTTGCTCAATGTAAAAAACATTTTTTATGTCGTCACTTATGTAGCGTCTTATAGAAAGGATAGCTCTTGTGATCTTCTCAAATGGTTATAATATCAAATATATACAATATATAAAACCGTCAGATTGCTTTTCGTCATAAATTGTAATGTAAATAAAATAATAAATTCCCATTCCAATATAGTGGCATATTGCAGATTCCGAAGGAATCTGTAATATGCCACTCTCACATTGGAAATCCGTATTATCTTTTCACATACAAATTTGTATTTGAAAAGGTTATTATATACACAATGTGTGGAGGCAGGGAGGCGTACCATTTCAAATTCTCATTCTTTTCAAGACGTACCTAATTGTCGCTTCGGGACTCCCGCTCTTCTTGTTTGTAATCTCGTTTACACATGTAATCTCGCATAATTTTTGAATTAATATCACATATTGTTCGGTTCATTCAGACATTTATCATGTTTGTACAAAGTATAATGAAAATATAATTAAAACTTAAGTCATCATTCAAATGTGATGAAGTGAATAATGCTCAAAACTAGTGCATTAGTTTAACGTTAATAATCTACTTATATTGAACGGATATAAAACAGTGTATAAAATTTACAACCGTTAAAAATCTAAATACCAACGTCGTTTTAAATGGGGAAGAACTGAGCCCTGTTGAATCAACTGTTTTTCTTGGCATTACTCTCGACGCAAAGTTTCAATAGCGCCATTTTTTATAGGATAGGGTGACAAACGAGCACACAGTCCACCTGATGGTAAGTGGTTGCTGTGGCCCATAGACATCTACATTTATCCTCGTTTACGAATCAAAATGCAGATGCATTGTCACCCGTGAGGACTAAGATGGAATGCCTCTTTTCCAGTAAAAAAGGTCTTCGGTTCTCTACACTGACCATACGAAACACGCCAGTGTTAAGCTGCTATTTTACGCTGGTATTATGTGAGAACGTGGTCCTTCCCCGGTCGAGCCGACCCATTCGTGCTACAACTATACTACTAATATAGCTGCAGCATGGTTCTACCACGTATAAATATATCTAAACTACGAGGTTGAGTTTTTAAGTTCGCGGAATAGGTGGTAAGGAGTGGTAATCCAAATTTATTTTACCTTTTCAATATATTCACCTACTACCCTAATACATTATTCGTATCTTTCAATTAACTTATATATATCCTCAAAAAAAATTATTTGTCTTTGTCTAAAAAATACGCCGAAACTGCTTCCTTCACTTTTTAATCACTTAAAAACTTTTCCCACGAAGTTCTTTTTTTTTTAAATTAATCACTGGGGGCCAGGTTAGGACTATAGGGTGGGTGTGGCAAAATTTCGAAGCCCACCTTCTGTATGGCAAGCAGCACTGTAGCAAGCAGATTAAGACTCTGCAACTTATGCTGTAAAAAATATACAAGTCTCACTAGTATTGAGAGCGGTAGATTACTTTATTACATGGATTAAGCGTAAAACACGTAGATAAGTTCTACTAGCGCCTAAAAATCAAGATTCCAACGTTTTGTCGCATGAAATCGTATCTAACAATCATATTGAACATATAAATGATATAAAAGGCACATTGTCAGAAAGACAAATGATTATTGAACTTATTTTTTTTTAATTGCTATTTTTATATAAAAAGTGGTTTTAGTGGCTTATGGTGTAGATTTATCAAGTCCGCATGCAGTTACCCCTCCACGATAAATTTTGTAAATATCAATTCTCAATCTATTTTTTATCTCTTCATCTATAATTTAGGAAGCCATGGAATGTAAATGGCAGTTTAATTTTGTTTTGTTTGGTTATAATTAATTTTTTTCGGCTGAGAAATCCCTAAATTTTTGGTGTTTTTAGCAGCCTTGTTATAATTTATTTTACTAAATACACTTTGCCTCACAGCTCACTCGCACTTCGGACTCGGCCGCCGTCGTGAGTGGATTACTGTGTCGTTTGCTTACTACAGCAGCGATAATAGGTAGCAAACATATCGATCGCTGTAGAAATACAGAATATTCCAAAATCCAAATTTGATACATACTTGACCAAGGTTATTAGTTTTATAATCTATATAATAATTTATATATATAATAATTTTTATTACAGTATTTTGTTTCTCTAAAAGTACGTAGGATTTATATATAAATATACTTATACGTCTTCGACTTTATGGAGTGACCTGAAGGTGTACTTCGGTGAATGCTATTGGAACTCCTCGAAGATTAGAACGAGATGTGCCGAGTTTGGCGTCGTTTTGTTAGTAATAATGAGACCTTACCTCCGGACTTGATAGTATGACCTGAAGGTGTACTCAGATGAATGCTACTGGAATTTCTCGAAGAGTAGAACTAGATGTGTTGTTACTTGTAATCTATAATAATTACTTGTAATCTATAATGAATAAAAAAAACGACGGGTTGCACTCCGGGAGTGCCGACAGAAGTGAAAACTTGAATATTAACGTTGTGCATTTTTAATATTTTGGAATGGCGGAGATTATTTATTATTATCTTATTTCATTTATTTTCATTTAAAACTATTTGTTGTAAACCTACACCGCACATGTGCTTATTGTGATGTTATGAAAATATAGGTACATCTATAATGTGTAAGTACATATGTATCTATATTAATAATTTCGTCAAACAATACAGTAGACTCGATCAAAACCTAATCTTAATAATAAAATTATATTAAGTAATAATTGAAAATTAATTAAACCTAACTTACTTCCTCTCCTACGCCACGCTGACTGTCTACTCTCCGTCCGTCTTACGAATTTTCGATCAGGACACGTGACCTGAGGCGAGTTTAACATTTTTTATCCATTACAAAAAAGTGCACAACGCCGCTTAAGATGTTTTCGCTTCAAAAAATATTCTTATTTATTCTATTAAACTAACCTGTAATATATTATACCGGCCACTTATTTAGGTAGGGAGTTTTTAGCATTTTTTACATTATATGTTGCACTTTTTGTGGTAAATTCAGTAGGAATTAATTAAGTAAAATATATCTATCGAAATGCGGCCGTTTCGATATCTGAGCACCATTGTTTTACTGTGTTAAGGTCGGTCGGCCTTGCATTGTTACAACCGCAAGAATCGCACGAACCCTTTTCGAATATAGAGCAAAACAATGACTTTAGTTATTAATTTTATCAACAGATAGAATGTTTTATTGCGGTCAGAAGCGGTACAATGATACAATGACCTATATACTATTTATTTGAGTTAACGTTTCTTATAAAATGATGTCACGGCGATAGTTTTCTAATGGGAAAAGAATAATAACAAGCGTTTTCGTAATAGAATTAATTCATCACTACATTTTTCTTTGTCTCCACTGGGCTTTGAGTGGTAGAAAATGCTATTCCTTTATTTTAAAGTATGTACATCTAAACATAATTGACAAGTGAAGTTGGCTGCCTGGATCGCTCGCTAAGACGAGACTAGGCCGAAACGCATATAATATCTTATTTACTTTTAGTATTTGTACTGATTTTAAAGATAACATGTGTGGAGTGCGCTAAGCCCACGCTGGCTTTTTTATACTTGTCTAAACATAATTGACAAGTGAAGCTGGCTGCCTGGATCGCTCGCTAAGACGAGACTAGGCCGAAACGCATATAATATCTTATTTACTTTTAGTATTTGTATTGATTTTAAAGATAACATGTGTGGAGTGGGCTAAGCCCACGCTGGCATTTTTATACTTGTTTAACAATAATGAAATAACAATGGTAGGGTATCCCATTTTTAATAATAATTAATATCATACATTTTGATATTATTTTATCTTTATAGCAAATTCAGTTGATTATAAGCTTCAATTTTATTATTTTTAACTATATAATAAGTGATGAAAATCAAAACAAAAAAACTTGACTATTATAATTTTTTTACTTATTATAAGTCAGTGCTTGACCATAATCCCACCTAGTGGTAAGGAAGGATTGTAGCAAGTGAAAAGAAGTGGTCTCTGCCTACCCCTACGGGAAAGAGGCGTGATTATATGTATGTATGTAAGTATGGTAAGCGGTAATAAAGCCCTAAATGATAAATCGCACTGTCTTAGCGTAACAAAAGCCCATTCACTCTTTGTCTTGAAGACGCCCAGATTGTATTCCGACGGAAAGATAGACACCGCCATATTATTCCAATTCTTTGCTCCTTAATAATTAAATATAAAATGGTTATTTTACATACTCAAACGTAATTTATAATCATAAGTTAATTTTGTTAATTAATTTTGAACATATTTTTGAAATTGACACTGACATTGACATGACAGTAAGTAAAAGAAAAAAAACTGTCGACGAATCAAATACTGTAAATGATTGAACTAATCATTGACTGTTGTATGAAAATTGGGAGTTAAATGGCTATTATTATTGTTATTAAATAAGAATGGAAATAATGTTTGCAGATTGTTCAGGGCTGTGTTTTGTGGGATTTATTCTGATTTTTATAAAATTGTTAAAAGGATTTTTAAAAAAACACACAATGTGTGACAAACACGCACAACTCCGAGGTTAGCAATGTAAATTTTCTAAAATCGTTAACGCTTACAGAAAACTAAAAAAAGATTGAATCAACGTTGTCATGTGGCAGTCATGTATGATATGTTTTTTTTTTTTTTTATAAAATAATACTAGTAATGCCATCAAACATATATTACTAATATTCACTTTAACTACTTCTGGTTAACTTAAAATGTTTGTGTTAGAAGTGGTTTACGACAGTAGTCGAGTGGCGGATTCGAACCCACGACCTTTCGAGTTCGCGATCTGCGCCCTGCCATTAGTCAACTGAGGCTTAAATGTCATTCCCCTTCATTTTCGTAGTTTTCTATTAGCGTTGACGATTGTAGAAAAGTAACTTGTCTAACATCGCTAGAGCAATTATTTAGTCATTGGGTTATTGAGTTTTTCGACATAAGCATCATCGTTATTAATATGTACTCTAAACTATTTTTTTATTATGTCTATAAATATAATGAGACTATGATGAAATGACGGAATGAACCGAATTTTGCGATTAATGTTTATTGCCAGCGAACCTTATCTTAACAATAATGCTAAACTCCTCATACGACCTCTTTACTGACAAGATTTACAACTGGAAATAATCCTTAATTGATACTATCGTAATCTTTATGGCACTTCAGCTGACAAATACCTTTAAATTGAATGCGTCGCAATTTTGGTATTCTACTTTTTATTTACGACGTTGTTTTACTTGTAACAAATTACGTCGCCAGAGATTCGTGATGTTATTGCAATAGCTAATAACATTATGCTAGTCATTATTATATATTAAAATAATATATAATATATAATAATAATTGCTGAAAGATACGACTCATTCCTCCTTAAGCAATATTACCGCCTATGTTTAGTTAATAAGGCGCTTGTATTTAAGAATTAGATTTAGGTACTAACATAGGTTATAAGTTCCAAGTTGGGGTTATCTATAAAGTTTTCTCATCTGGTTGGGCAATATAAATATATAATTGTAAATAAACATGGTAAACGTACATAAATAACATTAAAATAAAATAAATACATAAAAACTACATAAATATATAAAAACCCAACCAGATGGAAGCCCTCGGCAGAGGAGGCCAGACGGCCGAGGGTTAGGGGGAAAGGGAAAGAAACCGGCGGACGATGCGGGCGGTATCGAGGAGCACCGCCTTCTGCATTTGAGCTTGGAGCGGTCCGTCACGGAGTCCCAGTCGCCTCAGATGACCCGAGAGGCTGACTGGAATTAACCCATTCGCAGAGACGACTACAGGTATAATTTCGGCCGGCAATCCACCCCACATGTCGGTCACCTCGTGGGCCAGGTCCAGATATTTAGTCAGTTTATCTGTTTCGGCTTTCACGAGGCTCTCGTCATAAGGAATGGTAATGTCGACCAAAAATATCCTTGACTGTGCCCGGTCCATCAGAACAATATCAGGCTTATTCGCAAGAATAGTCCTGTCTGTGATGATGGCCCGGTCCCAGTAGAGCCTGGCGCGGTCATTTTCGAGCACGGCTTCCGGCAAGTACTTATAATACGGCAGTTTCCGATCCACGAGACCGTATTTCAGAGCGAGCTCCTGGTGTAGAATCCTGGCTACTAAGTTGTGCCTGTGCAAATACTCAGAGTTATAAAGCGCCGAACAACCGGAGATGATATGCCTAAGTGACTCACCGGGATGGCGACAAGCTCGGCAGACGTCAACGGTGCCATCCTTTAGGATGTATCTCCGATAATTGTTGGTCTTAATAACCTGATCCTGTATTGCACAGACAAAACCCTCGGTTTCCCCGAAGAGGTCACCAAAACGTAGCCAGTGTAGGGAGGCAACTGTGTCTACGAAAGACTCATGTAGAGCCGTATAGAACCTCCCGTGGAGCTCATTCTCCTACCATACGGCCTCCCGGTCGGAAATGCTCTGTATTGCCGGGTCTTGCCATTGCTCGTTGGCTAAGGATAGAGGGGTATGTCCTTTATCACAAGAAATAACGTCCCTATAGTATGGATCATCCGCTCTCGTCAGAAAGTAATTACGGAGGCTGCACACTTCGCGATTATGCATGGTAAGCGCGCTTAAAAAGCCGCGTCCACCATGCTTCCGTGGCAAGTACAGCCTCATTACTGATGATCTCGGATGATGCACCCTGTGGGACGTCATTATAGTGCGGACTTTTCTGTCCAGAGCGTTCAGTTCTGTCTGAGTCCACCTGAGCATGCCAAAGGTATACATGAGAACAGGCATGACCCTACCGTTATATGCGTGCGTCTTATTCACGCCGGACAAAAGGCTGTTAAGCACTTTGGTCAAGCGTGCATAAAACACATCGCAAACTGACTGTTTCATACCTGCCTCATCCACACCGATGTTCTGTGACATACCCAGGTATCGGTATGTTTCAGCCTCGGAAAGAGTCCTTATGTTGATGGGCATAGATAAGTCTATGCCCTCAGAGTTAGCCACCCTTCCCCTTTCAACATGGAGGACCGCACACTTATCCGTCCCCAGCTCCATTCTAATAGAATTGCTAAAATCACAAGTGATGTTTATCAATTCCATAAGATGAGAGCGACTGGAGGCGAATAACTTGAGATCATCCATATAGAAAAGGTGGGTCACTTTTGTACCTCCTTTCTGAAGCTGAAATCTGCTTCCGGAGCCCTCCAGTAAGGTACTGAGAGGGTTCAGAGAGTGGCAGAACCAGATTGGACTCAAACAATCGCCCTGGAAGATACCCCTTCTTATCTTTATGTGGCTCTCCGCAGCCGTCATCCGCTCGCCTAGATGACAAAGGATCGTACTCCATTGCCCCATACACTGCCCGAGGAAGTTATTATTATTATTATTATTATCGAACTGAGTTGCTTAGTTGGTTGGTGACCCTAGGATCGATAATTTCGAAGGTCATTTATTAGGTGGTGGGGCTGTTTCTGTCTAGGGATCCATCTGGGTATATTCTTCTTATATCTGTCGCCAAGCAGCAGTGCACCCGCTGTTCCGGTATGAAGAGAAAGGGAACCAGTATAATTACAGATTACGAGATAGACATTCAGGTATAGATTCGTCTTACGAATCGAAGTATTCGGATCGATCATACAATCGCGTTTCAGTACCCTTTTTTTTTTGCGGATGGAAAATCATCAAATGACGCCTTTCGCTCTGGGTGGAGCGGAAGGGAGTGTCAGACTTTTACTGACTAAAAACCATCCGTGTTCCTTCAGTAGGCCCTTACGTTCCGGAGCCGCGGTATCTCTTTTGAACAGCCCGCAGCCCCGGCAGGCGTCGGCCCTTGCGGGCCCCTTCACGCTGCTGACAGCTCTTTGAGGCGCGCGTGGAACAAAACGCGCCGTCGACACGGCCTGTCGTCGTTAGACGGACGGACGGCGAGCTACCCATTGCTCACCGTCCACAGGCCCGCGCCTACGGTGGCCTGGGGCCACGACGTAGCCCCCGACGCCCGGGGCGTCTCCCACGGCGGCCGAGAAGGAAAGCTGCTGCTCTCTCCTTCTCCCGCTCCGCCACCTCCTTCGCTAGCATCACTGCTTCGCAGAAGGTGGTGACGGCATCCCATTCCGTCTCGCTCCGGACCATGGCTTCGACCAGGGCCGGACGCGAGAGGTCGCCGCCGCCTATCGCCGCTACGAGGACACGGCGGTGCTCCGCCCAAGCAGGGCACACCTCCACGGTGTGCTCCACCGTGTCCTCCGGTCGATCCTCGCAGTGGGAGCACCCGGGCGTTTCCTCTCGCCCGATTCGGTGCAGGAACCTCCCGAACACACCGTGTCCGGTGAGGACCTGCGTCATGCGGAAGGTGAGGACGCCGTGGCGTCTCTCAAGCCACTCCTCAAAGAGGGGTCTTATCGCCGCTATAGTGGCGTGCCCAGCACGGGGTTGCGACAGTCGCTCTCTCCATGTCGCCATGAGATCATGCCGGAAGTCTGTCCGCTGCACGACAACTTGCCGCGGCAGCGGGGTTTTCCCCCGGCATAGTGCCTCCGCGCGCCATTCGTGCAGGCGCGCGAGGACTATCGCCTCCAGATCCCATGGCGGCAATCCGGCAAGGAGGCACGCCGCCTCGCGGGAGATCGTGCGGTAGCCGCGAACCATTTTCACAGCGACCACCCTTTGGGGCGCGTTCAGGTGGTGGACGGCAAGCCGCGCCAAACCACGCGCCCACACCGGGGCCCCGTAAAGGGCCATGGACCGCACAATCCCCGCGTAGAGCCTCCGGCAGGAGGCGTTTGGCCCCCCCAGGTTCGGCAGGAGCCGCCTGAAGGCAGCCCCGGTACGTTCCAGTTTGGGAGCCAAACGTCGGAAGTGCTCAACGAAGTTCCATCGGCCGTCGAGGACGAGTCCTAGGTACTTCAACGTCAACTCGACGCCGACGGATACCCCTCCTTCCATCACTGAGGATTCCCGGTGGTGGCCTGTTCCGAGGACCATGGAAGTGCATGGCCTCGGACTTGTGCAGAGCCACCTCAAGACCCAGCTGCCGGATCCTCTCAACGACTATCGCAACCCCGCGTGTCATAGTTTCCGCCGCCGCCTCGTACGACGCCCCCTGTGCCAGTACCAGCGTGTCGTCAGCGTAGCAAACAACGCTGACGCCGGTAGGGAGGTCGGCGCGCAGCACTCAGTCGTAACCGATGTTCCACAGGGGCGGTCCCAGAACCGAACCCTGTGGGACACTGCACGACATCTCTCGCCGGTTCCTTTCACCGTTGCGACCGGGATAGATGACGGCCCTGTCCGTCAGATAGTCCCCGACTATACGACGGAGATAGGTCGGCACCCGGTGATACCGGAGTGCCGAGACACCGCCAAAACGACCCCCCCCCTGGCCACTGCATCCCCCGTCGTGAGGGCTCTCACGCGCATGATGGCGTCCACCGTAGAGCGCCTCTTGCGGAAACCAAACTGGTGTTCCGCAAGATCCGGCCCCGTCCCCGCAAGGTGCTCGGCGAGGCGGTTTGCAATGACTCTTTCAAAGAGCTTGCCCACCTCGTCGAGCAGCACCACGGGCCGGTATGCGGACGGAGAGTCCGCAGGGCGCCCCGGCTTCCGAATGAGGACCAGCTTCCCGGTCTTCCAACGAAGCGGGAATTGGCCTCTCTCCAAGCATGCGCTTAGGAGCCCCTCTAGTCGGGGCCCGAGAGCCTCCAAGGCCAGGACCCAGGCTTTGCCAGGCAAGCCATCGCGTCCTGGGGCGGTATTCCTGGCCTTGAGCCTGCGTACCGCCACTCTCAGTTCTACCCCGGTCCCTTCCGGGATGTCGTCGTCGTCGTCCTGGTGGTCCGCTTCGGGCACCGCAGGTGGCGGAGCCATAGGCGGGGGCGGTTGTTCCCCTCGCGCAGGGAACAGAGCGCTCACCACGTCCTCCACGAGCTGAGGCCGGAGACTCTGCGTCAGCGGGGGGGGGCCAGGTGCGGTGTTTATCGCGCACCATCTTGTAAGGGCGCCCCCACGGATCTCTGTCGAGAGTCTTCAGCATCTCCTCACGGGCCCGATCCCGGGCCCGCATGACAGCCTCCTGGAGGGCGGTCTTCGCCGCTCTGTATCCCTCGTACAGCTCCGCCTCAATGGCTGCCGCATTCGGTGGTCGAATGCGGAGCCTGCGATGCCTGACGTACAGGTGCCGCGTGGCGACACACGCCTCGCGCAGAGACGTCAGCTCACGCGACCACCAATACACCTGACGCCGGGCGCTTCCTGGCCGGACGCGGGGCATTGCCACGTCACATATCTCGGACATGGCATCCTGGAACCACCCTGCCTCATCATTGACGTCGGCAGGCCTATCCGGTGATGACACCCAGGCCTGCACGATCGAGGCTTCCAGGAGGAGCTTCCGGTCCAGCTGCTTCAGCGCCCAACGCGGACCACTCGGGGCCTGTTGGACTGGCGCGCTCGAGGGCTGGGTGGAGACGTCAAACCGGATGTACCGGTGGTCGGAGTAGGTCTCCACCCCCTCCATGACTCGCCAGTCAATGGCACGCGGCGACAGAGCGGGTCTAGCGAATGAAATGTCCACCACCGACTCGCCCCGCATCCGCACACACGTGGGGACAGAACCCCGATTTAGGAGGACCAGGCCTGTCTCCAGAGCCCAGTCTTCCACCATCCTATCCCGCACATCTGTACGACGAGAACCCCAAGCCAAGTTCTTGGCATTGAAGTCCCCGAGGACAAGTACGGGGAGGGGATAGCTTCCGACGACGACTGCTCTCAGCTCTGCAAGAGAGTTGTGGAGCTCGGCGAGAGATCGGTTCGGGGAGAAGTACACCCCCACAACGACGAACTCCCCGAACCGTGCTGCTACGCACCCCTGACCCCTCCTGACACCTTCAAGGGTCGGGGTACCGGCGGCGGTCGAAGAAATGATGGCCACTGAGCCGTTAAGGTCCGCCACCCAGTCATCCCTAGGCCAGACAAAATACGGCCCAGCAACCACAGCGATGTTAATCGACCACTGCGCCATGCTCTGGAGCAACAGATCCTGAGCGCAGGCGCAGTGGTTGATATTCGCCTGGAGGAAGCTTAATGGGGCCGTTATAGGCATTCCATTTCAGCTTCCTCCACGGGGCGCCCCTCTGCGGGCGTCGGCGTCGGTGTCGCGGCGGCGGCGGCGGCGACAGTGACAGCGGCGGCGGCGGTGGACATAGAGGCGGTGGCGGCGGAGGAGGACCCTCCCCTACCCGCGGCCTTGGCCTTGGCGGGTGGCACGCAGGCCCTGCTTCCGGCCCAGTGATCGGCTGGCTTGCCGGTCGCCGCACATGCATCACAGTGCGGCGTGGCGCAGCAGGTCGCCGATATGTGTCCGGGCTGACAGCAGCGGAAGCAAAGGCCACTGCGGTCAACCTCCGAGGCGCATTTCACTGATACGTGATGCCCCACGAGACAGCGGTAGCACCTCAGAGGTCTGGGCTCCAGCAGCTTAACCTGCGCTGAGACCCAACCCACCAGAAGCCTTGGGCCCTGCACTATGGTTTTGGCCGCCGTAACAGGGCAGCACACCGTGGCGGCATGCATACCCTGTTGGTCCGGGCGTATGGCGCCTGACCTGACCTGGTCAGTAGTGCATCCCCCGGACCTGGCGACGGCGGCCACCAACTCCTCCTCCGATACCGAGTCGTCCAGACCCATGATGCGCAGGTCTGCGCATCTGACGGGCCTGGTCACTCGGGCCTCGTCCGCGTTCAGGGACGCTCTGAGCTTCGCAGCCAGAGCGTCCGCGGTCGCGCCACTGGATTCCCCGGGGATCTCAAGCATACGGGCCCCCGTCTGGGTGACTTTGAGCCGGAGGCCCCCGGTGATCCCGAGCTCCCCGAGATCCACCGCCTCTTTCGCCTTCGCGAGCAGATCGCGGTAGGTAACGCCCTTGTTTTCGGCGTCCGGCTGTAGTGTAATCACTACAGCTGCGGTCTTCGGGGCGTGGAGCCTAGCCGCGATCTTGCGCGCCCTGAACTGGCGCTGCCGCTCCTGCTCCTTGGCCTTTTTGGCTGCCTTCTTCCCCTTCTTTTTGTCCCCGACCACCTGCTAACCGGCTTCAGCCGCGGGAGGTGTAGGGAGCTGGGGGGGCGGTGGCGCCGGCGGCAGATGGCTTGCCGCTGGCGTTGGCCCATTCGCCGTAGGCACTGGGGCTGGCGCAGCCACCACCTGTGCTGCCGCCTTGCCCTTTTTCGCCTTCGCCTTACCTCTCTTTCCCGTCGCCGGCTTAGCCGGAGCCAAGCAATTTTCAAGGGGGGAGGGGCAACTGCAGCCCCGTCCGAGGGCTGGCTGGACGGCCCCGGCCTGGATGCGGCAGCCGTGGCCGCCGCGTACGAGACCGTTGCCGGCCTCGCCGCCGTCTTGTTTGCCCCTAGGGGGGGGCGCAGGACGATGCCCTCCAGCACGGAGAACCGGTGCTGGAAGGCAGCCAGCTCCTGCCGGACCAGGTTCAGAACCTGGTTCTCCACCGGCACGGGCTGGCTTGGGCGCTGCATCTGGGGCGCCGCGCGAGAGGCAGGCTCATGTAGACTGGCCAGGTCTGCGCGGAGCTGCTCATTCTCCTTCTGGAGAGTCTCCATGGCGGACGTCAGGCGGGCCACGTCCGCCCGCAGCTTCGCCACCTCGTCCGCATTAGGCCCGGCCCCAACTAATTTGGCCTCCGCAGCCGCCATGATGGAGGCGGAGGCCGCGGGAATGGCCTTTAACTTCGAGGAGGCCTTTTGCTTGTGGGCCACGACCTTGATCGCGGCCTCCACCTCCTTTACGAATCTGGCCTTACGCTCCACCTCGGAGCCGCCAGTCGCATCCGTCTCTTCGCCTGATACCCGAGCCGTATCGTCCGGGTGGCGCCCCTCCTCGGCAAGCTTTGCCGCTCGTTCGGCCCTCTGATTGGCAGAGAGCTCCCTCCCCTTGCCTCTCAGCCCGCCCCGCCTGTTGGTGGGGATTTTCCGGGCCGAAACTCTTCACCGGATGCCGACCCCTGGTCCCTTGCCCCGCCTGGACCGCTTGCGGAAGAACTTGCTGGTCTCCGCGGTCCCAGGGCCCACGTGTCGGGAGCTCTCTGAGCCTCCCACGCTGCTCGATGCGGCGTCGGACTCTGTCCCCACATCGTTCCTCCTCTCCTCTACGTTGCCGGCGGTTTTGTTTTTTTGTATTTGGTGTTCCATTTTTTGTACCCACGAGTATGGGGGAAATAAAGGTCCACCTTGGCAGAGACCCCTTACCAAGGTAAGCAGATTTCGAGGATTTATTACTCGCCAGGGAGTCTGCAGGTACCCTGGCGAGGAGCGCACTAGCGACTGATTTGTTCATAGAAGCCCGTCAGCCATTCATCCCCTCGCGGTGCGTCGCCGCTTGAGATTCGGGGTAACTTTTTATAGAGGTTTTCTCCCTCGCGGACCGGGCGGTTAAGCCAAGACCCCCGGTCCCTATCAAAGCCGCGAGACCTGATCCACGACACTTCGATACTGGGATTACGAGACCGGCGGTGACAGCAAAGGATGAATCCTTCACTGTCTGCCCGGAGGCAGGGTAAGTGCACACCGAGCCCGCCCTCACTCCTCTGCTATGCCCTCTGCTGATCAGAGGGTCACGCAGTGGAACGCACCGTTGGTCCGGGACGGACCCCACCCATGTCAGAATAATTAGCCGCGGCAGTAACATTCCCCAAGGAGTAAGAATTTCTTTTCCGGCCCAGTAGCTGCTCTTCCTTCCAGACATATCGAGAGGGACCCGCAACTACCAGGCACACGTGGAGGACTTCTGACTTCGCACCCCGCGTTTCAGTACCCTGTGATCTGTGAGACGCGCTCGATAATGTCGGTCGTCGGAAATTACTATACTCTTTGGTCGTAGTTCCTGTCAATCGTTTGATCCGGAAGTGCAAAAAATTTAATTGCAATCATCAATACTTTTTACATTTTTACATTGCAATTATTAATACTAGGGGTCATTGTAGAAGCGTGCTCGTCGCGACCCCTGCCAGCCCTTTTCAGGGCTGCAATTCTACTTAGCTGCGCACCCATGCCAACGAGGGTTAGGGCGTCCCCCCAAGGCGACGCACACCAGCTCGTCCAACATGGCAGAACCTTAGGGATGGAATGGTAAGTGCAGCGGAAGAAGTGTGTGGAACAATAAAAAGAGGCAGTAGTAAAAGGAGAGATGCATGGTGGAATGATGAAGTGAAAGAAGCTGTAGAGAAGAAGAAGAAAGCATGGTTAGACTACTTGGCCTCTAGTAATGATAAGGATATGAGAGAGAAGATGAAATAAAGATATAAGCTGCAGAAAGTTCACACAAAAGCATTGATTGAGGAAATGCGTGAAAGGTGTAGAATGGAAGCGTAGACGAAAGGTTGTCGCACAACTTTAAGGAGAACTCCAAACTCTTCTGAAAAGAGGTTGGAAGGACCCGAAGTGGTGCGACGGCCTTAAGAATGAACAAAGTGCTTTCGAGAACTAATGACGTCCTCACAGAAAAATCGGACGTCATGCAGCGATGGAGCGAATTTTATAGAGAAATGTATGCGTGTGATGATTTTAGTGAGGGATCCGGGGATGACGTCGAGACTGGTACGCCAGACCCGGACCTCGATGACACTGAGGTCATCAGTATGAAAGAGATTGAACGTGCGATTCGAAGTTTGAAATGTGGTAAGGCTGCGGGACTAGACAGAGTTACTGCTGAAATGGTCAAGTATGGTGGGCCTCGCGTCTGGGACAGCTTTCATCTGCTGTGCAATTTGTGCTGGCGGACGGGGGATGTCCCGGATGATTGGCGATCCGCAGTCATTGTGCCTTTATATAAAGGTAAAGGTTCACATTTTGACTGCGGGTGCTATCGGGCGATCAGCTTGACCAGATTAGCAAGTAAAGTTTATTCGAAGGTTTTGACACGTAGGATGCAAGAGAAATCGGAAAGATTTCTATGGGAGGCACAATGCGGATTTAGACCTGGAAGAGGATGCACGGATCAAATGTTTTCTCTCCGCATGATCACGGAAAAGCTTCTGGCTGCTAACCAGAAGATTTTCTGTGCTTTTGTGGATCTTGAGAAAGCATGTGATAAGGTTGTAAGGAAGAAAATGTGGGAACTGTTGCCGGGGTATGGTGTGGATGGTCGATTGCTAAGGGCTGTGCAGTCACTTTACTGTGACTGTAAAGCCTGTGTGCGGGTAGGGCATGACCTGTCACCCATGTTTAGCGTCCAAACGGGCGTAAAACAGGGTTGTGTCATGTCTTCCTGGCTGTTCATACTGTATCTCGACAGCTGTTTACAGAAACTGAAAGATAGCTGTTTGGGTGTGAAATTGGGTGACATTAAAGTAAATTGTCTGCTGTATGCTGATGATGCAGTGCTTATTGCACCATCAGAGGCAGAACTGCAGGCATTAGTCACGTGTATGAAAGAGGAATGTGAAATTAAAGGTCTCCGCTTGAATGCTAATAAAACTAAGGTTCTGGTATTTGAAAGGGACGAAGAGAGAACGAAGTGTGAAATATGGGTAAATCAGGAATGTCTAGAACAGGTAAATGAAATTGTATACTTGGGGAGTGCTTTTAGCCGGGATGGAAGATGTGATTTAGATGTGGACAGGCGTGTCGCTGCCGGGAACAAAGTCAATGGTGCCCTGACTGTGTTAGTCAAAAGGCAAGGCGTAGTGAAGAGTGCACGCCTTGCAATACATAACGCAGTGTTGGTACCGACTTTGTTATATGGCAGCGAAACCTGGGTATGCCAGAAGAAGCAAAAAAGCAAGTTGAATGCAGTGGAGATGCGATCTCTTCGTAAAATGTGCGGCGTCACCATGGCTGACCGAAAGCGAAACGAAGAGATTCGCAATATGGCAGGTTTGAAAGATGACCTTATCACAAAAATTGATAAGGGCGTGCTTCGATGGTTTGGGCACGTTGAGCGAATGAGTGAAGACCGAATGGTGAAGAAAATATATAGCGCGAAAGTTAATATTAAAAGGTGTCGAGGTAGACCGAGACTAACTTTCGAAGACCATGTGAGCAAATTGCTCGAAGAGGGGAGGGTCAAGAGTACTCGGATACCTAGACGTGCATGTATGAAGAAGATGATGAATCTGAAAGAAGCGAAAGAGGTATGTAAGGATCGTGACACTTGGCGATCTGTTCTCTCTGGCTACCCCGTCAGGGATTGTGCGTGAAGATAAGTTAAGTTAAGTTAAGTATCAATACTTTGATGCGACCCAGGTCAAATGAACGAATTATTCACGATTGACACATGCCTACTGCGAGATATTCCATTTTAATCATTTGCGGTGACAACACATTTGTGGCCTCACTTGTTTCAACTTTGTTGCAGTTGTCTATGGACTGACACATGGCTCGCATGACACATGTGGACTATTGGCTTATTTCTTTATCTCTAGATAATTTGTAAAAACGTCTAGTGTGCAATGTTTAAAGTCATAAATTAAAAGACAAATCGAAAAAGGTTATTATAATATTACGTAAATATGCAATTAGACTTTGATGCAAGTATTTTATACTACATAATTTTGTAATACATGCACGTTTTTCTTTGTCTCTAATATGCAAATTGCATGTGGTGAATTAATAACTTAGATTCTCTATTGTAGTGGAAGCTACCAATTTGCGATTTAAAAACTGGCCGATTAACTAGTACGCGCTAGGTAGACTGAAGTTTAAAACATCGTATATGTCACTGCCTCTCTCTAGGAAACTCCATAATGATAAGCCTTATCAAATGTTATCCAATGTGAAATCCATAATACTTGTTGAAAACAACGTAACTTTGAATATATAAAAGCTAGCTCTTCACGCTACGATCATAACTATTTCACAATAAGCTTTGTCGTTAATTGTGTCTAGGGCTCTTAATTAACAGGTAACAGCAGCGCCGCTGCACCTTTGTTCTACCTGTATCAATTATGATCATAAAAGGTATTCATAAAACCTAACAATTTGATATTTCGATACGATAACTTTAAATATGTATATACTCGTATTTATTTCAAAATATATAAACTAAAATGTATATGGTGATGGGACTAATCTGAAATAACTTTGGCTTAAGATCATACGGGACAAAGATTTCAGCGCGTCAGAGACAATGATATAATAATATAACTATTAAATATTCTTCAGAAATCATAAATAGAAAAGAGCAATTGATTCGAAGTCAAATCCTACCTTTTTACTTACACATAATATTATCATTATCTAGAAAATGTGGTAAAAAAATTATTGAAAATAATTTTTAGAATAAAGTTTGCGCAGAATAAAAATTATAAAATTTATTTCTCTAATAACAAATTAAAAAAGAAGATAAATCGCAATCATGGACGTATAAATAAGGCGGACTGAATCTCGCTATACAACTCAGCGAGGCACCCATAATAAGTCAGCTCGCGTGTACGTACAAGGGGTCACGCACACATTCACACTAATAATAAGTCTAGCGCCCGCCATTACGCAACAAACGTCGTCCGAGAGAAGTAGTTGGCGTAAGTAAAAACAAAAATCAATATGCCGTCTTGCGTCGTTAAATTTTGTAAAAATCATAGTGGTTTTATCAAAAAACATCAAGGAATCACCTTTCATATGACTCAGTAATTATAATCACTTATTTGAGAATTTTATGTCTTAAATTAAAATGCTATTTTTGGAACACAAAACATGAGTCACGTGATCAGTGTTGTTAATTATATTTGTAGGGAAAATTACCCGAAATTTGGGAAATTGCTATTTTTACCCACGTCGGCACGGATACGGTATATATGTGTGCCCAAAAACTTCTTAAGGTTGATTTATGTGTACTTTTTTGTTATAATTTTTCTGAAAAATTACCCGATCGATTATAATGCAGTTATATGCATTTTGTAGTAAGTTAATAATATGATATCTGCCGGGTAGCATTGGTCATTATGCAACAAAAGAAAAACTAAATGCCAAAAATGCACCGCATTTCTTTCATAAATTAATAAATTTGGAAACTTTAGGAGGTTTACGTTTTCCATCTAACGATTTATTTAATATTTGTTGTACTTACGAAATGGTTGTACGAAAGATTATTAAGGAAAACATTACAATGTACAATGGAAGACAACAAAAGTATATACTTACAAAAATATTAGAAAAGTTTAATGCCAATAGACGGCTCCGTGGCGTAGTGGCTTAGCAATGAGTTGCAACGCTTGGGGCCGTGGGTTCAAATCCCGCACGGAACAAGTATTTGTATGGCCTACACATAATTATTCCGGGTCCTAGTGCAACATATGTTTGTAAACTGCCTCCACGATACAGGAGAAAATCCTAGTGTGGGGGTAACGTTTTAAAAAAAATGACAGGGTTTTTGTAAGCTTGGAATTTGAGCAAACATTTGCAGGGATAGAGCACAAGATAAGAGTTATTAAATATATAGCAGAAAAATATTTGGCGATTTTATTTCACCATATTTCTAAATTAGATGGGATTTCAAGAACCTTCGAAAGTAAAAGACATTTTTTTTAAAAATTATTCAACCAAAAGGTTTTTAACGTTGTTGTTTGTCATGAATATGATAAGTTATGGTAATTATTTATGACTTATTGTCATAAATAATAACAAAGTTGGTAAAAAATTACCTCGCGTACATTCGCTCGATAAAATAAAATGATGTGTCTTACCTAGCTTGAAGAGCACCTCCCGCCCTCTCTCAATTACTTGCACTATCCCCGTCACCACTAATCCCAGCACCACTACTCCCAACACCACTAAATTAGAAAAGACACACCACTAACGACAATACGACACGTGTTTCGCCTCTACACGAGGCATCTTCAGGTGATGTAGACTCTGCGGTGGCTGACCGCTTTGAAGTGATGTGTCTTTCCTGTTGTGGTGGTGTTGGGAGTAGTGGTGCTGGGATTAGAGGTGACGGGGATAGTGCACGCAATTGAGGGATGGCGGGAGGTGCTCTTCAAACTAGGTAAGACACATCATTTTATTTTATCGAGCGAATGTACGCGAGATAACTTTTTACCAAATTTAATATGATGGATTTCCGCAAAGTAATGCCTGGTTCTATTAATTATCGTAAATAATAACTATAATTTACACTTGCAGAAAATTTAAATAAATAAATATATTAACTTTGGCCTCTCAGTATATTTACGGAAATTTAATGTATGTATTTGTATTTAGTGATGTATATTCTATAAATACTAGGAATAAGCACAAGTTAGTTATACCAGTTAATCGACTCAAAAGAATCAGTAATTCCTTCATGTATACGCTTTCATAACAAAGTCCCAGAAAATATGCAGGCCTTATCTATCAAAGTTTAAAATTTTTAGCAAGCATAAATTGTTTAGTAAGAATTATTAGGGTATACTACTAAAGAGTACATAACTGATAGTAACCCCTGAGAATGAGGTGATCGATACCATGCTGTTTCTAAATGTTTTCATACTAATTCCAAAATAATATATTTTAAATTAATTTTATATTAAATTTTTTGGCTATCTTTAATATGTTTATTTGTTATATATTTCGTTAAAAATATTTATAATATATTTCTTTCCAATAATATAACACAATTTTTGTATAATATAATGTTTGCAATAAAATTAATTTAAATGGAAATTGATTGACATGGAATAATTCGATTTCAATCAAAACCTAAGTTTTAAATTCTTAGATTTTTTTAATAGTCAAATGTATTATTTTTATTAGTTACGTAATAATAAATTAGTATTACATCAAAATTGTGTTATATTTTGACAGATTGTTTTATAAAAAATGGGGAAATTTTGTTTTACATGACAACCCTATATAACACGCAAACATGCTTGCACCGCCGCCATTACAGTGCATCAGTCCTTTCTTAACAAAATTCTGTCCGCCTTATTTATACGTCCATGATCGCAATATAAATGATCTACGAGTAAAAAAGTTTCCTTAAATGCTTGTTTTTAGAAAATAATTTAAATTTAAATTAATATTAATTTTTAACTAATAATTTATATCACGGACCAAAAACATAATTATGTATAATGTTTTACATCAGCCTTTCATCAATTATTGTGTACAAAGTGCACTGCTAAATATTGGCCTTCCTATTGATTTCCTCGTAAAAGTGATATTTCCCATAGTTGCCACGCTTGGCAGGCGGTTTGCAACTGCAGTTTTTTTTCTGGTTTTATTAGGAAGACGCAGCTCATCTCCTGGTTTGTTTGTTTGTCACCTTAAGGTGTCGTAAGACGGGACAATTTAAGGTAGTGGATATTCTTACACTGCAATTACACATGATTTTATTAAATACAGGTTCGTTGCCTAGTTTAGACATCTCTTTCATATTTTTGAGCCTACTTTTGTCAAAAATCGAGATTGTCCATTTAATGTATAATTTGTAGTGTTATACTACTTACATATCATTTTACATTATTTTTCCATTCTGTTTTTGATTTTATGCATTCACATTTTGCATCACTTTTCACGCTATCAGTTATACTACTAACATATCATTTTACACTATTTTTCCATTCTGTTTTTGATTTTCTGCATTTATATTTTGCATCACCTTTATTTCCATAGGATCCTGTAACGTTTTTACACAATAACAAATCATTTTCACTTCGTATTTTCACACTATCAGCACCTTTTAAAATCGCTGTCAATGAAGTCTTACCTTTTTCGGTCTTTTATTGAGTTCTCCGTAACTCTGCAATTTCAGGCTTCGTGCGCGCTGCCGCGCATTAGTTTTTCCTATATGAATAATATCTCATTTCTTACTTAAATGTAATGGGTTTTCAATTATAAGCCTGAAATCAAAAATTGTTAGATTTGACAACCATTATTTATATGGTTGTTATGGTAACTTTTATTCAAATTCGTCACTGGTCTGATGTTCTTAGTTTAATATTTCCTCATAAATACTCTTTGGCTCTAGGTCATATACAATAAATTTCCTTTTAATTTAAATAATTTCTCGTTCTCTCTAAAAAGGTATAAAAGCCGAACAATTGGAGAATACAGGGAGTCTCGCTTCAGTTCTCAAACGAGAAGCATCTACTAAAGGCCTTATCCCGGGGCCGCATTGCCCCAGGATCCTGCAACCCTCCATCTACATTCGAAGTCGTCGGCAGTCTACTTCAAGCGCGGGGCCACACTACTCCGGGCGCTACGACTGCTTGCTCCAGGCGCTGAGTGCACCTACTGCCCGCGCTACCTTTGGGCGCTACGACTGCTTGCTCCAAGCGCTGAGCCTGTCGCCGCCAAGAAACCTCAAGCTCCGCGTGTGCCTACTTCTACAAGCGCAGCGTGTGTCCTTCGACCTTTAGGCTCCACTATAATACTATATTCTCCTATTCTCCTATCTTTATTTTTTTTAATCTAATTGTAATCTCACTTCATCCATCATCATCATATTTCATTTTTTTATAAAATTGTAAATACCTTTTTAAAAAATTTAAATATATTATTTTCTTGTTCTACTTTTGTTGTTTTGTTGTTCTTAGGTTAGGTTCTATATATTTTTCCTATTAATTGTCGCTTCACGACAAATTAAATAAATATTTAATATCCTAAGATAAAAAACAGGCGTTAGATAGTTGCGATGAATGACGTCCTTATATGCACCTAATTAAAAAAAGGTTGTAACTTTTATATTTTAAATAATTTATGGGCACACCTGCATGAACGCACTATAATTTTTTACCGCCTTCGAAAAATCGACTTTGTTGAATTTCACCCTCGACATGCTTTCGATCACGGGTGGCACGTCAACAAAACCGGGGTAACTTATTCCTTTATAATAGGGAATGCAATCAAGTGACATTAATACAGGGCTTATACTGTTGGTGGAGTGAAACCACCATTAATCCCTGCCATCGATCAACCGTTCATACGCGTCATTGAATTTTTCGCTACGCCCGTTTGTCGACACGTCATTTTCAGTGACGTCACCCTGTTGTCCCACAAAATGTGGTTTTTCACGGCCGAAATCGTTTTACCACAGCTTTTTATTACATACGAATTAACATTTTTCGTGTTTTCACTTGCTTCGTTGAAAGTTTTTTGCAGATATTTTTTAATTGCACCATGTTTTATTGTATTTTTTAACAATGAATCAGAAGTAAACATATTTTTGAATCTGATTGTGTATCGCTGACACTGGGGCCTAGTCTATCATTTACCATATTTAACTACCTCGTTGGTTTAGTGACAGAAAGAAATGACAAGAGTGAGCATTATTTTTTTTTTTTAAATCGCTGCCCACTCTCTTAGATCAATGTTTATTTTTATTTAAAGTATAGTCATTATTGATAATAATTTAAGCTAACTAAGCTAACTTAAGTTTAAATAAATTAAATTAGTAACTTATTCATATTATTCAATATTTATTCATATTGTCCTATTAAATCAATAATTTTACTTTTAATTAATGGTAAAAGATTTCATAAACTATAAAGAATAAAATTATGGCCACGTAATAGTTTCTGAAGTTGGTGCTTAAATATAGTGCATTGAAGAATTATGAGTAAAACCCAATATTTCAGAATTATTTTAATGTATTTTTTTTAAGTTTTTGAAGACGGTTCTTTCTTTTAATTAAAAAAAAAAATTATTTCATTCTTTTCAATGATCTAAGAAATATCACAAGTTCAAGGTAACAACTGGAAAGTGACACTTATTGGGTACATTATAATACACTATTTTCCCAATTTTTTTAATTTTTTTTTATGGAACCACTTGAAAATCTATAAAATAAATCATTTTTATATTATTTCAGCCGTTTTCGAGATATGTGAAAACACATTTAAAATACAGTAAGTACGCGTGGAATACAGAACCTTCTCGTTTTTTGAAATCTGTTTAAACTAAATATATAATAATGAAAAAGCAAAATCGTCAGAATGCGCTTAATAACGCCATATTCTTTATTTCTAGTCTAACCTATTATTCCACTAAATGTAGCCTATAGCACTCTCTGCATGTCAATCAGCGGAATTTAACATGATGTTTGAAAAAAAAAATAAAGATGGAGATTAATCTAACAATACATCGCATTTCCAAAACGGTAAATACGTTAAGGCTATAGTCAAACATTACGCTTTAATCCTTTTAGAAAAGTCCTCCTGTGGCTGTAGAGCAAAAAAAATAGATACGATATAGCATGCTATATAATAGCGTTTATTATTATCATCTTGTTGGGTTGTATAGATATATAAATTAAAATGATAAATATATATCAATATAGCAAAATGTATAATTCAAAATACATAAATAAATACAAGTCCACCCGGATGGAAGCCTTCGGCAGGGGAGACCAAACGGCCGAGGGTAAGGGAGAAAGGGAAAGAAACCGGCGTACGATGCGAGCAGTATCGAGGAGTACTGTCTTCTGCATTTGAGCTTGGAGTGGTCCTTCACGGAGTCTCAGTCGTTTCAGATGACCCGAGATCCAGAAAAGAAATAGCGCAGAGACGACTACAGGAAACATTTCGGTCGGCAGACCACCCCACATGTCGGGCACCTCGTGAGTCAGATCCAGATATTTTGTTTTCTCATCTGTTTCGGGGTGCACGTGGTTCTCTTCATACGGAATGGTAATGTCGAGCGGAGCTGCTTCTGATTCCATACGGTCTGCCGGTCGGAAATGCACTGTACTACTGGATCTTGCTATTGATCGTTAGCTAAGGATTGGAAAGAAACCCTTTATCACACGAAATGACGGCCTTATAGAATGGATCATCCGATCTCGCCAGGAAGTAAAAAACGTAGGCTGCACACTTCGCGATTGATGGGAGCGCTTAAAAAGCCTCATTACTAACATGTTAATAACTTAACTCATTACTAACTCATTCCTATCTTGAGTGATGCATTCTGTGGAACGTCCTAACGGACTTTTCTATCCAGAGCGTTCAGTTCGGTCTGAGTCCACCTGAATATGCTAAAGGTATACATGAGGACAGGCATGACCCAACCGTTATATGCGCGTGTTTTATTAGCGCCCGATAAAAGACTGTTAAGCACTTTTGTCAAGCGTGCATAAAACACATTGCAAACTGACAGTTTCATATCCGCCTCATTGATACCTATGTTCTATGACATACCCAGGTATCGGTATATCTCAGCCTCGGAAAGGGTCATTATGTTGATGCGCATAGGTAAGTTTATGCCCTCAGAATTAGCAACCCTACCCTTTTTGACATGGAGGACCGCACACTTATCCATCCTAAGCTCCATTCTGATAGAATTGTTAAACCCGCAATTGATGTTTTCCTTCTCTGCTGTGGGTCACCTTGGTCCCTCCTTTCTGAAGCTGAAATCCCCTCCTGGATCGTTTAAAAAGTAAAGGGTAAAGTTTTTAAATATTAAGCATATAAATAGATATTGCTAAGGCGATTTAAATAAACGATGTACAAGAATATAGCGCTACCGCATCTTATGCAAATAACATTCTAATATAACTAACTTAGTAGGAGTGTGAGCGTAATGGATTGGAAGGCCAATAAGGTATTGAAAGAGTTCAGAGAGAAACAGAACCAGATTGGACTCAAATAATCGCCCTGGTAGATACCCTTTCTTATCCGTATATGGCTTTCCGCAGCCGTTATCCGCTCGCCTAGATGATAAAGAATAAACTGTACAGTCAACCTTGTACAACTCGACGACCCTCTTAAGCCAATACAATACTTCACTAACTAGAAATCTAGACAGAAATAAAACATCATATTATTACAGAATGGTAATTCGTTATTCACGTTATGTAAGCTAGTGTAAACACGTTCAACGGTCGGTGAGCAAAGGTGTTTTTTTTTCTGTACATATTCATTAGCTAGTAAATTATGACTTGCCGAAATTAATGGAAAAAGAGTCACGTTATGCGGTGGGGAACAATAGTCTTCGCAACCTTGACCCGTTTTGACGTGTTATATAAGTTATAAGCTTTTGTAATCTTTAACAAAAACATCCTGTCTTCTTCGTTAAACTAATTTTAATTGTCCTTGTTCGTCTAGTGGTCGTAAGTTCGACTGTAGATCGTGTGGTCGCAGATTCGAATTCCAGGTCAGATCAAAATCAGTTGAGTTTTTCTCTCAAGTAATTCTCAGTAGCAATCCGGCGTCGGGAAATTGGCGATGTTTCACCCCCTTACCTCGGAAATCACGTAAAAGCCGTTAGTCCTTCCCCTTCCGGTTGTGTCGGATTTCAGTTCTACCGAACAAGGGGAGTGAGGAAATAGTTTTCATGTGTTTGCGCACACACTCGAGCGTTATAATTATCATATGGCTAGTCTCCGTTGAGACTGGGCGACGAAACCGAATTTTAGTCTGTAGGATATTATTATTATTATTTGTTCATTATTAAATTATAACGTCACTTCAGACCTTTTCTAAATAATAATAATGTTGAACGTTATAGGGCCGCACTGGAACGTTTTATTGCTGCAGTACGAATGGGTCGGCTTAACCGTTGGAGGAACACGCTCGCACAGAATGCCAACGTCAAATAACAACATAATTCTGCTAGGTTCGCATGGTGAGTGACGAAAACCGAAGACCCTCTTTACTGGTCACGAGGCATTCGATCTTAATTCCCGGGGTGATAATATATCTGTGTTATGATTATTAATCAAGAATAGGCATAGGTGTTAGGCCTTAATATAACATTCAGTGAACTAAGTGCTCATTTGAAATATCTTTGAGGTTAAAGATTTATAGCTCTATCAAGCTAACAGTGAAAAGTCAGCAGCAACGAACGAAATTCGTACGGAAATTTGTAGTTAAATAGTTGCTAAATTACAGTGTTTATAGCTCCAACTGGTTCTATAAAACACAAGTTAATACTTTTTTATTTCAAGCTAGTAATAAAATAAAGAAATCATTGATAATTGAGTCAAATAATAGTCCTAAATTTATTGTTAAAAATAAGAAAATCCAAATATTTGTTGCTACTGGCAACCGTAACAGTGTTAATGCTACCGTGATTTTCGGCGTTTGTGGACAAGAGACAAGACAATCAATAATTTGTTTATCAACCGAAATAACATAAGTCATGCTCAGAAAGTCAGCAACTCTTTCAATTTTTGGATTTTTATATTTTTTCTTACATAAGTAACTACTTAACGTTAACGTACTTACTAAAGATAAGAATTATTGGTTGAACAATCAGTATTTATTATAAATAGTTGCAGGAGGTGTTCACTACCGAAAATACAAATAAACGGAAGAATATGTATTTCCGATTACAATGTGGATGTTTTCAAGGCAACAGAAGAATCACGGGGTTATTGTTAAGCGAAATGCCCATTACCATCTTTAGCTACAATAAAGATGACTCATTAGAATAGGTAATAGTCAAGCACTGGCTTATAATAAATTTAAAAAAATCCATGGATTAGTTAATTGTATTTGCAATAGCTCAATTAGTTTGTATAATCCGTTAGGTAAGACACACCGCCAAGCGCAGTGTAGGTCGATCCCTCAGGTCTTAGATCGATGAGGATATAAGAGATTCTAACTTAAACTCCGTGGAATTGATAGTAACACAAACAATCATGGTAGCATTCTCAAGTAAATTTTTTCGTACATATATTTTAGCTTATTCCACGTCTTTTTCTATAGAATTTTAAATATTATTTACCATACAATGTAATAATTGCTGTCTATTTGTACATGTTATGTTCATGTGAAGTTATACATATATATTAGGTCTTTAAGGGAGATATGAATATGGTAGTGGGCTTCGAGGATGCAGTATTGGTTATAACAATAATTATCATACTACATAGTATATATTATGTATGTAGTATTATAACATAGAACGCTAAACATACATCTAATATAATTTTATGCAGCAGTAAAGTTTTTAAATATTAAGCATATAAATAGATATTGCTAAGGCGATTTAAATAAAGGATGTACAAGAATATAGCGCTACCGTATCTTATGCAAATAACATTCTAATATAAGTAACTTAGTAGGAGTGTGAGCGTAATGTAATTCCATATTTTTCTAAATCTATGACCCGGTGAGCACCTGCGGGATACTTGTATTCTAGACCGAGACATGGAATAAAATGTATTTTATCTGAATTGAAAGGAAATGTGTAGGTATATCTCAACTGGTTTAAATACTCCTATGTTTATACTTTTACGGCCTGAATTTATTGTTTATGAAATATTGAGTTGATTCATACTATTTATTTTACTAAAAAAGTACGAGGCTACCACTTGAGAACTTGTTTTTTCTATTGGTTTTCCGTTCGGCGAGCTACATGGTCGGACTATTACCACTTCAGCTTATTAATCCTTTGAGCTATTTCGGCAACTCGGGCTCTCTAGTGGATATCTTTATTACATATTTTATAACGCAGAAAAACTCCGTGCACATAAGAGCGACTTTAAGCTTAATTTCTTCTGAGTAGCAACAATTAGCGACCGCCCGCTACTTCAATCACGTGGAATTGGAAATTACGGCAATTTTGTTATTAGTTGCTCTCGGAGGTACTATACTTTTTTTAGGATAGGTGTACCGTACGGCTTATGCTGTTACTGGACAGAGGTCATACGAATAAATCTTCTAGTAAAACGCATAGTGATGGACCGCATAACATTCAGATGTATGGATGGTATCGTGAGTTTTCGTGTGATGTGCCTTCGTGAAATTTGGCGGCTGGAATTAATCCGAACAATCGCCTCATTCGAAAAATCCTTCCTTTCTTGTCAACATTATAAAGGGAACCTCTGTACAAAATTTCAGCCTTCAAGGTCAAAGGGCTTAGGCTGGGCGTTGATGGGTCAGTGAGTTATTACACTGAGTGAATTAGTGAATCCGGACCTATATTCAATACTTATTCTTCAATTCTTAATATATTGTTAGATGAAGGAGATTTTATAGAATAAATGTGACATACGTGCACTCAGTCCTGATGATAAGTGGATACTGTGGCCCACATACTTCTACATTTACCCTCCATTAAAAAGCAAAATGCAGATGCGTCGCCACCCCTGAGAACTGAGATGGAATATCTCATATCCAGTAAAAAGGCTCTCCGGTTCTCTATACTCACCATACGAAACAAAGCAGCAGTAAGCTGCCGTTTTACGCTGGTTACTGTTTACGCTATTTTGTGAGATCGTGGAGAACCATAATATAGCTAAAGAAATAAAATTACATACTTCTCTAAAATAAACTATAAATCACGTAAGCAAAGTGTGCACATATACAAAGCGTTTTCTTAGTCACAATAAACAAAATACGCGTTAGATTATCGAAAACAATGTTCGCGGTTTACAAAACATAGAACAAGTCTTCTCGCCCGCATTCGACTAAAACAGTTACGGAGAATTGACTGTAACTTTTTGGGCAACGGGCCCGTCTAATAGAATATTGTTGTTATTTCTACTTAGTGAAAATAATTTATGATTTCACCACTGGTTCGGAAAAAACCTGTCCTCGAAATAAATGGTAAGACACATAGTGGGACTCTTTTCGTATTAATGGTTTGCAATATATGTTGTACTTAAACTTAATTATAAAAATCATCAACTGTTAGTTAACACATCAAAAATGCAAATTCACCTTGCAGTTTTCCTCAATTTCAAGGTTCTTATTTGTATGGCCTTCACGCATCCGCATTTGGCTTCCTTTACAAATTTACTAGCGTAAACTAATTCCAGTTTTGTTTAAGTAAAGAACATTATATGATATATGTATATATATATATATATATATATATATATATATATATATATATATATATATATATATATTATTAAACCTAAATCCAGTGCAGTAGATTAAAAACTACTAGAATAAAAAAACGCTATCAAGCCGTTATTTTAGTAGGTAGACGTTAATAGCTACGACAGTTTAATGTAGTTTATAATCTTGTATTTGTGTATATTTGTAAAATCTATTTTATGTTTTAATCAAAATACATCATTTCATTATTAGAGGACATTTCAATACTATTTGGATTAGTGTGTGCAAAAATGTATGTACGGGAATATTTTTTAATATATTTCTCATGTTGTGATAATTATTTTCGTGCTGTTATTGTTGGCAAACCCGTCTAAAAGATATCTTTATATATGACGAGCAACATTCTTAAAAATGACTAGAACTCTTCTAAGTCGGTGACGAAGGGCAATGTTCAAGTTCCTAAAGGTTCCTAGAGGTTCCCAGCCTGGCACCACAATCACATCTGACTACGATAAAATCTCTCCTTTTATGGCTTAAAAGATTAACTTCCATTGTAGACTCTGCTAAGAATAATTATGATGATGTAAGTACACAATTTTAAATATCAAGAAATCCTGCAACCTCTGCATTACTGACACTAAGCTAACATTTAAAAAATCTAAGATCACTCATTAATTCATGGTCAATTTTCGCCATTAAATTTGTGGCGTTACCGGACGTGGGCTATGTCAACTAAAGTTTTGTAAGTAGAATACTTTCTTTGCCATTATTTATAGTGTTCCTGTCATTATCATGACTACACACTATCAATGTCCAATGACAAATATAGACCTCACGCATAGATTGCCTCATTGGGGGATATTTGCCATAGCTGCCACGCTTCGCAAGCGGGTTGACTACCGCAATTTTTATTTTTTTTGGGTTATTGTCAGGAAGATACCATAGTATTGAAATACAATAAATACGGTTAATTTTATTTCTCTATTTCTCCTTAGGTTGACTGGTAGAGAATGCCCGTTTATTATTACACTTAGAATAAAGTGTCTTACACGTCAATTGAGATAAAACGGTGTTTTACTTCATTTTGCATTGAATATTTTTTATCATGCAGAAAGTGCTTTGAATCTGGATATACCTAATAATACTTTTTAACGAAAAATCATAATAAAAGCATCCAGCAAAATATTAGTTGATGTATATTGGTTTTTTTAATAACCACTTTATTTAGTGCATCAAGGTCAACATTAGGTTAATTTTATTAATGGCTGAATACTGTAGCTATGCTTTATATGTGAGCGAAAATCATAACATTACATGAATGTTAAAATTGTAACGCGGAATAATCAGCCAAGTCCAGTTTTGAAAACAAAGAATGAGGCACGATTTATTATATCTGCACGTTAGGTAATAACAGTGGAAACAAAGCGGCTCAGAATTAACTTGTGGACTTAAATCTTTATAAAAGATCTATTGTGTCTCATGTACTACTGAATCAAACTTTATATACGCTGTATTGTATTTTGCTGTTACCTGAACAATACAAAATCGTATTATTCTGTTGGAAATATAATAGTATGTTTTTCTAATTTTTGAAGTTATACTTCTTTTGGCGCGTTTGGGAAAAATGATGAATTTTTACGACGCGCGCACACACCGACCCCTAAAAACGACACCATGAAGTTGTTACGATGCACGCGCACACTGACACCTAAAAACTACAACTTGAGTGAGTAATTGTCTCTAAGTTTTCGTGAGAACTGATAACTATATTTAAGGTAGTTATTCAAGGAAACTCAAGGCCGCTCAGTAAGCTATGGAGATGGCTATGCTCAAGGTCTCTCTGCGTGATAGACTTAGAAATGAGGATATCCGTAGTAGAACCAGAGCTGCTGACACAGCCCAAAGGATTAGTAAGCTGAAGTGGCAATGAGACGGCCATATAGCTCAAAGAACCGACAACCGATGGGGGGAAAAGGTATTCGAGTGGCAGCCTCATACCGGCGGACAAAGTGTAGGGCGCCCCGCCACTAGATGAAGTGACGACCTGGTAAGACATGCAGGAAGTCGATGGATGCAGGTAGCTCAGGACCGTGCTCTGTGGAATTTCATGGGGGAGGCCTATGTTCAGCAGTGGACTTGTGAAGGACTGTAATGATGAAGACTCAAATATATATGAATCTACAACACGTGTTTTATTTATATTATAAGTTATTTTTGTTTTGTTGTGTATAACTTCCTACGTGCGTACATAAGTACACACACACGTTTTTTTGAAGTTGTACTTTTTTTGGGGCATTTGGGAAAAATGATGAGAGTGAATTTTTACAATGCGCGCGCACACCGACACCTAAAACCGACACCGTGATGTAGTTACGATGCGCGCGCACACTGACACCTCAAAGCGACAACTTCAGTGGGTAACTGTCTCTCAAGTTTGCATGGGAACTGATAACTATATTTAAGGTAGTTATTTTTGTTTTGTTACGTTAAAGAAGTATAACTTCCTACGTGCGTACATAAGTACACACACACGTTATTTTTTATATGCCTGATTGTTTAGGTGACTAACAAGTTTAAAGAATGTTTAAAATCTTAAGTAAACAGAATAAAAAGCCGATGTCGATTTTGAATACAGAAATAATGAACTAAGCATAGTGGGATCCCACGGCATTGCAGTTGATTTCATTTGTTTAAAATTTGAGACAAATTACATATTTTTATAGTGTAAAGGATGACAAACGAGCACGCAGTCCATCCGATGATAATTGGATATTGTGGCCCATAGACATCTATCCTCGATTATAAAATAAAATGCAGACCTAAAATATTTTTTAAATTCTTACACAGGTTTCTTCAAGATGTCCAAAACGTTAGATCGTTGGTTAAGGGTTATTGGGGCTGCAAACTTTAAAATTCGCTATTCTACTGCTTTCATACTCCTGGTTCCTGGGCACATGAGTAAAGAACCTGCACAGAGGCAAAGCTTCTAAGGAACTGTCATAATTTTTACTTATTTAGGTAGATTTGGCACAGGAGAATAAAACTAAATAAACAAAACGTTTATCAACATTTTAATAGATACTTAAGATATAATATTTTTTTTATAAACTACGTATTCTAAATGTTTTGCTTTTATAATTATTGTTCTTCCACAATTACTTGTGGCTTTTAATTAAATGGTAAAGTCTAAATTTAATGTAAAGTTGTTTTTAATAATCTATTGGAAAGCACTCACATTTCATAACAAATATAAAATCTTGTACACGTTTTAATATTTTACTACCAATATTTACAATGTTTCTTTTGACGTCAAAATGTTCGCGAAATTTTTGCTCAAACAATTTAACAAACGTGATAAGATTGTCAGGATGTATTATTTAAAAAACCGATTGAACACTATCTTTATTAAAATCCTTGTAATGGCTGAAAAAAAGAACCTTTTCCCATATTTATAGGTTGTTCAGTTCATTCACCACAAATGTGAAAAAATAAAATTGTATCTATTAAGGTACAATTTTATTTTTTCACATTTGTGGTGTTTGAGATAATATTTTCTATACAAATATCCCGACACATAGACTAAACCATTTTTTTTTCTGGTAAATCAAATAGATAATCATTTGTTGCTACTGTTAACACAGGGGCAGTAACATTGTCAGGTTGTGGTGATGGTGTATTAAAATACGACAATCGTCTAGTTTCATAAGTAACATATCGAAATCGTATTCACAATTAGTATTTTGAGGTTTCCCTAAGATATTGGTTATAAACATCTTATTGAAGGTAACACTAACTAGACGACATGTTGGTTCCTGGCAGTTACCACCCGCCTGCCTGACTTTTCCATGGAAATTTTAGAGACAATCTCAAGATTGTCTCTAAAATTTCTAAATTTTAAATATAAAAAAAATTAAAAAATTATAAATTAATATTATTTCTTCTGATTTTAATTCTTCATGAAGCTATCTATAGAACCCTACCTCTACATTGCGCGTGGTCCGACAGGCATTTCATATGAATTTTTCTTTAAGAAACAAAATTTGACACTTATTATTTTTTACACAACCCTGGATTTGAGCACTGGCCGAGGCGGTTTAAAGCAGGGCCCGGAAACCGGTTCAAATTCTTAACCGGTTTCGGCATTGACCCCAAAACCGTTTTTTGTGGAATGCCGGTTTTACACAAATTTTGGTTTAGGCAGTAAGAATTAACCGGCTAAAACCAAGTTTTGTAATGTCCCCCCTCTCCCTTACCCCGCTTGCACCCAATAAAGCAGTTTCTCTTTGTACATTACGAGCCGCCAGTGCTAACGCACACACGCGCCACAAGCTTGTAGGAAGTAGTGTACCTATTACAACGCGGTTGTAAGAAACTTTGCTTCTCTACGATACGATTTCGTTACTCATGTATGTCCAGAATCCAGGCTTAGTTAGATTTTTACGTGAGGAAACTAATAATGATATTTTACAAAAACAATTTTATTCGTCCCCATCGACAACAGGGATATTTTTATTATATGCATATGGTTTTTTCTGTTGCAATTTGATAAAACTAATTACTTTGCAGCAATTCATTTATAGTAAAATAATAAATTTTAATTGCAATTAATATTTACATAAAACGATGCAAAACCAACTTTAACTTCATTGTACTTGAAAAAATCATCTTCACGCTTCCGTATGATCCGCAAATTAGGTATACATTTTCATATCTTAAAACGAATCTTGAATATTTTTGATTATTATAACGACTTTATTTGTAATTAAGTAAATGTTGTTATTGAGATCACTCAACTGAAATGTTTTGAGTTTGAGTCAAGGTCTTATTAATGTTACATGAAGGAAATAAATTATAATTAATGTTGAATAAAATTAATTTTACGGATTTAAGCGCGTTTAATTTGACTTAGTTTTATTTATTTTAATTTCCGACGTTTCGGGTGTGTTACAGCACCCATGGTCACGGGTGAACGAAACAACGAGGAAAAACAAAAGGAGTTTTTGTATAAAAATCAAGAATAAATATTTCTACTCAAAGTGTATTATTAGTGTGAATATAAGAAATCATTATAATTAGTGTTTAAAGGTGTTAGGTAGTGTTTTAGGTATTAATTACAAAACAACAGTTTTGTATGAGGATTTCACACACTTTTTTTAAGAATAAGTGTGACAAACGAGACACAGTCCACGTGATGATAAGCGGATACGGTGGCCCATAGACATCTACATTTATCCTCAATTAAGAACAAAAATGCAGATACGTTGTCATCCCTGAGGACTAAGATGGAATGCCTCGTTTCCAGTAAAAAGAGCCCGGTTCTCTACACTCACCATACGAAACAGCAGCGATAAGCTGCTATAATACGTTGGTATTCTGTGAGAGCGTCGCTCTTCCCCGGTCGGCCGACCCATTCGTGCTGCAACCTCAATATAGCTGCAGCATGACTCTACCACGTAAATTCTGTGTTTAGTTAATTCTGTGGTCTGTGTGTCCTTTTGTAATAAGTTTATTATAAAATGTTTCGCACTACACTCAATTAAATAACTAATATTGTAATAATCAATTTTGGTAGTCATTGTTGTAGTTTCACTGCCTTACTTGTCTGAGTGACTTTGGATTCCCACATATTGCTAACCGTGAAGGACCACGTCCCGCTACGATTTTCCTACCCTGTTGATCCTCTAAACCAGTAACCCGGACGAAATGATTTACCTCAATTTTCCAACCCAAACCAAAAAGAGCAAATAGCAAGATAATCAGAACAAAAGAAATATAAACCCCTTGAGTAGAAGTTGAACTTGCCTCTAATCAAATATTTTGTCTTGGGTGTTCATATTTCTTGTAATTTTTAACAACATATAAATTACTTTAAAGGTATGTATCGTATCTTCTGAAAAACAAAATATTTTTTATAGGATAGGGTGACAAACGATCACACAGTCTACCTGATGGTAAGTGGTTACTGTGACCCATAGACATCTACATCTATCCTCAATAAAGACTCAAAATGCAGATGCGTTGTCATCCGTGAGGACTAAGATGGAATGCCTCTTTTCCAGTAAAAAGGGTCTCCAGTTCTCTACACTCACCATACGAAACACAGCAGTGTTAGGCTGCTATTTTACGCTGGTATTCTGTGAGAGCGTGGTCCTCCCCGGTCGAGCCGACCCATTCGTGCTACAACTATACTACTAATATAGCTGCAGCATGGCTCTACTACGTATAAAGTATAGTATAATATAGTTTAATTAACTTTTAAAAACAAAATATACTTTAATTAAGTTTTTCAAATTCAAAATTATATCAAATTCGTAAAAATTTTTTTCGAATTTGTCACAATTACTGTACCCTTATATTAAATTCATGAGCTTGTTAACAATGTTAATATATAATATTTGCTAATATGTATAATTGCAAATACGTTCATATTATATAAACCAAATAGTTTTATTTTTCTATTACAAGGAGTTGACATTTATTAAAAGATAAATATTAAACGTCTTCTTGTGTGTTACTTCCTTCATTAACTTTAACAGTCGTAAATACATTTAATGTGCAAGTCGTATTTCATTAATGCGCTTTATGTTAGCGTCACCGAGTCATTAGATCAGCAAATACAATGGTTCTTTGAAACGGTTGCGTCATAGGTTTATACGCTTCTGTGCGTTTTCAATACGCTGCTGTAATAAATAATACCAGACTAGCTTGTGTTAATACAAGTTCATATATGTGTACAGTGAACACATCCGTTCCAATGAGAGAGAGTACAAGATCGATAATAAACCCTGGGAATGAGGTGGTCGCTACCATGCTGTTTCTGTTTTCATACTAATTGTAAAAAAAAAATTGTTTTTAAATAATTTTTTGTTAATGTCCCGCTGGGTTTCTTGCTGGTTCTTCCTAGGACAGAGGTATTTTGCCGAACCAGTGGTAAAACTTAAATACCTTTTAATAGGTTTTTAATATCTATTTTGAATAAAAATCATTATGTTCTGTTGTAATAAAAGTATGTAATTTTACGGGACTAGTATTGCGGACTAGTATATATACGGGAATTGCCGTTTTTAAAGTTCCGTATCCAAAGGGTAACCAACGGGACCCTATTACTAAGCCTCCGATGTCCGTTCGTCCGTCCGTGCGTCCATTCGCCTGTCCGTCTGTCTGTCAGCTGACTGTATCTCATGAACCGTAATAGGTTGATAGTTGAAATTTTCACAGAATGTGTATTTCGTAGCCGCTATAAAAACAAATAATAAAAAATAAAGTAAATTAAACATTAAAAGGGGCTCCCCTACTAGAAACGTGTATTACGGTGGTGAACAACAGAACAGACACTTTGTACTGCCTCTCGGGTATTGAATTTTTTTAGTAGAGGTCTGTAGACGCAAGATCTGGTGAGTAGATGGCTCCGTGGCGCAGTGGTAAGCCACTGCAATGAGTTGTTGCGCTGGGGGTCGCGGGTTCGAATCCCGCACGGAACAAGTATTTGTATGGCCTACAAATAATTGTTCCGGGTCTGGATGTTTGTCCTCGTGCAATATATGTTTGTAAACTGCCTCCACGATACAGGAGAAAATCCTGTATCGTGGGGGTAAAGTTTTTAAAATAAGAAAAAAAAAGTACGGCTGATGTCGGAGAGCTTCCAACCCCATCACTTGTAACTTGGAGATCGTCTGTTGTGCAGTATGAGGTCGCGTGTTGTCGTGCAGGTGCAGCGGGGGGACAAGCGATTCACCAATGCTGGTTGAGAACGTGATAGCTTCTCCATTATTGCGTTCAGTTCTTCACAGTTCACATCTGCAGTATTGCTCACCCCGTTTAGTACGAAGCTGTGATGAATAACACTGTCGCTAGAATACGATCCAGTGATCATCATTTTTTAGGGGTAAGTTTTCGTTTAGGAAATTAATAACAGGTGGTGCGTTCGTTTGTAGTATTCGCTCCGTATACGTCGTTGATGTTGCGTGCCGCTTGTTCCGCGTGGCTGCCACGATTGTACCCATATTCCATAATTACTCAAATTTTTAACGTATCCATGATCACGAAAAATATTCAAATGCGATGAAAATTTAACGCTAATCAATAACAGAGATTTTCTGTTCGATCCTGTTTTATCATACCTGTACATTGTAGGAATATGCACTAGCCTTTTAACTTTAATAAGTAAATTAAAATACCTGAAAAGGTCATTAACGAAGAGAGATAGCGTTCTCTTAATGTCGCTTCGAATTTCCAAGCCAACAAAAGAGCATAAACTCTAGCTATTGTCCAAGATTCTATAATGCAAAATATACACCTATTCATTCGCAGCTTTCCTGAAACGCGCCCCTTTCCTGAAAACGGCTAACCCTCGTGAAGGGAGCGAATCGAGCACGTGCGTCTGTGTCTATCTCTTTTGGACATAGATGAGAGCTAATAACGCCGTCTCGTTCCGAACGAACCGATCAGCGCACGCATTGCAGGTGAATCTATTCGTTCAGTTGTCCTCTAGCAACGACGTGGGCGGGTTGTATCGGATTGTACCGCGTTTCCCGCGAAAATTTACGTTATATCGCATATATCTAATTTTATTTTTGTCAAATCGTTCAATAAATTTTATTTCATTCCCAAATGTTATTTATTTTATAGTGTTTATTGAAAGTGTTTAATTTTTCTGTGAAGATACGAATCTTTTGTGAATTTTATTGAATTATTTAGTTAATGTACGTCGTAAGTTGATTGAAGGTTTTAAGTGTCTTCATATTATATTTACAAGTAAGTATTCATTGGATAAGTTTAGCCCCTATTTATATCGTTTTGACTTAAAGATCAGACAGATATTAAATGTGAGCGTTGCATTTAATACTTTTTTCCGTTAGGAAAATATTTCTGGAAAAATAATACGTATAATGATAAAGTTATTAATTTATTACCATGAGAGAGCGACTTGTTTGTGAATCGTTGTAGTTTTTTTTGTTTTATGCTTTCAGGAGTTTGAGTGAGGGCAAAATATTGTATCGGTCATAAATCTCTCCGAATAATAATTCCTCGATTTTTCAAACAGTGCGTTAAAATAATATTGTAATAATAATGTAATCGTATTTTGATAACTATTCTTATATAATATCTATTGTTTTTTTTTATTTTAGAATATTATTTAGTTTAGTTTTGTTATTTTATAATGTTATATACCAAATTCAAACCAGAAGAGGCGGTTCTTTATTCGACTGTTTTTTTTTTGTATGTATGGTATGTTATCTTTGTCAATTGTGAACCGATTTTAATGATTCCTTTTTAACAAATAGGTTCTCCTTAAGGAGTGGTCTCATATAAATTTGAAGAAAATATTTTACCACTAAATATTACAAAATATGGGATAAATATTTTATTTTAACTACGAGTATTTATTCGCCATTCGAGCTTGTGATACTCCTTAGTGAAGAAGGTCCAAAAGAGAAAGCCGATTTTTTTATATATTTAATATATTTTACTACTTTTTAAAAATAAAATAATTTCAAAATAACAGCTTCCGAAGTCTGGGCTTTATTACTATGTCATAGCTATGACTTCTAAAGTTATTACGCGGTATTTTTAGGGTTCCGTACCTCAAAAGGAAAAAACGGAACCCTTATAGGATCACTTTGTTGTCCGTCTGTCTGTCTGTCTGTCTGTCAAGACCCTTTTTCTTAGGAACGCGTGGATGTATCAAGCTGAAATTCACATCAAATACTCAAGTTTACTGTCCCTTAGAGCTGTGAAAAGCCAACGCAATCAAAAGATACAGCCGTTTATGCCGTAAATTTTCGACATTCGCAAGGGAATCAAAACCTACAGGGTACTTCCCGTGAACTCAGAATCTTGAAATTTGATACGAAGCAACGTTTTATAGCACAGATAAAGGAAAAATTGCGAAAAGCATAAATTTTTAGTTACATCATATAATAAAAATATTTTTAATAGTTTAAAACTTCATACCTACAGATTTGTTCGGAACCCTCGGTGCGCGAGTCCGACTCGCACTTTGCCGGTTTTTTATTCTTTAAAGTTCTTTTAAGTCGGCCTTACTTTTTATTAAATTTTATTTCTTTATTGAGAATCGAGCAGAAAACTCGTTTATACATAAAATCACGTACAATATTTTATACATCTTATGACGAGTATTATAACAACAAACCAACTTATGCTGCAATGAATGCTTCCGTGTTAAATTAGGTACCTACGTTAATGCTTTTAATGTCGAACAAAATAAGGAAAACCACAAAGTAATATCCTCCGTAGCTGTACTTGCTACGTACTTGCCGACAAATTATATGAATTAATTTAAGTTAATTAATATATACCTACCGTTGTCATTGAAATACTACGTTATTTATTTTATGTGTGGAAATCTTTAAATATTTAAAAATTTATGAATTAAAAATCGTTTTATAGAAGAATTTAACTTAATTTTATAAATTAATACAGCACGCTTTTTATTTGTATTTCCATAGTAAATATTGTAATTATCCCTCGAAGCTTAGTGATCCACAATACAGGTTTATACCTGTATTATATATTAGACTAGATGGAGTGACGACCTGGTGAGACATGCAGGAAGGCGATGGATGCAGGTGGCTCAGGACCGTGCTTTGTGGTATTCCTTGGGGGAGACCTATGTTCAACAGTGGACTTGTGAAGGGCTATAATGATGATGATATATGTATTATGTGATCTGTAATACAGGATTGAGACGCCAGTCCCCCAATAACATTTTTATGTTTCTTTATGCAGTGTACCTACAATCAAATTTTATATTTTAATTTATATTTTAACAGTGATAGAGCCAGGCGGCAGCTATTGCTGTCGCATGGATGGGCCGGCTCGAACCGGGGTGGTACCACGACCTCACAGAATACCAGCGTGAAGTAGAGGTTTACCTCCGCGTTTCGCTTGGTGAGTGCAGGTGGCCGGAGGCCCTTTTTACTGGAAATGAGGCATACCATCCTAGTCCTCACGGGTGAAAACGCATCTGCATTTTGATCTGTAACAGAGGATAGATGTAGATGTCTATGGGCCGCAGCAACCACTTACCATCAGGTGGACTGTGTGCTCGTTTTTCACCCTTATCCTATAAAAAAAAATGTGGGAAATAAAAATAAATAAGAAGGAAGTCTTGAATGGTTTCTTTATTCTGATTTTTTAATTTACTTGCCTGTATAAATTGCTTTATTTCCTAATTTAATAGTGTTGCCTCAGATCAGACCAACAAAGAAAGAAAGACCGAGCGCTAAAATCATGTTCAACTTATTGTTAGAACACGCACTTACGTACACATACGCATTGAAAAGGCATTAGAAACTAGCAGTGAACTTTTATAGGCTGATAAAGAAAGAAAGATGTGTGCGTGAGTGCGTATCAGAACAGTTGAGCATAGTTTCGATATTACTTGAAATATACGCAGCATTTGAGGCAGGAATAACATGTTATACGCTACACAGCTATTTCACAATACCTCTTTTTATAATTTCTTCCTAAAAATTCCCACTTACATTTTCTTATGACACTTACTGATATTTTCTTATATTTAGCAAATTAAACAGTAGAAAAATTTAAATAGGTATAATATGCTCTGTCTTGAATACAATTCCTAGTACCGTCAAAATTGCTAATTATCTGGCACTGCGAGCCATATCCGCCTGCCAAGCGATAATAGAAAATAGTACCGGCTACGGGACAGGGTCATTATCAGCTATGAACTCGTAAGCTGATAAGGTTTCAAATTAATTAAAACAGCGGTGAATTATGCTTGAATTAATGTTATAACCGCTTAACCTTCAGTAAACGATGCATGTATTGACTTGGTGATGGCGTTTATCAAAATCAACGACCCGGTGCGGAGGAACCTGTTTTAAAAATGGAACTTGAATTATGACTTTTTCTTAATTCCAAACCAGTTGCGATTATTTTGCAATTGTAATAAAAATATTATGGCACCATTTCATTTTTTAAAACATTTAATTTAAAATAATATAGTTTTCAAAAAATTAATTAAATATACTTTGTAAATAAAAATATATACTCCTTATTAAAGCCTTATAGTATAAAGGTTAATAATTTCTATTTATTATTTATTTGGGAATTGGAATTTTTGGAAAGCAAAATATCATAGTATTTTTTTTAAACTATTATACCCATCACAGCTTAAAAGTTGATATAAAATATTAATCGATATTTGTATTTCGCGTTATGGTTGTTTTGTTTAGCAAGCTGGCATTTACACTACATAAAGAAACTTTTAAAAAATTATAATTTTTTGATTTACAAACGAGGGCGATGACATAAAGAATAGCAGTATCAAGGAACATGGATAGCTACTTGCAAACGAGGCAAAAGTTACGTAACATTGAGGCCAATTATCGGTGTTAATTATCGTTGCATTTTTTCTTTAAAAATGCAACGAAAGGGCCAAGTACGTATAATTATTCGAATGACTGGTCGATAAGTTGAAGGTAAAGATGCAATCGTTTTCCAAGGCAATCTTGCAAGACGAAATTTTTACGACGAATTTTTATGCGGCGTGCTTATGTGGAGAAATTTCGGTTGATTTTTATAATGATAGTAATTTACTTGCGCCTTTTTTGTTTAGTATTGAAATTTTCGCGGTTGTAACGCTTCAGGTAAAAGTAATGTAACAGCATCTAAACATCCAACTGCTGGGCTCTACTCTAGTGTCTTTAGTCAGATGATTTTGCAGGAAGCAGGAAAGAATACGCCACGACTTTTTTCCATGGCTTCATCTATGTTTGTGGTGTTAACCAAGATCTAGCTAAATAATACTCAGCGCTGCCTGTCCCAAGGCGTGTTGCCGGACTGCACATGTCACGATGTTTTCCTTCACCGCACATCACGTGGTTTCAGCACTTAAAACCACAATTTACAACTTCAGTGACACCAGCGGAGATAGAATTGATTTATGTCCACGGTCCGCAACATTGCACATAAATACTTTCTATATTTTTCGTTTTAACGAATTTGCTATATATCATCATTTTATTACTGAAGTAAAATAATGAAGCAAACTTACTTTTTAATTAAACAGAAACCGAAACACTAAAATTTTAATTGACTCACAGTCGATCTCGACAACTTTACAGTCTTGAAGCAAGTTGAGAAAAAAAAAGAAAAAAGAAATGAGACTCAATAAATCGTAAACTCCATCCGGTTCTTTCAATTCGAAAATCCAAGTGTACTAAATATTAGATGAGAATTCTTAGCGTGCGATTCTATCATTGTCTGCTATAAGTCGAACTAGAAACCGCGTCTATTTCAGTACACGTCTACGCTACACCACGACAGATAGTTGGCGAACGACAAACTTTCCGTATTTTATTTTTAAAAAGAAATTATTTTCTTTGCTCGCACCTTTTTTGTTTCATATTCCGGTCAGTGTCTATACGACTGAAAATATATGTATCTACTGTCCGCGAGATACTGGTTTTCATATGCGAGTATTGTTTGAGATTCATATTATGTAACGTAGTTATTTTAGATTTGTAAACTCTCAGTCGCGTCTTATTGATTTATGGAATGTTTGTGTTTAAATTTATGTAACCTCAGCGACGAATACAATTTCTTCAATACGGCGGGTTGGTATTTAATATTTTAATGATTTTGTAATACGGTTTAAATTTAAGCGAATGTGCAAGAAATCAATATTTATGGGAAAATAATATGTTCATATTTTATCTTTGTTATTGCTGTATTCAGGTTTCCTCGTAATGTTTTCACACATAAGCGCATAGCAGAGCCATGCTGCAGCTATATTAGTAGTATAGTTGTAGCACGAATGGGTCGGCTCGACCGGAGAGGGACCACGCTCTCACAGAATACCTGCCTAAAATAGCAGCTTAACGCTGCTGTGTTTCGTATGGTGAGTGTAGAGAAGCGGAGAACCTTTTAACAGGAAATGAAGCATTCCATCTTAGTCGTCACGGGTGACAACGCATCTGCATTTTGATTTTTAATAGAGGATAGATGTAGATGTCTATGGGTCGCAGCAACCACTTACCATCAGGTGGACTGTGTGCTCGTTTGTTACCCTATTTCTACATCCTATGTTTGCACTAAACGTCGTGCAAACATGCTATAGTGACGGCATAAGAACTTATACTATCCCATATCATTCTTTGGATAGGACAGGCGTAGCAACTATGGCAGATATCCTCTAGGCCTATGTTTAGCAGTAGACTTGACGTTTGATAGTCTCTAATAAGTTAATGGAAACACGAACACTGAGTTTTGATGACCCTTACCTAGTATAGTACAAAAACTGGATTTAAAGTTGTTCTATAATCTTTCATTTTTTCTTCGAGTTTCTCTTATGTGTTAGTAACTGACAACGTTGTTAAATTGATAACAATGGGTTTCTTGGTTGAAAACATTTCCTTGTGTTAATAATACCCATTTTATCATTTAACTTCGGTCTCACAGTCTGTTTGCTTTCAAATAAGCAAAGAATTTTGGAAGATTATTTTTTTTAATTGATTCGCGAAGATTAAGAGGAAAACAGGCGCTACACAAAAAATGTTGAAGCGATTAGATTCATCTCGCGAAATTAATGCCGTGGAATTGTTGAGAAGAAAATTAAAGTAATTAAGATGGTGGAAGCGTATTTTTTTTTTATTTTTTTTTTGAATCTCTAATTTTTAAACATGATCCAAATAATTTGTTAATAATTATTAAGCGTTTAAATATAAACATTTAATAATCGACTTGTATTTAATAATATGAAATAAATTGTATAAATTTAAGCCTACAATATTTAACTCAGTTACTAGTAACGTTAACAACTGCTTCGTGGGCGGCCTGTTTGATCTAATTTCCATTTTCCTTGGGATCTATGACGATGTAACCACTTTGAAAGTGTCTGTATATTTGTTTAAAACATTGCAGGGTCTGGGCGCCCACTTTGAATTTTATAGAATGCGAACAATTCGATTTCAGTCTAAACCCCACCCGTACCTACCACTAAAATTGTCATTTACCACGCGCTTGACTGTCAAAGAGAAGCTGAATGTCCGAGAAAGTCAAAAAGTTGGAGAAAATGCGAAGACGGCCGATTTTCATTAGAGCAACTTTGTGAACATTTCATTTGCAGCGTCATAAGGTTTATTCTACAGGCCAGAATGATCACAAACTTCACCCATGTGTACGTAATCAATTAGTGAGATGGTTCTGTTTGAGCTAGGCTTTGTTTGAACTAAGCATGTATTATAGCATATACAGAATGATTAGAAAGTAGATAGACTGTACTTATTAATTCATGTTTGTTCTTCTATAAATTTTTCTTGGAAATAAATTTTATTTTATTTTGTAAAGTAAGTACATCATTTAAATTTAAATAATCACATTTTGCTCCATACAGAAAAAGTCAAAACTCTTTGTAAGTCAGTATAAACTGACTTACGTCGTCCCTTGCGAATGTTGAAAATTTGCGGCATAAACGGCTGTATCTTTTGATTGCGTTGGCTTAAAAGTTTGATTTTTTCACAGCTCTAAGGGACAGTAGACTTGAGTATTTGATATATAATTTCAGCTGGATACCTCCACGCGTTCCTGAGAAAAAGGGTCTTGACAGACAGACAGACGGACAACAAAGTGATCCTATAAGGGTTCTGTTTTTTCCTTTTGAGGTACGGAACCCTAAAAAGATTGAGTAATGGGATGTTGGGTTTGTGCACCACCTGTAACTTCTTTCACAGTTTTCTTTATCCATATTTTTTGTATAAACGTAGGCCCAGTAGCTCTCTGCTCTTTCAATTCTACCTAACTCCTCGGAGTTAAGCTGTGTGTAACTACAAAACATAGACAAAGCACAGAGCTCTGGGAAGAGCAGTGTTAAAGATGGATTAATAGATCCGACAGTCGTAAGAGTTCATTAAACTATCGGCTAATAAAGAGAAAATGAATACAAAAAAATATTTTGTCGCGATTACATACATACATAATCTTTTCTTTAGGTGAGTTGTGGTAGAGCCATGCTGCAGCTATATTAGTAGTATGGTTGTAGGGAGAATGGGTCGGCTCGGCCGGGGAAGGACCTCGCTCTCACAGAATACCAGAGTAAAAATAGCAGTGTAACGCTACTGTGTTTCGTATAGTGAGTGTAGAGAACCGGAGATTCTTTTTACTGGAACAAACCGAGGCATTCCATCTTAGTCCTCACGGGTGACGCATCTGCATTTTGATACTTTATTGAGGATAAATGTAGATGTCTATAGGCCACAGCAACCACTTACCATCAGGTGGACTGTGTGCTCGTTTGTCACCCTTATCCTATAAAAGAACAATAATAATTAAGCTTTGAATTTGAAGTACAAAATGATTGCAAGTTGTAACAACTAGAATGTCTTCTCAATTGTTATATTAAAATATTCTTCCCATATTTTACCACCCTAAAGAATGAATATTTTTCTTAAAATGTATATCGGACCACAATTTAAATATAATCTATTTAATGAAAAAAGAATAATTTAAATCGGTTCAGTCGTTTCCGAAAATTGGTGAACATGCTTAAAACACTCGTCGAATAAAATCATTTCAATTTTTTTTAACCAAGTTACCGATTATTCCGTTAAACATCCGTTATAATTTAAATGATATATTGTCCCATCATTAAGCAAACCTTAATGCCGATAAAATATATCAAGGAAAGTTCATTTTACGTCAACTTTATGTCGATTCGGATTATTTTTCTAAGACGACTCATATTTAGCGTCGTAAACATAGACTTGTTTATTTTTGAAATCAAACATCGCGCCCAGCAAACGAAACCCGCTCGACGAGTGACGTTTGTAATTTGAAATATTTTAAATCTCATCGATGCCAGTAATTTGGTCGGTGTAGTACGCAATCCTACAACATTTCTTAATAAATAAATCTACAAACAGATAATAACTTTACTGTTTTTTTTTTTGCTCGTTTAAATTGAATTATTAGCGAACTAAAGGAGTACTATTAATTACATTTTACATTAATTGTATTAAAAATTAATAAACCAAACCACAGATATTTATAAAAGCAGAAAAATAAAAAAACAGTTAAAAATGTGCAAAAAATTTAAGAGCCAACCACTGAGACATTGTTTTGTTGACAATAAACTGAATTCCCGTCGCTACAAATGCAATTTATAATCATCATCGTCATCACCATCGTTATTATTGGATAAGACGCGAATACAGCACATTGAATAAAACTATCATCGGGAATCAAAAATAATAAAATTAAATGCGATAAAATACATAAAAATGGTTTCATTAAATAATGTATTTTATTACGTCAAAGAAAGAAATATATTTCATTTCATTTCATCTTATCAGGTCGTTACTCCATCTAATGAGTAGCTGTCCTTGCTTGCCGGTACGGATCTGCTACTCTATAACCCTACTCCATCGATTGTCAGTTCATCTCACTCTAGCTCTTCCTCTTATTTAATTTACCAGACAGTGAGTGTAAGCGGACTTCACATGTCTTCGAATTATTATTATTTATTTAGCAGACATGCAGGTTTCTACACTGTCTTCCTTAACCACCGAGCACGTGGTAAATCAGCACTTAAAACTGCAATTAACAATTTCGTTGGTGCCAGCGGGAATGAAACCCGGGTCGCTCGTGTACCATGACATCTAGCACTAAGCCATTTGAGTCACGGCTCTGTTATTAACGACATGGTAATTATTTTAATGCAATAAATAGAAGGTCAACAGCGTCTTGCATAAATGGCGTTTATTTTAAACGCGTCCTTTGAAAGTATGATGTTAAAATAGTACAGCTTATGTATTTAGATAATGGTGTTTATAAACAGGTAGTTACTAAATTCTGTAACTCTCTTGTTAAATTTCAATTTTTATTGATAATTTATTAAAAGTAGAAGGAAATTCTGATGTTTTCAGCCGTCTTATTTAAAAAAAGGTTTTTGATTATTTGCTTGTTGTTTAAAATTAAATAAATCTACCTTAGATAAAATATTACAGAAAATGTTTCTACTACGAAAGGCCCTAGCAGGAAAAAAGCTTCAACACGCGATAGCAAATTCTTCTCTTTAATTTGCAACCTCAGGAACAATGATACTGAATTCGGTATAAACGTATAATGCATTCGTGATAAAAACGCGATTAGCCATCGCAAAAAATACCCGGTGGCACTAAAACATGCTCATGGTCAAGATGAGCTCAGCATAGTACAGTCGCGTGCGAAACAATGTTTTCCTTTTTAAATATTTTCAGCCTTATGCCGTTTTGATAAGATCTAAAAGATTTCGCAACTGTTTTAATGTTAATGTAAGCGACTGTACAAAGGATGCGCTTATCTATCTACGCGCTCTTTACTTTTGCTACATCATTGCTCAGAATCCTTAAGCGCTGCGGTGTTTGTAAGTTTGTACGTTCTTTTGAATCTATGAAAATTCATTTGGCTTTTAAAATTCGATTAATTAGGGGTACAGTGTACAGAATCATATACAAACAATTGCATTGTTGTTTAAGTACTTTTTGCTAATTTATACCAAAGTATATTTTGTATAATAAAATGAATACCATCAAATACATAATACAAAAAGGGGGCAAGTGCATTACAGACGGAGGTTGGACTTTGCAAGAACGGGCGCCAAGCTTCAAAGCAGTTGCTTAAATTAAATTATATATCATAATCTACAACGTTATGGAATACAATAAAAATTATATCAGACAACCGATTGTAGAATTTAATATTCGTAATCGACATATCTACATAGTTTTAAACTAAAAGTAAATCCAGGTGCGATAAAGAAACAAAAATTAACTAGGCATTAAAAGCATTAGCTAGGATTAATATTAGCGGTTATTTAATGTAGTAAAACAAAAAACTGCGGTTGCCAACCCGCTTGCCAGGCTTGGCAACTTTGGCAATTAATTAGCAAGAAATAGCTATCGTCACTTTTATCATATAATTTTGATTAGATTAATGGGAAATAATGTTAAAGTTTAAAGCTGGGGCTTTGAACCCCCTTGTTAATCCACAGGGGCTTCAAAACGTGTTTTATTTTTACTTAATGTAAAAAAGTAAAAAAAGTAAAAAGTTTAGTTTTAGTTTTTTTTTTCTGCTCGCTAAGTAAAAATAAAACACATTTTTTTGTTCTTATTTAATAAAGTAAAACCGTATAAAAGTTTAGTATGGAACGTAACCCCCTCTTGCTAAAATCACAGCTTGCATTCTTCTGGTCCTGTTAGCGAGTATATTGCAAATGAGTTTATTATATTTAATAACATTTTGGTGGAGATGAGTTGTACAAAAAAGTTTGATAGACGCCTTCTATTTATTTAGTAGAGTTATTTGCATATGGTAAGTTTGAGCCAATAGCGTAACCTATGAATTTTTGTAGAATGCTTGGTACGTACAACGTGTTACTATGTTTCAAAGTAATTAATCAATGCAATATGAACCGTATCGTGTTGATAATGCGTCGAATTTCCTTTATTCGTTAGATAACAATAGGACGGTCAATCGTAATAAATCGTATTGCATTATTGAAATGATTCTCTGTTAGTATTAGTGCCACTGGCGATTGTACTGCCAACAATGCAGTACCCTATACTAACCTATACTTTAATTTAGCAATTCTTTTATATGTATACATATAAAAGAATTGCTATCAATTACATATAATATATGTAATTGGTTTCTCGGAAACTGCTCTAACGATTTGGATATAGGTAACTTTGTATTTATAAAATGTTTTACGAGTATTTTCCAAGTTTATCTAGGTAGGTTTCATCCCTGAGAAAATTATGATTTTTAACGCCGTACGAGTTTTGATCGGTTTATTTTAAAATATGTAGGTATCAGAATTTTTTTAGTACGTAATGTTGCCCATTCAAAAAATATCACAGCGTATTGTACGTGTGTGATACTTAAATTTAACACTATCACTATCACATTTTCAGATACAATAGTAAGACCATACCCATATGTGGTACCTACACGGGATAAGGAATGGATTAAGTTCATCACGGGCCTAAATCTTTATGTGGTGTATTTAAAGTCCAATAAATAAAATCTTGTGGATATGACATTATATACCTATCTTCTTCTTTTTTCCACCATTAATAGACATCGGACGATCACATCGTAAGTTAGGAAAGTTAAAAACATGGTTGTCTTAACATACATAACTTAAAATGTATAGAATACTGGTGATCAGAAATGTTTAGATTTGAATCCGTAATAAAACTTTATTGCTTCGATTTGAGCATAAAATTTTCGTTATTTTACCTTTTTATTAACACGGGAAGGAAAATCCTTGTACCTATTTAAAAGTATATTGCGTGCCCGAAGGAGTGTGAGATGTGGCGTAGTTAGTTATATTGGAGTAGTGCAGAAAGCTAAAATTTATTTACAGGGTTATTTTTCAAAGAGTAGCAAAATTTTAAACTTAGTTCAAATATATAAATAATGATATATCCTTCTTGCAGTTTATGAAAATACGAGTAAATAAGGCTTCTACTTTAATTTGAAATTAGCCCAAATTGAATGTGATTTATGGGCAACAAAGTTTTTGCCTATTCATATGCATTTAGTAATAAGCTGTTACATTGACATTACAAACAGACACTTCAATTTTATCTATTTTTATATTTAGTTAAAAGTAAACTAGAGCTTGTATAATATAAAAACTAAAAATTTATTGAACTACGGTCGGATTTAGACCACTAGGCGACCACTAGTTTTTATGATTCAAAGGCAATTGTGAATTCACTTGTAATAAAATTCATGTACTTCTTACACACGCGAATTAATTACAGAAAATTAAACGCAATAAAACCAGTAAATAAATGTTCCATTTAAGTAAGGCAACGCCGTGTAGAAATTACATTGGTAAAGCATTAATGTACCAGTTTTCTATACTTGGATCTTTAGAAATTTTTTCTTGCCTCATTAAATGTTTTGCAGTGGACATTCTTATTCGTCCATTCCTCTTCAACATACCTCCTGTCGATTAATAAGTGTTCCCTTTAAAGGGACGACAGCTTTATATACAAAAGCCTTTTGTAAATATCGTTGATGAGCTTGCGACGAGACGTTTTTTTTTCTAATTTATGGCATCAAATACATAGCCTCAAATAAAAACTATTCAAGTTTTATGGAAATACTGGACCTTCCTTCTTTAGGAAGAAGGCAACAGGTGTATTGTCACCTGTGAGGACTAAGATCGAATGCCTCATAACCTGTAATAAATAGTTACTTATCTCATAAACAAACTATAATAATAAAAAGAAAACTAAAACTAGAAACTTAATTATTTATTTATTTTATTTATTTATTTAACAATTTATGTACACACAAAATAATGTTACAATGAAGAAAAAAAAAGATATTTTGTACAAAGGCACTGCTTATTTCATATTGAAATTTCTTCCAGCAGGCCTGATACTGGACAAACTAAAAGAGAAGCTGATCTAGTGTGCACTCTCATAATAAAATTTTATAATATTAATATACTTAACATAAAGTAAAGACAATAAAAACAAATATCCATGTAAACATACATATAACTAAATACCACTATAAATACATATACAGATATATATGTATTTATAGTGGTAGATTATATAATATAATAATATATTATATATATAATCATTGGGACGACAAAGAAAGATAGTGCTCTTTGACTCGCCTTTTGAACGCGGACACTGTTTGAGCCTCTCGAATTGCAGCAGGAAGAGAATTCCATAACCTAACTGCATGTACTGTAAAAGAGTGAGAATAATAATATCATACAGTCCTACTCCCCGCGGTATCGTGCCAAGAACGCTCGCTGCGTTTCCTCGCTGAATGGCTATACTTAGCCTTTGAACGAGAAAAGAACCAGCCCTCTTATCATGAGCAGCAACGACCAGCCGCGGATGGAGTTCTGTAATTATACTGACACTCTATACGCTCCAGACCGCAACACAACAGTGGAAGCATTTCTTTTTGGTGGCAGAAATAGAAAAAATTGTACCTACCCAGACCAGGTACTACTATCAGGTTGTACTCCCAGGCAGAAAACGTTATACCTCCTAGTGACATAAATGACAAACTATAATGAAATGTCAACCTCAATTTATAAGCACTAACTAAACATCTATATGAAAGCTCAATATGTTTCTGACCTTGCCTGTAGTCATATTTTATCACATTTTTTTATAGAATATGGGTGACAAACGAGCACACAGTCCACCTGATGGTAAGTGGATGATATCCTTGGTTAAGAATCAAAATCTACCCTTGCCATCCCTGAGGACTAAGATGGAATGCTTCGTTTCCAGTAAAAAAGCTTTCCGGTTCTCTACACTCACCATACGAAACAGCAGCATTGAGCTGCTATTTCACGCTGGTGTACTACGTTACAACACACGCCACATCCACGAGAAGAAATGCCAAATGGGGAATTTGCCGTGTGTTGGCTGCTTAAAAAATATCATCGCTATATTTTATCCCGTGGGTGGTTACACCTAAAATGGGTGTTTTATTTATGATTTATGGGTAACAAACGAGCACACAGTCCATGAATCGGTAGACGGATGATGTTGCACCTAAATTTGTCATAGATTAAAAATTAAAACGCAGACGTGTTGTCACAACTAGCATAGAGTGTTTCATTATTAGTTATAAGGATCTCTGATTCTCTTTACTCACCATAGGAAACGTTATACTGTAAGAGCGTGATACAGCTTTGTTTCAAGCGATGTATTCGTGTAAGCTGCAGTTCAGCCATACTTGCAACGCTTGACAAGAGGGTTGGCAACCGCAGTTTTTTTTTTAATTTTTTTGTCGTGAAGACGCTGTTGCACATCTGATTTGTATCCCTCCGTGGTCTCTCACGAAACCAACGGGATGATATGGGGTATTAGATATTCTTACACCGCCATTACACGGAAATTATTTACTTGTTTCTTAAATACTAACTCATAATGCATGATTTAACGAGGAAAACGAACAGGTGATGGTCAGCGGTATATTTCTGACAATAGCTCAAGATAAAAAAAAACTTTCGGTTACTCATCCGCCTGTCAATTGTGGCAGCTATGAGGCCCATATTTCGCTGTGCACTTTTATAGACTGTATTTAATGAAAATGAATAAATGAGTTTCGTGATTTTCAATATCAATCTTGATCTTGATAATATGTCGCTTGTTCGGTTCAGCTGCTTTTATATGATGTAACGTTGAATAAGCATTGGACCGGTTGTGTGGCGTGTTTTTTTTTATCGGGTGATCTTATAAAAGAGAGTAAAATAAATCGAGTCACGTCCTCTCGTCGTTCTCATGTATGTACTGATACGTGTGAAGTAAATACAGATAATTAATTAGGAATCTTTTATTTTGTGCGGTGAAAGATCAATGGATTGATTATTTATGCTGTGAAAGAACATTGTGCGTTGTGTTGCTGATAATTTTATATACGTTTCCTTTAATTACTGACTCTCGTGAGCCATGGTAGCCTAGTGGCTTAACGCTCGCTGTAAATTTCACAGTCCGCGAGCAACCCGGGCTCGATCCCCGCCAGTACCAATGAAATTATTAATTGCAATTTTAAATTATGATTTATCATGTGCTATGCGGTGAAGGGAAACATTATGAGGAAAACTGCATGTCTAGAAATAAAAAATAAAAAATATTTTTTATTACTTTTTTAACTGACTTTATTCTAAGCTAAAACAGCAGTCGAAATACGACTACGTAGCTGGTATAGACAATATGATAGTACTTTCTTAATCAGATTCCTAGGCACTAGGCGTCCGTCGTTCAAATCAAGTTTAAATAAAGTTCGATCCGTGCCGACATCTATTCAATTCAGTATCATCATCATCATTGAAGCCCATCAAGAGTCTACTCCTGAACATGTGTCTCTTCTTTAGTTTGCCTCATATTCATACCTCATGAATTGGGGCAGCGCGGCCGACCCTTGCCCTAAATCCCTCTCACAAATGACAAGAAGCCTATGTCCAACTGTATAGGTTGTGCCTTTACTTTTTTAATTTTTATTGCTTATACAATCTTACCCGTAATAATTTCATCTGACAAGGAAAAGTGTGGTTAGATCCTTAGAGTTATAGGGGATCGCTTTTTTAATGGAAAGATTCGGATAAATCCTGCTGAGATAAATTCAATTACTAAAGACGTTCTGTCAATGTTTCCCTGTCAATTATTTTACTTTTAACATCCCAGGAGTTCGCACAAAATGATTTGCGTCAGCGTTTTTGTTCAGCACAGGAACTGATTGAAAATCTTTAACTGACATAATATTGTACCTATTAGAGAAGTATATTTTTTTAAAATGAAACCTTCTAGTTGAAGGCGGTTCCTTATACAATCGTAATTGCCATTACTATATTAATGTTATGAGTTGTTTACAAACAACCGGCATTAGAAGTGAATATTTAATTAGCCCACATAAAAAATGAAGTAGGTCAACGTTCTCAATTCAAATTTACGTTTCTTTTTATGTATGTTACGCGATACCTTCGTCTATTGTCGACCGATCTAAACTATTACTTTTTAAAACAGGTTTTACCTCAAGGGTATTCCCATAGATATACGTGGCCACGGTACAGCTATATAATGGCTTGTAACACGAATGGGTCGGGTCGGTCGGGGAAGAACCACGCGTTCACAAAACACCAGCGTGAAATAGTAGCTGAATACTGCTGTGTTTCGTATTGCCTTCAACGATTCAAAGGTGGGAACTTTACTGAGATATATTATTATGTTGTTATATAAAACATTATGGAGGTCTGCAGCCCCGTAATTAAGGGACCCGACTTGGGCAAAGCTAAGTAGCTTTTCCCAAGTAGGTTGTGAGTTAAACCAAGACGGAGAGAGCGCCATTGAGAATAGCGACCCGCTAAACAACCCTCGCAGAGTTTCAATGCTGCAGAACGCAACAAGCATCAATACGACTGTTGTCGGGCTTACACCATCCCAAGGTCTCCCATACAATCCCAGCAGACAACACCACCCGCATACCTCCATCGACCAGAACCACAAGACGCAATACTGCAAATAGCAGTAAGCATCAATGCAACTATCATACGGATGGCGCCCCCTCATAACACACCCACATGATCCCTATCGACTTTGGTAACAAAATTGGTGCTGTTGTAAACTAAAAATACCACCAACGTATCATAGTAGCACGCTACTTAGACGTCAGTAGCCAAAACTCCACGTATCATAGCGCTATTGCACTAAGACATGGAGTTGAGTATGCTTGCTGCACTTAAAAGTACTACCAAGCACACTCACCGAAAGATAGCCGACGTGTCATAACACTATGCGCTACAACGCCACCTACAAACGGTGAGGGTGTGCGATGTCCACGGGTAAGTCGTATTGCTACAACAAACCCGCTTATCACCGGCACTAAGATGATATGTCTAGGACACATCGATTAGCGAGTCCAAGTTTACCGCGGTCTGGGACGCTGTGAAGCAATTCTACACGCCACTATAATAATCCTTTTCAAGTCCCATTTTTATTCAATATAATGCTATTACATTTTTTGAGACCTTCCATATATGTATCTCCGACAACGCCATCACATAAGCAATCATTACATGAATACCCTCCAGTAATACAAGAACACACTCATTAACTTAAAACCATGTAATACAAAAAATATTTGACCCATTTATCAATTATATTACAAATATTATTTATCTTTATTATTGCAATATAATCGTCTAGGAATTCTATTATTTATTCTATTTTGAATATTTTAAGCACAGTTAATAAATTTTAAGGTTTCTAAAGACAATATTAAGCCTTCACTATTACTATAATACTTAATATTCGAAATGAATATATTTAAACGTTATGCTTATTAACGCATATTAATTGTTCAAATTATTATTTATTATTAATAATAATAATAATGAGCACATAGCCTTGTGGAACACCAGCGTTAATAGGCTTATAATCGGGGCATGCACCGTCTTTTTTTTTACATTGGGAAATGCCTACGCATACCCGCCTCGCGGGGGCAAAGACGGGTTATGTCGGACTCGCACCGACTAAAACCCCATGGTGTTCCACCTTCGCCGCATATTGGCAGGGCCACGGGAACGCTTTCACACACATCCGCGGCCCCACCAGCGCCGGCCGCCCCATAGCAGCCCCTTCTCGGGGGAGGATCTCTCCTCCCCATTCTCCTTCTCAGGCAAGGCGAACCAGGAACACAAGACACGCCCCCCTCCACGGCCTCCTACTCCACCTGCGTATCCCCCCGAGTCTGTACGCGGAGACCAGGAAAATCGAGCGCTTAGTAGCACCCGCTTTCTCGACCCCAGCGGCGGATCTGGTCTTTGGCTCCGCTGCCAACCAAGTTTCGGGCGGCGGGTAGGAAGAGCGGCGCCTCGCAATACCGACACTCCTCTCCCCCCGCGGCCCCACCACCACCGCATCAACGGTGCGGCCCCGTTAGAGTCGCGGAGGATAGGGCGAGTGGCGCATAGCCGTACCAACACTCCTCCTCCTCCGCGACTCCACCTCGGCTGCAGCGGTAGGGGGAGTGGACACCCCTCTCACCGCAGCCCACCGATACACATCCGAAGTGTGCTCGCCAAGCCCACTCCGAGTGGCTACCTCGGGTCGGCCCTACACCACAGGCCAGTCAAGTGTCTACAACGAGCTTGATACTTGCACCGATCTGCAAGAAAACTGGTGAAGAATGTAATATAACTTCAAATAGTTTAATCTCAAGGCACTTTCCTTACAAAAAGCATGCCCACTTAATAATGAAAACTGATTCCCCTAACTATGGAATATGTCTTTGATGTGGAATATATGTATATATGAATAATGTGTTAAGTTTGAGAGAAAAAGAGAATTATTGATGCAAAGTTTTAAGATAAATATGTACGATTTAGGAGTTTGTTCGTGTTAACAGAGCCGCTGTCAGATGCTGCAAAATTTTGTGTGTCAGTGAACATTTCTTACTTCTTTTTTATACCTTTGAAAGAAATACAGCCTCTCAACCGATTTATTTTGTACATCTAACTAGAAATAGACAGCAATACCTATTTCTGATGCCAAAAAGCATTGCTTGCACTGATGTGAGTGCTTGACAGACTATGTATGTATCATATTAGTCCTCATAAGTGACAATTCTTCTGAAGCAAATAAGCTTCTTGAAATTGTCTACTGGTGTCCATGTTGTAAGTTTCGTTTGTCATTTCAGTGTTACGAATAATACTACTCATTTGTTTCAATAATTTATTATGTGAAATTGAGTATAGAAGGTTGTGCCAATGTAATACAGTAAATAGTATGTTATTTATTTAAAAATACAATCTAGAAAAATTATAATACTTATTAATATAGGACCTACATATCTATATAATAATGTATAAGTACATACGCAGCTTATAGGGAAGATTTGCTGTGAATCAAATGAGGAAAATAATTGATTGTTACAAAGTAACAATACTAAGGCTATTTACAGTACATACTCGTATAATGCCTATAACGAAAAACTTACCTGTTTAACAAGAAATATGGCCCTATTCATTATTATAATTGCCTACTTAATATTTACGAGTATAACTAACTATCAAGAATCGCAGCCACACGCAAACATCTATCTAATCATCGTAAAGTATCAAATACTGCACGCAAATTAAGATACGTAATGTAGGTATATTTTTATTTCTACATTTTCATTAAAATATGTTATAAAATATTTTTACATCTGTATAACCGGATTATAAGTTTTTTTTTAAACTTATGTGACATACGAACTGACAATCCGCCTGATGGTAAGTGGGTATTGCAGTCCATGGAGCAGCCAACTTCAAACAAAGAAAGCCATAGATGCGTTCTTATCTCTGAAAACCTAAATGGAATGCATCACAACCTGTATTTGCACTATATATAACCTGTATATATATATAGCACTGTACAACACTCAGACCGAAACACAACAATGCTTGCACTGCTATTTGGACATAGAAATAGATCAAAAGGTGGTATCTAACCAGACATACTCCTAGCAGAAAAGAGTCCTACCTTGTAGTAAGTGTGGCGATTATGACAAATTCTCTCCACTCTGGAAAGGCCCTTCGGCATTGGACTGTTCGTAAGAGTGTTAACACCTAAGAAATAGATGTGGATCAGTTCAGAGATTCAGAGATTTTCTTAGTTGTAGAGACACGCTACGGTATATTATGGCTGCAGCATGAATAAAACTGCTCGACTGGGGAAGGACCACACTCTTGAATGTTTTATCGGTACATAATTCTGTTTCTATTATAGAAATGTCTTAGTTTTAAAAGATCCAGACTCCCTCTGATGAGATAAATTGTGATTTAATTGCAAAATGTTTTTTGGTAGCTCTGTAAAGTGGATTATGTCTAATGTGCGTTGTAAAGGTAATAGGTAAATACGGGTCCGTTATCATAATTGTTTCTTTGTTCCGCGCTTCTGGGTTTACAAGTAGTTAACTTTGCCTAAGGTCGGATTTAAGTGTTGTTGTGTCCTCATGTCATTGGAATGTTAAATCAATTCCTGAAGTTTTTTGAACCTATATGCTTTAAATATTAACAATTAATGAAATTATTACACGAAAGAAAATGTTGTATCAGCAGATAACTATTCCATGAAATTGTGGATTTTTACAAGGTTCATGACCCTGTAAAAGGAAGTTCCTTTTTTTTGTTTAATTTATTAATCATACAGAGTTACAATTAATCTTACGAAAGGAACTATCGAATCATCTTTACGTTATTTAAACAGATTCAATTGGTTAATTATTAAAATGATAAAATTATTATAATTTTCAGGTTATTTATTTATTTATATTTATATCCAATTTTTATTATAATATACAGTAGTGTAATAAAGGGTGGACCTTATGACTCATGATGTTCTCGATCTGTAAAACCTGGGTAATTTGAGAAACTGTCAGGTGCAAACAATTTAATACATATTATAAAACAATTAATAAATAGAATCCTGTAAAATGTATGTACATATAATATGATACAATATAATGAAGTATAATTAAATACAGAGACTTAATATAAATAATATAATTTATATAATAATATAATTAAATACAAAATGTTTTCAAAAGATAAAAACACTATACGGCATATAAGGCTAACAAAAAAGTAAAAAATATGTATTGTATTTAATACAAACACAAAATATCAGTTTAAAAATATTGTTGTAAGTTTCTGTTTTGAAATGAAATTTTTATTGTCTGTTTTGTTATCAATCATGTTATCGATCATCAACAAAAGCATGGGAGAATTAGAAGCAAATGGAAATGTATTCAATGAAAAAAACATACATTGTCGTTTATGTTTAAGGTTCATTTTGGCGTTAGAAGAACTTTCAATTTAATAATAGAATGATATTCATTCAATAGTAATTTCAGATGGCACTAATCGCTCTAATGAGTTCGGATGCCTTTTATATAATACCAAAGGAAAGTAAAAAGGGGAATGTTAATGAGTTGTTAATGAGCCGGTAACAAAAGCAGAAAGAAGGAAAAATGGCACAAGCTCTTAGAATAAATTTAGGAAATTTGGAAGGCCGTGGCTTTTTAAATCTGTATTACATTCGACTAGTTATCGATTTGAATGTCTATGGTTATAGGTATTTGGATTTTAGTACAGTAAGGGTGGCAAACGACCTCACAGTCCATCTGATAGTAAGTGGATGATGTATGTAGCTCATAGACATCTATATGCGTATTCATTCCTAGGGACTAGAATGGAAAGCCTCATCGTGGGTATTCTGTGCGAATGTGATTTTTAAGTAATTGTGTTTTAAAGTAATGCGACAGTATATTACAACAACAAATCATCTTCTGTTATATTTTGATTTAAAGAGTAAAGCAGGCCAGTACTATTATAGATTGTAAAGAATAGCACCTTGGCCTTATGAGGTGATCGCGCATCGGTAATTTTCTTTATTGGAATTTTTTCCAAACGCTGCATCAGTCTTTAATGGACTGTTAATTAATTAATGACTATTGACGATTGATGATTATTTTTTCAAACGTGGTAGTCTCGCTGTAACGTATCATGGCTTTAGTAAGAATGGACGGCAGGGAAAAAGCCATGTTGTATTTCCCGCTGGTATACTTTTTGATTTTGTAATAGAGCGACAAGAATCACATTCCGTTTTCGGGCTGGGATAAATAACGTAGTGGATTTGGATTATTGATCAAGAATAGATATAAAACTCTATTGGCCACAACATCTACTTACCGTCAAGTGGAATGTGTGCTTATTTATCGCCTTTACCTACTTCTATAAAAAAATATAGAAGAGAGGACCAATGAACATGCGGCTCACCTGATATTAATTGATCAACGCCACCCATGATGAACATACGCGACACCGGAGGAATTGCAGCTGCGTTGCCAGGTCGTTTGTCACTCTACACTCGACAGTATAAAACGTTTTATAGAACGCAATATTCTGTAATTCACCTGCTAAGCGTGGTAAGCGCAAATCATATGCCATGAAATTATTTAGATAGGTTTTTACGGACTTTGATAATATTTTTATCTGTTATAATACAGTTCGTATTAGAAATTCATTTGACGCATGTAAAAACACTAGTGTAACCCCCATGGTAAGGTTTTTAATGCAACTATTTCAACAACATCAATATTGAGACATTCTTCAGTATACTAAAAAGGATAAAAAATAACTTCAATACGTGGTAGAGTCATGGTGTACCTATATGAATAGTATAGTTGTAGCAGGAAAGGGTTGACTTGACCGGGGAAGGACTACGCTCTCACAGAAAACCAGCGTAAAATAGCAGCTTAATGCTGCTGTGTTTCGTAAGGTGAGTGTAGAGAACCGGAGACCCTATTTTACTGGAAAAGAGGCATTCTATCTTAGTCCTCACGGCTGACAACGCATCTGCATTTTAATTTGCAAACGAAGATAGATGTAGATGTCTATGGTCCACAGCAACCACTTACACGTGGACTATGTGCTCGTTTGTCACCCTAATTCTGTAAAAAATAAAATAAAAAGAAAAAGCAGATCGAAAATAATTTGTAAGATTAAATAATTTCTGAAGTCAAGGCTTTAACGCTTCTACACACTATGTTTTGGCATCAACTACAATGTGAAATTATTTTATTCCTTTTAGTTCTATTTAGTTTTATTTCTGGAAGCCCGCTTATATCAGACTATACATAAAAGTAAATTTTTAACTATCGCAATCGACCCTTTTTTTCCATCTACTTCTTATGTTCTTTGTTGTGTAAAAATTTGATTGTGTTATTTTTGCCCATTTCCTTGTATGAATAAAAAACACGAGTTTTTCTAATTGACCTGCACCTGCAGGAGAAAGTTATTTGCAAAATTGTCAGCGCACTAAGCGTGATTTTTTAATGTCGCGGTTCTAAACTTAGTGTCGACTTTGCTAACGATGTGGGGTGCATTTAGGTTTTATCTTAGCCTTGTGTATTTTTAAACTGACTATATATACGGCTCCCTTAGTTATAAGAAAATAATATTAATTTTTATTTAGACCACTCTAGACATTTATTGATCTGTGTTGTTTTAATATTTTCATAAATTTTGGCCTCCATGGAGAATTTTTTGTAACGATAGAGGCCCAAATCCAATAGTGCATTTAACGAATTGACGAATTGAGTTAATTTAAACACATTGAATTTTATTCTGCTCTTTATTATCAATCAAATTATCGCATGTTAGATGAAGATGGCTACAATTGCGCGAAACTTTACGACTTTAGATTTGTAGTCGATTAATGCCGTATTCGAAAAACCAAAGATTATCAGCATCACTACGATCATCCTCACCGTTTATGAAAGACCAAGGTTCATCGTCATCAACATCATTATCCATCTACACTTATTTGAAATTTATCACTTCACACCAGGAATTCATAAACAAAAATATCCAATTTAATAATATTATTTGTAAATGTGCGTTAATACATCGTTATTTAACACTATCAAGTCTGTAATATACGCATGCAGTGATTAACGGTGCCCCAGATTACGAGGGCCGCGGCTACATTCCTATAACCATAGACATTTTAATCGTTCCCCTCATCACTTTCACGATTAACAAGGTGACTTATCTACGCGTTTACTTTTAAAATATTATCAGTATAAAGTGACATTCTGTTTTCGTTCCAATTTTGAGAACATTTTTTTTTGTCTTCTTTTAATCTTCCTATAGAAGGAACAAGCAAGCCATATAGCTCGCAGAACCGTCAACCGATGGAGAAGAAGGGTTCTCAAGTGTCAGCCTCGTACCGGTAGGCGAAGTGTAGGGCGGCCTCCCACCATCCATCTAGGATTGATGACCTGGTAAGACATGCCGGAAGTCGATGTATGCATTTGGCTCAGGACCGCGCTTTGTGTTCAGCAGTGGACTTGTGAAATGCTGTAATGATGACGATGATAAATAAAGCAGAGGAGAAGTTACATCACTGCTATACTACATGCCAGCGTTACATTCATATAAAGCATTTTTTCAAACTGCAAGTAATCCACAAAATGGTTATCGTTCACCCCTGTGGTCATATCAAATCAGCAATTAAAATTGTATTTAACAATTACATGTTGTTCCAGTTAGAATCGAATTTGAATTGTTCGGGTATTTATATGTATTTAAATATTAACGTCGAGCTACTCTCGAGTTTTGTCAGTGAAATTAAAATGTATTTTTAGTAGAATTTTTCTAATCGATTGATCGCTTTTGGTTCCTAAAACACAATATATTATGTAGTATACGTAAGTACTGTATAAATTATCTAAGCACTAATAGTTCGCAGACTTGTCAGTGGAATTAGAACAATGGATTTACATTTTAGATTCAACACAACAGTTACAACTTCTATTAATTCCCACGAGATGGATAGCGTCTTTAATACAAGGTGATTTTTGTAAATAAACGATTTATTCAAAATTCACAAAGATGTATGATTTATGTTGGATAAATGTTATGCACATTATTTATTATAGGGTTCCACTTGTACCCGTTTCGCTGTAATTCTTTATCCTTATAATATCAAACCGGCCGGATTCGCCCTACGGCACTATCAGAATACATAACTTGTAACAACGAAAAATACTTGCAAAATTTCATTTATAAATACAGGTAAAAAGTAATACACGGCTTAATAAATATAAGCCTTTATGACATATTATTTTGAAAAAATTAATGCAAATATTATTTGTTTAAATACATATTATTATGTTTCTTATTATGTGATTTTCTTATATGTTGACAGAGCAGTTAATACTATAGATTGAAATACATCCATCTTATTACAAAACGTGGTTCGGTTGAGGAAGGGTATTTCTAACTAACGAAGTCAGCTTAACAGCGGCACTACAGTCTTCGTGATATTTGACATTTGCTGTGAAATTCCAAATTTACATTAATTAGTAAGTGGCGTAAATATGAGTCACTGAGAGATGACTACATATTTGTGCCATTTGCTGTAGACACTATCGGTCAGTGGTGTCCACGTGCGGTGAAGTTCCTAAAGGAACTCCATCCGCGACTGGTCGTTGCTGCTAGTGATAAGAGGGCTGGTCCTTTTCTCGCTCAAAGGCTAAGTTCAGCGAGGAAACACGGCCAGTGTTCTTGGCACGATACCACTGGGAGTAGGACTGTATGATAATTAAGTTATTAGTTTTAGTTTTTTTTATTATTATAGTTATTATAGTAATATTATTGTTTACATTTTAGTTCCCATATTTTCCACGGGACGTCCTTTATTGAAACAGACTCTAGTTTAAACCTGAGACTTATTTCAAACTACCTATTGTAATAAGACAGTTTATGTTCATCGTCGTGCCTCTGGTACGCCCCGACGATATCGTAAGGTGATACCCGACGGTTCAAGTGTTAATTAAATAAGGAATCACATTGAAACACACACATTCACACAAGTGTTAATCCAATAACTAGTAATGGCGACGTTACACCAAGTTGTACATTCACGATAAAATGTATGAACAATAATATAAAATTATAGGTCTTTCCATTCGATTAGAATGTAGGGAGGGGTATTCAAAGATAGAGACTATATATGTCAGTGCTCTTTACTATCTTTGGCTGCATCACCATTTACCTTCAGGTGGGACATTAGCCAAACATTGCCTTATTATATGATTTATACGTGGTAAAACAGCATGGCAGCTATATTAGTAGTATAGTTGTAGCACGAATGAGTCGCCTCGACCGGGGACGGACCACGATCTCACATAATACCAGCGTAAAATAGCAGCTAAACACTGCTGTGTTTCGTATGGTGAGTGTAGAGAACCGGAGAGCCTTTTTACTGGAAAGGAGGCTTTCATCTTAATCCTCACGGGTGACAACGCATCTGCATTTTGATTCTTTATTGAGGATAGATGTAGATGTCTATGGGTCACAGAAATCACTTAACATCAGGTGGACTGTGTGCTCGTTTGTCATCCAATGCTATAAAAAAAAATTATATCTAAAAAAATACAATTCGGTTGCCTTATTTCAATACTGAGTAAAGACCATTATCTTGGTTTTACAATCGAGGCAATTATTGAAAGTTTAAATTGTATGTACTCGTACCTATTACATTTAAGGATTTAAGATATTAAAATTCTTATATTGATTTCTCATTTCTCTGAAAATTCTTATTAAAAAGTAATATATGATTTTCGTGTTTAACTTTAGGAATCCTATTAAAATTCCTGCTTATTTATAGGATTAATTGCAGGTATTTCGTTTTTTTTGTAGAGGATTAATATGCTCGTAAGATTTTGAGTAAAAATATAAAATCTTGTTCCTGTAGGCTCGTTAGCCTAGTGGCTAATCGTTTTGACTTTGGCGCTGCGCAGCCCCGAGTTCGAATTCCGCATGAAAAAAGCGTTTGTATGGCTTAAGAATATTTGTTTTGGATCTGAATGTTCGCTTTTGTTTAATTTATTTAAGTAAACCACCTCCACGATACAGAATGAAGTAATTTATATTTGGCGAACAATTTTATAAACTCATATGAAAAATATTATTAGATCTGCTTATACAATAACAAAAGCAAGACGTTACGCAATAATATATTAGTTTTGCTCTTAATGTTTTAGCGGGAAATTGACTGCCAACAGATTGTTGTTTTTTGTGGATTTAATACGTAAAAATGATGCGTTTCTGTCTGCGCATGTGAACTATTATTGGAAAATAAATGACGAAACAAGTGCTCTGATCTTGATATAAGGCTCAAGTTCTTGTGTCCGCTTAGGCGTCTTAAGAACTTAAGACACTGTCGTTATCAACAGTTGTCGTTGAAATCTCCCAAAAACTCCGCAATGTGATATATCAACTGGGGAAGTTTTTGCACAATTTATTATACAATATTCTTATAACTTGATTCTGGCAAAAGTACTACCATTCGAATCCATTATCAAGGAAAGATTAGGAGGTATTAATGTGTTTTTAATTTAAAAATTTTCGTCCGTTTTTAACAAGTAATCTCATTGTTCGCAAAATAACCTTTAATATGTTCAACATAAAAGACATGGCTTAAAGTGTTTTTATAACTCCTCGAATTAATTTTGTCTTTGCGACATAAAACAGTTCCGTCGCATCACTCGCAGGGGCCTATTTTACTTTTGTTTATTTGAAGATCAGAGAGAACTGTGTCAATGGGACCATCAGCGTGTATTCACATCACTCTATTTAAAGAATAAGTCCGGACGTTACGACTTAAATCTACAACTGGTTATGTCCCAAAAACACGATGAGGACTATTCGTGTTATGAAATCGTCAATCGTTGTATGAATAATTTTAACTAATAATTTTTTCTTAATAAATTTCATTGCATGCTCTATAAATTTCCAGTATTATTTGTTTAAATAATATTTCAGTATCTTCCATATTACTTTCCTGACGGTAAAAAAAATTGTGGGTATTCTAACCTCTGAGCAAAAGCAGATAAACATGTGATAAAGAACATATGATATTTTCAGTTGAAATCATCTCTAGCAAAATCATATCAATTTATATCACACTATTACTACAGCTAATCACTAGTACATTGCTGAACATAGGCCTCCCTCATACATTACCACAAAGTTTGGTCCCGAACCACCTACATCCATCGACTACCTGCTTATTTCCTCAAGTCATCACTCCATCTAGCGGGATGAAGACTTTCTTTACCATTGGTTGTCGTTTGCTCGATTTATATATGATAGACCCGTTGCCACTTCATATTCATATCCGTTCGCTATGTATTTACCAATTTTATCCTGAAAGAATTTCCGAGCATCACCCTTCCCATCGCACAGAAGATTGTACGTGCACATTTTTTATCATTATTTTTGTATTTATATATTATTGGGGTATTTATATAGTTTTCTTATCTGGTTGGGTTGTATAAATATATAAATGAAAATAACTTTTTTAAAACAAAAAACGTTACCTCCACACTAGGCTCTTCTCCCATATCGTGCGGGCAGTTTTACGTACATAAATTTCACAAGAACAAAGGACTCGGAACAATTATTTGTAGGGCATACAAATACATAATACATAATCCGTGCGGGATTAGTGAACATGTTTGCAATACGTTATTATTACATATTATGCTATAGATTATTCTGGAGAGTCGAAGTAGCTCAGAGACTATGTGCTCGCCGTAAAACGCGAGCGACCCGAGTTCAATCCTCGCAGGTGCCAATGAAATTGTTCATTGCATGTTCGTATAAAACGTACTCGGTGGTTTAGGAAAACATCGTGAGGAAACCTACATGTCTGAGAAATTTAAAAAATATCGAAGACGTGAAGGCCGCCAACATGCATTAGGGAGCTCTCAACTTTCCTTGCTCTTAATCCGTTGCCTCTTTTAGAAATGTGAGGAGGTCTGTGCCCAGCAGTAGGACGTATGAACGCTAAACTTTAGACTTAATTTATTCCAAATAAAAGCATTAGCAGTATTGCGATATTGTCGTTGTAGCCAAGAAAACGGCATTACCGTCATCTCTATACATAACTAGTTTTAAAACGAAATAACTATATTAAAATAAAATATATAAAACACCTCAAAAGCAAAACGCGTCTCTATTATGCCAAATGGCTATTTACAAGTCTTTTGTGTTTTGCTTTAGCTGCGAACCCTCTGCGGGGTACCCATTTAGCGACTTTGTCCTACTATCTGGGTCAGTAGCTCAGTGATGCGTCTGATGACAGGGATGTGCTTTATTGTTACCTCGCTCAGCATAATGCACGCTAGCGATTCCTTTCGTCTCACGTGTTTTTTTTTTATCTACAACTACTGTGCACTGAACTGTTTTCAAATTAATATGAACATTTAAAGCTTTAAAGATATTGCTTGTATTGCTTAGGAAAATTTACCATAATATTACTATTCCTTGTATGTTTAGCCAAACAAACAAACAAGGGCAGCAAGAACTAATAATAATAAATTAATAGCCCCCAGTAGATCATCATTGTAATAAAGGATAAAGGAGACAAACGAGTACACAGTCCACCTGATGGTAAGTGGTTGCTGCGGCCCACAGATATCTACGTCTATCCTCGATTACGAACCATAATGCAGATGTGTTTTTACCCGTGAGGACTAAGATGGAATGCCTGGTTTCCAGTAAAAAGGGTCTCCAGTTCTCTACACTCACCATACGAAACACAGCAGCGTTAAGCTGCTATTTTACGTCGATATTCTGTGAGAGCGTTGTCCTTCCCCGGTCGAGCCGACCCATTCGTGCTACAACTGTAATACTAATAGCTATAGCATGGCTCTACCACGTGAAAAAATACGTTCCTAATCTACCTGCTTGCGTCCAGGGAGTCGATGCATGCAGATAGATCATAGCATAGATAGAGGTAGCTATATCAAACGTCCCCTTTGTAGGTTTTTGTCACCAGGTTGTTGGACAGAGGAATACCTCTGCCCATCTTCTAACTTTACTAATCACCTTTCAAAAGAATAATTATATAATTATATATATATATATATATATATATATATATATATATATATATATATATATATATATATATATATATATATATATATATATATATATATATATATATATATATATATATATATATAATTTAGAAGTATTATAGTTCTAAATACATACAGTTCTGAATAAATAAACTAATATTTTGACAACAATTCGGGTAAATAAATTTTATTAAATTTACGCATTTCTAAATGCGCGATAACTAACACATTTCATATAAAATACGATTTAATCCGAAACCTTATAACTATTTGATAATAAATAACTTGGTAACAAAGCAATAGACGCTTCTGAATTTGACACAACCGCACGTTGAGGCACCATTTCCTTTGTTTGATAACACGCAATCCGACTATTAACTATTCATTCAATATTACCAACTAGGATAATGTTTTGTTTTTGCGCTAGTGTCATGTCAATTCAAGGAGGTCGTGTTTTTGCTTGAATAATTCGATAGACATTGTTTCGGAAATTCTTTTGAAAATTGTTATTTGAGTTATATGGAAGACAGAAAAGGAAGGACATGCGCATATCTCTTTTTCATAATTTTTAATTAGGGCAATCCGAGTTTTACATTTACTACTTTATCTCGATATTTCATGCCAGTATCAATACGTTTTACTCTACCTCCATTAAAAGTAAGATGCATTAAACGTACGAAGCAATCAATTGAGAGTAATACCTACTAGTTACGGCATCATCCAGAGAATCGGCCTCGGTGCAGCGCTTAGATATACAAGTGGTGGATCAGATTGAACCGTTTTACGACGAGCATAAATAGATGCGTGTGTGCTTCATCCGGCGCCACGGGACCGACTGATTAATTGCGTATTTTTGGACTTCAAAAGGAAGTAAAGGTTAACCTAATCGATGTTCTGAGCCATCAGTCTAAGAAAGCAATCACTAATATCGTAATGTTTTATAATTTTTACGCTTTCAGACTTTAATAATTTACCGTTACCGTTACAGCCTATTAAAGTCAACTGCTGAACATAGGCCTCCCCCATAGATTGCTTCGTAGGGGGGATATTTGCCGCAGTTGCCGCGCTTGGCAAGCGAGTTGATACGGAATGATATGTGGTAGTGGATATTCACACCGCCACTGCACGGTAATGGAATGGTGAATAATTTATTATTTCATTTTTATAACCACTTTGCATTAACGAAATATAGATGCTAAACTGTAGCAATTCCTTCATGTATTGGCGGCGTCAAAGAATCTCCCACCCATTAGTACATCCCGTGAATGTCGTAAGACATGACAATATGCGTGGTAGTGATTCTTCAATGTCTCCGCTCGCCGCCAGTTTCGATGCTGGGCGATAATGTGGTAAACAAATCAGGGCATGGGCTGCAGCGTCTTGCTAATAACGACTAAAAATTAAAAAAAAACTGTGGTTACCAACCCGCTTGCAAGCGTGGCTATGGCAAATATACCCCTAAGAGGCAATCTATGGGCGAGGCCTATGTTGTATGTATGTACTAGACTTTTGATAGACTGTAATGCATACATGAATAAAAACTGTAGGTATTAAGTGAGATGTTAGGAATGAACTGATCATTGCATTATTTTGCGTTTGTGAGTTTCATTGCAAACGACTGAATTTGGCTCATTATCTTCTACGCTGATTTTGAAACTGGTTTTGTATCTAAACCATCCATTACAGCCTCTAAACGTCCACTGCTGAACATAGGCCTCCCCCATAGTTCACCTCATAGGGGTGGGGGGGGGGGTTATGTTGAGTTGTTATAAGGAAGACTGAAGACGCTGCTGTCCATCTCCTGATTTGTTTCCTCTTACGAAACCCACTGGATGATATGGGGGGTAGTGGATATTCTTACACCGTCAATACTCGGTTAGCGTCGTCATTTATCTCATTAGCATCACACAATGTTAACAACCATTAAGAAACGAGCCAGTATTATTCTTTTTCTAAATTTGAAGTGACACTTGATCTTACACTCCACCTGATGCTAAGTGGCTACTCAGCCTATGGACACCTAAGACCAACTTCGTCAATTAAGAAAGCTGCAGATGCTTTGTCATCTTTGATAACTAAGATTTAATGGCCCACAGTCTGTAATCATCCTGGTTTTCTATACCCTCTAGATCGGTAAACAGCAGTGCACGCACAAAGATGAACTAACAGACAGAAAGGGAGTCCTGGCTATTACAGGTTGTAAGGATTTCATCTTAGTCCTCAGGTTCCATAAACATATCTGTGGCCTTCCTTAGTCTCTGCTGTCCATAGGTTACTACTTGTCTTCTTTTATTATGTCTATGTTACTTATGGCCATGTCGAGAGTTTGACGAGAAAGGTGTATAAGGCGAGTGTGAACGAAAGTGTTGGAAGGGGTAGACCTAGGCGGACGTTTCTAGATCAAATCAAGGACGTCTTGGAAAAAAGGCCAGGTCAAGAGTAACCTAAACCGAAGAGCATGTATGTAGGGAATAATGAAAGTAGACGAAGCGAAACAAGTATGTAAGGATCCTAGCAAGTGGAAAGAAGTGGTCTCTGCCTACCCCTACGTGAAAGAGGCGTGATTACATGGATGTATGTATGTTACTTATCATCACATGAATTATTTATTATTATAAAATAAATCTATGACTAACAATAAACGTTTCCAATTAACTTTTTTGACTTCGATGTTACAGCCAAGTACCACTGTAGAGGGCAAACAAGTAGGATCCGCAAGGGAATGCCAAGGATTGATTTAATTTGTTTTGTTTTGAACAAAAGAGCGCTCTCGGCTGCGCTTATGAATTTCTTTTGTTGTAAAAATTTGCTTTTTTTTTAATTTTCATTTACATTCTAAGTTGTTCAAAGCAATGAAATAACTGCTTTATACTTCGCTTAGTTAATTGTGTTCTTAGCACGACTTTTTAATCATAAATTTAAGATATGAAGAACGATTTGTTGTTTCTACAGAAATATTTTTCTCTCACTTTTTAATTATACCGTATGTCTATTTTCCTTTTACAAAATATAAGAAAAACTTTTCAAATATTTATTATTTGCTTACCAGTAATATATGCCGATAGTACTATTCCAAAACACGAACAAGAAATCTATCACGAGAGTCGCAGACCTAGCCAAAACGTCTAGATAGCTATGCACAGTGGTATTGTTACTAAGAATAGGGCGGCTGAATCTTGGCAGATGACCAGACCGGAGCAGACGACACTGTATAACGTCGCGGAAACAATACTGTACTGATGGCTGCGACAGATCACTAAATTGTCTAGCTCTATACATTATAGCTTTAGACATTTTGAAATTTATTGTACGCGGTTTCACGCTAGTAATGGTTTTAGCTCGCAATAGGTACGCGGTAAATCATAGCTTTGAGCATTCTTCATTCTTCAAAGGACCAGACTTTTCTTCATCAGCATATATAGGCCTCCTACTTTATAGGGAGGATCGTCACACTTGGCAGATGAATTGACAAACGCATTTCCAGACGTCTCGCACCTTCAATGCTGTTGTACATAGCTAGTTTGAGTATTTTACGTTTGACGTAAACGAAATGGTTATACCGCCGTCCATCGGAAGCCGTAAGTATTATTCTGGCATTTTCCAAAGCGCCTCTTACGAGAGCATCGAGTCGAAAATGGGTTGATGGGTTCTTTTACACAGCTACCACATTCTTATCAGCGCTAAATAACAGTAAAATCTTAACGTTTTTCATATCGTAAGTGAGAATAAGTAATTCCACTGACCTTGATAAGGCGTCCCCAGTCCTGAGAGGTCCCATTTCTTAGAGGTGATTGTGCTCCTAAATTTTGATTCTTTAGCAATATATAAATATATCCAATGGCCACCGTGCTATACGTTGTTGTCGTAAGATTATCTTCCATCTTCTGTTAGCACTTCCATAAGAAGCGCCCGGTTTTCATAGCATTTGACATTTGATACAGTCACTTTGTAACAACCTTTATTTTCCTTAGAACGGAAGTAATAAACGAACTTACAGTCCACCTGTAGATAAGTGCAGACCAAGGACATCTGCAACCAAATTCAAATAAAGAAGGCAACAGCTACGTTGTCACCTCTGAGGACTATGATTGGATTCCTCACAACTTGTATTTATACGAGTTTTCTATAGTCTCTACCATTTAGTGCCGAATATGATACATTTGGTCCGACCTGGGATTTCAACCCGGTGCTACCTGATAAACAATCGCCCTTACAACTACCAGACCAACGAGGTAGTCAACGAATTAGAAATTGACTGTTTATCAGTTGATGAGACGGAGGAGGTAGATCCATTATGATTACCATCAAGTGATCTGTTTTTTCCGGCAGTTATTTTCCCCGAAATATAAGTATATACGTTCTATTCAAATGCGCATGTTCTGTGATTTAGGAACGCAACAGTTGGTTGACCTGTTTGTGTTGTGACGATTTTGATCTATTCCGGTAACTCGTATCTGATCATTATTTGGACCACTACATTATTGCAACGACCTATTTGTTTCCAGTGTGAATTTATTATCATGTTTCATATCTTTCTTTAATGATCATGTGTTGAAGATATTAATATACATACATCCATATAATCACGCCTCTTTCCCGTATGGGTAGGCAGAGACCACTTCTTTCCACTTGCTACGATCCTTACATACTTGTTTCGCTTCGTCCACTTTCATTATTCCCTTCATACATGCTCTTCGGTTTAGGGTACTCTTGACCTGGTCTTTTTTCAAGACGCCCCTGACTTTAGCTAGAAACGTCCGCCTAGGTCTACCCCTTCCAACACTTTCACTCACACTCGCTTTATACACCTTTTACGTCAATCGTTCTTCGTTCATTATCATTCTTCATTCATAATATTATATACGTAAATATAATGACTTATGATTAAATTGATGTATATACGTATACGTGTAGTGGCGGTGTAAGAATATCCACTACCGCATATCCTTTCGTGGGTGTCGTAAGAGGCGACAGAGGGAACTAATCTGGAGATGGGCAGCAGAGACTTCCTAATAACGACTAATAATAAAAAACTACGGTTGCCAGCCCGTTTGCCAGGCATGGCGTATATGGCAAATACACCCCTATGAGGCACTATATTGGGGAGGCAGGCCTATGTTCACCAGTTGACTTTAATAGGCTTTAACGGTAACAGATTAAATTGGTGAATTTTGAAATTTTGGTCATGTATAACTAAACGACCGTGTAAGGGTAGTGTAAGAATATGCACTACCCCATATCATTTTGTGGGTGTCTTAAAAGGCGACAGCGGGTAATGAAAAGGAGATGGGCAACAACAACCTTCTGAGCCAAGCGTGGCAACTATGGCATTTTTTCACCACTGTGATGGAATATACGGGCTCACCCATATGTGTTAGTCTATGTTAAGCAGTGGACTTAGGCTGAAATGAGGAAATAGAAACTAGATAACTCCTCAACAATCCAGTTCTCTAAAAAGCTCTCCAACAGAGGATGGCACAAAATAATGTTAAATCAATTATACTTTTTTATGGAACGAAGTCTTCTTCTACGAGCTATACGACCGCTCCATTGCCACTTCGCTTGCTGATCCGTTGCGCTATGTCGGTTGTTCTGATTCTATTGCGAATACTGTCATTACTAGGTGTGTATTAGTATACAGTGTACCTAGAGGTGCACTGTGATAATTGATTGAACCATGTAGTGGCGGCGTAAGGAAACTCACTACCACATATGATATGATCGTGGGTATCGTTGCAGGTGACATAGCTTTTGCAAGATGGTAAAAGAAACAGAAATAGAAACTTTTTTATTCAATATAGATTATAAATAATACTTATTGAAATTCTTAACTGAACTCTTTTGTTTAATTACCACTGGTTCGAAAAAAACCTATGTCCTGGAGAACCAGCAAGAAACCCAGCGGAACTTTTTTAAATAACAGCTTACAATTATGTATGTTACACAATTAAACACACAAAACAAATTAGAAATAATTATTTCTTATATTTACGCGAACACAACGCATTGAATAAAACTATTTTTTTAAATAAGGTAAATAATTTAATTAAAGGCGAAAAAATCCGTAAAAGTAGTTTTATTAAAATTAGAAATAGCTTTGTAGCGATCACCTCCTTGCCAGGGATTATTATCACCTATAAATTCCTTAATATTATAATAACCCTTTTTATACAAACTTACGTAGGACTCCTCACCTGTCTTTTTGTGCCGTTAAATAGCAGTACCTGCGAAGTCGTGTTCTGGACTGTACGATATAGAGTCACAATCATTGCAGACTGTGAGGCGTTCTGTCCTAGTCGTTAGAGGTGACAACGTATCTGTAGCGTTTTCTCTTTGAAGTCTACCATTAGTGGACTGTAATTTTAGTTTAGTTTAGGGCTTTAGATTTAAGAAAACTAAAGTACACCCGCGTCATTGGAACGTGTTACAAAGTTGTGGGTTTAAATTTTTTACAATTATGAAAAACGAATAGTTAATTAAAACTTGAATAGAATAACATGTTGATTTGCGTTTGTTATCGAAATGTTCGACATTTTCGTTCACCATAAATTGTGTATCTTGCACACTATATTGTATTAACATAACAGACTATATTAATTCTTATCAACAACCCAGAAAAACACGGCGGAACATAATTAACTATTATTTTTTCAATCAATCAATTCGATTTTTAAAAGTGATATTATTATTTAGCTTATTGCATTGCAACCGATTTTTTTTAAACTGAAGTTACAAACAAACTTACAGTCCACCTGTAGGTATTCGTAAGTGCAGACCAAGGTCATCTGCAACCAGCTGTCCCTCTGTTACCTCTGAGGACTAAGATTGGATTCATCACAACCTGTAATTATATTTCTTATACGTGGTAGAGCCATGCTGCAGCAGCTTAGTAGTATAGTTGTAGCACGAATGGGTTGGCTCGACCGGGGAAGGACCACGCTCTCACAGAATACCAGCGTAAAATAGCAGCTTAACGCTGCTGTGTTTCGTATGGTGAGTGTAGAGAACCGGAGACCCTTTTTACTGAAAAAGAGCCATTCCATCTTAGTCCTCACGGGTGACAACGCATCTGCATTTTGATTCGCAAACGAGGATAGATGTAGATGTCTATAGGCCACAGCAACCACTTACCCTCAGGTGGACTGTGTGCTCGTTTGTCACCCTTATCCTATAAAAAATTGGCTCTATACCCTTCGGACTAGGACACAAAAGTGTTATATATGGGTATTTGGCGGCAGAAATAGACGGTTAGGATGTTGGTAACTATCCAAACGGCCAGAAGAGGAGTCATACCACCTAGATTAGAAATACATACAAAATAATTTGCACTTTATGACCGAGTATTTATGTGAAGTCATGAATATTTTCCAAGTGAGCTTTTTACACTTTTCTATACTTAAATACAGCCTAGTTTCATTATGGTATGATTTAAAAGGCAATCAAAATAAGTTTAACCCACATACAACGGCCAATGTCAGCAACGTCAGTGATTATGCGTAGTTGGTTACGCAACGTGCGCGTACGCAGCCACTGCCCCGCCCGCTATGCTACCTTGCACCGCGCATTTCGCCCGCCCACTGACCTCGCTACGTCACTTTCGCTGCCATTAAAAGTTATAGAGACACTAGAACCGCCTGGTTTTTTTTCTTATTTTTTTCTAAATGACAAGTTTAAATGAAATAAATAGCAATGGGGTATTTGTAATTCCGGATATCTGTTTTTTTTTAATCTGATCTCAAAATACTCAAAAATACTATAAAATACTTTTGCTTTAAAGCTTGCTTAATCTCTGTGACCAATTTCAATTGTAATTTTTTATTAATTTACAATTAAAAATAAAATACAACAAAACGTTAATCTTGTTTCTTTATTTAACGCTCTAACCTTATCCAATTAAAAATAATTGTGAGTATCATTTAGATGGTTAAAATATTCTCACGTATCGCATTTTTACGGCATGCAAATCTAGTACAAGACAAATCGTTGACAATAAAAAATTGCCTTTTTGAATTTTTTATTAATAACAGTGTAAGTATTACATAAGTAGATTTTATAGTGCTCTCGTTAATAACTGTGCAGATTAATAAATTTTAATATATTAGAGGCAAATACCGGAAACGTTACTGAGTTAAAGTTTTTGTCACTTCCAGATTTATTTTAGGTCCGCTTTTATTTACCGACTAGACAAGCGGCCTAGTGTTACCGGAGCAGGGGTCAAGTAATAATGTTATGTTGTTTACTAAGCTTCACATAGAATCGTAAATATTTCGGTTTTTACAAGTGTTTTATATGATAATATTTTTGTTATATCCTAAATGCGTGTGGAAATAGAAAACAAAAAACAAATAATTCCACGGTGTTTACACTTTTAAACTGAGTATTTAGTTTTCCAATTCTCTTTAAAAATTCTTTAACCATTTTTTTGTTTTATCCAGAAGTTCTGCTATATAAATATATGTATGATAAATTGTATACTGTATAATTATTATATATTGATATTTCTACTATATCCTATCATCTGTCTTATAAATGTAAATTAATTAAACTTTAAGACCAGTATGTAACATTAAAAAGTAATGAAACGCTGAATTAAATAAAATTGCCTTTTTGTACTTCATTATCGAAAAAGGATTACGCCTGTAGCGCTTTCCTTTATCGAAACAATTTCCCACTGATTATTACTATACGAGATTATCCCACTCAATTGTATTTGTGAATAGATGTACGTCGGGAGCATGTGTAATGAGATTGGTATAATCCAGTCGGATTGTTATCGCTGCTACTTGTTCGACCACACTGTACTGTATTGTAAACATTACGAAGAGCGTTTCGTTTGCCTTGGGGTCCGTTCCGAATTCTGTTTCATTAGAATGCTCTAACATCGTTCAATCTGACGCGGGATCCGATTTCGGGTCGATTGTATCCGAAGAATTTTGCATACACCGCTGTTTTATTTCCGAACTATAAGTTCATCGTATGTACGAGTAGTTGATGTTTACTTGATCTTGTGATTAACTTACGAATTGACATATCATATTTGTGACATGTTGTGGGTTCAAGTTTTAATCAAAACACACTACATAAATCCTTTGATCGGTTACTAGTCTACGAGTATTTTGATTGACGCCTGTCTCTGATTTTGCATTTCAATCTTCCTTTGAAGTAAAAGTCGCAGTGTTGACTAATATAAAAATATCATATCATGGTTTCATAAACTACTTAATAAAATCCTCTTTTTTAATCAACAACGTTTAAATTTACTCAAGGTACTTAATTAAAAACCTGTATAAATTATTTTAGAGGAATTCTTATTAATGTGAGGAAATATTTTCTTGGGTTTCCGCTGTAAATATATTTCGCTACTTTCATTTTCAATGGATATGGACGGGCTCGGCGTAGTTTATAATGCTATTAATAAAAATATGTTCAAATTTTATGCGCCCCATTATCTTATATTCTGCAAGCAATATTTTTTGTGATTTATTTATTATGACCAAATTTCTTATTTGTGTTACAATTTCAAAATTAAACAAAAGCTACGTTTAAGCCTACCACAATGGATTATTCTGTTATTGTGTGAGTTACAATTTCTAAATACACAATAAATTCAAGATTTCGTATATTATGTATTTGATTTTTTTTTTCTTTCATTCTAGTCGAGTATCACTACAACTAATATAATATTCTTTTGTAATTTGACATCAATGAATTGCTGGTGTTTCTTTGCTGTTAGGAATTTCAACTCTTCTGGGGTCGTCCAATATTCATGTGAGATTCAAACAGTTGGGGAAGGGTTTGAAAAATATCACCCAAGCGAGCGACTTTGTGTCTAAAAATCGTCTGACCGTGAGCCACTTGCAAATTAAGGTAGTTTTACGGTTTCCGATGTATGGAGTTTTTTTTTAGTAAGCTCACTTCTGAAGCCATAATTCTTACCAGCTGCAATAATTACATTACAACGTTTTAACAAATTTATGTAAAATTTTAAGACATCCTTTGATATGTCACAATTTTTTGTAGGATAGGGATGAGAAACGAGCACATTTTCCACCTGATGGTAAGTGGTTGCTGGGACCCATAGACATCTACATCTATTCTCAATAAATAATCAAAATGCAGATGCGTTGTGACCCGTGAGGACTAAGATGGAATGCCTCTTTTCTAGTAAAAAGGGTCTTCGATTCTCTACACTCACCGTACGAAACACAGCAGTGTTAAGCTGAAATTTTACGCTGGTATTCTGTGAGAGCGTGGTTCTTCTCCGTTCGAGCCGACCCAGTCGTGCTACAACTGTAGTACTGATATAGCTACAGCATGGCTCTACCACGTAAAGGTGGCCTTACCCTTATATTTGACTTAGTTAACAGGGCTTAATTCAGAAAAAAATATCTCTGAAACGGCTTTACTGATGGCAATATAATGTTCTTCAATGTTGTGTAAAATTTTATTTCATATCGATTCATATGCCTGTGGTACATTATGTTTAAATAGATTGGTGAAAATTTTAAAATGAATTACTTCATACAAAACGTCAGGGTCATTTAGTTTGTCAACTTTTAAGCCTCATGTCCGCCTGTAAACCTCATATCACAGTGCTTAATACTACAAGTGCAGTAAATACCAACTACATTATCAGTTTTATTAAATTTATGGTGTAATATATTTATACGTAAGCTAATTTTATATCTTTTTATGAAAACGGATTCTAAATGATATTTGATCTTTTCAATAATAAAAATACACGTGATCCGGGAAGGGTTGGGGGTGTGGGTAGTTGAGGTAGCTTAAAAGCTCACGACGTATCACTATCTAAAGGAATTATCCTTAAGATACTTCAATTCGATAAAGGAACACAAAAATCCGTTGGTGAATGAGGTGGGCTCGTACTCCCCAGAGAGGGATGCAGGAGACGTCCCAAGAACGTTCTTCTTGATCCCGACGACGAGATCACTTCTATAAATAGGTCGATTCCCCCCCCCCCCCTCTACAGGAGAGGGAACTACTTTAGGAACCACAAACACTAACACACACACAGACACTACTCTAGTACAGAACACTAGGGCACACCGCATTCGCCGGCGAATGCGTCGTCACAGACACACTCCGTACACGAGGTATAACACCCGTGATACGGGCCGTTTCTAACCTTTGCGACCCGGTAACAAAAAATGCGACAGTGATTCAAGCCGAGGTTCGTACCTCCTTCTGAGGGGCCCTTGAATCGCATCTAGCCCCCCCCCCCCCCCCTCCCTAGTTCGTGGAGCCTCACTCCGAAAGCAGGGGTCGGGGTTCCTCGGGACTGCAGTCGGCGAAACGGCGCTTCGCGCCGCCTCACCGACTGTAGAATCGTTGCACTCAACCATAGTATAAAGAGAGGCCAAGTAGGTTATCTGCGGCCTAATCCGCGATATAATTGCCTACTGTCTCAGGGTTGTCACTGTCACCAAATCATTAGTTTAAAACTCGGCCCTTGCCAAAGATAATACATCTCTGTATAACTAATTCAGTGATAAAGTTCAACAATGGTTTTCCTAACAAATACAGAAATGTATTAAGATTCAGAGCAGTATAATAAATATATATAATAATAAACAAATTGAATAAAGCGACTAAAATATTGTAAAAAAAAAAACATCGTACAATAACATAAAATTACTAACGCCTGCCTCTTAGAATGTAATCAATTTATTGTTCTGTTGTTATTATTGGAACTTTGCTCTATTTATCTGATTCACAATTAGTCAATTACTTATTTTTAATTACGATTTTATAACCGTAAGTAGGTACTTAGTTACTATTCTTCCTCTGTCTGATAGACAACTAATACAACAAAAATAAGTGAGTAGGTATCTCATCGTCAAGTAAAAATTATATGCTATAATAAGTGACTCGCTTACGTGACGCGCGAACCTCGTGCGGTGGTAGCCTCGACTGGCGCATTGAGAAACACTTCGAGATTGTGTTTAAGTGTGCGTGCGGCGCCTCATAGATACTATGGCGCACACAGACAAGCCGCGCGCAGTGCGTTTGTATCAAGATAACGTACTTCCCCTCTTTATACTATGACTCAACAGTTCGTCAGTCCTCACTTACGAGACTAATCAGATGAAGCTCTCAAGGCCGCAGGGCCAACAGCATACACATTCAGAAAAAAAAACCAAGGAGAAAGGGATTATAAAAGTAGCCTGAAAGCAGAAGAGAAAAACTGAACAGATGACACATTTAAGTCATTTGCCGATAGAGGGATTTTTTTTAAATTTGTTTAATGAGTTTTAGAGCCCTTTTTAAATTGACGTGACGGATCTGAATTAGATCAGATGAGATTATTTAAAGAATTATAAAGTCAAAGATATTCTATTTTAAGGCTGATCATAGCTGTTTGTCCATTATAATTCTACCGATCCGCGGTTTCGCACGGGTGATTTCTGTATCTCGACAACATCTCTACCTACCGGGTCCAAATGTGAATTTAAAGTATACAGGACCAGTTTCGAGTTTTAGCGAGACTTTTTGATTTTTATATACAGAGGTGGTCAAAGAAATGGTACTAAGAAAAACTAGAAAGTACTAACTAACATTTTACGTTCATGCTGCTTATTGCATAACATTATTTCTCGTATCAGCAAATGACTGCACAAACGTATCTATAATATAAAAATGAATCGCTGAATGTGTTACTAAGTGCAAATCTCGAGAGCAGCTGAACCGATTTCGCTAATTTCTTTTTAATAATATTCCTTAAAGTACGAAGATGGTTCTTACGAAGAGGAAAATTTTAAAAATTGCCTGAAAAGTCTAAAAAACAACACTTTTCTATATTCCCATACGAAATATTCGTAATAGTACTTAAAAGTCAATTTGAACTTTAATACCATACCATAAAGTTTAAGTATTAGTGGAGGGGTCCCGGGAAGGCAATACAATTGAGTGATGGTAGTATCGTATAAATATTAATATCAATATTTGTCAATATTTATACACACTGGCAGATAGCTAATGTTATATGGAGTAACTTGGGTTGCTTTCATTTTAGGGTTCCGCGAAAAACAACTCCACGCGGGCGAAGTCGCGGGGAACAGCTAGTTGGAAATATTGTTGACCTTGTCCCATCATAAAAAGTGAGACTGGTTTGACAACTTAGGAAATCAAGTTTAATGGTATGCCAATTTCGTTTACATAGTAGACGCTAACAACGTAAATTACATATTAAAATTGAAAAAAGAAAAGATTAAACAAATATTTATTGAACAAAGCATTTTTATCTTTAATTAGTATTAAAATTTGCCCACAACTCCGCTTCATTGGAAGCAAAAATTATTTTTTGCGTATTTTCATTCCGTAACTTTTTAATTTCCTCTGCTAAACGACAATAAGATTTTAATCAAGGTCACATATTCTATGAGTGTACCGAATTTCACAAAACCTGTTTATCCGCTTATGCGCGATTTAATAACAAATATGTTCACACTTTTAACAAATATGTTAACTTTAGCTCGTGTAATATTGATACAGATATAGATTCCATTAGGTCGGACAATATAGTCTGCCCCCCACCTAATAGTAGGAGGTGGGAGGTATACCGTAAAATATGCGGGAATTCGATGAATGCACTTTAACACGGTAGAGCCCCACTTATAGCTGCAGCATGTATAGGTCGGGTCGGCTCTGGGTTGGAACATGTTCTCTCAGAAGAAAGCTTAAAACAGTAATAACGCTGTTGTTTCGTATGGTGAGTGTAGTGAGCAGGAAACCCTATCAGTATCGAAGCATTTATCTTAGTCCTCAGGGATGACATCTGCATTTTCATTCTTAATCCATGATATATGTAGATGTCTTTGTGCCACAGCATTCTCTTATCGTCAGTTGGACTGTATTACACTTCTATACTTAATATTATACAGACGTAAAGTTTGTAAGTTTGTGAGTTTGTTTGTTTCCTATAATAATAGTAATCTCTGGAACCACTGAACCAATTTTAAGAATTCTTTCACCAGTAGAAAGCTACATTATTCCTGAGTGACATAGGCTATATTTGATTGTGATTAATAATATATTTTAATGTGTAATAACAATATTTGTCAATCAATTCCGAGAATAAATCCTAAACACTCAGTAGCACACAAGATAATTTCAAATTATTTAAAATGTTTTACGCGCAGCGAAGTGGGCACGGGTCAGCAAGTATTCTATAAAAACACTTGCCTCAGAATGGTGATTTGTGGCATTCCTTGGGGGGCTGTCTTCAGCAATAGGCTTGTGATAAGCTCTAATGATGATGATGATGACATAATAATATAATATATATATTTGAATCAACGGGGAATACACCCCGCTGATTGACAAACGAGACTTCGTTGTGTGGAGTTGATTTTGCGCTAATGCGATGCAAATGATACACGATTGTTATACATAGTAAATAGATTTACCCTTAATAATGGGAGACACGAATATACAAATTGTGGTATTGTAATGTTATATCTTAACACTAGTATCTAGATTCGATCGCGGCACAGAAGCTTCTAAATATTTTGGGTCGCTTTTGCACGTAGTGTGACTATTTGAGGACACCATTCAAAATTTTCAACTGTTGTGTGTATTTCATTACACTGTTATTGCTGTTTTTAAGTTGTTGTTGATGATATTGACACAAACACTAAAAGTAAATTTGTAGTAAGATATCGTATGTTAGTTTTCTTAGAGCCAAGAATTTATTCTTGATTCTGAGAAATGTTGAACAAATCATTTTTCTTTTGGTTGTAATTGTTTGTCTGCATCAAATTCATATTATCTAAACATATAGATCAGCAATCTCAAATTCCAGTGTAAATGTTTTGCGTCATTCACCCATATGTCGGTACTGTTTATATTGGCTTACTGGGTAACTACGAATGCACAATGTTAGTCAATCATAAAATCTCTTATTAAGAACGGTCTCATTCCAAAACTGAATCAAACATAATATACCGCGTTATTACTAAAAGTAGTTCATAACTAGTCGCAGGCTTTGGCTAGTCTATTTCAAAAAATAAGTCCCGTGGAAAATATGCAAATTAAAATGTAAAGTCTCAGAATTCAACAGGAAACATATAAAATACCACGAAGACTGTGGCGTCGTGACTTTCGACTTCTTTAGTTAGAAAATCTCTTGATAAACTATGGTTAGTTAAAGCCAAGACTAGCAAGAAACCACGTTTTGTAGTTGAACGGTTAAAGTTATAAGTAAATTTTTAGTAAATTACTTATAACTATTCCAGGAACAGTATGCACCCGGTACTGACACAATAGCGGTTTTAAGTGCTGATTTGTTGAGTTCTTCGCAATTACGTAAACACGGTCAGGTAGTGGATTATACAAAAAAAAAATTGTTTATCATAATTTTTGAAGCTTATCTGTATCCATTTCATTACAGCCTAATAAAGTCCACTGGAGAATATAGGCCTCCCACATAGCTTGACTAACAGGGGAATTTTACCATGATGCCACGATTGGCAGGAGTTGGCAAGGGAAGGGTTGGCAACCGCAGTTTTTCTATAATTTTCAGTACTTATCTGTATAACATTTGGCAGAAAATATGCAGATTTTATAATTGGGACTAGATTATGTAACGTATGCTCATTTAGCATACAATTACTGAATTCGTTATCTGTTATTAACACAATTGCTTAACAAAGAATCAAAATATAAACGCGTCGTAAACCCACAACTTAATATAGACAAGTAATTGGGACTCGTTATCCGTCACACGAAAGTAGGGCGGAATATGTCGCATGGTAAGATTCATCGGTTGAACTAAATATTTGCCTACTACATTCAGAATATAGTGGCTTTAGCTATCGAACTCGTATAATGTTATGTGTTTTAATATTTGAACAAACTATAAACCAACTCGTGTTGATAGACAAAAAAATATTTCAAAATAAATATACTCAAGTTTTACCGGTGGTTACCGGTTACCGGTAAATCACTAAACAAGACTACATCCCTAGCTGTGATACCATTGTATACCAGTTTGCTTAAATGCACAGACTTATGATGCTACGCATCTTAAATGCCTGATGCTTGTATGACCTTTCAGCAATTAAACGAACACGTCCATTACTTAAAAAGCAAAAATAATGGATATTACCTTCCCGCTTTGCAAGAAATAATCAAGAGGCAGGATATCGCCAAAAGACGTTGTATTATTCGCAATGCTTTATCGGTTTTGTCATTTTCTTGCAATTGCAATGCAGTCAGCACCATTTACTGCGATCCTTGCTAGGTTGTTAAGTCTTTAACTTTTTAAGTGTCTATAAACTATTTTATTCTGTAAGCGTCGGCGTTGCCAGTTTTTATAACGAATGTAAGTCCTTTATGGGCTGCGTTCGATTTTATATCACGATCCCTGATTCTATCATTAAGCTTACAAAGGAAAGTTTAAATCCTATTTCAAAAGAACGTCAAGAGGAAAGCCATATTGTAAAGTAGATATTTTTATAAAAGAGAAGATTTCTTATCGTCTTAACTGTATTTTAAAAGTGTCGAGAAATGTACTTCGTATTTTAATTTTCTTTTTGTAATCATGCTAGGAGAATTACTATATTAAAATTTATTTAGTATAGATTTAAGATATTTCAGTGGTTTTAAGGTACCGTACCTCAATAGAAAAAAATTGACCCCTATAGGATCGCTTTGTTGTCCGTCCGTCCATTCGTCCTTTCTATGTCCGTCTATCAAGACCTTTTTCTCAGGAAAGGATAGAGATCTAATTAAAATTAAATCAAAAAATCTAATACTTAAGTCTCCGTTATCGTAAAATGGGGTGAATAAACACAAATTTCAACTTCTACACTGTTTGTTAAACTATATAACACTAATTATAATACTACGTGTTTTGATTAATAACCTTTGGTTATTTTAAATTGTAGGTAACAAGACGAGATTACAAATCACTAGATACTTTTTTAACTCGTATACCGAGCGTCTCTGTTAAACAATAAAATACAAATATAATGAATGATATATTTACCTACTAGATAGAACTAAATCATATGATCACACTAAGTATATTTACTACAGGAACTTTTATGTGGTGTAATAGTAAAACCTCAAGTATTTGGAATTTTAATGTATAACAAATATTAAAACTTAACATTTATAATAGAAGACTTTTAAATACCTTTAATATTGTTTAAACTAGCTACTTAAATTAATTTATGTAGTATAAAGTAGTAGTAGTAGTATTTATGTAGTAAATGGTGCAAATAGTTTTTGACAACCCTAAAAATCATGTTTCTATTAACCCCTTTTACGTTTCTAATAACCTATCATTCGTATCTAATCACCCCTTTCTTCGTTTCTATTAACCCCAAAGTCGTATCTATTCACCTCGAATTCGAGAAAAATACCAGTATCCTGATTTTGCTATTTACAAGAATAAAATCGTTCAATGTCGATATTCATATTTGTATTAATAATAAATGAGAAACTCGACTCCCTCAAAAAAATTTGCAACAAGGAAACACTGAAGAACTTGATGTTTAACTAAAAGTTTTACACAACATAAAACCACTTGTACTCACGCGTTTATAATAACCGCCCTTTTCTGCCGACTTCGAAAAAGGAGACGGTACTCAATTCGACTGTATGTTTTTTTATGTGTGTTACCTCATAACTTTTTACTGGGTGAACCGATTTTGATGATTATTTTTTTATTTGAAAGCTGATAGTTCTCGTGTGGTTCCATATGAATTTGATCAAGGTCAGACCAATAGTTTTTGAGTTATTCTTAATAACTTATATTGAAGTCGGCTGTACAAAAATTTTAATTTTGAGTTATATTTATCTTTACTGTCATCAAAATTGACACTTATTTAAAGGTTACTAAAATAATGGAAAAATGTTGGCAAATAACAAACAGTAGTAATAAACAGACGTTCCTGGAGTGTAGACAAACCAAGAGACAACTTTATCAAATAACCAGACTTGTGTCTATTCACCTCGCGATTTCTATTCACCCCATTTTACAGTACCTTAAAATGTAAGATATTGAAGTAATGTGTATGTAATAAGTTAATGGATACCTGCACACATTAATTAAATTCTGTGGAACCCTCAGGACGCGAGTGCTACTCTCTTTTATCCAGTTTTATCATTGTGTTGTTATGTTTAACTATAGTTTCCTATAATGGCTTTATTCTTACAATTTTATAAGTAACTAGCTGAAAACTAAATAAACTGTCCGCATCTTTCCAATCGTGCAGAATAACCTAGTAAACAAAGACTCCCTCAATAAATGAAGTTTTACAACCCGTGTTCGATATACATGCGTCTTCGGGCCTCGTAAAATCCTCGAATGTCTACACTACATCCAAATACGCTCCAGTACTCCCGCCTGAGATCTTATTACCCGGCAGAGTGTAATATGAGCCTCCATCCATAACGATATATTCCACCTGCCGTATTCTGATTTCGGTTATATTAACTCTTTTATTACTTTACATTTTTGACAGGGACGAAAAAGCTTAAGCCGTTTTAAGCAATTTAATTTTTATGAGCGCTTAATTTTTTTCCTTTTTCCCAAAAGATGCCGAAGGACTTGCGTCACTTTTGAGCATTTTTTCTTAACACAGATTTCATTATAATTTTATTACTGTAATATTACGCTCACATGAATTCATGGTTTTATTTAGAATATTACTGATTATTAAAAAAGTTAGAAAAATGGTATATTTTTATATTGTAAATTACTTAGGTAAAATTAAAAGTTGTGATATTAAATAATTTAAGGTCTTTTGTATTCCTTGTAATTTTTGTTGATACTTTTGGATTTAAAAGAACAGATTTTTAAAAATGCTTAACAATACGACAATGAGTGTTACAGTGCTTTTCCTAATTTAATTAATTTAAAAAATAACACGTGTCTTAATAGTGAAAGAAACTAGCTGCTGAGCCATACTGCGCCGGAGCTACAATGTAAATTTGCAAAAAAAAATTAACATAGATGCTTTTCGAGATGAGAGTTGCTGCGATTATTCAAGTATCTTCTGGCACTTCAACCATACTTACTTCCGATCTTATCGCATGATCGTTGCTTTAGCTGCAGGCAGATTATGACATGTATTCTTGTATTTGCGCATATTTTGTCAATAATTTCTGACAGTATTTGAAAATTGGTCGAAACCAGCCGTGCGGCAATAATTACAAAAAACATACTTTTAATAGAATGCAGACTAGCTTATTGGTCTGTTGAGGGATCCGAAAACGAAAATGATTACGGCGCGTTTCGTTAAATTAACATATTTACTACCCCGGCCTTTTTAGATATTTGAGACATCAAAATAATTTTGCATTACTTTGGAACATCTTTTATAATTTAGATAGCGTTTGGCCCAAATTCCTTTCGGTGTTTCTTCTTATGGAACTTCGCAAAGTATAAGTTCCTATAAGCTATACATGTATGTCTACATGTATGTCTACAGGTCGCGTGTGCAATATTGAGACAATACAACATATACATACATACATAAACACTCACGCCTGTCACCCAGAGGGGTAGGCAGAGACTACGGACTTCCATTTGGCACGATCCTGACACACCTCTCTCGCTTCCTCCACATCCATATACCTACGCATACACGCTCGTCGGTTAAGGGTACTCCTAATCTGGCCCATTTTTAATGTATCGCCGATTTGGTCGATAAACTTTCGTCTAGGGCGTCCCTTCCCGACCCTGCCGTTCACTTCTGCAACATAAATTTGCTTTGTCACTCTTTCCTCTTTCATTCTTTCTACATGACCAAACCACCGAAGCATTCCTTTTTTAATCCTGGTCACAACGTCATCTTGCAAACCACACTTTTCTCTTATCACACTATTTCTCACCCTGTCATCTAGATTCAGCCCTAGCATACTCCTTAAGGACCGCATTTCTACAGCATTTATTCTACTCTCATGCTTCTTCTGCCAGACCCAACTTTCACTACCATACATTAGGGTAGGGACTAACACAGCACTATGAATTGCCATACGTGCCTTATTTGACCAATCTGACTCTTCATAATAGCGTGTTATATATATTCACTCGTTTCCTGCATTTCCTGCATTCACTCGTCGTTCTATATCCTTATCATATCTACCATCCCTGCTAAATAAACATCCCAAATATACAAACTCATCCACTTGCTCAATCAACTCCCCTTCTATTCTTATTTCGCATTACGTTTTACTCTCTTCTCTTTCAAAAACCATCACTTTCGTCTTACTTGCGTTCACTTTCATACCCCTTTCTTTCAATGACAAGTTCATTAGAGTAACCATCATTTGCAATTCGACCGCCGACGATGCAAATATGACTTGATCATCGGCGTACAAAAGGCATTTGACGGTTAACTCACCCATTCTCAACCCACATTCTTCAACTTTCAAAGTTTGCAAACAACTGTCCATATATAGGTTAAACAGTCACGGGGAAGCTACACATCCCTGTCTGACACCTTTATGACAATTTAGACAATACAACTTTAAAAAAATTACTTGTGGAGACTTTTACATGTGGAAAATTCAACTTTTTGAAAGCTGTTGCTAGTACTAACGATCTAAATTGAAAAAAAAAATAAGTTTTATTGCCGTAATGCCAGCTGGAGACTTTTTTCCTTATACGGGATTTTAACCACCTGATACCGGATCTTTAAAACCAGACTACTCGCAGGTATAAGAGTTTTATAACAGTTGTTTTAACCGTTCTTGAGTTATAAAGCGACATATAATGAACATAATGAATATTAAAATAAAGAATATTAAATACATTTATTGGAATATATTATATCTGATTGATGAGTGTGCTATTTAAATAATCTTTTGAACATGTGGCGTGGAACTGTGGTGGAATCGCTGGTGTGTAAACGTGGCATTATTTCTATTTTTACTTCCGTGATAATAACGGTGAAGCTGGAGATCAAAACTCTTTATGCGTGTGTTATATTAGTGACAGATTCCAAGTCCTTATATTTTTATGTTTTAATATTAAATTATATTTAATAAGAAAATAATATTTTGTCTTCGCCTCTTAATTGTAAAAATAGACTTTCTGCTTAATAAAAATGTCAGTAATAGTGATGTAATTTTAATTATTTTCATCAATATTCTGAAATTATAACTATTTTCTAAATTTGTTTTTTATATTTCTAAATTTAATTATTTTCTAACTGACAACCATTCTATAGCAGCGCTATCACCAGAGCCCGATGACGCAAACGGATTGACCAATAACCGAAGACTCACTTGGCAAAGTTTCTTAACATTTAATATAATCTAGATTGGTTTCCAGTTAAAGGAAACAATTTTTTATGATATTAAGTGTTTAGACTAGATCCAAACCACGTGGAACGTTTGCCTCTCCTCCGACTAATCACACCTTCCTCCTGAGATATCTCCACGTTTCTTCTTCCTTTTTTGTTAGTTTCAATTACAAACATTTGTTGATAGACGTGATTTGTGCAAAATATTACTGCCAATGTTTGTCTCGTAAAATCTTTATCCCCTTTTGCTTACTAGAGTATCATCGTTTAAATCAAGACAATATCGTTCTACCTACTATCATACGCCTGGTAGTGATACGATTAAGTGAGTCTTTCATAAAAGTAATTGATTCATAAAATCTTAAATTGGACTTATAGTTAACTTTGCCGATTAACCTCGAAAAAACTTTTGCAAGAAAAGTAATATCTATACATAATAGGTATATTATTATAGGAATGTAGTTCCGAATGTACCGTATTCAATCATCATAATTTGTAATAAACATCGCGGGTTGCACAGACGCCGCTTAAATAATAGCCGTTTATATTTAGATTTGTAAACTAATATGTGTAGTTATTTACGAAAGGAACGTCCCTAAAGAGCTTGCTTTATTATATTGTGTCATTTTTAATATAATTTTATTAATTTCACTTTGAATAAAAATAAATAAATTATCAATAATTGACATAACTTCAGAGAATTTTTGTATCGAGCAAAAATGAAATCAACGTATATCTAATAGCAGTTTCGTCTAGACTACAATTTTATCTACGGCAAGATTTTTTGGATTTATTGTTTTAAAAATTAATTTCAAAAAGGTTACAATTTACGAAGTTTTAACTCTATAAATTATTTAGTTTGTTTATGTATAGATAAATATAATATGGGCATAAGAAAATAAAGTTTAAATGTACTGCATAATAATAATATTTAAGAATATGGCTGCTATAGAAATTCCCATAGTAGTCATATTATTAAATTAAAATACAACGTGGAATTTAAAATTACCATCAGCGATTTTTCCGGACCGATACGACTTAGGGACCTTCAAGAAAAGAGCCTACTCCTTTTTAAAAGGCCGGCAACGCATCTGCAATTCCCCTGGTTGCCCTGGTGTTGCAGTTGTTCATGGGTGGCGGTAGTCACTTAACATCAGGTGAGCCGCATGCTCGTTTGCCCCTTCTATAAAAAAATATAGTATAATAGAGTAAGTAGGAATTTACAAAAAGTGCCGCGCATTTGTTTTACCAACACCATTAAAATCTATCCTACTGACTACAAAATATGAGCAGTAAAGGAAGTTGAACTTAATTTGCCTTTAAATTGATTTAAAAAAATTATGGGGCCTTTGAGATAGAGCGTAAATTTTTTATTTTTTATTTATATCAGTTAGTTTCTCAGTCTGTATCTGTATGCACGCGCATACTGTAAATAAAACGAGGAAGTTTTACACGAAATAATGTTTGTTGCAAAGCTTATAGTCTCAATTAAAAACAGGCAAGTTCTGTTATACAAATCAAAGTTACAATGTAGCTCTTCGTACTGTACTGACACATATAAAGTAGAAGTCCATGACTTCTTCTGATGCCTGGTTATTGCGCTACAATAAATGCTTAAAGTTTAAAAAAAATATTTGTGATAAAATCGCGGGTATCACTCCTTTAACCAATTAAACCTTTTTGAACCAATCTAAGTAACATTTTTAACCAATAAAAAAGTTTTCTGAAAAGTTTGAGGTAGTGCTGTTAAAAGTAAAAAAATGCCTTACGATCTACCTCTGAACTCTTACACGATCACCCATTACGCAATAATTATTATTGTAAAAATTACGATAATGTGTTACTTAATAAACTTATTATCTTTCTTTCTTTCTTTTTTTATAATGATGGAATAACGCTATCATAATTGTCGCTTATCACGAATTCTAATGACTGGATGCGAGCACAGTCTGTACGTAATTTTGTCGTCAGAGACCTTGCAAAACCTGTTGTATTTAGTTCAAGAATCTATGTTGTCTGCAAACACCGGCATCGTAACATCGAGTCTTCGTCGTATCGGTTTGTGTACACAATTTGTGTATACATATTTGACAACAGCAAAGGTGGCGCCGTTCATCAGAAACCAATATTTCTAATTAAACATCACAAACATCTTTTTAGAAATTAAAGACAAATTTTAGTATAGGTATTTAATCCATTTATTTACATCGCATAAATGGCCGTGTAGTGGCAGTGTGTGAATATCCACTACCCTATATCGTCGTATCTATGATGGAATACCTACGTTCAGCAGCTAACTTTAAATAGGCTGCAACGGTAAAGATAAAATTACATAAAAATAAACAATATTTATTGTTGTAATAAAAAAATAATTAAAAACTTAAACGATCATATAGTCCTACTACTCACGGTATAGTGCCAAGAACGCTAACCGCGTTACATCGCTTAATGGTTATATTTAGCTTTTGAGCGAGAAAAAAACCAGCCCTCATAATATGAACACAACGACAACGAGTTATTTAAATTAACTATAAATAAATGATTTGTTTTCTAAGTATTACTAAACATAGAATCCTGTTTATTAAGAGCGTTACATTGTATGAAAATGAAAATGTAATTTTAATTTCTATTATTAGTCGATATAATATTATGTACTTTTTTTACAATACGCTCATATATGAGTCATATGCTGCTGAAGTCGTTCGCCTTTCGATCAATTTATTTTTATTGAGGCGTATTGAAACTAAATTAAAATTACCTCAGTTCCATTTTGAACATTGACATATTACGATAATCACATAATTTAAATGGAGTTTCCTCCTAGTAACATGATTTTATGTGTTAAAAGTAATTTGACGAAACTTGTATAAAGCTACTGATAATTAAGAACATTTAAATTCAATCAGATAGAAATATACAAATAAATCTTCCTAATGGGGTAAAAATAAATGATTCAATTTTTTATATTATTTATAATAATAACAAAACATTATCTCATCTTTACGCAATTTAGTTTATTTAGTTTTAATGTAACAGGTCGTTCGACCTGTTACACTAAGAAAATTAAACTAGATACTTGTGATGACAAGTATCTAGTTTAAGTTCTTCATTCATCACCTAATTGTAATTGGACATCAGAACATTCTCATCAGATGCGATTCTTTAATCCTATTCTATGATTTGTAAACAAGTCTTATTTACGTTTTTTTTTCTTTTGCAGGTAAGTTCACTGCACCTCAACTAGAAGGACAAGAACAGACACTAGAACGAGTCTTACCAGTGGAATATTAGATGTTTATATATAATTTTGTATGAGATCTTTTAATTACTCTAATTATTTTTTTAACTCTTTACTAAGATTTCTTTAACTCTTTACCAGCCCTTTTTATTTAAAAAAAATTTGAGGCATTTAATGCGATTTTCAAAATTGCTTATTTGTAGTTACATTATTTTTCTTTTAATAAAAAATGATAATAACATTAAGAATACCATGAGAACTTACGTGATTTATCTTTGTGAAATAATATGCAGAAATCACGTTTTCGGTTTAACACCGCAACCCACACGTGGAACCATGTAAAATATTCAAAATCGAATTTATTATCCTCAGAGCAGACTAACTTCCTTGTCCCTTATCTGAAATTTAAAGGGACTGAGGGCTTCATGTTCGCCATGAATTCTGTAAGCGGTAGGAATTAGCCTAAGTTCGCATTCGGAAACCAAACTTCGTTATGTTTTCTTAATGTTCAGTCCCTGGGGGTTACTATTTTTGGCGAGTATTTCTCTGAATCCGGTGAGAGATTTATCCTTTGTAAGTAATAGATTTTCGGCGTCGAGTTGATTTTTTAACGCAATTTCTGTTTACATTAACATTTAAATTGGATTTGTGTAAAATTGGAGTAAGTTTTTGGATTTTTAATCCTTCTATTTTGTAATAGAGATTGTAATTTTGTTATAAATAGTTTTTAATAATAGTGTACCAAGACAACAAGAACGCAAACGCAAATTATTCAAAACAACCCAGGAGGCTCTATCAAATGCTTCTTCTTTACACCTTATCACCTGCTGGACATAGACCTCTGTCAATTTAGGTTGAATTTTTCTTAATAACCGTGTAGAGACTGTGTAAGAATATCCACCATATCCCGTAGGTGTCGTATGAGGCGACAGAGGGAATCAAATCAGGAGAGAAACTGCGGTTCCAATCCGCTTGCAAAGCGATGCAACTAATGCAAATATCCCCCCTATGAGGCAATCTATAGGGAGGAATCTATATGTTCAGCAGTAGACTTTAATAGGCTGTAATAGTAATGATTGTTTTAATTATCGCGGTTATCAAATGACACAGAACCTGAAGTCTTGCATCATTGAAGCTGCTTCTCGTCGTCGGTTTGTGTATTTTAAGTCTGGATAATGAGATGGTATTACCGTCATATATTGTAACCCTTAATGGAAGGAAGAAAGAATAAGGTATAGCTGGTCCCATAGTCGCCTCTTGAGACACTCACAGAGAGGAATCGATGTCAAAAGTAATGGATACAGGTACGTCACCTCCACGCGTCAATATCCTGTCAAATCATATACTCATATTCTAAAGTATTGTGATCAGTGCCTTTATATCGAACAGCAGCGTCATCTAATTCACCTGTAGTATTACACAATTTAATTAATAGTATTCTACGAACCTACTTACATACATCCTCGATGTCAAAACAGAATCAACTCCTAAACATTATGATGGAATTGCTTTTTTCTAAATTTAAGTGAAACTTAACTTTTACCCACATACAATGACTCGTATCCTTTTGAACAAAAACCCTTTCGCCATAAAAAACATACTTCTGTAGTGCCGCTTTTTCACAAGAGTGTTTTTCTCTTTTCTTATTGAGTGTGTTCCTTCCTCGGTCGACTCAAAATCATTTGTGCTACAGTTATCTTCTATATTTATGGGTTGAAATGACTCATATTTAAAATATAGGTTAGTTTAGTGCCACAAAAGAAAATCTTTGTGATTTTCTTGTGATTTTTAAAAAACGTTGTGTTCGAGGAAAGCTAATTAGTAATTAATCAATGCTGTATTTACGCTGTAAAATTTCCCGAACTAATTCGGAACGAAACTCATCGCATCCCCTATTGGAAAGGGCCAAACAACTATTTGTAACAACTATGTATAATAAAGTCCAAAACCAAAAGTAATTATTCAAGTAATTAGTGTTCCAAAGAAACTTTTTCAGTGCCTTTTTTGTTACAAGAAGGTTTTACCATATAAGAGTTAACGTGGAAGCAAGTCACGGCAAAATGAGTATTTAATTCATTACTGTCTGTCTTAAAAGCTTGTCTTTCTAATATTTTTATTTTCCCCTCGCCTTCCACTTCGCGTCCATGAGCGGTTCTTTTAAAGAACTCATAAGAAACTGAGAAATCTGACGTAAGATTTATGTTTTCTCAACTAGATATACTTGTGCTTAATTATCATGAGTTTTGTAGCTGAGGTTGTTATTCATTACAAAATAAAACAACTTATAACATCATGGTAATATTTTCTAAAGTTGTTTAGAGTTATAAAGAAATTTTAAAAAAATGTCTTAGTAAAAAATTAAAGTTGCATCCTATGTGTTATACTCCTGGGCACAGATCTCCTCTCATTACTAAGAGGGTATGAGTAGCCTTACTCACGATCGTAAGAGACCCGTGGTAGCTTAGGAGGTAAACATCATAGTACGCGACCGACCCCGGTTCTATTGCAGATTTAAGAGCTGATTTCCATGTGCTATATAGCAGGAAAACATCGTGCCAGCAAAGAAATTAATAAAGAATAATAAAAAGTTTTAATCACCAGTCGATGAAATAAACAGCTATATTTTAACAACGTAGAGCTATGATGCAGCAATATTAGCAGTACAGTTGTAACACGAATGAGTCGGCTCGACCGGGGAAGGACCACGCTCTCACAAAATTTCAGCATAAAATAGCAACTTAATGCTGCTGTGTTTCGTATGGCGAGTATAGAGAACAGGAGTGCCTTTTTACTGGAAACGAGGCATTTCATCTTAGACCCATAGATGTAGATGTTTATGGGCCACTGCAACCACTTACCATCACATATGGATTATGTACTCGTTTTCCAACCCTTATCCTATAAAAATATTCAATAGCAAATTTTTGAATACAATCGATTTCTAAGAGCCCAATTAATTTTTATTTAAAAACTGTTTGATATATGTTTATATCTATAGATGCAATGAATTTAAATATATTGAATGAAAATATCTATATGAATTTTTATCACTTAAAAGTATTTTTTTATATTTACCCTTTGAACTACTTTGGTGAAATTAATTATGACCGGTTCAGGTAGGAGTTAGTTAGCATCTGTAGAGTGAAGGATTGAAGAGGTTGGTTATGGAGGCGGAAACCGCATGGATGGATAAATCCCACCCTACAGTCCGTCGATGACGCACTTCACTGTGGCGTGTTTACTATCCATACAAATTGCTTCGAAAACTATCAGATATTTCGACCGCATGTCAAGATTTAAAAAACCCATACTTATAAATTAAAATTACGTGCGTATTTCCGTAAGCAGCAATCCACCATTATCAAGAGGTTTGATGTTGCTATTGTTAAAAGGGATAGCAAGTGTCTAGTACTTCGCATCGCGAGAGATAATTTCCAGACTCATTACAAACCAATTTGTGACAGGTTACGTCGAATACATGGAAATACAAGGATGGTTATGCTTTTTTTATTATCTCTACTCTCATTAGTTACTAGATCTTATAATTAGTTTCTTTACAGTGGTGTTATAGATGCGTATACTAGTGGTGGATGATATTTCTGGATTGTATTGTTGAATTTTTGGTTGCATAGTTCAGCACTAAGGTTTTAATTTAGAATTATTAATGATTTCTTATATTTACGCGAAGACTACACTTAGTTTCATTTAATGTGATTAGACCGAATTTCAATAGAAAAGCTGGATGTATGCTGCCATCTGCTTGGGATCCTATAATTAATAAAATTAAATTCAAACCCAAGCATACCACTACAAGACTTCAAGATACTATAAGCTCATTCTGCGTAGATCGGACCAAAAATTAATATTAAAAACTGTAGGTAGCCGCGTTAACTATGACATAGGGACGTCAAACACCTCAGCCCCCCCCCCCCCCTCCCCTCCCCGTGACCATGGCTGCTGTAAAGCACCCGAAACGTCGGAAATTGAAAAGTTAAATTAAACGCGAAAAAAATTCGTAAAAAATTAGTTTCATTTAGAATTATTACTTTTAAATATTCATCTCACAACATGTCCCTGTGAAACCAGATGAAGAAATAGTTTTGAATTGTGCAACTTTTTTAGCGAATGCATAGTTGTGTCTTTTTTAACCGAGTTTAAAAACGAGTAGCTTTTATATTCGACGCGTATATTTTTATGTATGTTCACCGATTTTTCCGAAACGGTTTTTACCGTGAACCGAAGTTATTTAATTATTTTGTTATGTTTTTGAAGCCGGTTTTTAGATCCTTTATGTTTTTTATTATTTAAAAGTTAAATATCATTACTTTAAGTACAATGATGAACTTTTTTATTCTTAACTTTTATGCTATACAATATACAACTTTTTAAAAATGATAAAAAAAATTTTGGCCTTTTAAAATTTGATAATAAAAACCTACGTTAATTAACAATAATTAGAAGCGTTGCTTCTAAGTGACATTTAAAGACATCTTAAGACAAGTTTGTTTGCTGATGTGTTTACTGGTTATTGATATATGTCTATGTATGTCAATAATCTTTATTGAATGCACACTAATCCAAACAGGCTATCGTGTATATATTTGTAAAATACATATTTATTCAAATGCTCACTGCTCTTCATTTATAAATCCATCCGGGCTTATGGAAATATTTGTAGCTTTAAGTGCATGCAAATAGCTCCTCACTAAGAGCAGTATCGTTCGTGTAACTCACAATAAATCTGAAAATGAAATCAAATTCAATTTGCATGTTATTTGATTCAGTACTAATCGAATGCGACTTATGTTAGATAACATGACGAATGTCAGATTCTTTGCTAATTGTTACGTTAGTTTTCACTTTTGCGTTTTGATTTCATCTACAATCGCTCGTTAATGTCATTATCAGCCTGACAGCCTGTAGCAGTCCACTGCTGGATATAGGTCTCTCCCAAAGCGCGCCACATAGCCCGATCTCTGGCTTTACGCATCTAGTTGCTGCTTACGGAGATCGTCGCCTCATCTAGTATGGTGGCTTTCCACTCTGCGTTTATCTAAGCATGGTTTCCACTCTATGGAACGTCTAGTCTAAGGGTTGTCACTTCTGCAACTAGTGTGACCAATCCAATGGCACTTCAACTTGCAAATACGGAATGCTGTGTCGGTGACCTTGGTACTCCGACCGATTACTTCTTGCTTCTTGTTTTTATAGTATGTAAATGTATATTTTAGGTACCACGTCTTCATCGGAGTTTGGAAGATATTACAGATAAATTATGTAATTAATTGTAGGAAAGTACATATTTTTAAGGCTAGTGTTTATAGATTTGAAAGTAGTAGAAAAAAATATTGATATAGAATTCTTTTGTTCTAGAATGTCGTGAATTTACCCTGGTGATAATAATATTAAAAATGGTTTAAATATTTTAAATGTTAGAATCGGCTCCGACTAATAAAAATTTTGTTAAAAAAATAGACAACACAATGAAAGAAAATTATGACAAACGTCATTTTAAAGAGTATTTACGATCACTACTTTTAGATTTTTTTGTCCCATATTCCATAGTTTTAAATACGCCCGTTACAAATGTATAAATAAACATTCTCGATTTAATAGTAAAATCGAGAGAATATGTATTTTTCGCGATCTTGCTTCACATATATTATTATACTAAACAATTTCCAAGTCAATGTCCGAGAAAAAATAAATTTTTCAATAACTTCGAATGAAATGAGTATCTAGCCAACGACATTATTTTAAAAGAATTTTATGCAAAATGAAACATAAATTTTAGATCGTTTATAAAAGAGACTAATATCAAAAGTTTTTTGGCAACGGCTTGGCTCTTAAATTTTTAAATTTCATAATTGTTGAGCCGTGTAGTGGCGGTCAAGAATATCCACTACCCCATATCCTCCCGTGGGTGTCGTAAAAGGCGACAAAGGGAAACGAGCAGGAGATGGGCAGCAGCATCTTCCTGGTAACGGCATAAATACAATAAAAAAACTGCGGTTGCCAACCCGCTCGCCAAGCGTGGCAACTATGGCAATATACCCCCCATGAGCAATGACAATAATAAACGGCCCCCAGTCCCCGGCGGCCCCGCTATTCCTGGCTACGGTGGCGACCATGGTAACGGCGGGGCAGGGGGTGCTAAGAATCTCCGGTGGAGGTTCGGTTGCCACCTTAGACGACTCGACCTGGCAACGTACAACGCACGCACCCTGAGGACTGACGAGAAGATCGTGGAGCTGGAAGAAGAGATAGACAAGTTGCGCTGGCATATTATAGGATTATCCGAAGTCCGAAGAGAGGGGGAGGACACGGTAATCCTCGAATCCGGCAACTTGTTCTATCACCGGGAGGGCGACCATCTGTCCCAAGGAGGTGTCGGATTTATCGTCCACAAGTCTCTCGTTAACAACGTTGTAAAGATCGGGAGTGTGTCGACGAGGGTTGCGTACCTTATACTCAGAATCACCAAACGGTATTCGCTGAAGGTCATACAGGTTTACGCACCAACCTCGGCACACCCCGATGAGGAGGTGGAGGAAATGTATGAGGATATCTCTAGAGCCATGCATTCCTCCAAAACCCAATATACGGTGTTAATGGGAGACTTCAATGCAAAACTAGGCACAAGAGAGAACGGTGAGCTGAAAGTAGGGAAATTTGGAATAGGGCAACGGAACCCAAGGGGCCAGCAGCTGGCCGACTTCATGGAGAAAGAGGGACTCTTTATGATGAACTCTTTCTTCAAGAAGCGGCCCCACAGGAAGTGGACCTGGTCGAGCCCCGACGGTTCGACAAAAAATGAGATTGACTTCATTATGACGACCAGACGACAACTGTTCAGTGATGTCTCAGTGATCGCGAGGGTGAAAACCGGCAGCGATCACCGAATGGTTAGAGGCACACTGAACCTATATGTTAAGTTGGAGAGGTCTCGTCTGATGAAGTCAACGCTCCGTCCCCCTCGTGCTCTAATCCAAAGTCCCGAAACCTTTCAGCTCGAGTTACAAAACCGTTTTCAGTGCCTAGAAGACTGCAATGAAGTGGACGATATGAATGACAAGCTCGTGGAAACTGTCCATGCGGTCGGAGCTAAGTTCTGCAAGACCCACCGCAGAAGAACACAAAAACTCTCCGATCACACTCTTAATCTCATGGCTGTTAGACGGGAGATGAGGCTACATTCTTCAACAGATTTGACAGCATATAGGCAACTGAACAGACAGATCTCCAAATTCATGCGGCGAGACTTACGCAACTTCAATACAGCTCGTATTGAAGAAGCGATCGAGCGGAACCAAGGCTCCAAAGTCTTTGCCAGAGATCTGTCTGCCAGAAAGAGCCAACTGTCAAAGCTGAAGACCGAATGTGGCAGCATCGTTTCCGGGGCACCTGAGATTTTGAGTGAGATTGAGAGGTTCTATGGGCAGCTGTACACGTCATCGTTGGAGCCACACGCAAGTGTGAGTAACGATCCAAGAGCGAGTCTTATTCGACACTATTCCGAAGATATCCCGGACGTCAGTCTGAGCGAGATTAGAATGGCTCTCCAGCACCTTAAAAACGGCAAGGCCCCAGGCGAGGATGGAATTACAGCGGAGCTTCTGAAAGCGGGTGGAAGACCGGTACTTGAAGTCCTTCAGAAGCTCTTTAATTTCGTCCTCCATGGTGGCATTACACCGGAGGCGTGGAGCAGAAGTGCGGTGGTCTTGTTCTTCAAGAAAGGTGACAACGCTCTCTTGAAGAACTACAGACCGATTTCCCTTCTGAGCCGCGTCTACGTGCTGTTTTCGAGAGTCATTACGAATCGTCTCGCGCGCAGACTTGACGACTTCCAGCCTCCCGAACAAGCCGGTTTCCGAAAGGGCTTCAGCACCATAGACCACATACATACCCTACGGCAAATTGTACAGAAGTCCGAAGAGTACAATTTGCCACTATGTCTGGCGTATGTGGACTATGAGAAAGCCTTTGATTCCGTCGAAATTTGGGCGGTGCTGCAGTCCCTTCAGCGGTGCCAAGTTGACTGTCGGTATATCGAAGTGCTGAAGTGTTTGTACAGTAGAGCTACGATGGCTATCCGAGTACAGAACCAGAGTACGAAACCTATCCAATTGCAGAGAGGTGTAAGACAGGGTGACGTTATATCCCCGAAACTCTTCACCGCTGCATTGGAAGACGTTTTCAAGCTTCTGGACTGGAAAGGATACGGAATTAACATCAATGGCGAGTACATCACTCACCTTCGATTTGCCGACGATATAGTCCTCATGGCAGAATCGCTGGAGGAGCTAAGCACTATGCTCAATGACCTCAATAGTGTCTCCCAACGGATAGGTCTTAAGATGAACATGGACAAAACAAAGATTATGTTTAATGTCCATGTCACACCTATGCCGGTAGTTGTTGGGAGCACTAAGCTCGAAGTTGTTGACGAGTATGTTTACCTGGGACAAATAGTCCGACTAGGTAAGTCCAACTTCGACCGAGAGGTCAACCGACGGATTCAACTCGGCTGGGCAGCGTTCGGGAAGCTACGACACATCTTCTCGTCAGAAATACCTCAAAACCTTAAAACAAAATTGTACAACCAGTGCGTGTTGCCAGTGATGACTTACGGAACTGAGACGTGGTCCTTCACTGCTGGCCGTATGAGGAAGCTCAAGGTCGCTCAGCGAGCTATGGAGAGGGCTATGCTCGGAGTTTCTCTGCGTGATAAACTTAGGAATAAGGATATCCGCAGTAGAACCAGAGTAACCGACATAGCCCAACGGATTAGTAAGCTGAAGTGGCAGTGGGCCGGCCATATAGCTCGAAGAACCGACAACCGATGGGGAAGAAAGGTTCTCGAGTGGCAGCCTCGTACCGGTAGGCGAAGTGTAGGGCGTCCCCCCACAAGATGGAGTGACGACCTGGTAAGACATGCAGGAAGTCGATGGATGCAGGTGGCTCAGGACCGTGCTTTGTGGCATTCCTTGGGGGAGGCCTATGTTCAGCAGTGGACTTGTGAAGGGCTGTAATGATGATGATGATAATTGTTATGATGTAGATGTTAAATGGATGTTTTTAGACAATTTATATTATGTTGATGTTCACTTCATTTTTGTTTTAAACCTCATTTCCTAACGTGTTACTAAGTGGTTTGGTTGAGTAGTTTCATTTACAGCACACCTTGCGTAATTATTATTGATTGCTCTGGAATTATATTATATCCATTTGGGAACGTTTTTATTTTACATAACAGATAAATGATATAACTTGTCGTATTTAACTTGTATTAATAAATGTATAAAAAAGTTATTATCAATTTCTCATCTTATTTTCTACATATTGCCCTATTTTAGCACGTGGGTGGGAATGCTGTATATGACGACTGTGGGAAAGGTTGTAAAGATGGCTTTCTAAGGTATAGGCTAGATAAAATACCTAAATAGACGGTAGTTAAGTCATCAGGTAAGATGTCTAGTTAATTAAGACATACGATCTTCGACAATCTGTCTGCCTAGTTTTGCGAATAAGGCAGAAGGGACCCACGCCCAACAGGGGATTCATAAGACTGATGAGTAGAAATTTCTATATTTTGTATTTAGTATGTTTTCATTTTGTATTTGGATATAGTCTAAATAAATAACAGTTATATCATAAATTGACGAAAAAAAACATTATTTCTAAAAAATGTTTCAATAATAAAAATTTTATTAAGATAATATTATTTTAATATACCGTATAATGTTAAGAATTTTTACGTTTCTTACCAATAACAGGTCGCAATAAAATACATTTTTTCAGACATAAGTAATAAATTTCCAAGTTATCACCTAGGTATGCACTAAAGCTAAATTTGTTCGACTTAGAAATATTACATTTGAACAAAATGTGTGTCACGTTCCGTTTCTTGTTAATTAATTATATATCACTATTATACAAACGATTAATAAAAAAATTATAATGAAAATTAAATTATTATTTATTGTACACTCAGGATTAATATTAATAGTAACGTAGAAGGTTATTTAATTCTAAATTCGTTACGGGTGAGTATAGACAGCAAAAGTTTACAATATTATTAACTACCTACTATTCTCTTAGTAGTGGCATAAATTTCAGGAAAACACTTTTTTTTTATTAAAATTGTAAATTCTCTAAATAGGCTGGTAAACAGAATTTGACCTTTTTATACCTCACGTAATTATGATAAAAGTACAAAAACTACTCTGTGCCTAAACACAAAAACAATATTTTGTTTTCAAAATATTTTTTACAGATGTTCTTCCCTTTTAGTTATTTTTTATGTTACTCTGACACATATAAGAATTTTTTAAACTAATGCCAGGACTTATAGATGGTATTCAGCTATTAAATTATATGTATATATTAATATGTTATAATAATAATAATATAATAATAATAATTTATTTGATACAGACAACACAGATCCATTATAAAATTAATTTTTTTTTTTATTACACTATACCTTAAATTTTAATTATAATTATTGGTTAATCAATGAATTATTACATTTTATTATTAAGATTTTAATAAATTTGACCACCTACTAAAAATTTCACTACATGCATAAATATTACAAATAATTTTGATGAGATTATTCTGCGACCCAAAAACAAAACTTCTAAATCGCGCGATACGGTGACGGATCAACGCATCCAAACCAACGACACGGGCCTCTGCGAACATCTGGGACGCGCTACAGTATCGTGGCTGACGGAACAACACGCGGAACGAATCATTATACTGCACCTTCAGTCTGCGATATTCCTCTTTAGTGTAATTCGTCCACAGCTGAGGAGTGTAAAGTGGCTGACAGTAAGCTGAAAACAACGCCAGCTTTGAGGTATAAGAACACTTTTGAAAGCGTCTAGCTATCATGTTGGCACGCACTGACAAGGAACGTCGCTCGCGGTCCATATCGGAACCATCACACAGATCCTGAGTAACAATATGACCCAGGTATTTAAACGTCGTTACCCACTCTAATTGTGAATTACACAAATACAATGGGGGGATATGAGGTTGGACCCTACCACTCTTAAAAAGCAAACAAACAGACTTGTTGGTGTTGTACAATAGGTTATGATCCATCGCATATTTCTCACATATCTGGAGTAGTGCACGCAGCGCACCTATCGAGGGACTCAGCAGCACCATATCATCAGCATAACTCAAGTTATTAAAGCATTCAGAACCAATGTGGCAACCCAGTCTGGTGCTTCTAAGCTCCTCAATCAGCTGATTAACATACAGATTAAAAAGCATAGGCGATGTTAGCCCTCCCTGCCTCACGCCGCATTGTAGGAGAAATTCCTCAGAGTATGTATCACGCCACTTTACTACATTAATTTGCCTACTATACCATGCGATCAATATGTTAATACATAATGACGGCACTCCCGTATCACGTAACTTCCTCTAAAGTATATCATAACTGACTCTGTCAAAAGCCCTACTTAAGTCCAAGAAACATGCATAAATATTTGTTTTCCGCTTATTATAATAACTAACGGTTTGCTTTAAAGTAAAAATCGCCGCATCCGTTGAACTATCTTTTTTAAATCCAAATTGAGCATCGCTAATTTGTATATATTTGGAAATAACGCCTAATAATATGGTGTCAAACAGTTTAGCACAAGTTGTAGCTACGGATATCGGTCTATAATTACCACTGTCGGTCAAACTACTCGATTTACATTTAAAAACAGGACTTATTACCGTTTTTAGCATTTCTACCGGTAAATAAGCATGCTTTATACAAGCATTGAAAAATACAGATAGGAACGCAATTACCCATGGTCCTCCAAATCGAAGATGTTCCACGCTTATATTGTCATATCCTATCGCCTTTCCTAGTTTCATCTGGCGCAGAGCATTAAAGATCATCTCTTCAGATACATGAATGTCCTTGCCATCTGCTACAAGATATTGATTACGAGAAGTACAGTGTCCTGCACTTAACGCAAGAAATTTGTCCCTAAACAAATTTGCAATCGCCAGTGTATCCGTCAGGCCATCCACACACTCCGTAATCTTAGACCCGCTCTTAAGTAAATTTCCTGTATATTTCCAAAATTGACTAAAGTTTCTACTTAAACAAGATGCCGAAATCTTATCTAAGATTATTTATAATAACTGTTTGTCTTCCTAATAAAATAAAATAAATAAGACTGGCAGTTACCCGCTTGCTTGATTGGACCTTAATTAAACTTTAGTAGTAAATGTTATAAAAATGGGTAAATAATTATTTATTCTGTGCTACTAGTAAAAGCAATGCCATCAAAAACATCTCAGTCTCGCAACTCAGTTCTTCTACCGTAAAAAGTTGTGAGATCCATGTAATACCAAGTCGGTTAATTTATTCAGCCCCTACTTAAGGGTCCTTCTGTCTTAAGTTATTACGTAATCAGCTAACCGAACAACATCTTATAGTGACCACATCAATACTAAAAATCTTTTTATTTTAAATAAATAAATTGACTTGGCAATCGCACTAAACAATCTAATTTAATATAATATGTATTACTTGAGAGACACATTGTGTTTTCATGCGATGGCCAAGTCAATCTATTAATTTAAAATATAAAAGATTTTTAGTATTGATGTGCTCACTATAAGATGTTGTCCTATATAAATAACTTTGTAATCCTAGATAAATATATAGGATTACAAAGTTATTTATTCAGTTTGTGTATCTCGAAAACTGGACCGAAATTGCAAAATATTTTAATTTTTCCTTGATTTATATATTAAAGAATAATAGTATTCCAAATATGAAGCTTTTATGTCTGCTAGAAGTGCCTTAGAGTTTTGATGATCGGTTAGTCAGTGAGTGACAAAATTAAGAAATTTTTACTAGTTATAATTCTTAAACTACTGGTTCAAGTTTAATAAAATTTAAATTTTAATACCCTTGTTTATACAATGCCTACTTGGTTAGTGAAAATTCAGGCTTCTAGTTTTATCCACAACGAAGTTATAGGGTTTCGAAAATGGCCTGAACTGCTTCGAGAAAAGGATGGTACGGCCGTGTTGCTTTTTTGCTCGACTTGGCGGGGGCACTGCCGTGCCCCCGCCAAGTCGAGCAGAGCAGGAACAACTAAACAAAATAGTATAACCAAAAATGGTTTATATTTTTTTATTAAATCGATAACAAAGAACGGTTGTAATGAGTTCTAAAAAAATGACCTAAAAAGTGCATTTTCAAAACGAAGCTTTTAAGTATTATGTAACTCGCAATCTAAAACTTGGCAAGCAATGAACAATCTATTATAATAGTAGGAAAAATGCAAACAAAGGAATTAAGATGTAATGAAAACCGGGAAATATCTTATCCTGAACACCCCTACTCATTAAAATTCTCCCTCCGTTGTATTTTCAGGAAAAATTTTAATCTTAGCTATCGCTTGGTTTATTGATTTTCTTGCGCTAGAATTTCACCGTATAGTGGCGGCTTAGGAGAATCCACTGCTCCATATTATTCCGTGGACGGCTTAAGAGGCGATAGAACGGTACTGATACGTTTGTCAACCTTTTTTATTCATTCATTTCAGCCTTTCACAAAAGTCCAGAGATTTTTGTTTTATTAATAATAAACGAATAAAAGTTTTATACATGGTAGAGTCACGTTTTATCTATATTATGGCTGTAGCTCGATCGGGGTAAGACCAATATTTTCTTTTAGAATATTAGAACAAAATGGAACCATAATACTCCGCTGTGTTAGTATGGTGGTGAGTGGCATTCCATCTTAGTATTCAGGGCTAATAACTTTTCTGTATTTTGATTCTTAATCGATGGTAGGCGTAGGCGTACCATGCTTGTATAAAAATTAACCAGTTATTAAAAATTATGCGTAACTGACGCCAAATATCCTGGTTCTTCATTAACTGAAGATTTAAATCACTAAAATGACTTTATAAACGATTGTATTCCATTAGGGATGACGTCATAAGGCTGTGAGACCGACGCGCAATTAAAAATCACTTGTAAAGCCATTGCTCTATCATAACAGATCTTTGTACATCGCAAAACCAAGGTCTTGAGCTTACTTGCAACCTCATAATCAATCTAAGGTTAAATGGCACAGCCTTGAGCATAAACAATAACTTAATGACGCATTCGTTTGCAGATGCGCGATATAAAATACCGGTAATCGCGATCGTTAAATCTTTAAATCGGTAAAAATCGTTAACTCGAAGGCGTATCTACGCTCGAGGGTTTTCTTAACAACGCACTCCATAACACTTCGTCAAAATAATTGCATGCATTTCGCCCCTAATGTTTTTTTATGATAACTTATGACTGTATTATGAAGGGCTGTTTTTAATATACAGGGTTTTGAGTTTTGAGATATTTATAATTTGCAGTAGACTGTTTTCGATGCTTAATATTTTTAATAAAGTAAACGTAAAAAATTTTGTAATTTTTTTTTATTCTTGACCTACTTTACGTACCTACGTAAAGGTTAGAGAGTTAGAGTCACACCACACCATTACGTCTTATGGCGGCTCTTCACGTTTGCCAACATACTGGCAAATGTGTTGGCCAATAACGATGGTCATCGTGTAGAGCAGGTGTTTATGCTTACGCTGGTATGTATTGGAATGATGGCCCACAAGTTGGTGCGAGATCCGTGTGGTGTCGGTTTTTTACAAAAGATCAAAGGGTTGTGGCAGAGTATTGGCCGCCGCGTCCACACGTTGGGCGCACCGCACGTTCAGTTTGCTACGAGCTCCCAGAGTGGTTGCACGCACCTGATTTAAATTTTATACGCACGCATCGCAACTAGTGTCTACATAATGGCAGTAACAATGACCAATGGAAAAACTTTTCGCTTTATTGCTAATCGCTATCGCTAATTGCTTGTGAAATACAAGTCTTTTTTTTAAAACGTTAGCCCCACACTAGGATTTTCTCCTGAATCATGGAGGCAGTTTACAAACATAAATTACATAAGGACAATCAAACACAACAATCCAGACCCGGAGCAATTATTTGCAGGCCAAACAAATATTTGTTCCGTGAGGGATTCGAACCCGCGGCCCTCAGCGCAGTAACTCATTGCTAAGCCGCTATGCCACGGAGTTGTCAAGAAATAAAATTTCTTTTTTCCATTTTTGATCACCCTTTTCTTATAAACATTCACGTTGTAGTGGTATGCTGTGAATAAATAAACCACAGCAGCCGTTAGCGCCTCAATAATCATTTTAATAAATTCTTCCGCACATTGGCCGGTACTTGAAGCAAACTGAACGACCTTCCAACGTGTGGACGCGATCACAAATTCTTGGCCAATATCTTTGCCAACACATTCGCCACTATGTTGGCCAACGTGAAGAGCCGCCATTACATGAATGGATCGGCTTCATCTGGAAATGACCACAGAATACGTAGTTCGGTATTGCTTTTTATTAGTAATGAGGCATTCTATCTTAGTTTATGCGTGACGATGCATCTAAGTTTTAATCCTTAATTGTTAAGGATAGATAAAGGTGATTTCGGTGTCTATAGAACGCAGCATCCATAGACACCAATTCCAAACATGGCCTGTGTGCTCGTTTGTTATCTTTATTTCTATCAAAAAGTAGATTATAAGCCCAACTCGCCATAATATTATGAAGAGTATTTCACATTGTCGAAGTATTAATACTTCCTCATTTTAATATTATATTCCAATGGAATTATTCTAAGGAAATAATAGTAGGGTTTCAATGATAGAAATTAATCCACCGTAACCAAAATAAACTTCCAATATATCAAAGAGAGATCAGCTCCAACATTGACAATATAAAGCCTTCATAGTGAAAAAGCATTATCAAACTGGTTAAGTATACCCATTTAAAAAAAGAATATAACGATACTAAAATGGATGTCGAGACCAATTCAAAGGTCGATTCTTAACCCGGGCGGTTAAGAAACGGCTTATCGCTTGTAACGAGCATCTTTTAATATTTTTTTCTCGTTCACTCCATTTAAAGATACAAAAGCACGACGCAATCGGTCGAGTCATTACACAACAGGAAGTTTCATTACAAAACGTAAGGCGTTTGGACCGACCATGTAATTTGTACCTTAAATAATTAGGAAGGTGAATAGGTACAAAAAACTTACAGTACAGTCGGACCGAGGTATCCAATTATATGTGAGGATCAATCGTAATTGTTTTGGCAAGGTTGCCAGTAGCGATAACTATAAATCCTTGTCAGCTTGTTATATATGCAACCACTTAAATGGAAAAAACGATACCGATTTGTTTAAATTGGGCACTGATTGTAGTGATAAGTATAGTAGTTTGGAATTCAAAACAACCATTTTCGAGATGTCTCAAAAAAGATGTCGCTTTTTTATTTGTCAAAATACATTAAAATCTACTTAACTTATAATAGTTGATTATCATATACATATATTTTTATATTTACACCTGTCTCTCTCTAATGATATTTAGTGAAAAGTGAGTGGTTAAATTGTCGTCACTTGTTATGAGTGAGGCTGTAAATGTATTTAAGTTAGTTCAAATCCAAACAATCACAGATGCACCTGTTCGTCTTGATTTAGTAGTTTAGCTCTCATATTTCCTATGTTTTATACATTATTTATAAATAGTTTTAAGTTTTTTTTAAATATATATAAGGGTAACGAGCATAGAGTCCACCTGATGGTGAGTGAATACTGTAGCTCAAAGATAATGATAATACTCATGCTATAATGCTAATGCGTTGCACCTCTAACGCCAACTCACTTGCCCAGACTACCATCGTGAAATAGTATCATAATGCTCATGTGGTCTTTATGGTGAGTTTGGGGGACCGGAGAACGCTTTTTCACCGGTAACGAGATAATTTCAGTCTTACAATTTTCATCAGTGGTGCCAACGCGTTTACACTTAGATGGATAGGTGGATTGCAAATTCCAGTACCTGATGCGCTGTATATTTGACGGTGCTACTCGTCCCCACAGTCTCAGTATTTTAAGCCTGGCGTAAACATGTTGTTTTTACCGCCATCTATCGGGAACCGAAAGATTTTTCCTGCATCTCCAATGTCACATCTTTAGATACACACGGGACGAAATGTGCTGATGGATTTTCTGCACGTTGTCTCTACATAGCATGGTTTTTATTCGTCTCGCTTTTCATTCTGTTGACTCAATTCATTTAATATATCAAAATACCAATCTGTGATAGCTTGAACCTTCTCAAGACTAGTCAACCAATAAGTCTAATATATTATGTTGTTTCAGCATAAATTCTAATACGTAAAAATTAAAAACAATAGACTTTTTTGAGATTCATAATATCTAATTTATAAATTCTCGTAAAAGTATTCGGACCTGTAACGGTACTCTATGTAATAATGGCGCTGTAAATTAACACCTTTTCTTGTTTCCTTTTGTGGAAAAAGCGGGATGTTCTTTTCTTTAGAATACTTCTGTAGCAGAACTCAATAAACATTACATTTTTTTTTGAGATATAAAGGAGCATTATAAATATTTAACTGTAATTAAACGAATTATAAATATCTTACCGTATACTTACTTATTCACCTTTACTCGCTTTCCTACCTCGAGTTACTATTTTTAGTTCAAGAAATCTTGTTTAAGCAAATGCTGTAAAAGATATTCTACGAAACTATCAAGTTGTATTTCCAAAACAGCACGCATATTTACTAATGTTTTCGTCTTAGTCTTTTGTGTTTTGGTTTGCCTTTCTTTCTTACTCGTCGTATTTCGTGCATCGTGAATCGTGAATGAATCGGCCTGGACCGGGGAAGGATCACTCTCGTACATAATATTAGCGTAAAAATGCAGCATTATCTTGTTGTGTTTCATGTGGTGAGTGACGAAATTCTATTCACTGATTACATCGCGTCTGCTTTGTGATTCTTAATCGAGGACAAATGTAGGTGTCTATGCGCTAAAGCATACGCTTAGGATCGGATGCACAATGTGCTCGTTTGTAACATTTCTTACCTTAAATTTTACAATTTGTTGTATTCATAATTAGTTCTCTACATTCACATTTTCAACTATGTGACGAGGCTCCTTCCCTACGTAAGATATATCTGAGTTCCACTCGTTTAGTTTTTTCTGCCCTGAAGTTATTAATGTTTTTATCGGAAAAGAGCTTACAGTTTATCTGATTGCAAATGTCTACTGCAACCTATGAACTTTCAATTAAAATCAATTTAAGAAGGCCATGGTAGCGTTATTACCCAAGAAGTCTTGATTAGTGGACACACTGCGTGTACACGTGTGTTTGGCGAATAAGAAGCATGTAAAAGTATAGTACCAACCCAACGAACTCCCGGGCAAGACGGAGACCTACCATTTAGAATATAATTTATAGAATAGTGAGTATAAAATAAAATATTGTGATTCAAAAAATTTAAAGTAGAAAATCAAACAATGAATGTTTACGACCCCTGATCGTCCGTTTATTCAAATTGATTGTTCTATTTATCAATTGAGACGCCTTAGCACTTGTCTCGAGCAATAAAATCAACTCAGGTTCATTTGTTATTGGGGTCACAAGCAATTCGCTGTAAAAATAGAACGCTTTCGTGATGCTAGGATATTTCTCGTACGTGTCTAGTCGACGATTTGTTAACCGATAGCAGAAAAGATTTAGCTACAAAGTACAGCGCAGTAACCGGGTACAGCTACTGTTCCATTGTGTTACTGTGATTACGAGAGAAAAGCTAAGACGCCATACACGTTACCTAATGTACCGAATGTTATTAGACAATTCAGAATTATCTACAAGTTTGAACGAGCAAAGATTTTGTTGTGTTTACTATTCTATGTTTTTATTATGGACGCAAGTGAACATACGGCTCACCTGATAGTAAGTTATCACCGTCGCGTATTACATTTGCAACACAAGGGGAATCGCAAGTGCATTACCTTCCTTTTAGAAGGGAAAAGGCCTTTTTCTTACACGTCAGTAAATCGTATCGGTCGGTAAAAACCGCTGGCGACAGTAAAGTTGCATCTCTTTGCGTATTTTATCGCATCTACCACGGGGAGTGCTCTGAGGAATTGTTCGGACTAATTCCAGCCGCTCAATTTCACCATCGCACATCGCGACAGAACTTGCGATACCATCCATATCATCTAGATGATTGGCGGTCCACCACTGTGCGATTCAGAAGAAGTTTTCTCCCTCGCACAACTTCCTTGTGGAATCGATTACCACCAGCGATTTTTCCGGACCGATACGACTTAGGGACCTTCAAGAAAAGAGCCTACTCCTTTTTAAAAGGCCGGCAACGCATCTGCGATTCCCCTGGTGTTGCGGTTGTTCATGGGCAGCGGTAGTCACTTACCATCAGCCGCATGCTCGTTTGCCCCCTCTCCTATAAAAAAAAAAATTCCAGTGTGATCGTGCGAGGCATAAAATTCCGCGTAAATCGCACGGTAGTGGCCCGCCAGCCATCGACATGATGAGGATGGAATTTCGACTTATGTCGCAATGTACGATGGTGGAAAGAGCCATGCTGCAGCTATATTAGTAGTATAGTTGGAGCACGAATGGATCGGCTCGACCGGGGTAGGAACACGCCCTCACAGAATACCAGCGTAAAATAGCAGCTTAACACTGCTGTATTTCGTATGGTGAGTGTAGAGAACCCGATACCGTTTTTACTCGAAAAGGGGCATGCCATCTTAGTCCTCACGGTTTACAACGCATCTGCATTTTGGTTCTTTATTGAGGATAGATGTAGATGTCTATGGGTCACAGCAACCACTTACCATCAGGTGGATTGTGTGCTCGTTTGTCAACCTATCCTATAAAAAAAAATTAAAGTCTTCTATTCTACCGCCAATCAGTTTGTTGTGTTTCAATTTGAAGGATGTGTCAGTACAGGCTGTGAGGCATTTCTTCTTAGTTCAGGAGTGATAGGCATTTGCGAGTTTGTGGTCTTCTTTGTTTGAAATGGGTCGTAGGCCACTGGGAAAACATATAGCTCTCTGGCACTCTAAAATTATGTATAAATATCTAGTTTAATTGAAAGCTTACAGCGTCATAGAGTAGTTCTGTCTTAACCTTTGTCTACCAGCGTTACATCCCTTCACGCTTACCGAAACGTCCCTTTATACCCCAATTTACATAAATTAACATGCCTCACCATGAAACCTTTTCTGCAATAACCATTTACAATTGGACGTAGTTATGCAAAAAGGATCCAACCCGAATTTATGTCAAAAATTGTTGACTTGAAAAATAATGTTTGTGGTCTATACTATTATGTGATGTAACAATTTTAGCAAACGTAACACAAATAAGAAGAAAAATTACAAACAGACAGAAACCATACCGATAATTTGAGTTTATGATAGTTTTAAGTATGGATACTTCAAATATCATAAACTCAAATTAACTTATTGCGGGTTGGATCCTTTTTGCATAACTACGTCCAATTACGTCAACTCTTAGCTGGTTATTCACTTATTAAATAAAATAAAATATATATACAGACGGAATATTTGATGAAAAGGTGTAAATTTATCGTGTCCTGTATGGATAAATTGGTAATGCCTAGCAGAGACATCACACAGTTCTTATTTAGTAATTGAATTTTGTAACCGTGTAGTGGAAGTGTAACAATATCTATTACCTCATATGAACCTCCTGTGAACGTCGTAAGAGTTGCAGCGGTGTCTTCCTGATAACAACTTAAAATATTAAAAATCCGCAGGCAAGCGCAGGTTAGGCAACCTAAACAACGATAAAATCAGGGTGGATTTGACATGAGACAGTCTATTGGACACGCCTTTGTTCAGCAGTGGACTGTTATAGGTTCTAATGGACAATGGAATTAAATTTGTTTTGAGTGTTGTTGATAGCGTGAGATAATACATAACCCATTTCGTTCCGTAGGTGGCGCAAAAGGCGGTTTTGGGAAATACCAGTAAAATGTACGTTTCACTATGAGTTCTCTTCCGCGTACGACATCTCTGTGCAATAGCTTACCACCGGCGAGTTTTCCGGACCGATACGACTTAGGGACCTTCAAGAAAAGAGCTTACTCCTTTCTAAAAGGCCTGCAATTTCCCTGGTATTGCACTGGTTCATGGGTGGTGGTAATCATTTACCATCAGGTGAACTGTATCACCGTATCTCCTATAAAAAATATTATGGTTTACCGTATTACGTAATGGTTACGTGTGTGTGCGTGTGTGTGTGTGCGTTTGTGTGTGCGTGTGTGTGTGCGTGTGTGTGTGTATGCGTGTGTGTGAGTAAAAAGGTATAATGTCTTGTTTACCCCAGACTATGGAGTGTAGAGTACAAGGAGGACCATCTTATAAGGTGAGAAAGTTGAAAAAGTATACACTATATACTGAAAATAGAGGTTCCAAAACCTACTACAATAGCGCTGGCGTCTGAACGACGGATCAATCCGCCTGCCAAACATAACGAAACATTGCGAAGCAAACTCTCTTCATCGGCGGACTCATGTTTAGCAGTAGACTGACGATGAAGAGGATGAAAATTTAGAATGTTTCGCAGTTGAAATAAGTGCACAGTTTGACGTTTGTGTTTGGTAGAATATTTTAAGTATAACATCATTTCCATTAAAGTGGCAAAAATATCGGCTACTTTTCTTATTGTTTTTATTGTAAAATGTTCTCAGAAGTTTTACTGTTGAATTATTTCAGGAACAATTACTAACAGCAATACTTGCAAGTCGAATTTTACTACAACTTTACACATTCCCACAAATTTACGATCAAAATTCTAATCGTATTCGCGAATCACGTATTATAATAAAATGTGCTGCTATAATGCTGATTCCGATATCTGTAACGAAGTAAATATGGGAGGAAATTTATGCTTGTACAATTTAGTTTATAATTTCTTTATTATATGAAATAATAAACTTCTCATCAGTGGTTATATAAAATTCAAATTTGCTTCTGGTTTTAAATTCTTACTACACCAGCTGAGGTCTTATAGTTCACTTCTCGAACTACGTTACCGCTTTATTAAAATTTAATGCAAATTTTATAATTATACAAATAAAATTTGTAATTGGATTAATACTAGACGCCTATAAACCAACGGTTTTTAATGACTACGATAAGAAGCGTTTTGTTTCGAGGGTTTATTGTTGAGATTACAATTGCGAATGGCATTGTTTGTTTTAACCTCGGCTTATGAAATGAACATCTCGGCCCCCAGGAGGTCGTGTTTTTGTATATCTGACGCATGCATCGAGCGAACGCCGAGCTCCCTTACAAATTACGTTTAGTTGCGATAAGCATTTACGTGCACCTTCTGTCTTATTCAAGGCCTTCGCTTTGGTTACGTTTGTCTAATACTTCAATACAAGTAAAACGTTTGCTTATTACGGTACAACCTTCATTACAGAGTATTCACAATTGTAATAATGTCCTCCAGATCAATTTCGGCCACGGCTGTCAGTCTCACTGGAGTTTAGCTATCTGCGCATACATAAACACTCACGTCTGTCACCCAGAGGGGTAGGCAGAGAATATGGACTTCCATTTGGCACGATCCTGACACACCTCTCTCGCTTCCTCCACACCCATATACCTACGCATACACGCTCGTCGGTTAAAGGTACTCTTGATTTGGCCCATTTTCAATATATCGCCATTTTGGTCGATAAACTTTCGCCTAGGGCGTCCCTTCCCGACTCTGCCGTACTATCTGCGCAGTACAGGATTATAGTGCCTTAGTGTGCGCAAACACAAGTGCACTCTCTATTCCCTCGGACAACACTCCGACACGACCAAAGAGAGAGTTCAGGCGGAGGACCAACGGTTTTACGTGCTTTCTGGGGCATTGGGGTGAAACACCGCCAGCTTCCTGACTCCGGACTGCTTCTGAGAGTTTCTGACCATAGAAAAAATTGATTTTGGCCTGACTCGGGATTCGAAGCCGGGATCTCACGATCAACAATCGCGTTTACAATCACTAGACTAGACCAACGAGGTAGTACATAATAGTTCAGAAAGCCCACTCGCTCGCTCACGCTAATCCGACTTACCTCGCCTCGCCTTGATTACAATGAAACACTTCATTTGCTCAAACTCAATGCGGAGGGATGTACGTACGTGTTGTACGTGGGCCACTCAGAAAGTTTGTGATACTAAAAGAACTTCTGTAGTTAAAGTTTTTTTATTAAATCTTCTCTAACAACTCTCCACCGGCATCTATTCAAAGTTTCATGCGTCTGAACAAATTTTTGAAACACTATTTCCGGTCCTTGTCACTTCCTCTACGGCCTAACGGTGCTATCGCATGTTCCAACGATGAGAATTATTTCTCCTACAGCTGATTTCTTTATCATAGAGAAAAAAAGACACACCGGGCCAAATCTGGGCTGAAAGGAGGGTCACCCAAAAGCTTAACCAGTGTATTGTTCAGAAGGTTTTCTTGAGAACTGAATGCGCGAGCATGTTGTCATTATATAGACAAATTCGTGGTTAAGCTCTCAAATAAATTGAATACTAAGCCGCAGGTGATTGGATCAGAGAATTAAGTGGTTGATGTAACGCTTATGCAATGATATCGAAGTTGAGCCTGGATGAAGGGCTACAGACACCGAGGTAAACACGGCACAACCATACCCAAAATGAACAGTTTGTGGTTCATAAAGAAATTCTCTCGTATTTACCTTCTTGTTTGCGAATTTATGCCTTTGCGATTATTGGGAAAATGATTTGATACAATACATACATTACAATGATACTGTATTATAAGCACAGAGACAAGGAAAGACGCAGGTATACAAACCAACCAAACGTGAATAAAACGCGGCGACAGTGCGACGGCAAAGTTATGAAAAGGCCGATGTTGCAATCGCCAATATGCCAAGAGCCGAGATAATAGCAAGCCCTTTTAAATTTTTTGGGAAGCTTTTATCCAGTAATTCGTAATAATTTCGTGACAAAGTGCCTTAGTATTGAAAAATACATTTTTTAAATTATGATATATGCAATGCCGCTGTATAATTATAATAATTAATAAAAGAAAATAGTAAATATCACAATAGTAAGTTTCTTAAGACGACAAAAATCGTGATTTCGTAATCAAAATAATGATACGACGTTATATTAAACGGGCGTCCAACATCTTTCGGTTGATAGGCCCGATCGGGTTCTATTCTGTAAGTGATTGCTACTCGTATAGTCACAAAAACGTCTACACAGATATAAGACACGCTGGATGATTACATGTGGATGTCCAGACAATTTTCGAGCAATAATTGCATCCGCTGCAACTTCCACTGCGAGCGCGTCGAGAAGTACGCTCATTACACGATGAGATCACAACGAATCGACCGGCTCCGTTGCGTTAATGCTTCGATACCTAATTGCATTTCCGATTCATTTATTCCTATTGGATTTCAAAATGTAATATATTAAATTCTCCTTCTGTTGCATTGTTTGAGTTAATGGTTGCCCTATTGTAGTTATATTTTTATGTGATTAGTATTGTTTAATCTTTGGATAGTTATAAACTATTACTATATAATTTAAAATTAAAAAAATTGTACAGACGGCTTCAATATAAGTTATTAAGTATAACTCAATAACTACTGGTCTGATCTTGATCAAATTTATATGGGGCCACACGAGGAGTATTAGCTTTCAAATAAAAAAAGAATCATCGAAATCGGTTCACCAGTTATGAGTTAACACACATAAAAAAAACATACAGTCGAATTGAGTACCGTCTCCTTTTTGGAAGTCGGCAGAAAATGAGGCCAATTTTATTCTCTCGACCTAACTAACCTATTTAATTGTGTTGCGTTTTTTCATAAGTTCCTTAAGTTAATTTTTCAATGATACGTATTCTGTTAGGTCCTTGTTTCGAATGACAGATCAGAGACAATGTTATACGGTATTTACTTTAGAATTAAAAAAAAGGGCCAAACTGTGCTGCCTACCTCTACTTTGCTTGATATAAAATAGCATGGAATTTGTGTACGATACCACTGTTCTGTAAATTTTCACCACGTAGTGGGTAGACTGGTAAAGAATATCTTTAGGTAATTTGTCCGCCCTTTGTATGCCTTTCCCTATATATGAAAGTAAATAAGTAGATAATCTGATTACATTCAAGGTAGCGAAAATTAAAATAAGACACTCAGTGCATTTAGACCAATACCTGAAAACAAAACTGTATTATTTGCATACAGTTCATTACGTATATTTCACATCGTTACTCAGGCGATATCTCAAAAACAAACCTTGAAAACAGCCGACGTAAAAACATCTTGCCGATAGTAAAATATATGATATAGAGTTAGATTTAAGAGAGATATAAGATAATTATTACTTTTGAAATGCGTTGCTCGCGCTATCCGTAGGACAAATTCTATTAAACCTTGGAATTGGTTCTTAAGAAAGATAAAGCCATTGGTTTCCAAAACTATTATGGAACACGACTTAAGCATTTAATAAAAATAAATACAAAACTATCAAACAAAAAGTACGCTTTGCTCCAAAGGCAATAAAAATAAGGACTTAGTTAAATATTTTTTGTTAAAATAAAACGTACATAAGAAATCGATAAAATCCGAACATCTCGATCGTCCCCTCATATAAGTGTTATTCCGTCCCATCGGTCCTTAAGCCGCAACGGCCCAGGTCTAATGGCGCATTATCAATATGCAATAACGACGTTTTGTAAGCACATCGTACGATCGTGACCGGACGCCAAAGCCCCGTATTAATATTGGCTTTAGGAGTGCGTGGACGATTGGGAAAGTCTTGGCGAAATCGTCCGCTTGGAGTAATAAAGAGGCCAGTCGTCACGCTATTGAATATTTGGATGTGGAAGGAATACGTTTGGGAAATATTCTCTTATTGGAAAAAATATTAATGGATCATCATTGGTTAGATTCTTGATATAGGTGGATATACAGTCCCAAGTAGCAATACAACAGTATATTAAGAAATCAAGCGTTCAATTAAAATTTAAATTAATTTAACCGTTTCCGATTTATGCTTGACAATAGTTCTTAAAAATTCAACAAATATAGCCAGAATGTGGCTGTATTTGTTGAATTTTTTAAAAAATTTCGGTGTGCAAAGTAATTAAATATAAGATATTATATTTTAACTAGCTGTGCCCCGCGGTTTCACCCGCGTCGTCACGTGTCCGAGGTGCACGACATCACCTAGTTCAAGCATTTTATAACGGTTAGGGTTTAAGCGTCGTTCGCGCGCCCAGCCAAGTATTGAATTATTTTAATTTTACATTATCTCTTAAACTATGCGTCCAAGTTTGCGCGTTTACCGCTAAAAAGAACCCCTTTGTCGTATCTCCTCAGTTTCAAGGCACTCCCTTGGTTGCCTCAGCCAGTATCGGAATCCTCGGCGTCGACATATCGAGTGACGTGCAGTTTCGTGGTCATTTGGAAGAGAAGGCCAAATTGGCCTCTAAAAAGCTTGGCGTGCTCAGCAGAGCGGGACAGTATTTCATGCCGGCACACCGCCTGCAACTTTACAAGGCGCAGGTTCGGCCTCACATGGAATACTGTTCCCATCTCTGGGCAGGGGCTCCCCAGTGCCAGCTCCTTCCACTTGACCGCATCCAGCGCAGAGCGGCTCGAATCGTCGACGACCGAGTTCTTTCCGATCGGCTCGACTCATTGGCGCTGCGAAGAGATGTTGCATCTCTTTGCATTTTCTTTCGCATCTACCATGGGGAGTGCTCTGAGGAATTGTTCGGATTAATCCCAGCCGCCAAATTTCACGAACGCACATCGCGGCAGAACTCCCGATACCATCCACACCATCTGGATGATTGGCGGTCCACCACTGTGCGATTTAGAAGATGTTTTCTTCCTCGCACGACTTCCTTGTGGAATCGATTACCATCAGCGATTTTTCCGGACCGATACGACTTAGGGACCTTCAAGAAAAGAGCGTACTCCTTTTTAAAAGGCCGGCAACGCATCTGCAATTCCCTCCCTGGTGTTGCAGTTGTTCATGGGCGGCGGTAGTCACTTACCATCAGGTGAGCCGCATGCTCGTTTGCCCCCTCTACTATAAAAAAAAAAATAAAAAAAAATAACATGGTATAAAGAACAAAGTTTATCTTCATAAAATTGTCTTGATGATAAAGTAACTTTCGTTCGTAAGGATAAATAGGCCATGCCTAATAATAACGCTCATAAATCACTTTTAAATTTTCAATATTTTTTTGTCACAAAATACCAAATTATGGCTTATGTATAAGAAATAGACATATGAAATCCGCGGACTTTTTTTTAGACGGAGTAAAGATCTATATTTTTCTAGAACATTGTATTTACGTATCCCTAACGATAACACCAGCGTACGCGGATAAATCATTTCGGGAGTACTTTTTCTTCTGACTTGCTTAACTAATATCCATATTTAAGGCTAGCTGAGTAATATAGCTTAATGCTAGATAGCTTATACTATTCCACATGAATCGGGCTATAATATACAAAAATAATTTTTCAAATCGAACTGGTAAATCCAGAGATAAGCGCGTTTAAACAAACAAAAAAAAACTCTTCCGCTTTATTATATTAGTATAGAAGTATAGATAATCATAATGGTTAGTTCTAATAATTCGTTAACACAATCTATTCTTATTTTTATTATTGTCATCATAACAATTTACCACTTGATACAACAACCATAATTAAATTACGTATAATGTCATATGAATAAATAATGTAGTATTATAAAATTTTGTAGTTCAGTTCAATTCTGAAATGAGAGGTCTGTGTATTGTGTGCTATGTTGTAATTAGTCCGCCTCCAATCGTCCCGTTGCTTCATTGATTGTTCGCTGAACTCATATACCGTAACCGTAAGAGCTTATTAAAATCTGAACTGAACATAGTACTTCAACATAGATTGCCTCATAGGGGGATATTTGCCATAGTTGTCACGCTTGACAAGCGGGTTGGGAACAGCAGCTTTTTTTTTATTTTTGGTCTTTTTTTGTAGAATAGGGTGACAAACACAGTCCACCTGATGGTAAGTGGTTGCTGCGACCCATAGACATCTACATCTATCCTCAATAAAGTATCAATATGCAGATGCGTTGTCACCCGTGAGAACTAAGATAGAATGTCTCGTTTCCTGTAAAAGGGGTCTCCGGTTCTCTACACTGACCATACGAAACACAGTAGTGTTGAGCTGCTATTTTACGCTGGTATTCTGTGAGAGCGTGGTCCACCCTCGGTTAAGCCGACTCATTCGTGCTACAACTATATCACTAATATAGGTGCAGCATGGCTCTACCACGTATAATAATATTTATTAGGAAGACGCTGCTGTCTTAAATAAAGAAAAAAAAAATGCAGATGCGTTGTCACCCGTGAGGACTAAGATGGAATGTCTCGTTTCCAGTAAAAGGGGTCTCCGGTTCTCTACACTGACCATACGAAACACAGTAGTGTTGAGCTGCTATTTTACGCTGGTATTCTGTGAGAGCGTGGTCCACCCTCGGTTAAGCCGACTCATTCGTGCTACAACTATATCACTAATATAGGTGCAGCATGGCTCTACCACGTATAATAATATTTATTAGGAAGACGCTGCTGTCTTAAATAAAGAAAAAAAAAATGCAGATGCGTTGTCACCCGTGAGGACTAAGATGGAATGTCTCGTTTCCAGTAAAAGGGGTCTCCGGTTCTCTACACTGACCATACGAAACACAGTAGTGTAGAGCTGCTATTTTACGCTGGTATTCTGTGAGAGCGTGGTCCACCCTCGGTTAAGCCGACTCATTCGTGCTACAACTATATCACTAATATAGGTGCAGCATGGCTCTACCACGTATAAAAATATTTATTAGGAAGACGCTGGTGTCCATCTTCTGATTTGTTTTCTTCTGTAGCCTCTTACGACACCCACGGGAGATATGGGGTAGTGGATATTTTTATATCACCACTACACGGTCAATTCACAAGAAATTTCAAAAAGTCTTTAAAATAATTAATTTCTTACCGTGCACGTTTCCCAACGATGTTTTCTGTCATCGCTGAGCAAGTGGTAAATTAGCACTTAAATAGCAATTAACAATTTCATTTGTGCCGGTAGGGATCGACCAGGATACTTTGCATACTGTGGAATATACAGCAAGCGTTTCGCAAATATACATTCTATCTTGAAAAACACAGTATGTGTGTTTATTTGTGTATGTCGCAATAATAGATTATGTGCCTCGCATACTAGTAAAATCCAGTTTTATACCAGTTTTCGTTTTGTGGGTTGTAGTTCTAACATTGAAAGAATATTTTAAAATAAATGATTTCGCTTATGTCCCACAATAAAACAATACAAAAGTTACCACTAGACCTTGAAGGTGTATTAGGAAGTCAGATCAAACTGTCTTAGGCGTAAAACCTGTAGCATTATATTTATTTAACTTCAAGCGTTTGAACGAGAATCTATTTGTAGAAACGCATTTCTTGTTATCCAGTTATTTATAGGAATATCCCGCATCCTGTTTTTTCTATGTATGGACTTATACTTTATTAAATGGTTTCTGGATGCCTGAATGCAAAGTCGCATTTTCTCACGGTGCTTTTCGTAGACTCAGTTATAAAGTTAAATGACTAGGTAGCGCTGCGTTTCAACATTTAGCTACGGCGCTGTGGATCGCAGGTTCGGATCCCTTACGAAACAAATATTTGTATGTTAACTCCGCGTTTGATACACAAAACACATCAAACTCAAAAGTTTATAAAATTTTGTATGTGGTAGAGCCATGCTGCAGCTATTTTATGGTTGTAGCACGAATGGGTCGTCTCGACCGGCGAAGGACCAAGCTCTCTCAGAATACCAGCGTAAAATAGTAGTGTAACGCTGCTGTGTTTCGTATAACGAGTGTAGAGAAACGTTAAATCCTTTTGAGTCCTCAGGGGTGATGCTGACGCGAATGGCGTATCTGCATTTTTAATCGAGGATAGATGTGAATGTCTATGGACCACAGAATAAATAAAAAATATAAAACCAATCCACTTACCATCAAGGACTGTGTGAAAATAGTTTGCAAAGTTGTATGTGATATGTGTTTAGTGTTATGAGTCGTCGTCAAAACGAATACGATATCAGCTAGCAGTTAAACAGAAGTAAATTTTAAGCAGCAGCATAAAATAGTTCATTATCACTTTAAGTGTAGCCCCCTGAGCATGAAGTTTCTATCGTATCGCTTTCGTATCTTCATTCTCAGGTGTGTCCGCCAGGGGCTCTGTTGTCAATGACGACACGAAAATGTTAGTATCGAAAGCTTGTATTAAATACACTGTTTTGCCATGGCGGTAAAGAAAACATCGCGAGGAAACTTGGATTCGTTTGGGAAAAAAAGATATTTCGAAGAAATGTAAAGTCCGACTATAAGGCATTTCAGCAGCCGTGCGAACGTTTTCTTGCTCCGAAACCTTCACAAAAATGAAAGAGGCCTGTTTCTAGTCATTAGATATAAACTATCGCTTTCCTTTTTTAGACTGCGCGTTTCGGGTTTATATTTAGCCAGAGTATTTTAGCAAATAAGAGGTGAAGATAAATGGGTTCAATAATTTTGCGCGAACACTTTATTATTTAATATTATGTCCTGCACAATTTATAATACCCAATAACCTGAAAATGTTTCGTTATTAATTTTACGATGCCTTTTAATAAATCCATAATATCGCTTTACTCTATTAACCTCTTTTAATACACTATCACTTCCATAAATACGTCATGTTATTTCAAAGCGCTGTCTCCTTGTAGAAACTGTTCTCGACTTTTCTAGACCGTTTCTACTATAGCCATGTTCATAAACTTATTTTCTTTATTACTTCTTTCTTTTATTTTACGTTTGAAATGTATATAATAATAGAAGAAAACCTTCACTCAATTACATGAGCGTGTGATATTTCAACTGGCTCCAATTACAGCATCGATAACCTCGGTAAAGGGCTCTGCAATCAATTAAGTATGCACCTGTTCGAGAATTGTACGTGTAGAAGGTTAAACGTTGTTTTAGCCATATGTGGAAATTAAAAAAAGTTAAAGCCGTCTATCGGCTGACAGTTCCATGCACAGGATTATGTTACGTAATCTCACGTAATACGAGCCAATTTAGCGTAGACTTCCGAGGCCATCTATGTTTGTGCAAGTGAATTCTTATTCCTACAGATGTTGAGCATTACAAATTGATCAAGCTTCAAACTAGAATGTCCTGTTCTATAAAGAAGTCTAGCTGGACGACACTCTTGCGCACAAACGAGAATTGATGCGTTTCGAGACGGAATACAAATTTAGAATTTATACCAAAGTCAATCACATATCGCTATTAAGATCATTAAAATGATCCCATTGAATTTTAAAACTGAGTAACAAATTTTGTGATTTACATTTGCTATTTTTGTGACTTTCCTTAGGAGGAGCCTATGTTCGGCAGTTGACTTAATGTAGATGCGCGACTGTAATGGAGATGACGTCATTTTTACGAAAGATGTTAAAATTATTTATCTATGATCCTCATGAAATTTAAATTGGTAATTGTAATTTAAGAACATTTATATTTTAACGTGTATCTTTATTTTTCGTACGCAAGTCAGTTTATTTTGTACATCTTTTTTGGATCACCTCATCATCATTTTTGCAAAATTAATTATTAAAATGAATTTCCACAAAGAAAAGCCTGATCAAGTTATTACTTACAATTTCCCTTGAGAGAAAAAAGGTCCGAAGTCATAAGTGGATTTAAAATTACGAATAGATCCCAGGAATAGCCTCAATTCTCGTAAATCTATGTGTTGCTATAAAGCCAAGAAATAAATATTAGATTCCAACTATGAACTTGCCACATTCTAATATTGGCTAGTTTGAAGTACTTTTTTTTTTTTTTTTTTTTATAGTAGAGGGGGCAAACGAGCATGCGGCTCACCTGATGGTAAGTGACTACCGCCGCCCATGAACAACTGCAACAAAAGTACTTGCATTAGACTTGAATTCTTAATTCAAATTAATATGAAAATTGTAAATCTGTTTATTTGATTCCAGCCGATTTTTTTTTCTTTAACATCGTTGCATCTGCGACCATGAATAAATGAAAATCTGCATTATTTTCGAATATTAAAAAGCAAGCAACATTAACAGTTATTAAACTATTGACAGCTCCGTAGCGCAGTGGTTAAACATTGAGTTGCGGCGCTTACGGCCGTGGGTTCAATTCCCGCGCACGGGACACAATACAAATATCGGGTCTGGATTTTTGCCTATATATGCAATTTATGTATGTAAACTGCTTATGTATGTAAACTAAAACTCTACGATACAAAAACAAAACCTAGTGTAATAAAAAATGTAATCCTAGTAAAGTTACTTAAAACGAAAACAGTGCGTTTTAGGTTTTATCGTTCTGGAAATTTCGTTCTCAGAAATTATCCTGTAACAGTGGTAGAGCCACACGGCAGCTTTTGCTGTCGCACGGATGGACCGGCTCGAACCAGGGTGGTACCACGACCTCACAGAATACCAGTGTGAAGTAGAGGTTTACCTCTGCGTTTCGCTTGGTGAGTGTAGGTGGCCGGAGGCCCTTTTTACTGAAAATGAGGCATTCCATCTTAGTCCTCACGGGTGACAACGCATCTGCATTTTGATTTGTAATAGAGGATATTTATGGGCCGCAACAACCACTTACCATCAGGTGGACTGTGTGCTCGTTTGTCACCCTTATCCTATAAAAAAAAATCCTCGCCGATGATCGATGTCAGTATGTTGTCAGTATCAGTAAAGTCGATTATGACGAATTGAAATCGATTCGTCTTAAGCTTCACAGTTATCTCCAGTGGTCACACATGTTAGAGCCACGCCTCAGCTATAATATGGTTGTAGCACCAAAGGATCGGTTTGACATCGAAAGGATCCACGCTCACACAGAATATAATTTTAAAATCGTAACTTAATGCTGCTGTGTTTCGTATGGTAAGTGTAGAAAATTAAAACCTTTATTGCTAGTAGTGAGGCATTCCATCTTAGTCCTCAGGGGTGACAACGTATGTGATAATGGAAGATATATGTAGGTGTTTATGGTCACATTCACTTAAATTAGGTGTACTCGTTTATCACCCTTATTTTATAAAAAAATAGAAAACCTAAATCACATAAATTTTCATTGGATGTAAGATCAATATAATATAAGTAATTATGATACTCGAAGCCCAATCTTAATAATAACATACTTTTGGAATTATTCAAAGGGACTTATTTCAACTAAAATATTTTTATTTTCACAAAATAAAAACCTACCCTTCTCTGATTCTACAATTAGGAAGAATACACTTTTTAATTTAAAAAAAGAGGTTTCGTATTGATTAGTGTTTCTTATAGAAAAAGAAAAAATGTTCAGCCAGTGTTCATTGTTTGAGAAAAATCGCGCAAAAACAGCAAACACTGCGTAGGCATTAACAAGAGTGCTCCTAATTAAAATTGTATCTCGGTCTCAAGATAGTTCTTTTGTAATGATACAGATTTTTATATTAATTGAACCAAGAAAATAAGGCTGTTAGAAATAAGGACAGGACGTCACGACTTTCATAGAAAAATGTTATGCGACATTCGTCCTGCGTCTCGTTAACACTTCAACTCATGTACGAGCGCGCTTTAAGTAGTGACAAAAAATTGATAGATTACTCTAAGATACTATCTACCTCATAAACCTTCCGCTCAGTACAAGATACAGATCAGCTATCTGTAAGGTCATTAACAATTATTACATAACAATATGCACGAAAGTACTTGTTATTACCACCTATTACTTTGGCAAGGCCAGGGCTGACAACCTAATACATTTATTTAATCTTATTTTTAATACAACAACGGGGTAGTAGAGACATAGTTATTGTTAATAGTTACATTATATACTTAAATTTATTACTTTTTGTAGTGTCTTAAACTATTGGTTTTTGGTTTTAAGTTAAATTACATTTGAGTTATATAAAATAATGAGGTAATTTAATACTATTCTGATATGATCATTAATCTACTACTAATCTAATATAATTTCTATAGAATAAATTCATTTTTACATTTCATAAAAAAATAATATTGAAATTGATATGTTTACTGCTCTACTAAGTATTAAATAGCGCAATAATATGATGTCTTCAAAATATTTTCGTACTAATCAAATGAATTTAAAAGAAAATAAATTTCTCAAGCATATCGATATGTTTTGAATTAAATTGCATATTTCTGCATCTTAAGAAAAAAAGACAATAAATTTAATAGGCAATGAACATGTGTTTTTTAATATTTTTTTTTTACATTTTGATCATAATCACCATGAAAACCTGCTGCTGAATATATGTCTCCTTGTATATTTACAAATCATCAAAACATAGTCCAGAGTTGGATTCACCTATTCATAGACTATCTGCGTGACACGCCAGGTCACCACCATTCCACCCTACATCGTTATTTATTATTTTTCTTTAAACAATATTGACAACCCTAAAACACTTATGACGTTTAGCACACGATCATAATGAACAATGGAGCGTAAAAATATTAAGCTTCGTTACACGATTACCTTTTACCAGCAATTGGCTCGCTTCTTCACACGGTCGATTTTTGTCTTATTGCAGTATTCGATATAAAACCATATATGTAGATAAAAGTCTTTAAATGTTGTATCAGACTAATTTTACGGATAATTATGTAAATTGCAGTTTTGTTGTTGTCGTTATACGTTAGACTTTTAAAACCGGCCTGTGTCGCTTAACGTTGCGTTTAGGAATTTTTAATTAAAACTTGTAGGAACGCTAATTGTTTTTTTTTTTATTTTTAACTTCGGCAATATGATTATATCCATTCCATTACAGCCTATAAAAGTAACCTGCTAAACATAGGCCATAGATTGCCGCATAGGGAGGATTTTTGTATTATGTATTATGGGATTTTGCCAGTTTTCTCGCATTTGAGGCGAGATGGTAACCGCAGTTTTTATAATTTTCAACAATAATTATCTAATCGTCCAAATAATATTTTACGTTGAATAAAAATAATATATCTTTAAGAATATATTGAATACCTTTTTCTTTTAACAACCGACAGGGGTCTAGTACTTTGTATACATCAGTTTATTTGCTCATTATTTAAAAGATAGATTTATACAGGCAATGTCACTATAAAGGTGTGTAAATATAAAACTTAATAATGTGTACAAAATTGGTGTGGAATATTTTTCCAGCATTTATCTTTCCATCTGATAACAACGTGGGTAACGCGTAGTGGCGGTGTACGAATATCCACTACCCAATATCGTCCAGTGGGTGTCGTAAGAGACCACAGACGAAAACTGAAACAGGAGATGGAGTGCAGCGTGTTCCTAATTTAAAGAGATGAGGCGCAATTTGTCCCTAATAAAAATTTAAATAAAAAAATCTGCGGTTGCGAACATGCCTTACAAGCATGGCAACTTTGGCGAATTTAAGGTAATCTATGGGGTATGCCTACTTTTCATAGGCAGCAATGGTACGGGTAAGAATGTAAGTGCCTTCAAGGCAAAAGTGGATATGAAGTGTATATTATTTTAACAATGGTTAAATTAAGTCGTGTGCTTTACCATCTTCGGCAACATCACCACTTACTATCAGATGGTAGGTTAGTAAAGAAACAATAATAGTAAAAAAAGAAATTAAATGGTAGATGGAATCGAAGAGAGCAATAGGTTCTTGAGTGCCGTTTAGGATGGCATCTTACTCAATGAATTGAAGATTTGATGAGATATGCAGACAAATGATGGAAAACTGGTAGCTCAAGGCTATGCATTGTCAGTTTTTGATAGAGGTATTTATTAAGCAATCAACTTTTTATTCGATAATATCATTGTTGATATATGAATTACGTTGCCAAAACTGTAACCTGGCCAAAAACGAAAAAACCGACCATAACAGCTTCGATGACAAATGTCCTATACGTAAAAAATGGGACGCAATTGCAAGATCTAGCGTAGCCTACTGTTAAGACGAGAAAGTTAACTCCAAATTGACGCAAACTCCAATTTAACAGTGGTAGAGCCACGCGGCAGCTTTTGCTGTCGCACGGATGGGCCGGCTCGAATCGGGGTGGTACCACAACCTCTCAGAATACCAGCGTGAAGTAGAGGTTTACCTCTGCGTTTCGCTTGGTGAGTGCAGGTGGCCGGAGGCCCTTTTTACTGGAAATCAGGCATTCCATCTTAGTCCTCACGGGTGACAACGCATCTACATTTTGATTTGTAATAGAGGATAGATTTAGATGTCTATGGGCCGCAGCAACCACTTACCATCAGGTGGACTGTGTGCTCGTTTGTCACCCTTATCCTATAAAAAAAATATTTTGTGGTAGAGGGAGCGGACACCCCTCTCACCGCAGCCCACCTAATGATGAAGGGCAACCTATATATATATATATATATATATATATATATATATATATATATATATATATATAGGCATAGACCGTAAAACTCCAAAAATCAATCAATGTAAATATAACTCTTGATACCACAATTGTTGGTTAAATTTGAACCACTGTTTAAACAAAACATCTCATAGTTAAAAGCCAACTAAAATACGACTACTATATAGCCGACAGACTTCAAACAAACCGTCAAACAACTCAGATATTTATATACCTACATACCTCCAATACTTGACGTATAGTGTTATCGAAAATAGAATTACTTTATGCGTTTTTTGTCTTCAATTACTTTAATTCAGAATTGAAACACATGTACCATTAGTTCAAGAATGGACTATTAATAATATGTGTTGAGATGGTTTTCACGAGATAACAAATCATAATACGCTAGAAACAAAATTTATATTCCTTTGTGACTTTATAAATTTTGCCAGATTTTTTGCCACGTCTAGGATGTAAGTTCTTATTAAAAGATTCTATCAAAGTAATTCGATTTCTGTGTACGATGATACGACTTAATATAATTTTTGTGTAGATTAAAAAAGTTCTTATCTGGATTTTTTTTGATTTTAAATCGGCTTAGGTATAATTACTTTGATTCCAGATACTTCGTAAGTCTTTATACATTTTTATTGCCAACGTTTTTGTGAGACATTCCAAAACACAAATAATATAAGTGAATACATAAAACAGCAAAAATTTTAACTTTAAACATGTATCAGTAGTTTTAATAAGTATATTAACGTTAGATGGCAGCTTAAGAGATTCTATAACCTGATATCATTCCTTGGGTGTCGTAAAAATGAGCATAGGTAGGCCAGAAAGACCTCATGGCCTACAATAATCTATATATATACATAGGCGGTATACTATCTTGTACATTATGCCGGATAATAATGGTTGGAAATACCAAGACTATATTTATCATTCGGTATATTAACGAGTACAAGCTGCGTCTATAAACAGAGTCTGCAGTGGAAGACGTTTAATACTGCGATTGATCTGGGTATTTTAGACCTAGAATACAACGATATGGCGATATAATGCCCACTAAACGTGGAAATTATAACAAATTGATCCGAATTCGTGAAAAGGGACAAAGTAGCAATTTATACCTAATATAAAACCTATATAAAAGCTCGATAGTAGTCAAGCACTGGCAGTAGTACTAGTTTAAAAAAAAAAAAAAAATATATATATATATATATATATATATATATATATATATTATATTATATTATATTATATTTAATTTTAATAGGTTATCTACAGAGGTGAACGGCAGAGTCGGAAAGGGTCGCCATAGGCGAAAGTTTATCGACCAAATTGGCGATATGTTGAAAATGGGCCAAATCAAGTGTACCTTTAACCGACGAGCGTGTATGCGTAGGTATATGGATGTGGAGGAAGCGAGAGAGGTCTGTCAGGATCGTGCCAAATGGAAGTCCATAGTCTCTGCCTACCCCTATGGGTGACAGGCGTGAGTGTTTATAGATAGATAGATATAGATATCTACACTCAACATATGAAACACGGTCGAGCCGACCCATTCGTGCTACATTACCACGTATATCTTAATAAGACTAACAGTATATTTGACATATACATAAAATATAACATTACTATGTTACATGACAATACCAGCGTAAAATGGCAGCTTGACACTACTGTGTTTCGTATGGTGAGTGTACAGAACCGAAGACCCATTTTACTGAAAGAGGCATTCCATCTTAGTCCTCACGGGTGACGACGCATCTGAATTTAGATACTTTATTGAGGATAAATGTAGATGTCTATGGGTCACAGCAACCACTTACCATCAGGTGGACTGTGGGCTCGTTTTTTACCATATCCTATAAAAAACATAATGATATACAATATATATGTTTATTAATTATTAAATAATTCGACGTAACTAATTTTTAACACCTGAATCTTACTTGAGTATTTAAAATCGTTTGTTTGTGTCTGTTGGTAATCGTTTAATAATCATAGAATCAAACTCTTATTTACTGTTAACATTTACAATGGTGATTGCTCATCGTGTAATTGTAAATAAACCAGTCTTGCCTGCGAACAGTTTAAAACAGTCGACTGATGACGTTATCGAATCCCGCACTCTTCAGAGATCTGTCTCTCAATTACCATAACGCTAAACGACTCGACCTTGGGCAAATAAATTTGCTACGATACGGGTAATGTAGTTTTTAATCCAACATCCTGCCAATTTAGAATAACTCCAAACAATTAAAAAAATTTTAGCTGTTACGCTTAAGTAATTTTCAAAAATTACATCTAACAGATGTATCTGTTAGATAGACCAACTTTTTTGATACCAATTTGCAGCGACCGGGAAACCGAACCCCGGAACGCTGCGTTACTTACAATGCCATGACGGCTCGGTACATAGTAACGTACCGCGAGGAAATTCCGGGTAATGGTGTACGCCCCGAGGTCCGAGTCCTGCTGTGTGTGCTGAGCGCACACACGCAGACGACAACGTAGTGGACATTTGTTCGGGACCAGCTACCAGTTTCCAGTTTTAAATCAAGAAAGAAAACAATAGGGAAAAGTGATAGGAAAAAGTAGTGAAATTTTAAATTTTGCATTACTAAGGGGAATTCGAAGATTAATTGATGTTTCATTTCTCGAATCAACTCCACTTCACACGAAGATACAGTCCACTGAACACTGATGTCAAGACCGGGAGCATTCCATAGGGTAATAAAATAAGGGTAACCCGTAATCTTAATCGCCTAACCTTTCTTTTGAAAGCGTGCAGACGGGCATTGAATGGCACACCTTCTCAGGGGTCACGCGAACAGAAAGACTAATATTTGTTGTCACAATGTATATTGGAATAATTAGTACGTTTCGTCACGATGTTTTTTTCCACTTAATGCTCAACGTGGTAGATCAGAACTTAAAGTCATAACAATTTCAGTATTACGTGATACATCATAAACATCTCATAAAATATAAACAATATTAAAAAATATAATAAAGAAAAACTAAAACTAAAAAACTTAAATTATCATTCAGTCCTAGTGTGGGATGCTACACGGGTAAACACTTTGACAGCCTCTCATCTCAGGGGTACCTTGTTTAGAGCCGGAGCGGCATCAGAGGCAGCTGAACTGAGTAAGGGGCGCAAGTATGAGTCTCTGAGAGTATATATTTGTGCCATTTGCTGTTGGGTCTATCGGTCCGTGGGGTTCGCGTGCGGTGAAGTTCCTAAAGGAACTGTATCCGCGACTGGTCGTCGCTGCTGGTGATAAGAGGGCTGCTTCATTTCTCGTTCAAAAGCTAAGCATAGCCATTCAGCGAGGAAACGCAGCCAGCGGTCTTGGCATGAGATACCGCGGGGAGTAGGATTGTATGATAATTTCAGTTGCCCGGCGAAGATTGAATTGTTTGGCTCGAATACTATGAAATTTTAAGCAAAGCACTTTACAGCTAAGCTAGCGTAGCTCTTTTTAAGGAATAATACAAAATTATGTTTATTGTTCGTGGGTCTTATGACGATATGCCACAGAATAAAAACAACGGAAAAACATGTATAGTTGTGTCACGTTTCGTTTTTATGTACCTGCATTGATCGACTTCCTGCGTGCTCACCAGTTTGCCACGTCATCAAACGGGGTTCGGGATCTTTTGATTTTAAATGCACAAAATGTAATAATATTCTCATTCAAGTTGAATAATCGTGATTGTTTAGAATTATAAATGATTGCGGCTATAACTTTTGAATAAACTTATAACAAAACGTAAAAATAAACCGTAAGGTTTAATTTTAGCAGTAGATTTTTGATAGGCTGTATCATATGAGTCAATGAATGACTTAATGTTATGTTTATGCTAGTCTAAGGTTAAGTATTAATGTTTTATATCTAGATCATGTAAGTGACAATTTTAGATACTATTAAATTTTTTTGTAGCAGCTCTATAGTCATTATACCATCCAAACCAAATCTTTACGGGTTTTATAACTTGATATAAAAATATCAGCCACAAGCTTGAAAAATCTAATGATATCATAAAAATCGCAACGTAGCGGCCGTTGGGAGTAACTTCACTTCGGTCCCTTCGTTAATTTAGTATTGAGCGATGATACGAATGCAGGGGGTTAATCCCCGATGTGAATCCCTAAAGTCGTGTAAACGTGTTACCGTTATAAATCAGAATATCGTTTGGTGAGGTCTGGTAATTTATCGAATACTTATTTGTATTAATAATAATAAAAAGTTTGGCTGAACGGATGATGACTAACGTAGGTACCTGATAGTAGTAAGTATCGCGTCCTTGAAGCGTCCTGACAAAACTGACGTCAGCAGACAGCCCGTACGTGGGAATTTCATTAGAGGTAACAAACGCTTTTGAATCAACAAAGGTGCTTTTTACATACTGTAAACTTTTCAATGTATTTCAAACAAAATCTTTAGAATGAACTGAAGACTAAGTTTTCTTTGACAAAAAGGACAAATTCAGCAATACAGAGCTTCTAGACGAATTACAAAAGTCTTACGTTATTTTCAGGTATAGCTGAATTATTGTTTTTTTTTTCTGATTCCTTCACAGCGTTGGTACGAAAACTGCCTTAAGCTTTATAAAGGTTAACCAACTATATTCTTTTGTTATTTCTTTATATTATTGTATATATTATTTAGTATTATTTTATACGGTATTGAGCCATACTGCATCTAACTATATTATACGTGCAGCACGAAAAGGTCGACTCGACTGGGGAAGGACCACACTCAAAGAATACCAGCGTGAAATAGCAGCTTAATGCTTAGTCCAATGTTTTGTATAGTGAGTGTAGAAAATCAAAGACCCTTTTTACTGAAAACGCATTCCATCTGTGTTCCTCAGGGGTGACAACACATCTGAATTTTTATTCTTAATCGATTATAGATGTAGATATCTATGTGCCAAATAATCCACTTACCATCAAGTGGACCGTGTGCTCGTTTGTCAATAAAAATAATTATATATAAAAATAGTTCAGAGGCTAAGCAATAAAGTAAATTTCACAGTAAGCGAGCCACTCGGCTCGATTCCCGCCGGCACCAACACAACCAATTGTTAATCGAAAGTGTTGATTTAATTCGTGTTTGACAGTGAAGAAAAAGATAGTGGAGAATACATGTCTTAGATCGAGGATACACACACACTAGAGCCAGCGATACGGACTAATTGCTTCATAGCCCTCTCTGAAATTCTTTTTACTTTTTTATCGTTTCTCGTTCGACACAAGAGGGGCTAACTTATATCTAATATATTTTATCAGACGAGGGATACGAGTTTCCGAAAATATTAGTAGAGTCAAGGTCAAGTTAAGGTCATTCTATGAATATTATTTATGCATTTTATCATCTCTAACCTATTTCAGTTATTAAGCTTAAGGGCTTGAAGAAGTCCCTTTATAGGTCCTTTTGGAGTTAGTAGTCAAAATATAAAGCTTTTTCAAGTTTATTATTTAAATAAGACTTTCAAACGTTGATTTTAGAATAGTAAAGTTCAAAATCCCGCTGGGTTTCTTGCTGGTTCTTCCCAGGACAGAGGTATTTTCCGAACCAGTGGTAAATAAAAAAATGACTTTCAATAAGAATTATGTAATAATCAATATTGAATAAAAAATTATTCTATTCTATTCTATAGTAACTCAACAAAATCACGAGTACTTCAATTCATCAATTGAGACATTTTCTTTGAATTTCAAAGTATTGATCAAATACAACTCAACATTTTATAGATGCAGAAATTTTATTGCTATATTTAATCAAAATATTGCAATTGTGTAAGAAATTATTCACTAGATATAATATGATTACCGCGATGTAGACAAATAATATATTGGTAATATTTCTAAATTAGTAGCAGATTTTATAGTCATATAATATGACGCACACTTATGATGAAACCTGGTTTTTTGATCAAAAACCTATATTGATTTAGTTTTATAATAAAATCAACCTAACATGAGCTTAAATACTATCATAAACTTAAACAACTTCAGGTTTTTTGCATAAAACCTGATTTGACCATAAACCTGCGACATATTATACATTATAATAAAATAAACCGGAGTTTTCACTATAAATAATGGAAGAAATATTATATAATGAATGTTTATATATATATATATATATATATATATATAATATAATAATAGAAGATAGTTACGCTGCAAAGTGAGATTTTTTTCAAATTATTTGCTTACTAAAATATCGTTGGTATTGTTTATGTCACTTTTAAAAATATACGATCTGTTTTATAACTTCCATTTTTGAATGCTGTTTTTCCCTATAGAAATAAATATTAGAGTTCGTGCTTGAGCGACCTAGATTTACTGCATTGTCTGATGAGAAACTGTAAATTATAAAAGATTTGGATTTCAAAACAGCACTTAGCGAAGACAAATTATTAATCTCAAATTTAAAAAAACCTACACTTGGATTGGAAAAATTCATCGATGTCTCCGGGTAAAATAGAACAAAAAGAAACATTTTACTTCCACACTCATGGCAGCATTTATTGCGTGTTATTTTGACAGCTCGTGTCTAGGGAACGTTTTAAACATCAGGCTGACTTATACAAATTGAGCTCGCGTTTTTGAAGAAGCTAAGGTTTTCGTTTTTTCATTTGCGTTTTTCAAATTTATTTTAATCATGCATTTGGTTTAAAAGCTATTTAATATCACAATTAAATATACATTTAGCTTAATAAATCCACACGCCAATTTTTCTTTTGGTTATCATTTTTATAAATATATATAATCGTTAGTGCGTTAGTGATCGTGAAAGTTCTTAACGATTCCAACGATTGAAGTCATATCTACACAATATAGTTACGAGTATTTGTTTTGTAGAGACGATGGTTTGTAGCTATGTAAATATCCGATAAGTGGCGCTGATGACAAGTTATTAACAAATTCTACATTTATGGACCAAATAAGAAAATCATACCATACATATACTGTAAAAAGTCCGAAGAGAATTTGTAGTAAAACTCGTTGTGCCATCTACCGTAAAGTACAAAAGGAAGATATTTGCACTAGGATAAAACAACAAGACCCGAATCATAAGTAAGCTCAAGCAGCAATTAGCTGACAATTAAGCTCGACTTGAAAACATTTGGAAAATATTGTCGAGGGGCTGTAAAACCTTGTAAGCCGTCATCCACTAAAGCTTTACAACGCCCTCATCTAGTTAAACCAAAGTCGAGTAGTAGAGTATTAGAGTCTTGATGTACTTATTTAATTTTGTGTTACAGGAAAGGGTGAAACGAGTGTAATGTTACAGAGTAAACATTACACTAGTTAAGACTAGACTAGACTAGACAAGAAATCGTAAACACGGCGAGTTTAGGGTCAATACATGATAGGGACTTATTAATACTTCAAACATTTTTATACGATGAAATAAACATTTAAGAATATATTTTTAATTATCTAAAGATTGGTAAGTGTTTAATTAGTTACCAGTATAGAAAAAATCAGTAGTGATTTACCGGTGAGCCGTATGGCTCGTTTGCCCCCTCTCCAATAAAAAAAAAAACAGTTATGAGACGTACTGATTATTTTTCTTGTTTGAAACACGCGTAAACAAGCTGTCACCCTAATTACATTCAAAACTCACGCATAGGGAACTGTCACGATATAGCTAGCGGGGTCAAGTCGCTTTGTTTATTTAACTTATGTATTATTTATTCTGGGCTTATGCCTACAAATTTATTTAAATTAATTTTTTTATGTTTTCATTATTATTAATGACGAAATCCCTTTGACAACATTTTGCATTTCAAGTGCATAGAATATGGATAGCGAACCTTTGGCACACACGCATAATCCAATGAATATGTTTGCCTGGTGCAATTAGTTGTTGTAAACAATTATATATAATATTTAACATTTACTACTAACATAAATGAGATCAATTACTAACATAATTATCGGCTGTATAATTATATGCTAGTGTGACATATTATATTATTAAGTGGCGAAGTTTGCGAAGTCACTTATTGATTTCACGATGTCTGTCCGTCCGTCCGTCTGTCCGTCTGTCCCACGATTATCTCGAGAACGGTTTCGAATTTTCAAATTCTGTTTTCAGCAATCGATTACTGATCACCCATGCATCTGAACCTCCTATTTTGAAACTGATTGCTCAACGGCAACCGTTAGAAACCGCTACAAAGCTGATTGCTTCGCCACTTTGCTACTCTGTTAGCTTGCTAGGTTTATTATTATTTATCTTAACTCTGCTTTGATCACAACAAAATCCCATATTTTTAAAGCATACGTTTTTCCTTGCTACGTTATGAGCACACTTAAATATATTTGAAGAAATTAAGTACTATTATAGCATAATACTAGCTTTGTTTCTTTTGACAACCGTGGACTTTTTTCACTGGTAATCCTAAGTTTACCCTAGTCCTTAGTGGTAGTAAGTAGTAACACATTTGCACTTTGATCTTTAATCTAGAATAGATGTAGAAGTTTATGGGCTATGTGTAATTATTTATTATTCTATATAAAAATTCAAGTACGTTCTTATAAAAAGGTTCTTTCTCTGAACGATTTCTGCGAAAGGGGCTACCACCGTATTATACCATCTGTTATAAGGCTGTTGTGTGACCATCAAAGAACGGGTCTGATTAAGTCTTATAGATCAGATAACAGTCACAACATGAACTGACACTAGTCTCGAAAACCAAAAAATTTTTGCAGAAATGTTTTTTGTATGGGAAAAGTAGTGAACTCAAGGCTAAGCGAGACGTTAATCGATATATTTAATTAATATAATGATTTCTTATATTTACGCGAATAGGTACTTCACTTTGAATAAAACTAAGTTTACGTATTTCATCGCATTTAATTTTAACTTTTTTAATTCCTGTCGTTTCGGTAAAGCTTCCGGTCACTGAAAAGGGGAGTGATGTGTTGATAAAATTCGTAAAGTTAGTTTTATTGTTTTTAATTAATATAGACTAGACGTACATATAAAAGTATAAAATGAGGCGAGGTACAAATAAAAAATAAAAACATTTTGTACGTACACATGCGTGCTAAATCAATTCAAATTTATTTTAAGCTTTGGTGGTCCCTCCTGAAAAATGCGCATAAATTAGCCTCCGGTACGGCGTCGATGGCTCGAATCCGATACCGAAATAACAATTAAAGGTACTTACACATCCCGAACGTCGATCAGTCGATTAACGAATGCCCGGCCTTTCGTCAAAGCGTTTGGTATCGCTGGAACAAATAATGACTTCCATCTGTACATGTTGAACGAACCGAAACAAAATGTTTAGCGAATCTGAATTGTACTTTTCCAAAATTAACACGGGGCGAATAACCTGATGACATTTACATTAGTATTTTTAGGATAACATTATATAGGATAGTACGGAATATCCTAAAAACTTTTTCTTATAGTAAGAGAGTTGTCAACGAGCTCACAGCCCACCTTATTGTAGGTGGCTACCTCAGACCATATATAACTGCAACTCAGATAAAATAAGGGCGCATGCATATCAGTTGCCACCCCAGCAAAGCTAGCATAGGCAGGAGACAATTTTATCCCCGGGGAAAGGAGAAAATGTTTATCACCTCGTTTAGTTTTATCCACCCTTCGAGCATGGGCACACCGGTGGATATAATATCTACAGTAGATAAAATGGGAGATAGACATATACTTAGATAGATTTTTTGTATTAATATAAACTTAAGCCCACGTCTAATGAACTAAGATAGGATTGTCCCTTTCAAATGTCAAAAAAGCATAATTTTTTATCTTTCATTTGGCTCCATGCTACGGACGGGGGATATATGTCTACTCGTTATGTCAAACGGGGATATACTTCTCCCCGCTGCCGTGCTTCGGCATACGGAAACGATTGTTTTATTTTATCTCTTGTCAGTGTTTAGTTACCTCATTCAGTTTGCGTACCAATTTCAGAAATTATCAATATTATTTAAAAATATTATTTTGGGTTAGATCACGAATAAGAAAGTCAGAAATATACCGGGAAGGCTCCGTAATTTAAGAAGGTCTTCCGATAGATAGCAGTATAAACATTTTAGTGCTTGCTGTTCACCTGCGGAATGTCTAGTTTTGCAAGATCGCCAATTCGCCTGCCCAAACTGGTTATGGCAAATCGCCAACAATAAAAAGTAAAGGTTCATCAATGGTAGAATATTTATGGGCCGATGATGATCTTAATGAATTCGATTCATCATCGTCAATATACATCCAGTCCGTCACTGTGTAACCCTAATAAACTTCACCGAAACTCGAAAGATAGTAACACCGCTTACAGCCAAATAGGCGATGGTAGCAACCTAACCATAGCACTCATATAAATTAAATTAATCATCATCATCATCATTACAGCCCTTCACAAGTCCACTGCTGAACGCAGGCCTCCCCCAAGAAATTCCACAAAGCACGGTCCTGAGCCACCTGCATCCATCGACTTCCTGCATGTCTTACCAGGTCTTCATTCCATCTAGTGGGGGGTCGCCCTACACTTCGCCTACCGATACGAGGCTGCTGGTCCTTCATTGCTGGCCGTATGAGGAAACTCAAGATCGCTCAACGAGCTATGGAGAGGGCTATGCTCGAGATTCCTCTGCGTGATAAACTTAGAAATAATGATATCTACGGAAATTTATTATAATGAAATTAATTAGCCAATAGTCGCTCAAATAGCTTAGCTGTTAGTTATCGCAGAGTATATTTCTCCCAAAGAAAAAAAATATCAAAATATCAAAAATGTATAATATAAGTTATCTTTTGCTAAAATTGAAAAATTCAAGAAATCAGTTAAAAAATATTTTATTTATCTTTTATTTTGTCAAAACAGTATAAAAAAAAAATATCCTATTGTAATGTTAAATACATTCACGATCACATTCTATCGACGCGTATAAAAACATGAAATTCAATCGGCCATAAATTTATTAATTTACGAGCACGGACGGGATTAAAAATAAATTTGCATTTAAATCGTACACACCGCATGATCACTGCATTTGAATTTTAAATTTACACTTAAACGCATCGCCATTTTAGTTACGAACCTTTATTTGAAACCTTCAATGAAGTCTTGTATGCTGGGCAATTAAAATAAAAAAATGACAGTATATTTTGTAATAAATTTTGGAGGGTTTTTGAACTAATAATTTTCGATTTATGCATAATAAATATATAGTCTCTCTCGACTCTGATGTATACATCGTAAAATGTGTTTAAGATGTATTGGGGCTGGTCTTGTAATAAAAGAAATACGACGGACTTGCATTATTATTACCATCGTTTATAACCCTTTCAGTTTTTGTGTTGAGGTCCATCACATATAATTTTGGCTAATAAACTCAGCTCGACCGCCTTTGCTGTTGAAAAGATTCGTCAACAAACAGACGAAATTCCTCTACGTATGAAGATAAAATTTCATTTATTTTTTCAAATTTACTACCGTTTCGAAATGGCGTTCATATGACCGGAGAAGAAAAGTGAAAGTAACTCCGCTAGTATTTTTGTCAATTTAAAAAAAAACCGACGAAGTGCAAGTCGGACTCGCGCACCGAGGGTTCCGAACAAATCCGTAGGTATATAAGTTTAAAATTATTAAAATATTTTTATTATATGATATAACTTAAAATTTATGCTGTTTGCAATTTTTCCTTTATCTGTGCTATAAAACGTTACTTCGTACCAAATTTCAAGATCCTGAGTTCACGGGAAGTACCCTGTAGGTTTCGATTCCCTTGCGAATGTCGAAAATTTGCGGCATAAACGGCTTTATCTTTTGATTACATTGGCTTAGACGTTTGATTTTTTCACAGTTTTAAGGGACAATAGACTTGAGTATTTGATATGAATATCTACTTGATATCTCCTCGCGTTCCTGAGAAAAAGGGTCTTGACAGACATACAGACAGCCGGACAATAAAGTGATCCTATAAGGGTTCTGTTTTTTTCCTTTTGAGGTACAGAACCCTAAAAATACCACAATAGCATATTATATATACAGATCCCTGTGTAATTAAAGTAAATATGATGCACTTAATAAAAGGACAAACGTTTGGAGCTTATAAGTTTTTTTTAAACGTTACCCTCCCCTCTCACACATACGCTAGGATTTTCTCCTGCGTCGTGGAGGTAATTTACAAACATAAATTGCCCAAGGACAAAGATCCAGACCCGAAACAATTATTTGTAGGCCGTACAAATACTTGTTCTGTGTAGCGCCGCAAATCAAACTAAGTCACTGCGCCACGGAACCGTCGTAATAAGTGCAAATAGAACGCAGCAGACCCCCATAGTCAGCACCTGTCCACAAGTATTGACGCATGTCCATATTAAAGGGGTGGTTGACCCGTCACACGATGCCGCCGCAAGATGATGCCTTTATACATACCCAAGTCTGTCACACACTGAGATTACACAAAATTAAGGTGGTTGACTGAACACACTTGTGATTTGCCATGGGACCACTTAGAAATCTCTTCTAAATAACTTTGTAGCTACATATTATTTTATACGAATACTGGGTGGTACCCGGCGGGTGACTGCCGCAGAAGAAATAATAGTGGAAATATCGTTTTAAATTTGGAAGTGTTGTATTGTTTAATTAGGAATGATAATACATTCATTGAAGTTGAATGACATATAACTTTCAAATAAATTTGTTGTTGCGATACGCGCGCCACCAACTGTAAGTTAATTGTACTATGCCTATAACCTTCGCACAAGTGCCAGCAATATGTTGACAAAGTGTTAACGTAATCTGAATCTGAGAATTGTTTATCTTTATATATAAAAATTACGTGTGACATTGTTTCTCCGCGATGAACTCCTAAACTATTGAACTGATTTCAATGAAATTTTGCACACTGTGTTCAGTTTGGTTCAACTTGAGAGACTACTTTTATCCCGATAAATGACCTTCAATATTTTTTATTCGAATTTAAGGATTTTTTTTATGGGAAGGGTCGTCGGAAAGGGCAGAACAACGTCTGCCTGACCAGCTAGTATATATATATATATATATATATATATATATATATATATGTGTGTGTGTGTCTGTGTGTCTGTGTGGCTGTGTATCTGTGTGTCTGTGTGTCTGTGTCTGTGTGTATGTGTCTGTGTGTGTGTGTGTGTGTATGTGCGTGCGTGCGTGTGTGTGAGCGTGCGTGCGTGCGTGCGTGCGTGCGTGCATGCGTGTGTGCGTGTGTGCGTGCGTGCGAGTGTGAGTGCGTGCGTGTGTGTATGTAAGCTGGCTTCTACTTCTATTATTTATTCTGTGCTGCTACTCAATGTGTTTACTTCAGTTACTTTCACAGACATGTTTTACGGTAGTTTATTGTGAGGACATATTATAGCCGACGTGAATAATGGTTTTACCATCACCATTTCGGCTTTATAAAAGTCCACTGGTGAATATAGGACTCTCTCATAGATTGCCTCTTAGGTATTTGTCATAAATAGTTTTCACGCTTGATATTTATTCAACTATTGTCAGGAATATGCTGCTGCCCATCTCTTGATTAAGTTTCCCGCTTACGACACCCATGGGGTGTTATGGGGTAGTGGATAATAACTCATAATAATATATGAAGGCAGAAAAAGGCAGTACGTGCAATGAATAATTTGTGCTCTCATGTTTGTTTAGGGAACTGTTTAAGGAAAAAAGTATTATAAATTTTACAAGCCAATATAATTTATGAAAATGTTATGTATGTATGTGAAAATGAATAACTGATGTCCAAAGAATAATGATCGACTCCTACATAATTTGAGAAAAAGCGTGGCAACCGTGGCAAATATCCGGCTATGAGACAAACTATGGGTGAGGCATATATTCAGCAGCGACCCTTTATATGTGCTCTAATGGATGGATGAAATAGAATAGTTTTTTATTCAATATAGATTACAAGTACTTCTTACTTAAAGTAAGTTTTTCTTACCACTGGTTCGTAATATAAACCTCTGTTCTAGGAAGAACCAGGAAGAAATCCAGCGGGACTTTTTTTTCCCAAAGTAAATAATACAATAAGAAAGATCATACAAACACACTCATTACAAAACCTATTTAAAACAGCTTTAAAGCGACCATCACTTCACTCCCAGAGGTTCTTATCAAGAATGTATCTATCTAAGTTATAATAACTCTTTTTATACAGTTTTTTAATAAAATAAATTAAACTTGGTAATAAAGAGAGAGATAAATTAATCTTGGAGCCGTGGTAGCTCAGATGGTTAGCGTTCGCTGTTCATTTCACAGTAAACGAGCAACCCGGATTCGATCCCCGCCGGCACCAATGAAATTGTTAATTGCTGATTTACCACGTGCTAGGCGGTGAAGGAAAACGTGAGGAAACCTGTATGTTTGAGAAATAAGAAAAAAATTCGAAGACTTTCGCCAACACACATTAGGGCAGCGGAGCGGACATTTCCTTGCCCTAAAACCTCTCAGAAATGAGAGGAGACCTGTGCCCAGCAGTGGGACGTATATACGCTGTAACTTTTAATAAAGAGTTCCTGTATATTTTCTGTGACTTTGTTCTAATAGCGTATACATTGCCCCATGAATAAAGACTCTGTGGAATCGAGAAACTGGTATTGGTCAGTCATTCTGGTATCAGATGGAAATGAAAACTTGTATATTGGAGTGACATCTTAACACAACGCAGTCGCCGCGGTGTTTTTAATTTGCCGCTAGTATGTGATGCGCTTTCACAGATTCATTACAATTCAAAGTGTATGCCACTGAACAATTGAACGCACACTTCATCGCCGTATACCGGAAAAGGTGCATCCATTAATATGCTTTTTTTAATTTTTACTTTTTAATGTCGTTTATATGTATGCCGCATGGCGTTAATGTAAGTATGTTCACTTGTGACGGTTGGTTAGGCTGGAAAACACTATTGTATTGTATTTATCTAGATAAGACATCATTTTATTTTAATATACGGATCTTAACTAATTATTTTTTAACAATTTTACTACTCTCGCTATTGAAGACATTCAATAATAATAGAGATAAATTTTAACGTAGAAAAGCTACGCTGCAGCTATATAATTTTTGCAGCACTAAGTCAGCTGAACCGAGAGTCAAGGCATATCACAATTTCAAAGTGAATTATTATTGTCCGATTATTAAAAAAAAATTATTCCCAATTCATGAAATTTAGATGAGATCACCTAATTAATAAAAGAAGAGTCATTAACATTTAGTGTTGCTGTTTTAGAGAATAAACGGAAATTTCGGAAGACGGTTAAATACAGTTTACGTAAAGGGTTATGTTACACCTAAGCCTTGTCGCGTGTAAAAATGCTCTAATCTTATAAAAATATCTTGTTTACGGCCAGACCGTGTACTTAATTTGTAACACAATTGTACATTTAGCACCTTATGCACATCTCAAGGTCATCGACGTTAAACTTGTCGAGTTGTATGTTTCTAAATAATTTATTAGTTTTAATTTGCTTTGTATATTTGGTCAGTGCTTTGCCGAATAGATAGATAACAGCATAAAAAAAATTTCTGCTGAACTCATGAAGTGAATAAGTTTCACATTAACAAAAATGTTACCAAAAAATATCAACATAAGATTCAAATTAGATGACTGCGGCCAGTTTCACTACGTCACTCTCTTTTCCTCACTGTCATATTCCAATGGACGGCAATCTGACACGACCGGATAGAGATCAGGCATTGGATCAACGACTTTACGTACCTTACGAGCCAGGTAGTTAAAACACCGCCAACTTCCTGACTCCGGGCAGCTACTGAGAATTTCTTGACAGAAAACTTAATTATTAAGTGGCGAAGCTTGCGAAGACACTTATTGATTCCACGATGTCTGTCCGTCTGTCCGTCTGTCTGTCTGTCCCACGATTATCTCGAGAACGGTTTCGAATTTTCAAATTCTGTTTTCAGCAATCGATTACTGATCACCCAGGCATCTGGACCTCCTATTTTGAAACTGATTGCTCAACGGCAACCGTTAGAAACCGCTACAAAGCCGATTGCTTCGCCACTTTGCTATGCTGTCAGCTTGCTAGGTTTATTGATTTCACGATGTCTGTCCGTCTGTCCCACGATTATCTCGAGAACGGTTTCGAATTTTCAAATTCTGTTTTCAGCAATCGATTACTGATCACCCAGGCATCTGAACCTCCTATTTTGAAACTGATTAGAATAGAATAGAATAGAATAGAATAATTTTTATTCAATATACATTACATGTGTAATTCTTATTGAAAGTCATTTTTTACTTTACCACTGGTTCGAAAAAAAACCCTCTGTCCTGGGAAGAACCAGCAAGAAATTCAGCGGGACATTTTTTTTAAAATAAATTTTACAATATAAATGATTACGAACTATTTACAAAATTTATTTTAGAAACTGCTTGGAAGCGACCACCTCATTCCCAGGGGTTATTATCAACCATGTATTCATTTATACTATAATAACCCTTTTTATACAGTTTCAGCTTAATAAAACATTTAAACTTGGTAATAGAGAGAACCTGTACACTTTCCGGGACCTTGTTGTAATAGCGTATACATTGCCCCAAGAATGAATTACTGACTCTGCTGTGGAGTCGAGAAACTGGTATCACTAGCTTGTGTTTGTTCCTAGTGTTTACAGAATGTATATCACTTTTTTTACTAAAACTATCTTTGTTTTTGTGAACATACATTAAATTTTCGTAAATATACTGAGAGGCCAAAGTTAATATATTAATTTCTTTAAATTTATCTCTAAGAGACTCTCTCGGTTTTAGATTGTAAATAGCTCTAATGGCCCTCTTCTGTAAAACAAAAATAGTTTCTGAATTAGCCGCATTTCCCCATAGCAAAATCCCATAAGACATTATGCTATGGAAATAACTAAAATAAACTAATCTAGCTGTCTCGACACTAGTGAGACCTCTAATCTTTTTTACAGCATAGGCTGCAGAACTTAGTCTGCTTGCTAATTTGGATATATGGGGGCCCCACTGAAGCTTTGCGTCAAGAGTGATGCCAAGAAAAACAGTAGATACAACAGGGCTCAATTCCTCTCCATTTAAAAACACATTGGTATTCAGATTTTTAACATTCGTTGTTGTAAATTTAACACAATTAGTTTTATTTCTATTTTTGCTTTTGATTGCTCAACGGCAACCGTTAGAAACCGCTACAAAGCCGATTGCTTCGCCACTTTGCTATGCTGTTAGCTTGCTAGGTTTACTGATTTTGGCCCGAATCGGGACCATATTAACAGTAGTCAAGTAAAGGAAAATATTGTAAGGAAACTTGTATGTCTGAGAAATAAAAAAAAAAACGGTGACATGTGAAGTCCATCAACATGCACTGGGGCTGCGCAGCGCAGCCGAAACCTTGCCCTAAAATGGTCTCAGTAATGATAGGAAGTATGTACCCACCAGTGCGACGTATACAGGCTGTTACTTTTAGTAAAGTAATATAATGTTCACATGAGTGGTATAGAGATGGTTAAGTCAAAGTAAAGGAAAAATCTATTACAAAATATCACTTATGTCTTATTCTCAATTTTGCACCAATGTGTGGACATGCAACATGTAAAGTCCACGCGACCACATATTGCCGAAATAATTAATTTCTCAGTTTTATAGTTTGCTTGATTATGTTTTTCTTTACTCTTCAACACGTGGGAAACCAGCACATATAATTGCAATATACGATGTCCTTGGTGCCGGCGTGGTTCCAACTTTGGTTGCTCACAACTCACAACTTTGGTTGGTATATTGGCTTAATAAATCACTATACTAGTACTGGTCTTATTAAACCAAAGCATTTTGCCACGTTTTTATTAACCCTTTTGCTGTCCCGTGTACTACATATAGGTCATTGCTATTCTGTTACTATTGTGTCTATAAATTGACACAACATACTTCCATTTTCCACCATCGGACAACCAGACGGTCGGCGGGTCTTCATCCCTTTGTTGTCGATATTCCACGCATTAGAACCAAACGGTTTGCTTCGTCTTTTGTAATGCGTACAGCAAAGGAGTGGAATAATTTGCCGGCGTCTATCTTTCCGTCCGAATACAATCTAGGCGTCTTCAAGGCAAGAGTGAATAGGCTTTTGTTACGATAAGACAGTGCGATTTACCATCTAAGGCTGCATCACCACTTACCACCAGGTGGGATTGTGGTCAAGCACTGGCTTATAATAAGTTAAAAAAAAATGGACAGTGAAAGTGTTAACTTGCTTTCGGGTGCATACCCGAAACAGACATCTGTTCGGGTAGAATTTAGCAATTGATTCTAAACTAACTTCCCAATGACCTAAAAGATACTTGAAACTTTGAACATAGCTCAGAATTAGATGACAATGTAAGAATATATAAAAAAAATATACTTTTTAGTCGGTTTTAAAATGTGGTATATTAAAACTTTATACATAAACTTGTTACTACACTTATTATTTAATATAGTAACTTTATTCCCGAAACAACTGTTAAAGCTTTTAAAATCCGACGGTGATAAACGAAGTCTTTTATCAAATAAAGTAAGATTGCTCAACGCAAGTAAAGTTCAAGATTCAAGGTCAAAGGTGCGTGTTGAACAAGCGTGCTCGTTTTAAGTGGGTCATTCTTCATATAAAACCGTTCCCATCCGTTGCCTATTACTTTAGTCCCAGAGGAACGAATGTTTTACAAACAATTTCATACTAATAATATACCGAAATCGATGAAAATTTCATGAATATAGTCAGTCAGTCCATTCCGTGTTATATCTCCATACTGCCTCGTTGGTCTAGTGGTTGTAGTAGTGCGACTGCTGATCATGAGGTCCCGGGTTCGAATCCCGGGTCGGGCCAAAAAATCAGTTATTGAGTTTTTCCATCAAGAAATTCTCAGTAGCTGCCCGGAGTCGGGAAGTTGGCGGTGTTTCACCCCCGTGCCTCGGAAAGCACGTAAAGCCGTTGGTCCTGCGCCTGATCTCTCTCCGGTTGTGTCGGTTTACCGTCCCATCGGACTATGAGAGTGAGGGAATAGAGAGTGCACCTGTGCTTGCGCATACACTTGGGCACTATAATTCTGTCCAGCGCCGATGGCTAGTCTTCGTTGAGACTGGCCGCCGTGGCCGAAATTCGGTCTGGAGGACATTATTATATCTCCATCAAATTTTTTTTAATAGAATTTAGGTGAAAAGCGGGCACACAATTCACCTGGTGGTAAATGCTGCAATCCATAGACATCGACATCTATCTTCGATTAAGAATCAAATGTAGGTATACAAGAGGATGAACCTACCCGGACGAAATCTAAGGAACAAAGGAGCTTTACTGCCCAATTTGGAAGAAATCATAATAGTTAAAAACAACGAGAGAGCCGCTATCATTATTTCTATTTCTTATTATATCTCGCCAGATAAGAAAATTAAAATATTGACTATTATGTATTCTAGATATCTCTTTATCTATAGATATATTTATGCAAAGAAGTATTAAAGGAAATTTATATGTTAAAACTGAAATAAGCTACATAGCAGTGTGCAATAAGTTTAGTTCTTAGCTATTACAACTTAGATCGTAACCACAGAATATCTGACGGTAATAGAATGCTAACTATCTAATAGTAATAATAATAATATAATATTAATTCTTTATATTTCAGATATCAAAGATCCATAAGTTGTTAGTATGACTTATATTAGGTTAGCAATTGAGAACATTAAATAAATTTAATTAAATTAAATCAAAACTAAAATCAAATCTATACCCAAAATTAAATTACAATAAAATCAAAAATAAAAAATAAAATAATAATCGAATAATAGGAATGTCAAAATAAAATACAATCAAACAAAAAATCTAATAAAAATCAATCGAAATCAAATAATGTCTTAATTAAATTAGATTAAATACAATCAAATAAAGTAAAATATCAAAATAAAATCAGATGAGGTCAATTTGGATTTAATTTAAATAACTGTGTTTTAAAATAACCCTCCTCACAAAGCAGGCCCAAAGCGGAGAAGTAAATATAGTGCCGAAACGATAATGCAAATTGATTAAAAAGTTTCTTTGCAACTAACCTATCTCATATAATGCTTAGGTCTTCGGAAATAGATATGGCAGTGAAATGTGTGACATCTCTGTAATGTAAGATATAATGTAGTAGTAAATACACACACACACACACACACACACACTCACATACAGTCGTAATTACAAAAATGTATTTTACGTGGTAGACCCACGCTGCATCTATGCTAGATAAACATAGCTGCAGCACAAATAGGACAACTAGACTGTAGGACCCCTCTCGCACTGTAGTCCTCTGGGGTGTCAACGCATTTGAATCTTAATCGACGATGAACGTAGAGATATCTCTATATTTGTCACCTATATGCTATAAAAAAATATATTATGTATAAACTTTAGATACCACCCTACACTAAAGTTCTCTCGTCCGCAACACAGGCTTGTATCCGGTGATATCACCCTAGTACGTGATGATCGCAACCCATTACAGAAACCCCGTGTCGCGGATAATTCAATGCAGTGTATACAAACAAATACATCGTAAATAATCGAATACACTCGCACGTTTTCCCTCTTTATTATTCTTCGTTTCAATTAACCAGTATCGTTGTGTAAATATTGTGAGACAAGCTCTCGAGAAGTTGCGGTTTCTTCGTTGTTTGTATTTGTCCTTATCGCTGTCGTTATAGTTTGCAGAAGCAGTTGCGAACTTTGCTTTTTTGTGATCATGGCATACGGATTACTTCATATTCCATTCAGTACGGAGTTATTCTCCTTGGTGAAGATACGATACAATATGTTTTAATGAAGCTTTGTTTGGACTTCGCTGACTAATTTACTAACGAATACTTGTTTTTTTAGTTTTGGTTCTTTAAAGAGAATTTTATTATGACAATAAATTTTTAATGCGCATGTTACTAAAAGTATGCACAAGGTTCTCATTTTTTTTAAGTTTTACGTTTACGTTTCTTTCGTAGAAATCAGGGTACTAAACGAGGCCATAGTCTACTTGGTGGCTGATGAAACAATGCTGCAGTCCATAAATACCTATATTTATCCTCGATTACGTTACCATCCTTGAGAAATAAAACGGAATGTCTTGTTACCAGTAAGAAAGGGTCTTCCGATTCTTGTCACTCACCATACGAAATACGGCAGTATTATGCTATTATTTTAGGCTGGTATTCTATTCTGTGCGTTGCCCTTCCACGGACGGTACCATCCATTCGTTATGCAGACAATACAGGTACGGCGTAAAAGAAATACGAGATTAATTTGCAACTACATATCTTAACATCGGCAATATCTACTGCGAAATATTGTTTAATTGCCTCAATATCCTGTATATTAAAAACAGCCTGTATATTACAGTTATTAAAAAATCCAGGAATAAATATAATATCGACTTAATTACAATTACTAGTTTGTGTTAAACTTGGTAATTTTAACTGTTTTTCTTGTATAGTGCAGTGGCTCTCACGAATAAAATTGCGACTGCATTGCAAATACATACTTGAATATTCAACCAGTTTGGCAGATGTATACGTCGTATATCACAGTTTTTATTTCGTTTGGACCCTTTCGTTTGCAAAAAAATATCGAACACCAGCTTGTTTTCATCAAAGGGACTCGAAATTTATGTTCATCTAATCACAATACCATTAATTTTGTAGCAGAACTTGAATTTCGCTGAATTAGGGGGCGTGTACACAAGTTTAAAGTTGGATTTTTTTTTACTAATCGGTTTTTTCAATGTTGTTTAAGTATTATTATAAGTACATAATTTTATTGATAACTATTTATTAATACTACAACAAAAATTTGATTAGTTGGTATGTTTATTATCCATTATTGTGAGTAGACATTCCGTCTTAGTCCTCAGAGGGGATAACGCACCCTTAGTTTTCTTTGTTCGAAGTCGACTACCAAGTATGCAGGAGCTCTTGAAGTCACTCTCCAAAGTGTTAGTGTGTCTATGTGAAGAGTAAAAATATCAGTCTTTTATTGTTTTAATGCTAAATATTTCTCAATAACTTTACAATTTTCATTAATATATGCAAGGGCGATAAATGAGTATTATTTACAATCCTTCTGATATTAAGGGGATACTATGACCCATAGATGTCATAATGACACCTATCCTCGATTAAGAATTAGGTGATATACCTCGCTATTGAAAAGGGGTCTCCGGGTTTCGGCACACCATTCGTAACACAATACCGCTACCTATCTAATATTGCTTTCAGGTTAATCTTATTTGAGTGTGCGGTCCTTCCCCGATCGGTCCATGTCTACCATGTATGAAATCCTTTGAAATGCCGTAAAGTATTTTTTTTATAGGATCGAGTGACAAACGAGCACACAGTTCACCTGATGGTAAGTGATTGCTGTGGCCCATAGACATCTACATCTATTCTCGTTTGCGAATCAAAATACAGATGCGTAGTCACTCGTGAGGACTAAGATGGAATGCCTCTTATCCAGTAAAAAGGGTCTCCGGTTCTCTACACTCACCATACGAAACACAGCAGTGTTAAGCTGCTATTTTACGTTCCCCGGTTGAGCCGACCCATTCGTGCTACAACTATACTACTATAATAGCTGCATGGCTCTACCACGTATAATATGCGTATTTTAACTAATCAGGTATTCACGTTTATACGATTTTACACGTTCCAGGGTACATAACAGTTTAGACTATTCGGAAAGTGACAAAACCATAGATTAATTACAGACCCTATATCACAAAATGTTCAACTTATGTGCCTTACCGTCGAGCTGTGCCGCTGGATCACGCGGCCACACGCCCGAAAAGTAAACGTCAAACCTTTAAATTTATTTTGCTCAAGGAGTGTCTTATTGTAATTTATTGCATGCGAAATAAGTTCCGTGGAAAAAGGCGAAGGGCCGTGGCGAATACGCTCTCAATTTGCAAACATTATACTCCCGCCTTCGTTTGACGATTTACGACGGTATTTTTTTTTAATTTGATTTTCACGTTTTCGAGGTCCATTGTGTTTGGGGCTTAATAGCTTTGACGAAACGGGTTAAACTGGATATTGTCCATTAAAATTATATTTATATTTTTCAATCTTACTTAAATATGACTATGTTTCAATATTTATGTAACCAAGTTTTATACGAAACTAAAAAGTTCCTTCATATAAATATAGCAGACCTAATTTTAAACTTTAATAATAAAAATGGATATCAATAGATATACAATTTATATGTACTTTATTTATTTTCGTAGAACTCCTTTTCTAGCTAAGATATAGAAATAAGGGTGACAAACGAGCATACAGTCCACCTGATGGTAAGTGAAAGCTGCGGCCCATCGACATCTAAATTTTTCCTCGATTGAGAATCGAAATGCAGATGTCATGTCATGGATCTAAGATGGGAAGCCTCGTGACCAGCAAAAAGGGTGTCCGGTTGTCTACACTCACACGCACACACTCATACGAAACACAGCAGCATTAATCTCGACCCCGGTCGAGTCGACCCATTCATTCTACGGCCACAACATGCAGCATGACTGCAGCGTGACTCTACCACGTACAAAAGAGTTGGCAACATCTTCATGGTTATTTCTGCCGTCATATAACGGTGCACTGCGGTGTTCAGGTGCCCTTTCATAAAACAGATTTTAAAACCAGACTGTAAGGCAATTCATTCTTACAATGCATAAGTGTTCATGTTAGCACATGAATGAAATGAGTAGCCTCATTTTCATCAGTTTCACTATTAGCTCGTTAGACATTCTATTATAATTAAAAATACTCCTTTCCATTTCCATATTATAATTTTTCTTGCTTTTACAAAATCAATTTAAAACGGAGATAAATCAATCATTACTGTTATAATATAATGCTATGAGGATATCACACCAATACGCAAACAAAACTGGCAACAGCTCAACGTGCGGTGATTTGAGGTCAAGGATAGCACGTGACGCGTGAACCGTCGGTAATACTTATGGTATCCCATTCGCGTTTATGATATATCTCTGACAAGACAATGGCTATGCGTGTTTTGTCTTTTTTTAAATCGATAAGTTGTCAATCTCATTAATGGGGTAGCTTTTCACTGAAGTCCAATGCTACAATTCGCAGAGATCACGTGTCCCGATTTTAAGTCATGATAATATTAGATAAAATATTTTGTTTGTATATAGTACTTTTCGCTTATAATACCAAATCTGTAGATGGCATGAGAGGGCAAGAGACAGCAACCGTTAGAAATTCCAGATATACCTAATGGCTTCCGATAGACAGCGGTAAGTATATCATCTCGTTTATTCTAGACTTAAAATAGACCGGCATCAAAATTGCGAGGCGTCTGGCATTACGATCGTTGATTTAAATCTAATCGTTCACTAAAACGGAAGATACCCACGTCCAGCAGTAGACATTTAAGGGCTGATGAAAAAGAAGAAGACTTAAGGTGCGTATACTACACCAGTCGGTTGCAATAAACATTTTTGATTTATTGTAATCCATTTCTTTTATAGAATAAGGGCGACAAACGAGCTCACAGTCTACCTGATGGCAAGTATCTATATCCCATAGGTATATAAATTTCTCCTCGATTAAGAATTAAAATTCAGATACATTGTCACCCCTGAGGACTAAAATGGAATGCCTCGTTTCCAGTGAAAAGGGATCTCCGATTCTCTATTTTTGCCACACGAAAACTCAGTAGCATTAAGCTGCTATTTTACGCTGTTATTTCTCCGATCGAGCAGATACATTCGTGCTACCATAATATCGCTGCAACGTTGCTCTGTCACGTGTAAATTCATTTGTTTTGTACAGGAATTTTATTGTCATGTATTCGTAATGATGACGCTTTATAAAAATAACCATTACTAAAATACGCCAATAGTTTCCCACGACTTAAACTTTTACCATATTACCGGTATATTTATATTGGTTCCTGCTATTAATCTGTAAAATGTGTTTATAAAACATGTATAAAAAGAAGAATTACGTCGACGAACAGTGTAAGTTGCAAACGGATCGATCTAGTGAATTGGTCGCATTATCTCCATTATATTAACGGCTATATTACGTGTTTCTGAAATGATAAATAATGATGATTTATCTATTACGCATTCAATTTGTCGAAATTAGAATATTCAAGTTGTTATTGCAGCTACATCGCGCTAATTAACTTTACTTTTTAGTAAAGTTTAAGAATTTTATTTTATTTGTTATTACATATATCATCATCATTATCCAAAGACCGCAACCAGTTATCGACTGGATATAAGTCTCCCATTGTAAGAAAAATTTACCGATCCGGCCCGGCATTGCTACAAACATTCTGTTGTAATGATCTATAATATTAATGGCGATATTTAGATTTAAGAAATCAAAGAATAAAGCCATGCTGCAGCTATATTAGTAGTATAGTTGTAACACGAATGGGTCGGCTCGACCGGGGAAGGCCCACGCTCTCACAGAATACCAGCGTAAAATACCAGCTTAGCGCTGCTGTGTTTCGTATGGTGAGTGTAGAGAAGCGGAGACCCATTTTACTGGCAAAGAGCCATTTCATTTTAGTCCTCACGGGTGACGACGCATCTGCATTTTGATTCTTTATTGGGGATAAATGTGGATGTCTATGGTTCACAGCAACTACTTACCATCAGGTGTACTGTGTGCTCGTTTGTCACTCTATGCTATAAAATAAAAAAATACACTATTATGTAAATTTTTCGTTATAAGAAACTCTAAAATTTCGGATATAAAATACATATAAATAAAATTTAGTCTAGATGACTCCTGGGATTGCTCTCTTTCTATTCTTGGAGTTTCATTACAATCGTTTAAGCAATTCCAAAGATTTACCCGGACAGATAGACTGACTGACAAAATTTTTTTAAAAATTCTTGTATTAATGATGACAATATTACAGAGAGATTTCAATTTTATCTATATATACAGATACAGATAAATAAGCTAAGATTAATAATAAAATGGAAAAAAAAACTGAGTGCCACTGTGCTAATGGGTGGACTCATTCAGCTTCCAAACTTATCAGGAAGCTGCCGCTGTGGTAAAAATTATCTATAAACATTGTCATCGCCAAGTATAATTTCGCAATCTTCCGTCTTAGAAAAAAAAATTATAGTTTTTTGCTTATCACAACAATGTAAACAAGCCTTCGTCTATTAACCGCAAAAATACGCACAGGAATGAAGGCTTGAGGTGAAGTGCATTTTTTTTTTGCAAACAGTTTCTATATATATAATACGCTATAATGCTGGCAATATACGCGTCTTTCAACTTTCCAATGTAGTCATCGATCACTAACAAATACTAGACACAAATCATAGATAAAATAGTTCTCTAAAAACTGTCGCCAATTGTTTTGGCATAATTCTAGTTGAAATAAATATACATTAATGTAAATTCAACCTTAAACGTATTGCCTACAATTGTATTCACAAAGCTACGTACAAATTAAAAGCGCACCCAAATGTTCGAGTGGGTGCTCATTTGGTAAGGAAATTTTTGTCACTGATTATGTATCTAGTTTTTCATTAATTATCGATGAATGTATCCCTAAAAATCAATGTGTAGAAGGAGTGATAAGCGTAGTACGTAGATATGGCCGAGGTCGCCATTTTACACAAACTGGCAATCTACAAATTAATCACTGGTGCACGTGTGAGAATACTTTGTATTGGACGGCTAGAGGATTACAAGTGTTTTTTTTATTTTATTTTACTCGACGTAAAACATCTATACGTTTTCTTCATTTATGTCATGATCGAACTCTGCAATTATCAAATATATCTAAGGATATATTATCCAGTATCTTCTTTGGATACCTATATCACACTGATATCCTATAACATAATACGGGGTTTTCCTACATAGAAATTGCAAAATTATCATCATTACAGCCCTTAGTAAGTCCACTGCTGAACGTACGCCTCTCCCAAGGAATGCCACAAAGCACGGTCCCGAGCCACCTGCATCCATTGACATCCTGCATATCTTACCAGGCCGTCAACATATTCATATTTCAACATATTTTATATTAAATATATATTACAAATGCGTATATTTGCTGGGTTTTTTTACGTATTTAGTACGTGTGTGTATAAATGTTTATATTAAGTTTAAGACTGTTAACTAGATACAGTTTATTTAATACACCTAATTTTTGTTTTCACAACCACTTCGCACGTGCAAAAGTGTTATTGTATTCCAGAGTGGAATAATAAAGAAAAATAAGTAAATTCTAATTTAACGTGTAACTTCTATAAAGTTTGCTGATGTCTGTTTGTAGTGACAAAATAACAGCTTTTTACTTAATACGTATGAAACTATATACGGTAATTATAACAAAAAAACAATTAAATTTTTTGTCTGTCTGTCTATTTGTTCCGGCTAATCTCCGAAATGGCTGAACCTATTTTGACGGGGCTTTCACTGGCAGATAGCTGATGTTATAAGCAGTGACATAGGCTACTTTGATTTTAGAAACATAATTAGGCTTCCGCGCAATAAAATTGAAACCCATGTAATAAATACACAGTCGAAATCACGGGGAACAGGGAGTGGATAAATATTCTTCTTTCTTTAATAACAAACAGCTTTTTTTCAAAAAATATTGTTTTGGGGGAAATCGCGTTCAGAGCGAATGACCTGTTATTGTAACTACTTTATACATTGCTATTCAAAAATATTGTATTTATATAAATACATTTGTCGTGTTTTTATATCCTACTAATCTTTGATTTAAAATAAAATGGAAAAAAAGTAAAAGACAAAGCGAATTTAAAGGAAGCTGTAGTCATTTATGATATTTATGATAACATTTGAGTACAACAACAACGTTCGTTTATAATCACGACCTTATAAGAAGTTTATATTCAAATTTCCTGGCGACTAAACAAATTGTCAGATTTTAGGAATCTGTTTCGCTTTATTTGAAGAGGTTTAAAGAAGCGGGATTGGTCAATGACATTCAATACCCTTCCAATACCAGATAAAATTTTATGTAAAAGGTCTTCGTAAACCGCTTCCCCTACCTAAATCAAACATAATTACGTGATTGGGACTTCGAAGATAACGAAAAAAATGAATTGGAAAAAAAAACACATTTTTTCATTTATTTTCGCTTCGCGTTGAATTTAAAATATCCTTCCTCTATAAAAAAAAACTTCTAATATTTTTAACTCCTGGGATTGTTATCAGAAACGCTGTTGCCTAACCACTCGTTCGTTCTACGTGTATAGGTAGTACTTGATTATAGGCATCCACTCTAGCCAGAAACAGCAAATGACTGTAAAAAAGGAATAACCAATACCTTTCACAATCTTTTTCTTCTGACCATAACCGTCCGCAGTAACCGCGGAACGAGTGCTTGTAGGTTTTTATGTAAATCGTTATTGCTATCGACATCTAAATCTAGATGATTACGTGTTTCATTTTTATAGTATCTTTATTATGCGTTTACTTAAAGCTTTCGGCTAAAGATTGTTTTTGTAGCCACATCGATATGGCCGAAGATTAGCTTTTAAACGTTTTACTCGTGTCACTTTTTTACGAAGCAATGCAGTTTGGAACATCGGACGAAGTTGAACGAAACGAGTAACAAATCGCTATTAAAGATAAAAGTGCGTCATATATAACGTGAGTAATTGCTTGTTCTATATTTAAATAAAGAAAAATAAGAAAAAAAATTGACTGTTTAAAAAATTAAAATTTTTATTGACTGTATTTTACAAATTTATTTGCTTACGCTGTTTAAATCGTACACGTGTGTTTTATTACACGTCTTTTAAACATTATTATGAATATTATTTTATGATGGCAATAAGGGTTTTATTCGATATCAAGTAAAATATTTACCAGCAGTTTCATAACGCATAATTTTAAAAACAATGATTATCTGACGTATGTTCTTACTATAAACAGAGTAGATAACCCTCATACAACATACTTAGTATCTATATAATATAAAGAACGATCTGACGTGGCCAAGTTATCGATATTTCATTGATTGATAAATTGGGAACGCCCCTTAATTACCCATATAAAAAGGTTAATGACCTAAAAATTATGAACAGAGTGTAATATAAAAATAAATACCTCATATTTGTATTGTAATTAAATGTATCTTTTACGAGAAACTTTAAAAATAAACTTTTGGAAGTTTTTAACTCGCAAGTGTTCTTATAAAAGCATTGTAAAGCTGTCTCAAGCAAAATCTTCAATTTTCGGAACGCTAATGGAGATCACAGTTCGACTGTGATCAAATGCAGTTCCAGAGGACACAGAGAAAAAAGTGACATATGCATAGATTTTTTTTACAATTAGGTCTGACATACGAGCACACGATCGATTTGATGCTAAGCACACGCCTTAGCTTATAGAGAGACTTACATTCCTCGATTAATGATTGAAATGCGGACATGTAGTCACCTCGGAGGACTTAGATGGAATGTAGCGTTAAGAAAAAAAGGGTCTGCGGTTATTGTCAATCATCATACAAAGCGCAGATACATTATACTGCTATTTTACGGTGGTATTCTGTGGGCCTTTCCTGGTCGACCCATTCCTGTAGCTACAGGATGCGTATTAAATTTTAAAATATATAATATTGTCACGTCATATGCTTGTTACAAAATTTTTAATTGTTACTGCGAAATCATTCGTATCGAAACACCCATTTTTATTTTTACGACTTTCAATAGACCACGTGAATAGCGTGACACTGCCCTTAAAGTATCGATATGATGGGATCTCCAACGACCGTATAAACCGCCCATTGTCCTGTTAACTGTCTATCGATTTATTTAGTGAACTATGACCGACGTCGCGGCCCATACGTCGCGGCTATTGTCCCACCCAAAATTTTATAGATCCGACTTTTTATGCGGGCATTTTTTTCATTTCTAAACGCATTGCCATTGTTGGCCTGTTGTATTCATTAGTATTACATTATACGAATGGTATTAATTTGGTTTTTTTTTAACAATGTAGTGCCGTCATGCTGTTCTTATTAAGTCGGAATGTATATTATTAGATAGGTTTAAGTACTTTAATACGTTAGTGTTATATTATTTTATTATATAAAAAATATGTAGTTCTTACCCGTCACTGTGTTATTAAGTATATTAGTTATCTTCAAAGAATAATATGTGAGTCAAAAATATGTTATAAAGACTTTTTGCAGCCATATTGCTAAATTTCTATTAGTTTCATAGGTTTAACTTTAGTTCGAATATGTGAAATCTTTATTGCTCCGATGAATTGTAAATTTGTAATAAATAATGTCACACTATATTATGCGCAAACGCAAATTCATCAATACAGATAAAATTTATTCGTAGGATAAAAACAACATAATAAATTTACAGTTGTTTGGATAAAATAGTTCAATTATTTCAATTTTTCATTTAGTAAGGTTATAACTTATTTTATTGATAACATAACCTGTCGATTGAAATATAATTAGCCCTTAAGTTCTAAAAATATTTTAAGATATAGATGGATTCTCTGTCTAGTTTGAATAATTTCTAGCACAGTGGCTAAGAATTTGGTAGGCTCTTTGTTCGAATCCCGCACAGAATAGATCAGGGTCTGAATGTTTTGACATGTGCAATTTATGTGTAGTAAAAATTCTACGGGTTGTAAAAGTTTTTGTAGTAAATGTTTTGTTTAAAAAAAATAACACAGAAGAAAAAAGAAGGAGGAGGAGAAAAATTTGTTATTAATTCTAAAAATTAATTATAATTAATTATAAAATTACTATTAATTTATTCTAAGGGTACAGTTTAGAAGTTTCACATACATTTCATAGGACGTGAGCAACTTTATTTCAATTATTTATGCCACGTCGAAATTTAAATTTAAAAAAAAATTGATGACGCCTCCGTAGCGCAGTCATGGTTAAGTGTCAGTTTACGGTGCTGCTGCCGCAGGTTCGAATCCCGCACGGAACAAGTGTTTGTATGGTCTACAAATAATTGTTCCCGGTTTGGATGTTTGTCTTTGTGAAATTTATGTATGTAAACCAGGACACAGGGGAAAATCCTAATGTGGAGGTAACGTTTTTAAAAAAAAAACGAAAGAGAGAGTATGGTCATCCGGTTAATATGGTCACCTTCTTATGACTCAAAACTACGGCCTTGTTTGCATGGATGGTTTAGTGATGCGATAGCTCTTCATCAGTGAATCAAATAATAAAATGTTAAAAGGGCGCTGTTTTTATTGTTGTTGCTGTTGTTTTATCGACGCCATTTTGACAGTTCACGGTATAGTAAATATATGGTCACTATTAAACGTAGTGATTATATTCTCTTTGGTCACTATCTGTTTTCTTTTAAATATTGATTTCACTAAGTGTTCCTAATTATTGCCAAAGCTTGTTCGCTGCGTTGTCTTAATATATTAGATTTTTTTATAGGATAAGGGTGACAAACGAGCACACAGTCCACCTGGTGGTAAGTGGTTGCTGCGGCCCATAGACATCTACATCTATCCTCTATTACAAATCAAAATGTAGATGCGTTGTCACCCGTGAGGACTAAGATGGAATGTCTCATTTCCAGTAAAAAGGGCCTCCGGCCACCTGCACTTAACAAGCGAAACGCAGAGGTAATCCTCTACTTCACGCTGGTTTTCTGTGAGTTCGTGGTACCACCCCGGTTCGAGCCGGCCCATCCGTGCGACAGCAAAAGCTGCCGCGTGGCTCTACCACTGTTGAAAATATATATAATACAAGGCCTTGTGTTTTTATCTTTGTCATCCTCCTAGATTTGGTTTTACAAGGTGACAAAGCCTGGATAGTTGTTGGATAGTTGTATAATATAGCGTACACTAACGAAAGTGTTTCCATGTGTGAGTGTTATTCATAGTGATACTCAATCGTGAAAGATCCCGGCTCGTCACGACACAAGCAAAGTTATTAGAGATGACGAAGCATCCCACATTCGTTGCGTCATGCTGCGACTTCTCTTTTCACGAAACCTAAGACAAAAATAGTTTATTCGACTCTACATGGACAGATGGTAGGTAACGGAGCCAAGAAGGAGGCTGTTTTAGGGGTGAAAATAATGTTTATTTTATGGTTTTAACCGAACCTCTGAATTGACCTTTGCCTCCAACTATTAATATTAGGTAAATTATTGATATGACAAATCTTTTAAGTAAGTAATAGCCACAATATATAAATTACCACTTACCATCAGGTGGGATTGTAATTAAGAGCTGGCTTGTTATAATAAAAAAAAATCGAGAACTCTCAACCATCTCTTGAGAATAACTATACGTATGTACTTACGAAGTAAGCAACGATTGTTAGGAATTAGTAAAGTCCCATTTACGCTGTGTAAATGGGCCTTAAGACTCAGAGCAGCGGATGCAACGACAAGGGTAAAACCTCTTTTTAATGGGTAGGAGAGGCCCGTGTACAATAATGGACTTTTTACACGTGGCAGAGCCATACTGCAGCTATATTAGTAGTATAGTTGTAGTACAAATGGGTCGGCTCGACCGGGGAAGGACCACGCTCTCACAGAATACCAGCGTAAAATAGCAGTTAAACACTGCTGTGTTTTTTATGGTGAGTGTAGAGAACCGGAGACCCTTTTTACTGGAAAAGAGGCATTCCATCTTAGTCGGCACGGGTGACAACGCATCTGCATTTTAATTCGGAAACGAGGATAGATGTAGATGTCTATGGGCCACAGCAACCACTTAACATCAGGCGGACTGTGTGCTCGTTTGTCACCCTATCCTATAAAAAAAAGGCTAGCTATCCGCACAGAACAGGATTACTGTACACGAATGTGTGTGCAAGTACAGGTGCACTCTCTGTTCCCTTACTCTCATAATCCGATGGGACGGCAATCCACACACGACCGGAAAGAGATCAGGCGAAGGACCAACGGCTTAACGTGCTTTCCGAGACACGGGGATAAAACACCGCCACTTACCTGTTACCTGACGCCGTTACTAAGAACTTTTTGACAGAAACTCCAATAAATGATTTTGTCCGGACCCGTAATTCCAACCTGGGACCTCAAGATCAGCAGACCATTAGGCAAACGACGCACTCAATAATATGATTGATATACATATATATATATATATAGCAACTTTTTTATATTTTGGAATTAATTTTGTGATGTAGGTAGTGCACAATACTTAAAAAATAATATAGTTTTTAAGAACGTGTATTGGCCTACTAACTAATTGCAGTTTGTTGATGTAATTTCGGTGCTAATTAGGTAATTGTATTGGAATGAATAAATTACAAAAACAAAATAACTTAGTGGCCGCGACATTCGAGATCGAGCTCGAGTGCTTCGTGTACCGTAAATTTTAAAGAGTGCTCGGGCTCAATAGGCGTAAATATTCCATAAAAACAAATGAGTACGTACATCGTTTAGAATTTGTTGAATGAATTCGGTTCGTTTGTAACGAAGTACGGCGCCAACGAAGGGCCGATCCCAGATAGAAGCTATTTGCATCTCTAATTTGATATTCGAGGACCTCGGCCGTGCGCGTCCCCATTGTTGGCGTTCGCTATCTCCCGTGTATTCAAATGACACCTAATATTATTTCTAGGGAGTTTCGTCTGCTCGAATAAAAACAGCTCCGCGGGCCTAAGGATGTGTTTACATAGTACGTGTACCTTTTGTGCGACTTTAATTAAATAATCACACCAATATATTCCAAGCGACATCTGTGCGGCGGTTTGTGTACATTTATCTTTTACACTTTAAATAAAATGTTACTTATAAAAATCGACGTCATTTTAAGATGCATTTAAAATAAATAAGTTACTCTTTCTCTTTGCCCACAGTGACAATAGAAAGGGACAGGCATAAAGATTATTATATCTCTATATCTCTCTATAGATCTATTATAAAGATAAATAATAAATAAAGATAATTAATACTAAATAATAAATGATACATACCATGCAGTAGCGATGTAAGAATATCCACTACCCCATATCATCCTATGCGTGTCGTAAGAGATGACAGAAGGAAACTGAAACAAGAGATGGGCAGCAGCATCTTTCTGATAAAAATTCAAAATAATAAAAAACTACTGTTGCCAACCCGCCTGCCAAGCGTTGCAACTATGACAAAATTCCCCCTATGAAGCAATCTCTGGGGGAGGTCTATGTCAGCAGTGAACTTTTATAAGCTGTAATAGATGGATGGAATATCTCTCTTACAAAGCAATAAGGACCGTGGCCGAGCTCACTTGACTATTCTAGCGCCATCTATTATCTATCTACGGAAGCGGTTGCGATGTATATCGATATGAAAATTTGACGCGCTAAATACATCGTTCTTTATTTAATACATTTCCATAGATGTCGCTACATGGTACCGCTAAGTAAGATTGACGAAGTCATTGGGCTCTAGTATTATACAAAGGATGTAAAAGAAGCGAGAGGTGTGTCAGGATCGTGCCAAATATAAGTCGGTAGTCTCCGCATAACCCTCTTGATCACACGCATGAGAATTTATGTTATGTTTATTTTAATACTTAATGTAAGCAAGCGATAACCATCCATTGTAAGTAAGACCATAAATTGTTAAAATTTAACATGTTTCAACACATTTCATGTTGTAACACATTTCATTGAAATAACCTAATCAATTGAGGCCATCTTTATGATGTATTTAAGAGACACTTTATCATCTCTTTTAAATTCACGATGGTTATCCTATGAAGTCTGACTGGTCTGACGAAAATGAGATTACGTGTACACAATGCTTTCAAAGCACGCGATCGTTTGACGTTGACGTTTGAAATTTTAGCGCGGCGTGGTGTTTTCAGAAAGACAGCTGCTCCAATTTTCTTTTTCTTTTGTTTGAGTTTGGACGGCACCATTGAAAACAATTTTATTTGAAGTGGCTAACAAAGTTATATAAGAGCGTTATTATAAAATGTGAAGACAAGAGTAGTCATAATTGGATGCACGGAAAATATGTTAAACATAAATAGATATTATTAATACATTATATGATGGGGTCATCAGTGATCATCGATACTCCGAGTAATATACCGATATTTTAACATCAAATATGAACCATTGTAACATCATTATCATGAACTTATAACCTCTAAATAAATTTTGTGTAGGTGCTGCAGGCTGTGGGTTTGAATAGGGTATTTTACACCATGTAAAAATAAGTCAAAGAAAATATATTTATGATAGATTTTGTAAAAAGTAAACGAGAAATATTGATTTCTATTTATAAAAATGCATTATAAATTTTATATTTCAATTTAAAGAATATTTTTTTTTACCTGTGCCTCAAATCTGCAAAACGATGTCCGCCATATTAGATAGCGTCGTGACGTCACTAGGTCAATGAAATAGGTTATGTGCTGTGTACTAACTAGTTAATTTCGAAATTTTTCAAGTTATCATTACGATTGCTGACTTTCATTCCAAATTTTATTGAAAAGGCATCATGGAAGACGAATTCGTAAAAGCGAGTTTATTACTTCACTTTTAGCACTAATGTTATAGATATTATAATATAAGCTTAGGTCAGAAAAACTTTTTGTTATATTTTTTTGTACAAACCCTCAGACGAAATAAAAAGTCACTTTTTTATTTGGTCTGAGTACAAACCATGTCTTTATTCCCATATAATAGAAGAAAACAGGAATTAAGTAAAACACTGCACTGCACTTGCAAGGGCTACATGCAAGTGCAGTGCAGTGTTTTGTTGTTTGTGCATTGCAAAATGGCCCACAAAGGGCGGGTCAGACGAGCGATGAAGCTAATCTATTACCAAATTTGACTTGCAATAGGTACCTATCATGTCATGATGTTTTGTTTTGTTTAATCGATAGTTAAATATAAGTCATATTTACATCAGAGTGATATTCACAGAAGTATAGTTTAGATTTTGTAGACAATGCCTTCGGGTCTCTTCTTGCCAGTTTTAACCAAGTATTTCTCATATTTAAATCAGTTGGCACTTTAATCCATAACTTCCCCGGCGTTCTTATGCTCGTCTTTTTGCAATCAGGTACAACACAACAATGATGTAGATGATAACTCATTATTAAACATTCAAAAGTGTCTTTTTCCTTTGCAAAATTGTCAAAATTCTAGGACAGTGACGTCACTACTTGAACAGTATGGCGGCTAGCGTTTTCATGCTAAAATTTAAAACGATAGATTAAAAGTAATTTTTATGTCACTATTCGGTTTTAAAAAATTTATATAAAAATTATATTGGTTCATTGTCACTCTGGGATTCATTTAAAACACTTTTTGAAAATGGGTGTAATACCCTATTGCGGGATTCGTGGCATACCAAACATTGTTTTAAGTCTGAATGATTGTTCGTGTTTAATTTACGAGTATGTATTTAAAATGTTTCTACGGAACAAAAGAAATTCTTAGCGTGAGTGTCACGCATTTTATATAAAAAAAAAAGAAAAATCGTATCATCAATGACAGTCATTAATATAATAGACACAAGTACGATATTATATTTAACCCTAACAAAATTATAAGTTACCTGTTTCAAAAAATAATAATTTGCATAAAATAGTTTCAAAAAATATTTAAAATAAAAACTACGACTTTCTTAACTTCGGCTTTTTTAAATTACAGATTTAAAAAAGCCTAGAAAAATCTTAGGAATCTATGTCAGCATCGTTGCCAACAAAGAATAAGTATTGTAACTAGCAAATATTGAAATTCAAATGCCACTGACCCCATTCTTTATTTTTACTTCTCTTTGTCTTATACTCCATCTCATTTATGTGTTCTATACTTTTTCTATGATTTTTTTTATTTAATGGCTTAATAATGGGTTGCAAAATTTGAACTTAACTTTTAATGTTATTTTTAAAAACTTTACTTATTAAACAAAAGTAACTTTATCGCCATGTATTGGCTGCGTAAGGTAATCTATTATCCCATATCCCATATTGTCCCGTGGGTAACGTAAGGTAGGCAGAGGGAAACTGAAATAAGAAATGCGCAGCAACATCTCTCTGGTGTATATGTGGTAGAGCCATGCTGCAGCTATATAAGTAGTATAGTTGTAGCACGAATGGGTCGGCTCGACCGGGGAAGGACCACGCTCTCACAGAATACCAGCGTGAAATAGCAGCTTGACGCTACTGTGTTTAGTATGGTGAGTGTAGAGAACCGGAGACCATTTTTACTGGAAATGAGGCATTCCAACTTAGTCCTCACGGTTGACAACGCATCTGCATTTTGATTTGTAATAGAGGATAGATGTAGATGTCTATGGGCCGCAGCAGCCACTTACCATCAGGTGAACTGTGTGCTCATTTGTCACCCTTTAATATAAAAAAAACAACTCGCCTGTCAAGCGTGACCACTCTAAATTAAATGAAAAATATTTCTTTGACAGAGTAGTGTCGTGAAGCGACAATTAAAAGAGAAGGAAAACCTAACCTACGATCAGCAAAACAACCAAATAGACCAAGACAATAATATATTTAAGTTTTTAAAAGAGTATTTACAATTTTATATATCAAAAATGGAGTATGAATGTGAGGATGGATGATGTGATTTACAAATTATTTTTTAAAAAAAAAGGTAATAAAAAAAAGATTTATGTCGTAGCTGAGTCCGAAGATCCCAAGCGTGCTCTCAGCGCCTGGAACAAGCACGCACGGCGTAGGTGGGTAGGCGTGGGCGTCTCTAGGGGACGACCTCAGGTGAATGCGGCGATTGCAGGATCGGCGACTTCAGCCCAGACAGGAGCTTGCAGGATCCTCAGCGACTTCAGACAGCGCAGTGGCCTGCAGGATCCGGTGACTGCAGGCGGGACAGAGGTTTGTAGGTTCCGGTGATTTCGGGCGGAACAGAGGTCTGTAGGTTCCGGCGACTCCAGGTAGAGTAGAGACTTGTGGGATCTCGGCGACTTCAGGCAGAGCAACGTTTTGTAGGATCCGGCGACTTCAGGCAGAGCAACGGATCGTAGAGTCCAGTGGCTTTAGGCAGGATAGAGGCTTGCAGGATCCCGGGGCTGAGCGGCCCCGGGATAAGGCCTTTAGAAGATGCTTCCGATACGAGAACTGAAGCAAGACTGAATTTCTTCACCGATTGTTCGGCTTTTATATCTTTCTAGAGAGAACGGAAAAATTATTTAAATTAAAAGGAAATTTATTGTAAATGACCTAGAGCAAAAGAGTATTTATGTGAAAATATCGAGATAAAACATCATATCGGTAACGAATTTGAATAAAAATTGCCATGACAACGGTATAAATAGTAGTTGTCATAAAAACCAATTTTTGGTTTTTGGACTTTTATTAAGAAATTATTACATTTAAGTATGAATTGAGATATGATTCACATAGGAAAAACTTATGCACGGCCGCGTGCATGAAGCCTGAAATTGTAGAGTTACAGAGAATTCAATAAAAGACCATAAAAGGTAAGACTTCATTGACAGCTATTTTAAAAGTGATAAATAGTGTGAAAATACGAAGTAAAATGATATGTTATTGTGTAAAAACGTTACAGGATCCTATAGAAATAAAGGTGATGCAAAATATAAATGCAGAAAATCAAAAACAGAATGAAAAAAATAGTATAAAGTGATGCAAAACATGAATGCAGAATATCAAAACAGAATGAAGAATTAGTGTACAATGAAATGTAAGTAGTATAACACTACATACTATGACGAAGTGTTCAGCTTTGGCTTGCTTGCTTGGCTTGACCAGGCACACAGACCTGTATCTGGAGAACCATAAACTAAATATGGCAAATATCCATTTATGAAGCAATCTGTGGAGGATACCTATGTTCAGCAGTGGATTTTGATAGGATGTGATGAATGAATGAATGAATGAAACCTTTTCAAAATTGCACAAATTTAAGAAATAACTTTTCAATTATTTATTGGCTAAAAAATCTGATGTGAGCGCTCGGCTGCTGGACTTCAATGGCTAACTTAATAATTAAATTCATTATTCGGCTAATTATTTAAAATGAGCGACGGATAAAACAAAGAACTAGAATTTGACAGACGTTTCTTGTTAAAGCGAGGTTCAATTTCACGGCCTACCGCAAGCGGTCACAGCACGCCAAGAAAATTCGACAGGCCGGTGTTTTCTTTCACTTTTCCGCTCCATTAAATATGAAACCGCGAAATTGTTCTTTGATCTATTCAGAGATATTTCACTTACATTTTACTATCGGGAAATGTCCTTCATCGACCCATTTTATTAATGCGTGCTATAAATTGTAATATAATATTAACTCGTCAACAAGGCCATTGCTCGTATCGTCTCTATTCAAGTCAATTCAGCGCTACTTGAGAGCCGTTCTTAATATCATACGATGACATTAAAAAATATATGGCCATTCTTGATATCATACATTTTTATAATAGTGATACCACTATTTTTTTTTAATTTATTAGACTAATTACTTATGATTAAAAACGGAACGTAGCCCGAGTTAACTATGACATCAAATCAAACTTTACTTATTAAACAAAAGTAACTTTATCGCCATGTATTGGCTGCGTAAGGTAACCTATTATCCCATATCCCATATTGTCCCGTGGGTAACGTAAGGTAGGCAGAGGGAAACTGAAATAAGAAATGCGCAGCAACATCTCTCTGGTGTATATGTGGTAGAGCCATGCTGCAGCTATATAAGTAGTATAGTTGTAGCACGAATGGGTCGGCTCGACCGGGGAAGGACCACGCTCTCACAGAATACCAGCGTGAAATAGCAGCTTGACGCTGCTGTGTTTAGTATGGTGAGTGTAGAGAACCGGAGACCATTTTTACTGGAAATGAGGCATTCCAACTTAGTCCTCACGGTTGACAACGCATCTGCATTTTGATTTGTAATAGAGGATAGATGTAGATGTCTATGGGCCGCAGCAGCCACTTACCATCAGGTGAACTGTGTGCTCATTTGTCACCCTTTAACATAAAAAAACAACTCGCCTGTCAAGCGTGACCACTCTAAATTAAATGAAAAATATTTCTTTGACAGAGTAGTGTCGTGAAGCGACAATTAAAAGAGAAGGAAAACCTAACCTACGATCAGCAAAACAACCAAATAGACCAAGACAATAATATATTTAAGTTTTTAAAAGAGTATTTACAATTTTATATATCAAAAATGGAGTATGAATGTGAGGATGGATGATGTGATTTACAAATTATTTTTTAAAAAAAAAGGTAATAAAAAAAAGATTTATGTCGTAGCTGAGTCCGAAGATCCCAAGCGTGCTCTCAGCGCCTGGAACGAGCACGCACGGCGTAGGTGGGTAGGCGTGGGCGTCTCTAGGGGACGACCTCAGGTGAATGCGGCGATTGCAGGATCGGCGACTTCAGCCCAGACAGGAGCTTGCAGGATCCTCAGCGACTTCAGAGAGCGCAGTGGCCTGCAGGATCCGGTGACTGCAGGCGGGACAGAGGTTTGTAGGATCCGGTGATTTCGGGCGGAACAGAGGTCTGTAGGTTCCGGCGACTCCAGGTAGAGTAGAGACTTGTGGGATCTCGGCGACTTCAGGCAGAGCAACGTTTTGTAGGATCCGGCGACTTCAGGCAGAGCAACGGATCGTAGAGTCCAGTGGCTTTAGGCAGGATAGAGGCTTGCAGGATCCCGGGGCTGAGCGGCCCCGGGATAAGGCCTTTAGAAGATGCTTCCGATACGAGAACTGAAGCAAGACTGAATTTCTTCACCGATTGTTCGGCTTTTATATCTTTCTAGAGAGAACGGAAAAATTATTTAAATTAAAAGGAAATTTATTGTAAATGACCTAGAGCAAAAGAGTATTTATGTGAAAATATCGAGATAAAACATCATATCGGTAACGAATTTGAATAAAAATTGCCATGACAACGGTATAAATAGTAGTTGTCATAAAAACCAATTTTTGGTTTTTGGACTTTTATTAAGAAATTATTACATTTAAGTATGAATTGAGATATGATTCACATAGGAAAAACTTATGCACGGCCGCGTGCATGAAGCCTGAAATTGTAGAGTTACAGAGAATTCAATAAAAGACCATAAAAGGTAAGACTTCATTGACAGCTATTTTAAAAGTGATAAATAGTGTGAAAATACGAAGTAAAATGATATGTTATTGTGTAAAAACGTTACAGGATCCTATAGAAATAAAGGTGATGCAAAATATAAATGCAGAAAATCAAAAACAGAATGAAAAAAATAGTATAAAGTGATGCAAAACATGAATGCAGAATATCAAAACAGAATGAAGAATTAGTGTACAATGAAATGTAAGTAGTATAACACTACATACTATGACGAAGTGTTCAGCTTTGGCTTGCTTGCTTGGCTTGACCAGGCACACAGACCTGTATCTGGAGAACCATAAACTAAATATGGCAAATATCCATTTATGAAGCAATCTGTGGAGGATACCTATGTTCAGCAGTGGATTTTGATAGGATGTGATGAATGAATGAATGAATGAAACCTTTTCAAAATTGCACAAATTTAAGAAATAACTTTTCAATTATTTATTGGCTAAAAAATCTGATGTGAGCGCTCGGCTGCTGGACTTCAATGGCTAACTTAATAATTAAATTCATTATTCGGCTAATTATTTAAAATGAGCGACGGATAAAACAAAGAACTAGAATTTGACAGACGTTTCTTGTTAAAGCGAGGTTCAATTTCACGGCCTACCGCAAGCGGTCACAGCACGCCAAGAAAATTCGACAGGCCGGTGTTTTCTTTCACTTTTCCGCTCCATTAAATATGAAACCGCGAAATTGTTCTTTGATCTATTCAGAGATATTTCACTTACATTTTACTATCGGGAAATGTCCTTCATCGACCCATTTTATTAATGCGTGCTATAAATTGTAATATAATATTAACTCGTCAACAAGGCCATTGCTCGTATCGTCTCTATTCAAGTCAATTCAGCGCTACTTGAGAGCCGTTCTTAATATCATACGATGACATTAAAAAATATATGGCCATTCTTGATATCATACATTTTTATAATAGTGATACCACTATTTTTTTTAAATTTATTAGACTAATTACTTATGATTAAAAACGGAACGTAGCCCGAGTTAACTATGACATCAAATCAAACTTTACTTATTAAACAAAAGTAACTTTATCGCCATGTATTGGCTGCGTAAGGTAATCTATTATCCCATATCCCATATTGTCCCGTGGGTAACGTAAGGTAGGCAGAGGGAAACTGAAATAAGAAATGCGCAGCAACATCTCTCTGGTGTATATGTGGTAGAGCCATGCTGCAGCTATATAAGTAGTATAGTTGTAGCACGAATGGGTCGGCTCGACCGGGGAAGGACCACGCTCTCACAGAATACCAGCGTGAAATAGCAGCTTGACGCTACTGTGTTTAGTATGGTGAGTGTAGAGAACCGGAGACCATTTTTACTGGAAATGAGGCATTCCAACTTAGTCCTCACGGTTGACAACGCATCTGCATTTTGATTTGTAATAGAGGATAGATGTAGATGTCTATGGGCCGCAGCAGCCACTTACCATCAGGTGAACTGTGTGCTCATTTGTCACCCTTTAATATAAAAAAAACAACTCGCCTGTCAAGCGTGACCACTCTAAATTAAATGAAAAATATTTCTTTGACAGAGTAGTGTCGTGAAGCGACAATTAAAAGAGAAGGAAAACCTAACCTACGATCAGCAAAACAACCAAATAGACCAAGACAATAATATATTTAAGTTTTTAAAAGAGTATTTACAATTTTATATATCAAAAATGGAGTATGAATGTGAGGATGGATGATGTGATTTACAAATTATTTTTTAAAAAAAAAGGTAATAAAAAAAAGATTTATGTCGTAGCTGAGTCCGAAGATCCCAAGCGTGCTCTCAGCGCCTGGAACGAGCACGCACGGCGTAGGTGGGTAGGCGTGGGCGTCTCTAGGGGACGACCTCAGGTGAATGCGGCGATTGCAGGATCGGCGACTTCAGCCCAGACAGGAGCTTGCAGGATCCTCAGCGACTTCAGACAGCGCAGTGGCCTGCAGGATCCGGTGACTGCAGGCGGGACAGAGGTTTGTAGGTTCCGGTGATTTCGGGCGGAACAGAGGTCTGTAGGTTCCGGCGACTCCAGGTAGAGTAGAGACTTGTGGGATCTCGGCGACTTCAGGCAGAGCAACGTTTTGTAGGATCCGGCGACTTCAGGCAGAGCAACGGATCGTAGAGTCCAGTGGCTTTAGGCAGGATAGAGGCTTGCAGGATCCCGGGGCTGAGCGGCCCCGGGATAAGGCCTTTAGAAGATGCTTCCGATACGAGAACTGAAGCAAGACTGAATTTCTTCACCGATTGTTCGGCTTTTATATCTTTCGAGAGAGAACGGAAAAATTATTTAAATTAAAAGGAAATTTATTGTAAATGACCTAGAGCAAAAGAGTATTTATGTGAAAATATCGAGATAAAACATCATATCGGTAACGAATTTGAATAAAAATTGCCATGACAACGGTATAAATAGTAGTTGTCATAAAAACCAATTTTTGGTTTTTGGACTTTTATTAAGAAATTATTACATTTAAGTATGAATTGAGATATGATTCACATAGGAAAAACTTATGCACGGCCGCGTGCATGAAGCCTGAAATTGTAGAGTTACAGAGAATTCAATAAAAGACCATAAAAGGTAAGACTTCATTGACAGCTATTTTAAAAGTGATAAATAGTGTGAAAATACGAAGTAAAATGATATGTTATTGTGTAAAAACGTTACAGGATCCTATAGAAATAAAGGTGATGCAAAATATAAATGCAGAAAATCAAAAACAGAATGAAAAAAATAGTATAAAGTGATGCAAAACATGAATGCAGAATATCAAAACAGAATGAAGAATTAGTGTACAATGAAATGTAAGTAGTATAACACTACATACTATGACGAAGTGTTCAGCTTTGGCTTGCTTGCTTGGCTTGACCAGGCACACAGACCTGTATCTGGAGAACCATAAACTAAATATGGCAAATATCCATTTATGAAGCAATCTGTGGAGGATACCTATGTTCAGCAGTGGATTTTGATAGGATGTGATGAATGAATGAATGAATGAAACCTTTTCAAAATTGCACAAATTTAAGAAATAACTTTTCAATTATTTATTGGCTAAAAAATCTGATGTGAGCGCTCGGCTGCTGGACTTCAATGGCTAACTTAATAATTAAATTCATTATTCGGCTAATTATTTAAAATGAGCGACGGATAAAACAAAGAACTAGAATTTGACAGACGTTTCTTGTTAAAGCGAGGTTCAATTTCACGGCCTACCGCAAGCGGTCACAGCACGCCAAGAAAATTCGACAGGCCGGTGTTTTCTTTCACTTTTCCGCTCCATTAAATATGAAACCGCGAAATTGTTCTTTGATCTATTCAGAGATATTTCACTTACATTTTACTATCGGGAAATGTCCTTCATCGACCCATTTTATTAATGCGTGCTATAAATTGTAATATAATATTAACTCGTCAACAAGGCCATTGCTCGTATCGTCTCTATTCAAGTCAATTCAGCGCTACTTGAGAGCCGTTCTTAATATCATACGATGACATTAAAAAATATATGGCCATTCTTGATATCATACATTTTTATAATTGTGATACCACTATTTTTTTTTAATTTATTAGACTAATTACTTATGATTAAAAACGGAACGTAGCCCGAGTTAACTATGACATCAAATCAAACTTTACTTATTAAACAAAAGTAACTTTATCGCCATGTATTGGCTGCGTAAGGTAATCTATTATCCCATATCCCATATTGTCCCGTGGGTAACGTAAGGTAGGCAGAGGGAAACTGAAATAAGAAATGCGCAGCAACATCTCTCTGGTGTATATGTGGTAGAGCCATGCTGCAGCTATATAAGTAGTATAGTTGTAGCACGAATGGGTCGGCTCGACCGGGGAAGGACCACGCTCTCACAGAATACCAGCGTGAAATAGCAGCTTGACGCTGCTGTGTTTAGTATGGTGAGTGTAGAGAACCGGAGACCATTTTTACTGGAAATGAGGCATTCCAACTTAGTCCTCACGGTTGACAACGCATCTGCATTTTGATTTGTAATAGAGGATAGATGTAGATGTCTATGGGCCGCAGCAGCCACTTACCATCAGGTGAACTGTGTGCTCATTTGTCACCCTTTAACATAAAAAAACAACTCGCCTGTCAAGCGTGACCACTCTAAATTAAATGAAAAATATTTCTTTGACAGAGTAGTGTCGTGAAGCGACAATTAAAAGAGAAGGAAAACCTAACCTACGATCAGCAAAACAACCAAATAGACCAAGACAATAATATATTTAAGTTTTTAAAAGAGTATTTACAATTTTATATATCAAAAATGGAGTATGAATGTGAGGATGGATGATGTGATTTACAAATTATTTTTTTAAAAAAAAGGTAATAAAAAAAAGATTTATGTCGTAGCTGAGTCCGAAGATCCCAAGCGTGCTCTCAGCGCCTGGAACGAGCACGCACGGCGTAGGTGGGTAGGCGTGGGCGTCTCTAGGGGACGACCTCAGGTGAATGCGGCGATTGCAGGATCGGCGACTTCAGCCCAGACAGGAGCTTGCAGGATCCTCAGCGACTTCAGACAGCGCAGTGGCCTGCAGGATCCGGTGACTGCAGGCGGGACAGAGGTTTGTAGGATCCGGTGATTTCGGGCGGAACAGAGGTCTGTAGGTTCCGGCGACTCCAGGTAGAGTAGAGACTTGTGGGATCTCGGCGACTTCAGGCAGAGCAACGTTTTGTAGGATCCGGCGACTTCAGGCAGAGCAACGGATCGTAGAGTCCAGTGGCTTTAGGCAGGATAGAGGCTTGCAGGATCCCGGGGCTGAGCGGCCCCGGGATAAGGCCTTTAGAAGATGCTTCCGATACGAGAACTGAAGCAAGACTGAATTTCTTCACCGATTGTTCGGCTTTTATATCTTTCTAGAGAGAACGGAAAAATTATTTAAATTAAAAGGAAATTTATTGTAAATGACCTAGAGCAAAAGAGTATTTATGTGAAAATATCGAGATAAAACATCATATCGGTAACGAATTTGAATAAAAATTGCCATGACAACGGTATAAATAGTAGTTGTCATAAAAACCAATTTTTGGTTTTTGGACTTTTATTAAGAAATTATTACATTTAAGTATGAATTGAGATATGATTCACATAGGAAAAACTTATGCACGGCCGCGTGCATGAAGCCTGAAATTGTAGAGTTACAGAGAATTCAATAAAAGACCATAAAAGGTAAGACTTCATTGACAGCTATTTTAAAAGTGATAAATAGTGTGAAAATACGAAGTAAAATGATATGTTATTGTGTAAAAACGTTACAGGATCCTATAGAAATAAAGGTGATGCAAAATATAAATGCAGAAAATCAAAAACAGAATGAAAAAAATAGTATAAAGTGATGCAAAACATGAATGCAGAATATCAAAACAGAATGAAGAATTAGTGTACAATGAAATGTAAGTAGTATAACACTACATACTATGACGAAGTGTTCAGCTTTGGCTTGCTTGCTTGGCTTGACCAGGCACACAGACCTGTATCTGGAGAACCATAAACTAAATATGGCAAATATCCATTTATGAAGCAATCTGTGGAGGATACCTATGTTCAGCAGTGGATTTTGATAGGATGTGATGAATGAATGAATGAATGAAACCTTTTCAAAATTGCACAAATTTAAGAAATAACTTTTCAATTATTTATTGGCTAAAAAATCTGATGTGAGCGCTCGGCTGCTGGACTTCAATGGCTAACTTAATAATTAAATTCATTATTCGGCTAATTATTTAAAATGAGCGACGGATAAAACAAAGAACTAGAATTTGACAGACGTTTCTTGTTAAAGCGAGGTTCAATTTCACGGCCTACCGCAAGCGGTCACAGCACGCCAAGAAAATTCGACAGGCCGGTGTTTTCTTTCACTTTTCCGCTCCATTAAATATGAAACCGCGAAATTGTTCTTTGATCTATTCAGAGATATTTCACTTACATTTTACTATCGGGAAATGTCCTTCATCGACCCATTTTATTAATGCGTGCTATAAATTGTAATATAATATTAACTCGTCAACAAGGCCATTGCTCGTATCGTCTCTATTCAAGTCAATTCAGCGCTACTTGAGAGCCGTTCTTAATATCATACGATGACATTAAAAAATATATGGCCATTCTTGATATCATACATTTTTATAATAGTGATACCACTATTTTTTTTTTAATTTATTAGACTAATTACTTATGATTAAAAACGGAACGTAGCCCGAGTTAACTATGACATCAAATCAAACTTTACTTATTAAACAAAAGTAACTTTATCGCCATGTATTGGCTGCGTAAGGTAATCTATTATCCCATATCCCATATTGTCCCGTGGGTAACGTAAGGTAGGCAGAGGGAAACTGAAATAAGAAATGCGCAGCAACATCTCTCTGGTGTATATGTGGTAGAGCCATGCTGCAGCTATATAAGTAGTATAGTTGTAGCACGAATGGGTCGGCTCGACCGGGGAAGGACCACGCTCTCACAGAATACCAGCGTGAAATAGCAGCTTGACGCTGCTGTGTTTAGTATGGTGAGTGTAGAGAACCGGAGACCATTTTTACTGGAAATGAGGCATTCCAACTTAGTCCTCACGGTTGACAACGCATCTGCATTTTGATTTGTAATAGAGGATAGATGTAGATGTCTATGGGCCGCAGCAGCCACTTACCATCAGGTGAACTGTGTGCTCATTTGTCACCCTTTAACATAAAAAAACAACTCGCCTGTCAAGCGTGACCACTCTAAATTAAATGAAAAATATTTCTTTGACAGAGTAGTGTCGTGAAGCGACAATTAAAAGAGAAGGAAAACCTAACCTACGATCAGCAAAACAACCAAATAGACCAAGACAATAATATATTTAAGTTTTTAAAAGAGTATTTACAATTTTATATATCAAAAATGGAGTATGAATGTGAGGATGGATGATGTGATTTACAAATTATTTTTAAAAAAAAAAGGTAATAAAAAAAAGATTTATGTCGTAGCTGAGTCCGAAGATCCCAAGCGTGCTCTCAGCGCCTGGAACGAGCACGCACGGCGTAGGTGGGTAGGCGTGGGCGTCTCTAGGGGACGACCTCAGGTGAATGCGGCGATTGCAGGATCGGCGACTTCAGCCCAGACAGGAGCTTGCAGGATCCTCAGCGACTTCAGACAGCGCAGTGGCCTGCAGGATCCGGTGACTGCAGGCGGGACAGAGGTTTGTAGGTTCCGGTGATTTCGGGCGGAACAGAGGTCTGTAGGTTCCGGCGACTCCAGGTAGAGTAGAGACTTGTGGGATCTCGGCGACTTCAGGCAGAGCAACGTTTTGTAGGATCCGGCGACTTCAGGCAGAGCAACGGATCGTAGAGTCCAGTGGCTTTAGGCAGGATAGAGGCTTGCAGGATCCCGGGGCTGAGCGGCCCCGGGATAAGGCCTTTAGAAGATGCTTCCGATACGAGAACTGAAGCAAGACTGAATTTCTTCACCGATTGTTCGGCTTTTATATCTTTCTAGAGAGAACGGAAAAATTATTTAAATTAAAAGGAAATTTATTGTAAATGACCTAGAGCAAAAGAGTATTTATGTGAAAATATCGAGATAAAACATCATATCGGTAACGAATTTGAATAAAAATTGCCATGACAACGGTATAAATAGTAGTTGTCATAAAAACCAATTTTTGGTTTTTGGACTTTTATTAAGAAATTATTACATTTAAGTATGAATTGAGATATGATTCACATAGGAAAAACTTATGCACGGCCGCGTGCATGAAGCCTGAAATTGTAGAGTTACAGAGAATTCAATAAAAGACCATAAAAGGTAAGACTTCATTGACAGCTATTTTAAAAGTGATAAATAGTGTGAAAATACGAAGTAAAATGATATGTTATTGTGTAAAAACGTTACAGGATCCTATAGAAATAAAGGTGATGCAAAATATAAATGCAGAAAATCAAAAACAGAATGAAAAAATAGTATAAAGTGATGAAAAACATGAATGCAGAATATCAAAACAGAATGAAGAATTAGTGTACAATGAAATGTAAGTAGTATAACACTACATACTATGACGAAGTGTTCAGCTTTGGCTTGCTTGCTTGGCTTGACCAGGCACACAGACCTGTATCTGGAGAACCATAAACTAAATATGGCAAATATCCATTTATGAAGCAATCTGTGGAGGATACCTATGTTCAGCAGTGGATTTTGATAGGATGTGATGAATGAATGAATGAATGAAACCTTTTCAAAATTGCACAAATTTAAGAAATAACTTTTCAATTATTTATTGGCTAAAAAATCTGATGTGAGCGCTCGGCTGCTGGACTTCAATGGCTAACTTAATAATTAAATTCATTATTCGGCTAATTATTTAAAATGAGCGACGGATAAAACAAAGAACTAGAATTTGACAGACGTTTCTTGTTAAAGCGAGGTTCAATTTCACGGCCTACCGCAAGCGGTCACAGCACGCCAAGAAAATTCGACAGGCCGGTGTTTTCTTTCACTTTTCCGCTCCATTAAATATGAAACCGCGAAATTGTTCTTTGATCTATTCAGAGATATTTCACTTACATTTTACTATCGGGAAATGTCCTTCATCGACCCATTTTATTAATGCGTGCTATAAATTGTAATATAATATTAACTCGTCAACAAGGCCATTGCTCGTATCGTCTCTATTCAAGTCAATTCAGCGCTACTTGAGAGCCGTTCTTAATATCATACGATGACATTAAAAAATATATGGCCATTCTTGATATCATACATTTTTATAATAGTGATACCACTATTTTTTTTTAATTTATTAGACTAATTACTTATGATTAAAAACGGAACGTAGCCCGAGTTAACTATGACATCAAATCAAACTTTACTTATTAAACAAAAGTAACTTTATCGCCATGTATTGGCTGCGTAAGGTAACCTATTATCCCATATCCCATATTGTCCCGTGGGTAACGTAAGGTAGGCAGAGGGAAACTGAAATAAGAAATGCGCAGCAACATCTCTCTGGTGTATATGTGGTAGAGCCATGCTGCAGCTATATAAGTAGTATAGTTGTAGCACGAATGGGTCGGCTCGACCGGGGAAGGACCACGCTCTCACAGAATACCAGCGTGAAATAGCAGCTTGACGCTGCTGTGTTTAGTATGGTGAGTGTAGAGAACCGGAGACCATTTTTACTGGAAATGAGGCATTCCAACTTAGTCCTCACGGTTGACAACGCATCTGCATTTTGATTTGTAATAGAGGATAGATGTAGATGTCTATGGGCCGCAGCAGCCACTTACCATCAGGTGAACTGTGTGCTCATTTGTCACCCTTTAACATAAAAAAACAACTCGCCTGTCAAGCGTGACCACTCTAAATTAAATGAAAAATATTTCTTTGACAGAGTAGTGTCGTGAAGCGACAATTAAAAGAGAAGGAAAACCTAACCTACGATCAGCAAAACAACCAAATAGACCAAGACAATAATATATTTAAGTTTTTAAAAGAGTATTTACAATTTTATATATCAAAAATGGAGTATGAATGTGAGGATGGATGATGTGATTTACAAATTATTTTTTTAAAAAAAAGGTAATAAAAAAAAGATTTATGTCGTAGCTGAGTCCGAAGATCCCAAGCGTGCTCTCAGCGCCTGGAACGAGCACGCACGGCGTAGGTGGGTAGGCGTGGGCGTCTCTAGGGGACGACCTCAGGTGAATGCGGCGATTGCAGGATCGGCGACTTCAGCCCAGACAGGAGCTTGCAGGATCCTCAGCGACTTCAGACAGCGCAGTGGCCTGCAGGATCCGGTGACTGCAGGCGGGACAGAGGTTTGTAGGATCCGGTGATTTCGGGCGGAACAGAGGTCTGTAGGTTCCGGCGACTCCAGGTAGAGTAGAGACTTGTGGGATCTCGGCGACTTCAGGCAGAGCAACGTTTTGTAGGATCCGGCGACTTCAGGCAGAGCAACGGATCGTAGAGTCCAGTGGCTTTAGGCAGGATAGAGGCTTGCAGGATCCCGGGGCTGAGCGGCCCCGGGATAAGGCCTTTAGAAGATGCTTCCGATACGAGAACTGAAGCAAGACTGAATTTCTTCACCGATTGTTCGGCTTTTATATCTTTCTAGAGAGAACGGAAAAATTATTTAAATTAAAAGGAAATTTATTGTAAATGACCTAGAGCAAAAGAGTATTTATGTGAAAATATCGAGATAAAACATCATATCGGTAACGAATTTGAATAAAAATTGCCATGACAACGGTATAAATAGTAGTTGTCATAAAAACCAATTTTTGGTTTTTGGACTTTTATTAAGAAATTATTACATTTAAGTATGAATTGAGATATGATTCACATAGGAAAAACTTATGCACGGCCGCGTGCATGAAGCCTGAAATTGTAGAGTTACAGAGAATTCAATAAAAGACCATAAAAGGTAAGACTTCATTGACAGCTATTTTAAAAGTGATAAATAGTGTGAAAATACGAAGTAAAATGATATGTTATTGTGTAAAAACGTTACAGGATCCTATAGAAATAAAGGTGATGCAAAATATAAATGCAGAAAATCAAAAACAGAATGAAAAAAATAGTATAAAGTGATGCAAAACATGAATGCAGAATATCAAAACAGAATGAAGAATTAGTGTACAATGAAATGTAAGTAGTATAACACTACATACTATGACGAAGTGTTCAGCTTTGGCTTGCTTGCTTGGCTTGACCAGGCACACAGACCTGTATCTGGAGAACCATAAACTAAATATGGCAAATATCCATTTATGAAGCAATCTGTGGAGGATACCTATGTTCAGCAGTGGATTTTGATAGGATGTGATGAATGAATGAATGAATGAAACCTTTTCAAAATTGCACAAATTTAAGAAATAACTTTTCAATTATTTATTGGCTAAAAAATCTGATGTGAGCGCTCGGCTGCTGGACTTCAATGGCTAACTTAATAATTAAATTCATTATTCGGCTAATTATTTAAAATGAGCGACGGATAAAACAAAGAACTAGAATTTGACAGACGTTTCTTGTTAAAGCGAGGTTCAATTTCACGGCCTACCGCAAGCGGTCACAGCACGCCAAGAAAATTCGACAGGCCGGTGTTTTCTTTCACTTTTCCGCTCCATTAAATATGAAACCGCGAAATTGTTCTTTGATCTATTCAGAGATATTTCACTTACATTTTACTATCGGGAAATGTCCTTCATCGACCCATTTTATTAATGCGTGCTATAAATTGTAATATAATATTAACTCGTCAACAAGGCCATTGCTCGTATCGTCTCTATTCAAGTCAATTCAGCGCTACTTGAGAGCCGTTCTTAATATCATACGATGACATTAAAAAATATATGGCCATTCTTGATATCATACATTTTTATAATTGTGATACCACTATTTTTTTTTAATTTATTAGACTAATTACTTATGATTAAAAACGGAACGTAGCCCGAGTTAACTATGACATCAAATCAAACTTTACTTATTAAACAAAAGTAACTTTATCGCCATGTATTGGCTGCGTAAGGTAATCTATTATCCCATATCCCATATTGTCCCGTGGGTAACGTAAGGTAGGCAGAGGGAAACTGAAATAAGAAATGCGCAGCAACATCTCTCTGGTGTATATGTGGTAGAGCCATGCTGCAGCTATATAAGTAGTATAGTTGTAGCACGAATGGGTCGGCTCGACCGGGGAAGGACCACGCTCTCACAGAATACCAGCGTGAAATAGCAGCTTGACGCTGCTGTGTTTAGTATGGTGAGTGTAGAGAACCGGAGACCATTTTTACTGGAAATGAGGCATTCCAACTTAGTCCTCACGGTTGACAACGCATCTGCATTTTGATTTGTAATAGAGGATAGATGTAGATGTCTATGGGCCGCAGCAGCCACTTACCATCAGGTGAACTGTGTGCTCATTTGTCACCCTTTAACATAAAAAAACAACTCGCCTGTCAAGCGTGACCACTCTAAATTAAATGAAAAATATTTCTTTGACAGAGTAGTGTCGTGAAGCGACAATTAAAAGAGAAGGAAAACCTAACCTACGATCAGCAAAACAACCAAATAGACCAAGACAATAATATATTTAAGTTTTTAAAAGAGTATTTACAATTTTATATATCAAAAATGGAGTATGAATGTGAGGATGGATGATGTGATTTACAAATTATTTTTTAAAAAAAAAGGTAATAAAAAAAAGATTTATGTCGTAGCTGAGTCCGAAGATCCCAAGCGTGCTCTCAGCGCCTGGAACGAGCACGCACGGCGTAGGTGGGTAGGCGTGGGCGTCTCTAGGGGACGACCTCAGGTGAATGCGGCGATTGCAGGATCGGCGACTTCAGCCCAGACAGGAGCTTGCAGGATCCTCAGCGACTTCAGACAGCGCAGTGGCCTGCAGGATCCGGTGACTGCAGGCGGGACAGAGGTTTGTAGGTTCCGGTGATTTCGGGCGGAACAGAGGTCTGTAGGTTCCGGCGACTCCAGGTAGAGTAGAGACTTGTGGGATCTCGGCGACTTCAGGCAGAGCAACGTTTTGTAGGATCCGGCGACTTCAGGCAGAGCAACGGATCGTAGAGTCCAGTGGCTTTAGGCAGGATAGAGGCTTGCAGGATCCCGGGGCTGAGCGGCCCCGGGATAAGGCCTTTAGAAGATGCTTCCGATACGAGAACTGAAGCAAGACTGAATTTCTTCACCGATTGTTCGGCTTTTATATCTTTCTAGAGAGAACGGAAAAATTATTTAAATTAAAAGGAAATTTATTGTAAATGACCTAGAGCAAAAGAGTATTTATGTGAAAATATCGAGATAAAACATCATATCGGTAACGAATTTGAATAAAAATTGCCATGACAACGGTATAAATAGTAGTTGTCATAAAAAACCAATTTTTGGTTTTTGGACTTTTATTAAGAAATTATTACATTTAAGTATGAATTGAGATATGATTCACATAGGAAAAACTTATGCACGGCCGCGTGCATGAAGCCTGAAATTGTAGAGTTACAGATAATTCAATAAAAGACCATAAAAGGTAAGACTTCATTGACAGCTATTTTAAAAGTGATAAATAGTGTGAAAATACGAAGTAAAATGATATGTTATTGTGTAAAAACGTTACAGGATCCTATAGAAATAAAGGTGATGCAAAATATAAATGCAGAAAATCAAAAACAGAATGAAAAAATAGTATAAAGTGATGAAAAACATGAATGCAGAATATCAAAACAGAATGAAGAATTAGTGTACAATGAAATGTAAGTAGTATAACACTACATACTATGACGAAGTGTTCAGCTTTGGCTTGCTTGCTTGGCTTGACCAGGCACACAGACCTGTATCTGGAGAACCATAAACTAAATATGGCAAATATCCATTTATGAAGCAATCTGTGGAGGATACCTATGTTCAGCAGTGGATTTTGATAGGATGTGATGAATGAATGAATGAATGAAACCTTTTCAAAATTGCACAAATTTAAGAAATAACTTTTCAATTATTTATTGGCTAAAAAATCTGATGTGAGCGCTCGGCTGCTGGACTTCAATGGCTAACTTAATAATTAAATTCATTATTCGGCTAATTATTTAAAATGAGCGACGGATAAAACAAAGAACTAGAATTTGACAGACGTTTCTTGTTAAAGCGAGGTTCAATTTCACGGCCTACCGCAAGCGGTCACAGCACGCCAAGAAAATTCGACAGGCCGGTGTTTTCTTTCACTTTTCCGCTCCATTAAATATGAAACCGCGAAATTGTTCTTTGATCTATTCAGAGATATTTCACTTACATTTTACTATCGGGAAATGTCCTTCATCGACCCATTTTATTAATGCGTGCTATAAATTGTAATATAATATTAACTCGTCAACAAGGCCATTGCTCGTATCGTCTCTATTCAAGTCAATTCAGCGCTACTTGAGAGCCGTTCTTAATATCATACGATGACATTAAAAAATATATGGCCATTCTTGATATCATACATTTTTATAATAGTGATACCACTATTTTTTTTTAATTTATTAGACTAATTACTTATGATTAAAAACGGAACGTAGCCCGAGTTAACTATGACATCAAATCAAACTTTACTTATTAAACAAAAGTAACTTTATCGCCATGTATTGGCTGCGTAAGGTAATCTATTATCCCATATCCCATATTGTCCCGTGGGTAACGTAAGGTAGGCAGAGGGAAACTGAAATAAGAAATGCGCAGCAACATCTCTCTGGTGTATATGTGGTAGAGCCATGCTGCAGCTATATAAGTAGTATAGTTGTAGCACGAATGGGTCGGCTCGACCGGGGAAGGACCACGCTCTCACAGAATACCAGCGTGAAATAGCAGCTTGACGCTGCTGTGTTTAGTATGGTGAGTGTAGAGAACCGGAGACCATTTTTACTGGAAATGAGGCATTCCAACTTAGTCCTCACGGTTGACAACGCATCTGCATTTTGATTTGTAATAGAGGATAGATGTAGATGTCTATGGGCCGCAGCAGCCACTTACCATCAGGTGAACTGTGTGCTCATTTGTCACCCTTTAATATAAAAAAACAACTCGCCTGTCAAGCGTGACCACTCTAAATTAAATGAAAAATATTTCTCTGACAGAGTAGTGTCGTGAAGCGACAATTAAAAGAGAAGGAAAACCTAACCTACGATCAGCAAAACAACCAAATAGACCAAGACAATAATATATTTAAGTTTTTAAAAGAGTATTTACAATTTTATATATCAAAAATGGAGTATGAATGTGAGGATGGATGATGTGATTTACAAATTATTTTTTAAAAAAAAAGGTAATAAAAAAAAGATTTATGTCGTAGCTGAGTCCGAAGATCCCAAGCGTGCTCTCAGCGCCTGGAACGAGCACGCACGGCGTAGGTGGGTAGGCGTGGGCGTCTCTAGGGGACGACCTCAGGTGAATGCGGCGATTGCAGGATCGGCGACTTCAGCCCAGACAGGAGCTTGCAGGATCCTCAGCGACTTCAGACAGCGCAGTGGCCTGCAGGATCCGGTGACTGCAGGCGGGACAGAGGTTTGTAGGTTCCGGTGATTTCGGGCGGAACAGAGGTCTGTAGGTTCCGGCGACTCCAGGTAGAGTAGAGACTTGTGGGATCTCGGCGACTTCAGGCAGAGCAACGTTTTGTAGGATCCGGCGACTTCAGGCAGAGCAACGGATCGTAGAGTCCAGTGGCTTTAGGCAGGATAGAGGCTTGCAGGATCCCGGGGCTGAGCGGCCCCGGGATAAGGCCTTTAGAAGATGCTTCCGATACGAGAACTGAAGCAAGACTGAATTTCTTCACCGATTGTTCGGCTTTTATATCTTTCTAGAGAGAACGGAAAAATTATTTAAATTAAAAGGAAATTTATTGTAAATGACCTAGAGCAAAAGAGTATTTATGTGAAAATATCGAGATAAAACATCATATCGGTAACGAATTTGAATAAAAATTGCCATGACAACGGTATAAATAGTAGTTGTCATAAAAACCAATTTTTGGTTTTTGGACTTTTATTAAGAAATTATTACATTTAAGTATGAATTGAGATATGATTCACATAGGAAAAACTTATGCACGGCCGCGTGCATGAAGCCTGAAATTGTAGAGTTACAGATAATTCAATAAAAGACCATAAAAGGTAAGACTTCATTGACAGCTATTTTAAAAGTGATAAATAGTGTGAAAATACGAAGTAAAATGATATGTTATTGTGTAAAAACGTTACAGGATCCTATAGAAATAAAGGTGATGCAAAATATAAATGCAGAAAATCAAAAACAGAATGAAAAAATAGTATAAAGTGATGAAAAACATGAATGCAGAATATCAAAACAGAATGAAGAATTAGTGTACAATGAAATGTAAGTAGTATAACACTACATACTATGACGAAGTGTTCAGCTTTGGCTTGCTTGCTTGGCTTGACCAGGCACACAGACCTGTATCTGGAGAACCATAAACTAAATATGGCAAATATCCATTTATGAAGCAATCTGTGGAGGATACCTATGTTCAGCAGTGGATTTTGATAGGATGTGATGAATGAATGAATGAATGAAACCTTTTCAAAATTGCACAAATTTAAGAAATAACTTTTCAATTATTTATTGGCTAAAAAATCTGATGTGAGCGCTCGGCTGCTGGACTTCAATGGCTAACTTAATAATTAAATTCATTATTCGGCTAATTATTTAAAATGAGCGACGGATAAAACAAAGAACTAGAATTTGACAGACGTTTCTTGTTAAAGCGAGGTTCAATTTCACGGCCTACCGCAAGCGGTCACAGCACGCCAAGAAAATTCGACAGGCCGGTGTTTTCTTTCACTTTTCCGCTCCATTAAATATGAAACCGCGAAATTGTTCTTTGATCTATTCAGAGATATTTCACTTACATTTTACTATCGGGAAATGTCCTTCATCGACCCATTTTATTAATGCGTGCTATAAATTGTAATATAATATTAACTCGTCAACAAGGCCATTGCTCGTATCGTCTCTATTCAAGTCAATTCAGCGCTACTTGAGAGCCGTTCTTAATATCATACGATGACATTAAAAAATATATGGCCATTCTTGATATCATACATTTTTATAATAGTGATACCACTATTTTTTTTTAATTTATTAGACTAATTACTTATGATTAAAAACGGAACGTAGCCCGAGTTAACTATGACATCAAATCAAACTTTACTTATTAAACAAAAGTAACTTTATCGCCATGTATTGGCTGCGTAAGGTAATCTATTATCCCATATCCCATATTGTCCCGTGGGTAACGTAAGGTAGGCAGAGGGAAACTGAAATAAGAAATGCGCAGCAACATCTCTCTGGTGTATATGTGGTAGAGCCATGCTGCAGCTATATAAGTAGTATAGTTGTAGCACGAATGGGTCGGCTCGACCGGGGAAGGACCACGCTCTCACAGAATACCAGCGTGAAATAGCAGCTTGACGCTGCTGTGTTTAGTATGGTGAGTGTAGAGAACCGGAGACCATTTTTACTGGAAATGAGGCATTCCAACTTAGTCCTCACGGTTGACAACGCATCTGCATTTTGATTTGTAATAGAGGATAGATGTAGATGTCTATGGGCCGCAGCAGCCACTTACCATCAGGTGAACTGTGTGCTCATTTGTCACCCTTTAATATAAAAAAACAACTCGCCTGTCAAGCGTGACCACTCTAAATTAAATGAAAAATATTTCTCTGACAGAGTAGTGTCGTGAAGCGACAATTAAAAGAGAAGGAAAACCTAACCTACGATCAGCAAAACAACCAAATAGACCAAGACAATAATATATTTAAGTTTTTAAAAGAGTATTTACAATTTTATATATCAAAAATGGAGTATGAATGTGAGGATGGATGATGTGATTTACAAATTATTTTTTAAAAAAAAAGGTAATAAAAAAAAGATTTATGTCGTAGCTGAGTCCGAAGATCCCAAGCGTGCTCTCAGCGCCTGGAACGAGCACGCACGGCGTAGGTGGGTAGGCGTGGGCGTCTCTAGGGGACGACCTCAGGTGAATGCGGCGATTGCAGGATCGGCGACTTCAGCCCAGACAGGAGCTTGCAGGATCCTCAGCGACTTCAGACAGCGCAGTGGCCTGCAGGATCCGGTGACTGCAGGCGGGACAGAGTTTTGTAGGTTCCGGTGATTTCGGGCGGAACAGAGGTCTGTAGGTTCCGGCGACTCCAGGTAGAGTAGAGACTTGTGGGATCTCGGCGACTTCAGGCAGAGCAACGTTTTGTAGGATCCGGCGACTTCAGGCAGAGCAACGGATCGTAGAGTCCAGTGGCTTTAGGCAGGATAGAGGCTTGCAGGATCCCGGGGCTGAGCGGCCCCGGGATAAGGCCTTTAGAAGATGCTTCCGATACGAGAACTGAAGCAAGACTGAATTTCTTCACCGATTGTTCGGCTTTTATATCTTTCTAGAGAGAACGGAAAAATTATTTAAATTAAAAGGAAATTTATTGTAAATGACCTAGAGCAAAAGAGTATTTATGTGAAAATATCGAGATAAAACATCATATCGGTAACGAATTTGAATAAAAATTGCCATGACAACGGTATAAATAGTAGTTGTCATAAAAACCAATTTTTGGTTTTTGGACTTTTATTAAGAAATTATTACATTTAAGTATGAATTGAGATATGATTCACATAGGAAAAACTTATGCACGGCCGCGTGCATGAAGCCTGAAATTGTAGAGTTACAGAGAATTCAATAAAAGACCATAAAAGGTAAGACTTCATTGACAGCTATTTTAAAAGTGATAAATAGTGTGAAAATACGAAGTAAAATGATATGTTATTGTGTAAAAACGTTACAGGATCCTATAGAAATAAAGGTGATGCAAAATATAAATGCAGAAAATCAAAAACAGAATGAAAAAAATAGTATAAAGTGATGCAAAACATGAATGCAGAATATCAAAACAGAATGAAGAATTAGTGTACAATGAAATGTAAGTAGTATAACACTACATACTATGACGAAGTGTTCAGCTTTGGCTTGCTTGCTTGGCTTGACCAGGCACACAGACCTGTATCTGGAGAACCATAAACTAAATATGGCAAATATCCATTTATGAAGCAATCTGTGGAGGATACCTATGTTCAGCAGTGGATTTTGATAGGATGTGATGAATGAATGAATGAATGAAACCTTTTCAAAATTGCACAAATTTAAGAAATAACTTTTCAATTATTTATTGGCTAAAAAATCTGATGTGAGCGCTCGGCTGCTGGACTTCAATGGCTAACTTAATAATTAAATTCATTATTCGGCTAATTATTTAAAATGAGCGACGGATAAAACAAAGAACTAGAATTTGACAGACGTTTCTTGTTAAAGCGAGGTTCAATTTCACGGCCTACCGCAAGCGGTCACAGTACGCCAAGAAAATTCGACAGGCCGGTGTTTTCTTTCACCTTTCCGCTCCATTAAATATGAAACCGCGAAATTGTTCTTTGATCTATTCAGAGATATTTCACTTACATTTTACTATCGGGAAATGTCCTTCATCGACCCATTTTATTAATGCGTGCTATAAATTGTAATATAATATTAACTCGTCAACAAGGCCATTGCTCGTATCGTCTCTATTCAAGTCAATTCAGCGCTACTTGAGAGCCGTTCTTAATATCATACGATGACATTAAAAAATATATGGCCATTCTTGATATCATACATTTTTATAATTGTGATACCACTATTTTTTTTTAATTTATTAGACTAATTACTTATGATTAAAAACGGAACGTAGCCCGAGTTAACTATGACATCGGACCGACTTCACTCTTCTCCGTGACCATGGGTACTGGGAATATAAAAAAAAATAAACTGGGTAGTGTTAGCATAAAAAGATCCACTATCCCATATTATTCCGCAGGTGTCGTAAGAGGCAACAGAGGGAAACAAATCAGGAGATGGGTAGCAGCGTCTTTTTAATAACGACTAAAAATAAAAGATAAACTGTTGTAATAAAAAAATATAAGAAAATAAAAGATCGAATCTGCTTGCCAAGCGTGGCAACTATGGCAAATATCCACTTACTAGACTCCACAGACTTAGTAATGCATTTATGGGGCAATGTACACGCTTTCACAACAAAATCCCAGAAAATGTACAAAATTTGTCTATAAACATGTTTAAATGTTTCATTAAAGAAAACCTTAGATTATTAATAACCCCTGGTAATAAGGTGATCGCTGGTTCTATTAAAATTCATTTAAAAATTGTACAAAGAAAATTATTGTAAAGTGAAATATGTTTAAAAAAAGTTCCGCTGGGTTTTTTGCTAGATTTTCCCAGGACGTAGGCATTTTCCGTACCGGTGGTAAATAAAAAAAAATACTTTCAATAAGTATTATGTAATAGTCTATATTGAATAAAAATCTTTCTATTCTATTCTAGTCTATTCTATCCCCCCTATAATGTAATCTATGGGTTAGGCTTGGTTCAGCAGTGGTCTATAATATACTATAATGGTAAACTAAATTATACGCGTTAATTCATCCTTCACAAATAAAATAAATAAAATGTCTAATGAAATATTTGTTTGTTCACAGGTATTTGTGAAAAGTGTTTCCGGAGGTTTTGATCTCATGTTCTCGAAGCGCTCGTGCCGATAACAGTGTTAGTGCGTGGGTTGTGTGGATGTGGAACGCTGAAAGCTGATCGAGCTGGCGTGGTACGGGGCTGGCGGGGGTGCGATGCAGGCGGGAGGAGGGTGGTTCGTCCCCTGGACGATGGGGATGCAGAAGTTCGCGGTGGCACTGCCGATGGGCGGTGTGGTGCCATTCGTGCCACCGCTGCTAGCAGCCCTACCACCAGCTCCACCGCCATTACGGCTTATCGCACCTCCCCCATTGCCACATCAGTCGCAGATAGGAAGAAAGGTACGTGTTGATGGAAAACATACGGACTATCTTGGTAGCGTAGTGCTTATAGATAACATCAGAAAGAAAGTCATCATAATCCTGAGAAAATTTAGTTTTTTGATCAAAACCCTAGATTGATTTAGTTTTATGATAAAATCAATCTAACCTAACCTAAGCTTACATTTTATAATAAACCTAAACAAGTTCGGGTGTTCAATCAAAAAACAGGATTTTTCACGTTACTGTTAATATTAAGTAATAACTTTGTCTTCTTCCGGTTTTTGGTCAAAAGCCTTAGGTTTTTGATAAAAAACCTGATTTTATCATAAACCTGCGACATAAATATTCAGAGCAGATATAATTTTGAGATTCCTTACTGAATAATGATAAAGTTAATTTATTTTACGTGATATGTATCGAAGCGAAATTTGATTGTAATAGACAGTAGCTCGAGTACGGTAGACTCACGTGCCAAATTGCGAATATCACTTGCGCGTCACAACACGTGAGAATCTTATAAGAAAATAATGTATGTTTAAGCCTTAGTTTATCGCATCTCTTTGACGGGCACGACAGCGTTTTCAATATCCTTTGACACTCCTGTGTAATCAAAGGGGAACGGGAAAAAAACGCAATCTCTTTTGTTAGTATATTGACGACTAAACTAACATATTATGCTTAAGCATTCGTACTATATTCTATATTACGAGTACCAACTTAAACAGTCCGAGATTACCAATTTGAGCGTCCGCATAAGTGCTCATAGGTGCAGGAAATGCATAGAGGCAAGCCTGAATATCAGCAAAATAAAAGGAGAACGTGTGAATTCATTATTTAAAAAAAGCTATTGTGGACTAGCCTACTCTTGTTGAAATTTTATATACTTTGTAGTTTATACGCAGAGATGTAATGACTTCGCAAATGAAAACACTGTCGGCTCCCTCCACCCTCGTATCAAAATACTTTTTTACCATGGGCAAATCCTCATGGATACCTACGGCTGCAGGGGCAACAAAGGTTATACCGAACTCCTACCATCTAAAACCCCACAGTGGTCTCTATCAGCGTATATGAGCGATCCCGGGATCTCCGTTCAGAAACTTTGTTTTTATATGAGAGGGGGCAAACGAGCATGTTGCCCATGAACAACTGCAATACCAGGAGAATAGCAGATGCGTAGCCGGCCTTTTAAAAAAGAGTAGGTTCTTTTCTTGAAGGTGCCGAAGTCGTGTTGGTCCGGAAAAATGGAAGAAGTTGGCACTGGGGAGCCCCGGCCCAGAGATGGGAACAGTATTTATTCCATTTGCAGCCGAACCTGCGCCTTATAAAGTTGTAGGCGGTGTGCCCGTATGAAATAATGTCCCGTTCTGCTGAGTACGCCAAGTTTTTTAGAGGCCAATTTGGCCTTCTCTTCCAAGTGACCACGAAACTGCACGTCAGTAAACGGAGCCCCTCTTTCGCTTTGCTTTTCTTCTCGGAATACTTACCCTAACCGCATTCACATGTTTTTAGACAAACTTTATAGTCCCTACACGTGACGATATTGCTCTCATCGGTGGTAAGAGTGATCTAACCATATTTTTTTTAAATTGAAATTAAAAAGAAGCTTATAGTCTAATGATTGTAAGTGACGACTGTAACCCATAGATACCTGCGATTAACTTCCTAGAAAGAAAGCTAAAGATGCGTGGTTACCTTCGATTACCGTGATGGGATGCCTCACAGTCTGTAATACAACTGCTCTCTTTATACTTCAGACAGTCACAGACAGGACACAGTGCATGCACAGCTGCTTGGCCGCAGAAGTACATAAGAGGGTGGTACTTACGGACGGACGGAATTTTAATCGGATAGGGACTCCTACCATTTAGTATAAGGGTGCTTTTCTACGAGAAATGTACTATGCGTGATAGAGCTGTAGCTGTATGCTGCAGCTATATTAGTAGTATAGTTGTAGCACGAATGGGTCGGCTCGACTGGGGAAGGACCATGCTCTCACAGAATACCAGCGTAAAATAGCTGCTTAAAACTGCTGTGTTTCGTATGGTGAGTGTAGAGAACCGGAGACCCTTTTTACTGGAAATGAGGCATTCCACCTTAGTCCTCACGGGTGACAACGCATCTGCATTTTGATTCGCAAGCGAGGATAGATGTTGATGTCTATGGGCCACAGCAACCACTTCCGTCAGGTGGACTGTGTGCTCGTTGGTCACCCTATCCTATAAAAAAAAACTATGCAGCTATGCTGCGGGGATGTGAAAGCTAAGCTATGAAACTATGTGAGTGTTTCTACTGATGCTAAGCTATGTAGCGGGGCGAGTAAGAAGTGCTATGAATATGCGCCGCCGCGATGTAGCTGTGCGACGAAGATGAGTTATGCGATGTCTCGACAGTAGGGAAGGCACGGGGAGCTCTACTCAGTACATAGCTAAACCACTTGCGACCATACATAGCACGCATCTATAGCGCGCAACTAGAGCACGCTATCCATCCATATAAAAAAAAAACATAGCTTAGTTGAACATGTTTCCACCAGTTCTAAGCTATATGAACCAATGAATATGATTGGTGGATATCAAACGCATCTATAGCAACGTCACATAGCACATCTCTAGTGGAAAAGCACCCTTATACTGTAATATTGACGGCTCCGTATCTGTGTCGCTTAGCATTGAGTTGCGCTCTACTCTCAACCAGTATCCATTCAAAGGTTCATGAGTTTGAATCAATTTTCAAAACATTCAGTCCGTCTCAGTCACCTCTTCTACCGACTGTGTGAACGCTGCTAACACATCTTCCGGCGTTGAGAATTGTACCTATAACATCATGGCGGCGTGGCAAAGCATTGACTTGCGGCGCTAAAGGCCGGCTGTTAGAACTCCGCGCGTATCATGTATTTGTATGGCCTACAAGTAATTGATCCGGGTCCGAATGTTTGTCCTTGTACTATTTATTCATTTAAATTGCCTCTACGATACAGGCGAAGGTCCTAGTGTGGGAGTAACTTTTATTCTATAATAGAAAAACAGAAGCACACGTCAAATCCACAAAACGAAAACAAACAAAAGGTAAAAAACATTCGTTGAAAATCGTTTGATAGAGTACACAGATTAGCTTTGTGTAATTTTACAAAGAATATAAGTAAAACAAGAAGCCCTCTTTCGCAATATATTACGACACGAAAAAGTTTTTAGTGAACCTTTTTGTTATCTAATGATACACCGAACGGTTCGGACGTCGAGATATAAAGGATAAAGCAATTTGAAGTTTTTCGCCCCTAAATGGTTATAAATGTACTTATTCGGTGATCTATGTTGGTCATTTATTTTATTTGATGACGCCAAATTTACTTTGTAATTAAATCTGTTTATTATAACGTAAAAGTATATCACTTTTCAGTTTATTATTTCATTTATTTGACGTGTTGCAAAGATTATCTCTTTTTTTTTAATGAGATATTATTATAGGTAATATGTGTTTGAGACTTCGTTACACGCGCAGTGAAACGCTCGTGTTTTTTTTTGCCATCAGGGTAGAATTTAAACATAAACATATTTATATAAAATCAGTCTTTATCGACTTTTATATTGGAAACTATATTTATATTATGTTTATATTGTGTTTAAACTATGTTTATATTATGTGGCATTAATTGAGGGAGGCATATGTTCAGCAGTGGACTTGTGAAAGGCTGTAATGATGATGATATTGGAAACAAAAAATAAGTCTTCTTTTAATCAAGCCAAGAAAATGGACTTACGCTTATACTACCAAAACTCAACATAGGAATACTAATTTGAGGTGTTAGTCATCATTCTAAAACCTATTGAGATCATTCAATCTTTGCTCAGAATATTGACTACATATGCCATATTTCTAGTCATTACATACAGGCTTAATATAAATATCATTCTTTACATGATGTTTTGATCGATCGATGTTTGGCTTTTTCATAGTCACGAAATCCGGTAGTCTTAGTTCTTTTCCGCAGTACATGTTACTCCTGAACTACGACATAATTTTGGTTTATACATATCAATGACATCAAATTTTTCGTTACGTAATTACACGCGTGCATCTTAATTAAATAAAGTAATGTTTAGAAAAATGTTATATGCCACCTAGGGCTTCATCACACCTTACCGCAGATATGATATTGTAGTCAAGCACTGGCTTATTATAAGTTAAAAAAAAAGTTATAGTCACTATGACTAACAAAATTGTTTTAAGTTAAGTCATTAATTGTCCACATTCAATTGTGTACACCGAACTAGTTTATAGAGCCTCGTAAGAAATATAGGTCTAATATTATTTAAAATAGGGCCATTCAATTTTATTACGACTGGAACGGTTGTTCCAAGCATACCTTTATTGCCGGGCCGCACAGAATTAAATCCCTTATTTTTTCCGAGCCGAAATTTATGTGGCCCTGCGTTATTTAGTTATTCGAAATCTAAATTCAGTTGGTGATCGCAAATTCGACCGTAGTTTAAATCGAGGCGATTGTGAAGCATTCGACACGAAAACTGCATACCTGAGACCGCGGTAATTGGAAAACGACGATGTTAAAACCTATTTAAATGTAGTCATGACACTTCTGTGTCGTTTATTATACTTTTCGTTCTATTATATTTCTATATATTGCATATGAAAATGTACATTGCACGCAGGAAAATATTAGGACTGGATCTAGGTTTAGAAGACCTCAAACGGTAATACATGACACAGCACGACAGTCTAGCTTATGTGGTGTTAGTGCCGCTAGCTTTTACAACTTCATCGGACTCAATAGCATGGCATGACTGATGCGAATTATCATTCTGCATGACGGGCCTTTATGCTATGTTATCAATCATTTTATCGAATTTCAGCACAGGCTGCATAACAGTGAAGAGATCTCCAAGCTGTTGTAAAATTACTGTCTCTCCAAATTGTAAGTGACAATGTCAAAGGTAGATTAATTTTTTGTTATAGTTTCACACCGCATTAAAAAAAAGTTGTTTTAAGAAATGTTTCTGTTGATTTTGTCCATTTGTGTTATTCTTTTAGTGTCCCCCGATTCGTTAAAATCACTTAACATTAATATTGATAACGAAACAATTTTCTGATTTTTTTTGAGAATATTAGCTATATCATTGACGTTGTTTCAGAACTGAGCTGTTGCATGACATGCCAATTCGAAGACAATCATGTGTGCAGGTCAATCGTAGCTTGCATGATGAAAAGTTAAATTAATTGTCAATATAATTAAACAGTCATACGTAAGTGACAGCGCGTAAAGCTTCTCATTCCGCATTATCGTCTAGAACCCAGCGAACTTCTCCTGCGCTAAACGTCAATCTTGATGACACCATTGAAGTTAGTAGGTAGTAGATACGCAATGCGGTATGATACGAGTATGATATGTTAGATCTTGTAAATCTGACTGAAAATAGAAACAATAATGAAAACGTTATAATATTCCCCGCAATTTTATAGCGAATTAGTACTAAATCTGGGAGTATTTTAGCAAATTACGTCACACGTCAAATATATTTTTGTGGGCATTAAATGGGGCGGCCGCTAACGCTTCAACTGTTTTGTTTTTTTTTTCAGATAAAATTAATACGAATTTATAAAATATATACTCACCATGTACTAAAACTTAACAAGTCAAACAAGTAATTAATACATGTTTTACGGTTTCATTATAAAATTTCTGCAAGGCACAGGTTTAAATTGCGATTTAGCGCATCTTTATTGTTTTTATTTTTTAATCTTTATTAATTTTAATCTTTATTACATTTCCTAAGAAAAGAAATTATACAAAAGGCGGACCTAATGCCTAAAGGCATTTTCTACCAGTCAACCCATGGAGTGGTGAGAATTTAACGTAGATGTAGCAATTGAAAGATTGTTTGTTTTTTTAACATGACAATTATTGCGACGAGTTTCCGACTTCACTCAACCCTTGTTGAGCAATTTTTATAAAACAACTTTTTTATTACATTTAAGGAGATTTTACAGTTGTAAAATAGCAATAATAGTATTGCAACGATGCCTTAAGTTAATTGACGTCATTCTCGTGTCTCTGACGCTGCACTCAAAGTCACCCCAAACACTATCGCAATGGATACTAGGTATGGGTATCATCATCATTACAGCCTTTCACAAGTCCACTGCTGAACATAGGCCTCCCCCAAGTAATGCCACAAAGCACGGTCCTGTGCCACCTGCATCCATCGACTTCCTGCATGTCTTACTAGGTCGTCACTCCATCTCGTGGGGGGTCGCCCTACACTTCGTCTACCGGTACGAGGCTGCCACTCGAGAAACTTTCTTCCCCATCGGTTGTCGGTTTTTCGAGCTATATGGCCGACCCACTGCCACTTCAGCTTACTAATCCGTTGGGCCATGCCGTGTAGTAGGAGTTAAGAATATCCACTACCCCATATCTCCCCGTGGGTGTCGTAAACGGCGACAAAGGGAAACAGGCAGGAGATGGGCAGCAGCATCTTCCTGATAACAGCAAAGGTTCAATAAAAAAACTGCGGTTGCCAACCCGCTCGCCTAGCGTGGCAACTATGGCAAATACCCCCTAATGAAAAATGAGAGCAGGTATATAGTCATTTATTTAGCATATAAGATTGTATTTATGTATATATATATATATATATATATATATATATATATATATATATATATATCTTTATATATAAAAATTACGTTGCACGTTGTTTGTCCGCGATTGACTCCTAAACTACTGAATTGATTTCAATGAAATTTTGCACACTGTGTACATTTTGGTCCAACTTGAGAGATAGGATAGTTTTTATCCCGATAAATGACCCTCTAAATTTTTAATTGCGAATTTAAAGATTTTTATAGGAAGGGTCGTTGGAAAGGGCAGTACAACGTCTGCCTGGCCAGCTAGTATATATATAAAAATTACGTGTCACGTTGTTTGTCCGCGATGAACTCTTAAAGTACTGAACTGATTTTAAAGAAATTTTGCACACTGTGTGCAGTTTGGTCCAACTTGAGAGATAGGATAGTTTTTATCCCGATAAGTGACCCTCAATTTTTAGGGTACCTCAAAAGGAAAAAACGGAACTCTTATAGGATCACTTTGTTGTCCGTCTGTCTGTTTGTCTGTCTGTCTGTCAAGACCCTTTTTCTCAGGAACGCGTGGAGGTATCAACCTGAAATTCATATCAAATACTCAAGTTTACTCCTTCCTTCCGTTCCTTAGAGCTGTGAAAAAATCAAACTTCTAAGCCAACGCAATCAAAAGATACAGCCGTTTATGTCGCAAATATTATGCCGCAAGGGAATCAAAACCTACAGGGTACTTCCCGTGAACTCAGAATCTTGTAATTTGGTACGATGCAACGTTTTATAGCAGAGATAAAGGAAAAATTGCAAAAACTATAAATTTTTAGTTACATCATATAATAAAAATATTTTTAATAATTTTAAACTTATATACCTACGGATTTGTTCGGAACCCTCGGTGCGCGAGTCCGACTAGCACTTGGCCGGTTTTTTATTGCTAATCCCAGAAGTTTTTTTAGGAAAGCAAATGGCCGTTGGAAAGGGCAGCACAACGGCTGCCTGGTCAGCTAGTATATGTATATATATGCATATAGTCAGTAGTATGATGATATTCTATACGTCGTAAATTGCATAATATTATGTTCTAAGTTTTATCGATAATAGATTCTCTGTGAAATTTGAAGTTCAGAACGTAACACCAGTATCTGCCACATGTATCTGTGCCCGTTGCCCTGATTAAGACATCGCTGTGACAACTGATACGACTGAAATAGGGTCGTCAAACGAAAGTAAATCCGGTCACGTTTTCATATCACGAAACCTTTGCAATAAGATACCTGCCTGGAAAATGTTCGTACAGTCCTACGTAGTTACATTTTTAGGTTATATACGAATAGTAATTTTTGTCTTCCAAAAAATGGAGTAAATGTAACAAACGATCACTGTACACCCAATGGAAAGTGGATGCTATGGCCCATAGACATCTCAATATATTCTCATTTGATAAAGAATGAAAATGTAAATTCGCGTTGTCACTAGGCTTGCCAACCGTCCAGGATTTTCCGGGACGTCCCGCTTCTGGGTCAATTTTAGACCATCCCGCCGTAATCCCTTGCGGGACGCATTTTGTCCCAGAAATCAGTGATTATATGATATTAGTATCGATCTCGTACCAACTACACCTTAGCCGTAGCTTCGATACCAATTTCAAATGCATCAACAGAGAGAGTGATTTCTCTCTGTAGAAATGCATGGACGGACAGCAGAAATAAGCTGTTTGTTGATCACGTCAAGGCTTAACAACAAATTAACATTAATTTTGATCAAAAATGCAGTGAATTTTATAACCAATGTGTTTTTTTTCTAACCAATTTGTATGTGGTGTGTTGTGTCCTGCGTAATATACCCAAGTCCCAGATGTCGTAACGCACGTCAGCTGGGTAATCTCGGAAATGCCTTTTTTAGAGTTGGCAAGCCTAGTTGTCACCCCTGAGGACTGAGGCAATTACATAGATAGAAACGAAATAAAATCCGTAAAAATAAAACTATGCTATCTAATAAACTATACTCCATGTGCAGTTTTGCGTATAAGAAATAACTAAGTTACTAGTGTATTAACAACCGTAACATTTCGTATTTCTGTATAGATATATTTCTATATATCTCTATATTGTGTTTGCTTGGAATGTCGGATTTACAGTTTTTGTCTTGATTTTCTCTTATTCTATGATCGTCTCTCTTTGTGTTCTCCTTTTTTTTTCTCTTTAATTTTTAAAAAACGTAAGCTGCACACTATGATTTTTTCCTGTATCGTGGGGGCAGTTTACAAACATAAATTGCACAAGGACAAACATCCAGACCCGGAAAAAATAATTATTTGTAGGCCATACAAATACTTGCTCCGTGCGGGATTCGAACCCGCGGCCCTTAGCGCTGCAACTCAATTGGTAAGCCACGGAGCCGTCAAACGTTTGACCGTTTTGACCAGTCAATGTAAAAACTTATTATTTTTTATAACATTGGCCAAAAGTTTCAGACCGTCGACTGATCTGTATTCTATTTTAATGATATTTAAACCAAGAAGATTACCATCTTGCTTCAGGGTCTAATCTAATTGCCCATATGTCTTTATTAGGTTGATAATCATTACAATGACTGTCTATTGCTCGCGGCGTCCCATTCCTATGAGCTCATATATAACCAGGGATCATCTATTCCCAACGATAAACAGTAACTAGCAGACAAATTAATAGAGTCGTAATTTATGTTGGACATAATCTCGGCAGTAGCCTATTCGGGACTTATTTACTAGTCCCTTAAATCTCGCTTTCGCGATCGTTTGCTTCAAATTCTCGATGTCGATGCCATCGCGCGATAAAGTCGTACGATTACTAGTAATGGTGGCGTTAACGAAGCTATCTATTCATTTCTGAGAAACTGATCTCTTTATACGTAGTAAATGTATGTTGGGTTTATTTCATTTCTTTTTAAACAAGATTATGACATACGTTCTTTTTACTGAGATAATGACGTACTTCAGATGCGTTTAAAGCATTTAAGCAAGCTCTTTATCGTTTCTCGTGTAAAAGACCTACTAAAATTATAGGCTCCGAGGCTTTTCAGTTTAGTTATTTACGACCAAACTGTTCTTTGTTTGGTTTTTAATAGTAGTAAGTAAAAAATAGCAGAGTTAGCTAACTTGCCAACTGCAAGTTTGCAAACTCTACTATTTTTCTCTTTTGACATTTAAAAATCCTTAATGTTAAAAATATTTTAAAAATTCTGCTAAAAAGAGACGCAATCAGCTGCTTCGTTTCGTAGCACGTTATTGAAGAAACCCTGTTAGTTTTTAGGGTTCCGTACCCAAAGGGTAACCAATGAGACCCTATTACTATGCCTCCGCTGTCCGTCCGCCCGTCCATCCATCTGTCCGTCGGTGGGCTGTATCTCATGATGCGTTATAGGTAGACAGTTGAAATTTTCACAGAATGTGTATTTCTGTTGCCGGTATAACACCAAGAACAAACACCATAAAAAGTAAATTAAAATTAAATGAGACTCCCTATTAAAAACCTGTGTGATAGTACGAAACCCTTCATACGCGAGTCCAACTTGCACTTGACCGGTTTTTTTTTCTTATAAATTCAGAAACAAGGGAACCGAAGGAAGTGTCAATTCAAAGTTTTGTAAGGAATGCATAAATTTGCTCGCTCTTTCTCTCGTCTTTATGACCATAGAAAGAGACAGGTACAGTGATAATTAACACTTAAGTAAGCAATAATGAACGTAAGGCCGTTCGTATATATATTTAAACTTCAAAGAACATAAAATATTAAATGGTTTCCAAGCTTTCTTCCCTCCTACAAGATTTTTGTACTTTTTAACAGGTTTAAAATGCATGAGAAAATATTATGCTAAAGCGCAGCGTTGTCGGTGGGCGCAAGACTTGAAATTAATCCATCGGAACTAAAATTAACATGTTACTTGATCAACGCCGGCTTGCCCGGCAACCTTTTTTAATAGTGGCATTCAAGTTATAAATCACTTTGTAATTACTGCGATGCACCGAGACCGACAACCATTTGCTAACTCACCCACTTATTGGTTGGTGCCTTCGGCGTTTAACTGCGGCCGCACCACCGTATTTGTTTTCTTCTTGCCGATTATTTTCAAATAGCGATAAAAAAATAGCAATAACGCGTGACCGCGTCATCCTTTCTTTATTAAAACGAACACATGTTCAAATTTTAAATATTGTATTTCATGCATTTTCATTTCTGAGAGGGTTTAGGACAAGGAAAAGTCCGCCGCGCTGACCCAATGCGTATTGGCAAACTTCACGTCTTCGAAATATATATTTTTTTTCTTATTTGTCAGACATGCAGGTTTCCTCACGATGTTTTCCTTCACCGCCGAGCACGTGGTAAATTAGCACTTAAAATTGCAATTATAAATTCCATTGGTGCCGGCGGGGATCGAACCCGGGTTTCTCGCGTACTGTGAAACTTACAGCGAGCGCTAACCATCTGAGCTACCACCGCTCTCACAGACCCCGCTCAGAAATGAGAGGAGGCCTGTGCCCAGCAGAAGCACGTATATAAGCTGTATCTTTATGCATTTTCATGGTTTTGTAAAGTTACCAGTAATTGCAATTTGATATGACAGCCAGTGTGCGAGTAGACAGGGATCGATCTCCGCCAGCACCAATGAAATTGTTAATTGCAATCTTAATATCTTAAGTATGAGTTTTGGGTTATTATAAAGTATAACTGGCCTTACAAAGGTTTTTCTTCCATCAGAAGCAACAGTGGCAAACTGATCCAACCCCCTAATTATTACGAGGCCCCTGAGGACAACGAGTCTCAAAATAACAATGATCCGTTAATAGAGGCGGAATCAACCGAACACGATCTGGCGTTAATTGGACTCATCTCGCGTTAATTTGTTCTTGATTTTACGCCTACAATTTATACCGACTTGGATCTTAACGCTCTGATCGCTGTCTGTGAACAAGTAGGTGTTTCTGTGATTTATTTTTTAGATTAATTTTCTTAACTGATGTATTATTTTATATAAAGAACTTATATAAAGCACATCGATTATTCTTTGTTATTTTTGAGATTTGGATAAACAATTCTACAATTTTCACAATTATGCAAATCACAAAAATGAAGCTGGAGTTTCACCAAGTGCCAATAATCGCAAGTATAAATTATATATTCTGTGTTATTCTTGTAGATATTATTAAACACTTCTTACTCTATTTCACATTTGTAATAATGTTGCAACAGTTATCTGTAGCCTGTGGTATAAGACTAGAGTAGAATAAAGAGAATTAGAAGTCAGCTTACCTACTTTTCGTCACAATTTCCCCGGTGCTGTTCCTCTTTAGATATTCCGTTGGTTTACAAGGCACACACAGCCAATGGCTACTAACTGCAAACAATAATGACTTATCAGATTCACCGTTTATTTAATATTTATATTTTATATTTTTTAACACTATATCCGTATTAGAATTTTCTAAGAATACTTGTTAGTATGGCCTACAAATAATTATTCCAAATCGGAACGTTGGTAGAAGTGCAATTTATGTATGCAGATCGCCTTCACGGTACAAGATAAAATCTTACACTGAGGGTGAAGATGAAAAAACAACATAAAACTTAATAACAAAATAGATTTTCAACAGTGGTAGAGCCACGCGGGAGCTTTTGCTGTCGCACGGATGGGCCGGCTCGAACCGGGGTGGTACCACGACCTCACAGAATACCAGCGTGAAGTAGAGGCTTACCTCTGCGTTTCGCTTGGTGAGTGCAGGTGGCCGGAGGCCCTTTTTACTGGAAATGAGGCATTCCATCTTAGTCTTCACGGGTGACAACGCATCTGCATTTTGATTCGCAAACGAGGATAGATGTAGAAGTCTATGGGCCGCAGCAACTACTTACCATCAGGTGGACTGTGTGCTCGTTTGTCACCCTTATCATATAAAAAAGGATAATATTACAAATATGACAATGATTTTAATTATGACATTTTATATACACATGATGCTCAGCAACGACCTCTTTCCACTTTGAGTATCATCCATTTGGTTGACTTAAGGTAGCAGCCGTCTTTTTCTTTTGATTACGTTACGATGTTTTCTTCTTAACAATATATTAAATTTGGGTTATTTATCATGACGACTGGCTTTTAGGATATGGCGAGAAAGAGTCGTATTGTATTTTAGTTCACTAATGGCCCGGGTCCTAGCTCCGTTTGTTGTACACTTCATGGATCGTAACGCTCATTGAGCAATAAATCTGTTACTAGGTATTCATGTTCACTTGAGCTAACAGATTGGCCTATTGAACGTGTTTTTTTATAGAATTAGAGTGACAAACGAGCACACAGTGCACCTGATGGTAAGTGGTTCCTTTGGCCCATAAACATCTTAGTCTATCCTCGATTAAGAATCGAAATGCAGATGCGTTGTCACCCCTGAGAACTAAGGTGGAATGCCTCGTCTACAGTAGTAAGTAGAAAACGTTTCCGATTCTCTACACTCACCATACGTAACTTCGAAGCATAGAGCTATATTACCCTGGTATTTTGTGAGTTTGGTCCTTCTCTCGTCTCGCCGACCCATACGTGCTATAATCATAATATACTTGCAGCATGTTTCTACCAATATATAATAAATAAATACAAATATTTAAAATTATTTCCTCAATGTAAGTTGGATGACAAGTGCAATCAAATTGGTGTGTCGATATTTCAGACTTAATTTTTCTTGACATGTCAAATAGCGTACTTTAAAATCGTTCGAGACACGATTGCAACACAACTGCAACTGAATTTTTTTGCTGCTCCATAACAGTGTAGCTTTTAAGCTATATTAAACCTTGAGACTTAAATCATAGCCCTCAAATTACAATAATGGGCCCTGGAGTCGTATTTAACTCATTTTTAAATATTGCTTTGTTTTCTGCGCTTGTTGAGGATCGCATATCTTACCAATATATTCCCATCGTGAGCTTCAACTTTGCGTGCAGATTATTGATTGCTTCATTGATTTTCTGATTTGGTTTTTTCATAGTTGATGTGACGTGAACACCTATTAAGTCCTGGATCCACGTTAAACGTTCGGCAGAATTTATTCGAACATAAAAAAGAATGTTAAACAGTTGTATTTTATTTTTAAATACCTACTGGAATATAACTAACCAGTTTTAATTATTTTAAGTAAAAATATTCACCTGAGATACTACGGACCTAAAAATAAAGTAAAGGTTAAGTATATCCGTCAATGTCAAGCAATCTTGTTCCTTTATAGGGTATACTTGCAAAGTTGGGTTTCTAGCTGCGTCTTTTTATAATTAAGAATAATAAGAATTATTTAAATCTCATTTTAATAACATAATCATTTCCACAACCTGCGCAGTTGGCTAGTCTCTAGACCAAAACAAAAGTTTTCTGGGGTTGTTATAAACTAATTTGCTTAATTCCGCGTAAAGAAAGAAAATGATGTGTCCTGCCCAGTTTTAAGGGGACCTCCCACCCTCCCTCAATCCACTCTCGAAAATACGACACGTGTTTCGTCTCTACACGAGGCATCCTCAGGTGAAGTAGACTCCGCGGAGTTAAGTAACTTAGCGGCCAGCCTCCGCGGAGTCTACTTCACCTGAGGATGCCTCGTGTAGAGGCGAAACACGTGTCACGAAACAGTGTAGTGGTGCTGGAGGTGGTAGTGCTGGCATTAACGGAACGGTGACGGGTATAGTGCGTGCGACACATTGCAACTGCATTATGGCTGCAGAACTTTCACCGAATACATGTGTGAAATATCAGCATAATCCTGCTATGTCTAATAATTAATCGATTAATCGATTATTGGCAACGAGGCTTTCCTTCTTTGTTCTTAGGGTTAACGCAATTGTTTTTTGATTCATGATTGAGGATAAATCTAGCAAGGTTTGCCGTCTTTCTATATATTTTTATATGGATTACACTAGTGTTCATTAAAGGCGTGTTCCCTCCCTACTTGTTACCTGTAAAAATATAAGTAGCTGGCAAAAAAAAAGCATATATTTATACAAATTGTCCCCATATATAGAAATGTGTAACAGAGACAACGTTCGCCTAAGTTGTCCCGCATCTCAGGCGGTATTTTCTGCCGACTTCCAAAAAGGAGACGGTACTCAATTCGACTGTATGTTTTTTTTTATGTGTGTTACCTCATAACTTTGTACTGGGTGAACCGATTTCGATGTTTCTTTTTTATATGAAAGCTGATAGCTCTCGTGTGGTCCCATATGAATTTGATCAAGGTCAGACCAATGGTTATTGAGTTATTCTTAAATAACCTATATTGAAGTCGCTTATATTGAAGTCGGCTGTACAAAATTTTTAATTTTTAATTTGTTTTGATTATTGTGTTTTGATTTGTTATCAGGAAAATTCTACTACGCATCTACTGTTTCATTTCCCTCTCTCGTCTTTTCCGAGCCTTAGTGCCTTAGAGCGAGTGTAATATTTAAATAAAATACCACGTTGTTTAACAAATCGTCTTTATTTACCAAAAGAAATGTTCGGCGGTGTTGCAATCACTACACTGCATGCGGACATCAATGGCATCAGAAGTAAGGGCCGACTATTTAAAATTCGACACACACTGGCTCGTGCACGAACGATGGCGTTTTACAACTTCACTGTGTCGGATGCGATACGAATGCTCGACCAACTCTAAATCAATAATTATTCACGTACAGTGTGCTAGGTTCAATTAGTTGATAATTAACTGGCTACGGTAATGGTAACCTCTTCGCTAGACTCAAAATTAATTATTACGTTGTATTAATAGATACATCGAATCAGGTAGTAATTAGTAGTTATGTATATGAAAATTAATTTTCTTAAGGATGACCTATAATAGGATAAAAAAAATTGGAAAGTAAAAAGTTATCTAAATACAAAGTTTCTTCTTATTCGTTAGAGTCGTTTTTGAGAAACCGATTTCGTATTAAACTGTAGTCTGGCCATAAATATGTTACAATTTAAAAAGTTTTTATTTTCTTTTATCTAAATTCAAATTTGGAATATGTATAATTATGTAAGAAACTTTAATTAATTTTCCGATATGGAGTGGGGCTTTAACAAAACCAGAATCTCAGTAATTGCTTAGCGCTAAGTGGATATGTTGCCGTCCTTCGTTTTTAACAGCCATAAGTTTGTTTACGCGCGGGCACAGGTACGTACTGGACGTCTTTATTAAAAACAGTAGAATTGGACTCAGAACCTAAGAACGTGGAGATATGTTGTTTGGATTCTCAAAAATTGGAGCAGTTAACTTCAATACGACATGGAGAGGGGGTTTATTTGCCATGGCTCCACTCTTAGCAGGTGGGTTGGCAACCGCTGTTTTTTATTTTTTAGATGTTATTATAAAGAATCTGCTGCTTATCTCTTGGTTTGTTTCTCCCTAGCGCCTCTTACGTCATCCACCGGAACGATATAGGGTAGTGGATACTCGTATTCTTACACCGCCACTACAAGGTAAATCACTGATTTTGTACCTTGTCCTTGACACCAAACTACGTCATTATCTTTAAATGTAAATATGTAATGTTAACAACAGTTGTTAACATTACAATTGTTAACAACAGTTGTTAACATTACAATTGTTAACATTATATAGTTTTATGTGTTTGTAAACACTAATATATTATGATTTCTTATATTTACGCGAACACTACACATTGAATAAAACTATTTTTACGGATTTTATCGCGTTTAATTATAAAATGCGATAAAATTCGTAAAAGTAGTTTTATTCAACTAATATATTATGTCAATTATTTGATAAATTATATTATATTATATTATATCATGCAAATCATAACCTAAACTATAATTACAAAAAGGGTATAGAAAAGTAATGTGGAAACTGCTCTTTCTGCGAGAAATCCATTAATAGTCAACTGTTGACCGTATGACTTTTTTATTGAGACGGGATTATAAATTATAGAATGGGTTATACATCACAGGTACGTTTGACACAGAAAATTACTCTTTGAGATATTTATTTGGAATGCATTCACGTCGTTCTCTCAATGAAATAATAAATTTAATTATATCCAACTTGATAGCGTAATTCAGAATGAAATTTATGTAGCAATTATTGGTTCAAGTGTGTCCATAAACTTCGCAACATCCCTTTTTAGTTAACACAATCACAACCCATTTCTATACGGCAGAGTATTGCTAGACCTTATAGGGAGATGGCACTTTATTATGTTTTGTTTTATATAATTGCGTTAGGCTAATACTTCGCAAATTTCAATTCTATATTCACATTTATTGTTCAAGCATGGATGCGTTATCATGGATACGTTATCCGTGCTTGACCAGTAAATGTGAATACACGCTGTAAATCACTCATTATAATGTAAATTATTCCGCACCCACTGCTCATAATTCTGACTTCTATTAAAAAGTGACAGTCAATAATCTTAGTTCTAAAGCTCAAAATTAAATGGTAAATTTTTTGAACACACGCACAGTTACCTTTGTCAAGCGGTACAAATCACTAGGAGTGTTCGCTGTGCTTGGAAACCAATTTCCGGTTCCCTTTCATATTGAAATGTAAGTGGCGTCCTCTACAGTGAATGGTGCGCTGTGTATTTATGACGTTTATTAGGGTTGTAGCATGTCGTTGCTTTTTAAAACAGTAAATTAACAAACGAGTAATAGACCACTGTTACACACATTTCACCTGAACCTGATGGTAAAAGGATGTTGCCGTCCATAGACATCTACATTTATTCTCTACTGGCTGCTTCCCGCGACTTCGTCTGCGTGGTTTATTACGATTGGATTTCATGGGTTTTAATTATTTTAGCGCGGAATCCTAATTATTTTTCTAAAATAGAAGTAGCCTAAGTTACTCCTTATAATATTAGCTATCTGCTGGTGAAAGTTCTGTCAAAGTCGGTCTAGTCGTTTCGGAGATTAGCTATTAGACTATGGCTCCGAACTGACAGACAGACAGACAAAAATTAAAAAAAATGTTTTTGTTATAAGTACCGTATATAATTTTTATGCATTTATTAAAAAAGTTTTTATTTTGACATTACAAACAAACACTTCAATTGTATTTTTTATTTGTATGTATAGATTAAGAATCAAAATGCAGATGTGTTAGCACCCTTGACGACTGAGATGGAATGCCTCTTTTCCAGTAAAAAGGGACCCCGGTTCTCTACACTCACCATACGAAACACAGCATTATTAAGCTGCTATTTTACGCTGGTATTCTGTGACAGCGTGGTTCTAGTCGAGCCGACCTATTCGCGCTACAAACATAACATAGCTGCGGCGTGGCTCTACCACGTAAGTGCGTACGCCTCATGGCGTATTGTTATACTGGCGATCTATTCCCTTCAAAACTAAATACAACAGTTGGTTAGCTGCTGTTAGACGGCAAAAATAGTTAATAGAATTCTGTCTACCACGACGCACTGCTGAGGAAACATTATTGACAAAGGAGTCCTCCCATCTTGTTCAATTTCATCGACCCTTAAAAGTTCACCGCTAGATATGTGCCTCTTCCACTGTAAGGAAGATTGGTCTTTAATTGCGCGCTTGGTTTATAATACCAATAACATACGTTTTAAACATTTGATGCAGCTTTCCGTCACCGGTTTGGGTATTTAAAGACTATCTTTAACGAAATAGTTATACTGCTATCCATTGGAAGCTAAGAGATCTTTTACACGTATCCTACAGTCGCCTCTTACGATTCCCATAAGACGAAATGTGGTAATGAATTCTCTTACGTCACATCCTTACTTCACACACACATTTACCGATCTGTTGTATTAATAATTTTATTTTTTACTTTTTATATGTCTCCATTTTGTTTTGGCAACCCTGAGTTAGAAAGATAGGTTTGAATCTAAATAATGTATTAAAGGGTTGACGTATTTTATTTTGCCTGGCGCAAGTTAAAAAAAAATCTTTACTCGTTTCACGTTACCTTGCTAGAAGCAACAGGTTCAGGCATATACACTGGCTTCACATGGCAGTTTATATTAGTTAAAAAAGTGAAGATGCAATTTATCACTATTGCTTTTCGCGTTCTATGATTTTGTTTTAGTTAGTAAGAGCAATGGAAACTATTTTAATTCAAACTTATTCGAGTATTCATTAGGGAATTAAGTGTCGAATAAAGTTAGTTTAAAGTCGATGTTGTCACTTGTTCTCTATATGCTATCTTGATATGCGAGATGAAAAAGTAAACTAAAGCATGAACTTAATACAAACACATTATTCATGCCAAGCGTTGAAGCAGTTGCATAAATCAGAGGATCTATAGGGATGTACAACATTAGTGCCGAACTTGAACTCCTTTTCACATTTATGTTATTATTGAGACATCATTTACTTTTGAAGAAACGTTTTATTGAAGTCAAACTTCTTTATCGACGTAGTGGAGAAATTTAGTACGCTATTAAAAAAAAAACCTTTTCTTGTAGCGTTTCACCGCCGGGGCTGCTTGAGTAATAAAATAAAAGAAGAATGATATGTCGTAAAGATGTTTCACTTTGTACGTGTGTACACAATTACATATTTTTTCTTTTTACAGTCGTGGTAACTCAGATGGTTAGCGCTCACTGTAAATTTCACAGTACGCGAGCAACTCGGGTTCGATCCCCGCCGGCACCAATGAAATTGTTAATTACAATTTTAAATGCTGATTTATCACGTGCTTGGCTGTGAAGGAAAACCTCTTGAAGAAACCTGGATGTCTGAGAAATAACAAAAAAATATTTCGATGATATGTGAAGTTCGCCAACACGCACTGGCGGACATTTCCTTTCCCTAAAACCCCCTCTATTAATGAGTGATAAAAATGTATCTTTCCAGACCTTAATAACTCAAGGACTTTAATAGGTTTATATATAAAGTTTGGGATTCTTGATATTCAAAAGGTCTTTAGGGGTTTTAAGGTACGCAAAATTAGAAGTGTGTAGGTCTAATAGTATTTGAGTTATGGGGGGTTAGGTCGAAAGTGGTTTAAAATAGTTCGTGTAAATTATACACACGGTGCGTCACTTTTTTGTTTATCGATCTTGGCTGAGACCCCGCCATGTGTCTATAGCTTTATATTATCTGTAGTTACAAATTCTATACATAATTATATATCTATTAACAAATGGTAAGAAATAATAACCTTAACTAATAGGAAGTCATTGTATCTCCGAGTATAATTTTTTATTTTCTCATGAAAATGTTAGTTACCTCGACACTAGTAATTTTTCTTGTATTGTAATAGAATTTCACATACATTAAGCACATGGACATTGACAAACAACCGTAACCGAAAAAAAATATTTTATACATCATACAAACATTTTGCTCAGTACGGAATACTGACATTCACAGCACTAGAATATTTTTACACTAGACTTAACTTTTTACTCGGCGTTATGATGGAAAGTTATACGTGGTAGAGCCACGCTGCAGTTATATTATGGTTGCATCACGAATGGGTCGACTCGAACGAAGTAGTACCACGTTCTCACAGAATAACAGTGTAGTACAATCGCTTAATGCTGCTGTGTTTCGGATGGTGAGTGTAGAGAACCGGAGACCTTTTTTTACTGGAAATGAGGCATTCCATCTTAGTCCTCAGTGGTGACAACGCATCTGCATTTTGAATCTTAATTGAACATACGTGTAGATATCTATGGGCTACAGCATCCACTTACCATCAGGTGGACTGTGTCCTCGTTTGTTAACCTGTCCTATAAAAAAAATAACGACTCGTGGCAGGTAAGAGAATCCATCACATAAAGCCTCGTGGGTGGCGTAAGATCTGACTATGGTTAACGCCAAAAAGAAGAGATTTCAACAGATGACCTTCTCTCCTCTTATTACCTGCTCCGTTATTACCTTCGTCTTTCGTAATACGTACGGAAAGGTATTGGAAAAACTTGCCAGCGACTGTCTTTCCGTCCGATTACAATCTGGGTGTCTTCAAAGCAAGAGTGAATAGGCTTTTGTTACGCTAAGAAGTTTTTTCATCTAGGGCTTAATCATCAACCATAATTGCTAAGGTCAGTAGAGAGTCGGTAGTAAAACTTTGCCTTATAATACATATATACTTACACTTTATATTTTATACGTGGTAGAGCCATGCTGCAGCTATATTAGTAGTATAGTTGTAGTACGAATGGGTTACTATGGTATACTCGTCGGTTAAGGGTACTCTTAATTTGGCGCATCTTTCATATACCACTAATTTGATCAATAAATTTCCCTGTAGGGCGTCCCTTGCTGACTTTGCCATAAGCTTATAAAAAGTAAATAAAAACCATTACATATTATGTTGTCGCCGTTAGGTTCTCGATTTAGGAACTTATTTAAAGAATTTTGGTTATTCCATTTACTGTTACTGTTACATCCTATTAAAGTCCACTGCTGAACATAGGCATCCTCCATAGATTGCCTCATAGGGGGAATAATTGTCATAGTTGCCACGCTTGGCAAGCGAGTTATCAACCCCAGTTTTGCAGCCCATCTCCTGATTTGTTGCCCTCTGTCGCCTCCTACGACACCCACGGGACGATATGGGATGGTGGATATTTTCACACCGTTACTACACGGTATGTGTAGATGTAGAAGATCCACTAATCCTATTTAAACAGCTGGAAATATCAGGGTAAGGCTTTAATGTCTTAAATGCTCGGTTGGCGCGAGTAAACCATATTAATAATCCGGTCTACTTAACAAAGGGCGCTTAACAGCCACCTCGCGCGCCTGGAGCTATTTGAAAATGTTTTTCGTCGCGGCCTGTTACTTCACCAAGCGTTTTTATACACATCTCTTTGATTCGGGAATAGAAATTTTATTCAATAAATTATGAATAGCCTCGGTGTATAAAGTTTCAGCCTTTGTTTACGGTACTCGAATTTGAGGAGGAATTTTAACGGTATCGTTTCAAGGAACTTATTGTTTTGATGTTGAGTTTAAATGTTTTTCTTTCAAAGTTGTATTTGAAGAGAAACTTGATCATTTGAATGATTTATTTTTAATTTTGCTTTTTCAATATCAGTTATGTATACTGTTGCAATTTACTATATATACCTATATTAAAATGTTCGTGCAATATTCAATAAAGAATGTGTGATTGAAATTTTATGTTAAAGTATAACCTACAGTAAGTTGTGACCGCTAAAGACTATTCCATTATATTATTCTAGTACATTAAATATATACTTCCGCCACCAAACAAGTGCTTTCACTATTGTTTTTCCGTTTGAAGATTACTGAGTTCGAGTTTTTTTTACAGTGGTGGAGCCAGCTATATTGTAGTTGTAGCACCAATGGGTCGTCTTGTCTGGGGAAGATCTACGCTCTCACAGAATACCAGCGTAAAATAGCAGATTAACGCTGTTGTGTTTCGTATAGTGAGTGTTACGGAACCGGTTACCGTTTGTTTTAGTTCTCAGGGGTGACAACGAATCTGAATTTTGATTCTTAATCGAAGATAGACGTAGATGTTATAGGCCACAGCATCCATTTATCATTAGTGGACTGTGTACTCGCTTGTCACTTTTTTCTTTAAAAAAGTTAGTGAAATCAGATTATGTAATATTCCATTTTAGTTCCTATTTAGTCAGTAGCCACTTATCATCAGGTAGATTCATAAAAAAGCGTTAAATATAATATAATAGCCTTTTCGTTGCTGCAATCCAATTAATTTCCCGAACGCTGCCCAACCGAGTTGAATCCGTCGATTGACCCTCGGTCGAAGTTGGACTTACCTAGTCGGACTATTTGTCCCAGGTAAACATACTCGTCAACAACTTCGTGCTTAGTGTTCCCGACAACTACCGGCATAGGTGTGACATGGACATTAAACATGTTCTTTGTTTTTTCCATGTTGTTTAACGGTGGTAGAGCCATGCAGCAGTTTTTGCTGTTGCACGTATGGGCCGGCTCGAGCCGGGTTAGTACCACGACCTCACAGAATACCGGCGTGAAGTAGAAGCTCTGCTTCTGCGTTTCGTCTGGTGAGTGCAGGTGGCCGGAGGCCCAATCCCCCCCCCCCCCCATCAACATGGTAGCGGAATTACACAATAGACTACCCCAGGAGGGTACCAGTACCCCTGGAGAATCCCTCGCTGAGCATCCACGACCATGTTATTCCAATCCTGAGCGTGGGTGCTCAGGCTGCCCCGCATATTCTGGGGGGGGGCAAAATTCCGCTCAAAAACATAACTGCTCGGGGTAAACAGAGCAGCAATACCAAGGCGACCCCTGCCACGCTATCCGTGAATTTCTGCAACATCAGGGGACTTAACTCTAACCTAAACGCCGTCCACTACCATCTCGAGACGGCGAAGCCGGCCTTGCTCTTCCTGACCGAGACGCAGGTTTCCTCTCCGGCTGATATTTCGTATCTCTCCTACCCTGGGTACAAATTGGAGCACTCCTTTGTGCCTCGGGCTGGAGTTTGCGTGTATGTCAGAGAGGACATCTGTTCTCGACGCCTCGGCAGTCTTGAAGGTTCGGACCTGTCCATCCTTTGGCTACGCGTAGACAGCGACGACCATCCGCGCGTCTACGGGTGCCTCTATAGGTCCCATAGCGGTAATGCCGAAACAGACCGACTCATCGACCACGTCCAAATGGCTACAGATTCCTTGCTACAACAGGTCCCATCCGCAGAGATCGTGATCCTTGGCGATTTTAACGCCCACCATGCCGAATGGCTCGGTTCACGTTTAACCGATCATGCGGGGAGATCTGTTTATGACTTTGCCTTGGCATATGGTCTGACACAACTGGTTACTTCGCCTACGCGGATTCCAGATGTGGAGGATCATACACCTTCCCTGTTGGACCTTCTGCTGACCTCTCATCCGGACGGATATCAGGTTTCCGTCGATGCCCCTCTCGGCTCTTCGGACCACTGTTTGATCCGGAGTATGGTGCCACTCACGCTCCCTTCGCGGTTGCGTTCTGCAGGTTGCCGCCGTGTTTGGCATTACAGGTCGGCGGATTGGGACGGAATGCGGTCTTTCTTTGCATCCTACCCATGGGGGCGGGTTTGCTTCTCGCCGGATGATCCCAGCGCTGTTGCTGACTCTGTCACTGATGTGGTGCTACAGGGAATGGAACTATTTATTCCATCATCTGTGGTACCCATCGGAGGCAGATCTCAGCCTTGGTTTGGTCGCTCCTGTAAAACTGCATTACGCAGTAAGCAGGAGTGTTATCAAGCCTGGGCTGCGGCTTCGGCGACTCGGGATGTAAACACCAGCACACTTAAAAAGAAGTATAACTTCGCCTCCAGGTCCTTCAAAAGAGTTATTGCCAAGGCAAAGTCAGAGCACATGGGCAGAATTGGCGAGAAACTAGTTCGCCTTCCTTCGGGAACCCGTGCATTCTGGTCTCTCGTCAAGGCTGTCCAAGGGAATTTCTGTAAGCCATCACTACCATCTCTGCACAGGGAGGACGACTCACTGGCCCATGACGCAAAAGACAAAGCCGACCTTTTACGCTCCCTTTTTGCGTCCAACTCGACTCTTGATGATGGGGGGAAAACACCGCCGACCATCCCGCGGTGTGAGTGCTCTATGCCGGATGTGCTGTTCTCACAGCGCTCGGTTCGCAAAGCACTTCTCTCCCTGGACATCCAGAAGTCGAGTGGGCCTGACGGAATCCCCCCAATTGTGCTGAGGACGTGTGCTCCGGAGTTGGCACCGGTCCTAACGCGTCTTTTTCGGTACTCCTACTCCCAAGGCGTAGCCCCGAATTCATGGAAGACAGCTTTTGTCCACCCGATCCCTAAAAAAGGCGACCGCTCAGACCCGTCCAACTATAGGCCTATCGCGATCACCTCCTTGTTCTCCAAAATAATGGAATCTATTATCAACTGCCAGCTCATCCGGTACCTTGAGGATCACCAGCTGATTAGTGACCGCCAATACGGTTTTCGTGGGGGTCGATCAGCTGGTGGTCTTCTGGTCTACCTGACCCATAGATGGGCGGAGGCAGTAGAGTCCAAGGGGGAGGCGTTGGCCGTTAGTCTGGACATTGCGAAGGCCTTCGATCGGGTTTGGCACAAAGCGCTTCTCTCGAAGCTCCCTTCCTATGGGCTTCCCGAGAAATTGTGCAATTGGATCACCAGCTTCCTTGCAGATCGGAGCATCAAGGTTGTTGTAGACGGTGCATGTTCTGACTACAAGCCTATTAACGCTGGTGTTCCACAAGGCTGTGTGCTATCACCAACGCTGTTTCTTCTGCATATCAATGATATGTTGCTAACTGGTAACATTCATTGCTATGCGGATGACAGCACTGGTGATGCTCTATACACCGGCCGTGCTAATATTTCTCGGGAAAACGTCTCCGAGTACCGGAACAAACTTGTGTCTGAAGTCGAGTCTTTGCTGGACAAAGTCTTGAACTGGGGGCGACTAAATCTAGTCCAGTTTAATCCTCAGAAGACACAAGTTTGCGCGTTTACCGCTAAAAAGAACCCCTTTGTCGTATCTCCTCAGTTTCAAGGCACTCCCCTGGTTGCCTCAGCCAGTATCGGAATCCTCGGCGTCGACATATCGAGTGACGTGCAGTTTCGTGGTCATTTGGAAGAGAAGGCCAAATTGGCCTCTAAAAAGCTTGGCGTGCTCAGCAGAGCGGGACAGTATTTCATGCCGGCACACCGCCTGCAACTTTACAAGGCGCAGGTTCGGCCTCACATGGAATACTGTTCCCATCTCTGGGCAGGGGCTCCCCAGTGCCAGCTCCTTCCACTTGACCGCATCCAGCGCAGAGCGGCTCGAATCGTCGACGACCGAGTTCTTTCCGATCAGCTCGACTCATTGGCGCTGCGAAGAGATGTTGCATCTCTTTGCATTTTCTTTCGCATCTACCATGGGGAGTGCTCTGAGGAATTGTTCGGATTAATCCCAGCCGCCAAATTTCACGAACGCACATCGCGGCAGAACTCCCGATACCATCCACACCATCTGGATGATTGGCGGTCCACCACTGTGCGATTTAGAAGATGTTTTCTTCCTCGCACGACTTCCTTGTGGAATCGATTACCATCAGCGATTTTCCGGACCGATACGACTTAGGGACCTTCAAGAAAAGAGCGTACTCCTTTTTAAAAGGCCGGCAACGCATCTGCAATTCCCTCCCTGGTGTTGCAGTTGTTCATGGGCGGCGGTAGTCACTTACCATCAGGTGAGCCGCATGCTCGTTTGCCCCCTCTACTATAAAAAAAAAAATGTTCATCTTAAGACCTATCCGTTGGGAAACACTATTGAGGTCATTGAGCATTAGTGCTTAGGTCCTCCTGCGATTCTGCCATAAGGACTATATCGTCGGCAAATCGAATTTGAGTGATGTACTCGCCATTGATGTTGATACCGTATCCTTTCCAGTCCAGAAGCTTGAAAACGCCTTTTTTTGGATGCAGGTGGCTCAGGACCGTGCTTTGTGGCATTCTTTGGGGGAGGACTATGTTCAGCAGTGGACTTGTGAAGGGCTGTAATGATGATGATGATGATGATAATCCAATTAATTATCAATAAAGTTTCTTTCTTTTAAAATTCAAAATTTACTTTGACCTTCTTAGTTCATCCCAGTTTCTTTATTCGTCGTAGTTGTCATTTCTTATAATACAGCTGCCGAAACTTCAAGATGTCTTAAATTATAATAAATCGACAACATAAAAGAAAATAAACTGTTTTTGATAAGGGTCAAACGAACCGCGTTTGTCTCTTTTCTGAACTTCTCCGACAAAACGACACGGGACCACAACTTTCAATACACTGGCGACCATGTTTTTGTGTGTAAGCATAAAATGGTGGCCACAAAAGTTAGCGGGAAATTGAAATAGTTTCTGTTTTAAGGGTTATGTTCTCCGACTGCTAAATAATTTTGATTTGGGACATTGACTGAATGAATGATTCTATTTTTTTATTAAACTGAGAAACGTTCATTCTTAACGAATGTAATAAATGCGTCTACAATTTTAATGATATTTTTATTGTTCGTAAGTCTCATTTTAAGAAGTAAAATAGCGTGTAAGACTGAAATTAAATAACAGCATAATGAATTGATTGATACTCGTACAAACGTAGAAAAATAAAATATCGAGTGTATCTTGCATCAGATGTTAATTTTAATTTTATCCTGTTGTTTCTATTTTTAGGATCTCATTGAAGAGTATGACGGATGGTGGCATTAAACCCATCCTCTCCTCTCGTGAGTTTATATATAACCTTTGTCTGTCTCTGTATTTGTATAATCTAATTATTGTCTTCCGGATTCAGTTTTTACAATAATCGATTTTTTTCTGGAAACCGTTTAATCAGATCGCCAATTCCTACGTGAAAACCCTCGACATAGCATTTAAGGTGCTAACCTTCAAAGGAAATCGCCCTTCAGATAAACTTCTAGAATTCACTTTTTGCATTTCCGTAAGCGTGAGAGTTGGTCAATTGAAAGTATTAATACGTTGGTTGAAATGTTTTTGCGAGGATCAAGTTGCTATTTGAAGACAGTCCTTATTCAAAGACGTTGGAGTTCTGTTGTGACAATTTATAAATTATACAGTAGCATCTGTTTTTATCATGCATTGGAATTGCGTGTTGCTGCTACTTAATATCTTAACACGTCCGATCGATCAATAATTTATGTATACATTATATTATGAAGGCAGGTTTTATTTATAGCCAACCCTTTTAATTCGAGAGTTTATCGAGATGTGGAATAATTACACGTTTTTATTTTTATTTTAACGATCTGTATATTTAAAACATCGATGTTTTTTTACATCTAAAGATCTAAAAACTGGCTTTTGAAGGAAACTATCTAGTTACAAATATAATTAGTATGTATGTATAAAATAAAGTATAATTAATTAATATGTCTCTATTAATTTTTATAACATTATTGTTTATACTTATAAACCATAATAAAACAAAACTAAAACTAAAATCTTCAATTATCATACGATAGGTGCGTATAGTGGTATAGTGCCAAGAATGCTGGCTGCGTTGCCACGCTGAATAGCTATACTTAGCCTTTGTGCGAGGAAATAATTAATTACCATTAACTCTTTGAAGGCAACAAACAATTTAGGTTTTTTTTTTAAAATAAGCTTTTCTTATTAATCAAAATATAAAAACTGATTAACAAAAAATTATGGCACCGAAAAAAAACTTTCGTCACATACATTAGCAAAAACCGATCGCCTCACACCTATTAACTACCAGTTCCTTCTATCGCATTGCTTTCTTGGTCCACCGCACTCAATTTCTCGGAACAACCTCCCGCCTTCCTTTATAATGGAGCGGCATCCCAGTCAGCATTATTTTCATTCCTGACGTCGTCACAGTTAAGCATTGTTGCCCCTTTTTTCGGTCGCCTTCGTTAGCGGTTTCATCATTTTCGTTTTGTTTGAGATCGCACTCCCCGCTTCGCGTTTGTTTCGGGGAATATTTTTTGGATTTCGTTTTTCGGCTGGCTTTCGACTCCGTGAGTTTAATGGCAGCGGTGCTCTAATAAGGGTTCCGCTGATTAAATCTCTCAATACGAGCGATTCTTTTTTTCCAGAACGTTCTACAATTTTTCACGATAAAAATTATCTGTTCTTGCATATTTCATCATGATTTTTTTTCTGCTAAGACTGTCTATTGCCAATCCGTTTCAGCCTGTTAAAGTCACTGCTGAATATAGACCTCCCCCATAAATTGAATTATAAGGCGAATATTTGGCATAGTTGCTTCGCTTGGCAAGCGGGTTGGCAACCGCGGTTTTTTTAAGTCTTTACTATGACGACGCTGCTGCTTATCTCCTGATTTATTTCCCTCTGTCGCGTCTTATAATACAATATAATACAATACAATACTCTTTATTGTACACCAAGAAAAGTTAAAAATATCAATAAGAAAAAATAAAATACCATTGAGGGATATACAAAGGGCGGTCTTATTGCGTGCTACATAGCGATCTCTTCCAGACAACCCAGAAGAAAAAATAAATAAAATAAGAAAAAGAACTATTCGTAGGGTTTTAATCACGATACCCACGGGATGATAAGGGTTAGTGGATATCCTACACGGTTCAAGAATATAATATGCTTAATAAAAAAATATATGAAAAAAATTAATCTATACTAATCTATACTTAATATAATCAAGCGTTTTTTGTTTTTTTGTTTGTTTAAACGCGCTAATCTCTGGAACTACCAGTCCAATTTGAAAAATTCTTTTTGTATATTATAGCCAAATTCATGTGGAATAGTATAAGCTATCTAGCATTAAGCTATATTACTCAGCTAGCCTTAAATATGGATATTTGTTAAGCAAGTCAGAAGAAAAAGCACTCTCGAAATGATTTATCTGCGTACGCTGGTGTTATCGTTAGGGATACGTAAATACAATGTTCTAGAAAAATATAGACCTTTACTCTGTCTAAAAAAAAAGTCCGCGATACCATATGTCTATTTCTTAAACATAAGCCATAATTTGGTATTTTGTGACAAAAAAATATTGAAAATTTAATAGTGATTTATGAGTGTTATTATTAGGCATGGCCTATTTATCCTTACGAACGAAAGTTACTTTATCATCAAGACAATTTTATGAAGATAAAAAGATAAAAAATACCAGATATTGTGGGTTCTCACCCCGGTGTTTAGGAAAAAATATGTGTGTGATAATGTAAAGTTGGGATTTTTTTTACAGAATAAGGTCAATGAACACACAGTCCACCTGATTCTAAGTGGATGCTCTGGCCCATAGACATCTACATCTATCCTCGATTAAGAATCAAAATGCAGATGCCATGCCACCGCTGACTACTAAGATGAAATACCTCGTGTCCAGGGAAACTTTTGTCATGTATATTTATCTATTTAAAATTCAAACAATACATATTAATACTAAAATTATACATGTAATAGTTTGTACGGATGTTTGAATGTTAAAACGGCATAAACTGCTATTTGACACATAGACCATAATATTATCCTGGATCCGACTCATTCGTGCTCTTCTCGTAGCTGTAATAACTGCAGCGTGTCTGTACTACGTACGGCCAGAGCTCGCACAGATACCAGCGTGAAAGAACTGCGTGATGCTGCAGAGTTTTACATGTTGAGTGATGAGAACGAAATACCCTATTTACTGCTGGTGATGTATTCCATCTTTGTCGTCAGAGTTACAGACAACTTATCTTTTTAATCAAGGAGTGATGCTAGCATCTATGGGCCATAGGCCACTTACCGTCAGGAGGATCGTGTGCACGTTTGTCACCCTTACTTTTATAAAAATAACTATATAGTTTCCTATCTTCTGATATTATTATTAGCAGTAACACAAAAGTGGCCCTTAACGTAACTTTATTTTATTATTGTTTTATTTAAATGGAAATTTTTCGTTTTTTAGTTTACTTTATACGTGGTAGAGCCATGCTGCAGCTATATTAGTAGTATAGTTGTAACACGAATGGGTCGGCTCGACCGGGATAGGACCACGCTCTCACATAATACCAGCGTAAAATGGTAACTTGACACTGCTGTGTTTCGTATGGTGAGTGTAGAGAACCGGATACCCTTTTTACTGGAAAAGAGGCATTCCATCTTAGTCCTCACGGGTTACAACGCATCTGCAATTTGATTCGCAAACGAGGATAAATGTAAATTTCTATGGGCCGCAGCAACCACTTACCATCAGGTGGACTGTGTGCTCGTTTGTCTCACTTATCCTATAAAAAAAAAACTTTTTTTATCAATTTCATGCTATCTTGTGCTGGCTGACTCTCAATTAATTTTGATGTATGTATACAGATGTATACTAAAACGTGACCAGTTTCGTCTTTCGGGGAATATACGATACATATCGCCTCAAATCTCTCCTCTGTGGCCTTGACCACAGCTATAAATCTCTGATTATTTTTTATTACGCCAACATAAACCTTTCTACCCATTAAAACTGATTTGTCGGTTTCTTTGAGTTACTTTTAAACTTTTTATTATATTTAAAAGTTAATTTTAGATAAAACCCGTATTTTTATAAACAGTTTCTTATAAGTTTTTCAACTTCACAGAATCTTGGTTAGAAAGTTCTATTGCTACATATTTTTTTTTTAGAATAATGGTGACAAACGAGCACACAGTCCACCTGATGGTAAGTGGATGCTGTGGCACATAGACATCACGACATTTATCCTTAATTAAGAATCAAAATGCAGATGCGTTGTCACCCCTGCGGATTGAGATGGAATATCTCGTTTCCAGGAAAAAGGGCCTCCGATTCTTTACACTCACCATACGAAACACAGCGGCATTAAGCTGCTATTTTACTCTGGTATTCTGTGAGAGTGTGGCTTTTCCTCGGCTGAGTCAAACCATTCGTGTAACAACCATAATATAACTGCAGCGTGGCTCTACCACATAAAAACTTTGGTAATCAAAAAACATGCCTTGCTAACCCTGAGAATTTAAAAGCACTTTATATTGTTTCCCGTTCCCGTCATTAACCTTACGAAACAGTAGAAAGGGTCGCCGGTTCTCTACACTCACCATACTAAACACAGCAGTGTTAAATAGCTATTTTACGCTGGTACCCTGTGAGAGCGTGGTCCTTCCCCGATCGAGCCGACCCATTCGTGCTAGAACTATACTATTAATATAGCTGCAGCATGGCTCTACCACGTACAAATTGTTGCCCGAGATTTCGCTTCGGTCTTATGCTTCTCCACTTTGCCCGATCATTAACATCATATTCTAATTATGTATTAGCTCGCATTTCCAAAAGAATGACATCCAGACCTCATTTGTTGGGGCTATTTTGGTCTGACGGCGAGTACCTGCACAATAATACAAAAATAACCCACATTAACTGCCGGTCTCTCCAAGACGTGACCTAAACAGAATTCATAAATTACAAGCAAAAAAATAGTTATTAAAGATATTACAGTAGAAACTCGATTAACCGGACTAATTGTTGTCGTTAGGGATACGGATAATCGAAATTCCGGATAATCGAATGTATAAAGAAATGCGGGTTTTGTGCATATAGTACAAACATACATAATGTTATGTGTTTATTAAAAACAACAAATACATATCAACGAATATCAGTGTTTATTAAGAAATTATTAAGAGAAACATTTGCCAAAATACGACGTATGCACTTATTTATACATACATATTTTCTTAGATTACACAAACATTCTAAAATACTGCAGTCTCAATCGTAAATGTTTTTGGTAATTTGCATTTGGTAATCATGAAATAAAATAATAAGTTTAATTTGGTTTAAAATATTTGGTAATTGTCATTTAACGTAAGCCACTTTTTCTCTTTATTGCTGCTATATCACGAATTTGTTACACCTGTAGTAAACTCACAGTATCACTCTTTGTTTTTTTTAAACCACTTAAGAGCTGTTTCTAGGGCCTGAAGTGCTTAATCATGAGATGGTCCTGCATTATTTTCCACGTCTAGATTTTCTTCTGTTTCATCTTATTGTGTTTCTTGCTGTTCATTCATTTGCAATATGTTTTCTACGATTTCGTCATCCGACATACTTTGAAAGCCTTGATCATAATGTCACAAGTGACCCACTCTTTCATATCATCATCATCACAATCCTGGAATATTTGTATCTTTAACATTAGCTCATTTATATCATTCAAAATAGAATCATCCGTATTGGTTATTAAATTTTCATTCTTCAGAGTAAGTACTCTGTTCCTTTCCTTTCAATCAAATTCCACGCATCTACAACCGTGAAACAACACTCCTTAAATTCATTTCCTTAAAAGATGATAAAACGACTTCTACATTAATTTCGTTCTTTGCAATTTTCGTTTCGTTTTTTTTTTTTACTTCAGGGATAAAAGTGTTGTCATACCAGTCAATGAATATTTCAGAGTTCATCAATGGGCTTTTTTGATTTTATAAATTATTGGCACCCTGATATTTTTAAAACATCTGGGTTTTTTGATATTCAGATGAGGAGCAAAGGTAGCGGTAGCGTTAGCTCAAAATAATATTGTTACTCGCTCCATGCTAGTTTTATATCCTGGAGCTGAATTCTCTCGTCTATAAGCTAAAGATTTTTTCATCCAATTTCTGCTTAAAATCATCTTTGAAAGAGTTTGCTGCGTCTACATTAGATGACTTTTTTTCACCTAGTATTTCCAATTCACGAATTCCATGACGAGATTTAAATCTGTATAACCATCCGTTACTTGCAACAAACGATTCATCGCCACATATTTTTTATTTTACTGTAATGATTTTTCAGAGCCAGGCCAGATATTGGTCGATCAGTTTTTTTTTATTGGATAATAAATAGTTGATCGTTTTTTGTAAAAACCAACAACACAAAGCGTCTTCTAAAAGTTCCGCCAATTGAACACGTTCATGCTTGCATAATTTCGACTTGTAGTATATATTATGCTAAGCATTTTGTAACTTGGCTCAATACGACTTAATGATTTAATTGGTCGCGGTTGATAGTCCGGATAATCGCGAATCCGTATAACTGAGGGCCGGATAATCGAGTTTCTACTGTATATAAAATTTACTGAATACGTGCTCGTATCTAAAACAAATCTGACAATTTACTCAAAAGTTGTTTACCAAGTAAACACAAGAAACGGTTCTTAAAATATCTTGGAATTGACCAAAGCTGTTTTGGTTTGTCCCTTTAACTTCGAGGTGTAAAACGCGTTGGTTCAAAGTAATGATTTTTGTTTAATATCATATTGTTCCTTAAATGGCGTGTTCTTGTAACTCGTAAAACAGTGTCGGTTGGGTCTAATTTCAAAGCTTATAGCAATTCTGTTTTAATATTTTTTCAGTTAAGATGTATATTAAATTTTGTGCACTTTTAATAAAAATATTATTGAGACGTTTCATTATAATATTAAAATAAACATACACGAAATAAATAACCGGGCGTTTAGTCCTTGAACCGCTTGGTTTATATTTGTGCAAAGAGATTTAAAATATATATATACTAACTACTTAAATGTCTTTGTATTTGTGTCTTATTGTGTCAGTGTTAGGATGCAACTCTTATATTATAACTTAAAAAAAAAACTTTGAAAACCGTATGTTTGATGATTATAAACATGAAAGTATTATAATAAAATATTTATAAATTTTTAATAACACAAAAAAAACTTTTACCTACACAAAATAGTTTTTAGTATACCAATACTAATTGAATACTTAAAAGTAAGAGGCATAATTCGTAGAGGAGTATCCGCTGCATATTAGTATAGAAGACCATACGGGAAGAATGATCAGTCTCACTCTCACCTTTTTAGACGTTGTATACAATTTTTATTAATCTTTCTTCTTTTTATTATGCTAAAAAGGTAGCAAAAATTATTTAAATATCTTAAAAGAAGCAACCTTTAAAAATCAGTGTAATCTGTTATAATGATCATAGCCTAAACATACTTTTTTTCTGCTTGCTACAGTTACTGTCTCTCAAAGACGATAGCCGATGAAGCAGATAATTCGACACAAGAGTAAACATTTTGTTGTCCTTTTGATGTTTTATACGTGGTAGAGTCATGGTGCAGCTATATTATGGATGTAGCACGAATGGGTCGGTTCGACCGGGGAAGGACCACGCTCTCACAGTATACCAGCGTAAAATGGCATCTTGATACTGATGTGTTTCGTATGGTGAGTGTAGAGAACCAGAGACCCTTTTTACTGGAAACGAGGCATTCCTTCTTAGTCCTCACGGGTGACAACGCATCTGCATTTTGATTCGTAATCGAAGATGGATGTAGATGTCTATGGGCCACAGCAACCACTTACCATCAGGTGGACTGTGTGCTCGTTTGTCACCCTTATCCTATAAAAAATATTTATTAATTTCAACTCTAATTTTATATTTTATATTTGCCATTAAAACTATTTATTGCAGAGTTTCAAATGAAAGCTGCGAAATATGTCAAATATTTTTTTGTAACATATAATATATAGCTGGCTGCCCAAGTAATTTTCATTATGATGTTCATGTATAAAATATATAACATTTATTTTCATAATAGTTGTGATGTATAGCAATATCATTTACTGGAATAAAACAAACTTTACAGATTTTATCGCGTTTAATTTTAACTTTTTTTATTTCCGACATAGGACAAACAAAAACATCCATAAAAACCTGCGTGAAAGAACATATCGCTGATGTGAAACACCGACTCTCCAGGACGTCAGCAGCATGTCAACATATACAAGATGGTCCCAACTATCATATCGGATTTTGACAACTGTATTAACTGTATTATTAATAGTTTCAAATCAATTTTTATAATTTTTGTTTCTTAAACTATTCTCCGAGCCTATATCCGCTGTCAGCTTTTGCATTACATCAACCCCTTCAATTTTAACGCTTTAACTGACCTTGCTTCGCGTCTTGACCACACAGCGTACCACCATGTCCAACACAATCTATGAACCATTGTGCAAACCGTGATATGTTCAAATATAGACTCTGAACAAAATATTGTTTTCGAAAACTATCTCGATAAAAACGTAGGTACCTATTGCCATGGATATTTTACGATCATTTGTTAACTCGCATGATACAAATCTCTCATACATATTTCTCCTCTAATAATATTATACGTTCGTTTTTAACTAGACACTGTAAGATATAATCTCGTGAAACTAACTGCAAAACATTGTTTAACGTTAGTAAGTAGTCGTAAACTACTCGTGAGTAAAATTTTATGATCAGCTGTCGCACTCCATGAAGACATTATTGAACTGTTTTATCATGTTCAAATAGTGAAATAATATTTAACACAATAGTTTACTGAATTTATTGAATTTTATCTTAACATTAATTGTAGGTATTTTAACATAAATAATTATGACATACATTTTTTATACAATAAGCATGACAAACGAGCACATAATCAACCTGATGGTAAGTGGATGCTGTGGCCCATAGACATCTACGTATATAATTACAAAGAATGTAATAATCTTTTTTATATGATTTTATAATCAGTGAAAAATATATATTAAGAGGATTGTGAAGTGCTTATACTCGGCTCGAGTAATATTTTCAAAAATGTTATCTGTTTCATCTCCCCGCGCCGTATCGTGCGATAGAGCGAGTTGCCAGTCATGGAAGCAATAATTGCCTTCCTTTTTGACATATTGTTTCGGGGGATAACTTTTTCGCCCATATAAACCTTTACGGAATGAGACAATTTTAGTCTCATTGGATTCTGTACACCTTATTTATTTCTTTTTAGTAATTCAGTTTAGTTTAATTTAAAAAACGCTCTAGGAGGTTTTTAAGTAAAAAATATAGATATTTACATGAAAAAAATGCGTGAGTGTCGTGGAACACTCGGTTAGAACGAAGTTCCTTTCTTAGTATATTGTTATTGATAAACGTATTAGGGTCATTTAAAATAATATTTCTTTCATGGTAAGATAAGAAAAGGTGCAAAGAAGATAAATATAATTCCGTCTCGCTTCCTTACAGCCTCCAAGGTCGTGACGGAAAACTCATACACTTTTTTCGCCAAGCCCCCATCCGCCAAATTCGTAGCGTGCGACAAGGAACTTCGTTCCAATAATAACTTATGTCGTACGAAATATTTCTTTTAAATAAAAACGAACGAATCTATTTTTTCATTACATCTACAACATTTCCAAAAAATGTATGTAAAAACTTTATCGCATTTTGTATGAAAATTTCCTCTTACGAAAAAGATATCATTTTTATTACACTATAAAAAACACAATTAATTTTGCTTGTAATATGCCATATATATGCTATTTATTATAAAACAACGCAAGGGTAGACGCGACGCATAGTCGTAGACGAGTCTCAATCGATTTTAATGTTTAATGTCTGGTTATTGCAGGGGCAATGTTCCTTCTTTAGAGATTTATTCTTCGATTTGCAAAAAAAAAATTGAAAAAAAGCTAAAAAAAATCATACTTAATCATTTGCAACAAGATGATAAACGTGTATATGGATAAAGGTTTTGAAATAACATTAAACTTTAATCGTTATATTGAACCAACGGCTTAATGACCCTTCAATAAAAGTTCCAATAAAAATAACGGACAATATTTGCGACAGGTGTCCAGGGACAAAGAATGAGACAAACAAGCAATATTTTAAATATTTTAAGTCGTAAATTATAACTACCACAGTTATTAATGTTTAAATACCGTAGGCCACGGGTTTTCTTTATTTTTTACCGACTACAAAAAAAGAAGATTTACTCTTCGGCTGTATGTTTTTTTGTAATTTTTTGTGTATTAAATATGTTATACTTTAGAGGTGGACCCTTAAAATTTAGAGAGTAAAATTGCAACCTTAAGCCCCCCCCCCCCCCCAACTCTAAGAGTCTCACTCCAAAAGCATAGGCCGAAGTGTCTCTGGACTGCAGTCACAGCTGGCAGAATCGTTGCACTCAATAGCTCGTAAGTCCTCGCTTACGCATCTATTTCGTTGAAGCTGTAATGGCCGCAGGGCCAACAGCATACACTTTCAGAAAGAAAGGGAGCATCAGACTACGTTGAGCAAGGAAGAAAAAATCAACTAAATAGAGTGGTGTTGCGGTTGGTTTGCATATTTGGTCTAGTTTGGTGCTATTCTGTATTTACTTGTGTTCTGTGATTTTTTTATAATCTAAAGGATACTGAGAAATATTCCTTTTATTTAAATTAACTGTGATTTTATACGTGGTAGAGCCAAGCTGCAGCAATATTTAGCGTATAGTTGTAGCACGAATGGATCGGCTCGACCGGGGAAGGACCACGCTCTCACAGAATAGCAGCGTAAAATAGCAGCATATTGCTGCTGTGTTTCGTATAGTGAGTGTAGAGAACCGGAGACCCTTTTTACTGGAAAAGAGGCATTCCATCTTAGTTAGGCTGACAACACATCTGCATTTTAATTCGCAAACGAGGATAGATGTAGATGTCTATGGGACCACTCCTCAACTCTCAGCAACCACTTACCATCAGGGGGACGGTTTGCTCGTTTGTCACCCTATTTCTATTAAAAAAAATTAAATAATTTTTAGATTAATTTCTAACAAGCTTATAATATTACATAGTAAAATTTAAATTCTAAGAAATTCGATCTATGTTTATATTATTGAAAAAAAAATCTCGTACAATGAAAGGAATTTTGTTATACTAAACGTCAAACAATATAAAAACGTAGTTGTCTATGTGCATAGGTTGTATTTTAAAATTGTCTCAGATTAGTGAGAGAGTACGTTTAGTAGTAAACGATTTGATTATATCAGAAATTACAAAAAGAAAAATAAATGCAATTAAACAGTTGCATTTTCTCATTGGTAGCTGTTTTTTCATATGAAAGGAAGTTCATATTGTTATATCTCACGACCAACAGTGTGAAAATAAGTTTATTGTAATTATAAAGTTTATATTAAGAAATTTCCTAAGATTACTAACGCAGTGCATTCAGAAGTAAAAGAGCAGATTTCGCCAGAAATTACAAAAAGGAAAATAAATCATTTTTTTCGTTTCAATTTCTCGGTTGATATAAATAAGCAACATTAAAAACTTATTATATTTACTCAAAGGAAAGGAACAAAAAAATTGGTTTTAACATTGACCAATTGTGTTTGTGTGGTCACGGGTGCCTGCGTATGTATTTTTATGTCGTGTGGCGGCAACGTTGGAGAATTCATCACCGCACCTCGTCATGTAAGTGTCGTAAAACTGTGGGTAATTAAAACATTGGTAGTGTAATATTTTTAGATACGCTAGATATAATAAATTAATTTTATAGTGCATCATAAAATTATGTATAAAAATTACTAAGTGTATTGATGTTTTAAAACCATTTTTATGCTAAAACTTTTGCTGTGAGCATTCTCGTTAACTTTCGGTTCCCAATTTCTCAGAATAATCTCAGTTCCTTGTGTTGTTTCTGGAATTCCTTCCCAGGACCGAGATGACGGGTTTAAAATAAGGTAGAATATCTGGGAAACGATTCCTAAACTATTTATGAGCTATTCCACGTCACTGTAAACGTTAAACGTAAGTACTTAGAATATTTATTAAGGCAAGAACGCAACGTAAAATTGTCTTTGCTACAATAATAAATTTAGTACATAGTTTCATTATTTAAATTTTTTTTATCAATTTCTTAACAATGTTTGCTTGTGATTTATTGTAAGATTTAACAGACTAACATCGTTTTAAAATACGATATAGTAATAAAGCTCAGACCAAAAAAGAAAGTAAGAAGTGTGGGCTGCATACATTTTAAGTAGCTCTAAAACCAAGCTAAAACCATGCTTAATTTTTTATATAAACACGTACACGTACAAATTCGAAAGTGGTACGTACACATAACATGCTTCTTAAATCATTTGTAACCAACAACATTGTTTTAGGTGGATATCTGTGCGTCCAGCAGTAAATATTTACGGGTTGTCAAAGAAAGAAAGAAGAAAGATCAGTGCGTAAGTGCGTGTCATTAAGATGAGTATGGTTTTCTTTTGTTTGTCTAAGCAATAAAGCAACTTTGGACTTCTAATTCGTAATAACACTAAAAAACTTCTTAGATTCGTACGTTACATACTCGAAATATGACAAGCTGTTTTCTTTCTTTCTTTATCAGCTTTCAAAAGCCCACTCTCGGACATGAGCTTCCCCAAGAAGAAGGAAGAAGAAATCTTTTGCCACAATCGCCACTCTCCTGCCAAGGGTGGGTCGACCACCATACGTTATGCCATTTACGTTCGGATACACGCATGAACATACACATGCACGCACGCACTCACGCACACACGCACGCACTCGTGCACATACGCATGCCCAGACGCTCTCACACTTATCTCTATTTATAAAAAACAATTGCTGTCCGTCAGTCTCGCAAAAATTCGAAAATGGTACGACCGATTTTGATGAAATTTTTTGTGTGTATGAGTGGGTCCTCTAAACGATTCCACAATTGGACCTGGTAGGTGGCGCTGTTGTCGAGATCCAGGAATCACCCGTGCGAAGCCGGGGCGGATTGCTAGTTTATAATAAATATTGATCAGGAACGTATGTAATTGTAATGTTGTAATTACGGAGAGGAATAAGACAGGCAGTAGCGTCTTCCTAATAACAACTAAAAAATAAAAAAAACCTGCTGGTCAACAGTGATAACTATGACAAAATTCCCCCTATGAGGCAATCAATAAGGGAGTCCTATGTTCAGCAGTGCAATTTTCATTGGCTTGAATTGTAACGGCAGGTAATTAAAGAAGAAGAACCGTCGTCCATATATGTCAATCGTAAATACGAAAGAAAACGTTTATTTATACCGAGCAGTAATTTTCTAAACGCTCCGCCAGGTGTCTATTGCATTTCCATTAGTAATGAACCGGTTTAGGACGTGATTGGCGTGCCTTGATTTAATTTATCACTGCGCTAATATCCTGTCTGCACAGTCAGGGAAGAAAGCGAAGAAAATTCAATATACGTTGAATATATTACTTCATTGCTGACGTGAAATATTGCACGAAACCGTAGAATTATACAATTTGTATCTTAAATGTATTTGCGTACCATTTCATATCGCGTAATTTTTTTTAAAATTAATTATAAAACAAGGTTGACAAACCAGCACACAGTCCATCTGATGGTAAGTGGATGCTGTGGCCTATAAACATCTACATACCCTCGATTAAGGATTAAAATGCAGATGCGTTGTCACGCCTGAAGACTAAGAAAAATGCTTCGTATCCAGTAAAAACGGTTTCCGGTTCTCTACACTTACAATACGAAACACAGAGCAGCATTAAGCTGCTATTTTATGCTGATATTCGGTGTCAAACCGACCCATTTTTGCTACAACTATAATATAGCTACAGCACGGCTGTACCACGTATAGAACGTCGTCGCAAACTGCGTAATTATGTCGCGTAATATAAACCTGTGAAACCCCATTTTTCTCCGTTTCTACCATTGCGTGTTTATTAAATTAAGGACCACAGGAATGCTTTCGCACACTTTTGGGATCCCACCATCGATTTTTTTGTCGGTACAAGGGGAGAGGAGAGGATAACGCGAAATATATCAGCTAATGCCATATATATCAGCTAAGCCATAAGTTATAAAAAAAAAACGTTATATTTAAGGACAAGTTGTCCGACAAGATCCAACTTCACAGGCGAGGTTATCGACTAATCCAACTCGTCTCGTCCAGTATTCCTCAAAACTTACCTAGATCAAATATATTTACATAATAACCTGCCGTCATTGCGCGTCTATGATATTAATGAGCGGAACTGTACCTAAACAATATTAATTATACAAGTGTACCTATGGTCTCTTTCCAACGCAATAAATGTTTTATGGGCCGTAAAACGTTTTAGTACTCGTAGAGTTTCTTTGAAAACAACCTGTCACTATATTATATCGCTCTCCTTGCAATATGGCACTTTTATTTTTCCGTTGCCATTTCTAAAGTACTAAGTACCTACTACAAGCTGCTGAATACGACACGTTCTTCTAACGTACTGAAATGCATTTACATATCTTTTTTATTATAATCTAATTAGAACACCTTTACAACAGTTTCAAAAGATAATATTATTTTATACTTGCGATTGTTATCAGTTAGTGAAACTCCATCTTGATTGATTAAAGATTTGACACAACACATCTTCATTTATCTTTATCCATCGATCACTAATAAAAAAGTAGTTACAGAATCCCATGCAAAAGTTCTCTAAAAACTGACGCGAATTGTTTCGACGTAATTTTAGTTGAAATAAATATACATTAATGTAAATTCAACCTTAAATGCATGGCCTAATGTTGTATTCATAAAGCTATGTACAAATCAAAAGCGCACCCAAATGTTCGAGTGGGCGCTCATTCGGTAAGGATATTTTTTGTCACTGATTGTGTATCTAGTTTTTTATTAGTGATCGATGTCTTTATTTAAATAATCGGTAGTGCATATTTTAGTGATCGTGTAAAGTTTGTAGTGCTTGTCCAATTGGTGTCGTATTAACAAAATATATTTGATTGTTAAAAAAAATATTTCAAAGGCATGTGAAGTCTAAGAAGTATAAGAAGATTGGTGGTTAAGAAATAATTTTTTTTGTATAGTTATTTACACGTGTTTCATTTATTCCCTTTTACACACATAACCAGGTAAACATACTCGTCAACAACTTCGAGCTTAGTGCTCCCAACAACTACCGGCATAGGTGTGACATGGACATTAAACATAATCTTTGTTTTGTCCATGTTCATCTTAAGACCTATCCGTTGGGAGACACTATTGAGGTCATTGAGCATAGTGCTTAGCTCCTCCAGCGATTCTGCCATGAGGACTATATCGTCGGCAAATCGAAGGTGAGTGATGTACTCGCCATTGATGTTAATTCCGTATCCTTTCCAGTCCAGAAGCTTGAAAACGTCTTCCAATGCAGCGGTGAAGAGTTTCGGGGATATAACGTCACCCTGTCTTACACCTCTCTGCAATTGGATAGGTTTCGTACTCTGGTTCTGTACTCGGATAGCCATCGTAGCTCTAGTGTATAAACATTTCAGCACTTCGATATACCGACAGTCAACTTGGCACCGCTGAAGGGACTGCAGCACCGCCCAAATTTCGACGGAATCAAAGGCTTTCTCATAGTCCACATACGCCAGACATAGTGGCAAATTGTACTCTTCGGACTTCTGTACAATTTGCCGAAGGGTATGTATGTGGTCTATGGTGCTAAAGCCCTTTCGGAAACCGGCTTGTTCGGGAGGCTGGAAGTCGTCAAGTCTGGACCTGGGACAAATAGTCCGACTAGGTAAGTCCAACTTCGACCGAGAGGTCAATCGACGGATTCAACTCGGCTGGGCAGCGTTCGGGAAGCTACGACACATCTTCTCGTCAGAAATACCTCAAAACCTTAAAACAAAATTGTACAACCAGTGCGTGTTGCCAGTGATGACTTACGGAACTGAGACGTGGTCCTTCACTGCTGGCCGTATGAGGAAGCTCAAGGTCGCTCAGCGGGCTATGGAGAGGGCTATGCTCGGAGTTTCTCTGCGTGATAAACTTAGGAATAAGGATATCCGCAGTAGAACCAGAGTAACCGACATAGCCCAACGGATTAGTAAGCTGAAGTGGCAGTGGGCCGGCCATATAGCTCGAAGAACCGACAACCGATGGGGAAGAAAGGTTCTCGAGTGGCAGCCTCGTGCCGGTAGGCGAAGTGTAGGGCGTCCCCCCACAAGATGGAGTGACGACCTGGTAAGACATGCAGGAAGTCGATGGATGCAGGTGGCTCAGGACCGTGCTTTGTGGCATTCCTTGGGGGAGGCCTATGTTCAGCAGTGGACTTGTGAAGGGCTGTAATGATGATGATGATGATGACACACATAACCTGGGTACATTTGTGTCGGTTAAAAAAAGAAGCCGCTGGTAGGCAAACCACTCGGAGTATAAGAAGCCGCAGCTCCAGATTTATTTTTATCTCTAATTTTTTTTCCTTTTCCCTGAAAAACTTCCCCGTCAAATTTTTTCATTTCCTTTGAATTTCTAGTTCGTTTTTAACCCCATAGTATCACTTATATTTTTTCATGCATCCTCTTTTTTATTTTTATCTTTATAATTTTCATTAAAGACATCCCATAATACATTTTGTGAACGATATAAATTAATTAATGCGTCGATTAACTCGTACGTTCACGTGACAGACATGTTGCCAACTAATGTTTTTAACAAGCGTCTCCACAGAGCGAACAAATGTTTGTAACAAAAGTATTCCTTTGACGTTACCGCTGAAAATGGAAACATGGTTCCCGACATTGTTTACGACCAACACTAGGTACCTAATTATAGAACTTTTGTCACCAACACGTGTTGAAGACACAAAAGTTGGTAACATTTCTTTGGTGAGACGCGGCTTTAACTTTATTTTACTTTTTCATTTGGTCGAAATACTTCATAGCTATCCTAGAATCCGATAGGTGGCGCTGTAGTCAATATTATCAAATTTTATAATTACGGACCAAAATAAATATTCATAGTATATTATGCTTATGTATGATTTGGTGATTTTCTCACCAAATTTAGACCAGATAGATGGCGCTGCGGTCGAGTTATTAATAAATTTTATATTTTATATGGCAAAAAGGCAGTAGTAAAGTTAATAGGAGTAATTTTGGTGTGAAATACGTCACGTACCCTCTACTATAAACAGCAAACCGCCTCCTACCGGGCCAGCTACTTTAATAAATAAGCCTAACTACCCTCACTCTAATGATAAAAAAAACTGGTTTTAGTTCTATCTTTTGTATAATTAACCTTTAATTAATTAATACAGATTCATAGGAATTAAACAATTTTTTAAACTATTATTAATTCTAATACATTTGGTTTTTCTATTTCATAATTATTTAAAATACCTATAATGACATTTTTATATGGCAATTTTAATTTCTTATTTAAACATTAAGTACGATACAACGTAAAATAATAAAAAACTGGCCACACGTTTCATTATAATTTAATTTCGATGGCCTAATTTTAGGGTCGATGAAGTTTGCATTATGAACCGATGAAGTTAACTCATGTAATGCCTAAATTGCTCGCATGAATGTCAGAATTGCCTTCACAAACTTAATGAGTGCCAATCATGACTGTCAGGATATTTTGTTATAAGACACGAGCGAAAAGATGTTTACCCATAGAGCTTTATAAATGTGAGAAAATATTTGTACTTAGAATATAATAAAACATGTTACAAATACTTTCGTTGTTTTTTTTTCAAATTGCTTAATTTAAATATGGCGACAGGTAAGCCAATTTTGACCACGGCAAACATTTCGCAGACCAACAATGTATCAAACTCACGTGTCAATACCTAACCAAGTCCGAAGCAAGCTTTTGGCACAGGCTAAATAATAGTACAAGAACTTTTAGTTCGATTTAAAGCTTTCGATTTTATGCGATGACATTGTTGGTATGAATTGTTGCCTCACAGTGTTGCAGTCTCACAGAAACAGGCACAAAAATAACTCAGTCGATATGGAGGCCATGTGGTTTTAAAAATATATCACAATAATTGTTTTTATTAATCCTACATCTGATTTAAAAATATGTCTGTCCAGCAATGTCTAGTTGCTATTGTTTTGAACGCTTTAATGTATTTTTTTATTTTAATATCTTATTTTAGGTGGCACAGTGATTCATAATGAAAAAAAGACGTGACGCACTTACCCAATGATAATGTTACAAAATATCATTGCAGGAAAGAATCAGTAAGATCAGTAGCGGGATTTTTTCTACAACGGTATCAGTTTACGATGACAAGTTTTCGCAACTCAGAACCTGCAGATTTTTTGTGTAATGCTATTTTAAGTATCATGTGATAAGTTTACATGATTTATGTTCTGTTAGTATTTTAAACCAACAAAAATAATTATAATCAAATTTGATGATATGGTGCATTAACGACTTACTTGATTTTATAATTCGATTTTGCTACCTTCAGTCAGTTGGCCAGTTTTCTATTTTAAAATTAAAAGAGGTTTTTATATATTTTATTATAAATTGAGCGGTTCACACCCCTAATTAAATACTACGTTATATAATTTAAAGTTGGCACTTGTTCGGTTTTATGTTTTATATTGAATTATTATTTTATTTTAATTATTATTGAATTATTCTTTACACGTGCTAGATCCATGCTGCAGCTATATTAGTAGTATAGTTGTGGCACGAATGGGCCGGCTTGACCGGGATAGGGATGCTCTCACAAAATACTAGCGTAAAATAGCAGCTTAACACTGCTGTGTTTCGTACGGTGAGTGTAGAGAACCGGAGACCCTTTTTACTGGAAAAGAGGCATTCCATCTCAGTCCTCATGGATGACAACGCATCTGCATTTTGATTCTTTATTGAGGATATATGTAGATGCCTATGGATAACAGAAACCACTTACCATAAGGTGGACTGTGTGCTCGTTTGTTACCCTATCCTATATACAAAAATAGATTTAAAAAATTTATAAATACAAAAATAATATAATTGTGAAGTTTTTTTTGTTTTTTTTTTATAGGATCCTCGATTACGAATCAAAATGCAGATGCGTTGTCACCCGTGAGTACTAAGATGGAATGCCTCTTTTCCAGTAAAAAGGGTATCCGGTTCTCTACACTCACCATACGAAACACAGTATTCTGTGAGAGCGTGGTCTTTCCCCCGGTCCCCGGTCGAGCCGACCCATTCGTACCACAACTATACCAGTAATATAGCTGCAGCATGGCTCTACCACGTAAGAAAACTAAAACGCACGTAAAAACTAAGACGTATATTCTCAAGCAATTTCAATAGAAATGTTCGTTTTGGCCACTGTTGAAAAGTCATTTGACTAGAAGGTCCAATTCCTGCTAATATTCTGTATTCTCATAGATATCTCTTACGTTGTAACAGCCCGTAAAATATCACAATAAAGTATCACCTAACTCTATGAAAGTGTTACGGAATCATTTTTTGCTTATGAAGTTAGATAAAATATTATCCGTAATAATAGAGTCGAACTAGTGAAATAGCTCATTTACTTCAAATATACCTAAAGAACATGAAATCCATATACTTTGCTTCAAAAAATATTGCGGTGTCGGTTTTTCACATATAATTAAAAACAAGGACAAAATATGATCAGTCAGAATGTGAATTTAAATTCCTTCATTTTAAAAACCGCCCATAAACGCTTTACGACTATCATTTGTGACCATCAACATCAGAGGTTTCTGATATCGCTGCTTAAAGGCGCACAGTCACGCGATTTTGTGTACCCCAATGTCTTTGAACTTAGCATGGGGGAGCGCCAGTTCGATTGTGTAACTCTAATGGGAATCGTGATGGACTTGGTTTTTATGTTTTTCGTTCGAGTTTCGTTACAGTGCGTAAATGTATCAGTATGGTTTATTCATAAGTACATGTAGATTTTATACGTGGTATAGCCACGCTATATTATGGTCGTAGCACAAATCGCTCGGCTCAACCTGGGGACTCGAGCGTGTCCTACGGCTCTCACAGAATATCATCGCAAAATAGCAGCTTAATGCTGCTGAGTTTCGTACGGTGAGAGTAGCTAACCGGAGACCTTTTTTACCGAAAACGAGGCTTTACATCTCAGTCCTCATGGGTGACAACGCATCTGCATTTTAATTCTTAATTGAGGATAAATGTAGTCTGTCTATGGGCCTCAGGATCCACTTACGTTCAGGTGGAATGTGTGCTCGTTTGTCACCCTTATTCCATAACAAAAAAGTTGCGAAGTGATTCCCACCGGCAAACCATTCCCACCAAAGTTAAACGATCGCATTGCGTATTGGGTTTTTTCGTCATCAGTTGGGAGTGTAAGCTGATCATACGAAGGCCGGTGTTTTATTGTTTTTGCTTCACTTGATAAAAAGTACGCATGATTTACTTTAGAGCTCTTAGTTTTTTTTTTTTACTTTAAGCGCTATTAAATTTAATCGCTTATTTTATATTATAAGGTAGTGGTTTAAAATTTAAAATCTTTTTAAGTTTTTGTTTTGTTTGTGGTTTTCGATAGTTAAGAGAATCTGACGTCTGATATCAACATCATCTTTGTAGTCCGTTGGACATAGACTTTTTCCTACCACCATCTTTGGAATGCGGTTTGGCTATGGTATTACCAACATCCGGCATAATTGATGTTTCTTTGGTTACCAGTTCTAATAAATTCGGTCAATCACATTTTGAGAATAATTTCTTATATATTCTAACAGTGGTAGAGCCACGCGGCAGCTTTTGCTGTCGCACGGATGGGCCGGCTCGAACCGGGGTGGTACCACGACCTCACAGAATACCAGCGTGAAGTAGAGGTTTACCTCTGCGTTTCGCTTGGTGAGTGCAGGTGGCCGGAGGCCCTTTTTACTGGATATGAGGCATTCCATCTTAGTCCTCACGGGTGACAACGCATCTGCATTTTGATTTGTAATAGAGGATAGATGTAGATGTCTATGCGCCGCAGCAACCACTTACCATCAGGTGGACTGTGTGCTCGTTTGTCACCCTTATCCTATAAAAAAAATACAAAAAATCATTTTGTAAGGAAACACGTAAAATGTAGTTCCATTTTCACACACACTTTTTTTGGACTTATTATACGTATAGTATACGTATATCTTCTATGACTCATAGAACCATCAGCAGCCATTATGACACTAAACTTAAAAAAAGGAAAAACATAACGCTTCTTTTTTACTCTGCCGTAAGCGGATAACAAGTTGTCTATATGTTATTCACGAACATTTACTGCCTACGTACCAAAATTTCATGGAAATCCGTCCAGTAATTTTTGTAATTTAACTGCCCCGTAGGTTTGGTGGTCATGAAATCCCGGGTTCGAATCCCTTATCGGGTCAAAATCAGCTATTGAGGTTTTCTGTCATGAAATTCTCAGTAGCGGCCCGGAGTCAGGAATTTGATGGTGTTTCATTCCTGATCTTTCGGCGATTGTGTCGAATTACCATCTTATTATACTATGGGAGTGAGACAATAAAGAGTGAAGATACTGTGATCCTGTCCTGCGCAGTAGGCTAGCCTTCTTTGATGGATGGCCGCCGTGACCAAAATTCGGTCTGGATGACATTAATTATAATTATTATATAATTTAATTATGTAAGTACATATTATATTAACATTATTACATCTCCTCAATTTTCTGAGTTTAAGATATAATCTACATTTGGTCGGTTTTCCGTTTTCAATTATTAAAATAGATTTTATTATTGTCTTGTCGGTTAGCTCGTAAAAACAGTTTTAGTTGACATGAGTGTCAACTACGATATTGTAATGTACAGACATCTTTAACATATTTGCTCTAGTTTTTAAGTGTAACAAAAATACGATTCAGCACATTTCTTTAATCTCAAATCTATATAAAAGTTTAGTATACTTTAATAATAAAGCTGAATTAGTGGCTGTTTATCTTTATACGCAAAATATATCTTGGCAAGCGCTTCTAAAATCTATGTTACTCCACTTTAAAAATATATAATGACTACCACAATTTCCTACTTATTGCTATTGTTTCTTAGAACAAAATATGGATAATAGTTAAAATATTATATATATATATATATATATATATATATATATATATATATATATATATATATCGATGGCTCCGTGGCGCAGTGGCTTAGCAATCAGTTGTTGCGCTGTGGGCAATCCCGCACGGAACAAGTATTTGTATGGCCTACAAATTATTGTTCCGGGTCTAGATGTTTGTCCTTGTGCAATTTATGTTTGTAAACTGCCTCCACGACGCAGGAGAAAGTCCTAATGTGGGGGTAACGTTTCTTTAAAAAAAAATATATATATATATATATATATATATATATATACATACACATATATATATATATATATATATATATATATATATATCATATTGAACAACTCTTGCAGTTAGATTGTGAATCTCTGTCGGTAATAATTACTTCGCAACTCATAATATTTTCTTGTTACCATATAATTACATCCAAGTCCACTGCTGAGCATAGGCCTGTCCCATAAATCCCTAAATTGCTCTGCCAAGCAAAATTAGTGTGTAGTTAGTCATAGTTTTCCCGCTTGGCTTTTATAATTCTGAGTTGTAATCTGAAGATGCTTCTGCCCATTCCTTGTTTAAGGCCCCCCGCGCACTAGGCAGCCAGGCTGCGGCAGCCAGTCGAACATATGACGGTGTATGGAGCCCGCGCACCTAAGCAGCCACGAACTCCCGGCTGCGGCAGCCATAAAAGCGCGCCCGATTGCACGGTAGCCCGCTGGCTGCGCGCAGCCAGAGCGAGCAGGGCAAATGTATGTGGCTGCCGTCAGTCACCGCGCACTCGTCGTAGCAGCCAGGCGTATTTTGTGTTCCGAAACCACAAAATGACGTAGAAAGAGTCACAACTGTTCGCCCATTGGCTGTTTAGAAGTGGCTACTCAAATATTTCGGCCGCCCAGCCTGGCTGCGCAGCCAGGCTGCCTAGTGCGCGAGAGGTCTAAGTTTGCATCTGTCGCCTCTTACGTCACCTACGGGTCGATATGGGTTAGTAGATATTTTTAGACCGCCACTATAGGGTTAAGCCACAATACGATTTATCTATGTATACTACATACAAATAAATAAAATTCAAGTGTCTTTTTGTAATGTCAAAATAACAGCTTTTTACTAAATGTATATGAAAGTATATACGGTAGTTATAACAAAAACACCATTTTTAAAATTTTTGTTTGTCTGTCTGTCTGTTTGTCCCGGCTAATCTCCGAAATGGCTGAACCGATTTTGACGGGACTTTCACTGGCAGATAGCTCATGTTATAAGGAGTAACATAAGCTACTTTCATTTTAGAAAAAGAATTAGGGTACCGCGTAAAAATATGAAAAGCCATAAAATCCAATCATAATAAATTACACGCGGGCGAAGTCGCGGGGAACAGCTCGTATAAGATATGCCATCAAAAACATAACTTGTAAAATAACCAAGTCTCGCAACGCAGTTCTTCTACCGTAAAAAGTTATGAGATCCATGTAATACCAAGTCGGTTAATTTATTCAGTCCCTACTTAAGGGTCCTTCTGTCTCAAGTTATTACGTAATTAGCTAACCTAACAAAATCTTATAGTGACCATATCAATATTAAAAATATTTTATGTTTTAAATACATAGATTGACTTGGCCATCGCATGAAAACACAATGTATCTCACAAGTAATATATATCATATTAATTTAGATTGTTTAGTGCGATTGCCAAGTCAATCTATGTATTTAAAACATAAAATATTTTTAATATTGATGTGGTCACTATAAGATTTTGTTAGGTTAGGAACTAGGAACTGCTTCGAGAAAACGATGTTACGGCCGTGCCGCTTTTTTACTCGACTTGGCGGGAGCACTGCCGTGCCCCCAGATAAATGTAAAAAAGGACTAGGCCTATAATCGATACTGATATATGTATTTAAACAATACAACGAAACTAAACGCCAAATGTTTAATATGTTCGTTTGACAAACCCAACAGAAACTCCCACCAGAGGCCAGCATGCCGCTGAACATAAACGCGGTCGTAGCTAGCCTATGCTTCCTTCTAATTTTAGTTTAGTTTCTAACGTTAGTTTTTAACGTAAAATTTTTTGGAGCACGGAAAAGTCAACGCACTACTCAAATGTTGACGTTGGCGGACTACCACGACCTTGAAATATTAAAATCTCACACGTGTAAGCTTCCTCGTGAAGTTTTTACACAACACAGGTGATAAATTAGGACCTAAAAGGTAATTAACAATTTCATTGGTGCCGACGAGATTCGAATTCGGTTTGCTGGCGTCTTATACAATTTTAAGCGGGATGAGGTGATCGATAACATGCTGTTTCTAATTTGTTTTGCGTTGTTAATTGTGGAACATGTATGATTGTAAACTGTTACTTTTTTCTAAAAAAAGTCCCGCTGGGTTTCTTATTGGTTCTTCCCGGGACAGAGATATTTTGCGAACCAGTGGTAAATTAAACATAGGATTGGCTTTCAATAAGTATTATTAAATTCACTGTAAATTTCAAAGTACGCGAGCAACCCGGGTTCGATCCCCGCCGGCACCAATGAAATTTTTAATTGCAATTTAAAGTGCTGATTTACCACGTGCTCCGCGGTGAAGGAAAACATCATGAGGAAACCTGCATGTCAGAGAAATAATAGGAAAATAATATTTCAAAGACATGTGAAGTTCGCCAACACTCATTGGGGCAGCGCGGCGAATATTGCCTTGCCCTATAACCCTTTCAAAAATGAGAGGAGGCCTGTGCCCAGCAGTGAGACTATACGTCTCACTGCTAGGCTGTAAATTTTAACTTTAAGTATTATTATAATAAAAACTATATTGAATAAAAAAGTTTCTGTTTTTGTAAACGCTTATTCCTTGAGCTACAATCGCTCTTAGTTTGAAAGTATTCAAAAGAATACAACTATACAATAGGAATTTGAATTTTCAATTTTCAATTTGGATTAAAGTTTCGCCTGTCGTAGCGATAAATCGCATTCGTAGCGCATTGGAAATAGAATCGGCTGAACGGAAAATATATATCAACGTGACTAATAACATAGCTGTCGTCTTGTCGGTTTGCGGAGTGACCTCGAGTCGTAAGGGGATTGTTTTATATTTCAGAGCTAATCTACAAAGCCAAGACTCTGTAAATCAGCTCCGATTATCGTAGCGATTGGACGACGGAATTTATTGCTGAAAATACCTATTACTACGAATGTTATTCCGAAGGCATTGTGAGTTAATAATGATTTTTTAACAAGTTACATGAATTTATTAAAAATTTTAACATTTAATGTGAGTGTGAGTGTAACGATTAGCGTACTAAAACTCACGACTTTATTACAAAAAGTATTTTCTTTATATTTGGTCTCCGGTTTAAGATAAAACCTGTTCAAGCGACCGCACAAAAGTAGACAGAGTAAAATAATTTACGTAGAATTTAATTAAAACGCGATAAAATCCGTAAAGATTGTATTACACGCATTTAATGCCGTAGTTTCAATAACAGCAAACGTGTAATAAAATACATTAATAGGTGCGCTTACTTTTTTTTACATTTTTAATTATTTTATGTTGCAATAAAGTAATTTAAAAACATAAACCTTTGTGATAATAATTATTGTCGTGGTAGCTTAGATGGTTAGCGCTCGCTGTAAGTTTCACAGTACGCGAGTAACCCGGCTTCGATCCCCGCCGGCACCAATGAAATTGTTAATTGCAATTTTAAGTGATGATTTACTACATGCTCGTCGGTGAAGGAAATCGTGAGGAAACCTGCATGTCTGAGAAATAAAAAAAATATATCTCGAAGACATGTGCAGTTCGCCAACACACATTGGGCCAGCGTGACGGACATTTCCTTGCTCTAAAACGCTCTCATAAATGAGAGGTCTGTGCCCAGCAGTGGGACGTATATAGGCTGTAAATTTAACTAACATAATTATTGCGATTTTTTTTTGCTTATAAGCCAGTACCTGACTACAATCCCAGCTGGTGGTTAGTGGTGATGAAGCCATAGATGGTTTTTTTAATATAATAAGGGTAACAGACGAGCACACAGTACACCTGATGGTTAGTGGTGGTATCTACATTTATCCTCAATAAAGAATCAAAATGCAGATGCGTCGTTACTCGTGAGGACTAAGACTCTTTTCCAATAAAAAGGATCTCCGGTTCTCTACACTCAACATAGGAAACACAGCAGTGTCAAGCTGCCATTTTACGCTGGTATTCTGTGAGAGCGTGGTCCTTCCCCGGTCGAGCCGACCCGTTCGTGCTACAACTATACTACTAATATAGCTGCAGCATGGCTCTACCACTTACATAATGTTTAATGGTACGCAATATTTCAGCGTAAGAAAAGCTTTAAAATTAGTTTATTTTTTTTTATATAATATATTTTGCAATTCGTTATACTTTATTTTTTTTTATCTGCAAATATTTACATTTTATCATTAATATATGTATATTAATAAATAATTATTCTTGGTGTAAGAAGAACATCTCACTACTAACTCCGTAGGAAGAACATTCACCCCATATCGTCCCGAGGTTTCGTATGAGGCAACAGAGGGAAAATTAAACAGGAGATGGGCAGCAGCATCTTCCCGATCAACAACTGAAAATAATAAAAAAGTGCGGTTGCCAACCCGCTTGCCAAACTATTGTGAGGGAGGCCTTTGTTCAGCAGTGGACATTTATAGACTGTAATGGATGGATATATATGGTATTTAAAATCAATTAACTATGCTTGTTTTGAGCCGACATAGATACGGCACACGAGCAAACTGGGCTCAATCCCCGTTGGCATCACGTTTATTGCAATATTAAGTAAGGCTTTACCACGTGTACGTCGATAATGGTAAAGTAAACTAATAAACAATTAAATAAATACCTACGGGATTAAAAATATTAAATTATAAGGGAAATAAAAATATTAATATAAACTGATAATAATAAGTTCTACTCCAACCGCGTGTAAAGGTTACGTGTACTCATTTTTTGGAACGAAGTTCCTTCACACGTCACGAATTTGGCGAATGGGAGAAAAAGTGTAAGATTTTTCCGTCACGACCCTCTTTCTATAGTTCGAGCGAGATGGAATAATATCCATCTCCCTTGCACTTTGTCTTATATTGCCATGAATGAAATATTATTTTAAATGACGCTTCATTTTCATAGGCACTAGTAATTCATTTGTTTGTATTTGTTAATCAATAATATATAATACGTATATCAATAATAATATACTACAAAGGGAACTTCGTTCCAACCGAGTTTTCCATGACACTTACGCATGTTTTTTTTAATTACATTTTGAATACGGTTGCAATAAAACGAGAAGAATTTACGTAAAAAGTATGTTCAATTAATTTTCTGAAAAAAATACGAAAGGCTCAAGTGTTGCGGAAAATCGTGGAAAATAAAGCACTATTCGAGCCATTCTTACGAGGAGTGAGACAAATGGTTGTCTTAGGTTGTCCGACAGAGGTCGACTTGGATAAATTGCTTACGGAGTTTTGTAAACTGCCTTGTGTTTTTTTTTTACTTAATAGAACTAGTTTTTTGGCTTTCTCCGATTTCAGGAGGAAAATGAAATAACGCTTTCAAATTAATAAAAAGAATACAGATATACAGGTAATATGACGACTCTGTGGCGCAATGGCTTAGCAATGAGTTGCAGCGCTGTAGGCCGCGGGTTCGAATCCCTTACGGAAACAAGTATTTGTATGGCCTACAAATAATTGTTCCGGGTCTGGATGTTTGTCATTGTGCAATTTATGTTTGTAAACTGCCACCACGGTACAGGAGAAAATCCTCGTGTGGGGGTATAATGTTTTTTTTTTTAAAAAGATAAAAGAAAAATATAATATTAAAAATTCTACCATATTTTATTGTTTCCATCAACAGTTACACCATCATCATCTTCATTATAGTCCTCCATGAGTCCACTGTTGAACAGAAGTTTTCATCCTCGCACAACTGCCTTGTGGAATCGACTACCGCCAGATTTTTTCCGGATGTATTCATTATTGATATTGATACCGTATCCTTTCTAGTCGAGTACCTTGAAAACGTCCTACAATGTAGCATGAAGGAGTTAAGTGGAACTACAATACACTTCTTTACTGTTGGATAGGTTTCATCCCCTGTTTCTGTATTTGAATAGCATTCGTCGCTTCATTGTACAACACTCCAGCACTTCAATATACCGTCAGTCAATCTGGAACAGCTGATGAAACTGAAGCACCGCCCAAATTTTGACGGAATCAAAGGTTTTATCATGTCTTCATAAGCAAGAAAAAAATCATAGATTGTACTCTTCGATCACAACAATCATTACATAAGTAACTATGCCCGACAAAGAACTCACCAAGTTTCGTCATAATTGAATGAACGGTATAGAAGCGCATACAGGACATACAAAGAAACAATCATTTTTATACAACCGTCCCGGTTTCGCATGTGTGATTTCTAGATCTCGACAATAGCGCCACCTACCGATTCCAATTGTAATCTGTAATCTACAGACCCACTTAAACACAAAAATTTTCATCAAAATCGGTCGGATTGTTTAGGGATTAATTCAGTGGCAAACACACCTACAGAAAAATTATATGTATTAAGATATTTACGGCCCAATACTCAAACGCCACTCAGTTTTAAGATTTCGTGAAATCTCGTGGTGTCACAGTCATTTTGACTTAAAGTGATAGAGACAGCACGAGACTTAATAGCATCTTAAAATTGAGGAGCGTTTGATTATTTGCACATTAGATACATAATTAACATAGTTTAGTATCAACATAATCATGTTGATGCTAAATTATATATATATATATATATATATACTAATATTTGTGATAATATGTTTAAGACCAAATCGGCGATACATTGAAAATGGGGCAGATTAGGAGTACCCTTAACCGACGAGCGTGAATGCGTAGATATATGGCTGTAAAGGAGGCGAGTGAGGTGTGTCAGAATCGCGCCAAATGGAAGTCCGTAGTCTCAGCCTACCCCTCTGGGTGACAGGCGTGAGTGTTTGTATTGTGTTTATAAATATATTCTTTGTTTATGCTAAACTAACATGATTTATTCGAGTAATAACATCATTCGTTTACTAAATCACTTTATACTCGTCATTCATTACATTGAAACCGTTATAGCATTATATATCTCGCAGAATAGCCGCGGTGTCGTTTCGTATTCGAATGTCTTCCATTGTTATTTTTGGCCGGCAGTTCGCCCTTGCTGCTGGAACTCGTTCGACTTGTTGATTGTCAGTAGCAGGAGTATACAGCTGTCTCGTTCGCTCACATGTGTTGCTCTAGATTCGAATTTTCCCAGCTAAAATTTATCGAGAGGACTTCGCTAGTTCGAACGTATTGTGTTTTTATAAGCTGAAGAAAAAATATAAATCATACCGCAAGGGTCAAGATCTAATAGCTGAGTTAAAGTAATTTAAAACAGTTTCGCGAGTTTCGCAGATATTTTTTTTATGTTTTAGTCATATTTACCACACGAATTGTACTACAGCTCTTACAGTGGTAGTCGAAAACTTGCGACGGCATTGTGGACCAGTGATTATAGCACTTGGCTACTACGCCACTACTCCTGTATTCGAAATCAATCCGGAACCAAAATTTGAGTAGTAGCACAAATTGTTGGTTTTTGTATATGATTTGTGATTCAACGCACGCGAGCAACTCGGGTTCGATCCCCGCCGGCACCAATGAAGTTGTTAATTGCAATTTTAAGTGCTGATTTACCACGTGCTCGGCTGTGGAGGAAAACATTGGGAGGAAACCGACATGGCCGAGAAATAAAAAAATATAAAAAATATTTCGAAGACATGTGAAATCCGCCAACACGCATCAGGGCAGTGCGGCAGACACTTTCATGCCCTAAAACCCTCTCAGAATGAGCATATAGCCTGTAACTCTTTACTTTAACTTTTGTGATTGTTTGGTTACTTACTCCATTTAGACTTCACGTAGCGGTCCTAGATTGCTACTCGACAACCTTTCTTCCCCATCGGATGTCGGTTCTTCAAGCTGTAGGTATGGCCGTCCCATTGCCACATCAGCTTACTGATGTATATGTTATACGGGATATCGGACATATGTGTGATTGTATAACCCTGTTATGTTTTTTCATTATGATAATATTTTGTAACCTAAAATGAGAAGTTAATACAAAACAATATCAGCTCATAATTGATACTGATTCAATTATACAATACAACAATGACAAACGTCAAAACAAAGCCAACTAATTCCCACTAGGGTTACACAAACGCACTCCTGATTAAATTATGAATTGAAAATTTGATTGAATTAAATATAATAAGAATATCTTTTTATATATTATACTCTCTTTTGATAGAATTTGGCGAGCATGTCACTATAAAATAATTAATTTAAATATTGTTTATTTTACAATACAATGTTATCTGTGTTCTAATTTCAGCAATGCTACATCTAAATAAACCTTTTATCACTCTCTGGGTTGTATGGAATAGAATAGAAGAATAGAATATTTTTTTTATTCAATATAGATCACATTTGTAATTCTTATTGAAAGTCATTTTTTTCTTTACCACTGGTTCGAAAAAAAACCTCTGTCCTGGGAAGAACCAGCAAGCGGGACTTTTTTTTAAAAGCTATGATACATAATGTCTAATGACATTAAGCTAACTTTGTAAGAATGAAGAGTGTAATACATAATGGATAAACAATCATAGCAATTGTAATTTTATACGTGGTAGAGACAGCTGCATTAATGGCATTATAGTCTCGCCGACGTACCATGCTCTTACAGAATACCGGTGTAACTTAGTCTAGTGAGTACATATATAGTTAATGTGGCAACCAGATACTCTCTTACAGATAACAGACTCGGCGATAACAAATCATCTGTATTTTGATTCTATTTCCAGGACAGTAGCGTAGTGATTTGCTTAAAAAATGAAATAATTATTTTAAATAACTTAGTTTTCGAAATATCCATTCTGACCTTTCATTATACAGTTCTAGAATCCTGCGTTAACAAGCAAACTTCACGTTTATTTCGAAAAATAATCTATTAAATAAGTCAGGGTTTCGCCCTGATCACAGTATCACTACTGATTTAATTAAAGGTACAGATGATATTGGATAAAGAATGCAATAAAAAAGATAACAGTACCGGTGCAAATTGATTTTTCAGAGGAGGTTTCATGAGAAATATGTTAAATTATTTATCATAAAATCCTTCTTTTCATATGTTCATTAAAAATTTGGAATTATTATATATATGGCTTTTTATTAGTTAGTGACTTATGATTAGTGTGGAAACTAGTGTTATGTGAGGCGGTATACTTTATCAGATTTTATGTAATGTATCGCCTCCAACTTAGAAAATGCTCAAGACATTTGTATGCAGCAGTAATTGGGGATAACCATTATGGCAAATAATAATGATAAACGATAATTTAACAGCTGTCAAAGATAGTTCTTCTCGTTATGAAATTAGGTCAATCCTTTGAAACGTCAAGCTATACTGATCAGTTGGTCAAGGATGCTTGGTTAAGTTAATCATGCAGATTTACCTCCTATTTATTACAATTTCACAATAATTCTGTTCAATAATGATGTTAAAAAATTTTGATCAACATGACGATGAAACGAATTGGAGAAATTAGGTTACAGAAATGAGTTGGCAAAGTAATAGCCACTACGTTTTCTGTACCGTCTACAACATTTTCTTACCATAAAATTTAATATCACGCTAATCCAGTAACTAATATACCTAATAATCATGCAAAGTAATCATGCCGTAGTTTCAATAACATCAAACTGGTAATAAAATACATTTATAGGTGTGCTCAATTACATTTTTAATTATTTTATATTGCAACAAAGTAATATTAAAATCTAATTATTTTTCATGATAATTCACGTAGTGATAGCTCAGATGGTTAGCGCTCCCTGTAAATCTCACAGTACGCGAGCAACCCGGATTCGATCCCCCCAGGCACCAATGAAATTGTTAGTTGCAATTTTAAGTGCTGATTTACCACGTGCTCCGCGGTGAAGGAAAACATCGTGAGAAAATCTGCATGTCTGAGAAATAAGAAAAAAAAATTCGAAGACATGTGAAGTTCGCCAACACGCATTGGGGCAGCGTGGCGGACATTTCTTTGCCCTAAAACCCAGCCCAGCAGTGGGACGTATATAGGCTGTAACCTTATATATATTTTATAGATTTGCCTACACAAGGTGGAACGCCTTCCCAATAATTGTATCAGATTTATTTTTAGTCTTCGAAAATATAACCATTTGGCAGAAGTGCAGTTCCGGAATGTCACTTGTTCTTTTTTCAATTTTAATAACCCATCTTCGCCTCCTTATCTCCTTATCTCAATCACATGGTGTTCTTCTTACAACAAAATTTGTAAAACTGCTCACTTCTCTGGGTTTAATGGTAAGTCCTTTTCCTCTCAGGATACACTTTTTGGGAACTCCATGCCCGATAATATCAGGAAAGCACCCAGTACGCTTTTAAAAAGTGGTGAATTTTGGTTTGTAAACACCTTCTAAAGACAACGCTTCTTTTACACTCCACCCACTGTGGAAAAAAAGGGAAATTTTAAATCACACAAAATTCACAGCTTATTCAGTAATCTATCAGTAATTATTTGTTTGAAACATTTTAAAATTTTTTGGCGACAACCTTTACTCTGTGCAATTGTTTGACCATGGGGTACAAAACAACAAGGAACGAAAGATACAGTTTTCTCTTCACACATTAATGTATAGATGTACTAAATTTATATTGGTGTACATTTTGTGTGTTTAAATCATATTATTTTTTTTATACTGCTACATCCATAGATTATACAAGATAATGGATACATTTACGCCAAATTCTCCTTTCCAACCATATGCAAAACTTAAGAATGAAATAAACATTAAATAAATATTCGTATAAAATTCACACTTTTGCGACTTCAACACTGCCTTCATGGTGACATTTTAAAATCGCGTACTGCGCTATTTTATCTTGAATATTTCTATCATTGACGTATTCTTCTGTGTGATTTCTTTTGGAGCACATAGATCGTCATTTGAATAATCGCATTAACGAAGGCCACACGTAATGCAACCGAGCACGGAGCCATTTTTCAACTAAAGAAGCGCGAAAATATCTTGCCTGTCACACGGAAATGTTTTCGACAAAAATACCGTCGCTTCGGCTTTAGTGCCGTACAGTAGATACTTATAATAATCTAGTATTTGACTTTACAGTCGGACTCAAAAATTATGGGATTGTTCCTACAGTAGTAAAGCCTATTTGCTCTATCCTTGAATACACATTTGTTGTAATCGTGGCGAAAATAAATGCTGAAAAATTACTCTACTAATTGTTTGCGTAAGCATTACCAACAACGCGATGAAGAAAATATTTGTAATCGCAACAATAATTCTGCTCTACAACGTTCTCTGCAGCATTTCGTTTTTCTGCGTTGATGTTATTACCCTGTATCGAAAAATTATCATTTAAAGTTAAAAGTTATCTGTATTACATATTGTGAAATTTAAGCAGTGCGTGTAAGGTGAAGACCGTCACACACACTGCTATAATATATATTAATGTGTTAAAATATGTTGTCCAATAATATTGCAAGGTGTTATTGCAAGGTACCACACACGTTAATGATGCAAAAAAAAACTGAAAAATATCTGACTTTAGAATCAATTATTTACATATATTTTACTTCAATACAATTTTATAACAAAACTAATGAATGTTAAAGGATACTGTTATAAGATTTTTTAAAGTAAAAATTATATATTTTAAATTTTATTCTAAGCAATGAAAAAACTAAAAAAAATTAAGTAGCGTTTCGATAATTGGGTGTTTGGCCACACCAATAAATTATCATATCATAATATAATAACAATTCTAAATCTAGCAAATCTAGCAATGTATTAAAATGTGATTGATTTTCTATTTTTAATTAAAAAACTTTTAGTATTCAAAAATATAACTATAAATGCGATGGTTATTTATCCCTAAGAACTATGACTAACTATGACATCTCTTAAAGATAATTCAATTGATGTAATACCTAATCGAATTACTTGTCCAAAGAGAATTAGAAATCTGCAGGTTTCTGTTTAATTTAAAGGCGGACGAAGTCGTAAGTAAAGGCTAGTACAAAATAAAATACTTTGTGTTTGGGTCACATACCTAATCTTTCAGAATGTCTCTATAAAAAGTTCACATGAAGTAAAGCAATTGCGTCTCCGTTTCGACTCAGAACAAACATCAAAACGCAATTAACCTATTTTTATAAGCTTCTTACAGACAAATATATAGCCAGAAACAATTCTAGTGTTTTAACTAAAATAATGATACAAATAAAATATCGTATGTTTTTCACGGACTTCATTGCATTTATTTTACTTTTTTTTATACATTATATTTCCGACGTTTCGAGTGGATAGCAGCAGTCATGATTACGAGGAGCGTAAGATATTTGACGTCCTGATTTTATGGTTTACCCACCTTCAATGGTTAATTATTTCTTAAGTGCTGATTTACTACTTGCTCGGCGATGAAGGAAAACAATGAGGAAGAAAGAAAAAATATTTCGGGGACGTGAAATTCGCCAACAAGCATTGGGGCAGCGCGGCGGACATTTTCTTGCTCTAAATCTCATAAATTAGATGGGATGTATAGGCTGTAACTTTAACTTTTACTAATTTGATTAGGATATATTTTCATTTGAGTAATGGAAATTAATCAGAAATGTTTACTTATAAATGAATTGACTTTAGTAATATTTCATAAAATCTTACCTCACTTTCACGATAAAAGACTATTTTATTAATTGCCCTAATTCAATACATCTAATAAAACCAAAAGAAATAAGTCTACATAGTAAATCTTACCTTAATCGAACCATTCCGACATCCCTTGAGGATTATGGAACGTTGGCGCGAAACATCCGCGTAGCATCGTAGGTCTACGCCGGCTGCATAGGCCGGCTCGTAGCTCGCGTATTGATCGTAGCCTCTAGAGGCTTTAGCGGCTACGTCTCTACGGCCATTACTTAATGTTACGTTGCTTTTACTGACATTTATTTGTTTTAGGTACTTTGTAATAAAAAAAATGATATCTTTTCTGCAACTAGGTAACATTGAGTCTACGAGTAGACATGGCAACATTTAGTACAACATCTGGTCCAATTTTGTAATATTTTAGCTGAGTGTTTCACTTATGACCGTCATGTACTCGTATTTTAACATATTGTCAATATATTTTGATGGATTATTTTTAAATATACGACACATCAAGTTGCATATTTACAAAAAAATATCCAATACCACAAAATATACGAAAGTGTACTTAAACTGGAAAATAATGTAGATTCGTTCGAATTTTCTCTATCTGAATTGATTTTTTTTATAAATGTGCAATATAAAAACGAAAATTGAAGCAATAACTTTTATTATTAGCATAATATTCATTACGTTTCATTTAACAATATGGTTTCAGTAAATTGGCTATTTCTCCTTCAATCTTTTCGCCCCAAGATTGATTTGGCCTGAGCACCTCATTATTCAAATATGATTTATTGTATATTCCGATGGGGCGAAATGGGTTGTTCATGAGAGCCACTTTGCCTTCCCCAAAATTTATTTTCCTTACTAATTGCTTCAAAACAAAATGTTTTAAGGGACGTACGTTAGTGTTAGAAAGTGGTAAATCTAAAAAAAACTAAACTGCTGTTACCGTTACCGTTAAAGCCCATTAAAGTCCACTGCTGAACATAGGCCTCCTTCATAGATTGCCTCATAGGGATACCATAGTTGCCATGCTTGGCAAGCGGATTGGCAACAGCAGTTTTTTACTCGTTATTAAGTTATTAGGAAGACGTTGCTGCCCATCTCCTGATTTGCTTCTCTCTGTTACCTCTTACGACACCCACGGATGATATATAAATATACAAGCTCTCTCTATTACTAAGTTTAAATATTTTATTAAACTAAAACTTTACAAAAAGGATTATTATAAAATAAATGAATACATGGTTGATCATAACCCCTGGTAATGAGGTAGTCGCTTCCAAGCTGTTTCTAAAATAATATTTGTAAATAGTTTGCACAAACATTCATGAAAAATTTACTTTAAAAAAAATCCCACTGGGTTTCTTGTTTCTTTTCGGAACAGAGGCTTTTTTTCGAACCAGTGCTAAAGTAAAAAATGACTTTCAATAAGAATTACACATGTGATCTTTATTGAATAAAAATTATTCTTTTCTATATGGGGTAGTGGATATTTTGACACCAACACTACGCGGTAAACTGCTGTGTTCCGATCTAAAAGACTTAGAGAGCCAGTATCATTACAGGTTGTAAATCGTTCCATCTTTGTTCTTGAAAGTCCCAAAAATTTGTTGCTAATTTTGGCCCGATCCGGGATTCGTGTCAACCACGTGATTAGTTGTCACGCTTACGAACACTAAACCAACGAAGTAGTAAAATTTGAACACCATAAACCTAAGAAATAATAGTAAAATATGTATATTATTATTACAACAAATTCAATGCCTCTTTCTACATTCAATTATATAGTTAGTATAAATAGTTTAGTCAACCACTAAAATGTTAAATATTTCTTGTTGTAAAATAATGTATTATAATAAAAACCAGTTTATTGGCACTTTATAATACTTTGTATTTTTATTTTAATATAACAGACGTATGTTTTAATTTTATTTTATAATTGAATAACAATAAATAAAATTTAAAATTAAACTTTGAATGACACATGAATGCGAATGAAAAATAAACGGAGTTGCGATTACGGCGTATAAATTTTTTGGTGTCAAAAGCTAACATAAAATGAGCGGCTGCTTTAACTCAACTACGCAATTGTGTTTAATCAGTAATTTGGCGCGTCATTACCACCGATTCTGTGTCGCCTCTATGTCGCCAGGTTTAATATTTCGTGTCTCATTAACGTCTGTATATCCGCATCTGCTGTATATTATATTTATTAAATTTTTAGAAATGGCATTAATGGTGCACACACCTACTTTAAAACTAGTTTGTTTGTACGTATGACGACCTCAAGGTGAATCTGGCTCTGAACCCTAGGTTTGAATAGCCACAACACAAACATTTGTCTACGGTATGGGTTGTGATGTTTATCTTCTCTGTTATATCTTTAATCTTCTCAAGCCAAATGAGAACAAAAAACAAAAATCACATGGGCTGTATCTCGAAAAAAATTTAGCATCCGAAATTTATCTAAATTAAATGATGATTCTTATTTAGTTTAAAGAGGTAGTTTATTACGCGGATCTTAGGTAATTAATGTTTAACATCTTTATTATAATGGATTTCCGCAGAGTAAAGGAACGTCTGATTCTAATTATTATAAAAAAAATATATTTTATGCATAAAACAACAATAAAAACAAAAAGAAACCCGCAAAACATCGACTCATTTTATTATATATACGGTCGAAGAATGGCGAAGTCCAAAGCGTTATTTATTCACTATTTCCAGAATTTCTAAGCATGTAGGCACGCGACCCGAGAGCCTTGTGTCCGGCACTGTTATAAATCATTCCCCGGGTCCCTCTACATCGCTAGAGCGTACCGCGTACCTCCCCACGTACAATACTAGCTGCTACATATGTCAGGAAGGCGCCGATCGATCTGCATCCATCAGTCATGCGAAGTCTGTTATTAATGGTCTGGCGGAAGCTTGTTGTGTACAAAAGCGTAATACGAGACGAAACGAACCCAAACAAGTTCGACATTGTTTGTCAACAACGTTTCGGGTACGATCGATTCGATTGCTGTACACTGTGATTGTTGTTTGTCGAAGTCTGATTTCTATTTAATCAAAAGGTAAATCATACATAGTATTTGCAAGATCAAAGGGGAATTTTATTTGACAATATTGGCCAAACAAACAACATAAATGGAGGCTAATATGAATTATTGTGAAAGTCAGTCCAGTACGTAATATAAGCCCTCAATCACGACTCTGACAATTCTCCTACTTTAAACATATTTCTTGTTACGATATTATAATTGACATATTTACTTTTAGTTATAGTTATTATAATATATCATATGTGTATATATACCGGTATAATAATAATATAGTCATTTACCACTGGGTGTTCAGAGGAATTGTTCGGATTAATTCCAGGCACAAAATTTCATCAACGCATTTCACACATCCGCATCATCGGGATGTTTGGCGGTCCACTACTGTCGGACCGATATGACTTAGGGAGCTTCAAGAAACGAGCTTACTCCTTTTCAAAAAAACCGGCAACGCGCCTGCAATTCCCCCGGTGTTGTATTTGTTAGCTGGAGGGCCCCGGGGCACTGCCCCGCCTAGCCCTGGGTAGCTATGCCACTGGGTTTCTATTTTATTCATTTATAACTACTACAGCCTACAAGCCTTTCAAAAGTCCACTGTTTATCATAGGACTCCCTCATAATTTGCCTCGTGGTCCTTGTGGTAGAGCTATACTGCAGTTATATTAGTAGTATAGTTGTAGCACGAATGGATCGGCTCGACCGGGGAAGGACCACGCTCTCACAGAATACCAGCGGAAAATAGCAGCTTGACACTGCTGTGTTTCGTATGGTGGATGTAGAGAACCAGAGACCCATTTTACTGGAAAAGAGGCATTCCATCTTAGTCCTCACCGGTGACGACGCATCTGCATTTTGATTCTTTATTGAGGGTAAATGTAGATGTCTATGGGCCGCAGCAACCACTTACCATCATGTGGACTGTGTGCTCGTGTGTCACCCTATCCTATAAAGAACGGTTTAGGCTGGAGTATCACATCCGCTACAGCCTACAGCAAACATCTGGTTTGTTTCCCTCTGTTGCCTCTTACGACTACCGACGAGATTTGTAGGGGCTAGTGGATTCTCATGTCTACACTATATAGTTTCAGCATAGCATATATTGTAATATAGTTTAATGCAATGTAATTCCAAGAAGATAGTAGTTAACTCTAATATATATCTTTAGGTGGACTATATAGACTATAATATTTTGATAACATAGTGATAACATTAAATATTACGCCATTTCCTCTTATTACCTTCGTAACAGTCAAGTATGAATGATATTTTTGGCATAATATTCTCTTTATTATTCTGGATTATTCTTATTTTAATAACATTAGGTGAAAGGAAGTCAATAAATCCCCAGTATTTATTATTGTTTTATTTTAATAATCAAAAAAATATACAAGTTATATTTCGATCCGATTTGGGTCGGCCATCAAATGGCGTTGACGTTTACTATACATGGGAACATGGGTCTAACACGAAGAGACCTTTTCAAGAATTTAATTTGCTATATAGCGGGTGCGGTACGACTTTATTTTGTAACGTGGTATTCATTACGGAACTCTTCCCCGCATCCATGTGAAATCCGAAAACAGCCTCGAAATATCCACAAATTGTTCACAATCAAAGCATTTAAAGATTTGTTGTTAATTATTTCTCTGTAAAATCAAGGTCGCGTTTGATGAATTTATTAATATGATTATCTCAAACTACAGCCTTAACTGACAATGCGATTGTGAGATCCTTTCAGTCAGCATGCGCTTGACGTTATATTTTACCCCTCCCTGGTTCAAGCATAAAGCAGCCCAGATATGGTAATTATAAACTTCCCGGAGCACTCTGATAAGATCACTCAAGATAATAATATAACCCGTTAAGTTCTACCCCATCTTTCGATAGGACGTGACGCGTGTGACTAAAACGTGGATAAATTTTTCATTTTAAAAAAGCGGCCTATTCCACTGCGATTATACGCACAATTCATTCACAAGCCACTCGCGTGAATTGAACGTGCGCGCAACATCTTAACGTCGTAAACACTCGCCGCTCAAGGAAAACATTGCCCTTTAATAATTCACGAACTTTCATCATTTCTATTCTGTATTCATTCATGTTACGTATTACGACCACCTTACGTACGCGTGAGATATTGCCAAGTTGCTTTTTGTTTTTACAAACATTTGTGCGCCAATATGTATTCGCCAATATGTGTTCGTACATAGTAGTCTAATTTTTGTGTTGTATTTGTCACTACACGTGGCGATTGATATTTGATCAATTAAACTTCTCCAAACAAAGTTCGATCGTTATTACATGAATAACTCCATTTGAAGATATAGATAGATTGTTAAATCACCAGGTAGTTTACCCATCTATCTATATTTGAAGAATGGAGCTGTGAAATATAATTAGTATTTGCTTTTTGATATTAGCCGACTCTTAAAAGTTGTTACCTGATACCTTCGTGGATTATTATGAACTGATTTTAATGATACTTGATTTGCTTGGGTTTTAGTTCTTCAATACACTTTGTAGCCAGAGCTTAACTCTGGTTTCTTATGATTGCGGTGCCAATACATCCGATCCGTGGAAATCTCCATAATCGATTATCATGAGCTACTACTATTTTTTTATAGGATAAGGGTGACAAACGAGCACACAGTCCACCTGATGGTAAGTGGTTGCTGCGGCCCATAGACATCTACATCTATCCTTTATTACAAATCAAAATGTAGATGCGTTGTCACCCGTGAGGACTAAAATGGAATGCCCCTTTTCCAGTAAAAAGGGCCTCCGGCCACCTGCACTCACCAAGCGAAACGCAGAGGTAAACCTCTACTTCACGCTGGTTTTCTGTGAGGTCGTGGTACCACACCGTTTCGAGCCGGCCCATCCGTGCGACAGCAAAAGCTGCCGCGTGGCTCTACCACACCAAAAAATACTAAAGGAACTATTGGAAATATGTTTGGGATTGTATGTGGTTACTTCAGATTATCTCTCTGTTTCATGCCTATTGCTACTGTCCCAGTAGTGACAGACATACTGGCAGTGTATGCGTGTATTTTATATAACATATTACAGAAAGCAAAAATACTGCCTCCAGGTCAAAAACGGAATACTGAAAATGTAATACCGCTAGAAAATCGCAGTGAATCTCACTTGACTGTTGTGGCTATGGAGTGACTATACAATTATGCGACACAATATTAGACAATCTATGTATTAAGTAATTATAATTTATAGGAGCTACTGTATGTAAATATACTAGATGTAATTATCTATACCTTCAGCAAATTGTACATATATGTTTTATTTAAGTTTCCTTTCATGCCACAAATTCCATTTTAACTGGTTTTGCCTGAAATGTATTCCTTACTTTTTTATTGTAAATATGTTCATGATTACGCAAAAGAACTTTTAAAATGTCGTAGCCGCCTCTGCTCCATTTGAAGTTGGAACTAATTTTATCTATCGTCACCGGCCACCGCTATCGAAAAAATGTTCGTGAACTCTCCAGCACCGTCAAGACGGCCGTCACTCAAATAGCGGCAAAACTTTTTGACATTACGCCGTCAAATACCGCTCTCTAGGAAACCATGCTATTTTGTTTATATAGACAACGTTATAGTGATCGTCATGTAGCGGCACCACAATCCTAGGAAACCAGAGCTTCAGTGTCGTAGCGTGAAATTATTTTATTCTTTTCGGTTCTATGAAGTCGAATTTTTCGGTTCTATGAAGTCGAATTTTACTTTATAATAAAAGTTACTTTTTCATTAAATTTCTTGCCGAAGCCTTTTTTATCTTATAATATACTAATCACTTGATAAGCTACTAACACTATACTTACGAGTATACGGTGTAGTGGCGGTGTAAGAATATTTTCATATTCCCATATCACCAAGTGAGTGTCGTAAGAGATGACAGAGGGAAACGAACACGGACATGGGTATCAGCATCTCAAAATACCTGCGGTTGCCAACCCGCCTGTCTAACTATGGCAAATTTCTCCATTATGGGGCAATCTATGAGAAGGACTATGTTCAACAGTGGACTTTGATTAACTATAATAAAAATGAATGAATGAATGATTATTTACTTGATCTGAATAAAATAATAAATGCTACCGCAAACTTTAAAAATCGCTTTGAAATTTACTTGACAATTTAAAAAAAAAAACTTATGTAAAAGCGGTTGCTACTTATAAAATATTTTTGAATAAAAATAATTTTAATATTTATGAAACCGACTCTTATCTATTGTTTCGTTATACGCCACCCGCAGTGCTGTGGCGACTAAACACACAAGTAACGCCTCCTACTGGGCAGCCAATGTTTTTATTGGGAAAGTAACGACGTACGAAGAAAGTAAACACTTATGTATGATATAAAATACTTTTTATGTAAGTGCGTGAGTGTCACAGTTGTAATAAATGGCCAAACCTAATTATTTGTCTTGCGATTATTCATCTATTTTATTCACGAGTATTTCTTATGTTCTAGATAAATAATTTAGGCCATTAAAACTTTGTGGAAAATGTGTAAACGCAAGTTTACCGCGTGCTTATCTCGCATGTACCATGGTAGGGCCCATCTTATAAAATTTTTGTAGGTGTAGCCTTTACGCGCGGTTGAAATAAATGTCATTACATAATATTAACACATAATGTAATTTAATTCCATTACATATTTTTTATTGTATTATTTTTTTATTAATATAATATTTATTTATAAAATAACAATTTTATTATTTGTAATAAACAATATAAAAATAGAATAGAATTATGTACATCTAGGTATAACTTCTTGTACTATTATTTATAAGTAACTATAAACACAGATTAAATAATGATACTATGTAAGTATAACACATAATTAACTATAACCTGAATGAATATAAAAGTGTAACGATTAAAGTTGTTTATTCATACAACTGTAATTTTTAAATTGTTTGTGTTGTATTCAATTCTATGAATAAATTTTATCCGAGAATTGAATCCATTATGTGCATATTATTAAGAGCACCTGTTTAAATATACACAAAATTATGTCAAACCTTACATTTCACGGCTTACAAACGATTTTCATTACAACAAAAAAGCCTGTTTCTTGCACACATATTAAATGATATACGGCAAAGATTATGTCGCCATATTTCATCTTGTATTATTTAACTTCTCGCTTGGCTTACTTCGGCTTCGGTCGCAAAGTGACTAGAAAGAAAATTATTGCCCCATAATTGCAAATTTTTTCACTATTTTGTCGGGAACACTTTTTTATAATATTCCAAAATGTTCATATTATTTGATGTAAAATTCATTTGCAGTTTAGGAATCCAACCATTTAGGCTAAAATGTAAAATCAAATTTAAAATTGCAAAACGAGTAACTTTTTTGTATTTTTTATAAAATAATGGTGACCAGCGAGCACATGGTGACACATAGACACCTACATCTATTAAAAAACAACTAATCAAAATATACCTCGATTAAAATTCAATAATGTAGAATGGGTTGTCACCCTTAAGGACTAAAATAGAATGCCTCGATACCTGTAAATATGCGCTCTCTGTACATTTCACAGTACGCGAGCAACCCGGGTTCGATCCCTGCTGGCACCTTTAAAATTGATAATTGCAATTTTAAATTCTGATTTACCACGTGCTCGGCGGTGAAGGAAAATATCATGAGAAAACCTGCATGTCTGGGAAATAAGAAAAAAATATTTCGAAGATATGTGAATTATGACAACACGCATTGGGGCAGCGCGGCGGACAAATCCTTGCCCTAAAACCCTTTCAGAGTTGAAAAGAAAGCCTGTGCCCAGCTGTAGCACGTACATAGGCTCTAATTTAACTACACTTCAAATATTATCGATCGTAATAATTTAATTTTCAAAATTTTGCTGCCATGCAAATACTGCCGCTCTAGTACAAGAAGTTTTGGATGAACCTTAGCTTAAATCCTTTGTTGACTGTCTTGTTACTAAAGTTTAAAATATCGACCGAAAAATAATACTTTTAAAAATAAAAATTAAGTTTTTAGAGATCCTAAGGGAATTTTTAAAAATCGAATCATTATAAAACGGATGTATCTAGTTAAATTATTTTATGCAAACTCCAATTTCACATTAACAAACAAATTTTTTTGTATGCTTAAAAACATTTTAATTGTTGCAGGGTGAAAAGGACAACGGAAAGAACTGCATTCTATCGTGCGAAAAAAGAAAAGCTGATGATACCGACATTAATAAGGACTTAAAAAAGGTTTGTTTTTGTTTATTTTCATTAATATTTTGAATTCACACCAGATTTAACTGAGGTAGTTGATGCCATATTAACATATAAGAACGACTGATTCTCCTTTCCCGGCGTAATCGCATTCCAAAACAGTTCAGGATACGAAACCAAAAACGGAATGCAATCTGCAGTAGTATAGTCTTCTTATGCTGTATCTATCAAATAACAGCCAAGACGAATACTGCTAAAATAGTATTTGAACTGTGATCGCCTTGTATCTCTTGCACAACATATATGTATGACCCTGCTTCCGATCCCATAGTAAAATTGAAGTAAATGTGGTTTTTATTTTTCTGTCAATGGTTTCTAAATATATAATTATAGATACTTCACATATTAGTACTATGATTTAAGATGGAAAAAATATTTTTGAAACATCTTTTCTCTGACACCAAAGTGACCTAGATGTGGGTCGCTTCGGTGTCATTATTCGGGTTTTCGCTATCGTTAACATCGCTTGGTGACATTATAGACCTAAATGAAGTTCATCGGTCCGAAAGTGACTTTAGCAATTATTTAAACATTATGATTATTTTTAAAACCTTTCAATTGTTCGTTCAGATATGAATGAACTTAAAAAAAAATTACGTAATCATTTGCTAGATATAACTATTCAGAATTTACTACTAGTTATTTTCATTGTGGAGCGTCACGCGAACCGCCTGGCCCCTAATAACAAGGATAGGTGACCTAACCCACGTAATAAATTATGCAAACTTACGTTACTTTCACGAATTGCTTTGTTTTTGTTCATAATTGTACTACAAATTACAGTAGTTATAAAAGAATTTGGAAACTAATAACTAATATTATTATTCGTTGGCATGCATTTCCTAGAAGATGTGAGGGTAGTCCTCAGTCTTCAAAGTGTACACGTATGGTTGCGTACTAATTGGAGAGTATCAATAAAACTTCAGGAGCCCGATATACGTGTGTTTATTATGATACACAAATTGATACTGCTACTACTACTATTGATTAAACATAATGTAGGCACAGTACACCCCCCTTTATAAAAATAATAGCTATATGCTATAAAATTAAATGTATTTATTCTATCCCCTTTATAAAAAAAAAACAAATGTAGAAGAAAGAAAAAAAATAGTTACATGAAAAATATTACTATCTATAATGCCGTAGGACGCACTATTCTTTTTTTACTTTTACCACACTATCACTTTATTACTACACTATAACGTGCTGTGGGGGGCGGCTGTCGCAGCCCGGCTCCCCCGCGCCGCCCGTGCGCTGCTCCAGCCGCGGCAGCTCCATCAGCTCCCGCCGCAGGTACCTGGCGTACCCCGTCTTACAGTAGCGCCACACTACGTACAGTATGGCCAGCAGGATGCATGTAATTATTATGAGGAGGTATGTCTCCTGCCGCACATGCACCGGTAAGTGAGTTTCGCTCTGCGCCGTGGCGGCGCTATTCCCGGCGCCGTTCTGCGCGATGATCACCTCTTCAACTTTTTTGCTCTGATGTGTACCCATCTTAGCAGTTAATTGACTGTCACACACACGTATTTACACAGCGAAACGAACAACAGGTTTAATTACTCGTCCGAATCTCGACACCTTGCTATTACTGCTTACGTTCGGAGTTCCCTTATTAGGAGCATCTGTGCATTCTTGTGATATGATCGTATACGCTGGCTTTAGCCGATCGATGCTTACAACTTTCGGCGTATCCGATTGCATAATTTTAAAATATTTTTCTGTCTTGTTAATTACTTTGAAGGGACCCATGTATGGTTGAGTAAGTGGTTTGGACACCTTGTCAACCCGTACAAATACATGTGTGCAGTCCTTTAAGTCAGGGTGTATGAAAATTTTTCCTTGATGTAACTCTTTTCTTGGAACGGAAGCCAAATGCGATATTTTTCTACGCAGCTCTTGCACAAACAAAATATTGTCGGAGGTTTCTAGCCTTAGCGGCTGAAAAAAATCTCCAGGCAATCGTAGTGCTTCTCCTAATACCATCTCTGCAGCGCTGGTTTGCGTATCGTCTCTCAGACATGCTCTTAATCCCAATAAGACTGTTGGTAACTCCGAAACCCACTGGTCAGTGTTGCCTCTGCACATAAGCGCAGCCTTCAAGGATCGATGCCATCTCTCCACGATGCCATTCGACTGGGGGTGATAAGCCGTTGTTCTAAATTTTCTGATACCCATCCTCTTGGCTAAGTGCCTAAACAACTGCGATAAGAAAGTAGGGCCTTGATCTGTAGTTAAATTTAAAGGACATCCGAATCGTGATATCCACCCAGAGTACATGATATCCGCTACTGTCTCGGCTGTGATATCCTTGACTGGGTAGGCTTCCGGCCATCCAGTTTTCCTATCCACCATTGTCACAACATATCGATGGCCTTGACAATATGTAAGTGGTCCCACTATATCCATATGTAGATGATCAAATCGGTCGCTATTTACAAAATGTCCATGGGGTGACATCGTATGTCTTTGTATTTTTGATTTTTGGCAGCCTACACAACCTTTGACCCATTCAGTCACGTCTTTGTTCATGCCATGCCATATATATCTATCTTGCATCATTTTTCTCGTTGCACGCGTGCCCGGGTGACTAATTCCGTGCACCGCGTTGAAAGCTGATACGCGAAATTCCTTAGGCAAATATGGACGTGCTCGGTTCAACGACACATCGCAATGAATTGCTTTGTTACAATTTGGCACTAATATTTTCTTAAAAGATAATGACTTTGATTTCATTAGATTATGCAGCTCAAAATCATTATTCTGTGCTTCGGCTAACTTTTCATAATCTAGCGGTGATGGCATGTCAATTTCTGATATTCTTGATAAACAGTCAGCAACAGTATTTTCCAAACCTGAAATATGCCTTATTTCTGTACAAAATTGCATTATGAAGTCAAGTTGCCGTATTCTGCGTGGTGTGTCATTTTTACTAATTGTGTTTTTACGTAACGAGTAAACTATTGGTTTGTGATCGGTGTATACTATAAAAGGTCTGCCTTCAATAAAAGGTCGAAAATGCTTAATAGCAATATAAATAGCCAACAACTCTCTATCATACGTTGAGTAACGTTGTTGTGTTTCACTCAATTTCGATGAAAAAAATCCTAATGGTTTCCATGCCTGGCCTTCTTTTTGCTGCAACACAGCACCTGCACATGTGCTGGAGCAGTCCGTCATGAGAGCAATCGGTGCATCCGGTGACGGGAATGACAGTGTAACTGCGCTTTTAAGGCTTTGTTTACACTGTTCAAACGCCTCAATACTTTCATCCGTCCATGGAATCGAACTCTTGTCTTTCTTTTTACAATTATGGAGAAATACGTTTAATTTCGCTTGGATTCCGGCGGCCTTCGGTAAATGTCTTCTATAAAAGTTGATCATTCCGAGAAAACGACGAAGTTCTTCCACTGTCTTTGGCCTTGGATAATCAGAAATGACCTTGACTTGATCGTCCAATGGCTTCATGCCTTCCCTTGACATCCGGAATCCCAAGAAATCTATTTCAGTCTTGCCAAATTCGCACTTTGCTAAATTTATTGTAATACCATATTTATCCAATCTCTGTAATACCTCTCTTATGTGTTGCCTATGCTCATTTTTCGTTGATGACGCTATAATAACGTCGTCAATATATATAAATACAAAGTTAAGATTCCGTAACACTTCGTCTTGCATGAAACGTTGAAATGTTTGCGCCGCCGTACGGAACCCGAAACCAAGGCGTAAAAATTCAAACAAACCGAATGGCGTTGTTATAGCCGTCTTCGGAATGTCGTCCTTATGTATAGGAATGTTATGGTAGGCCCGTTGAATATCAATTTTCGTAAATATACTTTTCCCGTGCAATAAATAACTACAATCTTGGATGCGCGGTATCGGATATCGATCCGGCTTGCTGATCGCGTTCAATGCTCGATAATCGCCGCACGGTCTTAGCTCGCCGTTCTTTTTCGTAACGACATGAAGAGGACTCGCCCAGTTGCTCTTAGAGGGTCTACATATTCCCATCTCTTGCATGCGTTGGAACTCAGCTTTAACCTTATAGTATTTATCGGGTGGTAAAGGCCTTGGACGTGCGAATACAGCGGGGCCCGAAGTCTCTATACGATGTACCACCGAGTGACAAGGAAGCTCCTTAAAACACATTGGCTTCGTTACGTTGGGGAATTCGCCTAATATATCGCTATATTCATTCATACAGTCAATTGTTCTCACGGACGGTTCATTTTGCACAGTCACAGACGCAATAGTTTTTAGACTAGTCACTGAGTCGATAAGTTTTTTATTGTTCACATCCACTAATAGTTTATAATGGGCTAAGAAATCAGCACCGAGTATTGGTTGCTTGACGTCTGCCACCACAAATGACCAACGCAATGGTCGTCGTAACTTAAGGTCTAAGTCCAATGTTTTCACACCAAAAGTCTTAATTTCACTCCCGTTCGCAGCGTACAGCTTATAGTCTTCACATTTTGCACTTGATACGCGATTTTTATTCACCGGCAGCACTGAAATGTTCGCACCAGTGTCCACTAAAAATCGGAGTCCACTGCTATTGTCCGTGATACATAATCGGGGAACAGGAGCTATGGTGCAAATCTCCACCTGCGATTGCACCAGATCTAGTTTTCCTTCTTGTCTGTTTTAGGCCAGGCGCACGGTTCTACACATTTCGTAGCTCTATGGTGATATTTATAATGATAACTACACAGCCAGTCCGGACTATCAGGTGAGCGCCGTGTCGTATTACGAGTACGGCCGCGTGAGTTAGATCGCGGTCTGGAGCGATATTGATAATTATTTCTACGATAATCACGATGTCTATCTCTCTCCAAATCCCTAATTTTTAGACTTAATTTGGCAATCTCCGCCAGAATTAACGCAGTCTCTGTGTTCGTACTACTTTGTGTAGCTTGCACTTCTGTCACTTGTAAGGGTCGCGCAGTCTCCACAACCTTGTCCGCGATTGCTGATAAATGCTCCAGGTCTTTTACTTCACACACTGCTAATACACTTCTCACAGACGCCGGCAGATGACCCTGCCACATTATCCGAAGTGTTTCGTCGGGTATCTTTTCTCGAGCCAATTCCCTCATCCGCCTAAGGAGTTGAGAGGGTTTTTGATCTCCCAACTCCATCTCACTCAAAAGTTTTTGAAACTGTCGAATCTCGGACTCTTCGTAGACCTTTAACAATCGCTCTTTCAAAGTATCGAATTTCCTTCCCTCGGGCGGCTTGATAAGAATGTCGCTGACTTGCTGGATTACATCCTTCCCCAATTTAGTGACTACCATGTTGTATCTTGCTTCATCGCTCATCTTCTGCGGTGCAAGGACAGCTTCGCACTGGATGAACCAGAGCCGCGGCTGATCGGCCCAAAATTCGGGTATTCTCGAGGAAACACTAACAACTGCTACTTCTGCTGACCCGCTAGTACTTGCTTTATTTTGGCCGTCTTGCTGCGAAGTCATTGTGGTTCTTCTTTTCTTTGTCAGCTTAGTGAAACGCACTTTGATTCTCGAACGTGTTCGCGTAACTTGAGATCGGGGTCACCACTGTACACGTATGGTTGCGTACTAATTGGAGAGTATCAATAAAACTTCAGGAGCCCGATATACGTGTGTTTATTATGATACACAAATTGATACTGCTACTACTACTATTGATTAAACATAATGTAGGCACAAAAGCTTATTTAATTAACAGTGGTAGAGCCAGGCGGCAGCTTTTGCTGTCGCATGGATGGGCCGGCTCGAACCGGGGTGGTACCACGACCTCACAGAATACCAGCGTGAAGTAGAGGTTTACCTCTGCGTTTCGCTTGGTGAGTGCAGGTGGCCGGAGGCCCTTTTTACTGGAAATGGGGCATTCCATCCTAGTCCTCACGGGTGAAAACGCATCTGCATTTTGATCTGTAACAGAGGATGTAGATGTCTATGGGCCGCAGCAACCATTTACCATCAGGTGGACTGTGTGCTCGTTTTTCACCCTTATCCTAAAAAAAAAACTTAATTTATTATGATCTTTAAACTGAGTTGGTATTATTATGACATAACAAATTAAAAGTTACATAACTTGTGTACTTAGATTATGGTTGATACGGCACTGGCAGTATTTTACAGTACTTTTTTGTTTCTAAATTAAATTTTTAAGTATTTTTCTTTTGTAATCAACAAATTTGGTGTATTAATAAATAATAACAACAAAAATAAATTTATAACATAGATAAATATTCATATTTTTAATATTTATATTAATTTTATTTCAACCGCGCATAAAAATTACATAATATACATATTTTCTAGAAGAGGTAAGGACTACCCTCACCTCGCTAGCTGAGCGGGTGCATATCTTTGTTTTATCCAAAGAGTTTATTTGTAAAATATTCGTCGTTACCGATTTACTATACCTCGCAGCTGGCACCTCATACAATGTTTTTATCAGTCCAGCGAGTTCGCGAAATTTTCATTTTGTGCGAGCAGTTATACGGGTCTAGCAAGAACAGTATCTGCGACCAGTATGATGTATTGTGCTCACTGCTATGACTATAGTTCACTTCTACCTGCTGCCATTACTGTTAGAAGTCGTGGTGAGCTATCAGTGGTTAAGCACTCGCCTAAAAGTTTCATAGTACCAAATTTTTCATTGTAATTTAAGCCGACTTACCCCGTGCTTGCACGTACACGGTGAAAGATAACATTGTTTGGAAACAGCATTGGGTAAATGCGGCTAACGCTTAAAGTTACGGCCAATATACACGTCTTACTGCGGGGCACAGGCCTTCTCTCATTTCTGAGAGGGTTTAGGGCTAGAAAATATCCGCCTCGCTGCCACAATGCGTGTTGGCGAACTTCACATGTCTCCGAATTTTTTTTTCATATTTCTCAGACATGCAGGATTCCTGACAATATTTTCCTCCTCCGCCGAGCACGTGGTAAAACGTGTTAGCCACGGCTTACTTGCTCTAAAATTAAGAGTTTTAGCTGTGGTCAGCATCGAGAGATCTTCGAAAGAATCATTGCCTATTGGTACTATCTCGGAAAGACCTATTACCGCTAATGACCAACAGTCCACTGATGGACTTGATTCGTGGAGTTATGACGTGACTAATAAATAAAATAGCAGTCTATTGGCGTCACACGACGACAGGGAAATGAAGCTTGACTCATTTGTTTCCCGAAAGAGTAAGGCGGCAGCGCAATCCATAATGCTGTTCTAATGTGAGTAAGCAGACTTCACATGCTTTTAGAATTTTCTTTTCGTAATTAATAATGACAACGGTGCACACACTCTACTTACATTTGGTAAGTAGATGCTGTGGCCAACTGACACTTAGATCTACCCTAGATTAAGAATTAAAATAAATGAGAGACCTATAACCAGCAGTAGAAAGTATATAAGTAGGCTGTTACTATTTTACTGTTATACGATATTACATTCATTACCTAGTACTTACAGGAACGCCTAAATAAGTAAGCAATCGTCAGTACTTGTTGTGACGGTGTAGTTCCAAAAGTTAACCTCTAATTATCTATTTATTTATTTATTAGATATAAAACTTGTACAGATGAGGTTGGTACAAATCTCAAAAACGTGTTTTTGCTCTGTGATTGTAAATAGTATGCAAATTTTCATAGACTACACACATATAAGTGAAATTTATAATTTTACCTAATACAAATAAAATCATAAATATGCTAAAAAATTACAATTTAAATTTAATTTGACATTGGTTTTTATTGCAATAATAATTATTAAATCTAAGACTTATGCAGTTTTACATATAAAAAATAAAAACTTAAATAAAAGTTAAATAAAAAATAAATGTCAAAAAATTTCATCTAATTTAATAAATTAAGCGATTTCATGTCATTAGGTATTTTACTATGAATTCGAATACAGCTATGCAGCTTTTACTATATTTGTTTGACCGTGCTACATCACCTGATACAAATTATGTTAATCATTTATTCACGCCCTTATATTGCTTATTCTAATCACAGGTTAATAGGCAAGGTGTAATACAAAGTCTAAGTAGCCAGCATGCTAGTGGGCACATTACGACGGACATTACAACACAATGGCTCAGATGGTTTAGATCACGCGACCGCATCGTCTGGTACTCGTAAGATGCTCTATTAGTCTAAGTGAGCAGTGAACGTGCGATTGGTAAAACTTTGAACTTAGGTTAACGTATAAAATGTATTACGCTTTCGCAGGTACTGACTATTAACATTCATTGATTTTCATTATTTTCTACCGACTTCAAAAAGGAGCCGGTACTCAATTCGACTGTATGTTTTTTTGTGTGTTACCTTTTAACTTCTTACTGGATGAACCGATTTCGATGATTCTTTTTTTTATTTGAAAGCTGGTGCTTCACATGTGGTTCCATATAAATTTGATCAAGGTCTGACCAATCGTTTTTGAGTTATTCTTAATAATTTATATTGAAGTCGGTTGTGCAAAATTTTTAATTTTTAATTATTACTATGATTATTTAATGTTACTCATTTCAGAATTATATTATATAATATCGACCGGCGCCGGATTCGCCTGTGCAGATCTATTGATGTGGTGTCATTTTGTTTTTTTTTTTACATAATCATCAATAACCATTTATGTTATCAATTTTTCCATTTCACAAAAAAACCACCAAGTTTTTCTAATGAAATATATAGCTAAGATCCCTTTGGGCATTGCTCTCTATCTGTTTGTGTAATTTCATCACAATTGGTTCACCCATTCTAAAGATTAGCTCGTTCAGACATATAGACAAACAGAAAGGTAGACAAAAATTTTAGTAATTATCATTCATGACTTAAAGGTATGCAAATGACCCCTCAGCTCAACAACGATATAAGGCAGTTATTTCGATATTACAGATATATACTTTGAATTTTATTTATAATGTATAAAATTGTCAGAGTTGAGTCGCTCATATATTAGAGTATGGCCTCTGTAAAGAGCGTTTGACGGAGCGTGTAGTATTCTTAGTGGGGGCCGCACCGGCTCTCGTAGCATTCCATCCTAACGAATGATCTCTACCAAGACCTTACTCTAGAAATCTGGCCATAAGCGTGCAGCGAGACGGATCGTTCGGCGTCCATAACAAAATATTTTCTTGTATGACATTATATTGAGTGGCGATCGCTCAGAATGTACGCCTAAAGTGGCGCTACATCACAATTAAGCCTTAGTTTAATCGCAAGTACCTTTTGATTTGAATTGCCTGTTACGAAACTGTTACGAAACGTGTAAAATAGCTATAAATTTGCTGAGTTTTATGAAAAAATATTTGTAAATATTAGAATGATACACACGTTATATTTAGAGACTAGATAAAGAAAATGCCGACTTAAGAAAAATAAACTAGCAAATATTGCTTCGTGTAAAAATCAAAATTTTGATAAGATTGCTTGCAGCTGGCAAGTCTAAAGTTTTCGCAGTAGTTTACCGCTCCTAGCGTCAGGGTCATTTTGTTTTCATTATCTTCACAAATGGCGACTAGGGGTCGCCTCAAATTTATGAGGAGGACCCGCGCTCTTCACCCTAATTTAAATACATTACCCGCTTGTAAGAACCTGTATACTTATAAAGTTGCTAGCTGGTTAATGAGCTATAGTTGGAGATGAAGTAAGTTCGGGGTTAAGTTTTACTTAATCTTTCGTAACTTAAACATAATTTAGTAACAAAAATTTGTATGTTGATCGAATTTTGCTTAATTTTTTGTATGTTTATTGATGCGTGTAATCGGACGAATGACATGACATGACGCAGCTGATAACTACCCGTAACTAGGTTAAATAGAAAATATTTTTCATCATTATATCATTAAAGTGGAACATAGTGTAATAGTTTACCGATGGTAAGTGACTACTGCAGCCCATAGACATCTAAAGAAGGCTGAAGATACTTTGCTACCTCTGTGGAACAATATAAAAAGTCTTACAATCTATAATAATACTGGCTCTCGGAAAATAATAAAAAAATAATAGATTCAATCTGATGGGAATACAGCAGTGCACGCACAGTTGTTTGCGTTTGCCCCTCGCCCACTATGACGTTACAATGTATCCTAACGTATTATGTCAACGTAATGTCATATCATTAAGAAAAAATTATAAGTAAGCAAATATATATAAATGAAATATTTTAGTAATATAAGCTACGTTATAGACAAATTGTACATTAAGAGACGTATCGGAGAATAAATCGAAGACCGAAAAATTAAGCAAGCAACGCTGACCATCGTATTATAATACTTCTACTTTATTAAATGTATAATATGATGTACGATATAAACGTACTTTATCTCATAAACAATTCCCTTTGTTTGAGATGAATAAGTGTGGTCGTTTGAGAGGGCTGCGGTATTGTTGTTTGCCGTTTCCATTTACGAAATTCCATATTAGGGCCGCCATGTTGCAAAGTTCCCTTACTCAAGGTAATTTTCTATACGCCTCACCAACTAAACGTAAAGTTTAATTTTACATTTAGTTGGTAAACTCAATTATTTGGGCTTATTTAATGTTTGCGCTGAAACTGGAGATAGTTGTTGGACTTTGCTTAGGTAACTTGTATAGTATTATGCTGTCATATATGTTTGGGATTTGTTAGATCCTTACACGTGTTATATTGTCATCCTAACACAAATACATTAAATTAGTTTATACATAGACCATCACCTAGAGGGATAAGGAGGCTTGTTTTACTCTATTGCATCTTAAAACACCCATGTGACGATATGTAGTAAATATTCTTACACCGCCACTACACGCAGCCAACTAAAAAATATGGGTTTAGATGGTAAATTGTGAAAGAAGCGATAGGTGGCTTGCCCATTGCCTCCACGAACACAAACCTGATATCACTTTTTAAGACATGCTTGGCAAATGACACAGTTGGCACATTCTTTATTCTTATAAGACGCATATAACCAAGGAACCTCTAAGTCCCAAACCAACTCGGGATGAAGTCTTTCTTTTTTTTTCATTCAAATATAGTTAAATAAAAATAATTTTATAATAGAGGGCACATCACAAGAAACAATTGTTTTGTGCCGACAATGTAACACTTGCTGCAAAATGGGAACACGACTGTGGTAATAAATTTTATAGGACTATAATAATATAATAATAATAAATTCTTTATTTCAGATAATTAAAATCCATATGTGGGTTAGTAACACAACAATGTGCGTGAAACGATTTAAGTTCTCTCTCTTATGGCATTTGCCTTGATGCGAAACCTGCAAACCGTTTCAACGTACCTATTGGTATTCCTTGATTTTTATAATTAATGTCAACTCTAAAGCGACTGTAGCCTATGGTTATAGGTTTGGAAAACAAACTCGGAAGGTCGTCGGTTTAAATCTGCCATACAACTACTGTAACGAATAATTTTTAACACAAGAGTTATAAGTTTACTTGGAGTGGTTACCGTAAGTTTTAGTAATTTTAATCGAGTTAACAGATATCTTTTGAAATAAATTAATAAGCTGGGAGCACGACTGTTGTAATAAATTAAATCGGGCAACACAGTGTGCGTCCAACGGTTTTAGGTCATTCCCCTCAGGCTTTTATCTTGACGCGAAACGCTGTGACCCATTTCAAAGTGTAATTTTCTTCCTGGTTTTACTTTGAAGTGAAATTTTGTTGACAAGCATGTGTTCTAAATAATAATATGGAGTATTATATATTTATTGTATATTTTCTGTTGATTGTTTAAATCAATGTGACGCGCTAAATTTGAATATAAAACTAATTTCTTATCTCTAAGGAACCAATTTATTTAATTTATTAAAATTACCATTAATCAGTTGAGTACGATTAGAGTTTTGAATCTTATTTTAACGATGCTACGTATCACTACGTACAAATATGCTTGAACTGAGAAACTGTTTGTGAAGCCGATTATAAGCTCTGAAGAATCAAATTGACATTTATAAATGTGAAATTTAGTATAATACTCAAATATAAAATCTATTAAAAAAAAACCTTTTAGAGTCGTTGCTAGAGCCAACATGCCATCCATGTTACCGTATTTTCATTTAATTTCATTTGCATTGTCATTTAAGTTACATAAGTATGAGAGATTGCATCCGAATTTTAGCAAGTTCCTCAAAAATTGATTACAAATTTTGAACTAGAAAGACATACGAAGAAAGCTGTTGTAATTTTCTTAAGCTTCTGTAGTTTTGTTGTATATTGCGTATATTGTGAGCTTTCTATTCCATTTCAAGACTTCTGTCCCTTCTGTTTTAACTTATTTATAAAATCTAAGTCGTCATTTAGTCTTTAGCGTATCATCTGTCTTCTGAGGCTTTGCGACTTAGTTCGAATCAAAAGCAAAGCTTTTTGTTTGTGCAGATCGTAAATTATTCGTTTAGGTAAGGACAAAGGGCCTTTGCCTCCGACATAGCATCGAACTTACTGCTTCATCAGAAGTTGTTAAGTTTCAGTTTGTACAATCTGTAAAATACAGTAAAGGATTAAAACACAATTCAAATCGATTTTAAAATAACACCTCAATCAAAATAATTTAGAAGTGTACTTCAAAAATAATGAGGACATGCCAAAATATACGACGCTTATACGAAGATAAATAAAAAGCTCTCAACACTCCGTAGATTGTTTCGTTTAAAAAAAACTTTTCTCATTTCGCCATCGGGCGTGCCCGAGGATGAAACTTTTTATAAGCGATTCTAGAGCGAGCCACGAATATTCTGTCAATTCAATATTTCCTAAAGATTGTTCTGCCCTGAAAGCACTTTCTTAAAAAAAGATTTTTACATTTAAAATTTAATATTTTCAACGCAGCGGAATTTTATTTTAAATGATTCGACAGATAAATTCTTGCGAAATGATAAGAGGACATTTTAGATTGCTCTAAGATTCGAATGATTATTGAAGTTAAATCGTTACATATTCCTTTACACTTAAAACAATCGTCAATGTAATTTAGATTATGCACTTATAAGTGATTATTTAGTGCGAGTATCGGAAACCTTTAAACTTAAATTAACTTAACTAATAGATATTATACTACGTTTGTGCATTAAGTTATTTAAACTAAGCGTTATTTCTTTTTTCTTTTCTTTTCTTTCTCTTCTTTCTTTTTAACTTTTTTTTAACCTTTACGTAACATACAGATACATGTTCCATGTGGGAATCGAACCCGCGGCCCTTAGCGCTGCAAGTCATTGTTAAGCTACTGCGCCACGGATAAGGGTGACAAACGAGCACACAGTCTACCTAATGGTAAGTGTTTGCTGTGGCCCATAGACATCTACATCTATCATCTATTACAAATCAAAATGCAGATTCGTTGCCACCCGTGAGGACTAAGATGGAATGCATCATTTCCAGTAAAAAGGGTTATTGGTATATTCATCATTCGTTCATTACAGCCTATCAAAGTCTACTCCTGAACATACACCAGAAATATTGCCTTATAGGGGGGATTTGCCATAGTCGTCATGACAACCGCAACCGTTGGCAACCGTAAAGTTTTTTTACTGAGTTCAGTTGTTATCAGGAAGATGTTGTTGCCCAACTCCCGTTTTAATTTCCCTCTGTCACCTCTTATTACATGAGATAGTGGGTATTCTTCTATTGCCACTACATGCTTGTGTATTTACTAACAATGTTTTAAATACTATTTTTATTTTCAGGCAAAACTAGAAACCAAAGCACTGAAAGCAAAGAGGCCAGGTTTCACAGATGACCGTTACAACGAGACTTCTTACTACATTGAGAATGGTATGGTATTCAGATAGTTTTATCGAACAGTTGTACTTTAAGACGGCTTATTTTTTATTGTTAATAAGTTAATGATTAACTAAAATCGCACCTGATGTCTATCACTAGACGTTGACGACGGAAAGATGGTAGGTACACTTTATGCTAGAAAATTCCTATTCATTATTGCCTTGAAAAGTTCCGACTTTGTGTAACCCGGATCTCTTACCTAGTTAATACGTGTTAAAAAATTTATATTCTTCGCTGTATCTACTAAAAGTGATTTTTTCTGAGAATTACAGCCTTATTTCCTTTTAGTATGGTTATTGGGCTATAAACCAAACATTATATACGTTAAGTTGACTAGGACCATAGCTAAAGGTAATTTTAAGTTACTGCTAATATAATGGGCACAGACATCATCTCTCATAATTTCTGGGAGGGTAATGATGGAACTAGTCCCCTGCACTACTCCAATGCGTGTTGGTGGACTTCAATTATCTCAAAAATATTTTAATTCCTCGGTCATGTAAGTTTCCTCGCGATTTTTTTCTTCACTGCAGTGCTCGTGGTAAATCTTTGATGCCCACAGGACTCGAACCCACGATGCTCGCTAAACTGTGAGCGATTTACAGCGATCGCTAAGCCCATGAGCTAACGCGACACGGCTAGGATCTATATAAACATCGAAAATTTAAACAGTCTAAAATCGAACCCCTTTTATGTGAACTACACACTCGTTACCTTTTTCGTTTATAAAAGAATTAAAAAGAAGAAAGAAGATACCTTTTCTACTTCATTAGCCTCTAAGAATCCATTGCTTGATATGGACCCCTCCGGTTTTAAGGAGGCTTTGACACAATCACTACGCTTGGTAGGTAGATTGGCGATTGTAGTACCTGTTTCGTATTTTTCACGCTATTGTCCCTTTCGCGATATTTTACGCCTGGCGTTATCAAGACATTTATACCACAATCATCGAAACCCATGAGATCTTTCTGTCATATCTCATCATCGCCTGTTACTATACCCACGGTATGAAAAGAGATGATGAATTCTCTTACGTAGCAATCACACGGATCACATACACACGCAAATGTTCCCAATTTATGTTTTACTATATGAACCCCACAGACGTTGTCCTACCGGTTAATATCATACGTTGTGTTCAGAAACGTTTTTTATTTTAGCGCATGCAATTTAATTTATTAATTGCCGCGCTTGATTGAAAAAAAAGTAAATAAAATCAAAAATTTAAAATTTTATTTGTTTCTAAAAAAATTTAATTTTTATTTTAGAATATTTTTTATTTAAAAGTATCAACCTTCTCCATTGAAAATACACACACACACACACATATATAGTATACTAGCTGGCCAGGCAGACGTCGTACTGCCCTCTCCGACTTTGTCCAATAAAAATCCTTAATTTACCAATAAAAAATATTGAGGGGCACTTAACGGGATAAGAACTATCCTATCTCTTAAGTTGGACCAAACTGCACACAGTGTGCAAAATTTCATTGTAATCAGTTCAGTAGTTTAAGAGTTCATCGCGGACAAACAATGTGACACGTAATTTTATAAAGATAGATATTGATATTATCTGTGGATAATCACTTATCAAGTTTATGTTGAGCAATTGATATTATTGAAACTCCTATGAATTACGTCATCACATTGAACAAATTATGTCTCATTGTGAAACTAACTTTTCTCTCCATTAACTCCCTTTGTTCTAGTGGCAAGAAATAACAGTACATATTTGATAGAATATCACATACTTCGTACACATTAACTTGCTTTACCGCATTGATGTGGTCTTTGTTCGATACAACTCATTCAACTCTTTAACTATAACCCCGTTGAGGTTTTCGTGGTAAATGCTTTCGAGTTCTATAAACACCCAACAACTTAGTTTAACTTTTCGAATAGTCTAAAACTATGCACGCTATTCGTTACATTATAATTTGTTTATTGTTTTTATTTCTATCATGCCATCATTTTAAATATTTAAACACGTTAAAATATAGAAATACATTAAGTTAAAGTTAAAGCTTTTTTAAAAAAGTGAATCTATTTTCAGGTCTCAGGAAAGTCTACCCTTACTACTTCACTTTCACGACATTTACTAAAGGCAGATGGGTTGGAGAGAAAATCCTGGATGTATTTGCAAGGGAATTTAGAGCTCATCCTGCGGCTGAGTACGAAAGGTGCATTCGAGCGGGCACACTCACCGTTAACTATGAGCGTGTCGACCCTGACTACAGACTTAAACACAACGACTTACTTGCCAACGTTGTACACAGGTAAAACTTTAGATTCCTAACGTCAACACCCCGTCTCTGTGAAATATAATTCCTCAACAGTATACTTGAGAAGATAACTATTCGTTGACACAACTACTAAATCCAAGTTAAAGTCACATTCTATGATGTGAAACCCGAATTCATGAATGAGGAGGATAAATTAAACCATGAATCCATGAAACCTTGTGTAAAATATTAACTTTTCTGTCTTATTTCCTACTTATCTTAAAATATATTATAACTTTTCAGTCTACGTGTAAGTCCGGTGTGGTACAAAATTAGTCACGTAATTTATAATCGAAATTTCTATTTTTCTATTCTTCCGTAGATATAAAATTAATTTATTTAGAATTAAGCCTTTATGCAGCGATCACAAAGTCTAAGCTTGTTTGTACATACAGGCCTCTTTAGATTGGCTAAATAATAAAATATCGTTGGCACCGGATGAGCATGCGAGTGCACTGTTTATACATACTTTTTTACAATTGAAATATCGTATTTAGTTGTCATTTCTTACACAGTGCTTCGCGGTTTTAAATGATTAGTAACTTATCACGTATTTAAAACGTTTTTCCCACGTTAATACTTGAGGTATTACTTTCGCTCACGCATGTTCATTTGTTGTTTTGTTCTCGTCTTATCTGTATATCATGCGGCACGAGAACCAATTTATGGTACGACGGACTCTGAGCAATTTCCATACACAAACATTTTTATATGAAAACGTTTTTACAATACTTGACTTTTAAAATATTCTCTTCATTTATTTTTATAATTACTGATTTTTCCTACTTTACACTGAACAATTTTCAAACTCGACTTTTTTCATCCAACTTATTGCAACAATCTTGATTCTTTACTAATGTTTCTATTTCTTTCTCCCTTCATTTTAATTATTTAACAACTTTTACTTCCTTCTATTCTCCTTCATCTTCGAATACTACATTAATGTTAAACTATGTTAACTTTACTTAGCTTAAATTAATTCTTCGACTTCGAGTTATTTTAATTTTAACGTATTCGGATAAATTATTCTTTCAAATAATTTAACATCTTAATATTTTCTCGTTAAATTTGCTCAGCGTCCGAGGCACTATTAGGCCAGAAGCCTGACGTGTGTATCGTTGCAGGCACGAAGTACCGGTCACCAGCCAACCGATCACCCTCGTTCATATCGACGAGGAAATTGTGGTTGTCAACAAACCAGCCTCTATCCCCGTAAGTGGCAATTGAGACAGCCATGTTATGTGTGACGCTTCGATCACTATTATTCTTTTTCCTTTTATTTCCTTTGTATGTGATGCATGATGTCTTTAAACTTTATCTGGTGTAATATATATAGTATTTTTATGTACTTTACATCACTAAATTCTAGACACGTTTTCTAACCTGCTGAAGCTCACTGCTGTTAGCTATATTCATACTAATCATTACATTATTTTACCTGGGCATACTGTACACAATATAAACATATTCGTTTCTAAGACAAGGTAACATTTTACAAGTACATAATTGTATAAATTTTAAGGTGATGGGCTCCAATTTATAATATTTAATTTACTTATTATTAACTATTAGTGGGAAGTTATTGTAATAGGTCCGATCTAAATTTTGTTATATTGCTACGTTTTATAGTCTTGAATTGAATGTTGTGTTTTTAGGAGGATGTCGCTGTACATATCTCAAGAGATGCACAATTATTTAATTAGAATATGATCAAGTTTCCTACGTATGATAATAATAAGTTTTGTATAATAGCAGTTTTTTATAAACAACTGAAGTAGTAGTTAACTAACAAGAACTTCACACTGTAAATATAATCCGTAATTACGGTCAAGGCGTCTTAAAAAGACGACAGATTATATATGGTAATTCTTTTTTCTCACATATACACATCAGGTTAAACCGAATTTCGGTTACGGTGCGAGTCTCTACGGAGACTAGACATTTGCACAGGACAGGAATAAAGTGCACGAGTGTGTGTGTAAGCATAAGTGCACTCTCTATTGCCTCGCTCTCTAATATTACTATGGGACGGTAATCCGACATGACCGCAGAGACATTACTAACTATAAGCATTTAGGTATTTCATCTTATCCTCTTTTTTAAACGACTTCAAAAAGGATGAGATTCAAAATTCGTCTGGATGCTTTTTATGTATGTTCAGGCATAACTTCTGTTCATGAACCAATTTTAATATTTTTTCTTTTATTAAATAGACTATACTTAAGAGGTGGCCCCATATAAATTTTTGAGAAAAAGATTGCTACCTTAAGGGTCGAAAAATAGAGGAGACAAATTTTAATGTAACTATTTAAACGACATTCTAGCTGTTGTTTTGAACTTGTGATATTCCTCAGCCGGGACTTTAATTTTTGATAATCTAAGTTAACACCGACCTCAGAAGCTGTTAAGTGGAAATCAATTTGTAATTTTCTACCGACTTCAAAAAGGAGCCGGTACTCGATTCGACTGTACCTATATGTTTTTTTATGTGTTTTACCTCATAACTTTTTCGTGGGTGAACCGATTTCGATGATTCTTTTTTTATTTGAAAGCTGGTGCTTCACATGTGGTTCCATATAAATTTGATCAAGGTCTGCTCAATGGTTTTTGAGTTATTCTTAATAATTTATATTGAAGTCGGTGGTATAAGATGTTCAATTTTAAATTATTACTTTTTAAAGTCGGTTTCTACATTTTTAAATTTATTTTTTTATTGTAAGTTACATGCATCAATAGCTCGTTGTAAAAAAAATTGAAAACTAATAACAGCGTTAACATACGACTCATCGTACCACTGGTGGGCCCAGGCTTTTCCCAATTTTGATATCGCCTGCACAAACAATTAAGCTTATTTATTTACACTTAATTTGTAAACCTTAATAACTCAAATTCAATATTTAAAAAACCCCCCGTAACAGCAGCTGATGACCTTGAAACGGCTGAACTGATTTGGATAAAACATTTTTAAGATCCACCGCTAGAAAAGCTGCTTTTAAATTAAAAAAAACGCACCCAAATCGGTTCACACGAAGATTACGGTACCACAGACAGACAGTCAGACAGACAGACACACATAGCGGTCAAACTTATAAAACTCAAACGTCAAACTTTTGCGTCAGGGGTTAATAAAAAGGATTATAAGGGACGGACTTAATGCCTTTTGGCATTGTGGGAGGCAATGCCAAAAGACATTAAGTCCGTCCCTTCAACTTCGAGTCAACCCCGGACGTGTGGTAATAATGTGATAGCCGCCTAAAATAAAAATAACATTAGGTATAAGCTTCACAATCATCAAGCTACAAATTAACTAACAATTTATTAAGTAAATAAACTATTTATGGCAGTTAAACAAATATCTTTATTATTATTAGTGTTAGTAGCAGAGGCGTAGCGTGTACTAATATAGACGTGGGCGAAGTCGCATCAGCGAGGCTCCTTTTGTTTCGTTCCTAAGATCTACCCTACAGATCTATCTTACCAAACATGCTTAGACACTACATACCAACTCATAGCTATTAATACCTGACAAGTCTCGTATTCCGTCTATCTAATGGTCGCGGTCTTTGAAGGTCTCTGAAGAAGGGCTTCTTGCGAGGGCCCAAACAAACACGCTTTTCAATTTGTGAAGTTTTCTTTCGAGCGTAAAGGTGATCAAACTGATTAGTCATCAGTGGTAAAGTCTGGGGGCATCGCATTTTAAGGGGCCTCGATTTAAGTGCAGGGCTAGCTACGCCACTGGTTAGAAGCACGAAAATGCAAAAGTTCTACTGGATATTATAAGAGCGGAGAAAATTTTTAAAATATCTTTCCTCGTAATGCAAAGCAAAAAATATTCAGACGTTACCTAAGATGAAAGGCCTCTGACATCAAAAGACGTCCTTATACGAGTGGGCTTTGCTTTTTAGACATTGGCTTGGTTGCTCTTTGAGAAACATTAGTAAATAAGACGGTGTGTTACATGAGTCTTACCGTGTCGTATATTTCATTCACATAATATTTTATGAGCACTGCTTAAGCTTGAGATAGAGGATTTTATAAATTAAGCGAATTTTCATATTAAATAAATATCACATTAAATAAAAAATAAGTGAGTTGCTACACTTTTGTTCGTGATCACAATTCTACGGAATTAAAAATAATTTTTCAAGCTTCAATCAAATAATCTTCGCTATTCATCACTCGCGTGTACAAATTGGTGATTTTTTATTTTTTACGAGAGCCAATTCACTGACCGTGTCCAATTACTTTGATTGATGCAGAACCACAATGGGAGATCCCGAAGTAGTCATGGGCAGGTTCGAAGTGATATATTGTGGCGATTTGCCGCAAAAAATCGACCCCATTTCGATTTAGAAAGGAATTATTAATTTCGCGCATGTCCATAATTTATTACTGCAAGCACAGTAAAAAAATGTCACCTATGGCACCTAAATCGTTAATACTTTATTTAATTTAATGCTATTTATTGATAAACTTTAAGTAATATAAATTAATAACAATTACTAATAATAATAAACTGCTGAATTGTGTTTAAAAGCAGGAAACATATAAACAATATATAAGCACTCTCCCAAAATGTTATTACATATCTTACGAGACTGATCTGGGTTGCAATGAATTTAAAGAATAGGCTTTTAACGATCTAATACTGTCGCGTTATGCCCGAACTAACAACCGTGAGAGACAACTGCAATTCATATTGATTATACCTTCAAATTATATGCTTCCTATACGAGCCATTATTTTTATTCGATATTTTCTTTTGCTGAATGTCTAATAACAGGGCAGTTTTAGTAAACTTAGAAGGGATTCTAGTTTTTAAAATAATTTAAATGTGGAAAAAGCAAAGGAACATGGTTGTAGTAGTTATATATAAAACGTAAAACAATATTTACTTTAGCTACATTATACGTTTACGAGCAATACGTTTGTATGGACTAAACACCGCCCGGATATCCTCTTAAGGCCCATTCCTCATTGGTCGATACCACAGCAATACAAAGTCTGTCGAGGTTTTACCGATGTCGACGTAGTGTCGATCTTTTGATTTATTGGCAAGGCCAACGACGCTTATTTATTTGTAAAATTCTCAAGTTTTGTTTTACTTCTCGAGTTGAAAAGAAAGAAAACGATATTTTACGACAAATTTGATCACGCGAAGCAATACCTCTCAAGCTCTATCAAGATAGTAGTGAAAAACCAGCAAAAACCAAAACCAATGAATACTTACAGGGATGTGTAGCTAAATAATTGGTAATTATTTGCTAAATAACCGATTTTGTAGCTCAAGCCGGTTCTATAAAATAAATGCTATCGTTATTTCAAACCTGCAGTAAACAAAAAACAATCAATGATAATTAAGTCAAATAATAGGACAAAATTTGTTGCTAGAAAACAGTGCAAAAAAAACAAAATAGACCGAACGAAATTATTATAGCATACGATTTTAATAGGCGAGATGCAGTTACAGATTTTATTGCTGATCAGAAATGCTCCAGGGATAATCAAAAAGCGAGCAAAAAATATAAGCAAATAAATTTCCATCTGGCAACCAGTAGCCAACTTCCAGTGTTCATGGTTAAGTAACACGCAGCTTCTATAGACAAGATCAAATTTCATTTAATCGCTGGTCAGAAAAGTTCTGTCTTGATTATTATTGAATTCATATGACTCGTAATTTACTTACTGCTAGCATGATAATAAGATTGCACTTACTTGTTACGTGGCGAAGCTTGCGAAGACACTTATTGATTTCACGATGTCTGTCTGTCTGTCCGTCTGTGTCCCACGATTATCTCGAGAACGGTTTCGAATTTTCAAATTCTGTTTTCAGCAATCGATTACTGATCACCCAGGCATCTGAACCTCCTATTTTGAAACTGATTGCTCAATGGCAAAAAAAAGCTGATTGCTTCGCCACTTTGCTATGCTGTTAGCTTGCTAGGTTTTTTTTTTTTAATAAAACCGCTTTGGGCTACAAAATCAGTTTTTAGCAACTACTTTTACCTACAAATTCCTGTGCCTTTTTTGTTTTCTGCTGCCTTTTCACTGCTAGTATAATAGAGCTTATGTCGCGGAAGCGTTATATACCGTTATCGTATCCGTAAAAGAAGTATCTAGTTATAAATATGTATCCAACATTGGATCGGTATGTAACAAATGTCACAGCGCTGTCGTACCGATCAATCGAGAAACGCCAACCAAGCAAATCATGATCACATAAACATGACACGAAAACACATTTTTGAATCGTATATAGTATATAGTATAATACATATATCGTTGTAAGTAATTTGTAGATTTTCTATGGTGTTGTAATGCATTTGAGTAAAGCTTCTAAAACTTACTTTATTAATTAATTATATATTTGTAGCTTTTTGCGAATGATTTAATATTTGAGACATAATTTGATTAAACTTGATTTTTGCCTCTTCTTATGAAAACAACATAGATTTCCATATTGTAATATTTCGCACTTATAAAGCAAAATGGTTTTTATTACGTATGAAATATAATTTATTTTTATATAGGTCTATATAGAGTAATATGTTAGCGTAAGCTTAATTCTTTATACGTATTGCTTTCTAAAAACCTCTATACTATTCCACCATTATCAAACAGTGATTTCGTGATTTACCATAAACTGATCGTTAATTTACATCAATATATAATTATTCCTCTTTAATTTTATGGCCTATTTTTACTAGCGAAAGTAATTGTTATATTACAATATAATTGTAATATGAACTCCGGCATACAGTGAATTAAAATTTCTTCTTTAGTTATCTTTAGTTAATAATTTATTTTAAAAATAAAACAAAGTAAATTGTTCGGATAATTTGGATAGTAGTATACCTATGAATCATAGTCAAATGTCGTTGCTTAACATCAAAATTGGTAATTGTTACCAAACGCAAATGCAATATCATAGGACTATTACATGTCCTTAATGAATTTTCTGTCCGTGGTGGGCCAGGCATGAGACTCCAGTGCTCGCTAGTCCCTTGCGCATCATACACGTGGATGAGGAGCTACTCGTGCTAGACAAGCCTTGCTCGCTGCCGGTGAGTCATCGCGTGACCGTCCCTCTCTTTGTCAGGCCCTGGTCAACTATGTGATTAAAAAAAATATTGAAAACAATGCTAGTTTTCATAATGATTTGTTATATTTACGCGAAGACTACACATTAAATTAAACTATTTTTTACGGATTTTATCGCGTTTAATTTAACTTTTTAATTCCCTACGTTTCGGGTGCTTTAAAAATTAGTTTAATTTGACATGCTAGTTTTGCTTGCGATCAAATGGATATCGGTGAATTATGTTCCATTAGGCATAGTTCTTTAGTTCTAGTAACGACTGACTTTTTTTTATTAATGTGACATATTACTGAAACTTTTAAGGCTTTTAAAAAGTCATACCTTAATAATCAAGTTTGGAAAAAAATCGATTTAAAAAATTGCAACTAAAATCTAATTCTAAGAGATAATTAAATCTAGCGTAATCCCGCAGTACAGTTTTTAGTATGATACGAAATTTTTCAACGATTGTTGTTTTAAAAGTCTACCACCAGGGTCTGACACGAGATTGTAATCTGCACAAAAGTTTGGACCTGTGAAAATTTCAAACGGAACTGAGAAAAAGTGCGGTCTAGTAAATACCACTTGAAAGTGGCCTGAAACTGAAAAGCTTGCGTGTCTCTCGTTTGTATTTTTGCTGTATTTTACGAAGCAAACTTATTACAGATGTTTAAAGTATTCTCTCTTCAATTATTTTTATAAAAAAATATTACCAAAAACAACCATAGATGTAGAGGTCTTATCATCAATCAATCAATTTAATCTAAATTACAATATAAAGAAATTATTATCATCATTTGACGCTTAAAAAGCTGTACCTTTGTAATACAAACATATTTTCTTACATGTGTGATCTTTTAATTCTACTTTCAACTTGATTTATAAATACTTGAAGGGAGAATCATCATTTTGCTTTTGCGAGAAATTTCCAGAGCGTTTTCTATACCAATTTACTCTAACATTTCTTCTGTCGCATGTAATCTTACTTATGTTCGATAACTAACCCAATTTTTTGCATTTAATTGAACTTTTAAATAGAGCACAAAGTAAAACCTTGTTTTATCTAGATTGCTTATATGTTTTATTTTATTTAATATATAGAGTTTTGGTGTATTCATTACATTAATTATTTAATTAATTAATTCACGTCACTTCATCATGAATGCTTTGATCACAATCATGGTGTTCAATTTACATAGCTGCTGTAATAGTACTGCGTGTTAATCTTTTAAACAATATTATTAAAATGAAATATATAAAATGAGAAATAAACATTGCTTTAAGTTTTTCTTTTTGTAGTGTTTCAACCCATAAAAAAATTCATGAAGTTATTTCAAAGAAAATTTTGATTTGCAAACTTTCTTAAGAATAATCTATTAAGAACACCCAATTAATGAGTATTGACTCACCAGGTTCACCCATGTGGAAGATATCGACACAACACCGTCGTTTTCATACTTGCCAAGGAATACAATTTGAAGAATTTAAGAACTATTCACCGATTGGACAGGCTAACTTCAGGTAAGGCTAATTATGCCTTTTGCGTGAGAAACCCGATAAAAATGATTTCGAGATTACTAACCAATCACTTTGAAATTGCAATTATCTATAAAGTTGTCTTAGTATGACTTAATATGTTGTAAGTCGAAGACATTTATAAAAATGTTTATATAGCAAGGTTACTTAATCATTATTTTTGCTGTCATCAGGACTGTTGCTGTTCGGGCGGAGTCCTAAGAAAGCGAGACAGATGGAACATCAGATTAGAAACCGACAAGTACAGAAGGAATATGTGTGTAGAGTCGACGGCGAGTTCCCAGAGTAAGTTCATCGTCTTTCATACTTACTATCTAACATCCAATGGAAACTCGATGCTATGCCTATAGACACCTTTTATCTATCCTCTTAGGAATCATAATCATAAAAGATAAAAATCGGATACCTCGTTAATAGTAGAAAGGGTCACTGATTGTCGTCAAACCTTACGAAACACATAAGAGTTTTGCTGCGTTTTCAAGCTGGTATTTGTGAGATAGCGGAGCTTCTTCGGTATGAACCAACCATTCAAGTTGCAGCTATAGCACAGCTGTATGACTACTCCATATAAATCAACATTCACTTACACAACATAATGCCATTCTGTAAATACTTAATAAATGTTCAAAGAGCGTAAAACTAGCACACAGTTTTTTTTAATAGGATTAGGGTGACAAACGAGCACACAGTCCACTGATGGTAAGTGGTTGCTGCGGCCCATAGACATCTACATCTATCCTCGTTTGCGAATCAAAATGCAGATGCGTTGTCACCCGTGAGGACTAAGATGAAATGCCTCATTTCCAGTTAAAAGGGCCTCCGGCCACCTGCACTCACCAAGCGAAACGCAGAGGTATACTTCTACTTCACGCTGGTATTCTGTGAGGTCGTGGTACCACCCCGGTTCGAGCCGGCCCATTCGTGCGGAAACAATTCTGCCGCGTGGCTCTACCACTGTTAAAGTACAGTCCATCTATCATTACAACATTACCATCAGTGATTGCTTTCATTTCGAAAAAATTCAGATGGGTTGTCATTCCTGAGGACTAACAAGATTAAGAAATAATTTTTATGCTTTTATTATATATATATATATATATATATAACATTATCTAACTTACAAACCTGCTCATTGAAGCAACAGTAGCCTAATGAACAGTAAACTCAGAAAATCGCGAGTTTAATAGACTAGAATAGAATAGAATCATTTTTATTTAATATAGGAGATTTTTATTCAATAAAGTTTACGATATATAATACTTATTGAAAGCCATTTTTTACTTTTACCACTGGTTCCCAGAAAAACCTTTGTCCTGGGAAGAACCAGCAAGAAACCCAGCGGGACCTTTTTTTAAAAAAGTACAATTCACAATATGGATTATACAATTGTTATGGAACCGACTATTGTCGTGAACCATTCGTAACACAAGTATTTGAAGGACCGTGTTTTGTTGCATTCCTTGGGGGAGGCCTATGTTCAGCAGTGTACTTGTGAAGGGCTGTAATAATTATGAATGATGATAAACGGATTATTGGTAATGGTAATAGCGTTACTAGTATTCTATAATAAAATTTTTATTGGCTCAAAGTAAATAATCTTTACAACTTTTTTTTATTGGAGAGGGGGCAAACGAGCATGCGGCTCACCTGATTGTAAGTGACTACCGCCGCCCATGAACAACTGCAACACCAGGGGAATCGCAGATGCGTTGCCGGCCTTTTAAAAAGGAGTAGGCTCTTTTCTTGAAGGTCCCTAAGTCGTATCGGTCCGGAAAAATCGCTGGTGGTAATCGATTTCACAAGGAAGTTGTGCGAGGGAGAAAACTTCTTCTGAATCGCACAGTGGTGGACCGCCAATCATCTAGATACCATAAGTAACTCCTTTGAGATATGGAAATCCCATTTAAAATTTGATCACTTAAATATGCGAATACTTTTTGTTTTAAATATTACTTCTCTCTTTTATTTCAGTGAAGAAATAGAATGTCTAGAACCAATAGAAGTGGTAAGCTACAAGATTGGAGTGTGCAAGGTTTCGCCAAAAGGGAAGGATTGTTCCACAGTTTTCAAACGGCTGGGTTACAATTCAAAAAACAATACAAGTGTAGTGCTCTGCCGGCCGAAGACAGGACGGATGCATCAAATTAGAGTTCATCTGCAATATTTAGGTGCGTTGTTTTCTTTTACCTCCTCACTTAAAAATAAAAAAAAACTCAATAAATTGCCGGCAATTTTTCTTTCTTTTTAAATACTGCAGTACTTTGGGCCAGTAATTTTGATAATTTTTAATTTAAAGAAAGCTTGTCCTTTAATTATGTGTTATAAATGGTTTTTTATGTTGTCCATTAAGGTAAGAATTCTTAAGATTATTAGATTACTTTTACATAAAAATTATCTACTCGATACAGGTTATCCAGTTGTGAATGATCCTCTATATAATCATCCAGTATTTGGACCTCTACGTGGGAAGGGAGGTGACACGGGAGGCAAAACTGACGAACAATTAGTCAGAGATCTCATTGCTATACATAATGCTGAAAATTGGCTTGGAGTAGATGCAGCCGATGATGATATGCTGTTCTCGAAGCCGGCATCTGATGATAAAGGTAGTAAAAATATCACCAACATTTGTGGTATCTGTACTCGGTTATTTTTTATTTGTCTATTTATAATTTGTAGTTGGCGAAGACGAATGCGATACGGGTCCAACATCAAGAGAATCTTCTCCAAGACTGGAATCTCCAGCGCCTGGTCTCACTCCATCTTCGGTGATGACTCGTACGTAAATATTTCACTACTTACTGATTTAATGTACATAATTCTCCTTCAAAATATTCATAAGTTACGTTTTTCATAAAGCAACACTCCCAAGCCCATCCAGTGGAACGGAAGCCCCAATGGAGGCGATTGTAAACTCGCCCACCCCTCCGTGCACTCTAGAACCTTCGCCGGCCACGTCACCAACTTCTAACGAAGACTCCAATGACGGAAAGGTAAATATTTGTATTTCCTCTATTACTTGTTTTTTTTTTAGTATTAGAATTCTTACACGATAAGACTTAACAATGAATATACTATTTAGATAAATAATTTATAAAGAGAGCTAAATTAAAATAATTATACAAAATGTTCATATACATCATTGAAATATTTACTTTACTTGGTTAATACAGGAACAGTACTATTCGGGTTATGTATTTAAATCTATACAAATAAATAAATTTGTAGTGTCTGTTTGTAATGTCAAAACAAAAGCTTTTAACTAAATGCATATGAAAGTATGTACGATACTTATAACAAAAACAAATTTTTAAATTTTTTCTCTGTCTGTCTGTTTCTTTGTTCCTCTAATCTTCGACATGGCTGGACCGTTTATGATAGGACTTTCATTGGCAGATAACTGTATATAAGGAGTAACGTAGGTTACTTTTATATTAGAAAAACAGGGTTCCGCGCAAAAAAATAAAACCCCCTAAAATCCAAGCGTAATAAATTGCGTAACCGTAATAAACACGGACAAAGTTGCGGGGTAAAAGCTAGTACTCAATATAAGTATTACCTACCATCTAATAGTTATACAATTTTCATTACCTTTACATTCAATTTTAAATACGTTCTATGAGCCCTTAGCCGTGATTGTAGACAGACTGAACTTTGGAGAAGGAAATTTCAAGTTAGATGTGTATGATGTATGTATACACTGTAGTATCCGAGAAGCCTCAATATTTTTTTATAGGATAAGAGTGACAAACAAGCACACCGTCGACCTGATGGTAATTGATTGCTGTGACCCATAGACATCTACATTTATCCTCGATTACGAATCAAAATACGTCAAAATAATCAGATGCGTCGTCACCCGTGAGGATTAAGATGGAATGCCTCGGTTCCAATAAGGGTCTCCGGTTCTCTACACTCACCAAACAAAACACAGCAGCGTTACGCTACTATTTTATGCTTTTATTCTGTGAGAGCGTGGTCCTTCCCCAATCGAGCCGACCCATTCGTGCTACAACTATACCATATAGCTGCGACATGGCTCTACCACGTAGAAAGATGCGCTGTTGTTTACGCCAGAGGGTAGTACGAACACGTTCAAACTCCTAGACAACAGCACTAGCGCCTAGTAAAAACTGTAAGTTCAAAGTCGACATACGTCGTCGACGATACAGCAGAAAATCCTAGTGTGGAGGTAACGTTTTATAAAAAAAAATAATACGAAAGTGTATTTGCAGTCGGACAAAGTGACTGTAGCGACACAGACGGGGTGTGGTGCGGGGGCGCGGGTGGACAGCGGGGCGGCGGTGGGGGGCGCGGGGGGAGTGGGGGGCGCGGGCGGCGCGGCGGACGCGCTCGCAGCCGACCCGCACTGTTACGAGTGCCGCGTGCGCTACCGAGACCCGCGCCCGCGGGACCTCGTCATGTACCTGCACGCTTGGAAGTACAAGGTACCGATAGACTTTCTCTAGTTTGTTTCCAGATACTTTATTAGTTACTTAATGTTGAGTGGCTACTGTAACTCATTGATATCTACAACCAATTTGTTATTTATCCTGAGGACTTATGTTGCCGGCTTCGATAGCACTTTTAAATCTATTTCCAGATATAATATTTCCCAAGAATGCTAGCTATCATGCATTGCTTGGAAGATTTGTCCAAACCAATCGGGCAGGATGGAAGATAAATTCTGTAGATTAATTTTTTTTTTATAGGATAAGGGTGAAAAACGAGCACACAGTCCACCTGATGGTAAGTGGTTGCTGTGGCCCATAGACATCTACATCTACCCTCTATTACAAATCAAAATGTAGATGCGTTGTCACCCGTGAGGACTAAGATGGAATGCCTCATTTCCAGTAAAAAGGGCCTCCGGCCACCTGCACTCACCAAGCGAAACGCAGAGGTAAACCTCTACTTCACGCTGGTATTCTGTGAGGTCGTGGTACCACCCCGGTTCGAGCCGGCCCATCCGTATGACAGCAAAAGCTGCCGCGTGGCTCTACCACTGTTTAAATATTAAATGACCATTGACTATCATAATATATAAGAAGAGAAATGGATTATTGGTAACAATTTTCGATCTCTCTCAAAACTTTTTACCGTGGTGAATCGGATGAATCAACTTTTACCTTGTTGTCATCATCATTTTTGTACTATTTTTGTTCCCGTTAGAGCCTAATAAAAGTCCACTGCTGAACATAGGCCTCCCTCATTGATTCTTATTAGGGGTTTGGCATATTTGTAATGCTTGGCAGGCTGATTGTCAACAACAGTTTTACTTTTTATTTTTTAGTTGTTATTTAGATGACGCTGCTATCTATCACCTGGTTTGTTTCCTTCTGTCACCCCATTACGGGACGATATCGGGTAGTGGATTTCTTATACGGCTACCCTCTTTTTTGATAGGATAAGGGCTAATTCAATCAAAATTGCAATTTTTTTCAATCATCTTGAACCATAATCATAACTTTTTTGATTTTGTTTATTAGGGACCCGGCTGGGAATACGAAACTGAACTTCCTCAATGGGCGAATGTCGATTGGGAGGAACAAGAAAATTCATAGTCGCATGGTCCAAAATCATTGCGGAGGCGTCTCGCTACGATTCACATTTCAACAAAACCTTTCAAGTAAACTGTATTTGAAGTCTAAGTAATTATGACGGATGTTGGGACAATATATGTAGGGTTTACCGTATTGTAATAAATGTTATTTATTAGTGATGAATTTTAAAAGCCAGTTTATTTAGTGTAACTACAATAAAAATACTTTACCGGCATTGGTATCGTAAAAATGACTAACTTTGATACACGTGAAATACTATAATGGTTTGTTGTAAATGTGAACCCGAAACGCAAGGTTACTAATAACTCAAGTCGAACCTGATGATGACGACACCGTTAAGAAATTGGCTGTTATGTGTCTTACAGTGCTGAGGTAAGTTTTATAATTAATGTAAGATTTAGTAATTAATATTCTGTGTTGGTCTCGTCGCACTTACTTCAAACTTGTGTTTTAAAATGTTTGTCTAATTTTAGTGGATTTCGTAGCGCTCCTCGATTACTGTTTTAAAAATTTAGTTTTTACTTCGTCTTCAGTTCCTATTGGCCTAGAACATTTCGTCAAGCTTGTTGTAGTTGTTTATTAGTAAGAATATGTAACCATTAATAATTATTGTAATACTATTTATACCGTTAAAATAGATGTATCGTTTCGACGAGGCAGGGTCTGAACAACAATCATAAGTGAATGTGATTATGAAAATTTAAAATCCTTTTAAAAGTCGCTCAGCATATGAGATAGCTATTCTAATTCATTTTGGATTTACAACTAAATAGTATTTATAAAACTGATCTGAATTGAAATTTTCCCTAATGAGATAATAAGAAATCTGATCCAAATCCGCTTCTCCTTAGTCTGTTATTATTTAAGGAAAAAATCTTCAAAATTCGGCATACTATTTAAAGTTAAAATACTTCTAAATGTCAGTCTATTGCTATATATTTTTAATACCTTAATATATCGATTGGACCACTTTTAAAGATATTTAGGGAAAAGCTATCTCTGTAATATAAAAAGCATGTATATTATAATGAATGCTTAAGCGAAAGTAAAGATAAACTTTTAAATAGTCACTTTTTGTAGGTAGTGTTTATTGCTACGTCGTCGCATTTTGGCTTCCATAGATTTTGTGTAGAATTTAAATGACGAGGTTTAATAGATTCTCGTAATTTTTGTACCTACCATAATATAAATAGAGTATTTTGCTACGATTAATTCGTCATTCGTATCTATATCATCATTTGCTTTTCCTACTTCGTTCACAAGATCGTTCTGGCCATTATGATATGCATTTATCCAATCGATATTACATTTATTTTATACATAATTTTTGCAATAATTCTTTACAAAAAGGACAACTAAATCAGGTTTGTTATTTTGCTATATTCAGTTTTTATGATTATAACTGAAGCTATGATGGAATCGTTTTCTCCAAAGACAAGTTAAGCGACGGGTTTAAATCAAACAAAGCAGCATATTTAAAGACATGAATAAGGATTTTGTTTGTTATTTCATATTTCCTAAGTTTTGCGTGTTTTTTAATTTCTAAGTAAGTCTAAGCTTTATTCATTGTTTCTTTTGGATTGTTTTTTTTTAAATTTAGTGTAACTCATCGGACGTTACACGTAAAAAATGTATGTTTTAAAAACAAATCAATGTTCATTATCTAGCGTATGTAGTACCGAGTATTATAATAAAAGACAATTCTTGTAACACTAAAATATCTTCATGAGCTTTTATAAATAAGTTTTATAAAAGGTATATATTTTTCTTACGTATAATATTATTAGTAATAAAATGGGAGTCTTCTATTTACTCTTTTATTTGCTATTACTTTTGCAATAGCAAACTATATTAAAGTAAGCAAAGAACTAGGAGAGTGATTGATAGGAATTTTGTGTTACAAAGCAAAAAAAATGTTTCACAATTTTTATTTGCTTTCATTGGTGTATACTCTTCTCATCAAACGTTTACCCCAAATCATATGCTGTTTAATCCCTGTATAAATATATATGTCTTGTGCCATTAGATATCACATCGTTCTTAAAAATAAAACAATATGATAATAATTGTCTGTTTTGGGATCAAGTTATGTAACGAACATGGATAAGTAAGCTGTGAACAGATTGCGATTGCTATTGCAAAAAAATATCTTTGGATAACGCCGCTGTCTAATTTTTAGATTCAAAAATTCAAAAAAGAAATTTTTTCGATGACATTTTGTATATGAAATAAAAGTAGAACGTACAAATTAAGGTTTTATCTGTGGCATATCACCTAGAATCGCGGAGCTGCTCTAAATCGGAGCTATCGGGCTCGAGGATCAAGGGTCATGTAGTCAAATGTGTTTCCTTTGAAAATTGTTGTATTTTTATATAGTCTGTAAGAACATGTTAATATACTATGTTATGTATGTATATTATATATTTATATTCTAGTAGCAAGCCTTTTCAACTAACCTAATTAGAGTAATCACCGTAATCGGTTGGTATATAACAGTTACGAAAATATATCTGTCTCTATACTATCGTATTTTTTACCATTTTGATTACGCTAAAACGAGGATCCTGTCGTGTACTTGGTTTATTAATTTATTTATAAGAAATTTTCATGTGCCTTCTCAAAATAATAAAAAATAAAACTAAAGATAAATCGTAAAAGTACCTTTTTCATTACCGTTATATGTAATTGTTACACGGTTTAAATATAAGTAGGATTACACTTTGGCACTTCGAGTTTAGACAAACATAATATGCGTGACTATGGAAAACTATCAAAAAATAGAAATCTTTCTTTGTAAATATTTTAGTTGTTTATTATCAAAAGATTTTTTTAGATATTTTTTTCTAATATGTTTTCGGTATTCACGCAGAAGAACAACTCATTATAGGCACACATTTTGGACTTATGTGATTTTCATTTGCCTTATTCTGTATAAAACTTTTTTATGACAGTCCGCCACAACATGTTAAATTGCTGATATTTTTTTATTGTAAAATATTTCTTAACTGTAACAATTATAATTTGAAGGATGACAACATGAAAGACATTTTGTTAATTTGTATAAGTATTTCGTAATTTAAGAATATAATAGTGTTTTCTTCTTTAGATTCGTGTTATAATAATTCATGTTTCCACGTAATGTTAATTAGAATAAAAATCATCATTGAGGTTTTGAGTTTTATTTTTTCCTTCTACATTGTAATTATTAACAATTGAAATTACTTGTATGAGTATTTTGTACGATTGCACGTTACTGTGCTTATTATATTATTATATTAATCTACTAGATTAATGAATATACCATATTAATTAATATATTATAAGGCTTGAAGGCACAAATCCATTTCTTACAACATTTTCATTGAATGGATTAAAGTTTTTGCTTCTTTTTAATAACTGGCTTTACGGCTCTGGGATCTAGCCCTTCTGAGCCTGAAATTACAATATAATATAATAATTATCCTTCATTATACAGCTTCACAATATGTTGATGCGTCATATTGTGCAGCCCTTGGGAGATTTTGACACCAACTTGAGCCAGAATACAGCTGACGGTTGGCGATGGTATCTCAAGGCGCCTAATCAGACAGACACCTTATTTTGAGATTCACATTACCATCAGAGCACTTTTTTCACAGTTTCCACTAATAGTTCACATGCGCAGACACTTAATTACACAAAATCGCACCACTTTTACATATCAAAGTCCACTTCAAACCATTATTTAAACAATAATACAGGAGCAGCAAACTGCCGTCGGTCAAGTTCCCGCCAAAACTCAAGTTTTTGTTATATAACTGAAGTGACAAATGAACTTTCAGTCCACCTGATGATAAGTGGCAACTGAAGTTCATGGAAGCCTGCAGCCGACTTTAAACAAAGAATTTAAACAAACAAAAGCGTTATCACCTCTGAGTACTAAGATGAAACGCCTCGCAGTCTGTAACTATTCTGGCTTACTATACCCCTCAGACATGAACACAGCAGTGCAAGCACTGTTACTTGGCGGCATAAATAAATACTTCTAGGCAGACTCCTGTCACCAAGGGCCGCTACACAGAGTAATGCAAATTACGCGAGTGCAGTGTCGCCTCTACCTGAATCAGTCAGCGTAGTTGTCATTCATTTATTAATTTCAGCACTTCAAAAGTTTGCAGGAGGATGCTACTGCCCATCTTTTTTGTATAGTTTAAGGGTGACAAACGAGCACACAGGCCACCTGATGGTAAGTGGTTGCTGCGGCCCATAGACGTCTACATCTATCCTGTATTCCAAATCAAAATGTAGATGCGTTGTCACCTGTGAGGACTAAGATGGAATGCCTCATTTCCAGTAAAAAGGGCTTCCGGCCACCTGCACTCACCAAGCGAAACGCAGAGGTATACCTCTACTTCACGCTGGTTTTCTGTGAGGTCGTGTTACCACCCCGGTTCGAGCCGGCCCATCCGTGCGACAGCAAAATCTGCCGCGTGGCTCTACCACTATTAAATCTTCTGTTTCAATGACCCTCTGTAGCCTCTTACGACAACCACGGGGTAATATGAGCTTCTCTTACGCCCCTTTTACACAAACACTACACAATAGGGTATTACACCTATTTAAAAAAAGTGTTTTAAATGAATCCCAGAGTGATAATGAACCACTACAATTTTTATATAAATTTTTTAAAACCGAAAAGTGAGATAAAAATTACTTTTAATCTATCGTTTTAAATTTTCGCGTGAAAACGCTAGCCGCCATACTGTTCAACTCGTGACGTCACTGTCCTAGAATTTTGACAATTTTGCAAAGGAATAAGATACTTTTGAATGTTTAATAATGAGTTATCATCTATATCATTGCTGTGTTGTGCCTGATTGCAAAAAGACGAGCATAAGAACGCCGGGGAAGTTATGGATTAAAGTATGGATTAAAGGACCCGAAGGCATTGTCTACAAAATCTAAACTATACTTCTGTGAAGATCACTCTGATGTAAGTATGACTTATATTTAACTATCGATTAAACAAAACAAAACATCATGACATGATAGGTACCTATTGCAAGTCAAATTTTGTAATAGATTAGGTTCATTGCTCGTCTGTCCCGCGTCCCGCCTTTTGTGGGCCATTTTGATAGCCCTTGCAAGTGCAGTGCAGTGTTTTAGTTAATTCCTGTTTTCTTCTATTATATGGGAATAAAGACATGGTTTGTACTCAGACCAGATAAAAAAGTGACTTTTTATTTCGTCTGAGCGTTTGTATAAAAAAATATAACAAAAGTTTTTCTCAACTAAGCTTTTATTATAATATCTATAACATTAGTGCTAAAAGCGAAGTAATAAACTCGCTTTTACAAATCCGTCTTCCATGACGCCTTATCAATAAAATTTGGAATAAAAGTCAACAATCGTAATGATAACTTGAAAAATTTCGAAATTAACTAGTTATTACACAGCACATAACCTATTTCTTTGACCTAGTGACGTCACGACGCTATCTAATATGGCGGACATCATTTTGCAGATTTGAGGCACAGCTAAAAAAAAATATTCTTTAAATTGAAATATAAAATTTATAATGCATTTTTATAAATAGAAATCAATATTTCTCGTTTACTTTTTACAAAATCTATCATAAATATATATTCTTTGACTTATTTTTACATGGTGTAAAATACCCTATTGCGAGCGCAGTATTTTTTTATAGAACTAAAATGGTAAAAGTGACTGCTACAGTCCATGAACACCTGCAGCCAAATTCAAACAAAGAAGGTTGCAGATGCCTTGTCACCTTTGAGGACTAAGATGAAATGCATTAACAGTGGTAGAGCCACGCGGCAGCTTTTGCTGTCGCACGGATGGGCCGGCTCGAACCGGGGTGGTACCACGACCTCACAGAAAACCAGCGTGAAGTAGAGGTTTATCTCTGCGTTTCGCTTGGTGAGTGCAGGTGGCCGGAGGCCCTTTTTACTGGAAATGAGGCATTCCATCTTAGTCCTCACGGGTGACAACGCATCTACATTTTGATTTGTAATAGAGGATAGATGTAGACGTCTATGGGCCGCAGCAACCACTTACCATCAGGTGGACTGTGTACTCGTTTGTCACCCTTATCCTATAAAAAAAAATGCCTCACACTCTAATTATATTGTTTTTACTTTTATCCTTACATACCCTCATATTCTTTTACGGAGTAGAGCCACACTGCAGGTTATGGTTGCAGCACAAATGGCTCGACCAGGGCAGGACCACGCTGATACAGAATAACAGCGTAGAAACAACAGCTTAATGTTGCTGTGTTCCATTTAGTGAGTGTAGAGAATCGGATACCCTTTTTACTGATGACGAGGCATTCCATCTTAGTCCTCAGGGTTGACAACGCATCTGCATTTTGATTCTTAACCGAGGACAGATATGGGCCGCAGGAACCACTTACCATCAGGTGGACTGTGTGCTCGTTCGTCACGCTTCGTTTTAATATACTCTTCAAATCGGAATACAGCAGTGCAAGCACTACTATTTGGTGGTAGAAAACTGTAAGAGGGTGGTACGTACCCAGACGGACTCCTAAGCAGAGAACGAGTCTAACCATCTAGTGTATATTGTAATTGATCTCAAATCTGGAACAGAGCCCCACAGGTTCAGGGGCTAAGTGCTCGCTGTAAACTTTACAGTACGCGAGCAACCCTGGTTCGATACTCGCCGGCACCAATGAAATTGTTAATTGCAATTATAAGCGCTGATTTACCTACCACGTGCTCGGCGGTGAAGGAAAACATTGCGAGGAAACCCGCATGTCTGAGAAATAAGAAAAAAATAATTTGAAGACATTTGAAGTTTGCCAAGACATTTCCTAAAAAATGAGAGGAGTCATGTGTCCAGCTGTGGGACGTATATAAGCTGTAATTTATAACTTCAAATGACTACTCGTAAGTAGGTAGTAGCACTATCACCAAAAGAGTACTATGGCCAGAAGAGGCTCTCGGCAGCTGGAACGACTTAACGCAATCAAGCGTGACGCGCTCGTCTCTGAGCAGCGCAAGCAGCACGCAAGCGCGTTGTTGCCGTAATCCTGCCGCACTTCGAACCCTGGTTGCATTTTATTTTATTTATTTATTTGGTTCACCAAAAAATGTTACATTAATATATATGCTTCATTCTAAGACAGTAATATAAACGAGGTGCACATTCAACAATAGGTAAACACCGAATGCTTAGTGCTCATAGTATTTCCTACAAGTAGCTAAAAATATACAATACAAAATTTAAAAAAATAATACAAAAAAATTACTGTAAGGAAAAATATTAATAATTTGATAAATTGCGGGGCCGAAAAACGTTAATAGAGTCGTGGGAATATCTACTACATTATTATAAGTATTTAAAAGTCTACAAAGTCTGGGTACCTACTGGGAAATTAAATCCTAGTACAGTTCTACGAAGGGGCGGAGAAAGAGGAGTAATGAATTTACGAGGGTATCTACTTGGTATACGAACATTAAATTTACGTAGTAATAAAGGGCACTGAAGTTATTTCTGAACATTTCAAATTTTATTACAAATATACTGATGGTGCCCACCGTGGAGTATTTATTAGCCGGTAAGAGTCTGGTATAACCTTTCCGTCGTCCTCGTAGCGATGAGTATTTCCCGAGTCGTTCATAGCAATAGTCGAATTGCAGATTCGAACACACAACTTTGTAAGTTTGCAGTCTGTACCCGAAACCATTATACTCTTTCCACTATGTTATTCTATTCTAAACAGATGGAACTAGTGATTGCAAGAACATATTAAAATAACGATTAAAAAATAAAATATTATCGAGTTTTTTGTTTATTGTAACTAAATAATTAACAAAAGTACATTATAAAGTATTTCATAATGAATATGATATTTATTAGGTTACTCGCCGTTAACATTTAATTAGTTTTAATTTATTAGAATAAAAACACAGTCATGTTGTTTATGGTAGCAAATCCTTATGCTGGCCACACTGATGTGATGTCACCGCCGCCATGTTGTTTATTTAACACTCGCAACCTCGCAACGAATACGTTGAATAGAGTACACTGTATCTTTCGACCTTTCGTCTTAAAAACTTATTGCATACAACTGAACTAAACATGCTGAAGGGAATGGTGTTGAAAGGACAATCAAGGGTGTTGGCGGTACGGCTGGAGCTGTCTAGAATACAATAACATAATGAGAGCAACATATGTTTCTATTGCTGCTTTAAAGTTTTTTTTACCCCCTTTCTTACTTTTATTTATTTATTTAATCTTTTATGCACAAAAAAAAATCGTACATATGGTGGACTAATGTCTTAAGGCATTCTCTCCCAGTCAACCATTAGGCTAAGCTAAAATTTAAACATATGGGAGGTAGTCAGTGGCGTAGCGTGCCTTAGATAGGCCCTGTATCAAAATTTGTTAGGGGCCCCAATTAAGAGTAAAGATTTCATAAAAGGAACAAAAACGATTCCATTTAATTAAAATTATTATATATTGGTTATAAGTTATTACTTACAATTAATACTCTTAGGAACTAAGCTAGCCATACAATTCAAGTCAAATATACATTTTTTGCCTTTTGTTCGGCGAACATAGCTGAAGACGATTCGGTGGCATTCATAGCTGAAGACGTTTCAGTTTTTCTAATTTTTTTTTGCTTCTATAGACAATAGTGATAGCCTCTCCTGTCCCATAGAAATCCTTGGAATTTTGGCTTCACAGGTTCGGGGCCCCTGTAGCCCGGGGCCCCCGTATCATTGATACGGCTGATACGGCGGTAGCTACGCCCCTGGAGGTAGTGCAGCAAAAGTAAAGAAAAAAGGTAACGAAGTTCGAATAAACCAGAATATTTAATGAAGAAAACCGATTATACAGGGTTATTTTGCAATAACCGGTCGCAATGTAGGCGAATGGTAAAAAAAATTAATAAAAAAATCTCAAACATTCTGTCCTTTTTATCTTTTAAATTCAAAATGCATGGTAATGCATTATTTTAACAGATTTTACTGCGCACGTACACATTCGTAAGGGTCGATCGGTACATAGGTAACGTGGTTTTGGGATAATTTCAAATAAAAGTACAATCCTAATTTATTTATTTGAACTTATGTTTAAAATTTGGCTACTATTTGACAAATAGCCCTATATAGCAACGAGTTTAAAGTTTAAAATGATATTAACCAGTGACAATAGCCTCATTATTGCAAGAATTCATATTGTAAGAATTATTGCCTTCTGCGCACATATTAAATAAACACCTACATGGTCTTCCTCTCATTCGAATGTTTTTTTTTTAAATTCGACCTTTACAGTAACGATATAAATGTCAACGATACGGTTGGTCAGCCATGCGTTTCGTACAAAACGGACGAGCGAAGAACATCCTCTAATTCTGTACTTGCAAAAGCTTATAGACTATTTTGTTGATTTTCTTTTTTAAATAATGTACTCATAATTTAAAACAGCAACTTTCACTTATACAACCCAGAGTTGTTGACGGCGCTACAGGCATCTAATATAGTGTATCAGTGTTTTTTTTTATTACCTCAGTGATAGCTTAAGTTTAGAAATATTGATACTCATGTCCTAGCATGTTACGAAGTCACACTGATATAAAAAAATAGTGTGATCATGAGCTGCAAAAGTCAGCTGCCAGTAGACATGTGTCATTCATTCATTTCTAGTGACCCGATAATTTAAGTATTGAGTCGTCTTACGAACCGGGTCATTTGGGTCGATTATTCAAATGGATCGTTTTTAGTTTCAGTACTGTGATCAATGACCTATGTGATTCCCAGTATAGTGGCGGGTAAGAATACTCAATAACCCATATTTTCCCGTGGGTGTCGTAAAAGGCGACAGAGGGAAACTGAGGCAGAGGTTGGGTAGCAGCATCTTTCTGATAACATCAAAACAACAATAAAAAAAACTGCGGTTGTCAACCCGCTCGCCAAGCGTGGCAACTACGGCAATATACCCCCCATGAAAGTAACGAAGAGACGGCCCCCAGTCCCCGGCGGCCCCGTTATTCCTGGCTACGGTGGCGACCATGGTAACGGCAAGGCAAGGGGGTGCTAAGAATCTCCGGTGGAGGTTCGGTTGCCACCTACGACGACTCGACCTGGCAACTTATAACGCACGCACCCTGAGGACTGACGAGAAGATCCTGGAGCTGGAAGAAGAGATAGACAAGTTGCGCTAGAAAGTCATAGGATTATCCGAAGTCCGAAGAGAGGGAGAGGACACGGTAATCCTCGAATCCGGCAATTTGTTCTATCACCGGGAGAGCGACCGTCTTTCCCAAGGAGGTGTCGGATTTATCGTCCACAAGTCTCTCGAGCTACGAAACCGTTTTCAGTGCCTAGAAGATTGCAATGCAGTGGATGATATTAATGACAAGCTCGTGGAAACTGTCCATGCGGTCGGAGCTAAGTTTTGCAAGACCCGCCGCAGAAGAACACAAAAACTCTCCGATCGCACTCTTAATCTCATGTCTGTTAGACGGGATATGAAGCTGCAGTCTTCAGTAGATTTGACAGCATACGGGCAAATGAACAGACAGATCTCCTAATGCATGCGGTGGGACTTGCGCAACTTTAATACTGCTCATATTAAAGAAGCGATCGAGCGGAATCAGCGCCAAAGTCTTTGCTAGAGATCTGTCTGCCAGAAAGAGCCAACTGTCGAACCTGAAAATCGAGTGTGGCAGCGTCGTTTTTTTTTGTGTGACATTGAGAGGTTCTATGGGCAGCTGTACACATCATCGTTGGAGCCACACGTAAGTGTGAGTAACGATCCAAGAGCGAGTCTTATCCGACACTATTCCGATAATATCCCGGACGTCAGTCTGAGTGAGATTAGAATGGCTCTCCAGCACCTAAAAACGACAAGGCCCCAGGCGAGGATGGAATTACAGCGGAGCTTCTGAAAGCCGGTGGAAAACCGTTACTTGAAGTTCTTCAGAAGCTCTTTAATTCCGTCCTCCATGGTGGCACTACACCGGAGGCGTGGAGCAGAAGTGCGGTGGTCTTATTCTTCAAGAAAGGTGACAACGCTCTCTTGAAGAACTACAGACCGATTTCCCTTCTGAGCCGCGTCTACGTGCTGTTTTCGAGAATCATTACGAATCGTCTCGCACCCAGACTTGACGACTTCCAGCCTCCCGAACAAGCCGGTTTCCGAAAAGGCTTTAACACCATAGACCACATACATACCCTTCGGCAAATTGTACAGAAGTTCGAGGAGTATAATTTGCCACTACGTCTGACGTATGTGGACTATGAGAAAGCCTTTGATTCCGTCGAAGTTTGGGCGGTGCTGCAGTCCCTTCAGCTATGCCAAGTTTACTGTCGGTATATCGAAGTGCTGAAGTGCTTGTACAATAGAGCTACGATGGCTATCCGAGTACAGAACCAGAGTACGAAACCTACCCAATTGCAGCTAGGTGTAAGACAGGGTGACGTTACATCCCCGAAACTCTTAACCGCTGCATTGGAAGACGTTTTCAAGCTTCTGGGCTGGAAAGGATACGGTATTATTATCAATGGCGAGTACATCACTCACCTTCGATTTGCCGACGATATAGTCCTTATGGCAGAATCGCTGGAGGACCTAAGCACTATGCTCAATGACCTCAATAATGTTTCCCAACGGATAGGTCTTAAGATGAACATGGACAAAACAAAGGTCATGTTCAATGTCCATGTAACAACTATGCCGGTAGTTGTTCGTTGTTGACGAGTATGTTTACCTGGGACAAATAGTCCGACTAGGTAAGTTCAACTTCGACCGAGAGGTCAATCGACGGATTCAACTCGGTTGGGCAGCGTTCGGGAAATTACGGCACATCTTCTCGTCAGGTATACCTCAAAAGTTAAAAATAAAACTGTACACCCACTGCGTGTTGCCAGTGATGACCTATGGTACTGAGACGTGGTCCTTCCTTCACTGCTGGCCGTATGAGGAAGCTCAAGGTCGCTCAGCGAGCTATGGAGAGGGCTATGCTCGGAGTTTCTCTGCGTGATAAACTTAGAAATGAGGATATCCGCGGTAGAACCAGAGTGACCGACATAGCCCAACGGATTAGTAAGCTGAAGTGGCAATGGGCCGGCCATATGGCTCGAAGAACCGACAGCCGATGGGGAAAAAAGATTCTCGAGTGGCGGCCGCGTACCAGGTGACGAAGTGTAGGGCGTCCCCCCACTAGATGGAGTGACGACCTGGTAAGATATGCAGGAAGTCGATGGATGCAGGTGGCTCAAGACCATGCATTGTGGCATTTCTTGGGAGAGGCTTATGTTCAGCAGTGGACTTGTGAAGGGCTGTAATGATGAATGATGATAATAACTGTGATCTATGATACCCGCTCGAGAGAAGGCGGCACTGAAAATTTCGGGAATCAAGGAAGTGACACAACGTTACTATTTAAAAATATATTTATTGCTTTTCGAAGTATTCTCCGCGAAATTTGACACATTTTTCCATACGATGGAACCAATCATTGAAGCAACCATTCCATTCGGAAGTTGGGGTCTCCAAAATGGCCGTTTTGTAGGCGTGCACAGCTTCTTCAGGTGATGAAAATCTCTGTCCACGCAATTTATTCTTTATTTTAGGGAAAGTATAGAAATCATTAGAGCTTAGGTCGGGGCAGTACGGCGGATGGTCTTATAATTCTATGTTTTCTTGCTCTAAAAACTCTTTTGTTCTGTGTGCGGTGTGAGAACTCGCATTATCGTGATGGAGGATGATGCGGCGGTTGCAGTTCTCTTTACGGAGTTCAGAAACGACCTGTGGCAAACAAATGCTAGCATACCATTCTGCATTAACCGTTCTTTGTCCCTCAAGAGGAATAGTCGTAACATGGCCGGTTTTGGAGACAATCGTGGCCACCATTTTTTTTTGCAACACTCCGTGAACAAACAATTTTTGTTGGCTTTAACTCATTTTCGAACACCCAAACTCGTGACTGGTTTTTTGTTTCGGGTTTGTACGCGTATATCCAGGCTTCGTGACCTAATACGATGTTGTATACAGCATTTGAGCATCCTGCGTAGAATCTTTCGAGAGTTCTGACGCACCAAGTAACACGAGCCGCTTTTTGCTCTTCACAGAGCGAATGCGGTATCCATCGGGAAAACAACTTTTTTACACCTAATTGTTCATGCAAGATTATTTGTATTTGACTCATGCCAATGTCTAAAGTTGCCTGCATTACGCGGTATGTCACATGTCGATCTTCCTCAATCAGCTTACGCACAGCATCAACGTTTTCTTGGGATACTGCAGTTTTTGGACGACCTTGACGGGGATCATCACTAAGCTTGACACGTCTACGTTGAAATTCAGCAAACCAGCGATAAATTGTGGTTTTGGATGGGGCTTCATCACCAAATGCAGAAATCATCCGGTCAACACATTGTTTTTGTGTTAACCCACTTCGAAAGTCATAATAAATCATTGCTCTTGAATTTTCTCGAGTCAATTCCATTTTCTCAACGACTAAACAAGTTTGACAAAACCTTGTGACAAGACCGAGAATCTTTTTTAAAATAAATAAATGGTATTCGATTTTTAAAACCAAGGAGTTTTCAATTAAGAAGATTTTAATATGAAAGGAACAGTGGAAATATTCCATTCCCGATACTTTTAGTGCAGCCAATGTAATGTCGGACGTTGGACATTATTGTACTCTTTGGTCATAGGGCCTGTCAATCGTTGATCCGGAACTTTCAAAAAATGTAATTGCAATCATCAAAACTGATGCGATCCAGTTAAAATGATAAGAATCATTCACGATTGACACATTTCTAGCTGCTTGTCTACCTACTGGCAGTAAGTTTTTAAATCCCAATACCGATCATTAGTTAATAAGAATACAATGTTGTAGAAATGAAATAAATACACAAATCTAAACATATAATAAATCTCATGATTTTTTTGTTTGGAGAAATATTTTGTATAGTTGTCATTTTTACGAAGGAAATCGCGGCAGATAGTGGCAGCAGTGGCAAGTGGCATAGCGCCATCTGCTAGACTATCTTTTTTGGATTTTTGAAATGAAAACTTCTTTAGTGGCGTTGTGTACTTTTTTTGTAATGGGTAAAAAATGTTAAACACGCGTCAGGTCACGTGTCCTGATCGAAAATTCGTAAGACGGACGGAGAGTAGACAGGCGGCTCGACGTAGAAAAGGAAGTAAGTTAGGTTTAATTCATTTTCATTTATTCATTAATATAATTTTATTATTAAGATTAGGTTTCGATCGGGTCTACTGTACTGCTTGACGAAATTATTAATATAGATACATATGTACTTACACATTATAGATGTAATATTTGTAATATGTTTATACTTTATAGCATTAACCTATATTTTCATTACATCACAATAAGCACACGTGCGGTGTAGGTTTACCAAACAAATAATTTCGAATGAAAATAAATGAAATAAGATAATAATAAATAATATCTGCCATTCCAAAATATCAAAAATGCACAAGGTTAATATTCAAGTTTTCACTTCTGCCGGCACTCCCGGAGTGCAACCCGTCGTTTTTTTTTCTAATGGTATGGCGCGCTTGTTACCGAGTAGTATTCTTTTAAATAATTTTGGTAATAATTACTAACATCAGAAGTGGAATAATTTCTTACAATAAATTATTAGTAAGTAAATAGATTTCATCATCATCATCATTACAGCCCTTCACAAGTCCACTGCTGAACATAGGCCTCCCCCAAGAAATGCCACAAAGCACGGTCCTGAGCTACCTGCATCCATCGACTTCCTGGATATCTTTCCAGGTCGTCACTCCATCTAGTGGGGGGACGCTCTACACTTCGCCTGCCGGTCCGAAGCTGCCACTCAAGAACTTTTCTTCCCCATCGGTTGTCGGTTCTTCGAGCTATATGGCCGGCCCACTGCCACTTCAGCTTACTAATCCATTGGGCTATGTCGGTCATTCTGGTTCTACTGCGGATATCCTCATTTCTGAGTTTATCACGCAGAGAAACTCCGAGCATAGCCCTCTCCATAGTTCGCTGAGCGACCTTGAGCTTCCTCATACGGCCAGCAGTGTAGGAAGGACCACGTCTCAGATCCGTAAGTCATCACTTGCAACACGCACTGGTTGTACAGTCACGTTTTCAAGTTTTGAGGTATAGCTGATGAGAAGGTTCAACGCAAATTTACAAAGGTTCCCAGAGCATTGAAAAACATACCATATGAGGAAAGGCTAAATAAACTTAAACTAACGACTCTGAAAGATCGCAGAAGGAACGAGGAGACTTGATCGAAACTTATAAAATTATACATGGACACTACGATCTAGAAAATTTTGACAAAGATTTATTCCTATACTCAAAAAACACGCATCTTCGGGGACATCACTTGAAATTAACCAAAGCCATGTCGAATAATAACCCACACAAGCACTTTTTTAGCCAAAGAGTGGTCGAAACATGGAATAAGCTGCCATCAGAAGTGATATCTGCAAAAAATGTTAACCAATTCAAGAACAGATTAGATAAACAACTAAAATAGGATAATCACACATTCAAAAATAGGATACGGGCTTATATCAGTTGTTGCAACTGCTGGCCTGTTACATAATAATAATAATAATAATAATATATAAGATGGCGTAGGAAAGTAACGACCCCATCGTCCGCTAACGTAACAGTTAGGTGACAAAACTGCTACGTCGGTGCAATCAGTCAGCACCTTGCCAAGCGGTTTTAGCGCCGTGCCTCGGCAAAATTGAGGGTGCGAAGACCCGTTTGTGCATATGGCTCCATCATGAAACGGCGCCGGGTCTGGGCGTCTCCCGTTAACTGACGGCCAATTTATGGATGATGGAAACGAATAGACCGCGTATAGGGCCGCTACCTGGGGGTCGCCGGGGCGCGTCTGGAGCTGGCGCTGGACGCGACAGCATGCGGGCCGCCAGCCGAACGTGAGGTGCTACATGACTACCTAGTAGCCCCTCGCATCCATCATCCCCACTAGATGGCTTGGTGTCGGCAGGGTCCTCTCGGACTCGGCAAGCGGCACCCGCCGCTGGTGGAGTACGCCGCATGCGTTGGACGAAGGCTATGAATACAAACGTATTGCGGGCGTATTTTAGGGCGAAAGGGGAAGAAATTGGAGGTTTTGCGTACCGGGCTAGGATGTATCGACTATTTGCTGAGCTGGAGCCGTCTATTACCGTTACCGAGCAAAACCTGGCAGACCGAGTTCGGTACATCATGCGCTCATAAATATTTGATGACACCGAACTCGAACGACTACGGCGTGAGGCTATTCCCTCATCGAATGAACCGGCTATAGCTGGGGATGCGGCTCCACAGGCCACAGAACAGCAGGCACATATAGAGTACGCTATGGATCTCGCTGCTCTGGTTGATTCAGGCGATGATGGAATGGTCACCCAAGAACTAGAGCAGATGAGGAGTAAATTGGAGGAGGCGATTGTGGAAACGCGCAGTACGTCTCTCGAAAATCGACCGCGACTCCCGCGCATACCCCTAAGTAAGCGGAATCGGGCTGTCGTGAGGGCTCTCAACCCAATGCTGGTGACCTATTTGGAAGCCAGTCGGGACCTTTGCGACACGGACTCAATTCTTTTTGGCGCCGCACTGGCAGTTTGCTGTATTATTGATACCAAACTTCCCACGGCTGGACGCGCTACTAGACACAGTAGCGCCATCCCAGCCTTGAGAAGAAGGATTGAGGACCGTATCGCAAAGGCAAGGGCCCTCATCGGCAGACTGATAAGCTTCAGGTCGGGCAATAATAGGCCGAGAATTGTGCGCACCGTCAGGATGGCGTTTGCTGGGACAACTATCAGTTTGTCCCAGCCGGATATAACGCAAAAACTGACGGAGCGCATGACGATCTGAAGCAGAGAATCGCTGCTTGGGGGAAGTGGATTCGGCGATATACCGAGAGGTCGACACGGTTCAACCAGAATAGTCTCTTCCAGAGTGATCAAAAGAGGCTCTATGAATCATTGGGGCGACCAATGGTATGTGGAACGGGCCCAGCACCGAATCAGGCCGACACTATCGCATTCTGGCGTGGCCTGTGGTCAGAGCCCGTAAACCACAGCGAGGGCCCTTGGACGGAAGTTGTGGCGAGTCAGTGTGCGAATATTACGCCCATGGACCCCGTCATCATAACGCCGGATGACGTAGCTGAGGCGGTCCGTAGGGCCCCGAACTGGAAAAGTCCGGGACTCGACGGACTGCATCACTACTGGCTAAAGGGGTTCGTGGTGTGTCACGCTGTGCTCGCCCGACAGTTTCAAGAGGCTCTCGACCAAAAGTCGCTCCCGAGCCTCTTCACTACTGGGATCACTCATTTGGTTCCTAAAGACCGGGATTCCACAGACCCGAGCAAATACCGCCCCATAACGTGTCTGTCTACCATATACAAGACACTTACATCCATTTTGAGCGCGAGAATCATTCGTCACCTGAACTCAAATCAGGTGATGTCGCGCGCTCAGAATGGATGTCGGGGCGGTGGTCGTGGAACCAAGGAACCACTCCTCATTGACGCGGTCATTGGCAAGGTGGTTAAACGCAACCGTCGGAACCTCTCCGCCGCCTGGAGAGACTACAAAAAGGCTTTCGACTCGGTGTCTCATACATGGCTTAAGAGGGTCCTCGAGCTGTACAAGGTTGAATGTACGGTTCGAGACTTCCTCGGGCAGTGTATGGGGCAGTGGAGTACGATCCTTTGTCATCTAGGCCAGCGGATAACGGCTGCGGAGAACCACATAAGGATAAGAAGGGGTATCTTCCAGGGCGATTGTTTGAGTCCAATCTGGTTCTGCCTCTCTGTGAACCCTCTCAGTTTCTTACTGGAGGGCTCCGGGAGGGGATTTCAGCTTCGGAAAGGAGGTACAAAAGTGACCCACCTTTTCTACATGGATATAGAATGTGTGTGATTTTAGCAATTCTATTGGAATGGAGCTGGGGACAGATAAGTGTGTGATCCTTCATGTTGAAAGGGGAAGGGTTGCTAACTCTGAGGGCATATACTTATCTATGCCCATCAACATAAGGACCCTTTCCGAGGCTAAAACATACCGATACCTGGGTATGTCACAGAACATCGGTGTAGATGAGGCGGGTATGAAACAGTCAGTTTGCGATGTGTTTTATGCACGCTTGACCAAAGTGCTTAATAGCCTTTTGTCCGGTGTGAATAAGACGCACACATATAACGGTTGGGTCATGCCTGTTCTCATGTATACCTTTGGCATACTCAGGTGGACTCAGACTGAACTGAACGCTCTGGACAGAAAAGTCCGCACTATAATGACGTCCCACAGGATGCATCATCCGAGATCGTCAGTAATGAGGCTGTACATGTCGCGGAAGCATGGTGTACACGGCTTTTTAAGCGCGCTTACCATGCATAATCGCGAAGTGTGCAGCCTCCGTAATTACTTTCTGATGAGAGCGGATGATCCATACTATAGGGACGTTATTTCTTGTGATAAAGGACTTACCCCTCTATCCTTAGCCAACGAGCAATGGCAAGACCCGGCAGTACAGAGCATTTCCGACTGGGAGACCGTATGGAAGGAGAAGGAGCTCCACGGGAGGTTCTACAAGGCTCTACATGAGCTTTTCGTAGACACAGTCGCCTCCCTCTACTGGCTACGTTTCGGTGACCTCTTTGGGGAAACCGAGGGTTTTGTCTGTGCGATACAGGATCAGGTTATTAAGACTAACAATTATCAGAGATACATCCTAAAGGATGGCACCGTGTCGTGAAGCGACAATAAAAAAAAAAGAACCTAACCTAACAACAACGAAAACAACAAGAATAGAACAAGAAAATAATATATTTAAAATTAAAAAAAAAAGATATTTACAATTATTATATAAAAAAATGAAGTATGATGATGGTGATGGGTGACGTGAATTACAATTAAATAGAAAATAAAGATAGATGAATATTGAAGCGGAGCCTGAAGGTCAAAGTGGCACACGCTGCGCTTGGAGTAGGAGTAGGCACACTCTGAGCTTGGAGTCTCGCAGCGCCTGGAGCAAGCACGCACAGTGGCTAAAGATAGCATGGGCACTAGTAGGTGGAGGCGCAGGCGAAGACTCCAGATGAAGGCAAAGGCTTGCAGGATCCCGGAGTAGTGCGGCCCCGCACTTGGAGTAGGCTAGGCGACGACTTCGGGTGAAGACAGAGGCTTGCAGGATCCCGGAGCAGTGCGGCCCCATGCTTGGAGTAGGCTACGCCGACGACTTCAGCTGAAGACAGAGGCTTGCAGGATCCCGGAGCAGTGCGGGCCCCGTGCTTGGAGTAGGCTACGTCAACGACTTCAGGTGAAGACAGAGGCTTGCAGGATCCCGGAGTAGTGTGGCACCGCGCTTGGAGTAGACTAGGCGACGACTTCAGGTGAAGACCGAGGCTTGCAGGATCCCGGAGCAATGTGGCCCCGCGCTTGGAGTAGACTAGGCGACGACTTCAGGTGAAGACCGAGGCTTGCAGGATCCCGGGGCAGTGCGGCCCCGGGATAAGGCCTTTAGGAGATGCTTCAAGTTTGGAAGCTGAAGCGAGACTGTCTGTATTGACCGATGATTCGGCTTTTATACCTTTTTAGAGAGAACGGAAAATTATTTAAATTAAAAGCAAATTTTTGTAAATGGCCCAGAGCAAAAGAGTATTTATGTGGAAATATTGAAATAAAAACATCAGACCGGTAACGAATTTGAATAAAAATTGCCATGACAACCAGATAAACAACGATGTCAAAACATGTAAATTTTTGGTTTCAGGCTCATAATTGAAAAACGGCAAGGTTTAAGTAAGAAATGAGATATTATTGATATAGGAAAAAAGGTAGCGCAACAGCGCGCACGAAACCCGAAATTGCAGAGTTACGGAGAACGAAATAAAAGTTCAAAAAAGGTAGACTCTATTGACACCGATTTAAAAAATGCTGTTAGCGTGAAAATACGAAGTGAAAATGATTTGTTATTGTGTTTTTTATGGTCTAAAAACGTTACAGGATCCTATGGAAATAAAGGTGATGCAAAATATGAATGCAGAAAATCAAAAACAGAATGGAAAAATAAATGTAAAATGATATGTAAGTAGCATAACACTACAACCGTCGATATCTGTCGAGCTTGTCGCCATCCCGGTGAGTCACTTAGGCATGTCATCTCCGGTTTTTCGGCGCTTTCTAACTCTGAGTATTTGCACAGGCACAACTTAGTAGCCAGGATTCTACACCAGGAGCTCGCTCTGAAATACGGTCTCGTGGATCGGACACTGCCGTATTATAAGTACTTGCCGGAAACCGTGCTCGAAAATGACCGCGCCAGGCTCTACTGGGACCAGGCCATCATCACAGACAGGATTATTCTTGCGAATAAGCCTGATATTGTGCTGATGGACCGGGCACAGTCAAGGATATTTTTAGTCGATATTACCATTCCTTATGACGAGAACCTCGTGAAAGCCGAAACAGATAAAGTGACTAAATATCTGGACCTGGATCACGAGGTGACCGACATGTGGGGTGGATTGCCGGCCGAAATTATACCTGTAGTCGTCTCTGCGAATGGGTTAATTCCAGTCAGCCTCTCGGGTCATCTGAGGCAACTGGGACTCCGTGACGGACCGCTCCAAGCTCAAATGCAGAAGGCGGTGCTCGTCGACACCGCCCGCATCGTCCGCCGGTTTCTTTCCCTTTCCACCTAACCCTCGGCCGTCTGGTCTCCTCTGCCGAGGGCTTCCATCTGGTTGGGTTTTTATATATTTATGTATTTTTATGTATATATTTTATTTTATTGATATTTATGTACGTTTACCATGTTTATTTACAATTATATATTTATATTGCTCAACCAGATGAGAAAACTTTATAGATAACCCCAATAATAATAATAATAATAATAAGATGTGCCGCAATTTCCCGAACACTGCCCAACCGAGTTGAATCCGTCGATTGACCTCTCGGTCGAAGTTGGACTTACCTAGTCGGTCTATTTGTCCCAGGTAAACATACTCGTCAACAACTTCGAGCTTAGTGCTCCCATACAACTACCGGCATAGGTGTGACATGGATATTAAACATGATCTTTGTTTTGTCTATGATCATCTTAAGACCTATCCGTCGGGAAGCACTATTGAGGTCATTGAGCATAGTGCTTAGGTCCTCCACCGATTCTGCCATAAGGACTATATCGTCGGCAAATTGAAGGTGAGTGACTGGCCATTGATGTTGATACCGTATCCTTTCCAGTCCAGAAGCTTGAAAACGTCTTCCAATGCAGCGGTGAAGAGTTTCGGGGATATGACGTCACCCTTTCTTACACCTCTCTGCAATTGTATAGGTTTCGTACTCTGGTTCTTTACTCGGATAGTCATCGTAGCCCTACTAAACAAGCACTTCAGCACTTCGATATACCGACAGCAAACTTGGCATCGCTGAAGGGACTGCAGCACCGCCCAAATTTCGACGGAATCAAAGGCTTTCTCATAGTCCACATACGTCAGACATAGTGGCAAATTGTACTTCTCGAACTTCTGTACAATTTGCCGAAGGGTATGTATGTGGTCTATGGTGTTAAAGCTTTTTCGGAAACCGGCTTGTTCGGGAGGCTGGAAGTCGTCAAGTCTGGGCGCGAGACGATTAGTAATGACTCTCGAAAACAGCACGTAGACGCGGCTCAGAAGGGAAATCGGTCTGTAGTTCTTCAAGAGAGCGTTGTCGCCTTTATTGAAGAACAAGACCACCGCACGCCTGCTCCACGCCTCCGGTGTAATGCCACCATGGAGGACGGAATTAAAGAGCTCCTGAAGGACTTCAAGTACCGGTTTTCCACCCGCTTTCAGAAGCTCCGCTGTAATTCCGTCCTCCCCTAGAGCCTTGCCGTTTTTAAGGTGCTGGAGAGCCATTCTAATCTCGCTCAGACTGACTTTCGGGATATCATCGGAATAATGTCGAATAAGACTCGCTCTTGGATCGTTTCTCACACTTGCGTGTGGCTCCAACGATGACGTGTACAGCTGCCCATAGAACCTCTCAATCTCACTCAAAATCTTAGGAGCACCGGAAACGATGCTGCCACATTCTGTCTTCAGCTTTGACAGTTGGCTCTTTCTGGCAGACAGATCTCTGGCAAAGACTTTGGAGCCTTGGTTCCGCTCGATCGCTTCTTCAATACGAGCTGTATTGAAGTTGCGTAAGTCCCGCCGCATGCATTTGGAGATCTGTCTGTTCAGTTGCCTGTATGCTGTCAAATCTGTTGAAGAATGTAGCTTCATCTCCCGTCTAACAGCCATAAGATTAAGAGTGTGATCGGAGAGTTTTTGTGTTATTCTGCGGCGGGTCTTGCAGAACTTAGCTCCGACCGCATGGACAGTTTCCACGAGCTTGTCATTCAAATCGTCCACTTCATTGCAGTCTTCTAGGCACTGAAAACGGTTTTGTAACTCGAGCTGAAAGGTTTCGGGACTTTGGATTAGAGCACGAGGGGGACGGAGCATTGACTGCATAAGACGAGACCTCTCCAACTTAACGTTTAGGTTCAGTGTGCCTCTAACCATTCGGTGATCGCTGCCGGTTTTCATCCTCGCGATTACTGAGACATCACTGAACAGTTGTCGTCTGGTCGTCATAATGAAGTCATTCTCATTTTTTGTGGAACCGTTGGGGCTCGACCAGGTCCACTTCCTGTGGGGACGCTTCTGGAAGAAAGAGTCCCTCTTTCTCCATGAAGTCGGCCAGCTGCTGGCTCCTTGGGTTCCGTTGCCCTATTCCAAATTTCCCTACTTTCAGCTCACCATTCTCTCTTGTGCCTAGTTTTGCATTGAAGTCTCCCATTAACACCGTATATTGGGTTTTGGAGGATTGCATGGTTTTAGAGATATCGTCATACATTTCCTCCACCTCCTCATCGGGGTGTGCCGAGGTTGGTGCGTAAACCTGTATGACCTTCAGCGAATACCGTTTGGTGATTCTGAGTATAAGGTACGCAACCCTCGTCGACACACTCTCAATCTTTACAACGTTGTTAACAAGAGACTTGTGGACGATAAATCCGACACCTCCTTGGGACAGATGGTCGCCCTCCCGTTAATAGAGCAAGTTGCTGGATTCGAGGATTACCGTTTCCTCCCTCTCTCTTCGGACTTCGGATAATCCTATAATATGCCAGCGTAACTTGTCTATCTCTTCTTCCAGCTCCACAATCTTCTCGTCAGTCCTCAGGGTGCGGGCCTTATATGTTGCCAGGTCAAGTCGTCGTAGGTGGCAACCGAACCTCCACCGGAGATTCTTAGCACCCCCTGCCCCGCCGTTACCATGGTCGCCACCGTAGCCTGGAATAGCGGGGTCGCCGGGGGCTGGGGGCCGTCTCTTAGTAACTTTATCCATTTGGGGGGGTATTTGCCACAGTTACCACGCTTGGCGAGCGGGTTGGCAACCGTAGTTTTTTTTATTGTTTTTATGCTATTATCAGGAAGATGCTGCTGCTCATCTCCTGACTGTTTCCCTTTGTCACCTTTTACGACACTCACGGGAAGATATGGGGTAGTGGATACTCTTAACCGCCACAATACGGCACAGATTTATTGTTCAACATCTCAAACCAAAAAAAAAGTTAGACTGAGCGCTGTGTAGGTACACTACAGGGGATGCAAAATACATGCTCAACTTCTTGACTCCCACTCACCTTTCTTCTTTATTTCTTTATCAGCCCTTAAAAATAACTGCTGTATATGTGCACTTAAAACCATGTACTAGTTGATCGTAAAATATTTAGATGTGTGTACGTGAGTGCGTGTTCTTAAAATAAGTTGAGCATGGATTTTGGCATGGTTTTTGCGTCACTTGAAATAAACGCAGCGCTCCGTATTTCTTTCTTTGTTATTATTAGATGAACGTTTGTCTTTTTAAATATAAATATGTATGCACTGAATTAGTACACAATTAAAGAACTTTATCGCGATACGCGAAATACGTTAGCTTATTGGGTGAATTTTTTATTTCAATATATTGCAATTAGGTGACATTTTGTTTTAGCCTTGGAGTATTTGTTAGTGCTTATAAATACTCTTAAGGTTGTATCCTTTCAAAGTTATTAAATCTTTTGACTATGAAGAACCTAAGTATTTAATGAGTCATTCAAGATTTAGTGAGAGATCGAAAATATGACATTTCAAGAAAACTTTCGTCTCTAAAAACTTTTTAGATACCTAAAATTTAATTTAAACTTTAGAAACATTTTAAAGAAACATTAGGAAAATTACTTTTTAGAAAATTTGACGAAATATTTTAGAGTTTAATTAATTATTTTTAAGGCAATTTATTAAAATGGTTAATTACAAATAGAATATTAGATTTGTAACTGTCACATACATATATTATATATTAAATACAAGAAGATCATAATCACGTTCGATGAATCCACGTCTCTGTAGTCAAGTCTTCTGTACGTACAAACATTAAGCTACTAAAACCATTATATTGATAAGTACAAACTTTGTCTGTATATTTCGTATGAACTCATACATGTTACATAATATCTTTAGAAATCGTTTATTCAAGATTATTAACTGGAGGTTTATTACGTGGTAGAGCAATGCTGCAGCCATATTAATAGTGTTACGAGCTTGGGGTTCGAGACAATTAAAAACTGCCGATTAAATTACTAAAATTGACACTTTAATCACACAACACTAATTACAATCTAAAACCACACTAATAATAAAACACAATCACTTTAGTTCGCAGTTATTTCGCTTCGAAATATTCTCTTGTATCGCCAATTCAATACTGCCTCGGTCGTGGTCTATACCGGCCTTATATAGGGCCTCAGATAGTTTCCAGAACCTTCTACTGTAGCAACATCTAGAATGTTCGAGTACATATCGGTCCCGAAATTTCTGGAAGGATCTTGACTCTCCTAGTTTTGCTACTCGACACTAGAGGGCGCTAGTGTAACTAGTGTTGCCATGTACAAAATATTAATAGTGGCGTGCAATAATAGTATAGTTTTAGCACGAATGGCTCGGCTCGACCGGGGAAGGACCACGCTCTCACAGGATACCAGCGTAAAATAGCAGCTTAATATGCTGTTTCGTATGGTGAGTGTAGAGAACCGTATAGGTACCTATTTTACTGGAAAATAGGCATTCTATCTTAGTCCTCACGGCTGACAACGTATCTGCATTTTATTCGCAAACGAGGATAGATGTAGATGTCTATGGGCCGCAGTAATCACTTACCATCACATGGACTGTGTGCTCGTTTGTCACCCTAATTCTATAAAAAAGGCGGGTAAGACTGTAAGGTAAAGAAAATAAAGAAAATATTTATAATTGTTAATTTTTACTGTTACGCGCTTCGTGTAAGAACGTTTAGGTTGAATTGTCATGTTACATTCAATGTAAGTATAAATTATGGTATTGTTTAATAATGTAGAGAAGTAGCAGTGCAAGAGTATCCCCTGCCCCTCATTGCCCCGTGGTTGACTTAAGAGACGACAGAGGGAAACTGAAACAGGCGATAGGCGGCAGTATCTTCCTGATAACGACTCAAATTGTTATAATGTTGAACTTTTCGCAGATACAATTTCATCCTTCAAAAAACATAAATATAATTATGTTCGTACAATAATAGAATAATACAAACCATGTTTACCTCGTATTATGTTATTGAAAAGTTTTAGTTTTAGCAATTTTTCTGATTTCGCCGTATTAGGTACCTTTTATTAAGTGGCGAAGCTTGCGAAGACACTAATTGATTTCACGATGTCTGTCCGTCTGTCTGTCTGTCCGTCTGTCCCACGATTATCTCGAGAACGGTTTCGAATTTTCAAATTCTGTTTTCAGCAATCGATTACTGATCATCCAGGCATCTGAACCTCCTATTTTGAAACTGATTGCTCAACGGCAACGGTTAGAAACCGCTACAAAGCTGATTGCTTCGCCACTTTGCTATGCTGTTAGCTTGCTTGGTTAATTTTTTATGTTTCGTTAGTTTTTTAGTTTGCTCTCTCTTCTGTTTTGGTATACGAATATATTCGGTAGTTTGTGTACACGCATTAAGCAGCAATAGTGGATAGCGGAGCTGGATATATTTTAAGTAATACATATAGTTGTTTAATTTATAAAGTAACTTGTTAGTATAATTGTTTATTTTTCTAAATAAAAGGAGAAAATAAATAAACTATTAAAAAATTAAAACCTGCGGTTGCATACCAGCCTGCCAAATGAATAAACATTTCATGACTTGTCTACTAATATAGATGATTATGCAAATATTTTTAAGTTCTATGAATATTGTGTGATTTTCTTAGGTAAATAACTTTTAAGAAATCACCTGTATTATTTATATGTATTATGTAGCTCAGTTACGTATTTAATATATTTATATTAGGTATTAAAAACTTATTAGGTATAAAAAGTGTTAAATTTAAACATTATGGTTAGTGTGTTACCAATAAATAAATCGTTACGTAAAATAAAAAGGGTTTAGGGTGTACATATGATTAACGATCATACTTGCAGACCTGCCGTGCCATAAAAACGGTACAAATTAAAACAAAGACAGTGAACAGATTACTTCCTGAATAGAGATAGCAAAGCAAACATTGAAAGAAAACGTGTCGGGAAAATTACCAGATTCTAAATGAGCCTCAAAAGAAAGGCAAGATAGAACCATGTTGTCTAATCTGTGGGGCCTTTGTCCAACAGTGTTTTATGGGCTCAGGTGATGAGAATGATAAATCAAAAAATAAAAACAAAACAGTACTATTTTTAAAGTAATTTTAAAATAAATTACTCTGTGCAATAAAAAGGGTTATAATGAGGATCGCGTGACGTAGAAACAATTTAAGTTACTGTAGGTAGTGCCATGATTGATGTTTCATTTAGGGTTGAGGTCCGCATCGTGACGTGTTACATTCAGTTCCTTAGGTTAGCAAAATAGAATGAAAAATAATATAAGAGTTTAAAAAAAACTTAACACGCACTGGTCATGATCCTGATAATTATTTTATTTCATCCTAGTGATCCTGATCAGGATATTTCGATAAAGTTATTAAATTATTGTATTGTCATACATATGTCCTTAATACGCGTGCAAATATTCAAGTTAATCGGCCGTCTACAAGTTGGTGAAAAATTACATTAAAATATTCCGTTACACAGATAGATAGATATAATTAATAACGCGTGTTAATATTCGTTGACAAAAAACATGCAATGAGCACAAATTTATAAACTCAGTTGCATTTACCTTCGGATAATTAATTAGAGAAGAATAAGTCCAGGTCAAAGTATTTTTTTATTCAATCTACGCTAATTTTAAGCTCTTGTGCATGTAAAATCTACATTGGTTAGAAAAACCAAGACCTTCGCAAGAATGAACCGGAAAGAAAATCTGAGGATTTAAAAAAAAAAAGACTTGTTTTGATTCGTAAAATTTGATATCAGAGGACTTATAATATAGGTAAATAAATATTTTGTACGTGGTAGAGCCAACTATATTACTAGTGTAGTTGTAACACGAATGGGTCGGCTCGACCGGGGAAGGACCACGCTCTCACAGAATACCAGCGTAAAATAGCAGTTTAACGCTGCTGTGTTTCGTATGGTGAGTGTAGAGAACCGGGAAGCCATTTTACTGGAAATAAGGCATTCCATCTTAGTCCTCACGGGTGACAACGCATCCGCATTTTGATATATAATAGAGGATAGGTGTAGATGTCTATGGGCCGCAGCAAACACTTACCATCAGGTGGACTGTGTGCTCGTTTGTCACTCTTATCCTATAGAAGAAAGATAACATGTACGCTAATGATATATGTAATGCTACGCCTGTCTAGGAATAATAGCAAATATCGATCAAAATTTTTTAGTAATAATATCCAAGGTAAATAAATTCCCTTCGTAATAAAATTAATTCTTGGTTCTCGCTATTACTTTAATAACTCCAAATTTAAGTAGTTATGTAAAATGTTTGGCAAACGAAACCACTATTGCAGTACTTTACAAGTACACTACTCTCATTTTAAACGATACTCCCTGTATTCACTTGCCCTACAATATCAGCCCAATAAAATAAAATGATCTATCTTACCTAGTTGGGAGAGCACCTCCCACTTTGAATTTTTTTGATTTTGGTGTCTTTTTAATGATACTCACTTCGGCCAAGTGGTCAACCGATGAATCGAACCCGACGCGGTAGTCCAATAAACCTCAAAATCTCAAAGCAGCCAGCGCGTGTTGCCAGCGATGACCTATGGAAGCGAGACATGGTCCTTTACTTTTGGCACCATGACAAAACTTAAAGTCGTTCTGAAAGCCATGGAGCGACCCGTCCTCGGAGTTACTTAGGGTAACAGAAATGTTATCGAAGATATGCAGCAGAACCAGAGTTACCGACATCGTCTAATATATCAGTAAGGAATGCGCAATAAGTCAGTCATAGCTTGAAGAACCGACAACCTATGGATAGGAAAGGTCCCCGAGTGGTAGCCTCCTGGCAAGCGGAGCGAGGTGACCCCCCACTAAAAGGAAGCCAAATGACCAGGTACAACATGCACAAGATTTTGATCTAGGTGGCTTAAGACCATGATAGTCGTTGGGGTTGGTCTATGTTCAGCAGCAGACTTGTGACGGTTTGTAATGTAAAAACGAAAAAAATATTTGTTCGATGCCAAGGGCCTCGCAATGTTCATCTTGCCCTCACCAAATCTAAGTCTTGCTCCGCTTTTGGGAGCATGCAAACTCACTAAGTCTTTCCTGGTCCGCCTTGAGTTTCTTACGTGGTAGTGCCATGCTGCAGTTATATTAGTGGTATAGTTGTAGCACGAATAGGTTGGCTCGACCGGGAAAGGATCACGCTCTCACATAATACCAGCGTAAAATAGCAGCATAACTCTGCTGTTTTTCGTATGGTAAGTGTAGAGAACCGGAGAACCTTTTTTACTGGAAACGAGGCATTCCATCATAGCCCTCATGGGTGACAATGCAATTGCATTTTGATTCGTAATCGAAGATACGAGGGTGACTCTGAAAGCTCTTAGAAAATCAAAAACTGAACAAACTACCAAGTTATTAGTTTTATTATATATTTTCAAAATATTTGGACACATTTACATCAATACATCGCTGCATCCGATGGAACCACTGATAAAAGCAATTGGCCCACTCGTCCTTAGGGGTCTCTTCGACGGCATTTTGAAACGCAGCCACTGCTTCCTCGGCGTACATTAAACGTTTAACTCGAAGTGTTTCTTTTATTTTCAGAAATAAATAAAAATCGCAAGATCGGTTCTATAGGGCGGGTGACCCAGTAATTCCGCGTCTGACGTCGCAAAGTAGTCGATTATTTGCTTGGCGGTGTGTGACGAGGCGTTGTCGTGGTGAAGGAGGATCTTACTGTGAGGTCGTTTCTCCTTATAAATTAATTCGTACAACTTATTCCAAAACAAGTGTCAAACAATTATTAGTGTACCACTCCTTGTAACTGTTTTTTGATCCTATAAAACAATTGTTGCGTATTGACCTGTCTTTCGGAAGAACGAGGCCACTATCTTTTTTCCCACGCTTCGACCTCCCTTCACTTTAGTTGGCAACTCCTCGGAAGGAAACACCCAGACAGCAGTTTCTCGTAGTTTCAGGATCATAAAAATAAATCCAGTTTTCGTCACCCTTAAGTATGTCGAACACAGCATTTGAGTCACCTCCGTTAAATCTTTGAACCGTTTCACGACACCAATCAACACGACAGAGTTCTTGAGCCTCTGTCAAATTATGAGGTATCCACCGGGCACAAAGCTTCTTGACCGCTAAATGTTCATTGAGGATTTTGTGCACTTGACTCATACCGATGCTTAAGCTTGTCCGAATTTGCTGATAAGTCACTCTTTTGTCAGTCTCTATCATACGTCGTACAACACTGATGTTATCTTCAGTCGTCGCCGTAGATGGCCGTCCTTCACGCAGATTATCGGTGAGATTAGTGCGACCACGTTTTTAAACTCATTAAACCAGTTATAAACAGTGGCACGAGATAGTGCTTCATTGTGAAATGCCTATCGAGGTCTATCATAACTTTCTTGTTGACTTAAATGACAAATATATATAAAAAACAATTTGCCGCCAAATCATAAAAAAAATGACAAATTAATAAAATACATTTACAATATATTGGCAAAGAGTTCCATTTTCAAAATTTGAACTTATATTAGCCCAGTTCTAAAAACTTTCAGTGACGCCCTCGTAGATGTAGGTGTCTATGGGCCACAGCAACCATTTACCATCAGGTGGACTGTGTGCTCGTTGATCACCCTTATTCTATAAAAAAAGTTTTAAGACTACTTTCGAAAAATTTACATAGAAATTCTTATAAAATAATTAACAAGCAAAAAATTGTACATACATATGTGTGAGTGAACGGGTGGTCAGATGTTCTTACAAAGAGATGAGAATGGTTTCGGCATCAGTTGAAATGTATGACGTGTTGTGTCTATCTTTCATTGGCTTGAGCAGTGAGGTTAACATTCAACAATCAACATCAACAGCAACATCAACACATTTTTGTACCAAAATAAATGCATTAGAGCCGTGGTAACTCAGATGGTTAGCGCCCGCTGTAAGCTTCACAGTACTAGAGCAACCCGGCTTCGATCCCCGACGACACCAATGAAATTGTTAATTGCAATTTTAAGTGCTGATTTACCACGTGCTCGGCAGTGAAGGAAAACATCTTGAGGAAATCTGCATGTCTGAGAAATAAGAAAAGAAAAATATTTCGGAGACATGTGAAGTTCGACAACACGCATTGGGGCAGCGCGGCGGACATTTCCTTGCCTTTACGGCCCCTCCCTCTCAGAAATGAGAGGAGGCCTGTGCCCAGCAGTGGGACGTAAATTGGCAGCAACTTTAATTTACCTTACTAAATGCATTAGATACTGAGAGCATTACTTGGAGAGTCTGTCGCATTTCCATTCCAGTTAAGATTAAGTGCTAACGCGAGTGCCTTTATTGACCATGTACTTACTTAAATAATAAATAGTACTATCAACTATACGGTTAAAAGCTATTTATTACATGGCAATTGTAAGCCGTATTCATTACAAAGTGGTACAACTCATTTACTGCCTGTTCGCTTTTTTTTGCCGAGAGCAGAAACGCGTAAACTGCTGTGTTCTAAATATAGAGGATATAGAGAACAAATATTAGTACAGACAGCGAGGCTTTACATTTTAGTCCGTAGAGGTAACAAGACATGTTACGTAGGCTTCTTAGTTTGAAGTTGATTGCAGGTGTCCATTGGCTGCAGTTAGCCACTTACCACCTGGGATTTAAACTCCTATTTCACTTCAATTTTATAAAAAATAAAACCAAGGAAAGAATGTAAATTCAATTTGCTTATCTCAGTTGCTAGGTGTGCGATTAAGAACCTGTAAAAAAAACCATTAACTACATAGTTGAGTTCAAAATGTGACGCATTATGTACCACAAATCCATATTTCTTTTTTATTTTGCGTGTTTGATAACATAACCATTTATATTATTTTATCTGATCATGATTTCCTTGTAGCACAAATTGAATGGAGCCTTTCGAAACATTATAATAATGATTAAGCGAAATTTGCTTACACATTATTTATTATTTCGCTACTAGGTAGGCTGAGGTATTTTCCATTAACTTAAAATTTTCGTAAAATTCTAGAAATATCCTAATGGGATGGTGGATATTTCTAGAATAAGATTAAAATAGAATATTTTTTATTCAATATATATTATAAGTAATTATACCCGTGGGTAGACGTAAGAGTCGCTATTAATGTAGGATTATGAAAGACCCTACATTAATAGCGGGATATTCATCTTGGTTATACCGCCATCTATATTGGCGTCGGAGAGCAGCGTCAAAAGTGCGAGACGCCTGGTCTTACGGTCTCCAATCGCCTAACCAGGCATAGTGATTAAGGCAAATCCTCCCAAGCTCCCAACTTATACGCAAGTCCAGCAGTGGACATTCGCGGGCTGACGACAAAAAAAAGAAGACGTTTTAAGAATGGTTATAATGGCAACATTATAACTTATAATCAGTTGGGTGTTTCTTAAAGGCGAAATTTTAGACGTGGTAGAGCCATGCTGCAGCTATATTAATAGTATAGTTGTAGCACGAATGGGCCGGTACGAACGGGGAAGGATCATGCTCTCACAGAATAGTCGCGTAAAATATCACCTTAACACTGCTGTGTTTCGTATGGTGAGTGTAGAGAACCGGAGACCCTTTTACTGCAAAAGAGGCATCCCATCTTAGTTCCCACGGGTCACAACACATCTGCATTTTGATACACAAACAAGTATAGATATAGATGTCTATGGGCCACAGCAACCACTTACCATCAGGTAGACTGTGCGTTTGTTTGTCATCCTATCCTATAAAAAAACGGTAAAATGGTGTCGTGGATGCGTAGATCTCGAGAGGATGAAGAAGATGCGGTCAAGCGAGGCAACCAATCGCATCGCCAGCTGGTGCTGAGCTCTGCGTCTTCTCACGCTCGCTTTGTTTGTTATAAATGCCCTTGTGCACTACATCGTAATCTTACCATCCGAAATGTCATGTTCGCTGCCCCTCCAATCGGCGGTAAAAATACGTTTATGCACTACACGTAATATGTCAAAAGCCCATTGTTATTATAACAAGATGTCAGTTTTTTTGGGAAGATTATACAAAAGGGATTAAAATATAATGAACAAAGGTTATGATAAATAGAATAAGATACTAAGATACGATTGGCAACCCTAGTAGACGTGATCCAAACCGGCCGGCATTGGCATATCTATGGTTATTTATCTGAGGAGTTTTTTACTAAAACTTTTGGCTGTTTGACCAAGATCATGATTTTGGATGCGACAGGAACTCTTAGGTGATGATTGTATTTATTCAATTGGGTTCAAAAAATGAACATTTTGCATTTGAATCGTATTTGCATATAATTTGGGGAAAAATATAAAATGTCTAATGTGTAACGCAATTGTGTGACGCAGAGAAACGATGAGCACATCCCTCTCCATAGCTCGTTGAGCGCGACCTTAAGTTTCTTCATATGGCTATCAGTAACGGACCACGGTGACTTATTATCGTCCAATCTGATTAAAATTTTTGATAGGCCCGGGCTATTTGTAACTGCTGTGCTACGATTTACGGTAGAACGCAACATGCTTCCAATTCTTGATCCTGACTTCTCTTGCGATACCATCCTTGCCCGGTATAACTATCGTGTCGCGCCTCAGGAACTATAAGAATGGGGGAAGATTGTTTTCTTCCACCAAAACCATTTGTCTTATGGTCAGGTCCAATCCGTATTCAGAGATGCGCCATTTCTTCTTTTGCTGTAAGAGATGAACAAAGCCATAAGGTTTTAGCTCTTACAAAAGGCTTTCAAAAATGTTTGTTAAGTTTCTCCACTTTGCGCAAATCTAGTTAGAGAGTGGGTCTAGTTGTCTTCGATTTGTGGATAGAACTGAGTTAGTTGTCCTGTGGGAAAGAGGGAAGGATTTAAATATGTTACATGAGTAGGATTGGATGGTAAGAATGCAAGAGGTCTGGATTTTTTTTATAGGATAAGGGTGACAAACGAGCACAGAGTCCACCTGATGGTAAGCGTTTGCTGCCCATAGACATCTACATCTATCCTCGTTTGCGAATCAAAATGCAGATGCGTTGTCACCCGTGAGGACTAAGATGGAATGCCTCTTTTTCCAGTAAGGTTTCCGGTTCTCTACACTCACCATACGAAACACAGCAGCATTAAGCTGTTATTTTACGCTGGTATTCTGTGAGACAGTTTGTTGAGTTGAAGAGTTGAAGACAGTTGAAAGCTCTTCATATGTGAAGGGAATGTGGATCATAATGCGTGTCAAATGATGTTTCACTGACTTTACGGCAGCTACCCACAGTCTGCCAAAAAGTAGAGAATTGGCTGAGATAACTTTAAGTTATTACACCTTATTCTGCACTGTCTGAAGTTATGTGATTTAAAGTGTACTTAAGAAAGGAAGAGAGCTTATTGCAGGCGCCTAGGTAGGTAATATCGATATCAGAATAAATACGCTGCGATTTTCTCGTCGAGTTTCAAATCGACTTAAGGCTGCGAGATATTGCTCCGTTGTCAGATCTCTGACGAGTTCTAAGTGGACAGCTTTCACTGCTATACAAACAAATATACAAATGTCGGATTTTATTAAAGTACTGCCTCTACTCCTACGACTGACTGACAGCACAGGCCCGCAGTAATCGACGCCGGCGCTTATAAACAAAAATTCTGAGTCCTATTGGTAGGTAAAAAAAGGATGCATACAAGTTGTTTTAAATCTACTACAACGTACACATGCATGAACAATAGCCTTCGCTAGATTTCTACCGACTAAAGGTCAGTTTGTTTGCCTGATGTCCGTCAACACCAACTGAGGACCTACGTGCATTAAGTATTTGTGTTTCATTTCAGAAGACCTGCCACACGTATAATACTGCTACTATGCATGAAAGGTGAGAGGGGTATAAACCTGTTTTCTTCAGTAAGAAAATACACGACTTAAGAAGAGCATATTCTTTAGGAAACATTTCATTTGAGTGATACATATTAGTTCTGGTTTTGAAGAATTTATTTTTCATTACTAATATTAGTTTAGTCCTCTGCATTATTAATGAATCCTTGTAAAATAATCTAATTAATTTTGTGAAGTTGGATTAATATTAGGTCCTTACATTTGAAATTAGCATTTTGTCGTACTGACCACTTTGCTCTGATATATCTCCTCTTTGGTTAAGAATTCCATATTCAAATTCATAAATTCATTTAGCTGGTACATTTGAGTTTTGAAAACAGGTATTCCTTTGTTTTTTCCTCATTATTTTTTCTTCGCCGTCGCTTATTACCGCACAATGGAAAACATGAAATTGAAATGTAACTAGACATAGAAATGAAATTAGTACGTGGTAGAGCCATGCTGCAGCTATATTAGTAGTATAGTTGTAGCACAAATAGGTCGGCTCGACCGGGGAAGGACCACGCTCTCACAGAATACCAGCGTAAAATAGCAGCTTTACGCTGCTCTGTTTCGTATTGTGAGTGTAGAGAACCGGAGACCCGTTTTACTGGAAATAAGGCATTCCATCTTAGTGCTCACAGGTGACAACGCATCTGCATTTTGATTCGCAAACGAGGATAGATGTTTATGGGCCACCGTAACCACTTACCATCAGGTGGACTATGTGCTCGTTTGTCACCCTCATTCTATAAAATAAGAACCCTGTTTCGATCCTCGCCGGCACCAATGAAATTGTTAATTGCAATTATAAGCGCTGATTTACCACGTGCGCGGCGGTGAAGGAAAACATCGCGAGGAAACCCGCATGTCTGATAAATAAGAAAAAAAAATATTTCGAAGACATTTGAAGTTCACCAACAAGCATTTGTCGTATAATAAAATTATAAAATTTTAAAATTATGAAATTAAAAATAGCAATCTTTGTTTATAGCATCTATTTATTCATTATAGGTTATAATGAATAAAATATATATTCTGTATGAAATTATATAATAATATATTCTATATATTCTATGTATATATATATGTGTGTGTGTGTTTGTATATGAATATACGTGTGTGTATATGTATGTATATATATTGCAAATTGCAAACTAATTTTAATATACCTACGATTATATAAAATATAATAACGACTAAAGAGTCGCATTAAGTTAAACTATATGTTTCGTTGTAAATAAATACATACATTCAATTAGCTAAACAATTACTTAAAAATGTAAAGCTTAGTCACTTAATTAATTGTTAAGACTAAAATACTGTTGTCACAACACTGGGAGAGGCCACTGATCCCTAAGATACAGACTTGTCTAGTTTGGGGATCAGAGTCTTCACTCTATTATTGTACTTTTATTTGAATAAATGATTATTATGGGGTATTTGTATAGTTTTCTCATCTGGTTGGGTTGTATAAATATATAATTGAAAATGAAAATTATAAACTTACATAAATATCAATAAAATAAAATAAGTACATAAAAATTACATAAATATATAAAAACCCAACCAGATGGAAGCCCTCGGCAGGGGAGACCAAACGGCCGAGGGTTAGGGGGAAAGGGAAAGAAACCAGCGGACGATGCGGGCGGTATCGAGGAGCACCGCCTTCTGCATTTGAGCTTGGAGCGGTCCGTCACGGAGTCCCAGTCGCCTCAGATGACCCGAGAGGCTAACTGGGATTAACCCGTTCGCAGAAACGACCACAGGAATAATTTCGGCCGGCAGACCACCCCACATGTCGGTCACCTCATGAGCCAGGTCCAGATATTTTGTCAGCTTATCTGTTTCGGCTTTCACGAGGTTCTCGTCATAAGGAATGGTAATGTCGACCAAAAATATCCTTGACTGTGCCCGGTCCATCAGCACAATATCAGGCTTATTCGCAAGTATAGTCCTATGATGATGATGGCCCGGTTCCAGTAGAGCCTGGCGCGGTCATTTTCGAGCACGGCTTCCGGCAAGTACTTATAATATGGCAGTTTCCGATCCACGAGACCGTATTTCAGAGCGAGCTCCTGGTGTAGAATCCTGGCTACTAGGTTGTGTCTGTGCAAATACTCAGAGTTAGAAAGCGCCGAACAACCAGAGATGACATGCCTAAGTGACTCACCGGGATGGCGACAAGCTCGACAGATGTCGACGGTGCCATCCTTTAGGATGTATCTCCGATAATTGTTGGTCTTAATAACCTGATCCTGTATTGCACAGACAAAGCCCTCAGTTTCCCCAAAGAGGTCACCGAAACGTAGCCAGTGGAGGGAGGCGACTGTGTCTACGAAAGGCTCATGTAGGGCCTTGTAGAACCTCCCGTGGAGCTCTTTCTCCTTCCATACGGTCTCCCGGTCGGAAATGCTCTGTACTGCCGGGTCTTGCCATTGCTCGTTGGCTAAGGATAGAGGGGTAAGTCCTTTATCACAAGAAATAACGTCCCTATAGTATGGATCATCCGCTCTCGTTAGAAAGTAATTACGGAGGCTGCACACTTCGCGATTATGCATGGTAAGCGCGCTTAAAAAGCCGCGCCCACCATGCTTCCGCGGCAAGTACAGCTTCATTACTGATGATCTCGGATGATGCATCCTGATGATTATTATTATTATTATTATTATTGCGGCAGCGTTGCGGACATTTCCTTGCACTAAAACCCTAAAAGATGAGAGGAGGCCTGTGTCCAGCTGTGGGACGTATATAGGCTGTAATTTATAACTTCAAGTGAAATTAACTTTTTAATCTAGAATATTGAATAAAATACAACTACTCGTAAGTAGGTAGTAGCACTATCACTGGACACTGGCGGACATGTATGTGCCAGGGTGTAGCAGTGGGCCAGAAGAGGCTCTCGGCAGCTGGAACGACTTAACGCAATCAAGCGTGACGCGCTCGTCTCTGTGAGCAACGCATTGCACGCAAGCGCGTTATTGACGTAATCCTGCCGCACTTCGAACCCTGGTTGCATTTTATTTTATTTATTTATTTGGTTCACCAACAAATGTTACACTAATACATATGTTTAATTCTAAGACAGTAATATAAACTAAGTGCACATTCAATAATAGGGAAACACCGCATACTTAGTGCTTACAGCATTTCCTACAAGCCCTTACCAAGTAGCTAAAAATATACAATACAAGATTAAAAAAAATTAATACAAAAAAAATTACTGCAAGGAAAAATATTAATAATTTGATAAATTGCGGGCCGAAAAACGTTAAAAGAGTCGCGGTGAAAATCTACTACATTATTATAAGTATTTAAAAGTCTACAAAGTCTGGGTACTGGGGAATTAAATCCTAGGACAGTTCTACGAACGGGCGGAAAAAGAGGAGTACGGTGAACACGTATAGATGCATTTCGATTCTTTAATGAGGGTAGATGTAGATGTCTATGGGTCACAGCCCTCATTGCGTAACAAAAAGCTTTACCTCAGTATTAACTAGCGACATCTGGTGGCGCAGAAAATTATTAGCCCTCATTGCTACACGATTAAAGAATTTTATCGCGATTCGCGAAATACGTAAGCTTATTGTATAAAATCAGCTGGACTGTGTGCTCGTTTGTCACCCGATCCTATAAAAAAAAATTAAATTTACGTAGTAATAAAGGGCACTCAAGTTATTTCTGAATATTTTATATAAAAGTTGCAAATCCAGAATGTCCTACTGTTTTGACAGTGAAACCATTTTAAATGTCTTTAATCTGTCTACATATGATGCATTTTTATATGCTTTTCTTGTTGAAAAGGCAAGATGCCATAAAAACCTTTTTGTGTGCACTAGGGCATCGAGAACCGGTCCCTTTCCAGAAACGCACGTTCTTTAGGTTCCACATTTTTGCCGGAACCGGATACCCAGTTCTTTCGGTTCTTGCTGTTCTTTTCTTTCTTTTAGGTTGGAGGCTACTTTCGTTCTATGTGAATTACGATGTTATAATCATATTCATAGATAAATTAGTTTATTGCAAATCGTAGGTACTATTTATTATTTTTAAAGCACTTTCAAGTCTTTCGGTAACAATAATTTCTGAGACATAATGGAATACTAAGTAAGTAATTAATCTATCTAAATATTATAAATGATTAGTTCTTTTTATTTGGTTAGCATAAAGTATTTTTAAAAGTAATTATTTAAATAATACTCGCAACAATTTCTTCCTAATTAAATATAAAATTAATCAAACATCTCACTAACTAGGAACATTCTTTTTATAATTGCACGTAAACAGTTATTTAACATTACTTAAATTTTAATATCAATCAACATAAGATAATATAGAATAGACATTCTACACGATTATAACAATACAATATTTGCGTGTTTGTGACGAGAACACGTTACGGTTGGTCGAACTATATTGTTGCTGATAATGATTGGTAGGTGTGGCCGTAGGAAGGAAAAGGGGAGATCTCCCGCCGGGCAAGGTGTTCTGCCCGGGGAGCGGCCAATGCTCCTATTGGCAGTTCGGAGCTATTCTATATATGCTGCTTTAACTTCGGAACTATGTAAGCGCGATTTAGGCTTCGATGTGTTTCGCTTGTGGCTCGACGTCAGCGCCGCCACATCACCCCCCTGCTCAGACCGGAGGTCGATAGTGCAGTCTAGATGTCGACGAATTTGCAAGAGCCAGGGAATTGCCTTGTCAGTCTGCGGTGAGTCGAGAAGAAGGCAAGTAATCTGCGAGAGTGCCGTGAAGCAGAGGCGAGCAGTAAGGCTCAGAGCCGTGCCGAACATTGTAGCGCAGAGAGTAGCTTGAAGGGACAGGAAGCATTATTATTTCAGTGCTGCGATGAACTTTTGTAAAGCTAGATGGCTTGCAGAATGTGAAGATTGCAGACAATATCTGCTCTGGAGCGAATGAATGGATGGCTTACTTCAGGACGATGACGAAGGTTTGAAGTTGTAGTTTCCGAAGGTTGTTGGTTGCGTGTTCATATCACGTCGGGTGATCACCACTGTGGCCGTAGGAAGGAAAAAGGGAGATCTCCCGCCGGGCAAGGTGTTCTGCCCGGGGAGCGGCCGATGCTCCTATTGGTAGTTTAGAGCTATTCTATATATGCTGCTTTAACTTCGGAACTTTGTAAGCGCGATTTAGGCTTCGATGTGTTTCGCATGTCGCGAAGTCAGCGCCGCCACAGTAGGCAAGAGAGCAAGTTGAAGATACGCTCTCACTCTCATACCTTTATTGTTTTTAACAATTGGCCTCCAGAATGTTTTCTGATGGTATGGCGTGTTTGTTACCGAGTAGTGTTCTTTTATTTAAATAATTTTGAGAATAATTACTAACATCAGAAGTGGAATAATTTCTTACAATATATTATTAGTAAGATACTCGTAAGTGAATAGATTTAGTAATCTTTAATCAACATCTCAAACCAAAAAATAAAGTTAGACTGAGCGTTGCGTAGATACATAACAGGGGATGCAAAATACATGCTCAACTTCTTGACTTGCATTCACGCACACATCTTTCTTCTTTATTTCTTTATCAGCCCGTAAAACTTCACTGCTGGAAATGTGCACTTAAAACCAGGTTCTAGTCGATCGTAAATTATTTAGATGTATGTTTACGTGAGTAAGTGTTCTTAAAATAAGTTGAGCATGGATTTTGGCATGGTTTTTGCTACACTTGAAATAAACGCAGTACTCCGTATTTCCTTCTTTGTTATTATGAGATATATGATCATGAGAATACAGCTCGTATTAAAGAAGTGATCGAGCGGAACCAAGGCTCCAAAGTCTTTGCCAGAGATCTGTCTGCCAGAAAGAGCCAACTGTCAAAGCTGAAGACAGAATGTGGCAGCATCGTTTCCGGGACACCTGAGATTTTGAGTGAGATTGAGAGGTTCTATGGGCAGCTGTACATGTTGTGCACGTTATCGTTGGAGCCACACGCAAGTGTGAGTAACGATCCAAGAGCGAGTCTCATCCGACACTATTCCGAAGATATCCCGGACGTCAGTCTGAGCGAGATTAGAATCAGTAGCATCAGCAACTAAAAAACGGTACGGCCCCAGGCGAGGATGGAATTACAGCGGTGCTTCTGAAAGCGGGTGGAAGACAGGTACTTGAAGTCCTTCAGAAGCTCTTTAATTCCGTCCTCCATGGTGGCATTACACCGGAGGCGTGGAGCAGAAGTGCGGTGGTCTTGTTCTTCAAGAAAGGTGACAACACTCTCTTAAAGAACTACAGACCGATTTCCCTTCTGAGCCGCGTCTACGTGCTGTTTTCGACAGTCATTACGAAGACTTGACGACTTCCAGCCTCCCTAACAAGCCGGTTTCCGAAAGGGTTTTAGCACCATAGACCACATACATACCCTTCGCCAAATTGTACAGAAGTCCGAAGAGTACAACTTTTTTTTTATAGAATAGGGGGCAAACGAGCATGCGGCTCACCTGATGGTAAGTGACTACCGCCGCCCATGAACAACTGCAACACCAGGGGAATTGCAGATGCGTTGCCGACCTTTTAGAAAGGTGTAAGCTCTAAGTAACTTGCCACTATGTCTGGCGTATCTGGACTATGAGAAAGCCTTTGATTCCGTCGAAATTTGGGCGGTGCTGCAGTCCCTTCAGCGGTGCCAAGTTGACTATCGGTATATCTAAGTGCTGAAGTGTTTGTACAGTAGAGCTACGATGACTATCCGAGTACAGAACCAGAGTACGAAACCTATCCAATTGCAGAGAGGTGTAAGACAGGGTGACGTCATATCCCCGAAACTCTTCACCGCTGCATTGGAAGATGTTTTCAAGCTTCTGGACTGGAAAGGATACGGTATCAACATCAATGGCGAGTACATCACTCACCTTCGATTTGCCTACGATATAGTCCTTATGGCAGAATTGCTGGAGGACCTAAGCACTATGCTCAATGACCTCAATAGTGTCTCCCAACGGATAGGTCTTAAGATGAACATGGACAAAACAAAGATTATGTTTAATGTCCATGTCACACCTATGCCGGTAGTTGTTGGGAGCACTAAGCTCGAAGTTGACGAGTATGTTTACCTGGGACAAATAATCCGACTAGGTAAGTCCAACTTCGACCGAGAGGTCAATCGACGGATTCAACTCGGCTGGGCAGCGTTCGGGAAGCTACGATACATCTTCTCGTCAGACATACCTTAAAACCTTAAAACGAAATTGTACAACCAGTGCGTGTTGCCAGTGATGACTTACGGAACTGAGACACTAGAAATGAGGATATCCGCGGTAGAACTAGAGTAACCGACATAGTCCAACGGATTAATAAGCTGAAGTGGCAGTGGGCCGGCCATATATCTCAAAGAACCGACAACCGATGGGGAAGAAAGGTTCTCGAGTGGCAGCCTCGTACCGGTAGGCGAAGTGTAGGGCGACCCCCTACGAGATGGAGTGACGACCTGGTGAGGCATGCATGAAGTCGATAGTTGCAGGTGACTCAGGACCGTGCTTTGTGGCATTCCTTGGGGGAGGATGTTCAGCAGTGGACTTATGAAAGGCTGTAATGATGAATGATGATGATATTATGAGATGAACATTTGTCTTTATAAATATAAATAGGTATGCATTTATATTATCCATGCACTCCACAAGTACAAGTAGCATCCACGACTTTTTCTGACACAAGGGCGTCGTCGCTTTAAAGTGAGGTTATAATATTTGACAAAACTATTAGTTATATTTTATATTAATTAGATTAAAAATAAATAAACCGAACCACAGATATGTAGAGAATTACAAAAAAGTTAAAAATATGCAAAAAATTAAAAAGCAAACCATTAATTATATATATTATTAATATAACACTCTAGAAACTGATAAACTTTTATTAAAAACTAACTTCTCAATTAAATGACATTGCGTAACAAAAAGCTTTACCTGAGTATTAACTAGCGACATCTGGTGGCGCAGAAAATTATTAGACCTCATTGCTACACGATTAAAGAATTTTATCGCGATACACGAAATACGTAAGCTTATTGTATAAATTTTTTATTTCAAAATATTGCAATCAGGTGACATTTTGTTTTATCCCTTCAAAGTTATTAAGTCTTTTGACTATGAAGAACCTGAGTATTTAATGAGTCATTCAAGATTTAGCAAAATATCGAAAATATTACAATTTAAAAACACTTTCGTCTCTAAAAACTTTTTAGGTACCTAAAATTTAATTTTAACTTTAGAAACATTAAAGTGACTTTGACATGGAAAATTACTTTTTAGAAAATTTGACGAAATATGACGTTTAGGTGAAGTTTAATTAATTATTTTTAAGTCAATTTAATAGTTAATTACAAACAGAATATTAGATTTGTAACTGTCACATACATATATTATATATTAAATACAAGAAGATCATAATCACGTTCGATGAATCCACGTCTCTGTAGTCAAGTCTTCTGTACGTACAAACATTAAGCTACTAAAACCATTATATTGATAAGTACAAACTTTGTCTGTATATTTCGTATGAACTCATACATGTTACATAATATCTTTAGAAATCGTTTATTCAAGATTATTAACTGGAGGTTTATTACGTGGTAGAGCAATGCTGCAGCCATATTAATAGTGTTACGAGCTTGGGATTCGAGACAATTAAAAACTGCCGATTAAATTTTTTTTTTTATAGGATAAGGGTGACAAACGAGCACACAGTCCACCTGATGGTAAGTGGTTGCTGCGGCCCATAGACATCTACATCTATCCTCAATTACAAGTCAAAATGTAGATGCGTTGTCACCCGTGAGGACTAAGATGGAATGCCTCATTTCCAGTAAAAAGGGCCTCCGGCCACCTGCACTCACCAAGCAAAACGCAGAGGTAAACCTCTACTTCACGCTGGTTTTCTGTGAGGTCGTGGTACCACCCCGGTTCGAGCCGGCCCATCCGTGTGACAGCAAGAGCTGCCGCGTGGCTCTACCACTGTTAGAAAAACTAATTAACTAATTACCAAAATTGACACTTTAATTACACAACACTAATTAAAATCTAAAACCACACTAATAATAAAACACAACCACTTTAGTTCGCAGTTGTTTCGCTTCGAAGTATTCTCTTGTATCGCCAATTCAATATTGCCTCGGTCGTGGTCTATACCGGCCTTATATAGGGCCTCAGATAGTTTCCAGAACCTTCTACTGTAGCGATATCTAGAATGTTCGAGTACATATCGGTCCCGAAATTTCTGGAAGGATCTTGACTCTCCTAGTTTTGCTACTCGACACTAGAGGGCGCTAGTATAACTAGTGTTGCCATGTACAAAATATTAATAGTGGCGCCCAACACTGCCCCCTCCTAAGACATGCTCGTCCCGAGCGTTATTGGCCCCATAATATCGCGCCAGTCGATCCACAGTTTTAACAGTGGTTGAGCCACGCGGCTTTTGCTGTCGCACGGATGGGCCGGCTCGAACCGGGGTGGTACCACGACCTCACAGAAAACCAGCGTGAAGTAGAGGTTTACCTCTGCGTTTCGCTTGGTGAGTGCAGGTGGCCGGAGGCCCTTTTTACTGGAAACGAGGCATTCCATCTTAGTCCTCACGGGTGACAACGCATCTACATTTTGATTCGTCATTGAGGATAGATGTAGATGTCTATGGGCCACAGTAACCACTTACCATCAGGTGGACTGTGTGCTCGTTTTTCACCCTTATCCTATAAAAAAAAAAAAAAAAAAAAAAAAAACATGGACAATCTTAGGAGTACCTCTTCTAACACCAGTCAGCCGCCAGTTTCGCTGCTGCAGCTGGGCGGTGCTGTGAGCCACACAACCCTCTTGAGATCGATCACCTTCCCCTTCTACAGTTCGCATGGGGCAACTGGATCGAAGATGGCCTCTTTCCCCACAGCCGTAGCACCTAGGGCTGTATCCTTTACTGCAGTCGCGAACTGTAGCCGCTGCAACCTCCCTGACGCGATAGGAACGATGATCCTGCCACACGGTTTCCACCTCCAGTGCATGGGCCAACGCGACCTTAAGCGTCTCGTGGTGCCCGAGCCTCACAGCAGCTCTTACTTCAAGGTCGCGGATGCCATTGATGAATTTCTGCACCAAGTTCCCTACAATGAGCACAGATACAGACTGGCATGCTTTTCGAACCAGATTCTCCACCTCAAGGGCCCACTGCTGCAGGTTTTCGTTTCTGCGTTGCACTCGATCTTTGAGCTGTGCACGAAAGACGTGTTCCAGGTGAGCGTCGCCATATCTCGCCTCCAATGCCTCTAGGATCTGCTCGTAAGTCACTTCCTTACCGAGAGCTTCCACAACAGTTAAGGCCTGTTCGCGCAGGCCTAGGGTGAGAGCAGTCATGGTCTGACTTTTATTCCAGCCGTTCGCCTTCATGACAGCCTCGAATTGGATTTTGTAGGCCGACCAGGAAGAAGTCCCATCGAACGGCGGCACTTTCAATCCACGTAGCGAAGGTGTTGTAGCTACCACGGGAGCTGTAACTCCATTCCCAATTTTGAGGTCGTCCAGCGTTTTCTTCACGTCAACCATCACGTTGTCAACCCGATTGTACACTTGGTCGATTCGGGTTTCAGCTTCCGACAGGCGGTTGTCATGTTGAGCAACCCTATCCTTCACCTCCTTTATCTCTTTCCCGAAGGTAGCGTGGAGGTCCTTCCTGAGGAGCATCTGCTCTTCCATACTGCGCTGCAGCTGCTCTTTCAACCGACGGGTCTGTTCCTCCTGTCGGCGAGCCTGTTCCTCCTGTCGGCGGGCCTGTTCCTCCTGTCGGCGAGCCTGATCCAGCAGCATCATCATCAGAGCACCTAAGTCAGGTGCTGCAGATGCAGGAGTTGCTGACGGACCAGCTTCCGCAGTAAGCAGCTGGCCCTCCGATGTTTGCGGCGTTGCATTACCAAATCGTCTCTGGTCCGTCTCCAGCTGGCGTTGACTTCGGGTACGGATACCCTCTATATCGTCCTTTGGTAAAATCGGCATGATTTGATCCCACTTCTGACACCAATTGTTACGAGCGTGGGGTTCGAGACAATTAAAAACTGCCGATTAAATTACCAAAATTGACACTTTAATCACACAACACTAATTACAATCTAAAACCACACTAATAATAAAACATAATCACTTTAGTTCGCAGTTATATCGCTTCGAAGTATTCTCTTGTATCGCCAATTCAATACTGCCTCGGTCGTGGTCTATACTGGCCTTATTATAGGGCCTCAGATAGTTTCCAGAACCTTCTACTGTAGCGACATCTAGAATGTTCGAGTACATATCGGTCCCGAAATTTCTGGAAGGATCTTGACTCTCCTAGTTTTGCTACTCGACACTAGAGGGCGCTAGTGTAACTAGTGTTGCCATGTACAAAATATTAATAGTGGCGCGCAACAATAGTATAGTTTTAGCACGAATGGCTCGGCTCGACCGTGGAAGGACCACGCTCTCACAGGATACCAGCGTAAAATAGCAGCTTAATATGCTGTTTCGTAGGGTGAGTGTAGAGAACCGTATACCTATTTAACTGGAAAATAGGCATTCTATCTTAGTCCTCACGGCTGACAACGTATCTGCATTTTATTCGCAAACGAGGATAGATGTAGTTGTCTATGGGCCGCAGTAACCACTTACCATCAGGTGGACTGTGTGCTCGTTTGTCACCCTTATCCTATAAAAAAGGTGGGTAAGACTGTAAGATACTTCTACTAAAGAAAATATTTATAATTGTTAATTTTTACTGTTACGCGCTTCGTGTAAGAACGTTTAGGTTGAATTGTCATGTTGCGTTCAATGTAAGTATAAATTATGGTATTGTTTAATAATGTAGAGAAGTAGCAGTGCAAGAGTATCCCCTGCCCCTCATCGCCCCGTGGTTGACTTAAGAGACGACAGAGGGAAACTGAAACAGGCGATAGGCGGCAGTATCTTCCTGATAACGACTCAAATTGTTATAATGTTGAACTTTTCGCAGATACAATTTCATCCTTCAAAAACATAAATATAATTATGTTCCTAAAATAATAGAATAATACAAACCATGTTTACCTCGTATTATGTTATTGAAAAGTTTTAGTTTTAGCAATTATTCTGATTTCGCCATATTAGGTACCTTTTATTAAGTGGCGAAGCTTGCGAAGACACTTATTGATTTCACGATCTCTGTCCGTCTGTCTGTCTGTCCGTCTGTCCGTCTGTCCGTCTGTCCCACGATTATCTCGAGAACGGTTTCGAATTTCCAAATTCTGTTTTCAGCAATCGATTACTGATCATCCAGGCATCTGAACCTCCTATTTTGAAACTGATTGTTCAACGGCAACGGTTAGAAACCGCTACAAAGCTGATTGCTTCGCCACTTTGCTATGCTGTTAGCTTGCTTGGTTTATTTTTTATGTTTCGTTAGTTTTCTAGTTTGCTCTCTCTTCTGTTTTGGTATACGAATATATTCGGTAGTTTTTGTACACGCATTAAGCAGCAATAGTGGATAGTGGAGCTGGTTATATTTTAAGTAATACATATAGTTGTTTAATTTATAAAGTAACTTGTTAGTATAATTGTTTATTTTTCTAAATAAAAGGAGAAAATAAATAAACTATTAAAAAAATTAAAACCTGCGGTTGCATACCAGCCTGCCAAATGAATAAACATTTCATGACTTGTCTACTAATATAGATGATTATGCAAATATTTTTAAGTTCTATGAATACTGTGTGATTTTCTTAGGTAAATAACTTTTAAGAAATCACCTGTATTATTTATATGTATTATGTAGCTCAGTTACGTATTTAATATATTTATATTAGGTATTAAAAACTTATTAGGTATAAAAAGTGTTAAATTTAAACATTATGGTTAGTGTGTTACCAATAAATAAATCGTTACGTAAAATAAAAAGGGTTTAGGGTGTACATATGATTAACGATCATACTTGCAGACCTGCCGTGCCATAAAAACGGTAGAAATTAAAACAAAGACAGTGAACAGATTACTTCCTGAATAGAGATAGCAAAGCAAACATTGAAATAAAACGTGTAGGGAAAGTTACCAGATTCCAAATAAGCCTCATAAGAAAAGCAAGATAGAACCATGTTGTCTAATCTGTGGGGCCATTGTCCAACAGTGTTTTATGAGCTCAGGTTGATGAGAATGATAAATCAGCAAATAAAAACAAAACCGTACTATTTTTAAATTAATTTTAAAATAAATTACTCTGTGCAATAAAAAGGGATAATAATGAGGATCGCGTGACGTAGAAACAATTTTAGTTACTGTAGGAAGTGCCATGATTGATGTTTCATTTAGGGTTGAGGTCAGCATCGTGACGTGTTACATTCAGTTCCTTATGTTAGCAAAATTAAATGAAAAATAATCTAAAAGTTTAAAAAATAAACTTAACACGCACTGGTCATGATTCTGATAATTATTTTATTTTATCCCAGTGATCCTGATCAGGATACTTGGATAAAGTTATTAAATTATCATACATATGTCCTTAATACGCGTGCAAATTTTTATGTTAATCGTCCGTCTACAAGTTGGTGAAAAATTACATTAAAATATTCCGTTACATAGATAGATAGATATAATAACAACGTGTGTTAATATACGTTGACAAAAACATTCTATGAGCACAAATTTATAAATGCAGTTGCATTTACCTTCGGACAATTAATTAGATAAGAATAAGTCGAGGTCAGAGTATTTTTTTATTCAATCTACGCTAATGTTAAGCTCTTGCGTATGTAAAATCTACATTGGTTAGAAAAACCAAGACCTTCGCAAGAAGAAAGAACCGGAAAAAAAGAAAAAGACTTGTTTTGATTCGTAAAATTTGATATCAGAGGACTTATGATGTACCTATAAATAAATATTTTGTACGCGGTAAAGCCAGCTATATTAGTAGTGTAGTTGTAACACGAATGGATCGGCTCGACCGGGGAAGGACCACGCTCTCACCGAATACCAGCGTAAAATAGCAGCTTAACGCTGCTGTGTTTCGTATGGTGCGTGTAGGGAACCGGATATCCATTTTACTGGAAATGAGGCATTCCATCTTAGTCCTCACGGGTGACAACGCATCCGCATTTTGATTTGTGATAGAGGATAGGTGTAAATGTCTATGGGCCGCAGCAACCACTTACCATCAAGTGGACTGTGTGCTCCTTTGTCACCCTTATCCTATAAAAGAAAGATAACATCTACGCTTTTAATTAAACTGAATACATATAAAACGCCTGTTTAGGAATAATAGCAAAAATCGATCAAAAATTTGTAGTAATAATATCCAATTTAAATAAATTCCCAACGTAATAAAATTAATTTTTGGTTCTCGCTATTACTTTAATAACTCCAAATTAAAGTAGTTATGTAAAATGTTTGACAAACGAAACCACTATTGCAGTACTTTACAAGTACACTACTCTCGTTTTAAACATTACTCCCTGTATTCACTTGCCCTACAAGGAGCTTTAATGGTGTAAACACACACACATCTTACCTAGTTGAGAGAGCACCTCCCACTTTGATTTTTTTTGATTTTGGTGTCTTTTTAACGACACTCACTTCGGCCAAGTGGTCAACCGTCGAATCGAACTCGGCGCGGTAGTCCAATAAACCTCAAAATTTCAAAGCAACCAGTACGTGTTGCCAGCGTTGACCTATGAAGAAAAAGCAGAAAAAGCGAGACATGGTCCTTTATTTTTTGCAGCATGACAAAACTTAAAGTCGTTCTGAAAGCCATTGAGTGACCCGTCCTCGGAGTTACTTAGCGTAACAGAAATGTTATCGAAGATATGCAGCAGAACCAGAGTTACCGACATCGTCTAATATATCAGTAAGGAATGCGCAATAAGTCGGTCATAGCTTGAAGAACCGACAACCTATGGATAGGAAAGGTCCCCGAGTGGTAGCCTCCTGGCAAGCGGAGCGAGGTGAACCCCCACTAAAAGGAAGACAAATGACCAGGTAAAACGTGGTAGAGCCACGCGGCAGAATTGCTGTCACACGGATGGACCGGCTCGAACCGGGGTGGTACCACGACCTCACAGAATACCAGCGTGAAGTAGAGGTTTACCTCTGCGTTTCGCTTAGTGAGTGCAGGTGGCCGGAGGCCCTTTTTACTGGAAATGAGGCATTCCATCTTAGTCCTCACGGGTGACAACGCATCTGCATTTTGATTCGCAAACGAGGATAGATGTAGATGTCTATGGACCGCAGCAACCACTTACCATCAGGTGGACTGTGTGCTCGCTTGTCACACTTATCCTATAAAAAAATGCACAAGATTTTGATCTAGGTGGCTTAAGACCATGATAGTCGTTGGGGTTGGTCTATGTTCAGCAGCAGACTAGGGACGGTTTGTAATGTAAAAACTAAAATTGGATCACCAGCTTCCTTGCAGATCGGAGCATCAAGGTCGTTGTAGACGGTGCATGTTCTGACTACAAGCCTATTAACGCTGGTGTTCCACAAGGCTGTGTGCTATCACCAACGCTGTTTCTTCTGCATATCAATGATATGTTGCTAACTGATAACATTCATTGCTATGCGGATGGCAGCACTGGTGATGCTCTATACACCGGCCGTGCTAATATTTCTCGGGAAAACGTCTCCGAGTACCGGAACAAACTTGTGTCTGAAGTCGAGTCTTTGCTGGACAAAGTCTCGAACTGGGGGCGACTAAATCTAGTCCAGTTTAATCCTGAGAAGACACAAGTTTGCGCGTTTACCGCTAAAAAGAACCCCTTTGTCGTATCTCCTCAGTTTCAAGGCACTCCCCTGGTTGCCTCAGCCAGTATCGGAATCCTCGGCGTCGACATATCGAGTGACGTGCAGTTTCGTGGTCATTTGGAAGAGAAGGCCAAATTGGCCTCTAAAAAGCTTGGCGTGCTCAGCAGAGCGGGACAGTATTTCATGCCGGCACACCGCCTGCAACTTTACAAGGCGCAGGTTCGGCTTCACATGGAATACTGTTCCCATCTCTGGGCAGGGGCTCCCCAGTGCCAGCTCCTTCCACTTGACCGCATCCAGCGTAGAGCGGCTCGAATCGTCGACGACCGAGTTCTTTCCGATCGGCTCGACTCATTGGCGCTGCGAAGAGATGTTGCATCTCTTTGCATTTTCTTTCGCATCTACCATGGGGAGTGCTCTGAGGAATTGTTCGGATTAATCCCAGCCGCCAAATTTCACGAACGCACATCGCGGCAGAACTCCCGATACCATCCACACCATCTGGATGATTGGCGGTCCACCACTGTGCGATTTAGAAGATGTTTTCTTCCTCGCACGACTTCCTTGTGGAATCGATTACCATCAGCGATTTTTCCGGACCGATACGACTTAGGGACCTTCAAGAAAAGAGCGTACTCCTTTTTAAAAGGCCGGCAACGCATCTGCAATTCCCTCCCTGGTGTTGCAGTTGTTCATGGGCGGCGGTAGTCACTTACCATCAGGTGAGCCGCATGCTCGTTTGCCCCCTCTACTATAAAAAAAAAAAAAAGAAAAAAATATTTGTTCGATGCCAAGAGCCTCGCAATGTTCATCTTGCCCTCACCAAATCTAAGTCTTGCTCCGCTTTTGGGAGCATGCAAACTCACTAAGTCTTTCCTGGTCCGCCTTGAGTTTATTACGTGGTAGTGCCATGCTGCAGTTATATTAGTAGTAGCACAAATAGGTCGACTCGACCGGGAAAGGATCACGCTCTCACATAATACCAGCGTAAAATAGCAGCATAACTCTGCTGTTTTTCGTATGGTAAGTGTAGAGAACCGGAGAACCTTTTTTACTGGAAACGAGGCATTCCATCATAGTCCTCATGGGTGACAATGCAATTGCATTTTGATTCGTAATCGAAGATACGAGGGTGACTCTGAAAGCTCTTAGAAAATCAAAAACTGAAAAAAACTACCAAGTTATTAGTTTTATTATATCTTTTCAAAATAGTGTCCATTTACATCAATACATCGCTGCATCCGATGGAACCACTGATGAAAGCAATTAGCCCACTCGTCCTTAGGGGTCTCTTCGACGGCATTTGGAAACGCAGCCACTGCTTCCTCGGCGTCCATTAAACGTTTTACTCGAAGTTTTTGTTTTATTTTCAGAAATAAATAAAAATCGCAAGATCGGTGCTATAGGGCGGGTGACCCAGTAATTCCACGTCTGACGTCGCAAAGTAGTCGATTGTTTGCTTGGCGGTGTGCGACGAGGCGTTGTCGTGGTGAAAGAGGATCTTACTGTGATGTCGTTTCTCCTTATAAATTAATTCGTATAACTTATTCCAAAACAAGTGTCAAACAATTGTTAGTGTACCACCCCTTGTAACTGTTTTTCGATCCTATAAAACAATTGTTGCGTATTGACCTGTCTTTCGGAAGAACGGGGCCACTATCTTTTTTCCCACGCTTCGACCTTCCTTCACTTTAGTTGGCAACTCCTCGGAAGGAAACACCCAGACAGCAGTTTCTCGTAGTTTCAGGATCATAAAAATAAATCCAGCTTTCGTCACCCTTAAGTATGTCGAACACAGCATTTGAGTCACATCCGTTAAATCTTTGAACCGTTTCACGACACCAATCAACACGACGGAGTTCTTGGGCCTCTGTCAAATTATGAGGTATCCACCGGGCACAAAGCTTCTTGACCGCTAAATGTTCATTGAGGATTTTGTGCACTTGACTCATACCGATGCCTAAGCTTGTCCGAATTTGCTAATAAGTCACTCTTTTGTCAGTCTCTATCATACGTCGTACAACCCTGATGTTATCTTCAGTCGTCGCCGTAGATGGCCGTCCCTCACGCAGATCATCGGTGAGATTGGTGCGACCACGTTTTTAAACTCATTAAACCAGTTATAAACAGTGGTACGAGATAGTGCTTCATTGTGAAATGCCTATCGAGGTCTATCATAACTTTCTTGTTGACTTAAATGACAAGAAATTCATAAAAAACCATTGTACGAAAATTTTCTCCCGTTAAATTCATGCTGACGTGACACACACAATTTTCAATTTGCCGCCAAATCATAAAAAAATGACAAAATAATAAAATACATTTACAATTTATTGGCAAAGAGTTCCATTTTCAAAATTTGAACTTATATTTGCCCAGTTCTAAAAACTTTCAGTGTGGCCCTCGTAGATGTAGATGTCTATGGGCCACAGCAACCATTTACCATCAGGTGGACTGTGTGCTCGTTGGTCACCCTTATTCTATAAAAAAAAGTTTTAAGACTACTTTCGAATAATTTACATAGAAATTCTTATAAAATAATTAACAAGCAAAAAATTGTACATACATATATGTGAGTGAACCGGTGGTCAGATGTTCTTACAAAGAGATGAGAATGGTTTCGGCAGTGTGAAGTTCGCCAACACGCATTGGGGCAGCGCGGCGGACATTTCCTTGCCTTTAGAGCCCCTCCCTCTCAGAAATGAGAGGAGGCCTGTGCTCAGCAGTGGGACGTAAATAGGCCGCAACTTTAATTTACCTTACTAAATGCATTAGATACTGAGAGCATTACTTGGAGAGTCTGTCGCATTTCCATTCCAGTTAAGATTAAGTGCTAACGCGAGTGCCTTTATTGACCATGTACTTACCAATTACGGTTAAATAATAAATAGTACTATCTACTATACGTTTAAAGCTATTTATTACATGGCAATTGTAAGCCGTATTCATAACAAAGTGGTACAACTCATTTACTGCCTGTTCGCTTTTTTTTTTGCCGAGAGCAGAAACGCGTATACTGCTGTGTTCTAAATATAGAGGATATAGAGAACAAATATTAGTACAGACAGCGAGGCTTTACATTTTAGTCCGTAGAGGTAACAAGACATGTTACGTAGGCTTTTTAGTTTGAAGTTGATTGCAGGTGTCCATTGGCTGCAGTTAGCCACTTACCACCTGGGATTTAAACTCCTATTTCACTTCAATTTTATAAAAAATAAAACCAAGAAAAGAATTTAAATTTAATTTGCTTATCTCAGTTGCTAGGTGTGCGATAAAGAACCTGTAAAAAAACCTATTAACTACATAGTTGAGTTCAAAATGTGACGCATTGTGTACCACAAATCCATATTTCTTTTTTTATTTTGCGTGTTTGATAACATAACCATTTATATTATTTTATCTGATCATGATTTCCTTGTAGCACAAATTGAACGGAGCCTTTCGAAATATTATAATAATGATTAAGCGAAATTTGCTTACACATTATTTATTATTTCGCTACTAGGTAGGCTGAAGGAATTTCCATTAACTTACAATTTTCGTAAAATTCTAGAAATATCCTAATGTGATGGTGGATATTTCTAGAATAAGGTTAGAATAGAATATTTTTTTATTCAATATATATTATAAGTAATAATTATACCCGTGGGTAGACGTAAGAGTCGCTATTAATATAGGATTATGAAAAACCCTACATTAATAGCGGGATATTCATCTTGGTTATACCGCCATCTATTTTGGCGTCGGAGAGCAGCGTCAAAAGTGCGAGACGCCTGGTCTTACGATCGCCAATCGCCTAACCAGGCATAGTGATTAAGGCAAATCCTCCCAAGCTCCCAACGAAGGCGCAAGTCCAGCAGTGGACATTCGCGGACTGACGACAAAAAAGAAGATGTTTTAAGAATGGTTGTAATGGCAGCATTATAACTTGTAATCAGTTGGGTGTTTCTTAAAGGTGAAATGGTATCGTAGATGCGTATTTTTCGAGAGGGGAAGAAGACGCGCTCATGCGAGGCAACCAATCGCATCGCCGAATGGTGCTGATCTCTGCGTCTTCCCACGCTCTCTATGTTAGATACTAAAGGCGCTTGTGCACTACATCGTAATCTTACCATCCGAAATGTCATGTTCGCTGCCCCCTCCAATCGGTGGTAAAAATACGTTTATGCACTACACGTAATATGTCAAAAGCCCATTGTTATTATAACAAGATGTCAGTTTTTTGGGAAGATTATAGCCAAAAGGGATTAAAATATAATGAGTAAAGGTTATGTTAGATAGAATAAGATACTAAGATACTATTGGCAACCCTAGTAGACGTGGTCCAAACCGGCCGGCATTGGCTATGATTATTTATTTGAGAGGTTTCTTACAAAAACCGGTGGCTGTTAGCCCAAGATCATGATTTTGGATGCGACAGGTACTTTTAGGTGATGATTGTATTTATTCAATTGGATTCAAAAAATGAACATTTTGAATTTTAATCGATTTTGGGGCGAAAAATATAAAATGTCTAATGTGTAACGTTATAATATGTACAATATTGTTACAGCCCTTCACAAGTCCACTGCTGAACATAGGTCTCCCCCAAGGAATGCCACAAAGCACGGTCCTGAGCCACCTGCATACATCGACTTCCTGCATGTATTACCAGGTTGCCACTATATCTAGTGTGGCCCTACATTTCGCCTACCGGTACGAGGCTGCCACTCGAGAATCTTTTTTCCCCATCGGTGGTCGGTTCTTGGAGCTATATGGCCGGTGCATTGCCACTTCAGCTCACTAATCCGTTGGACTATGTCAGTCACTCAGGTTCAACTGCGGATATCCTCATTTCTAAGTTTATGATGCAGAGAAATCCCCACCAAAGCCTTCTCCATAGCTCGTTGAACGACCTTGAGCTTCCTCTTACGGCCATCAGTAAGGCACCACGGTGACGGTAATTATCGTCCGTTCTGATCAAAATGTTTGTCACGCCCGGGCTATTTGTAACTGCTGCATTTCAATTTACCGTAGAACGCAACATGCTCACCATTCTTGGTCCTGACTTTAGCTTCTCTTACGATGCCATCCTTGTCCGGTATAACTATCGTGTCGCGTCTCAGGAACTATAGGAATGGGGGAAAATTGCTTTCTTCCACCAAAACCATTTGTCTTATGGTCAGGTCCAATCCGCATTCAGTGATGCGCCATTTCTTCTTTTGCTGTAGGAGATGAATAAAGCCATAAGCTTTTAGCTCTTACAAACGGTTTTAAAAAAAGAGTGGTTCTAGTTGTCTGCGATTTGTGGATGAAACTGAGGTAGTTTTCCTGCGAGAAAAGTGGGAAGGATTTAACTGTTACATGAATAGGATCGGATGGTAAGAATGTAAGAGGTCTGGAATTTAAGACAGTTAAAAGCTCTTCATATGTGAAGGGAATGTGGTTCATAATTCGTCTCAAATGATGTTTGACTGACTTTACGGCAGCTTCCCACAGTCTGCCAAAAAGAGGAGAATAGACTGGGATAATTTTAAATTCTTAAACCTTCTTCTGCGCTGTCTGAGGTTATGTTATCTGAGGTGTACCTAAGAAAGGAAGAGAACTTATTGCAGGCACCTAGGAAGGTAATACCGCTATCAAAATAAATATGCTGCGATTTTTCTCGTCGAGTTTCAAATCGACCTAAGGCTGCGAGATATTGCTCCGTCGTCAGATCCCCGACGAGTTCTAAGTGGACAGCTTTCACTGCTATACAAACAAATATACAAATGTCAGATTTTATTAAAGTACTGCCTCTACCCCTACGACTGACTGACAGCACAGGCCCGCAGTAATCGACGCCGGCGCTTAAAAACAAAAATTCTGATTCTGATTCTGAGTCCTATTGGTAGGTAAAAAAAGGCTGCATACAAGTTGTTTTAAATCTACTACAACGTATATATGCATGAACAATAGCCTTCGCTAGATTTCTACCGCTTAAAGGCCAGTTTGTTTGCCTGATGTCCGTCAACACTAGTTGAGGACCTACGTGCCTTAAGTATTTGTGTTTCATTTTAAATTTAAAGTAAAGCGGACGAATAAAAATAAATAAATCATACCATAATTGTATAAATAAGAAAAAATATCTTTCGATTATCGTATATATAGACACTGTAAAATAGGGTGCTTTACATCATAAGTGTATAGTTCGAATTCCTACGACGATCTTCCACACGGATAATACTGCTACTAACCATGAAAGGTGAGAGGGATATAAACCTGTTTTCTTAAGTAAGGAATTACGCGACTTGAGAAGAGCATATTCTTTAGGAAACATTTCCATTTGAGTGATACATATTAGTACTGGTTTTGAAGAATTTATTTTTCATTACTAATATTTGTTTAGTCGTCTGCATTATTAATGAATCCTTGTAAAATAATCTAATTAATTTTGTGAAGTTGGATTAATATTAGGTCCTTACATTTGAAATTACCGTTTTGTCGTACTGACCATATATCTCCTCTTTGGTTAAGAATTCCAAATTCAAATTTATAAATTCATTTAGCTGGTACATTTGAGTTTTGGAAACAGGTATTCCTTTGTTTTTCCCTCATTAGTTTTTTCTTTGGCGTCGCTTATTACCGCATAATGGAAAACATGAAATTGAAATGTAATTAGACATAGAAATGAAATTAGACGTGGTAGAGCCATGCTGCAGATATATTACTAGTGTAGTTGTAACGCGAATGGGTCGGCTCGACCGGGGAAGGACCACGCTTTCACAGAATACCAGCGTAAAATAGCAGTTTAACGCTGCTGTGTTTCGTATGGTGAGTGTAGAGAACCGGAGACCCATTTTACTGGAAATATGGCATTCCATCTTACTCCTCACGGGTGACAACGCATCCGCATTTCGATTTGTAATAGAGGATAGGTGTAAATGTCTATGGGCCGCAGCAACCACTTACCATCAGGTGGACTGTGTGCTCGTTTGCCACCCATATCCTATAAAAAAATGAAATATCGGTATATTTACGAGTACGAGTTCTACCGTGGCACCAGTGCTGCGGAAACAGCTCGAAGGATTAACGATGTGTACGGCGCTGGTGTCGCAAAAGAAAGCACGGTACGTTTTTGGTTTCAACGTTTTCGTTCTGGAAATTTCGACCTTCAGAACCAACCCCGAGGACGGCCGGAGACCAAAGTGGAAAATGAAGAATTAAAGGCTATTATGGAAGCGGATCCAACACAAAGCACTTCAGAGATAGCTGCAGGCTTTGGGGTAATTAATAAAACTGTATTAATCTACTTGAAGCAAATCGGGAAAGTAAAAAACTTGAACGATGGGTACATCATAGGGTGTCGTAAGTAATTATAATTGAAATTGTGTGTGTAATAATTTAAGACTAACATAGATTAGGCTAATTGTATAAATAAAATGCAAGTTTAAATTTGATTTTGGAATTAATTTAACAATTATTTTCTGGAGAGCCTACTACACACATTGAATATGGGTATCAGAAGGGAAGTTGCCAATACGAAATTGGTAAACTTAAAGTGTTGCAAGTAAATTACACAGATAATAATTAATATATACAGACTACAAATAAATATTAATGTTTGATAAAAATTATTAAACACTAATTACTAATATAATTAACACTATACAAGAAATATCCGTAACAAATGTATGCCATAGTTTGCATGCCAGCTCTTCGTAAGAGAATTACGTTCTGGAAACATGTAAAATGTTTGAATTCATATAAATACTAACTAATAAACTACAAAAATAACTAATAATTTAGGACGCCATGTTCAATTTTCCTACCATTGATTACAATCTACTAAAAGCGTATGAGCATTGCATTTAATCACGCAAACAACGATTCCAGTAAAAGCTTTTCTTTTTGGCGAAAATAGAAAATTATAGAACAAAAAATTTACGTAATAAAACCAACCCCATGAATAACCCAATTAAATGAAATTAACGCTATATACTGGGTAGTGCTGTTTAAGAATATCTGCTACCCCATATCGTCGTGTGTGGGTGTTTTTCCTACACACTCACAGGCGGCGACAAATATAATGCGGCGGAAATATACCATGATGTGGGCAGCAGCGTTTTTTTAATAACAATTACCAAATGAAAATCCGCTGTTGCCAATCTTGGCAGGCAAACGTGGCAACTATGAAAAGTATTCTCCTTATGAGGGCAATCTTTAGGGACACGTATATTCAGCAGTGGCCTTTGATAGGCTATCAAGATGATGATACCGCGATATAGCTTCATTTACAATAATCTTGTCTACGTCTTCATTTCAGAAAATTAATGGTTGCGAACTTCTGTCCCACCTCAAATATCATTTGTATAAGTGTTATTAAAACAAAATGATCACAGCGGATCGCGGATTTCGGACTTTACAGAATCAAAATTTAACTTTTAGTAAATAGTTAAAACCGACTTCAATAACTATGTAATTATGTAGTTAATAGTATGCACTTAATAGCTTCTAGAGTCGGGGCCCCGACTTGAAAGTTTAATACGTAAATATTATTTTATTCTTTTCAATTTTTATAGTTGGTTTTACTTTTTGTATGAGACAGTTCAATGTTCAAGTAAGATGAAATAAAAAAAAACTTCATTCACCTTCAACTTCGTTCACCGAAAACTAGGAGAACATAAATAAAATATGCTCATTGTTTAAGAATATTGTGATGCGAAAAGCGATAACATTCCCTAAATTAAATATAGTCTATGTTACGGCCGGCAGCTGCCCTGCTTTAACACTTGCTGGATCCCTCGTGGCCCATAGACGAAGGAGCCACGGGCAGATGCCGGTCGGGCGTTCCTACGCCGAGGGTCAAAGTTTCAATGAACACACGAGGGGAAAGGTCACTAGGATAAATGCACTTACCTGCCCCAGGAGCGCCGAAGAATCCCGTCGACCGGCCCGGCTGATGGCAGTGTTGTGAGTGTGTGTGTGTAATTGTATGTGCTGGTGTGTTGACGGGAACCGATCTGGATGACGCCAAGACGTCCGGGAGAAGGCATCGCTGGTATCCTCGAACTTTCCCCTTCTGTTGGCACTCGCGTTGAGTTGTCACGAAATGGGACAGCTACTCGCAGTCTTTCAGAGGTAAATCACTTGAAGAGTTGCACGCGAATTTTAACGAGTTATTACGTTCTAATCGCGATCCCGTTGTTTGCAACGATTTACGCGGTTTTATTTTTTTTAACAAAACTAGCGCGAAACAGACGTCCGTATAGCTCACAAGAAAACATACCATCATGGCGAGAAAGGCCCCGCCAACGCGTCCGGCGGCCGAGGGGGGGGGAGCGGGGGCGAGGGAAGGTGCCCTTGATATCGAGGCCAAGCACGCGCGTTAAGACTACGGGTTTATTGTAAATTTTTATTCTGCCGAAACAACCCCCCGTCCCGGACATAAGGCATTAAGTCCGCGAGTAGATTGGCAAACGGGACAAGGTCGCGACGGCCCGTTGCAAGACCGAATCTCCGACCAAAACCTCGGCCACTCTAGGCACCCCATCCGCTCCATACGACAGCTTAACAATGCGCCCCCGGCGCCAATACAACGGCAGCGCGTTTGGTTCTTTAATCAACACGAGGTCTCCCACCCGAGGAGGCTCCGTCTTGTCAGACCACTTAACGCGCTGCTGCAAAAGATGTAGGTACTCCAGAGACCATCGGTGCCAAAAGCGTTGAGTCATCTGTTGCAGAAGGGCAAACCTGCTAAGCCGTGAAGCACTCGTTTCCCTGAAGGGATACTCGGGCAGAGCGTTAAGAGGCTGGCCAATCAGGAAGTGTCCCGGGGTTAGAACCTCCAAATCATTCGGGTCAGAGGAGAGGGGACAGAGGGGCCGAGAGTTGAGTACCGCCTCAATTTTACAGAATACAGTGGCGAGCTCCTCAAAGGTCAAAATAGCTTCGCCAATAACGCGACGGAGATGCGTTTTTGCAACCTTAACCACCGCCTCGAAAATACCGCCCCAGTGGGGACACGCCGGAGGGTCGAATTTCCACTGGATGCCCCTTTTCGACATAGCATTGCCTAAATAAGTCCGGTGGTTGGACAGAAATTCAACGACCTCCTTGAGATACCTATCCGTGCCCTTATAATTCGTCCCGCAATCCGACCGGATCAAGTCCGGCAAGCCGCGCCGCGACACGAAACGGCCAAGCGTGGCTAAGAAGGCTTCCGTGCTGAGGGCGCTCACCAGTTCCAAGTGAACGGCTTTAGTGGAGAGGCACACGAAGACGCAAAGATAGGCCTTACATGAACGCGCGTTACGAAGGTGAGAGGACTTAACGAGGAAGGGGCCAGCGAAGTCTGTTCCGACCCCGGCGAATGGTCGGATGGCCCTGACGCGGTCGGGCGGCAAGTCACCCATCAGAGGCTGCGATATGGGGGCCTTCAGTTTATAACAGGGGATGCACTTAAAGATGACGCTCCGAATGGTGCGTCGGCCAGACAAAATCCAGAACTCCCGCTGCAAAATAGCCGACAGGGCGTTACACCCAGCGTGGGCATTCTTAACATGGTGGTGGGTAACCAACAACCGGACAAGGGCGCCGTCTTTAGGGAGCAGCAACGGGTGTCGAGCCCCGCACGGCAGTTGAGAGTTTTTCAAACGTCCGCCCACGCGCAGCATCCCAGCGTCGTCCAGAAAGAGGTTCAGGCGGGCCAGAGCGCCCTTGATAACGGAGCCACGCTTCAAGTTTTCGATAACGGGCTCAAAATGCTCCATCTGGACCATGCGGATCCAATGCATCAGGGATTCCCGACGCTCGCTAGGAGACAAAACGCAATCAGAGAGTCGGTTGGACGGATCTCTCGAATTGTGGACAAAACGGCGCAGCCAAGCAGTCACTCCTAAGAGCTTATCGAGAGAGCTGTACCGTTCCAGAAGGGAGAGATCCCGAGTGAGCTTATCCTTGCCCACTCCTACTCGGGCCCGTAGGCCCGGCAACTCAGTAGGTGCGGAGTAATTACCCTGGGGCCAGAAGGATTGAGGGTTTGATAACCAACCGGGACCCCACCACAATGAGTGGGCAACCAGCGCGGGGGCCTCACAGCCGCGGGAAGCGCAGTCGGCGGGATTCAACTCCCCGGGGACATGTCTCCAGTGGAGAGAAGTCTCAGAACTCTGGATTTGAGACACGCGGTTCGCCACAAAGACCTCAAGATTGTGCGGTGCGGCTCGGAGCCAACAAAGTACTATCTCACTGTCCGACCATGCGTAGACGTCCGTAAGGTCGATTACAGACTTCAAGGACGAGTGAACGTGGTTGAGGAGCCGCGTGAGAAGAGCGGCTCCGGACAGTTCCAATTTAGGGATAGTTAAACGGGATCTAATGGGGGCAACCTTGCTTTTGGCGAGTACGAGATGAACTGCAGTATGCCCAGAGGAACTCACAGTCCGCAAATATACGACAGCAGCATAGCCCTTCTCAGAGGCGTCGCAAAACCCATGTAGAGTAGCCCTGCATTTCCCTGGAGGGAGGAAGCACCTGGGCATGGAAACCCGGTTGATGTCCGGAAGGGAGGAGAGCATGGAGAGCCACTCTCGCAAGAGGGCCCCACTAATGGGCTCGTCCCAACCCAACCCGGACAGCCAGAGCTTTTGAAGGAAGCACTTAGCCAAAAAGATGACCGGGGTGATCCATCCATTCGGGTCGAAGGTGCGAGCTACTGTAGACAGTACGGAGCGCTTGGTCCATGCTTTGGGAGGTGGGTCAAGTTTTACTCTATACGTGAAGGTGTCCTGAACAGGCTGATATTGAATGCCCAGCACAGTCAACAAATTAGGATTCTCAGGGTGCTCGAAAAGGTGAGGGTCTTGTTGATCCTCTCCTGGGAGGTCCCTCAAAATGTGTGGGGAGTTCGACAACCACTTGCGCAACTCATAGCCTCCCGACTTCAGGATGGCAATTAATTCGTCTCGCAAGACCAGAGCCTCCTCGACGGTGGAAGCGCCCGTACAAATGTCGTCCATGTAGACCGAAGTCTCCAAAATAGAAGCTCCCCGAGCGTATCTCAGGCGCTCTCTCTCAGCGAGTTCAAGGAGGGTTCGCATGGCGATATACGGGCTGGACCGGAGTCCATATGTGGTGGTGTTCAACTCAAATACCTGTATGGGATCGCTGGGCTTCTCGCGCCACAATATCAGCTGATATCGGCGGTCATCACGATGTACCACCGATTGGCGAAACATCATCCGAATGTCCGCGACAAAAACCACCTGGTGTCGACGGAATTGGGTCAAGATGTCGGATATGTCCTTGATCAGTTTAGGACCCGAGTGAAGACACTGATTCAGGGACACACCGTTTGAGGTGGGGGCGGAACCGTCAAAGACTACCCGAATCTTACTCTCAGGGGTCCTCAAGACCGCATGGTGAGGGAGGAAGTAGTGCTCATGTGAACGCCATTCGAAGTTGGACGGTGACATGTGACCCAGCTCCTGATACTCGCGCATGAACTCGACATATTTGTCGCGAAAGGCTAGGTCACGCCGCATGCGGCGCTCCATGGAAAGCAACCTCTTCTCGGCCAGAGCACGGGATTGACCCAAAGAGGGGCGGGAGTCCAGAAAGGGTAAGCGAGTGACGAAACTACCGTCAACCCGCCGGCCGGTATTGTTCTGGTAGAACAACTCACACTCACGGTCCAGAGGGTCGACTCGAGCTGCATGTGGTGGTTCCTCAATTTCCCAGAACCGCTGGACGGCGTCCGATAGGGACACGCCCACGACGGAGAGCGGGTCGGCCGTCGGAGGGGGAGAAGACCACATAACCGGTCCAAAAAAGCTGTGCCCAAATATCGTGGAAATGGCTGACAGGCCATCGGGCTGCAGAGCTCGTATCTCACCTAACAAGAGGGCACCCAGTGTGTCGGCCCCGAGTAGCAAATCTATCGGCCCAGGTTGGGCCCACCGAGGGTCTGCCGGTCTCAAAGCCGACGCACAGCGCACAGCGCTGTCATTTATACGAACGTTAGGGAGGAACCCTACAATGTCGTCGAGGACATTTACCTTGACTAAAATACGAAGGTGTTCGCTGTCAGAGCTGAACACCAACTCCGCTTGTCCCCTAGGAGCAGGAGGCTCGGCACCTCCGATACCTAGCCTCTGCTAGGCCGGCACCCGAACCGGGGGCCCCGAGCGCGGCACTCCGACGGCGTCTCGAAGACCCTAGACTGGAATTCCCCGAACTGGCCGACCGGGGGAAACTCGGGGATCCTCGGCTCCAAGGCCCGGGGCCGATATGCAGTCTCCGGAACCCGGTAGTACCGGCACCGGCCAAAGGGGGGCGGGCGGCGTTCCAGTCGCGGCCACTCAGCCAACGGGGGTGAGAACGGTCTAGCTGACCGCTGAGTGGCCGCGCATCCACTTTCAACTCGCGGAGGGGGGGTGAGGACCCCCCCGCCCCTGGGGGAACGACTCCCAGACCGATCGGGGGAGGGACTCCCCTCAGAAGGAGGGGCGCTGTGGTCCACCGGTGAGCGCCGAACGTCGCCCGACAGTGGGCGTGGCTGGGCGCCCCCGCCCGTGGGAGTCGGGGGCCTGGCAGGACCCTGCGAGGACGAGCCGCGCGCACCCAGGCACAAGAGGATGTTGTGGTTGCCCTGGCAGTGCGTGCAGGGCCGCTGGTGCGGGCAGTCTCGTTGTAAATGCCTCTCCAGGCACGAGAAGCACCAGCGGCGCTCCCTGGCGATGGTTCGCCTCGCCTTAGCCGGCTTGCGCAACAGCTTCGGGCACGACGCCGGCCGGTGGTCGGATGCTCGACAATAGGCGCAGGGAGGCGCCTCCCGTGCCGCTAGGCCACTATAGGAGGGCACGGGGGGGCGCCCTCCCGCGGGGGCTCCGCTCGGCTTCAGGGGGGTGGGCGCCGCCTTGGCCGGCTGACTCCGCCTTTCCCGGGGCACCGCTCGGGAGGCGGCCGGGGGGACCTCGACGGCGCCTGCTGCGTTCTCCAGCAGCCTGCACTGCTCTTCCAGGAACCGCAGCAGGTCCCTAAAGGGGGGCATATAAGAGGCGCCATCCCCTCCGAACCTCTCCTCAAAATGGAGCCGAAGGTCGAGGGGCAGGCGGCACAGCACTATGTGAAGGAGCAGAAACGACCACTCGTCCACAGGCAAATCCAGCCGCCGCAACGAGTTGCACGCTACGACGACTGGATTCACTATGTCTTCCCGTAGTCGAGTCCGGTCCTTCAGCAGCGGGAGGTTCAGCAGCCTCCGAACATGATCGTCCGCAATCCGCCGGACGTTGGCGTACCTTCCAGCGAGGAGGTCCCTGGCGTTTTGGTAGGCGTCGTCCGACAACTTAAGGTGGCCGACGACGCTCAGGGCCTCCCCCTCTAGTGAAGCCAGGAGGTACCCCATTTTTTGGCAGGGGGTCAAGTCCCTCCGGGCGTCCACCAGGCTGTCGAACAGGCCGACGAAGGTCATCCACTCCGAGAGGACCCCGGAGAACCTTGGCAGGTCCAGCGTGGGAAGTCGTCCTAGCAGCTCTGGCTGAGAAGACGGCCTCCGCGGGGACTCGAGAAGGCTACTCAGCCGAGCTTCGCGCTCCCTCTCCGCATCCTTGGCCCCCGCCTCGACCAGGTCGTCCGTTAGCGCGAGGAACTGCTCGTAGTCCGCGCGGCAAGATTCCAGGACTCCCTTCTCCACCTCCAAGTCCTCGAGCTCAGAGTAAGCCTCCTCCACGGCCGCCCTTCGAGCATCGACCTGCTCAAGCCTCTTCCTCAGATTGTAGACCCGATCCGGTCGGCCTATCAACGCGTGTGCGCTGGTAGCCCAGCGCAGCTCAGTCCGCAGGCAACGGATTAGCATCTTGGGCGAGGACATCGCTACTAAATCCAAATTACGACACGGCTCGAGCACAATTACAAGAATAACAAATAAAGAATACAAAAAGATTAACGGCTAACTAATGCAGTTCCTATCAAATCGAGTTGAATAGAATGTACACAAATAAGAACCGCTATTATTAAATCAAACACAAGTTAGTACAGAGGAAAAGGTAAATCAATGAACAATAACAAATACTAATGCGGTCAAATCAAGTTAATTTAGATTACGTAAATACAAATTACCACTCTTTAGTTCAAATACAATTTACAATACAAAGATACATATCAACAAAAATGACTTGCTCAGAAATCAACCCTTCTATAAGTAACACGCTACCATCCGACAACGACAATTAACCGATTACGCAAAAATAACCCTCTACCTACATGACGCAATCTCCCGCTCTCACACGAACCGGGCGTGGTCTTTCAAATTTACCCGCTAACAACAAGCAAGCTAACAAAGAAAGGGATTTTATTATTACGTATATAATAAAAGGTATTTTACGTTATTACGGAAGTAATTAATATTAAATTAATAAACTAAAATAAAATAAAATTAATAAACGTATTATTACGGACGGGCGTGATTGTAGCCACAAAATCAACCCAACGCTCCTGCCACCAATTATTTACTTCTTGTCGAATACTATGGTCGGTGGATCGACCGGGAATCGATCCCAGAACCACGCTCTGCCACCAAATGTTACGGCCGGCAGCTGCCCTGCTTTAACACTTGCTGGATCCCTCGTGGCCCATAGACGAAGGAGCCACGGGCAGATGCCGGTCGGGCGTTCCTACGCCGAGGGTCAAAGTTTCAATGAACACACGAGGGGAAAGGTCACTAGGATAAATGCACTTACCTGCCCCAGGAGCGCCGAAGAATCCCGTCGACCGGCCCGGCTGATGGCAGTGTTGTGAGTGTGTGTGTGTAATTGTATGTGCTGGTGTGTTGACGGGAACCGATCTGGATGACGCCACGACGTCCGGGAGAAGGCAGCGCTGGTATCCTCGAACTTTCCCCTTCTGTTGGCACTCGCGTTGAGTTGTCACGAAATGGGACAGCTACTCGCAGTCTTTCAGAGGTAAATCACTTGAAGAGTTGCACGCGAATTTTAACGAGTTATTACGTTCTAATCGCGATCCCGTTGTTTGCAACGATTTACGCGGTTTTATTTTCTTTAACAAAACTAGCGCGAAACAGACGTCCGTATAGCTCACAAGAAAACATACCATCATGGCGAGAAAGGCCCCGCCAACGCGTCCGGCGGCCGAGGGGGGGAGGGAGCGGGGGCGAGGGAAGGTGCCCTTGATATCGAGGCCAAGCACGCGCGTTAAGACTACGGGTTTATTGTAAATTTTTATTCTGCCGAAACAGTCTAATTTTCATAAGTTTTGCAAATGTTGTAGATATTTAAATAAAACTAGTTTTACGGATTTTATGGCGTATATTAACTTACTTTATATTCCCGACGTCTCGAGTACTTTACAGCACCCATTGTCACGGTGGGAGGGGGGGGGGACTGAGGTGCATGACGTCCCAATGTCATGGTTAACCACGGCTACCTCCAGATTAAAAATTATTAATTTTTCTTCCAATGTACGCAGTATGAACTTACAGTATCTTGAAGTCTTGCAGTTGTATGCCTGGGTTGGGATTTAATTTTATTAATTATAGGATCCCAAGCAGATGGTAGCACCCAGCCATCTTCTCTATTGAAATTAGAATGTTTTTCGACGACTAAGGGTCGCGACGACCTGATAAGAGATGCAGGAGCTCGATGGTTGTAGTTGTCTCGGAACCGTACTTTAGGGCATTCTAGACAGTTTATTTAGACTATTTTGAGCAGCGGGCTTGTAATGGACTGTAATGATGTTGATGATGATGATTAAAGTACGGTATGGATGAATCTGATTATAGTATGAAATTTGAGACGGCTTTCATTTTCTGTGCTGCCTATGCTTTTAATTATTTTATCGACACCCATTATAGAGTCGCCACTCGCTTAAATATTAGTCTTAACCCTGGTCGATTCCACCCACCAAAGTAAATTATCATTCATTTCCTTTGGTAATAAAATGTGATTTTTTTATAAGATTAGGGTGACGAACGAGCACACAGTCCACCTGATGGTACATGGATCCTGTGCCCCATAGGCATCTACATTTATCCCCAATTAAGTATCAAAGTGCTGACATTGAGTTATTATTATAACTCTATGAGTGCTGATGCGTTGTCACCCCTGAGGACTGAGATGGAATGTGTCATTTCCAGTAAAAAGGGTCTCCGGTTTTCTATACTAACCACACGAAACACAGCAGCATTAAGCTGCTATTCTGTGAGAGCGTGGTCCTTCCTTACCCGAGCCGACGATTCGTGCCACAGTCATAATATAATGAAGGCGTATCATACATAAGTTGCAAAAGGATAAACATTCAGACCAAAAACATGAGTTTCAATTACTTGTTTTCACAGGATACGAATTAAACCACATTTACAAGAAACCTTCGACTCAACATACTAACTCACGGTCTAAAACATTTTGCGTCTGAAGTTTAGAGCGTCAGTCAATGTCTATCGACTAAGTGCTGTTTTCCTACATATTTTTTTATAGGATAAGGGTGACAAACGAGCACACAGTCCACCTGATGGTAAGTGGTTGCTGCGGCCCATAGACATCTACATCTATCCTCTATTACAAATCAAAATGTAGATGCGTGTTGTCACCCGTGAGGACTAAGATAGTATGTCTCATTTCCAGCAAAAAGGGGCTCCGGCCACCTGCACTCACCAAGCGAAACGCAGGTGTAAACCTCTACTTCACGCTGGTTTTCTGTGAGGTCGTGGTACCACCGTGGTACCGGTTCGAGCCGGCCCATCCGTGCGACAGCAAAAGCTGCCGCGTGGCTCTACCACTGTTAAAAAAATTGCTAGAAAATTCCATTTCACGTCATATTTCAACGCCATTGCACTCTACTTCGTCGGACGTATTGAAAAGTAATCTAGGTAAATACCCATGTAATGTCGTATATAGGTATACAAACTCGGATGTTATGCTTGCGAGCTGCGAAATACGTGGTGCTAGATTATGTTGCCCTAGTAACAGCTGTGGTTTTATCAATATATATAAAACTACTTTAAAAGTTTCATCGATGTTCCCCTGTTCGTTTTGCATCATTTTTTTCTTTTCTTTTACGTTTAAAATATGTCAAGCTAATTTATGTAGATTATTAGGTTATTAGGTTATTATAAATCGTTTTCATAGCAAATGTATTTTATATTCATAAGTCCACTTCTGAACATAGGCCCCCAAGGAATGCCACAAATCAGTGTCTAGAGCCACCTGCACCCTGATGATGATGATGATGAAACAGTTATTATTCATAAAATTGCTTAGGCGTGTCTTTTGTGATCAAAATTTTGCAATATTAAAAGTACGGTTAAATTTGATTTAAGTAACATATTTTCATGACACAAGGCAGTGTTTTAGCCAAGTTCGGCAAAGGATGACGCACCGGTAGTGACTATTCAAACGAACGAATTTGAGCTACTTTTGACCCTCCCCCATAACTTAGTCACAAGTTTATGTAACTGCAGGCACCTTTGAATTTATAACATGGCAAGTTTTAGGTATATCTCGGTTTAAAGAATTTTATTTCTCATAAGAACATACAATGGTTCACTTATAATGAGATACAAAGTAATTATAATAATTTGATAATATTATCACATCTACCTCTACCTAATCTATATCTACCTAAATTGTTTTTGTAATTATTTATTATACCCACTAAATAAATAATAAAATTAAAAAAAATGTATTTATTGCTTTTCGAAGTATTCTCCGCGAAATTTGACACATTTTTCCATACGATGGAACCAATCATTGAAGCAACTATTCAATTTATTCTTTATTTTAAACACGCAATTTATTCTTTATTTTAGGGAAAGTATAGAAATCATTAGGGCTTAGGTCGGGGCTGTACGGCGGATGGTCTAATAATTCTATGTTTTCTTGCTCTAAAAACTCTTTTGTTCTGTGTGCGGTGTGAGAACTCGCATTGTCGTGATGGAGGATGATGCGGCGGTTGCAGTTCTCTTTACGGAGTTCAGAAACGACCTGTGGCAAACAAATGCTAGCATACCATTTTGCATTAACCGTTCTTTGTCCCTCAAGAAGAATAGTCGTAATATGGCCGGTTTTGGAGACAAACATGGCCACCATTTTTTTTGCAACACTCCGTGAACGAACAATTTTTGTTGGCTTTAACTCATTTTCGAACATCCAAACTCGTGACTGGTTTTTTGTTTCGGGTTTGTACGCGTATATACAGGATTCGTCACCTGATACAAAGTTGTATCTTCTTATTAATCTTTCGAGAGTTCTGACGCACCAAGTAACGCGAGCCGCTTTTTGCTCTTCACAGAGTGAATGCGGTATCCATCAGGAAAACAACTTTTTTTACACCTAATTGTTCATGCAAGATTATTTGTATTTGACTCACGTCAATGTCTAAAGTTGCCTGAATTTCGCGGTATGTCACATCTTCCTCAATCAGCTTACGCACAGCATCAACGTTTTCTTGGGTGACTGCAGTTTTTGGACAACCTTGACGGGGATCATCACTGAGCTTGACACGTCCACGTTGAAATTCAGCAAACCAGCGATAAATTGTGGTTTTGGATGGGGCTTCATTACCAAATGCAGAAATCATCCGGTCAACACACTGTTTTTGTGTTAAACCACTTCGAAAGTCATAATAAATCACCGCTCTTGAATTTTCTCGAGTCAATTCCATTTTCTCAACGACTAAACAAGTTTGACAAAATCTTGTGACAAGACCGCGTATCTTTTTTTAAATAAATAAATGGTATTCGATTTTTAAAACCAAGGAGTTTTCAATTAAAAAGATTTTAATATGACAGGAACAGTGGAAATATTCCATTCCCGATACTTTTAGTGCAGCCTATGTATATATATATATATATATATATATATATATATATATATATATATATATATATATATATATATATATATATATATATATACATAGGCTGATATATATATATACCAGCTGACCAGGCAGACGTTGTTCTGCTCTTTCCGAACGACCATTTGCTTTCCCAAAAAAACTGAAATTAGCAATCAAAAAATTGAGGGTCACTTATCGGGATAAAAACTATCCTATCTCTCAAGTTGGACCAAACTGCACACAGTCTGCAATTTTTTTTGAAATCGGTTCTATCTGATGAATACTTACAGCAACACGTGTTGGTTATACTACTAAATTGTAGCTTATATTAAACGTTTGCATTTTTAACATAGCGCCATCTATTAAATATTTACTCAATCCAGTCAACAGATATCGTCATCTGACAGAATCGTTTGCAGCTAACAGATAATTGTGACTGTCAAATAATAGACAAATAATTTTCAATAAAATAATATTGTATTGCGACTATAAATTGAGATGTAAGCTATCCTATCTTTTAAGTTGGACCAAACTGCACATTGACCAAAAATTTCATTGAAATCAGTTCAGTAGTTTAGGAGTCCATCGCGGACAAACAACGTGACACGTACTTTTTATATATAAAGAAGATTTAGTTTATTTATTTCAAGTCTGTGCAATATATCATCATGTTAAACACAATTTATTAAATTACTAGCTGGGGCCGCGACTTCGTTCACATAGATTGTCTTATTTGTTATGAGGTTTTATTTCTTGGGACTATTGATAATATTTTATAAACTACACCACTATTAAAACTCAAACAATAATAGTATCGATATTTTTATATACATACGAAGTAATTTCGTCAAGAAACCGATGAAGTGCATGGATGATTTTAACACCTAGGATGTCGCGTCCGTTCAATAATATATTTAAATAAAACTAAGTGACGTATACATATGCACTAAGATTAATATGACAATTTGAACAAAAAATAGGTTAACAGTTGCTCTACTATATAAAAATATAGAGTAAATGTATGAAAACATAAGAACGGAACGACAGTTCATTTGCCGTGTAGTAGCGGTGTGAATGAATCCATCACTCCTCTACGTCCTGGAGCTTACTCTCTTACGCCTCTTAAGGCGACAATGGGAAACGCCAGAACAATGTAATGGTTTTAGATATATGGCGCTATAAGGCCGGCTCGAACCGGGGTGGTACCACGACCTCACAGAAAACCAGCGTGAAATAGAGGTTTACCTCTGCATTTCGCTTGGTGAGTGCAGGTGGCCGGAGGCCCTTTTTACTGGAAATGAGGCATTCCATCTTAGTCCTCACGGGTGACACCGCATCTAAATTTTGATTTATAATAGAGGATAGATGTAGATGTCTATGGACCACAGCAACCACTTACCATCAGGTGGACTGTGTGCTCGTTTGTCACCCTTATCCTATAAAAAAAAGAAAAAAAGCGAATTCGTGTGCTAAAACACCTTCTTATCAACATCGTAATTGATGGTAATGTCTGTGTATACCACGTTTTCTTTTAAGAAAACTAACACATTGATAATGTGAATCTTTGGAGCCAAGCAAAGAAGTATAACGAAGTAAACTAAATCTCCATTATAGCCTATAAAAATAAACTGCTAAACATACATTTTATACGTTTTGTATAGTTAGAATAACAATCAAATCAAAGATTTAACTTATACTTTTTTTAAATGCGCCTATCTATTACAACGGCAAAAGTAAGATTTTATACGCGTTTTTATCCTACTGCTGGGCACGGGCATCTTCTTATTTCTGGGAGGGTTTGTGTTTTGGAACGGGGCAGAATTCATTGCACAATCCTAGTGCGTGTTGACGAAATCATTTATTTACTTTTAATTTTTAAAATTTAGGTTTGCTCACAATGTTTCTTCACACCGAGTACGCGGAAAATAAAATTTAAAAAATGCTATTCATAGATAAATAAACATGTAGCAAGCTAGTGCTATTAACAATTTCGTTGGTTTCCTAACCGGTTGAACCTAAGTTCAATCCTGCGAAATCCCTTATGAGATGTGAACATTTTTTTTAAAGGTTAATTACATTTAATTTTAATATGTGCCATTTTGTTCGATAACTTGTTGCCATCTTGTAGACACTGACATAATCCCGTTGCTGTAGAAATCTTGGTATTTTTGATCAAAAAATGCGGCAAGTAGTTTTGACAGTCCTCTTTTGATGTCAACCTTACACTACCCAAATAATTCTGAAGAGACCAAAAGAGGTGAAAAACTGAGGTTGCAAGGTAAGGACTATATGGTGGATGCATTAACACTTCCTAACCAAGCTCTCTCAATTTTTTCCGAGTGCCCAAACATGTGTATGGTCTGGCCTTATCATGATGAAAGACCACTCCTTTTCTGTTGATCAATTTCGGCCATTTCTTTTCAATTCCTTGCTTGAGTCTCATTAGTTGTTGGCAGTAGAGATCTAAATAGATGGTTTTGCCCGACGGTTTAAGCTTATAATAGACGATGCCCTTCCAATCCCATCACACTCACACCATCACCTTATTGCGTGTTGATCGGGGTTTCGCTATAGGCTGTGGAGTTTGACTACCTTTTGACCATTATTTTTTTCACACGTTCTTATCATAGCTTAGCCACTTTTCATAATCAGTGATCAATGTTTTCAAAAACGGTTCGATTTCATTAAGCTTCAACAGAGAATCGCAAATGAGTACACGATTGATTAGGTTTTTAGCTCGTGTGGTACCTAAATATCGAGCTTTTTTGTATAGCCAGACTTTTGAAATGGATTAAAACTATTTGTGATTAATCCTCAATTTTTCAGCTATCTCGTAACTACTAATATGCCGATCATCCTCCACTTTTGCAAAAATGGCATCGACTTTATACATACGAGGGCGACCAGAGCGAGCTGCATCTTTGACATCAAAATTACCAGACTGAAAACGCATGAACCTACTTTGTGCTACTCCTACTGACACTGCATTAGGTTCGTAAATGTCACAAATTTTTTTCGCTGCTTGAGTCGCATTTTACCCTCAAAATTTCATAATGTATCGAATTTCTTGGTTAGATTTACTCATTTGAGGCGGACAGAAAAATAATTGAAAAATGTCGGGGACGTGTTTTTTTAATTTATCTTTTTCTTTTTCTTAATTTCGACTACAGCAGAAATGCGTCGAGTCGAAGCGAGTCGCATTTATTCCTAGTGCGTCCATCTCTGACGAATAGAATCATTAATCGCAAATTCTTCATCAAAATAGGTCGTCTTTGCGTCATGGACAGCTCTGATGAAGAGATGTTTTTATTTCATCGTGATAATGTGGATCTTCATGATTAATCAATTCTGGATATTGTTGGAACAGTGTCAATAGTTCTTCATTCATTTTTATTTAAACAAAAAGTTTTTTACGAAACGAAATAGAAATTATTTAAAATACGCTGGCGTGCATCCACTTCTCCGCATCGACTGAGGCGCGCCGAGTTGAATCGAATCGCATCGGCGAAGAAATTCGCATACCAAACAATTCGCGCGGTCAATTCATCATTTGCTTTCCTAAAAAAAAACTCCTGAGATTAGCAATAAAAGAATTAAGGGTCACTTATCGGGATAAAAACTACTAAACTTTTATCTCTCAAGTTGGACGAAACTGCATACAGTGTGCAAAATTTCATTGAAATCAGTTCAATAGTTTAGGGAGTTCATCGCGGACAAACAATGTGACACGTAATTTTTATATATAAAGATTATACAATAATCCGTTCTCAATAAATTACACGGTGATATTGTTCCTTATCGTCCAGGAATTAGATTGCGTAGATAACCACCTTCTACCTTTTTCTTCCGCATAGCAGTCGTGAACACACTTTTGTGTTCGGGTTTGATGGCAAGATATAACAATATTATTATAGACTTATCTTACAGTCTGGTGACAGATGCAGGATGTTGATGGATGTAAAATCATCTCATACATTATTACCATCATTACAGCCCTTCAAAGTGCACTTCTAAATATAAGCAAGTCAATCAAATCAATCAATCAAATCAAATCTAAAAGTGGTAGAGCCACGCGGCAGCTTTTTCTGTCGCACGGATGGGCCGGTTCGAACCGGGGTGGTACCACGACCTCACAGAAAACCAGCGTGAAGTAGAGGTTTACCTCTGCGTTTCGCTTGGTGAGTGTAGGTGGCCGGAGGCCCTTTTTACTGGAAATGAGGCATTCCATCTTAGTCCTCACGGGTGACAACGCATCTACATTTTGATTTGTAATAGAGGATAAATGTAGATGTCTATGGGCCACAGCAACCACTTACCACCAGGTGGACTGTGTGCTCGTTTGTCACCCTTATCCTATAAAAAAAAAGCTTCCCCCAAGGAACGCCACAAGGAACGGTCCCGAGCCACCTGCATCGACTTTCTACATCTCCTACCAGGTCATCACACGTCACTCCATCTATTGGAGGGCTGACCTACGCTTTCTTTACCAGTTCAGTATCAGGCCGCTATTCGAAACCTTGTTTACTCCAATGACATTTGCCATTGTCAAACGACCGGTAACGGGTAACTTCTACAGCGTATTAAAGAAGAAAAGAACCATGAGGTGCAATGGCTACTTACCATTGCAACGCTTCCCCCTCTTTCTTTCTTTTTTTTAGACTCGATATCTATATGATATATAAGAATATCATATAGACGTCTAGATATTTGGTTTTGTGCAATTTGTGTTTATAAACTGCCTCCACGATACAGGAGAAAATCCTAGTGTACGGGTAACGTTTTTATAAAAAAAAGAAAGAAATATTAGATATTTATTTATTTAATTTATTTAGAAAATATATTAATATAGAATTTAAGTGACCAGTATATTAGTCATATATTGATCTTTCTGGCTTGGAAAACGTTCACAATATTTATTTACAATACCAGATATAAGGACTTCGCTCTCCCACAAAAAATATGGGGGATGCATAGGGTTCCACACACGCCGTGTGCGGTGAGCGCCAACCAGCCTTTGCTCTCCCCCCGAAGGGTCGTTAAGTTACGAACTGGACCGTAGTCCACAGCAAAATAACAAACATCGACCGTAATCGCGCATGTCATTGTGTATAAACGCCATACAGAATACGATCAAATCCAGCCACAGTGAATGTACGTCATACGGATTAGGCAATATAAGGTCCTCCGTCAGCGCTACCACCTGCGAGACCGTCGTTCCTGCAGACGTGATGTAAGTGTAAGGCATCACCATCAATTGCATGATCAGTACGGCTAACTAGCCGCAGAGCGTGTTATGAGTCTACTGCCCACCTCAAGGGAACGGGGTCCTACGTTGGGCGGCTTTCGACCGCAGCCTTGAGAGCTTCCTCAGATTCTACCTCCAGCTACCACCCGCATGAAGTCGACACTAGCGATGAGCGTTGAATCAACGATCTAGTTGAATCAACCGTTGATCACATGTCAACGTATTACCGTTAACCGTTTATGAATCAACTAGTTGAATTCGTCAACGACGTTTATGAATTTGACTCGTGCGTCTCGTTAACGCAACGAACTGAGCAAATTAAAAAACTTACGTTGAAAATAACGTCATAGATTGCGAGCGATGGTCTTGTCGTACAATTTGAACTCTAAGGAACCTACGAAAGAGTTTATTTTCGAAATATTTATTTTAAGAATAGTACTTATGACGATATTGGTGGAATGGCGCACCCCGCTCGTGCCGTCCGAGAGATTGTTTGTTTACGTTTACGAACGATATGAAGCTTGCTTTCTTTAATTTTTGATTGACTGTGACAAGTTGCGCGTAAATGTTTAGAGCTTAAACTTTTTAGTTAATGTTTATAGTAATAGTGTAAATTTGTTTGTATTAATATAATTGTGTATATTTGAATAAAATAGAACTACTCAAGGTACAAATTTTAAAATGCTGAGACGTACTGGCATAACAGTGAATTGTGACAGCACTTCGAAAAAATAAAAACCCAAAAAATATGTTTAAAAAACAACAACTATAAAAAATATTGTAAATAATTGATTTACGCACATTTAATGAGAAGATCTTTTAAATACGCCTGAGTAGAATATGGTTTATAGCTATTTATATTCAATCTGTCCTAAGCCTAAAAAACAAGTATAAAGGGAAAGTCATCTAAGTAGAACCATTAACGTTTGACGTTGTCCAATACATACATTGAATCAAATTGTTTTTAAAATTGAACGTCGTAGCGTTGAATTAAAACCGTCCAACTAATTAACGGTTTATGTTGCAAGTTGACATTAGTAGTGCGTTAACTCATTGACGAATTGAACCAGTTGATTAACGTAAATCAACGCTAACGTTTCGTTAACGGAAAAACCGTCAACGACCCATCGCTGGTCGACACATATGCTCCACCAACCAATACAATGGCAGATGTAGCCCATAAGTAGTTATAAGATAATAGTAATAATTCGCTAGCAGAAAGTGTTTGCGTCACTGACGTTGAGTATACGCATTTTTCGATCATGCTTATCTCATCCACCAATAAGTTGCCTTCAATCATTCAAAGGTGGGAAATGTACTATATTATACAATATATAACATAATATATATAAAACAATGTAATATATTACAATATTGTTTTATAAAACATCATGGACTTCAGACAGTCTACAGCCCCGTAATGAAGGGACCCGACTTGGGAAGCTACTTAGGTTCTGAGTCAAACCAAGACGTAGAGAGCGCCAGCCTAGCCAAACAATCCCAGCAGATAGCACCACCCCCATACCTCCGTCGTCCTGAACCACAAGATGCGTCGAATCAGGCGCAGCATACCCGCAGATCAATCACAAGACGCTATACCGCAAGTAGCAGTAAGCATCAATGCACCTATTATACGGATGGCGTCCCCTTACAACACACCCACATGATCCCTCTCGACTTTGGTAACAAAATTGGTACTGTTGTTAACTAAAAATACCACCAATGTATCATAGTAGCACGCTACTAAGACGTCAGTAGCCAAAACTCCACGTATCATAGCGCTATTGCACTAAGACATGGAGTTGAATATGGTTGCTGCACTTAAAAGTAATACCAAACACACTCATACTAATTCGACAGATAGTCGGCGTATCATAACGCTAAGTGGTAAGACGTCGCCCACAAACGGTTACCACCGCCGGTAAGATGGCCTACTGGAAGAAATTCCATTCTGAGATAAGTAGCGCCCTTGTGCAAACTCTTCATCATGTTGTATCCTTTCCGTTGTTTGTGTGTACACAAATTGTTAAATAAATGAATAAGATGATTTGTCTATAACACAGGGGTTAGCAAGTCCAAGTTTGGGTCTCGGACGCTGTGAAGCCATTATAATAATCGTTTTTATGTCCCATTTCTTTCAATATAAGGCTTTTACATATTTGAGTCCGTCCACATATTTGCTTTATTTCATAGATCTTAATTTTATATATTATCTTATCTTATCTTAGTTTTATAGGATTATACATTGTGCAACAGTACTATTAGCAGTCGGTCACTCGACTACCCCATATATATATATGCATATATATATATATATATATATATATATATATATATATATATATATATATATATATATATATATATACCCATGGTTATGTGTCTACGGCAACTCCCTCATATATGCAATCACTACATATACACCCTCCAGTAATACAAGAACCCCCATTAACTTAGAAATTGTTTGACTCATATTTCAATTATATTACAAATGTTATTGATCTTTAATTATTGCAATATAATCGACTTATACTTCTATTATTTAATACAGTTTGAATATTTTAAGCAGAGTTTTACATAATAAATTTAAAGGTTTTGACAGAAGACAACATTAAACCTTTACTATACTTAATATTCGAAATTAATATACGGGTGTCTCAAAAGAAAGTTCACATTTAAATCTTTTTTTAAAAGAAAAGTCTTAGCTTTATTGAAAAAATTGTTATTTTATATTGAAGTACACTGTTTGGGAATTTATTTTTTAAAAATAACATTGTCCAAATGTAAACCGTTGCGCTCTCGGCATTCATTTAGTCGGGCACTAAAATTGCCTATGACAGCTCGGCAGGTAGTCTCCGTGATGGCTGCCATTTCATGACGGATATTTTCTTTTAATTGTGCCAGGGAAGTCGGTTTATTAGCGTAAACTTTTGATTTGACATAACCCCACAGGAAAAAATCCATAGGCGTTAAATCGGGACTCCGTGGAGGCCAATTTATGTCACCTCGCCAGGAGATTAATTTGTTCGGAAAAATTTCTCGAACTCGAGGCAGAGATCTGTTGGACGTGTGTGAAGTTGCTCCATCCTGCTGGAACCATGTTCTTTGGTTGTAACCAGGAAAGTTTTGCAGTTGGGGTACGAAAAACTCGTCTAACATCTCCACATAACGCTCTGAATTCACTGTGAGTGTGCGTCCGCTTCCATCTTCAAAAAAGTAAGGGCCGATAATTCCTCGCGCCGACATCGCTGCCCATACGGTGACTTTGGGTGAATGTAGCGGTTTCTGATGTTTTTGTTTTGGGTTGGTTGCACTCCAGTAACGACAATTTTGCTTGTTTACATGCCCATTCAGGTGAAAATGGGCTTCATCGGAAAACAAGATGTTGGTGAACGTTGGAAAGCACTCAATCATCTGATTTACAAAGGCAAGCCTCTGACCAGCATCTTGAGGCTTCAGTTCTTGCACTAACTGAATTTTGTACGGGTGCAGCTTTAAATCTTTGTGTAAAATGCGGCATAATGAAGATCTGTGCACATTTAAAGCAACAGCACGCTTCCGAATCGAGAGGTTTGGATCATCTCGAATAGACTGAGTAACACTGTCCACGTTTTCGGCTGTTCTTGATGTTCTTGGTCGCCCAGATTTTGGTTTCTCCAGAGTTGACCCAGTCTCTTCAAACTTCTCAACCCATTTTGCAATGAGACGAGTGCTAGGCGCATCATTTAAGTGACGAATATGTCGAATACTGCAGAATTTTCTACGCGCTACAGTCGCCGAATTACCGTTTTTGTAAAACTCACGTACGCACAACGCACGGTCCGCACCAGAGAAACGCTCCATAGCGACTAAATTCCCAAGAGCCAGACTACCGACTGACATACCCCCCGCGCCCCTCAGAATAGTTGCTTTTGCGTAATAAGATAAGCAAATGTGAACTTACTTTTGAGAGTATTTGGGCTTTATGCTTATTAACGCCTTTTAATTATTTAAAATATTATATCTATGATATTTTTAAATGTCTTTATATTGAAATTAATTATTAATTAATAATAATAATAATGAGCCATCACACCATCAATATCGGTCCGTATTAGTATCAGTCTTCTTATTTGTAACAAAATGTATGGTTTCGTGTTATTTTGAGTCGACTAGATCAACTTTGTAAGCCCTTGTTTCACCGCGGACTTAACTTTATGTTAATTAGTCGACGCTATCGCTAAACGGCATTAGGACTTAAAGTATACTCATGTGTATACAACTCTAAAATAGATGCTACACACAAATAAAGCTTTTTGTACACAACGAAACTGCAATTCAACTTGATTCATTCATTTGATTACAAATATATGATATAACTTTCAGATATTAGCTCGGTATTAGCTTTTCATTTGATCAATTTTAAAAAGTTGGAATAATATTTGAAATAAACTCGTAGCATCATGAACAGCCTGTAAGTATGGCTGTAACCGTCGTTTGCATTAACATTCGATATGAAGACCGTAATTTCGTTAAGTAAGATTTACCGTAGTTTGACGAAGAGGATGAGGGTTCCAGGAACATTTAAATATTTTTTTGATAAGTCATACTTATTTTTAGCCGACTTAAAAAAAGGAAGATGTTTTCACTTCTACTGTATGTTCTTTTTTATGTATGTTACACGATATCTTCGTCAAATTTATAGAATAGGTTATACCTTAAATGTGGTGTTTATTGAATATGAATAGAAATTGAAATAGGTTATGAAGTGTTTAATGTAACCATTTTGTGTGTTGTTGTGTGTGAAGTTAGCTAACACGCTTTGGAGCAGCGGGGTGGACATTTCCTTGACTTAAAAACCTCTCAGAAATGAGAGTAGGCCCGTGCCCAGCAGTGGAACGTATATAGGCTGTAATATTAACTTTTTATGATGTCGAGCGTTTTAATTCTCACACAATTTTAATTTCTAAACACAGACTGCAGAAGCTATTATATGGAACTTATTTTACTCTTTATAGTTCTTTAAAGTCGATTTTACTTAATGATTTCTTATATTTACGCGAACACTACATATTGAATAAAACTGTTTTTACGGATTTTATCGCGTTGAATTTACTTATTCTAATGTTCGACGTTTCGGGTGCTTTACAGCAACCCATGTTAACCGGGGGAGGAATGAGATGTTTGACGTCACGACGTCACAGTTAGCCCGGCTATCTTCAGTTTTTGAATATTAATTTTTGGTTCGATCTACGCGGAATGAGCTTACGCGCTTGACGTTTTAAAATAAGAAAATTAAACGCGATAAAATCCGTATAAATAATTTTATTCAGTCGGTTTTACTTTTTCTTTATTAGTACCTAGTTTAGTTTTAGTTAATCCAAAAACAATAAAATGGCACTGTACATTTTGGAACTTGTACTTTGGTTCGCAATCATTACAAACTTACAAGCGACCAGTACATAATCTGTACATATAATAAATCTGTAGAAAATTCGTGTCTGTAATTCTAATATACTCTTGAAAAAACAAGTCCAAGACTAAATAAAGGGTACTGAAGCCAAATTAGTGGTTTTTAGAATTTTTATCTGTCTGTCTGTGTGCCTGTGTATTACTGATTCACGCAAAAACTACTGGATCGATTTCCATTAAATTTTATATGTAGGTAGTGAGTTACCTGGGGCACCTTATATGCTACTTTTCATCCGATTACGGAACTTAAAAAAGAACGTTAAATATTTTTCTTCCTTTAGATGTTAATTTTCTATTATATATGATTATGTTAGTTAATAGGCGGGATGACGGGTATTTCTTCAAATAAATATGATATCATATTTGTAAATAAAGTTTAAAATTAGTTTTAACCTTTGCATAACAATTTGAAACTCCGCTGACGATATACGTTTTAATTATCAAAAAAGCGTCATTTATCATCAAATAAAAAAGCCTATATTTTGCCTTTAGTAACTAATAAATTAAATAATATAAAAAACTTACATTTATATGTTTAAATAATTACATTTATAAAATTATTTAAAAATCCTAACGTTTAATTCAATCATTATATCATTTTAAAAGTGTAATAATTAAAATTTAAAAAATAATAGATAATTGTGACATCTCTCAAAAGTATGAAAATTGATATATTTTTGAACTAAAAATCATATCAATTTTCATACGTTTGACATTTGTATTTTAAGTTTGTTGTTTCTGTATGTAAATTGATTAAAACTGGTCTGCCTGCAATTATTGCAAAATTATCATTACATAATTATTTCGTGAAATGGTGTCATTTCATGATATTAATCACTGTTTGTTGACCATATCATGATATAGCTTAGCCAAATCAATCAATAGAGATACAACATTGCTATTTCTTGATAGTATGGTCATATCGTTAAATATTTTTTCGCCGCTAGCGGCGCTGGTGAGTGTTTTTAACAGGAACAGATTTTTAACAGAATCTACATCACTTTATGCTTTTTTTATATAATAAATAAATGTTCGCGGCTTTGGGTTGGCTGTTGAGCGAGTCGCACCCCAACCTTCTATAGCTGATATTACTAGATGAGACTTAATTGATTTATTTATTGTTTTATCAAAATGAAAATGGGAATACGCGAACAATTTTGAAAAGTGCATGACAATGCTTTAGCAAGCTGCATCCTCACACCTCTAGGAATTCTTTTAACCACTGTTACATTAGGATGATAATTGTAAATTTGTTCCGAAAAAAGGGAAAAATTTGTGTCATTAGATGAATTACTAATAGAGTTTTTAATTTCTACGGTAGGCAGTGAAGCCGAAATACTTTTACTACGGTATCGTTTAATATGTATATTTAATTTTCTAGATAGTGTAGTTTTAACTTTCATATTATTAATGTAATATAGCGCCCCCTACTTTCTGCTTAATAAACTAATGATAAGTAATTAATAAAATTAAATTTTAGATTACTACGGAATACTTATTCGTGCAGCATCAAAAATTGTCACACTTGAAAATATCTGCACTGGTGGCCATTATCGGCATAATTACCACTTTTGGCAAAATGGCTAACAACACTGTTATTCACAACACGTGTGTTTTGTGTGCACAGTATCTATTACTATGTACACAGTATCCAGTACTGTGTACACAAAACTAAGATTAGGAGAGAAGCTCTTAAGTTGAATATATTGGGTGTCTGTCGGCTTAGGTTTCATTTTACCAACTTCATATTTATCTGATGTAAATAATTGGAAATTAAGTGCACTGTGTGATTTTATCTCTATTTGATGGAATAGTTCGTGGCATCTTTGGCTTTCTAATTACTAGGTTTACTAGCTTTGTTTCAGTTTTTATGTTTTTTTTTATTTAAACTAATAAAGAGAGCCGTGCCGAGAGATTTCATCACGGCAAGGGAGCAATACGTGTACGAGTCTTTTGAGGACAAATGAATATGTTATGGGAAATTTTACGTGCTGACTTACCACGTATCCGGTGAAGTGGTGAAGAATAACTTCGTGTGCAAACTTAAATGTCTGAGTAATAGTTGAAGGATTGTGGCATAATCTTTTCTGTCCACAAACACTTTAGGGTAGGTACCTAATGAGAAGCACTGTGCACGGTAGTGAGACGTATGTAAGCTGCTACTTTACTTTTTATACCTTTAATAAGACTTATAAATCAGTTTGTCATTTAAGATTTTTGTATTTTTGAATTTTCATATTATCAGACAAATGAAGATTTTTGTGACAGTCCTGGTTTCATAGCTCACATGAGATACGTAAATGAACAGGCTGTTGTGAAAAAATACTTTAAATATCAAAGATAGTAGATTTTACAACAATTTTAAACAAAGGTTTATTTTATTTTCTTTACAAAAGCGGTAAACAAACATCCAAACGTAAATTTCATAGTACATAAACGTTACTATATATTTTATTGTTAATTCCAATTTGATGTGTCGTTTTACCACGTTCTCGGCGGTAAAAGAAAACCTGCATATCTGAGAAGTTCCCCAGTTGAGGTGACCGCACGTTGGCACTTTTTTGGCCAAAAGCTCTGTGGCCTGTGCCCGGTAGTGACATGTATGTAGGCTGCTACATGTTTTAGTTCTAATGGGGCAATTATGCTGTTTCTATTTCATTCATATTTTCGGAAAAGTTACTTTTTGTTTTCACACTACCGTAAATATTAATGGTAGCAAAGATTTGAAAGAATAGAATTCATCACCGTTATCATTACGACCTATCAAAAGTCCGTTGAACTAAACATAGGCCTCCCCCATAAATTGTCAAATAGGCTGGATATTTGCTATAGTTGCCACGCTTGGCATTTGGCAATTGGCTTGGCTTGCTATAGTTGGCAACCGCAGCCCTTATTGATTTGAACTGTTGCCAGGAAGATGATGTTGCCCATCTCCTGTTTGTTTTTCTCGTAAACTTAACGTTTCGAGCACTATGAATAATGGAGATTGAGACGCCGGGGGAGGGGGGGGGGGGACTGAGTTGTTTAACGTCCTGATGTCATAGTTTACGAAGACTACAATCAAGTTTTAACTAATAATGTTTGGTCCGATCTACACAGAACGAGCTTTTAGTATCTTGAAGTCTTGCCAATCAACTTTTAACTAATAATGTTTGGTCCGATCTACGCAGAACGAGCTTTTAGTATCTTGAAGTCTTGCTTGGGCTTGAGTTAGGATGTTTTTAATTTGAATAGCCTCGGGAATCATCCTTGGTAGAAATCGGTGTTCTATTGCCAAGATTTGTTGTTTATCAGATCTGATATAATGGTGGGGACGATACTGAAAATGTTGACACACTTCAAACTTCTCGGAGCGAAGGTGCTTCACATCACCAAAATTACATGTGTAGTATTCATCATTATCAGAACTGCGTTTATGAAATTTTGAAGTCTACTCGAACGTAGAAAAAATATCGGAATCTCTTTTATGGTGCCAATCAATAATAAATGGGTACAATGATATGAATCAAATATTGTATATAAGACCATGAATTGATTGAAAATGACATTATTTTGTTAAGACTACTAACTTTAATTATATGAAATATTAAATTAAATGAAAATAAAGAGTAAATAATAATAGTAAATTTGATTCCAAGACAATTTATCTTTCTTATGGATACATCGGAAGACACGTCCAATAGAAAAAATTGTTTTTAGACATACTTCTGTGTACTAAATATCGGGAATTTGTCAATAAAACAAAAAATACAAATTATTCATCTAAATTTATTTTATCGCCTTCAAAGTAGGCCCCATCGCTTGCAATACAACATCTCCAACGCTTCACTCAGTCTTCCATACATTTTTCATAGGCTATTTGCGGTATGGCCTTTAGCTCATTCAGCGAATTTTTTGTTATGGCTTCTATCGACTCAAAACGTTTTCGTCGAAGTGGTAATTTTAACTTGGGAAATAAAAAAAAGTCAGACGGAGCCATATCAGGTGAATACGGTGCTTGGTCGAGAACTTTTGTTGAATTTTTCGCTAAAAACTCTTTCACTATAATGGCTGTGTGTGATGGTGCATTATCATGGTGCAGCATCCATGAGTTGTGTTGCCACAAATCTGGACGTTTTCGGCGGATACTCTCACGCAAACGCTTCATGACGCCTAAATAATATTCTTTATTCACTGTTTCTCCTTTTGGAAGGAATTCGGAGTGAACCACACCACGGTAGTCAAAAAAAACTGTCAGCATCACCTTGATTTTGGAGCGACTTTGCCGCGGTTTTTTGGGTTTCGCCTCGTTTTCGAGACGCCATTCTGAAGACTGTTCGCTTGGTTTCATGTCGTACTCATAAACCCATGTCTCGTCGCCAGTTATTATAGGTTTCATAAAGGTCGGATCCGTAGAAGCTCGGGAAACCATGTCTTCAGCGACATGCTTTCGCTGCGCTCTTTGAACAAAATTGAGCTCTTTTGGAACTAGTCGAGCGGCGACGCGTTTCATGCCTAAAATGTCAATGAGAATGTTGTGGACGGACTTAAAAGATATGTTCGCCTCACTAGCCAACTCTCTCAGACTCATACGTCGATTTTCGAGCACTAGCTTCTTGATTTTGTCGATGTTTTCTTTGGTCGTAGCGGTTGAAGGTCTACCAGAACGAGGCAAGTCTACTACTACTTCTCGGCCTTCTTTAAAAGCCTTATACCATTCATAAGCCCTTGTTTTCGATATACACGATTCGCCGTAGGTATTTCGCAACATTTTTAGTGATTCATCACATGAAATATCATTCGAAACACAAAATTTAAGGCACACTCTTTGTTCAACAATATTTTCCATTGTAAAAATCGCCGAGAACTCAAAACTATGACCAACAAAAAATGTAGTTTAAAACAAATTAAATGACAGATCCCGCTCAAACTTTGCGCTCTAAATCAGTATAGTGCTACCAACATGCAGTAAAAAAATTAGAACTACCTCTTTTACGCGGGTCTTTTTATTGACATAATTATTCCCGATACTTTTTACACAGAGTAGTATGATATTAATGCAATGAGGGCTAATAATCTTCCACTCACCAGATGTCGCTACTAGCGACTGAGGTAAAGTTTTTTGTTACACAGTGTCAGTTAATTGAGAAATTAGTTTTAAATAATAGTTTATCTGTTCACGCAAAAGCGTTAGTGTCAGGCATCGACGTTAGATGGCACTCGGCTCGGTCGATACGGAATGACGTTCGTGCGTGTTGAACGTCCGAGCTTGCTGAAAGGTGGGAGTCGAGAGCGAAAGATTAGATGTCTTCTTCGCGTCGAAGGAGAAGGCAGTCCGTTTTGGTTGGGAGCTCTTAGATCTAATTTTATGTTAGGCGCGTATAGTAAAAATACCACTGGGAATGGTAGCGCGTGTTGAGAGTTTACCCGGGACTTTAGGTTTAACGCAGAATCTGTATAAGTGGATTCGACTGTATTAGTTACTAGTGCGGTAGTTAATATTCTAGAAATAACGGTGACCTTTGACCCGTACGTTCTGTGTTCATTTTCGCGAGTCAATCGTAACAAAGGAAGAAAGTGACTGCGGAAGGCGACCTTAGCTTGGAGAGGAGCTGAGGGCCGAACTGCTGCAGGGGGAACGGTCAAATAAGGTCAATAACACTACCAGCCACACCCAAATACACATCACTGACCTTTACTTTCTAGCACAATACATCCACACGAGACCTGACCGAATCCTGAGGGACCAGTCGCCTTGAATAGAGGTAAGTAAGCTCTGTTCAATAATTGTAACGCTCCCCCCGGATTGTTTAGTGTAATTAGACTTTTAACCCGTGGCGTGAGGACGCCCGACCAGCATCTGCCTGTAGCTTCTTCGTCTATGGGCCGCGAAGGATTCTACTCTTGGGATAGGCAGCTGCCGGCCGTAACATTTTCATTGTCTAGAGTATTATATTAATATATAACACAATGCGTCAGTGGTTTCATTTTTAATTTTTTGCACATTATAACTCTTTTTTTTTAAAAGTCGTCTTTTAGTTATGTTTATAGTTTGGTTTATTCATTTCTAATGTAATTAATATAAAATATAACTAATAACACAGAAAGAAACCTTAAAGATTACATTTTCCTAAGAAATTATCGTCCCCGCTATGAAATCTGTCAAATATTTTACCTCACTCGAAAGTGGCGCCGCCCTGGTGGCAGAAAAAGTCGTGGATGCCCTCATTCTGAAAAACTTAATTATTCACGTGTTATTCAATTATCTAGGTCCAATAGTATTTTGAAATTTAAAAAAAATATTTGACAAACTGACATAGATACACAGACACCGAAGTGACTCTAAAAGTGTTCGAATTTTGCTAAATTTGGCGCGGAATAGCATTCGATGTTGTTTGTAAATTGAAGACCATGCGAGCGAAGCCGCGGGTAAAAAACTAGTGTTATAATATAATAAAAAAGGTGCATATTGGCATTGTATAGAACGGAAAGACGGCGCCCGGATATTCTCTTGAAGTCATCAGAGATCCAACTATTCAACCAATCTTTGTTAATGAATCGACTTCACATAAATAAAGTATATTGTTAGTACTCCCTCAAGCCTCCAGATAAGGCTGTAGGACGGTACGAAATTCCAAGATCAGTGCCAAATTATTTTTAGTACTGTACATCATTATTATATAGCAAGTTAAGTAATAAAAAGCAGTGTAATATCGCTTGGGCGATTTCAAGCTATCTGACGATCGCAGGTCCGAGTGGCAGGGCGCTTGACGTCATGGATGGAACCAGTATGCAGTAGCTGGCAGTTAAGTCTATATTTCACGAGAAACTATGTACTGTATAAGCTATAACAACCTAAACTTGTAATGAAATTCATATCATGAAACTCTAAGAGTTATAAACTGTAACTTGAAGCAACATTTGCATTTCTATACTAAGCGGACGTTTTAGATTTGCCAGATAGCAGGGATTTGCATACATCAGATGATTCTATTCTTTTTTTTGCGAAAATATTAAATAACAACGTAGGTTTCACGCAGATTTAGAACGTGGTAGATAGGTTCTGCGTACGTAGGCACGTACGCAGAATATGTGGAAGAGAGGCGTGATGCTGCGTTACGCTCCTATTTTACTGATTCTGTGTGGCCAAACGTGTTCGTTTCCTTTTGAACCGACCAAACCAGCTGTGTTTTGTATTGTGAGTGACGAGTACGGGAATCATTTTTACTGGTAACGAGGCATCTTAGTCCTCAGGTATGACAATGATCTGTAGTTTGATTCTCAATCAAGGAATATAGGTGTCTATGGGCTACTTCATTCGCTTACCATGGCGTGGACTGTGTTTTTGTCACGCTTTCTGTAATGAAATAGTAGAGGAAATTGCTTATTTTTTTAAAGATTACTATCAGTGCTGTTAACAATACTAATACTGCCTAACTAAGCTTTAAAATGTTTGTACTAGAAGCAGTTCACGAGATAGTCGAATGACGACAACACATTCTGCGGTTAGCTGCTTAAACGACGATAGTTGACATAAATACAAAGTTAAAGTTAATGTTACAGCCTAAATACACGTCCCACGGCTGGGCACAGGCCTCCTCTCATTTCTGAGAGGGTTTTAGGGCAAGGATGTACGCCGCGCTGCCTCAATGCGTGTTCGCGAACTTCACATGCCTATGAAATATTTTTTTCTTATTTCTCAGGCATGTAGGTTTCCTCATCGCCAAGCACGTGGTAAATCAACACTTAAAATTGCAACTAACAATTTCATTGGTGCCGGTGGGGATCGAACCCGGGTTGCTCGCGTACTGTGTAACTTACAGCGTGCACAACATAAATATATTGGCAAGTATTTGAGATATAAATACGTTTGTCTTGCCAGTCGGTTGGGAAAAAAGTTATAAACTAAAATATGCAAAATTTTGAGTTGATACAGTGTTACTTGTTAGGCGCGATATGGACTGGGTGCATTTTGATACACTTACTTTAAAACAAGTATCAGATGTGTCACTAATATTATAAAAATATATCGAGTACCTATATCAATATTTTCCCCTATATTTCAAAATAATCGATGTTTTATAAATAGGTATTTATCGATACGATATTTTTGTCGTCTTTAACTTTGCCGACACTTGAAAATACGTAAAACGTTGATACCTACATAAATGGACTAGTGCTACGCAGAGAAAAAGCATCTATTCACCCGATTAACGATGAAATACTATTTTTTTTAAAAAGGAGGAGGTTCTCAATTCTACTACCTATTTGTTTTTTTGTATGTACGAGTATGTTACTCGATATCTTCGATAATTTAAAATTAAAAATTTTGTACAGCCGACTTCAATATAAGTTGTTAAGAATAACACAAAAACTATTGGTCTGATCTTGATCAAATTCATACGGGACCACACGAGAAGTATCAGCTTTCATATAAAAAAAGAATCATCGAAATCGGTCCACCCAGTAAAAAGTTATGAGGTAACATACATAAAAAAAACGTACGCATCGAATTGAGCACCTTTTTGGAAGTCTGCAGATAAAAATGAATCAGTTTTAATGATTTTCTTTATTAAATAGGTTATACTTTAGTGGTGGTCCCATATAAATTTGACGAAAAATTTTACCCCTAAGGATGAAAATAGGAGGACAAAATTTTTATTATTATAGAGAGATATTCGAGGCGGTGTGGCCCAAAATCAGTCTTGGTCTTGTCCTTGCTTTTTTGCAAGATCAAGACCATGACCAAGACCGCCTAATTTTAGAAAGACAAAGACCACGACTGTGCAAGATTTGAGCAAGAACAAGACTAAGCCTGCGAGACTCTTGCGTCTTGCAGTTAGGACTGAGTATGGTTTCAGGGAGTATAGGAGTTCGGGTATACGCTTGGGGTTTCTATGAAATACAAAACGTATAATAAAATTAATTGGAAAATTGGACTTATGCGCATTACGAACAATACCACAAACATACATAGCCTAATGAAAATATCCATTAAAAGAAAAAAGAGTGCATCTCTAGTTTAAGACCATCGGCACTTTGATAGTGCGCGGCGTCTTATTAAGGTGGCTACTGACCTGCCTGCGGCAGGGGCAATTTAGGGTGTAGGAGTTGGGATGACCCTTAATTGCCTCCTTAATTGTGATGTATGTAGGCAAGCAGGGGCAATTTTTTAAGTCGGCCCTGCGGCAGGGCGGCAGGAGCGCAGTGTTGCAAAAGTCAAAAGTCCCGATTTTTTTTACATTTTTAACTAATGTAAAATAATAATCATAAATAAAATTGAAAAGTAATAATCAAAATACTAAAATGAACTTTTAACTCAAAATCTATGTATGGGGACTTCCCGAAATTGCTCGCACCACGTCCTATGGGACCTATACCTATAACCTTATGAGATTTTTAACTTCGCGGTATGGTTAAAGCATATTGCACTGATACATTTTAAAATAGAGTTCATTATTGTCTGGTAAGTGTACGGGGGAGATCCCTAAAGATTAGTTTGTTCGGGTTGTTTTACGAATTAGGTAGCTTAGGCCATGTATATATAGTGTTGTTCGTTCATATGAACGTTCCTATGAATTCTATAATTACATTCACTAATTACTAGCCTTCTTCTGTTTTGTTGAGAACTGTTGTGCTTTATGTCCAAAATTGTTAGATAGCATAAGTTATCAAAAAAATAATTTAGAATGGCGTTTGCTTCTAAATACGAAAGAAATTAAATCAATCAGTGAAGAAACTAGCAAAAATATATAATCATAAAATTTTAGTTTCAATTACAAAGACATTATTTTGATCGCAAAAAAAATGAAACTAAAAAGAACGACATTTAAAAGAACGTTTTATGATACATTTCTAACCCATGGATGTAAATAAAAATCTCCCGATTTCTCCAGATTTTTAGCTGGCAAATCTACCGATTTTTTATTTTTCACTTTTGCAACACTGCAGGAGCGCAAGACCTTCCTTGCTCCCTAGATCGGCCCTGCCGCTGTTGCGTGTGTAGCGCAATTGGGCCAATTTCGTTCAGTTTGTTGCGACTTTCGCGAGGAGCACACGTATGAGTACAAGTCAGAACCGCAGAAAGTACGTTATTTGAACGTTGTAATTTACAAGTAACATTACTGGGATTTGTTACCTAACTTATCATAAGGGCTAGTATGGGAAAGAAAATATTCCAATAGTATTAAAATTGCTGGAATATGAATAAAATATCATTAACTAAATAATTAAACAAAAATACAAATTTTATCATTTAAATTTATTAAAACTCATCATTAGAAAACTAGCCGGCTATTTGTAACACTAGTTAAATTATAGTTACTAAGCACTAGTTAATTAAGTTATATCACAAATTAAACTGGTTATATTAAATTATGACGAGTGAAGTTAGTAATATTTAATTCTCTTTGATAGCCTAAAATAGCGTGGCAGAGCTATGCTGCAGCTTATAAGCACTATATTATGGTTGTCGTTATTAATTAGTTGTTTTATTGATAAATGTCGGTGTCTATGGGCCACAGTGTCCACTTACCATCAGGTGGACTGTGCTTATTTGTCACCCTTATTCTATATAAAAAAGTGCCAAGGATATATATACCGATTCATTGATATTTCGATAAAACTAGCGCCATTCTCAACGCGTGCGTCCAGCGAGACGTACACTCTCATACTGAACGGCAGGCGTGTGCGTAGAGATAGCTCCGATATTGCTCCGATCGCTGTGCGTCCTTGATTGCCCCTGCCGCAGGCAGGTCAGTAGCCACCTTTATCGGCATCATCAAAAGTCGGATACCGACCTGTCAAAGAAATTTTGCAGGTAATCGGAAGTACAAGGTCAAGATACAGCGCCGGCGGCTTCTATTGATATCGCATACAATCGTCGCCGCCGCGCCGCCCGCACTACTTTTGACACTGTTTGAATGCCGCCACAGAGTACATCATGTTCCAAAGAATAGAATAAGTTTCCGGGTGCTCTCGGGCTTTCGGTTGGGCTGTATAAATATATAATTGTAAATGAAAATGATAAACATACATAAATATGAACAAAATAAAATAAATACATAAAAAATACATAAATAAATAAAAACCCAACCAGATGGAAGCCCTCGGCAGGGGAGACCAAACGGCCGAGGGTTAGGGGGAAAGGGAAAGAAACCGGCGGACTATGCGGGCGGTATCGAGGAGCACCGCCTTCTGCATTTGAGCTTGGAGCGGTCCGTCACGGAGTCCCAGTCGCCTCAGATGACCCGAGAGGCTGACTAGGATTAAGCCGTTCGCAGAAACAACCACAGGAATAATTTCGGCCGGCAATCCACCCCACATGTCGGTCACCTCGTGAGCCAGGTCCAGATATTTAGTAAGCTTATCTGTTCGGCTTTCACGAGGTTCTCGTCATAAGGAATGGTAATGTCGACCAAAAATATCCTTGACTGTGCCCGGTCCATCAGCACAATATCAGGCTTATTCGCAAGAATAGTCCTGCCTGTGATGATGGCCCGGTCCCAGTAGAGCCTTGCGCAGTCATTTTCTAGCACGGCTTCCGGCATGTACTTATAATAAGGCAGTTTCCGATCCACGAGACTGTATTTCAGAGCGAGCTCCTGGTGTAGAATCCTGGCTACTACGTTGTGCCTGTGCAAATACTCAGAGTTAGAAAGCGCAGAACAACCGGAGATGACATGCCTAAGTGATTCACCGGGATGGCGACAAGCTCGACAGACATCAACGGTGTCAAATTTGTCATTATTATCATTACAACTATATGTCAAATTTAAATTATTGTTACATATTAAATTATTCATTTGTATATTTAAATTATGTCTTAGATTATTCTCCTGTGGCAATCCCTGTATGTAAGGCAGTGTGAACAAGACAATTTTGTGTACATTTAAGTCATTAAGTTGCTCAATATATATTAATAACTGTTTGTTGTTTACACTGCCTCATCTACCAACAAAAATTATTATTGTACTATTTGGGCAAAATTTAGTAACTATAATTTTATTTAGGATGTCACTAAAAGATGCCCCAGGCATGCAGCAATTTGTAATTTTTTGTCTCTTTAAAGAGTAATTTAAAGTTATGCCTAGATTTTTTGCAATGTCATCGCTATACACAATTATATTATTTTTGTTAATATTTGAGTTATTTTTTTATTTTAAGCTCCTTAGCTATGGCACTGTCATAGAATTTTGGTGGTGGTATAATATTATCAGCACACACCGACACTGAAGAAGCTGGTATTGAATGCTGACTCTCACATTGATGTTTAACTAAGGAGTCAAAACGCTCTTGAAAAAATGTCTTTACCAGATTATCCATAGTCAGTATGTGTTCTTTTATTTCGTTTTGGGCTGATTTATATTTATTAGATACAGTTTGAAGGGAATTCGTAAGAGATAATATTTCTAATTTAAGGCACTCTACATCAGTTTCATAACATTTTTTTATGTTATCCACCTCAATTGAATACAACTTAAGTTCATATATCAATGCTAGCGTTTCTTTACATAAATTAACATATTTTTTGGTATTTATCTTATTTTTTATTAATTTTTGTACTTTCCTTATGTATTTATTAACTTTTATATACTTCTTCAATTTGGTTTTACTGCAATTAATCCTTACTGTTTCCTGAAGTGGAAGAGTCGTCACCAGTCACATCTATTGTTGCAGATTGCTGTAAAATTCTTTAAGTATTACATTGCACAAGCTCAGAGAACAGTCTTTGATTCTGGGAAGCGTTAAGAATTACAATAATTTTAAAACAATGTTCGTTACCTGTCACTTTTTCCCGAACAAGCCGGTTTCCAAAAGGGCTTTAGCACCATAGACCACATACATACCCTTCGGCAAATTGTACAGAAGTCCGAAGAGTACAATTTGCCACTATTTATGGCGTATGTGGACTATGAGAAAGCCTTTGATTCCGTCGAAATTTGGGCAGTGCTGCAGTCCCTTCAGCGGTGCCAAGTTGACTGTCGGTATATCGAAGTGCTGAAGTGTTTATGCAGTAGAGCTACGATGGCTATCCGAGTACAGAACCAGAGTACGAAACCTATACAATTGCAGAGAGGTGTAAGACAGAGTGACGTCATATCCCCGAAACTCTTCACCGCTGCATTGGAAGACGTTTTCAAGCTTCTGAACTGGAAAGGATACGGTATCAACATCAATGGCGAGTACATCACTCACCTTCGATTTGCCGACGATATAGTCCTTATGGCAGAATCGCTGGAGGACCTAAGCACTATGCTCAATGACCTCAATAGTGTCTCCCAACGGATAGGTCTTAAGATGAACATGGACAAAACAAAGATTATGTTTAATGTCCATGTCACACCTATGCCGGTAGTTGTTGGGAGCACTAAACTCGAAGTTGTTGACGAGTATGTTTACCTGGGACAAATAGTCCGACTAGGTAAGTCCAACTTCGACCGAGAGGTCAATCGACGGATTCAACTCGGCTGGGCAGCGTTCGGGAAGCTACGACATATCTTCTCGTCAGACATACCTCAAAACCTTAAAACGAAATTGTACAACCAGTGTGTGTTGCCAGTGATGACTTACGGAACTGAGACGTGGTCCTTCACAGCTGGCCGTATGAGGAAGCTCAAGGTCGCTCAGCGAGCTATGGAGAGGGCTATGCTCGGAGTTTCTCTGCGTGATAAACTTAGAAATGAGGATATCCGCAGTAGAACTAGAGTAACCGACATAGCCCAACGGATTAGTAAGCTGAAGTGGCAGTGGGCCGGCCATATAGCTCGAAGAACCGACAACCGATGGGGAAGAAAGGTTCTCGAGTGGCAGCCTCGTACCGGTAGGCGAAGTGTAGGGCGACCCCCGACGAGATGGAGTGACGCCCTGGTAAGGCATGCAGGAAGTCGATGGATGCAGGTGGCTCAGGACCATGCTTTGTGGCATTCCTTGGGGGAGGCCTATGTTCAGCAGTGGACTTATGAAAGGCTGTAATGATGATGATGAACGTAGATTAAATCCATCACAAGAAGAACATAATTTCATAATTACATTTCATTGTTACGTAGGCACACTATACCAATCTGGTAATGCATCTGTTTTATTAATCTTCCGCAGAATCATTATTTTTATCAAAGGACGCCGAACTTTCCTTTTTTGGTCTTTCGGTGTGTACTTACAAATATTAGTTTTTATTTTAATGCCAGTCATTCCCGTTCGAGCTTTGCTTCGAGTCTAATCTATTAATTGTTTTTACTCTAATCCTCGTTGTTCTCGGAGTGAAAAGTTTACAATTTAATATAAGTGACGAAGAGTCAAATAGTTCTAGTCAGAGTAGTGAGAGTTAGAGCTAGAGATCTAAAAGACCTAAAAGCAAATTTGATGAGTTTTTCGAATTGTAAATGCATTGAATTGTGCCAAGATAAAAAGTTTGGAATATAAATGAAAAACCGAAACACTTCAGGCTTAAGAAGCGTCTAATATCTTTCCACAAAAATTAATCACAAATATTTCTTCCTGAAAAACCAAAATTAAGTAGAGATATCACAAGCTTTTAATAGCCGCCAGAAAAAGTGAACAGATAAGAAAAAATATACTGATCACACAATTACATAACACATATATTATGTAACTAGCGGCCGCCCGCGATTTCGTCCGCGTACAATATCTGATTTCCTATGAGATTATGAAATTTTCCCGCTGCAAAAGTCCTAAAGTATATAGAGGCTATATAGGTAAAGCTTAACTATGCAAGTATTTATTATTTAAAACTAATAATCTGAATGTCGATCTTCATATCTATACCTTAAAATATAGGACTGCATGTAACCTTTTTACCTCAATTTCACCCCCTTTTTTTTTTGCGGATGGAAAATCATCTAATGACGCCTTTCGCTCTGGGTGGAGCGGAAGGGAGTGTCAGACTTTTACTGACTAAAAACCATCCGTGTTCCTTCAGTGCCCTTACGTTCCGGAGCCGCGGTATCTCTTTCGAACAGCCCACAGCCCCGGCAGGCGTCGGCCCTTGCGGGCCCCTTCACGCTGCTGACAGCTCTTTGAGGCGCGCGTGGAACAAAACGCGCCGTCGATACGGCCTGTCGTCGTTAGACAGACGGACGGCTAGCTACCCATTGCTTGCCGTCCACAGGCCCGCGCCTACGGTGGCCGGGGGCCACGACGTAGCCCCCGACGCCCGGGAAGGAAAGCTGCTGCTCTCTCCTTCTCCCGCTCCGCCACCTCCTTCGCTAGCATCACTGCTTCGCAGAAGGTGGTGACGGCATCCCATTCCGTCTCGCTCCGGACCATGGCTTCGACCAGGGCCGGACACGAGAGGTCGCCGCCGCCTATCGCCGCTACGAGGACACGGCGGTGCTCAGCCCAAGCAGGGCACACCTCCACGGTGTGCTCCACCGTGTCCTTCGTTCGATCCTCGCAGTGGGAGCACCCGGGCGTTTCCTCCCGCCCGATTCGGTGTAGGAACCTCCCGAACACACCGTGTCCGGTGAGGACCTGCGTCAGGCGGAAGGTGAGGACGCCGTGGCGTCTCTCAAACCACTCCTCAAAGAGGGGTCTTATCGCCGCTATAGTGGCGTGCCCAGCACGGGGTTGCGACAGTCGCTCTCTCCATGTCGCCATGAGATCATGCCGGAAGTCTATCCGCTGCGCGACAACTTGCCTCGGCAGCGGGGTTTCCCCCCGGCATAGTGCCTCCGCGCGCCATTCGTGCAGGTGCGCGAGGACTATCGCCTCCAGATCCCATGGCGGCAATCCGGCAAGGAGGCTCGCCGCCTCGCGGGAGATCGTGCGGTAGCCGCGAACCATTTTTACGGCAACCACCCTTTGGGGCGCGTTCAGGTGATGGACGGCAAGCCGCGCTAAACCACGCGCCCACACCGGGGCCCCGTAAAGGGCCATGGACCGCACGATCTCCGCGTAGAGCCTCCGGCAGGAGGCGTTTGGCCCCCCCAGGTTCGGCAGGAGCCGCCTGAAAGCAGCCCCGGTCCGTTCCAGTTTGGAAACCAAAAGTCGGAAGTGCTCAACGAAGTTCCATCGGCCGTCGAGGACGATTCCTAGGTACTTCAACGTCGACTCGACGCCGATGGATACCCCTCCTACCATCACTGAGGATCCCGGTGGTGGCCTGTTCCGAGGACCATGAAGTGCATGGCCTCGGACTTGTGCAGAGCCACCTCGAAACCCAGTTGCCGGATCCTATCAACGACTATCGCAACCCCGCGTGTCATAGTTTCCGCCGCCGCCTCGTACGATCCCCCTTGTGCCAGTACCAGCGTGTCGTCAGCGTAGTTTGCTACGGTAGGGAGGTCGGCGCGCAGCACCCAGTCGTAACCGATGTTCCACAGGGGCGGCCCCAGAACCGAACCCTGTGGGACACCGCACGACATCTCTCGCCGGTTCCACTCACCGTTGCGACCGCTGTAGATGACGGCCCTGTCCGTCAGATAGTCCCCGACTATACGACGGAGATAGGTCGACACCCGGTGATACCGGAGTGCCTCCCTAATGCAGCTCCAGGGCATGGAGTTGAAGGCGTTGGCGATGTCGAGAGACACCGCCAAGACAACCCGCCCCCCCCCCCCCCCCTGGCCACTGCATCCCCCGTCGTGAGGGCTCTCACGCGCATGATGGCGTCCACCGTAGAGCGCCTCTTGCGGAAACCAAACTGGTGTTCCGCAAGATCCGGCCCCGTCCCCGCAAGGTGCTCGGCGAGGCGGTTTGCAATTACTCTTTCAAAGAGCTTGCCCACCTCGTCGAGCAGCACCACGGGCCGGTATGCGGACGGAGAGTCCGCAGGGCTCCCCGGCTTCCGAATGAGGACCAACTTCCCCGTCTTCCATCGAAGCGGGAATTGGCCTCTCTCCAAGCATGCGCTTAGGAGCCCCTCCAGTCGGGGCCCGAGAGCCTCCGAGGCCAGGACCCAGGCTTTGCCAGGCAAGCCATCGGGTCCTGGGGCGGTATTTCTGGCCTTGAGCCTACGTACCGCCACTCTCAGGTCTACCCCAGTCCCTTCCGGGATGTCGTCGTCGTCGTCCTGGTGGTCCGCTTCCGGCACCGCAGGTGGCGGAGCCATAGGCGGGGGCGGATGTTCCCCTCGCGCAGGGAATAGAGTGCTCACCACGTCCTTCACGAGCTGAGGCCGGAGACTCTGCGTCAGCGGGGGGGCCCAGGTGCGGAGTTTATCCCGCACCATCTTGTAAGGGCGCCCCCACGGATCTCTGTCGAGAGTCTCCAGCATCTCCTCACGGGCCCGATCCCGGGCCCGCATGACAGCCTCCCGGAGGGCGGTCTTCGCCGCTCTGTATCCCTCGTACAGCTCCGCCTCAATGGCTGCCGCATTCGGTGGACGAATGCGGAGCCTGCGATGCCTGGTGTACAGGTGCCGCGCGGCGACACACGCCTCGCGCAGAGACGTCAGCTCACGCGACCACCAATTCACCTGACGCCGGGCACTTCCTGGCCGGACGCGGGGCATTGCCACGTCACATATCTCGGACATGGCCTCCTGGAACCACCCTGCCTCATCATTGACGTCGGCAGGCCTGTCCGGTGATGCCACCCAGGCCTGCACGATCGAGGCTTCCAGGAGGAGCTCCCGGTCCAGCTGCTTCAGCGCCCAACGCGGACCACTCGGGGCCTGTACGATTGGCGCGCTCGAGGGCTGGGTGGAGACGTCAAACCGGATGTACCGGTGGTCGGAGTAGGTCTCCACCCCCTCCATGAAATTTCACCCCCTTAGGGTTAGGATTTCGTAAAACAGCTTATTCAGGATTTTATTATTGAAAAATTATAACTCTAATGCCGATTTTCGTGCTAACTCCAAAATCGTAGAAATTTCATCTAAACTTCTAACCCAATTTTCACCTTATTTGGGGTTGATTTTCGTAAAATTGCTTATAGAGATTATTATTACTTAAAACTAATAACCTGAATGTCGATTTTCAAGTCTCTACCTTCAAAAACATAGGACTACCAAGGCGACCCCTACCACGCTATCCGTGAATTTCTGCAACATCAGGGGACTTCACTCTAACTTAAACGCCGTCCACTACCATCTCGAGACGGCGAAGCCGGCCTTGCTCTTCCTGACCGAGACGCAGGTTTCCTCTCCGGCTGATATTTCGTATCTCTCCTACCCGGGGTACAAATTGGAGCACTCCTTTGTGCCTCGGGCTGGAGTTTGCGTGTATGTCAGAGAGGACATCTGTTCTCGACGCCCCGGCAGTCTTGAAGGTTCGGACCTGTCCATCCTTTGGCTACGCGTAGACAGCGACAACCATCCGCGCGTCTACGGGTGCCTCTATAGGTCCCATAGCGGTAATGCCGAAACAGACCGACTCATCGACCACGTCCAAATGGCTACAGATTCCTTGCTACAACAGGTCCCATCCGCAGAGATCGTGATCCTTGGCGATTTTAACGCGCACCATGCCGAATGGCTCGGTTCACGTTTAACCGATCATGCGGGGAGATGTGTTTATGACTTTGCCTTGACATATGGTCTGACCCAAATGGTTACGGATCCAAATGGAACGGATTCCAGATGTGGAGGATTAGTTGGCCGTTAGTCTGGACATTGCGAAGGCCTTCGATCGGGTTTGGCACAAAGCGCTTCTTTCGAAGCTTCCTTCCTATGGGCTTCCCGAGAAATTGTGAAATTGGATCACCAGCTTCCTTGCAGATCGGAGCATCAAGGTTGTTGTAGACGGTGCATGTTCTGACTACTGTGCTGACACTTAATACTATACTATGTGTATTATGTATATTAGTTTTTATTAGTATATTATGTGTGCTATCACCAACGCTGTTTCTTCTGCATATCAATGATATGTTGCTAACTGGTAACATTCATTGCTATGCGGATGACAGCACTGGTGATGCTCTATACACCGGCCGTGCTAATATTTCTCGGGAAAACGTCGCCAAGTACCGGAACAAACTTGTGTCTGAAGTATTTGCTGGACAAAGTCTCAGATTGGGGGCGACTAAATCTAGTCCAGTTTAATCCCCAGAAGACACAAGTTTGCGCGTTTAACGCTAAAAAGAATCATTTTGTCGTATCTCTTCAGTTTCAAGGTACTCCTCTTGTTGCCTCAGCCAGTATTGGAATCCTCGTCGTCGACATATCGAGTGACGTGCAGTTTGGTGGTCACTTGGAAGAGAAGGCCAAATTGGCCTCTAAGAAGCTAAGCGTGCTCAGCAGAGCGGGCCAGTATTTCATGCCGGCACAACGCCTGCAACTTTACAAGGCGCAGGTCCGGCCTCACATGGAATACTGTTCCGAATCTCTGAGCAGGGGCTCCTCAGTGCCAGCTCCTTCCACTTGACCGCATCCGGCGCAGAGCGGCTCGAATCGTCGACGACCGAGTCCTTTCCGATCGGCTCGACTCATTGGCGCTGCGAAGAGATGTTGCATCTCTTTGCATTTTCTTTCGTATTTACCACGGAGAGTGCTCTGAGGAATTGTTCGGGTTAATCCCAGCCGCCAAATTTCACGAACGCACATCGCGGCAGAACTCCCGATACCATCCACACCATCTGGATGATTGGCGGTCCACCACTGTGCGATTTAGAAGATGTTTTCTTCCTCGCACGACTTCCTTGTGGAATCGATTACCATCAGCGAATTTTCCGGACCGATACGACTTAGGGACCTTTAAGAAAAGAGCGTACTCCTTTTTAAAAGGCCGGCAACGCATCTGCAATTCCCTCATTGGTGTTGCAGTAGTTCATGGGCGGCGGTAGTCACTTACCATCAGGTGAGCCGCATGCTCGTTTGCCCCCTCTCCTTTAAAAAAGAAAAACTTTCTTATAAATTTTTATCCCAAATTTCACCCCCTTTTGGGTGATTTTTTGGAGAATTACTTAAACAGGTTATTATTATTTAGAATATATTACTTAAAAGCCGATTTTCATGTTTCTATCTTCAAAAACGTAGGACTTCCATACAAAATTCCAACTCTTATTTTACTCCCTTACGGGTGGATTTTCTCAAAACCGTGTCTTAGCTGATCTTTACGCCATAAAACCTTCCAAATTTCAAGTTTGTATGTTTTGTGATTCCTGAGATATATAATCAGTCAGTGAAATTCATAAAATGGTTATTATAGAAGACTATGTGTGATGTGAATATTGAATTTGAATATTGACGAGGGAGGTGATTCGGGGTCGTGCCAAATGGAAATCCGTAGTCCGTATTCAAACCGTAGTATCTACCTACGTGTCTGAGTAACATATAAGCTCTCACACACGTGAGAGTTTACCTTATGCTGCTTTAATATTGACTGCAACTAACACTACCAGGAGTAGTTATTGTAACATTTTAGTAAAAATGGTATCATCTTTGATACAAATTACAGGTGTTTCAGACCGACTATATTACGTTTTTTTGTTTTATCATATTGGGTGTGGCATATAAAATATTTTCTACGTTGATTCTTTTATACAATATCATCATTATCATCATCATCATCATTACAGCCCATCACAAGGCAAGTCCTGAAGACAGGAACATAGGATACTGTAGTGGAGGCCTACAGCACAGGTATTATCTGTTGTCGAAGTAATTATTAAGTTATTTAAATATTGATCAAGAATTTTATATGTGAGGCTGAAAAAGTATCAAAATTTACAATATTTAGTTTCATTAAACGTAGTAGAATCAAAGTAACCGACATAGCTCAACGGATTAGTAAGCTAAAGTGGCAGTGCGCCGGCCACATAGCTCGAAGAACCGCTAAATGATGCGGAAGGAAGGTTCTCCAGTGGTAGCCTAGTGGCAGGCGAAGGTATAGGGAGGCTCCTAAAATTAGTGACGACCAGTTAACCCTCGAGTAGTCGCGCATGGGTCGAAAAGACCCAGTACCTTGTTTCTTGTTCCATAACTTTTTAAATGTTGGTTACTATTCAAGGTCGCGCTCAGTACCTTTAAGCTACAATATAGGCTACCCGCACGCCCCGCCTCACTCAGTTCACGCGCGGCGTTTGGACAGCACGAACGTATAAAGTGAGTATGGGTCGTTTCGACCCTTACGCGACGGTTTGTGTAAGTGTATTATTTTTCTTTAAAAATATTTTTAGTTTATTTTTTCTTTGCAGAAATGTCGCGTAATATTTTAGACGATCACAGAATTCAAGAAATTCTAGAGAAAGATGGTATTGAAGGAGAAGTCTCTTCAGAAATTGAAGATAACTTAGAGATCGACGATGACGACTCTAATTCCAGTCAAAGCGGCGATGATGATAATTCTGAGGCCAAAGATTTTTCAGCAGGTAATATTTCTGCGGGAATGTTACACAGAAGACCTGATCTCAGTGATGTGCCTCTGAGTTATATCCGTCAAGGATACTATATGGGTAGAAATGGCTCCACTAACTGGAGTATTGAGGAATCCCCTAGAAATGTTCGTACTCGTAGCCACAACATTATATTTCATGCGCCGGGACCGATTAATGAGGCAAAAGTTGCACTTACGCCTTTGGACTGCTGGAGTCTTATGTTCCCTGACAGTCTTTTAGACATGGTTGTGACATATACCAATATGTATATTGACAGTATCCACGATAACTTCCAAAGAGAAAGAGACTGCTTACCTACGGATTTGGTAGAATTGAAGGCTCTACTTGGGCTTCTTTATTACTGTGGAAAACTTCGTGGAGCGCATTTGAACACCATGGATTTTTGGGCAACTGACGGCACTGGTTCAGACGTGTGCATAGCTACCATGTCACGACAAAGATTTCATTTTTTACTTCGTTGCCTTAGGTTTGATGATACAAATACACGCGAATAGATGAGACAAAATGATAAACTGGCTGCAATTAGACATTTATTTACCAAATTCGTTGAAACTATAAAGAAACATTACTCTTTAGGGGATACAGTGACTATTGATGAAAAACTGGAGCCATTCCGTGGTCGTTGTCCATTTTGTCAGTACATGCCGAAGAAGGCTGCCAAATACAGAATAAAAATATTTGTAATGGCTGACTCAAGAACTTACTATTCGGCATGTTTAGAAGTATACACCGGAAGGCAAAATTCAGGACTACATGCTGTAAGTAACTCTCCTCCAGATGTCGTGAAACGTTTGGTTGAGCAAATAAGAGGGTCTCATCGTAACGTGGTAATGGATAATTGGTTCTCGAGTATCCCATTGATGACAGAATTGTATGAAGATTATGAGCTTACGGTTGTAGGGACTCTTCGTAAAAATAAACTAGAAATACCCCCATGCTTTGTTGCTACACGAGGACGAGAAGAATGGACTACCTACTTTGGCTTTAAGCCTAATTGTACATTAGTATCGTACTCACCAAGAAAGGGAAAAGTGGTGTTTCTTGCTTATACAATGCATCATGATGCGAAAATAGATGTTGATACAGGAGATAAACGCAAGCCAGAAGTGATAACGGATTATAATATGCATAAATGTGGAGTGGACGTGGTTGACGAGATGTGTGGTACATATTCTGTATCAAGAGTAAGTAAAAGATTGCCACTAAGTAAGGTAAGTAGGTAAAAAATTGATGGTTGCACGTGGCTCAGGACCGTGCTTTGTGGAATTTCTTAGGGGAGGCCTATGTTCAGCAGTCGACTTGTGAAGGGCTGCAATAAATGCATGAATGAATATATTTTCATAAAAATTTTAAATGAAAAGAAAATTATTATTCAACTTTTATTAATAAATTAACAAAACAGTAATCGCTGGAAGTCATAAAATAGCGATACTTTATTACGAAAAGCCTTGATTAATAGCGGTTATAATTTTTCTAACTGCCTTGTTATACTCGTCGAGATTTCCATCAGTACAACGCTTTCAAAGATTTATGTAGGCTTTACACGGAATCGTCAAACAACATCAACACTGAGCTTGTTGTAAGGTTGATGACATTTGTAATGAAAAGTTTTATTTAAATTCAAACATGCAATAACTTTTTTTATTTAAGCTATGCAAAAAGACAGATATAGCGCAAACACATTCCCAAACCTACAAAAAGAATCGATCATCACTAAAACTACCCAAAATTTAAGAGAGTGAAAAATTAGACTATATGTATATAATTATCTAAAATACCAAAGAAACGTTATTGTTATGTAGAAATATAAAGAACAAACTTAGAAGTCATAAATATAAAAGTAATATTATTTGAATCTAGGACAGCTTGTAGGCACTAGGCGTCCTTAAAAGAGAAACTTAAAAACAAAGTTATAAGAGAAACTATCGCCATAATTATCCTAAACCTAAACTTAGATGAAATTATTGTTGACAGAATTTGTTAGTTCATTTTCATATCCATACCTGATAGAGACATATAGTTGTACCACGAATGGGTCGACTCGACCGGGGAATGATACGCTCTGACCGAAAACCAACGTAAAATAGTAGCCTTGTGCTGCTGTGTTTCTTATGGTGAGTGTAGAGAACACAACGCCTTTTTTACTGGAAACGAGACACTCCTTCTTAGTCCTGAGGGATGACGACGCTAATGCATTTTATGGAGGATGGATATCTATGGGCCATAGAATCCACTTACCATTAGGTGGACTGTGTGCTCGTGTGTTACCATTATTATATTTAAAAAAAATGAAACACGAACCAAGTTATGAGGTAATGAAAAATATTAAAGCTAATGAACCAGATGGTATATCAGCTATAGTTTATAGGGTTGGTCACCTGAGTTGTATCCTGTGCTTGCTTGCTCGCTTGTTTCGCCTCTCATTCAGGAGGAGAATAGTGCCATTATCGTGGAAGCTGGCCAAAGTGCAGCCTATTCTCCGCTGACCATGCCAATTATCGGCCAACCTTCATTACCTCCATACTCTGCAAGATTATGGAGCGTATATTGAACACCCGCTCAATGGCATACCTAGAACAGAGTGACCTCCATAGTGACCGGTAATACGGCTTCCGCCGAAATCTGTCAGCTGGCGACCTTCTAGCGTATTCCACACACGTATGGGGTGAGGTACTCGAAAACAGTGGGGAAGCACTTGCTGCTTCCCTTGATGTCTCGAAGGCCTTAAGCAGAGTTTGGCACGCCAGCCTTTTAGGTAAGCTTCCAGCATACGGCTGGTCTGATTGACTGGGTAAAGGACTTTCTGAGTGAACGGTCTCTCTGGGTCGTCGTCGATGGCTGATCCTGTGGCGACTAACGCCGGTATTCCTCAGGGGTCCGTTCTCTCCACAACTCTCTTCCTGCTGCATATTAATGATCTGCTTATGTCCGGTATCTATGGGTATACAGACGATAGTACAGTTGTGGAGAGATATCAATCAAGCCCTAGGGCCAGTCGGGATTAAATCCAGTCCGAAAGAGAAGCTATGGTAGAGCGTGTGAATTTCACACTACAGGCAGTCTCCAAATGGGGCGATGCCAATCTTCTGAAATTTCAACCTCCAAAACACAAGCGTGTCTCTTCACTGCAAAAAGGAGCCAGCCCACCTTGGCTTCTAAAGCAGCTAAAAAGAAGCTATGAGTCCTTGCAAAGGTGCGTCGATACTTCACGCCAGGACAGCTCCTTACTTTATATAAAGCGCAAGTCCGGTCGTGCATGGAGTATTGCTACCAAATATGGGTCAGTGCTGCAAAATGTCAGCTAGCAGCTTTGAACTCAAGGGAAAGGCGTGCTAAGAGGCTTATTAGTGACCCAAATTTGGTTAAAACCAATCTAACCAGCCTCGAATACATACGCCTTTCGGTTTTCTACAAGATGCATTTACGGAGAGTGAGCACAGGAATTACATAATTTAATTCCTCCCTCTCCCTCCCACCTTCTCCATTCGAACCAAACGGTTTGCTACATCGTTCGTGATGCGTACAACAAAGGAGTGGAATAAGTTGCCAGCACTGTGTTTCCGTCCGATTACAATGTGGGTGTCTTCAAGGCAAGAGTGAGTAGGCTTTTGGTAAGTCAGTGCGTTTCACCATCTTATGCTACACTTACCATCACGTGGAATTATAGTTAACCGCTCGGTTAGAATTATAAAAAAAGGAAAATCTTTTATTTATAACGGGAATCTCGAAAACGTCGAAATGGTTTTTGTTTTGTAAGTTTTTTTTCTTGTGACAAAGTTTAAGCAAGAAATTCGTTTTACATGAGTCTTTTTACCTCTCCAAATAAATTAAAATTTAAGATTTGTAGGGAGCAGTTTGAACGTCGTTAGATGAAATATACCGAAGTGATATTATTATAACTAACAAAATTTGTTTAACGATAAGATTAAAAAAAGAACTAAAGATATTAATATTTTTAATTCCTGAACGAATCGTAGTGCCGGAAGATAGATGTGTAGTGATGGATGTCATATTATATGTTAAGAAATTCTCAAAAATAATAGAGATTTCTTAATGGTGATGAAAGAAGCCTGCATAGGGTAGGGAGAGTGCCATCAGCCCTCTCCCTCCGTGGGCCCACCACTACCACATCGACGGTGACTTGTTCGGGGGTAGAGAGTTAATTTTCTTTTATTTTTATTTTATTTTATTATGATTTGATTTTCTAACAGTGGTAGAGCCACGCGGTAGCTTTTGCTGTCGCACGGATGGGCCGGCTCGAACCGGGGTGGTACCACGACCTCACAGAATACCAGCGTGAAGTAGAGGTTTACTTCTGCGTTTCGCTTGGTGAGTGCAGGTGGCCGGAGGCCTTTTTTACTGGAAATGAGGCATTCCATCTTAGTCCTTACGGGTGACAACGCATCTGCATTTTGATTCGCAAACGAGGCTAGATGTAGATGTCTATGGGCCGCAGCAACCACTTACCATCAGGTGGACTGTGTGCTCGTTTGTCACCCTCATCCTATAAAAAAAAAATGAACTTTTGGCTGTCGAAAGAATCGAATGAAGACGTGGGGAAATGTAACAGGCAATTGGCAGCAGCATCTCCCTTTTAAAAACTTAATAATAATAAAAAAACAGCCAACCCTAATGATGATGACGATGATAATAATTTTGAGATGGTTATATCATTATCTTTAAGAGATCACAATTATTTTCGAGAATCACTTTCGTACATACTACTTTACCCAAGTACCTTAAAACGTATACCGGTATTTGTCTAAGGAGACAAATATCTGTATAAGTTTTGGAATTGTTAGCATTTTACTAGTGTATTTATACCGGATTACGGTACCAAGATTAAACTTGTTTCACGTTCGCTTTAGCGTGTTTCTGTACTAAATATTTTCTTCTAGATATTTTCGTCAGTAATTCGTTTTAAATTGCGTTTTTCAAATAGTTCTTTCAGACTAAGATCTCGTGTTTATTACAACTTGCACCATTAAAATATGTAAGCTATAATAAATTTATCGATGTTTTTTTATAGCAGGGGGTTGACAAACGAGCACACAGTCCACCTGATGATAAGTGCATGCTGTCGCCCATAGACATCTACATTTATTTTCGATTAAGAATCAAAATGCAGAATGCATTTCGAAACACAGAGGCATTTAGCTGCTATTTTACGTTAGTGTTCTGTGGAAGCGTGGTCTCTCCCCGGTCGAGTCGACCCATGCGTGCTATAACCATAACATAGATGCAGCGTGGCTCTACCACGTAATCTATTACGATCTACTTCTTTATGGGGTCGAAAAGTCCACTCTCGGCCTCTCCAGTTATAAGGAGGACTTGCTTCGTCACGCTTGGCAGGTTAATTGATGATCGCAATAGTTCCTTCGTATCTTTAGCACTGCTATTTTGTATTCACTATCACAAGTCCACTGCTGAACGCCTCTCGCATGTTTCTGTATTCTTAATTTCTGTAAAATGTTCATATATATTCTGTATTTCTGTGAAATGGGTGCCAAGAATACTCACACCGCTTCAGAAATAGCGGCGGGTCGAATGTACGCGCGAGTTTTAGACCTGTGTTGTGAGAACAGGAACGAAATTATGAAACGAATTGTGACTGAGGATGAAACTTGGGTTCATCACTATGAACCTGAGCCAAAGCAGAAGTCCATGCAGTGGCTAAGAAATACAAGGTGTTACAATCGGCTGGAAAGATTATGGCTTCAGTTTTTTGGGATTTAAATTTTTTTTTGATGGATTATAAAGATAAAGGTGTCAATATCACGCGACAGTATTATGCTACGCTACTAGAAAAATAAAAAATACGATTGAAGAAAAAAGAATGGAAATGTAGTCTCGAGGTGTGCTTCTCCTGCACGACAATGCTCAATGTTCACAAGAGTCATGTTGCGATACTTTCGTTACACAAGTGCGATTTCGAAACTTTAAACTACCCTGCCTATAGTCTAGATTTGGTCCACTCGGATTATCATATATTTTGTTCGTAAATAAAAAAAGCTTCGGGGAAAGAAATTAACAGATGACGATGAAGTGAAATCGGCAAGCTTTGCGTATTTTGAGGGCCTTGATAAAACATTTTTTTGTTTCGAAGGTTAATTCGAGGGTTCATGGGGAATATATCGAAAATGAAAAATAATTTCATGTTTAATTTCACCCCCTTTCCATTTTATTCCGCGAACTCTTTGACCATCCCTTGTAGCTCTATCCATCGTATGCTGAGTGATACAGTCAGCAGTCAAGAACCTCTTTTGAGTTTCGTAAGTCTATTGGCATCATTCACTAGTTACGTAGCAAAGTATTCTTCTCTCCTTTCTCCTTTTTCGTAAAAATGTCGAAGCTACTAGAATAGAATAGAATAATTCAATATTGATTATTACATAATACTTATTGAAAGTCATTTTTTTATTTACCACTGGTACGGAAGATACCTCTGTCCTGGGAAAAACCAGCAAGAAACCCAGCGGGACTTTTTTTTAAACATAATTTCATTTAACAATATTTTGTTTATACAATTTTTAATGATTTTTCATAGAACCAGCATGGTGGCGGTTACCTTATTCCCAGGGGTTATTTTCATACATGTATTCCTTGATATTATAATAATCCTTCTAGTACAGTTTTCCTTTAATAAAACTTTTAAACTTGTATATTGACAAACTTTGAACATGTTTTTTTATGATAAGGGTGACAAACGAGCACACAGTCCACCTGATGGTAAGTGGTTGCTGCGGCCCATAGACATCTACATCTATCCTATATTACAAATCAAGATGCGTTGTCACCCGTGAGGACTAAGATGGAATGCCTCATTTCCAGTAAAAAGGGCCTCCGGCCACCTGCACTCACCAAGCGAAACGCGGAGGTATACCTCTACTTGACGCTGGTTTTCTGTGAGGTCGTGGTACCACCCCGGTTCGAGCCGGCCCATCCGTGCGACAGCAAAAGCTGCCGCGTGGCTCTACCACTGTTAAAAATGTTCTGGGATTTTGTTGTAAAAGCGTATACATTGCCCCATAAATGAATTACTACGGCACTGAAAATTTCGGGCTTCAAGGAAGTGACACAACATTACTATTTAAAAATATATTTATTGCTTTTCGAAGTATTCTCCGCGAAATTTGACACATTTTTTCATACGATGGAACCAATCATTGAAGCAACCATTCCATTCGGAAGTTGGGGTCACCAAAATGGCCGTTTTGTAGGCGTCCACAGCTTCTTCAGGTGATGAAAATCTCTGTCCACGCAATTTATTCTTAATTTTAGGGAAAGTATAGAAATTATTAGAGCTTAGGTCGGGGCTGTACGGCGGATGGTCTAATAATTCTATGTTTTCTTGCTCTAAAAACTCTTTTGTTCTGTGTGCGGTGTGAGAACTCGCATTGTCGTGATGGAGGATGATGCCGCGGTTGCAGTTCTCTTTACGGAGTTCAGAAACGACCTGTGGTAAACAAATGCTAGCATACCATTCTGCATTAACCGTTCTTTGTCCCTCAAGAGGAATAGTTGTAACATGGCCGGTTTTGGAGATAAACGTGGCCACCATTTTTTTTTTGCAACACTCTGTGAACGAACAATTTTTGTTGGCTTTAACTCATTTTCGAACACCCAAACTCGTGACTGGTTTTTTGTTTCGGGTTTGTACGCATATATCCAGGATTCGTCACCTGATACGATGTTGTATACAGCATTTGAGGATCCTGTGTGGAATCTTTAGAGAGTTCTGACGCACCAAGTAACGCGAGCCGCTTTTTGCTCTTCACAGAGCGAATGCGGTATCCATCGGGAAAACAACTTTTTTACACCTAATTGTTCATGCAAGATTATTTGTATTTGACTCATGCCAATGTCCAAAGTTGCTTAAATTTCGCGGTATGTCACATGTCGATCTTCCTCAATCAGCTTACGCACAGCATCAACGTTTTCTTGGGATACTGCAGTTTTTGGGACGACCTTGACGGGGATCATCACTGAGCTTGACACGTCCACGTTGAAATTCAGCAAACCAGCGATAACTTGTGGTTTTAGATAGGGCTTCATCACCAAATGCAGAAATCATCCGGTCAACACACTGTTTTTGTGTTAAACCACTTCGAAAGTCATAATAAATATTCGCTCTTGAATTTTCTCGAGTCAATTCCATTTTCTCAACGACTAAACAAGTTTGACAAAACCTTGTGACAAGACCGATAATCTTTTTTTTAAATAAATAAATGGTATTCGATTTTAAAACCAAGGAGTTTTCAATTAAAAAGATTTTAATATGACAGGAACAGTGGAAATATTCCATTCCCGATACTTTTAGTGCAGCCCATGTAATTCTGTGGAGTCTAGTAACTGGCATTACAAGCTTATGTTTGTTCCTAGTGTTTAAGGTATGAATATCCTTATTCTTATCAAAGCTATTTATGTTTTTATGTACATTAATTTCATTTTCATAAATATATTGCGATGCCAAAGTTAATATGTTTATTTCTTTAAAATTTTCTCTAAGGGAATCTTTATAATTTAGATTATAAATCGCTCATAAAACTCTCTTTTGCAAAACAAATATAGCTTCAATATCAGTCGCATTACCCCATAGCAAAATTCTATAAGATATTACGCTATGAAAGTAACTAAAATACACTAAACTAGCTGTCTCAACATCTGTGAGACTTCTAATCTTTTTCACAGCATATGCTGCAGAACAAAGTCTGCTTGCTAATTTAGATATATGGGGGCCCCATTGAAGTTTCGCGTCAATAGTAATACCAAGAAAAACAGTGGTATCCACAAGACACAACTCCTCCCCATTTAAGAGCACATTGGTTTTCGAATGTTTTACATTAGGTATTGTAAATTTAATACATTTTGTCTTATTGCCGTTTAAGAGCAAATTGTTGGCGTTAAACCAATGTACTAATGTCGGTAGAGCATTATTTACATCGTCATAATTCATTGACTGCCATTTGAGTCAGCAAATAATACTATATCGTGATTGCCCCCTACAAGATAAGGTAAGTCATTAATATAAATTAAAAACAGGAATGGGCCAAGAATCGAGCCCTGAGGAACGCCCATTGATACTACCGATCCGGAGGAACCTTTACCATTTATCACGATTTTTTGAGTTCTGTTACTTAAGTATGAAGTAATAAGTCTAAGCGCCAAATTTTTTACACCGTAATGTTGTAGTTTCCTGATTAATGTCTCATGATGAACACAATCGAAAGCCTTGGAAAGATCACAGAAAATACCTAAGGCATCTTGTGAATTCTCCCAGGCATTAAAAATATATTTCATAAGCTCAACGCCGGCGTCAGACGTCGAGCGACCCCTTGTAAAACCAAATTGGTTTTTATGAAGTAATTTATTTGAATTAAAAAAAAATTAACAATTGCTCCAAAATTATGTTTTCAAAATTTTTACTGAGAGTTGGTAGTACAGAAATAGGTCTATAATTAGCGGGGTTCAATGTACTACCAGATTTAAATAAAGGTATTATATTACTATACTTCGTTAATCAGGGAACACACCAGAATCGATACAAGTATTAAAAATAATAGCAAGATGAGGTGCAATTAAATCTATTACGGACGCTATTACTATAACGGAAATCCCCCACAAATCTGAGGTTTTCTTTACATCAATGGTTTTGAAGTATTTTACAATATTATGCGGTAATACTTTTTCAAATCTAAATTCTTTTAAACAGGTATTAACATTCTGTTTAAGTAATGACTCGGCGACAGTTGGAGAAGTATTCAATGACTATGTTGTCAAGATAGGAACATCAGTAAAATATTTCTCAAACACCGCTGCAACTTCCTGATTTGATTTAGTCAATTCATTATTAATTTTTAATTGATAGTTTGAGTTACGAGGTTTCTCTTTACCAGTTTCGCTGTTAATTATACTCCACGTCATTTTAATTTTATTCGTAGCCGTCTTAATTTTGTGACAAATATGTAATGATTTGGCTATGGAGCAAACTCTTTTTAACATTTTAGAATAATATTTTACATTTTCTTTAAAAGCATCGGAACGATTATACGATCTTTCATGGTAAAGGTCATATAACCTTCGTCTGCTTTTATGAATTCCTACTGTCGCCCACTCATTAAATGCCTTGCAACTGTTTCTGGAGAATGTTTTACAAGTAAATGTTTTATTAAATTCATTGTTTATAAGAGTAAATAATTCTCCATATAAATAGTCTACATTGTTCTTATCAGAAAGCGATGGAAGGTTTTTTTACCATATTACTTCTAAATCTCTTCAGGCGTTTTGCATTAATAGGAACAAACAAAATTTTCTCAATTACCTGTTTTTAACGTAACGAAACCAGTTGTCCACAGTGATCTGAACTAAGTTTTTGAATTATTGATTTGTTGATTGCTACAACACCTGTAAAAATATTACCAATACAAGTTTCACTACACCCTGCAATACGTGTAGCTTCAAATAATAAATTATCAAGATTATAGGATTTGAACAAAGAGCAAAATTTAATACTGATGGAAAAAGTTTCCAGGAGATTGATATTAAAGTCTCCACACACTACAAGAGATTTATTCTGTTTATTAAGCTTAACTAAAACCAAATCCAAGTCCACTCTCGTTTGGACCGATTGTGGAAGAAGGAATTCATCATATAGAGGCCTTCCCTCTCCATGAAGTCAGCCAGTTGTGGCCCCGTTTGATTCCGTTCTCTAATTCCAAAACAAAACTGCGACCAGGAGTTTGAGCTATCGTACTACTTCGTATACCGGTGCGATGACAACACGTCAAAGTGGCGGCCTAAAGTGGCACCGCTGTCTTTGTGCGCCGTGACTTATAAACACATAGTATGCGACGATTTAGAACTACCGGATTATATGTACCGGATTGCATTCATAAAGAATAGTGCTGCCGGGAGGGAAATGAGGATCTATGTAGCATATCGCCCTCCCTGTGAAAACTTATGCAACTTCGATATCCGAACGATATTCCATTAATATTCTCCCGCGCTAATCGCCGGAGACTAAAACGCGACAACCGTCCGACATGAGGATCGAACATCATTAACTCCGTTGGGAGAGAACTATTCAACTACGCCGACAGAGATGAATACACAGTGCTGGGTTCGGAGAGTGCACATATCTATCCACGCATTAGCGTTACCGTCCGGACGTATTCGACATCGCACTCTGCAAGAATATTAATGGAAAAAAGAAAGTAGAAGAAGAAGAAGTACATAAGAATATAAAAGTAATATATTAATTTAATCTTAGGTTATTTAATTTGACAATGACATTTTGCTTACTCTATTTCACATGTAATCTATTTGGCATGTATTTTTTTAATTTTTAATTTTATTTGGACATGTATCTTATGCAATTACTTATTATTTAAAAGTGTAATTTGTAAATTAGCATGCTAACGTTTTGGACACACTGTAATCCAGCATGTACACTGTTTTTAAATAAATAAATAAATAAATAGCGCAGTAACATAGGAGGAGTGAAGAAGCGCATAGACTTTTTACTGGGTACGACGCATTTCTTCCTAGTCCTCATGGGTAACAACGCATCTGCATTTTGATTCGTAATTGAGGATAGATGTAAATGTATGGGCCACAGAATCCACTTATCATCAGGTGGGTTGTTTGCTCGTTTGTCACCATTATTTTATAAAAATACTGATAAAAGACAGCGTACGGGACTTCTTCGTATCGCCCGCAGCGGTCCCTCAACGTGTGCTCAGCTGATCTGTGTGCTGTATTATCTTGCGGCCGAGCACATCGTTGGGCGTCTTCATTGATATGGAGAAGGCATTCGACCGGGTATATAGGTTTAATATTCAAGCTCCTCAGTGATACCACCATATCAACTAAAATTGTGTGGTAAGGAGTGTATTTCTTAGAAAATCGAAAGTTGTTTCATTCATTGCAGTCTATCAATGTCCACTGTTCAACATAAGCCTTCCCAGATTGCTTCATAAGGGGGATTTTTGCCACAGTGGCCACTCTTGGTAGGCGGGTTGGCAATTTTTATTATCTTATTTATTACTGCCAATCTCCTAGTTCAGTTAACCTATGTCGCCTCTTACCACACCCACGGGACGGTATGCAGTACTAGACCGCCACTACGCGGTCACTAATAATAATGTCACTTCCCTAATTATGTCTTTACGATCTTGTTTGCAATTAAAATCAGGACTGCGGTGATATTGATTGGCATTGCATTGTACAACTTTTATTTAATTTTAAATTGTAGCAGTTCTTCTGCTTAAAAGTAAAACAAATTGAATTTAAAACGGAAGAGGGGATTAATTTAATTTATTCTGAAAGCCTTAAAACGTTGTTCGCTTTTTCAGTAAGTAAAGGTAAAACTAAAACGTAACATGAAATGATTTACCTACATTTTTTTATATATTATAGTTATTAACACTGTAAAAGTAACAGTTATTAATATGGGATAACTAAAATTTTATCTTACCAAATAAATCGCTCAACTATATTTTTATTTACCCTTCAATTCTTAATTTTATAAAGTAGGAATGCGTTCCTTTACCATTCATCTGATTACGAAAAAATTTGGTCAGTTTTTGTGCGCGCATCCGTGACAAGTTTTGACAAAGGAATACATTGCAACGTTAACGTTAATTTCAACATAAAAAGGAAGAAAGAATGATCTACATAAAAATAGTCACAATCATTTTGATACATTTACAACCACCTTGATTAAATTCTTTATCATACATATTTTATCCATCGGGATGCGTTTTCACCTTCATAAATTCCTTACGTTATTAAATTCTAAAATTCACAAAGAATTTTTAATATGGAAATGTTTGCAGTTCATCTTCCGCGCCCTCTTTGCCTAAGTTTAACGCGAACATGAAATACTTTTTGAAGCTTTAAGTAAATATGAGAAGTACTTAAAATGTTAAGCCGTAATAAAATTTGGTTAGCCACAAAAACAGCACTTAAATCATTTGGTTAGCATTCAAAGATTGTTTGGAATTTAAAAAAAAACATGTGGAAATCTTCTTTCGCAAATAATCTTGATAATTTTCAGTAATTTTATCATAAATAGGCAGCTTACAATAATATGAGTTTGCCTGATAAACAGCCAATCCACAAAATAACTACTTGATCAGCAAGATTCACGATTGGTTAGCAAAGACTATGGTAACCCTTTAAATAAACATCCATTATAAAAATTGCGGGGCTCCGTCGACTACACTTTGGTATTAGTTCGGCGGAGAGGGGACATCCCCATCCCTACCTGTTAAGGCGATTTTTCTCAGAAATCATCAACATTTAATATAAAGAATACGCAGCTCCGGTGGGGGGAAATGTTGGGTGGCACAAAATAGATTAGTTGCTTACTCTCTCAATGTTCATAAAATTTTATAAACACGAGTCACTCATTGCAGCTTATATAATTAATATTATGATGTAATAAAAATTTACCAGCCTTTCAGAATATCAAAATTTCCGATTGATTCAATAATGTTTGCCGGCCATTATTTGATTTCAAATCATCTATTTCTGCTGCTAGATTACATTTATCTGCTGACAAAAACATGAATACATTTGCGCGCCACTACGTCGACGACACTAGTTACCACTAGCGCCCTCTAGTATCGAGTAGCAGAACTAGGAGAGTCAAGAAACTTCTAAACATTTCCATGGAAGAACTTTCTGGAACTATGGACACCTAGTCAATCGGGACGGATATGTACTCGAACATTCTAGATGTTTCTACAGTAGAAGGTTATGGAAACTATCTAAGGCCCTATATAAGGCCGGTATAGACCGCGACCAAGGGAGTATTGAATTGGCGATATAAGCGAATATTTCGAAGCGATACAACTGCGAAGTAGAATTGTGTTTTGTTTTTAGTGTGGTTTTAAGTTGTAATTAGTGATCTGTAATTAAAGTGTCAATATTGGTAACTCACTCGGCAGTTTTTAATTGTCTCGAACCCCAAGTTCGTTACAATACTATGCTAACCCTTTAAATGACATCCTTTAAATATATGTTTAAAATAAAAGCATCAGTTTTTTACAATACTATTTCCTCTTAATATTAGTGTACACTTCGTCATGTACTAGTGCGGTGTATTTTTTTTTTATAATAGGTGTTAAATTAAAATCGTGAATCTTGCTGATCAAGTATTTCGGATTTATTATTGCGGATTGACTGTTTATTGTAATCTGCCTATTTATGATAAAATTACTGAACATTATCAAGATTATTTGCGAAACAAGAATTGCCGAATGATTTTTTTAAATTGCAAACAGAATCTTTGAATGCTAACCAAATGATTTTAATGCTGTTTTTGTGGCTAACCAAATTTTATTACGGCTTAAAATTTAATTACTTCTCATATTTACTTAAAGCTTTAAAAAGTATTTCATGTTCGAGTTAAACTCAAGCAAAGAGGGCGAGGAAGATGAACTGCAAACATTTCCACATTAAAAATTCTTTGTGAATTCTTGAATTTAATAACGTAAGGAATTTATGAAGGTGAAAATGCATCCTGATGGATAATATATGTATGATAAAGAATTTAATCAAGGTGGTTGTAAATGTATCAAATAGATTGTGACTATTTTTATGTAGATCATTCTTTCTTCCTTTTTATGTTGAAATTAACGTTGACGTTGCAATGTATTTCTTTGTCAAAACTTGTCAATAAGAATATAATCAACGTAGTTGTAAATGTATCGAAATTATTGTGATTATTTTTATATAGATCATTCTTTCTTCGTTTTTATGTTGAAATTAACGTAATAGTTATTTTGAACCAGCTGTGCATTTATTGTAATGTGTTTCCTTGTTAGAAATATTCAGGAACGCGCGCATAACTCACCAAATTTTTTTCCTAATCGGATGAATCGTAGAACGCATTTCTACGGTACAAACAAAGTATGTAGCATTCATTTTATTTATTTGGAGGGTAAATAAAAATATAGCTGTAGCGATTCATTTGGGAAGGTAACGTTTTAACTATCCCATCTTAATAACTGCTACTGTTACATTGTCAATAACTATAGTATATAACAAATGTAGGTAAATCATTTCATGTTACGTCTTTGTTTTAAATTTATTTACTGAAAATGTGAGCAGTGTTGTAAGGCTTTCAGGATAAATTTAATTAATCTCTTCTCCCGTTTTAAATTCAGTTTGGTTTCATTTTAAGCAGAACTGCTACACTTTAAAATGAAATAAAAGCTGTACAATGCAGTGCCAGTCAGTATCCCCGCAGTCCTCATTTTAACTTTTTTTCCCTATTTCTTGGCCTGCACGGTTTGTGGGTCAGCCATGTTTTCCATTTTTCAATGTATAATTATCCTTCGTAGTACAAATGTATAATTAGCCTTCATAGTACACTGCTTCACAATATGTTGATGCGACACATTGTGAAGTCCTCGGGAGATTTTGACGACAACTTGAGCCAGCAGACAGTTGGAAATGGTATCTCGAGGAGCCTAAGCAGACAACCTTATATTGAGAATCACATCACCATTAGAGCATTTGTTTCACCGTTTCCACTAATAATTCACATGCGCAGACACTTAATATACAAAATCGCACAACTTTTACATATCAAAGTCCACTTCAAACCATTATTAAGTGGCGAAGCTTGCGAAGTCACTTATTGATTTCACGATGTCTGTCCGTCTGTCCGTCTGTCCCACGATTATCTCGAGAACGGTTTCAAATTTTCAAATTCTGTTTTCAGCAATCGATTACTGATCACCCAGGCATCTGAACCTCCTATTTTGAAAACATTTTTTTCCGTTAGAAACCGCTACAAAGGTGATTGCTTCGCCACTTTGCTATGCTGTTAGCTTGCTAGGTTTATTTAAACAATAATACAGGAGCAGCATACCACCGCCGGTCAAGTTCCCGCCAAAACTCCCCTGATTTTAATTGCAAACAAGATCCTAAAGACATATTTAGGGAAGTGACATTATTATTATTAGTGACCGCGTAGTGGCGGTCTAGTACTCCATATCGTCCCGTGGGTATCGTAAGAGGCGACATAGGTTAACTGCACTAGAAGATTGGCAGTAATAAATAAGATAATAAGAATTGCCAACTCGCCTGCCAAGAGTGGCAACTTTGGCCAAAATCCACCTTATGAAGCAATCTGTGAGAAGACTTTTGTTGAACAGTGTACTTTTTAGACTGTAATGAACTAACCAACTTTCGATCTTCTAAGAGATACATTCCTTAGCATACAATTTAAGGTGGTATGGCGGTATCACAGAGGAGCTTGATTATTAAACACACACACCCGGTCGAATGGCCGCAAAATACAGCACACAGTTAAGCTGTGCACACGTAGAGGGGCTGCTGCGGGCGACGACAAGAAGTCCCGTACGTTGTCTTTTATCAGTAATTTTATAGAATAATGGTGACAAACGAGCACACAGTCCACCAGATAGTAAATGAATTCTGTGGCCCATATATACCTTTGAAACTCAAAAGTGGTCCTTGACTGCTGACTGTATGCGAAAACTCAGTCACTCAGAGTACGTTGGAAAGAGCTACGAGGGGTGGTCAAAAAGTTCGCGGAATAAAAGGGAAAGGGGGTGAAATTAAACATGAAATTATTTTTTCTTTTCGATATATTCGCCATTAACCCTAATACACTTCTCAAGCCGTTTAAATAACTTATTTATACCTTCGAAAGAAAATGTTTTGAAACCCTCAAAATACGCAAAAATTGTCGACTTCAATTCTTCGTCATCTGTTGATTTCTTTCCTCGGAGCAATTTTTTTATATTTTTGAACAAAATATGTGATCATCTGAGGGGCCAAATCTGGACTATAGTCAGGTTTGTTTAAATTTAAAGTTTCGAAGCCGCACTTGTGTAAGGAAGGCATCGCTACATGACTCTTGTGAACGGACACACCTCGAGACCACATTTCCCTTCTTTTTTCTTTAATAGTATTTTTAATTTTTCTACCGACTTCAAAAAGGAGACGGTACTCAATTCGACTGTATGTTTTTTTGTGTTACCTCATAACTTTTTACTTTTGATTTCGATGATTCTTGTTTTATTTGAAAGATGGTGCCTCACATGTGGTCTCATATAAGTTTGATCAATGCCTGACCGATAGTTTTTGAGTTATTCTTAATATTTTATATTGAAGTCGGTTGTAAAATTTTAAATTATTTAGTAACGTAGCGTAATAAAGTCGCTTTATATTGATTCCTTTATCTTTACAATCGATCAAAAAAAATCTTATCTAATCAAAAAAATTCTTAGCAACTACATGGACTCCTGCTTGGATTCAGGTTCATAGTGACGAACCCAAGTTTCATCCTCAGTCACAATTTGTTTCATAATTTCGTCAATGTTCTCACTACACAGGTCCAAAAACTCACGCGTACACTCGACCCTCCGCTGTTTCTGAAGTGGTGTGAGTATTCTTGGCACCCATTTTTCACTGACCTTAGACATACCAAGATGATCATGGAGACTGTTTAAAATTGTCGTAGATGATACTCCACTAATTTCTGCGATCATCTTTTTTTCAGACGATCATCTTCAAGAACAAGTCTTTCAACTTTTTCGACAATGTCTAAGGAAGTTGTTTTAATGGGTCGGCCTGAGCGTTGATCGTCTTCAACTGAGTCTCTGCCTTTCTTTAAAATGCCACTTAGATTCATCTAGGGCAAAAGTCCCCGTAAACAAAAGAGATCTCTTGGTATTTAACAAACTTGGTATTTATAGTTGTATACTGGATACTGGAACTGATATATAATAACTGGAAACATGGGATATGAGTTCAGGAGTGGATATGTGATAGTGAATACAAAATAGCAGTGCTAAAGTTACAAAGAAACCATTGCAATCGTCAATCAACACGCCAAGCGTGACGATGCAAGTCCTACTTTTAACTGGAGAAGCTCATGTCCAGCCGTAGACTTTTACGACCCCATAAAGAAGTAGAACATAATAGATTACGCGGTAGAGCCACGCTGCAGCTATGTTATGGTTATAGCACAAATGAGTTGACTTGACCAGGGAGAGACCACGCTCCCACAGAATACCAGCGTAAAATAACTGCTGAATGCTGCTGTATTTCGTAAGGTGAGTGTAGAGCACTTGAGACCCTTTTTATTGAAAACGAGGCATTCCATCACAGTCCTCAATGGTGACAACGCAACTGCAATTTGATTCCTAATCTATACAAAAAAATAAAATTGAAGTGTCTGTTTGTAATATTAAAACAGCTTCTTACTAATTGCATATGAAAGTATATACGGCACATATAACATAAACATAACTTTTAAATTTTTGTGTCTCTCTGTTTGTTCCGGCTAATCTCCGAAGTGGCTGGAGCGATTTTAATGGGACTTTCACTGGCAAACAGCTGATGTTATAAGGAATAACTTAGGCTACTTTAATTTTAGAACAATAATTACAAAAAAAAAATTAAAACCCTAAATTACACACGGGCGAAGTCGCGGGAAACAGCTAGTCCAAGATAAATATAGATGTATATGGGCCACAGCATCCACTTACCATCAGATAAACTGTGTGCTTATTTGTCAATCATATTCTATAAAAAAAGATTGATAAATATATTATAGGTGTAATATTTTTTATGAGTGTGAGTAGTAATAAACACGAGATCCTAGTCCAAAGGAACAATTTGAAAAACGCAATTTTAAACAAATTACTGACGAAAATATCTAGAAGAAAATATTTAATAACGAAACACGCTAAAGCGAACGTGAAACAAGTTTAATCTTGGTACCGTACTCCTGTATTAATACTCTAGTAAAATACTAACAGTTCTAAAATTTATTAAAAGCTATTTTTCTAAGTTAATTGCGTAAGATATATGTCTAATAGAAATTCTTGAAAATAATAGTGATCTCTTAAAAGTGATGATATAAACATCTAGATTGCCTCTCTTCCGTTTGCCATAGTACTTAGCTACAGTTGGTTAGAGTGTTGGCAAAAGCAGTTTTTTAGGGTTCCGAAGCCAAATGGCAAAAAACAGAACCCTTATGGATTCGTCATGTCTGTCTGTCTGTCTGTCCGTCCGTATGTCACAGCCACTTTTTTCCGAAACTATAAGAACTATGCTATTGAAACTTGGTAAGTAGATATATTCTGTGAACCGCATTAAGATTTTCACACAAAAATAGAAAAAAAGCAATAAATTTTGGGGGTTCCCCATACTTATATATGATGTACATTACCATGTAAACTTCCACCGAAAATTGGTTTGGAAGAGATCTAGTAAGTAGTTTTTTTTAATACGTCATACATTGTAAATTTTGTTACTTGCTGCTACGGAACCCTTCATGGGCGAGTCCCACTCGCACTTGACCGCTTTTTCATTATTATTGAGTTTTTATCAGGAAGATACTATGAAGATACGCTCGTCTTCATTCGACTCTTACGTTATCCAAAGTTTCATATAGAAAAGTGATGGATTCTCTCCGCCCGTTGATGATGATGCAGTGATGGTGGGCCCGCCGGGGAAGAGAAGTGATTTTCGAGAATTTATTTTAGATTAAAGTAGGGTGATGAAATTTCTTGCGCCACCACTTTACCGCACTACTGTTCATTCACGAATTAAAAATATGATTTTTTTTATTACAAGCCTATTTTTAAAAGAAGTTTTGTCAGCTATAATAATATTATTTCGGTATATTTCACCCAGCGGCCTTTAAACTTCTCCCTACAAATCTTAAATTTTAATGTATTCGGAGAAGTAAAGACTCCTGTAAAACGAATTTCTTGCTTAAACTTTGTCACAAGAAAAGAAACTCGCAAAACAAAAATTATTTCGACGTTTTTGAGATTCCCGTTATAAATAAAATGATTTGGCGTATATCATGGCCCCATATAACATTTATAATCTTATCAATATTTTTTTTTTAATAATTCTAAGCGCTACAATCCCACCTGATGAAATGGTGATGTAGCCTAAGATGGTGAAACGCACTGACTTAAACTAAAATGTTTGAAATAAAATGTTTCCCGTGAATAATTGCCTGATTTAAAAAAAAACATATAACATTTATACTGTTATCAATATATTGTAGTGTTATGCTACTTACATTTCATTGTACACTAATTCTCCATTCTGTTTTAATATTCTGCATTCGTGTTTTGCATCACTTTATACTATTTTTTTCATTCTGTTTTTGATTTTCTGCATTTATATTTTGCATCACCTTTATTTATATAGGATCCTGTAACGTTTTTACACAATGACATATCATTTTACTGCGTATTTTCACACTATTTAGTACTTTTAAAATAGCTGTCAATGGAGTCTTACCTTTTTTGGTCTTTTATTGAATTCTCTGTAACTCTACAATTTCAGGCTTCGCGCACGCTGCCGTGCATTAGTTTTTCCAATATGAATAATATCTCATTTCTTACTTAAATGTAATAGTTTCTTAATAACAGTCCTAAAACTAAAAATTGCTCAATTTGACAACCATTGTTTATGTGGTTGTTATGGTAACTTTTATTCAAATTCGTCTCTGGTATGATGTTCTTCCTACATAAATACTCTTTGGCTGTAGGTCATTTACAATAAATTTCGTTTTAATTTAAATAATTTCTCGTTCTCTCTAAAAAGGTATAAAAGCCGAACAATTGGAGAATACAGGACAGTCTCGCTTCAGTTCTCAAACGAGAAACATCTACTAAAGGCCTTATCCCGGGGCCGCTTTGCCCCGGGATCCTGCAAGCCTCCATCTACACGTGAAGTCGTCGGCAGTCTGCTTCAAGTGCGGGGCCGCGCTACCTTCGGGCACGCTACGACTGCTTGCTCCAGGCGCCGAGTGCACCTATTGCCCGCGCTACCTCTGGGCGCGGCGACTACTTCTCCAAGTACTGAGCGCACCTACCCCAGACGCTACGTGCGCCGGCTCCGGACGCTGCGTGTGCCCAGTCCAGGCGCTGCGTGCCGTCGCCGCTGAGAAAACTCAAGCTCTGCGTGTGCCGATTTCTACAAAAGCAGCGAGGCTCCAGGCTCCACTATAAAACTATATTGTCCTATTCTCCTACCTTTATTATTTTTAAAACCTAATTGTTATCTCATTTCATCCATCATCTTCATATTTCATTTTTTTTTATAAAATTGTAAATACTTTTCTAAAACTTTAAATATATTATTTTCTTGGTCTATTTTGTTGTTTTGCTGTTCTTAGGTTAGGTTCTTTCTCTTTTAATTGTCGCTTCACGACAATATTCCTTTAATATTTTTAAATTATCTCGTAATTTAGTATACCGTTTGTTTAAAGTTTTTTTTAACATATCAAGAGTGACAAACGAGTAGACTGTCCACCTGATGGTAAGTGTATGATGTGGCCCATAGACATCTATATCTGTCCTCGATTAAGGTTAAGTTGTCACCGCTTAGGACTACGATGCAGTAAAAGCGTCTTCAGTTCTCTATACTCACACCCACGAAACACAGCAGGATTAAGATGCCATTTTACACTGATATTCTGTGAGAGCGTGATCACTCTCCGGTCGAGCCGACCCATTCGTGGTACAGTATAAGTATGTAAAAATAAATTAATAAAATAAATAAATAATATAATTAGTTACATCAAAGTTAAGGTTTACAATAATAATCATTATGTTTTCTTTTATAACTTTGTGTTTAAGTTTCTCTTATATGGGCGCCTAGTGTCTGCAAGCTGTCCTAGATTCAAAATATATTACTTTTACATTTGTGAAAGTCTTCTCGTTTTTGAAACGAATTTCCTTATCAGACGGTACGAATTTGGTGGATGGGGGCTAGGCGACCCCTTCTGACGTAGTGTAGACGACCTTGGCGGCTATAAAGAAGCGAGATGGAACGATATCCATCTCCCTCACATTTTTTTAAATCTTGCCATGAAAGAAATATTATTTTAAATGAAGATTCATTTTAATAGACGCTAGTAATTCATTTATTTGTATTTGTTAGTCTGTAATATAATACATACGTTTATCAATAATAATATACTACGAAAGGCACTTCGTTCCAACCGAGTGTTCCACGACACTCACAATTTTTTCTTTGTATTTCTACATAACAACAATATTTCTTTGATATTTTAAGTAATTACATAGTTAAATTATTCACCCTCTTTGTTTTTTTATCTAGTTTTAGTGATAATAGATTCTTTTTGTAGGTTTCGCCTTATTTTTGGGCTATGTCTGCCTGTTCTGTAGGTGTTTTTTTGCAAATATAGCTTATAAGTATACAATACAAATAAGATTAATATTAAAAACTATAATAATAAAAAAAAGCTAAAACTAGAAACTTAATTATCATACAGTCCTACTTCCCGCGGTATCCTGCCAAGAATGTTGACTGCGTTTCCACGCTCAATAGCTATATTTAGTCTTTGAGCGAGGAAAAAGCCCTCAGCCGTCTTATCACCAGCAGCAACGACCAGCCACGGATGGAGTTCCTTTAGGAACTTCACTGCACGTGGACCCCACGGATCGATTGTCTCTACAGCAAATGCTACAAATATGTAGTCATCGCTCAGAGACTCATATTTGCGCCAGCTGCCTTTGATGCCGCTCCGGCTCTAAACGTGGTACCCCTGAGATGAGAGGCTGCCAGAGTGTCTACGCAAGTATCATCCCACACTAGGGCTTTACCTCTCTCCTAAGGGACCATTGTCATACCGTCGGGTCTCGTGCCAACCTCTCTAAATATTTCGCAAGGCTCTAAAACCGAGGGAACATTTATAGAGACAAGAGCCCTTCGGATGACATCGTTCAAAAAACCGTGTCGTGAAAACCTACCAGCACTTTTCTTACATGGAACTCCGTGGAGCCCAAACTTGTGGACAATGCTACCACAGGGGCACTGATGGGGTTGACAAATCGCCGCTCCTAGCGATGCACAAGCTTTCGCCATCAAGTAATGTGCCGAGATTACTTGATGGTAAAGCGTGTAACCAGTGACTAGATTCCTTAGTCAAAACATCTAGAATGCGTGCCTTATCTTGGTCACTATGGAAATTATGAAACAAATCTTTCTGCACATTCTGTACCAACGGAATATCCCACTGTTTTTGTTGGTTAACTTCCTTCCAGTGGAACGTTTTCACCAGGAAAAAGCGTTTGCCATACCTGCCCTACCTCCGTACAGGTTTAATTTAAAATTATGTTACATAAGTCACTGACACTATGCACGGAAGCAAGGAAAGCAGGCAATGCAACGCTAGAAAGATTTCTCACATCAACACCACCAAATTTTATATGTAAAGTAGCTTGAGTCCAGGCTGTTGTATTTAAATTTAAATTTAGAATTTTTTCTATAGCTATTTTAAGATTATTATAAATATCATTTAATATACCCGAACATTTCCAGAATAGACTCGAGCAAAGTAATTATGTAAATCTAGGTACAAGGAGACAATATTTTAAAATAGTATGAACAATGTGAGGGTTTAATTTATACAATTTATCAACGTGGTTTAAAAACTGATCAAATTTTATTTTTAAAACAGGTTTAATACTATCGAAAAACAACCGGGCACTTAGAAGGTATAGTGATTCCGTAGTAACAGTTTTTATTCCTGGGGAAATATGATTGAAATTTTGAATTAAAATGTCTCTATGAGAAGTAGATAAATTATTGGAAAAAAATCACATTTATTAACATTTGGTTCAACACATATATTTCTAAAATTTCGAAAAATATGAGTAAGATATGATAATAAATGATAAAAGATATGATATTAAAATATATTAAATACATTGTACTGATGGAAATCTCGGCCAGTATAACAGGGCAGTTAGAAAAATTATAACCGCTATTAATCAAAGCTTTTCGTAATAAAATATTGCTATTTTATGAGTTCCAGCGATTAACGTGTAGTTAATTTATTGACTGAAGTATATAAATAATAATTTCATCATCATCATCATCATTACAGCCATTCATAATTCCACTGCTGAACATAGGCCTCCCCAAGGATTGTCACAAAGCACGGCTATGTCGGTTACTCTGATTCTATTCCGTATATCCTCATTTCTAAGTTTATCACGCAGAGAAACCCCGAGCATAGCCCGTTCCATAGCTCGCTGAGCGACCTTGAGCCTTCTCATACAGCCAGCAGTGAAGGACCAAGTCTTAGTTCCGCAAGTCATCACTGTCAACACGCTTTGGTTGTACAATTCCGTTTTCAGTATTTGAGGTATGTCTAACGAGAAGATGTGTCGTAGTTTCCCGAATGCTGTCCAGCCGAGTTGAATCCGTCGATTGACCTCTCGGTCGAAGTTGCACTTACCTAGTCGGACTATTTGTTTCAGGTAAATAAACTCGTCAACAACTTCGAGCTTAGTGCTCCCAACAACTACCGGCATAGGTGTGACGTGGACGTTAAACATGATTATTGTTTTGTCCATGTTCATCTTAAGACCTATCCGTTGGGAGACACTATTGAGGTCATTGAGCACTATGCCTATACTATACCGTATATATAGTGTCGGATTGAATACGGACCACATATTGAATACAGACTACGGAATTTCCATTTGGCACTATCCCGAATCACCTCCCTCGTTAATATTCAAATTCAATATTCACATCACACATAATCTTTTGCCATGAAAGAAATATTATTTTATTTTAAATTACGCTTAATTTAAAGAGACGCTAGTAATTCATTTATTTGTATTTGTTAATCAATAATATAATACGTTTATCAATAATAATACACTACGAAAGGAACTTCGTTCCGCTATGTTCCAAACGAGTGTTCCACGACACTCACGCATGTTTTTTAATCTCTAAATCAGTATGAAAACAATGCCATTCTTTTTAAAAAGATTAATTTTTCGTCAAGTGGATAGAATGTTATAGTGGCATTTGACATACATTCATTTCTACGATACAATTAAATACATGTACAAAATATTGAATATTACTCGGTTTACCCAAATTTGTGAAGAAGCATATCGACTATAAAATAAAATATTGGTAAATCCAATTGAACATGCCTTCGCATTAAAAATAACGTATAGCATGATTAAACGGATTTTTTCAAAGTAGTTTAAATATATTTCGACAGCATTATCGGCTTCAACACCCTCGAAACCCATGAAAATGACACCCATGATGAAAAAATTTATACCTATTGCAGTCGCCATCTTGGCTTTAGTTTTCAACAGCACTATCGGCTTCAACACCCTTGAAAACCATGAAAATGACACCCATGATGAAAAAATTGGTACCTACTTCAGCCGCCATCTTGGATTTACATTTCGACAGCACTATCGGCTTCAGCACCCTCGAAAACCATGAAAATAACACCCATGATGAAAAAATTGATATCTATTGCAGCCGCCATGTTGGATTTACATTTCGACAGCACTATCGGCTGCAACACCCTCGAAAACCATGAAAATGATATCCATGATGAAAAAATTTGGTACCTACTTCAGCCGCCATCTTGGATTTACATTTCGACAGCACTATCGGCTTCAACACCCTCGAAAACCATGAAAATTTCACCCATGACAAAAAATTGATACTACTTACTTTTAGTACGTACTACTATTATTTATTCAGTGCTTTTAAAATATTGTAATAAAAAAAATCTGTTATTATTATTATAATCAAGTATTTAAGAAATTTGGTTATTCGAATATTGTGTATTTGTACAGCGATCTTTTTGAGCCGCTGCAAACAACCGAAATAATGTCCACTCACGACGGCGACTGACGGCGAACCATAGATAAATATAAATGTAACAAGCTAATGCGGCGAACTGATATATACAGTAATCTATGGCGATGGCCAACTGAGTTAGTGAGTAAACTACTCTGTGGCTGCAGCTCCCTATTTACAGAAATAATTCTATACGAGGCTACCAAATAAACGAAAATTTCGCCATTTTCGAGCCGAAAAAAATTAATTATAGCTAAACAAAACAAAATTACACTGCCATTTACATTCAGTGGCTTCCCACATGATAGATGAAGAGATTAATAAATAGATTGAGTTAAACAATTGATATTTACAAAAGTTATAGTGTTTACAAGCCTTGGGGACATGATAAATCCACACCATAAGCCACTAAAACCCCTTTTTTTATTTAAAAATAGCAATTAATCGATTTAAAAAAAATATTAATAAGTTCAACAATCATTTATCTTTCTAACAATGTGCTTTTTATATCATTTATATGTATAATATGATTGCTGGATACGATTTCATGCGACAAAACGGTGGAATTTTGATTTTTAGGCGTTAGTAGAACATACCCACGCGCTTTGCGCTCGGCATGCAATAAAACCGGCAAAGTGCGAGTTGGACTCGCGCACCGAGGGTTCCGAACAAATCTGTAGGTATATAAGTTTAAAATTATTAAAAATATTTTTATCATATGATGTAACTAAAAATTTATGCTTTTCGCAAACTTTCCTTTATCTGTGCTATAAAACGTTGCTTCGTACCAAATTTCAAGATTCTGAGTTCACGGGAAGTACCCTGTAGGTTTTGATTCCCTTGCGAATGTCGAAAATTTACGGCATAAACGGCTATCTTTTGATTGCGTTGGCTTAGAAGTTTGATTTTTTCACAGCTCTAAGGGACAGTAGACTTGAGTGTTTGATGTGAATTTCAGCTTGATAGCTCCACGCGTTCCTGAGAAAAAGGGTCTTGACAGACAGACAGACAGACAGACGGACAACAAAGTGATCCTATAAGGGTATAGTATTTTCCTTTTGAGGTACGGAACCCTAAAAACACGTTATTATTTCATATAACTCAATTGAGTTCTAGCTTCGCCGCCTACACAAAGTTAATACATAATAATTTAAAATTAAAAATTTTGTACAGCCGACTTCAATATAAGCGACTTCAATATAGATTATTTAAGAATAACTCAATAACCATTGGTCTGACCTTGATCAAATTCATATGGGACCACAAGAGAACTATCAGCTTTCATATAAAAAAAAAGAATCATCGAAATCGGTTCGCCCAGTACAAAGTTATGAGATAACACACATAAAAAAAACACACTCGAATTGAGGACCGTCTCATTTTTGGAAGTCGGCAGAAAAAGGATAGTAAATTTAGTGGCGGAGTGCGCAACTAGCTCAAAAATATCGCAGAATACTGACCTACTAAAGTAACTTGAGATGCTAGCTTAATAACTTTTCTCCTGCTTACTAGCTTAAAACGAAGAGTTACTAGCTACAAAGGTAGCTAACACTAGCTTGGTATATAATTTTCATAAACTACTCGTATAAACCGAGCATAAGCGCGTCTCGAATTTTTCCGTGATCTTGAATTTGGCTTAGAATCATGAATATATAAGAAGAAATCGAATTCGCGCTTACAGGCGAACTGGAAAAATGGGAAAGAGCATTGGATTCTTACACGGTGACTGAAAAACATAAATAAATTGACTGCTTACAGTGCTGAATTTAACTTTAACGCGTATGAAATATATGGGCTGGTGGTGAAATGTCACCTGGTACCTTTAGACTCAATGGAAAGGCGTCCAAAGAGGATTCTGGATAATATTACCAGTATCGAGCACAGGCGTAAAGTAGCTAGCTTTTAGGTATTCTACACTACATGATACATTTCGGAAAGCGTGCCTAGAAATTACATGACTTAATTCCACCATGGAACAACTAGACGCTTGGCCAGTCCTTTGTTGTTGAAGTACTACGCATTTAAACCAAACGGCTTGCTTTATCATTGGTAATGCGTATAGCAAAAGATCGGAATAATTTGCCAGCAAGAGACAGTCTTCATCAGATTATTATGTAGGTTCTATCAAGGTAGTAGCGAATAGGATGTGGGTGATTTAGTGCGTTTTATCATATTAGTCTGCATCACCACTTACCATCAAGTGGGTATAGCACTAAAGCACTGGCTTATAAGAGTAAAAAAAGACGTGTAAAATTATAAGATACTAGCTGTGCCCCGCGGTTTCACCCGTGGATATCACGTGTCTGCGCCTCGGACATGCGAACTTCGAAATTTAAAAAATTAAAAATGTTACTTAAATTACACATATAAATTAACGTAATTGGGGGTTATGCATGGTACAGGTACTGATATAGCCTTGAATATGAAGTGATTTATTTGGATATAAGGACTAATGCCAAGGTACGAATAATGTGGCCTAGTGTGTACCGGCGTTACTATTGAATATTTTAAGCCAATATTTAAAATAATTGCCAGTCTCATATGATGCAGTGTAAGATTTAAATCACAATTTTTATAAACATTATGGTAATAATACAACTAACCGATATAAGTAAAACGATATTACCACCTACAAAATTAAACCTGACCTCTTTTTATAAAACTGAAATGACAAATTAACTTTTAGTCCACCTGATGATAAATGGGTACTGCAGCACGTGGACAACTGCAACCAACTTCAAACAAAGGAGGTCACAGATGCATTACCACTTCTGCGGACTAAGGTAGAATTCCTCGCAGCTTGAAACTATATTGCCTCTCTATACCCTTCAGCTGTGCAAACGCTACTATTTCGCAGCTGAAACAGGTAAGAGGGTAGTAATACGTACCCAGGTGGAATTTTTGGCAGAAAAGCACTCCTACCACCTAGTCCTTACCATCTATGGCCTAAACTAAAGACACACAAAGTAACAGGAGTAACGTTTTCCGTATATTCGTCCATCTCCCCGCATCTTTTATAAGTAGTGTGAACGTGTGACGGTATGATGATAAAAAAACCGGCCAAGTGCGAGTCGGACTCGCGCACCGAGGGATACGAACAAATGGGTAGGTATATATGTTTAAAATTGTTAAAAATATTTTTATTATATAATATAACTAAAAATTTATGCTTTTCGCAATTTTTCCTTTATCTGTGCTATAATACGTTGCTTCGTACCAAATTTTAAGATTCTGAGTTCACGCGAAGTACACTGTAGGTTTTGATTCCCTTGCGAATGTCAAAAATTTGCGGCATAAACGGCTGTATCTTTTGATTACGTTGGCTTAGAAGTTTGAATTTTTCACAGCTCCAAGGGACAGTAGATTTAAGTATTTGATAATATACATTTCAGCTCAACGCGTTCCTGAGAAAAAAGGTCTCGACAGACAGACAGACGGACAACAAAGTGATCCTATAAGGGTTCCGTTTTTTCCTTTTGAGGTTCGAAACCCTAAAAATATCTCTTCGGTTCTTAACGCCCTAGTATCGATATTCAACACATCCGAGCTAAACGGGTTTGCTTCGTCTTTCGTAATACAGCAAAGAAGTGGAATAATCTGCCGACGTCCGTCTTTCCATGCTTACAGTCTGGGTGTCTTTAAGGAAAGAGTGAATAGGCTTTTGTTACTCTAAGACGGTGCGATTTACCATCTAGAGCCTCATCACCACTTACCACTAGGTGAACTGTAGCCAAGCACTGGCTCATAATAAGTAAAAAGGGTAAAATAAGAGAGGCATTAAACACTTTTTAACGGCTACAATTTTCGTTATAGTTTCAAGTTTTCTTAACGTGGCAAAAGAAATGCGTTCTCGTGCTCTTAACATTCAACTTTACTGCTCCTAGGCGTCGCTTTGAATAGCATAATATGTCGCTGTGAATGGCGTCTGGTTCACTAAGACGACGTAACGAGGTGCATTCAAACTCGCGCTTTGAATATCGAGGAGCCACAGGGCGCGGTCATGATTTTACGCAAGCAATGATAGTGAGTGAGCAATATTTACATTTAAATAAAATTAAAGTATGCGTCTGTAATATAGAGATAAATGCCTTCTGAAAAGATTTGGAGGTTATTTGCATCCTATTGTGCTAATAGGATGCAAATAACCATTCTTCGACAATCTTCGGAATGGCTGAACTGATTGTTATGAAACTTAATGGTTATCTTTAATCTGAATGGTGGCATAAATGACATTAATAGACACTACCCAGGCGAAGCCTAGGCTGATCGCTTGTATTAGATAAAGAGGTAAAATCATTGCAAGAAAAATACTCTTTTATACGTGGTAGAGCCATGCTGCAGCTATATTATGGTTTTGGCACGAATGGGTCAGCTCGACCGGGGAAGGACCACGCTCTCACAGAATACAAGCGTAAAATAGCAGCTTAACGCTGCTATGTTTCGTATGGTTAGTGTCTACACTCCGTCCGAACCGGAGACCCTTTTTACTGGAAACGAGGCATTCCATCTTAGTCCTCACGGGTGACAACGCATCTGCATTTTGATTCGTAATAGAGGATAGATGTAGATATCTATGGGCCGCAGCAACCACTTAGCATCAGGTGGACTGTGTGCTCATTTGTCACCCTTCTCCTATATAAAAAAAATAGCGTTGGATCGAAGAAAGTTTTAATGTATAAAATAATGTGTCAGCAAACTTCCAAGCACTACTTTTTATACTTTGCACACCTCGAAAGCGAAGCGGAGAGTTTGGGCTTTACTGTCCACCTGTCAAGGTCACGCTACCCACTCTTATTATCTGTTTTGAGTTTAGTTTAGTTAACATATGACTATTAATTAAAAGTTTAAGCTTACTTGAAATAACTAAAAATAATATACTAATTTCCGCGTAATCGCTTCAGTACTCGGGACGTTGTAATTCTCTCCGTCATTGTTAGTCCTTTGACGTCGGCTGTAATTTTCATTAAAAGTCTATTTTTTTTATAGAATAAGGGTGAACGAATTCCACCACACACATTCACCTGATGGTAAGTAGTTTCTGTGGCCCATATACTTCTTTAGATCTTTTTCTTTAGATTATATTATCTCTTTAGATTCTTAACATCTCAGTTAAGAATCAAAATGCTGATTCGTTGTCACCCCTAAGGACTAAGATGGAACACCCTGTTTCCAGTAAAAAAGGTTTCTGGTTCTCTACACTCACTATATGAAACAGCAAAATGAACTGCTATTTTACGTTGATATTCTGTGAGAGCGTGGTCTTTCCCCGGTCGAGCGGACCCGTTCGTGTTAGAAACATATTAAAGCTGCAGCGTGGCTCTACCACGTATTTTTGACCTCTTTAAGTAGACTAAGGCACATAATAAGTTCGAATGTCGTCGTAGATTAAACATTTTACCCCCTATTTTTTTATCATTGGGGGTATAATTTTTCTTTAAATTTATTTAATTAATAATAAAAAACATTAAAATCGGTTCACTATTGATGAAGGTATCGCGTGACATAAACCCAAAAAAAGATGCAGTCAAGTTGAGAGCATCTTCCTTTTTTTAAGTCGGCCAAAAATGGTATTTAGTCATTAATCATGTTGTTAGAGGCTCTTTCTCTTCGTAGCACTAGTCCTATTACAAAAGTACCGCCCTTTTTCGAATTTCAATTTTTTTTTATTTAAAATAATGGTGACAAACGCGCACATAGCACCTGACGATCAGTGGATCCTGTTGCCTATAGAAGTCCACATTTATCCTCGATCAAAAATCAAACTGCAGATAAGTTGTCATCCCTGAGGACTAAGATGGAATGCTTCGTTTCCATTAAAAAGGGTCTCTACGCTCACCATACGAAACACGGCAACATAAAGCTTCTGTTTTACGCTGGTATTCTGTAAGAACGTGGTCCCACCCTGATCGAGCCGACCTATTTGTGTTAATACCATAATATAGCTGTAGCGTGGCTCTACCACGTAAGGAAAATAGTACAAGTAGGAAGTGTTCGTTGTCGACCTATGTCTGTTAGTAAGTTAAATATCGATAAATATCGTATGGATATATGTATACTAGACTTTCAACGAATATTCGGCTATTGTTCCGTATTCGGCCTATGCGGCTACTTTTATCCTATTTTGCCGAATACCGAATATCTACGAAGTACTATTCGAACGAATACCGAATATTTAAGTAAGAAGTTTTGTTGTACACCGTCAGGTAAGTGGTAAAATGAAAATATTAATTTTCATTTTTTCATAATGTATTTTATTGTTATCATTAAAGTACTCATAGGTACGTAATCAGCTTCCGTATTATAAAAATTTACATAACTAAACTACTAATACATAAACTAATAAATAAATACTTTCAACTTTTATCGTAATTAAAATTTAGAAGATAAAGAATATGGTGCAGAAAGACTAATTTTTCAAAATTTTCAGGCAGTAGTTTACTCTTTTTCCTTTCGTAGGCAATCCCAGCTTCAGAGAAAAGACGCTCTGAATAAAAACTACTTTCTTTTTGGCCAAATACTTTTGCCTAAAATACGGTTATTCGGCCAGGAAGCTCGCGGAGTGTACGGTACTCGGCGTGTGGCCGAATAAAAATATATGTTGCAAGCAATATTGATGTACTTGATATGTATTTTGTAATATTAGTTACGAATAGTCCAACACCAACATATGTTGGTGAGTAGGTGCTTTGGCCCATAGACAACTACAACTATCCTCGGCTAAGCAGGAAATTGCAAATGCGTTGTCATCTCTGAAGATTAAGATGATATGCCTCTTTACCAGTTAAGTGTCTCCAGCTTTGTGATAAAATTTAAGTGACAAGCAAACCCAAACTCCATCTGAAGGGAAGTGGCTACTGCACTGAATGGATACCTGCAGGCAACTTCAAACAAAGAAGGCTACGGTTGTGTTGTCACCTGTGAGGACTAAGATGGAATGCCTCGCAGCCTATAATTGAAGTGGCTCTCTAAAGCCTTTGAACCTGAACACAGCAGTTCACGCACTTGGTGGCAGATATGATTACATGACCCCCACCACCTTTTGTCACTCGAAACAGCAATATTATGCTGCTGTTTTGCGCTGGCATTCTGTAAGAACATGCGGGGCGTTCACGGTCACGTTCGCGATGCACACACGCTGTCGCTTTGATATTATAGTCCTGCCTATAACTATATCTAAGTCCTACTTACACTACAACCTGGCTGGTGACCACTCAAAATATAAGGCCACACGGCCCGCTATCGCTACGACACACGCTCCATCGAAGTCCCACTGAACGTTCTCCGTTGAAGTTAAGGCTACCTAGGCTTGCTCTGAAAAGCAGATTATGCTTATTCCCCTCATGATATGAATTTCATTACAAGTTTCGGTTGCTCGTGAAATATAGACTTAACTGCCAGCTACTGCATATCGGTTCCATACATGAAGTGAAGCGCCCCGCCATTCGGACTTGCAATCGTCAGATAACTTAAAATTGCCCAAGCGACATAACACTGCTTCGTATTAGTTTACTTGCTATATCGTCATCATAATCATCTCATCTCTTCCTAAAATAAAAGCAGTAGAACGGAAGAAATACATATATGGAGGCTACTGACAGAAACTACAGAGGATAACTGATTAGAATTGACTAATTGACTAATTCCAGCCGCTCAATTTCACCATCTCACATCGCGACAAAACTCGCGTTACCATCCATACCATCTGGATGATTGGCGGTCCACCACTGTGCGATTTAGAAGAAGTTTTCTCCCTCGCACAACGTCCTTGTGGAATCAATTACCACAAGCGAATTTCCTGGACCGATACGACTTAGGAACCTTCAAGAAAAGAGCTTACACCTTTCTAAAAGGCCGGCAACGCATCTGCAATTTCCCTGGTGTTGTAGTTGTTCGTTGGCGGTGGTAGTCACTTACCATCAGATGAGCCGCTTACTCGTTTGCCCCATCTTCTATAAAAAAAAAGAATATATACGTGAAGTATTAGGATAAGAAAGCTACAAAAAGGTGCATAAGTTAAACTATAAAATTGAGAGGGAATACTCACCATTTCGAGTCTCTGTATCTGAAGATAATTATGTATGAGAAATTATGTAATCCTGACATTTGGCCAATAGGCGCTCAATACAGCGAATGGATTTGGTTTCGTAGATCTAGCAAGAACCCACAGCTCACAAGGCAACAATCTATGAATTAAGAGCATAAATATTTTGTATAATAAATGTAAGAGGTCTTAGAACATAGACCAATTTTTTTATCTTTACTTAAATCCTCTGGTTTGGATATATTTGCTATCACGGAGACTGGGTGCATGAATTTATTCATAACGCGGAGGTTATACCACCCGGCTATTCCATATTGCGATGTGATTGCGCCGATGGCCGTAAGCAAGGTAGTCTACTTTTAGTAGCTGCACCGTAGTTTGAGATAAGAGAAGTAGCGATGTTCTGCGATATAAATATAGATATTTATAAATTCGAATTAACTGTATTATAAAAAAATGGCTAAAACAAAGCAAAATTCAAACTCAACTAAGGCCAAGCCTAAAAATGAAATTAAGATGCTTCAGAAATTCATTAAAAATTTTGTGAAAACCTTTGAGGTTAAAATAAAAGACCTTGAGAAAGTTTATTAACCAAACGAAAGATTATCAAATTAAAGTAAACCAAGAAGAGGTGGCCGGGGCGAGCATTTCCTGTGTGTGTGATCCTAGACAAAGTATTGGATACTATAATATACATAATGTAACAATAGAAAAGCCGAAATTTGGAATTGGAAATGCTCATCCAGTAACATTTATATAAAGTTCCATCGAATGGTTTCGAAATATCAATAGCACAAGAGTAGTAGGTGAAGAATATTATACACGCATTAATAGTGTGCGTTGGACAACTTTTAGTGATTTTAAAGCAGACTTTCTAAGAGTATTATGGGGTTGAAATAATTTATATAAATATCGTGAGCCTTTTCAAAAGCGGAAGGGATTAATTAATAAGGAATTGACTGATGTGAAGCTTATACAAGTGGAATAGGGACGATTTAATGTTCTTAACCTTATTGGGACCTGTCTTCGTGAACGGAGTTAGCTTAAAATAATTATAAGGCATCATCACCAACGGCATTCGATTGCTCTAGTGAATATTCATTCTTCTAAGAGACACTTAAAATAACTATGTTACTAAACAAGTACAATGTAAATAAAGGTCCTAATTAAGACGATCACGCCATAAATTTATTAAACGGCCTATAACTAAACCTTTAGAAAGATTCTCGATAAAGATCAATATATGGTTATTATACCAGTCACGTAAATATTATATATTTTATAGATATAGAGTCTCGGAGCGGGGGGGGGGGGGCGTTACAATTTGTTTAATACCTGCATCGATACCGCGACCTCTCCTTATATGAGGAAGAGTCGTTCCAGTGGCGAAAGGTCGTGGAGGTCCGGAATCTAGTGACTACAGACCTGTAGCGATATTGTGCACACCAGCCAAGGTATTCGAATCGGCCAATCACCACTGATTGTATATGCAGGTAAATACTGTTGTCTTACGTGCAACATGACTTCCTTTAATAGGGGAACTTGCTGCATTTAATGTACAAGTAGTCCCAGCAGTTGATGCAGAGATATAGGTTGATGTGGCCTATTTCAGTTTTCGGAAAGCATTTGACACGGTCGACAATGATATCCTGGTGGTGAAGTAGAGCGAAGTAGACAGCACACCACACATGTTTAAGTTCTTCGCCAGTTACTTGCGAGACAGACGTCAGTACGTTGACTATGGCAGGGACTACTCTGAGCAGTACTTTACAAGGTCAGGGGTCAGTCAAGGAAGTAATTTGGGTAAATTATGATAAACAATTTGACGGAGGTGATCAAGGAATAAACGTGCCTTTTATTTGCTTATGAACTAAAATTAGTAATCGAAATAAGAGATACCTTAGACCATGCTAGTCTGCAGCGGGATATAAATGAGGTCATGAAGTGGAGCCGGGACAATAAACTTTATTTTAACGTGGTAACATAATCTACATTGTCATTTAGCAGAGCACGTGTTCCGCACCATCACCCGTACCACATGGAGGGAGAGGAGTTGCAGCGCGACATGAAAGTGGAATATCTGGGTGTTCGCTTCACAAGTGATTTAAATTTTCGAGAACACAAGAGGGCATACCGCAATCTCGGTTTTGTCCTAAAACAATCGAACCGGTTCACTAACATTAGCGCAATAAAGACCTTGTATGAAGCGATGGTAAATAGTAATTTGGAGTGCAACGCTGTGATTTTGGCTCCAAATGAAGACAAGTATAATTCGTGCGTGCGTGCCATATCGAAGTACCGAACGGCGGTGACGAGTGCGATTGCTGGAAATTTATTTATTTTAAAACAGTGTACATGCTGGCTTACAGTGTGCCCAAAACGCCAGCATGCTAATTTACAGATTACACTTTTAAATAATAAGTATTTGTATAAGATACATATCCAAATAAAATAAAAAATACATGCCAAATAGATTAAGAAATACATGCCAAATAGTTTACATGTTAAATAGAGTAAGCAAAATGGCATTGTCAAATTAACTGTGCGAAACAGTGGTAGAGCCAGGCGGCAGCTTTTGCTGTCGCATGGATGGGCTGGCTCGAACCGGGGTGGTACCACGACCTCACAGAATACCAGCGTGAAGTAGAGGTTTACCTCTGCGTTTCGTTTGGCGAGTGCAGGTGGCCGGAGGCCCTTTTTACTGGAAATGAGGCATTCCATCCTAGCCCTCACGGGTGAAAACGCATCTGCATTTTGATCTGTAACAGATGATAGATGTAGATGTCTATAGGCCGCAGCAACCACTTACCATCAGGTGGACTGTGTGCTCGTTTTTCACCCTTATCCTATAAAAAAAATTAATATATTACAATATCTCAAAATTGGATGTCAAAAATAGAAGGGCTTTATTACATATTTGCGTAAAGCTATCAGCAAATAAGTCAGTCTCATAATCATGTGCGAGCATATCTCCAATAAGCTGTATAGCGCAAATAGTGGGCGCGTGAGTGCCGCACCTGGAGCGCGCCGACGGCCGCCACCGTCCCCTCTACATCATAGCCCAGCCGCTTCGGAGCCAATAACCCCACTCTGCTAAAACTCTGGAAATGCCGCACGCGAGAACCAAATTATTACGCGAGGCGCCGCTCACCCGCGCGGTACGTACGATCAATGCGGTGGCCGAGCGCATTAATTTATTTATATACAATTTTATAAAAAAAAAATGAAATATGAAGATGATGGATGAAATGAGATTACAATTAGGTTTTAAAAAAAATAAAGGTAGGAGAATAGGACAATATAGTTTTATAGTGGAGCCTGGAGCCTCGCTGCTTTTGTAGAAATAGGCACACGCAGAGCTTGAGGTTTCTCAGCGGCGACGGCACGCAGCGCCTGGACTGGGCACACGCAGTGTCCGGAGCCGGCGCACGTAGCGCCTGGGGTAGGTGCGCTCAGTACTTGGAGAAGTAGTCGCCGCGTCCAGAGATAGCGCAGGCAGTAGGTGCACTCAGCGCCTGGAGCAAGCAGTCGTAGCGTGCCCGAAGGTAGCGTGGCCCCGCGCTTGAAGCAGACTGCCGACGACTTCACGTGTAGATGGAGGCTTGCAGGATCCCGGGGCAAAGCGGCCCCGGGATAAGGCCTTTAGTAGATGTTTCTCGTTTGAGAACTGAAGCGAGACTGTCCTGTATTCTCCAATTGCTCGGCTTTTATACCTTTTTAGAGAGAACGAGAAATTATTTAAATTAAAACGAAATTTATTGTAAATGACCTACAGCCAAAGAGTATTTATGTAGAAAGAACATCATACCAGAGACGAATTTGAATAAAAGTTACCATAACAACGACATAAATAATAGTTGTCATATTTAGCAATTTTTGGTTTTTGGACTATTATTAAGAAACTATTACATTTTAGTAAGAAATGAGATATTATTCACATAGGAAAAACTAATGCACGGCAGCGTGCACGAAGCCTGAAATTGTAGAGTTACAGAGAATTCAATAAAAGACCAAAAAAGGTAAGACTCCATTGACATCTATTTTAAAAGTACTAAATAGTGTGAAAATACGCAGTAAAATGATATGTTATTGTGTAAAAACGTTACAGGATCCTATATAAATAAAGGTGATGCAAAATATAAATGCAGAAAATCAAAAACAGAATGAAAAAAATAGTATAAAGTGATGCAAAACATGAATGCAGAATATCAAAACAGAATGGAGAATTAGTGTACAATGAAATGTAAGTAGCATAACACTACAGAGTTCATAAAGGCAAACTTGTAATTTCTATGTTTCAGTTTTAATTGCTGATATACCACGTGCTCGACGGTGAAGGAAAACATCGTGAGGAAACCTGCATGTCTGAAAATTAAGAAAAAAGATATATCGAAGACATGTAAAGTTTGCCAACACGCATTGGGGCAACGTGGCGGACATTTCCTTGTCCTAAAACCCTGTCAGTAATGAGCCTGTACCCAGCAGTAGGACATGTATAGGCTGTCACTTTAACATTCACCTTAAATAAAAATAGTTTGGCACTTATTCTAGGATTTTGTACTGTCCTGCAGCCTTACCTGGAGGCTTGATGGAGTGCTAACAAAACACTTTATTTATTAGATGTCGATACAGTAACAAAATGATTGAATAATTGGACCTCTGTTGACTCCAAGAGGATATCCGGGCGGCATCTTTCCGTTCTATACAATACCAGTAAGTACCTACCCTTTTTATTATATTATATTATTGAGTACACAGCCATAAGAAACTACTCGTGTATATTTTGGAATTACGTTATTCGCATCTGTTCTTACAATATGTACACGAACTTGTGTTGTGCACTGGTCGGATAAGTTTATTATTACCAACCAAAGTCCAAGCGCCAAACTGCACATTACCACTTATACCTGATTAAACGTTCACGATGATTATTTTTATATATAAAACTACACTACTAATAGAATGGAAAAATCGGATTTCAAAGACCTACGAAAAATAAAACATAGCTTCCGTGTATCAAAAATGTGACCTGGGTGGCTTTAATTTTTGCTTTTTAATTTTTATTAAAAGTTTAATTTTGTTATCATTTTGAGAGGACTAATTATTAGTCGTCCAAACAGTTACATTAAAAACATCAATCCCTAATTAAATTTTGTTTTAATTTTAGGTATAACCAATTTAATAAAATTGTCAAATATGTCGCGTAACTAACATATAAAGAGACACACTAAAACATGAAGTCGAAGTGACAAAAAATAACTATATGTAGGTATGTCTTATTCAAAATATTTTAAATATATTTGAAACACAGCTTATTCTTCTAACTACTGTAAATCCTACTAAATGGGCGAGGGCGGTCTTTATGTTGAATGTTCACGCGAAGGACGGTTTCAGCCATGCTTACAAGCTGTTCATAATGCTACAAGCTTTTTTAAATATTATTCAAACATGAAAATTAAAAATAAATAAATCTTTGCACTCAAATATTAATGAATCAAGTTGAATTGTAGTTTCGTTGTGAACACGTTGCTTTATTTGTGTTTAGTATCTGTTTTCAAGTTAGTATACACATGAGTGCACTTTAACCGTTTAGCGATAGCGTACACTAATTAACATAAAGTTAAGTTTAAGTTAAGCGTAAGTTTCGAGTACTTCATAGCAGCCATGGTCACAAGTGGGGGGGGGGGGGGGACTGAGGTGTATGACGTCCCAATGTCATAGTTAACCACGGCTACCTCCAGATTAAAAAATATGTGAAGAATCGACGCTCCAGGAAGTCTGCAGTCTGTGAACACGTACAGGATCGCCCCCTTCACTACATTAGATTTGATAGACGACAAATCCTCGCTAAAGAACACCGATTCTTCCCAAGAATGATTCGCGAGGCTATTCAAATAAAAAAAACATCCTAATTTCAATAGAGAAGATGCCTGGGTGCTACCATACCACCGTGGTTAACTATGACATTGGGACGTCATACACCTCAGCCCCCTCCCCCCCGTAAAGTACCTACTCGAAACGTTGGGAATATAAAATAAGTTAATATACGCGATAAAAATCAAAAAACTAGTTTTATTTAACGTTTTGTTATCAATAAAAATACTGATACTGATACGGACTGATGTTGATGCTATATAGCCATTGCACTTCATGATCCTTTTTCTTCTTCATTCTCGAGGCTCCGTCGCGGTTGCCATTCCCTTCCCTGAAATGAACTAGTTTTTTTCATTTTTATGAGTTTGTGACTAGGTACTTGAAATTATGATGGTTACGCAAATAAATGTAGTCTTTAATTAACGTAAATTTCTGCATCTCTTACCTCTTCTAAATTGAAATTGGGAACAAAGTGGCAATGGCAGTCCCGACGGATTTCTTGGGCTTGTAATTATATTACCTAATATTTGATATTATTTTGTCTATCGCTACGACAGTACACAAAGGTAGACTATGGCAAGTCATAATTAGTTGCTTAATATGACTGACCTCGCTACAAAGCAAGTCTTTTTAAAAGCTTTTTATTTTTATCTTTCGTGACTTACTTCCTTTTAGTCGAGGGTTTTTAAAAATTTTATTTAATCCTTTTTCGATTACAACTTTTATATCCGTCGTGGGTTTTTTCAATATTTTTTATTTTAGAGATTTAAAACATAGACAGTAACGTAGGATACTGTCTTAATATCGGTCTATCTCTCTAACTACTCAACAATTTACGAGTGGGAGAACTAAGCATGAAACAGTATGAGCTACTTTTGAAGAGGACTTATGTTCCTCTAGAGGTAAACTTTGCCGATGGGGAAGCTGTTCGGATAAATTCCAACTTACAACTCGTCAACACATATAATCAGATTATATTAACAAAACTAACAGTGAAATTGTACGCGATAAATGCACTAGATGAGTCTAGGGCACCAAACAACTATGGACAGAAACCTCTACCAGCTGCTATTTCAGGGGACCCAAATAACGCAAGTGGTCTAGTAATCATACATAAAATTAGGTTCTACACGAGTAATGTTAAGAATGATGAGATGTCAAGGTCAGCGAATGATTAGTCAATGGCAGCATGGGAGTATTTCGGCGGTTAATTAGGTCGGGCCGTTACAGTGCTCAAATTGCAAGACACTCTTTTCTGAGCCCAAAACTTGAACCAAATCTTAGATCTTGGGGTGAACTGCCAATCATCCAGATGGTATGGATGGTATTTTGAGTTCTGTCACGATGTGCAATGGTAAAATTGAGCGGCTGGAATTAATCCAAACAATTCCTCTGAGAACTCCCATTGGTAGATACAATAGAATACGCAAAGAGATGCAACATCTCTTCGCAGCGCAACTGAGTCAAATCGATCAGAAAGCGCTCGGTGCCGACGATTCGAACTGCTCTACGCTGTATGCAATTAAATGGAAGGAGCTGGCACTGGGGAGCCCCGGCCAGAGATGGGAACAGTATTCCAAGTGCGGCCGAACCTGCGCCTTGTAAAGTTGCAGGCGATGTGCCGGCAAGAAATACTGTCCCGCTCTACTGAGCACACAAGACCAGACCATGACCAATTTTAGAGACCAATTTGGTCTTCACTTCCAAGTGACCACGAAAATGAACGTCATTCGATATGTTGTCGCCGAGGATACTGATACTGACTGAGGCAACAATAGGAGTGCCCTAAAACTGAGTAGATACAACAAAGGGGTTCTTTTTAGCGATAAACGCGCAAATAACAAGGGCAGAAAACTTGTTGACAAAAATTATTGCGTCTAGAAATAACTTATATATAAAATGAGTTTATTTATTTTTCTATGATATTTCAAATAAAAGTGTGTTTTAATTAAAGCCACAGAAAAAAACATAGATGCATTTTTGGAAATATCAAATGACTTTATCATTTTAAACTATTCAGATGTAGCCATTTACTATATTCATACTATTTTCGTATACATTTTGTAAGACTACACAAATACAAAATAATTTTATTGGAAGTTATTTTAAGGCATAACTATACTATCAGTAATAATAATAATAATAAACGTGATATGGTAGAAAATAAGTCTCTTACAAAGAACTTCCTGCAATAAAACATTATCTCAATCATATAGCTATGTAACAATTCCATTTGATGTTATGGTAACACTAGCTAAAACAAAATGTCCTGTATGGCACAAAGGCCCAGAAGCCATGCCAAAAATATACATTTATAGTATGCAAATATATAATAGAGATCTAAAAACTCCCAATTATGTAGGTAGGTACACAAAGACATTTAAGTAGTAGTATAGTATGTGCCAAATCGATTGAGAAAAACGGACAATGACCTTTCGGTCGTTTAACCAGGGGTTACAAACCTTCAATATATAGGCACATTTTATATGTAGTACTTTCTTTATTTATAATGATTTTTTTATAATGATTGATATAATATATATTTATTAACTATTATTAAAAAGTTATGTGAAAGATCGCTGTAGAAGAAAAATCATCTATTGTTATAAAGTACTTTATTCATTTAACAACAAAAAACATTAATTTATAACACATATAAAGATTCGAGTGATAACGACACCGAATAAGTACGTACTTATGCAAAAGATAAAACTTTATTTTTAATATTATATAAGAACTTTATTTTTATTCGGTGCAATCATCACTCGTATCTTCACTTGATGAACTATCTGTAACATTAATTATAAAGCGATCTGCAGTTTGGTCAATTCTATCATCCATGCCACGCATTTTTTGTTCAACCTTAAGGACATGCTGAACACAGTTTTTCCATTTATCTGGCGTGATTTGAGTTAAACCATCTTTAAGTAAATTTTTAACATCTTTTAACTTGAAAGTTGTATTTTTTCGTGCAACGTACCCTTTCACATCTGCCCACACAAGTTCAATGGGGTTAAGCTCACAGTGATAAGGAGGTAACCTTACCACTGTGATGCTTTTTTCTTTTGCCATCTCGTCGGTGACGTAACTTCGATAGTTATCTTTAACTGCCTTTATTTTTTCCATTAAGTGGGTCTTTGTGTCCGAGGGCACGTATGCGATCTGTTTAGATTCTAGCCATTCCTGCATATTTTGTTTCCGCCAAGACATTGTTGGGGTTTTTTCTAAACGTCTGGAGTGGTAACTAGCGTTATCCATAACTATGACATCGCCGCTTTGCAGTTTTTCTATTACTTTTCTAAACCAGTCCTCGAAATGGAGAGCGTCCATACTCTCATGGTAGTCACCAGTAGATGATGATTCAAATACCCAATCACATCCCTCCAAAAAGCCATTTTCATTGCCAACGTGTACAACTATTAATCGCTTTCCTTTACCCGAAGGGGCTTTCGCGCCAGTAGAGTAGCCTTCTAACCGTGATTGACGAGAAGATTCAATTGTGGTGTCTTCCCATACCTTTCCCATAGTATGACCTGCGTTAATCCATGTTTCGTCAAGGTAAAAAATGTTACGTCCCTCGTTTCTTAATATTTGTATTTCTCTCAAATATCTGGTACGCCACAGAACTATCTCTGGGCGATCTATTAGACCACTTTTTCTGTTTCTCTTTATATATTTGAATTTTAAATGGCGCAACACACGTCGCAGGGAAGTTTTGCTCAAGTTTGGCAACTGGTCATCTTGATTTATACTGAGCAAAATTTTGTCTAAAGTCGGTAATTCTCCTGCAAGAAAGAACTGATGCACTTTCGCTCTTATAGCCGATTTATCAAAATCGTCCAACTTGTCAATTACAGACTTTTTTCTTTTATTAATTATTCCCTTTTCTGGTATTTTATGGGAATCTCTATACACGCTTAATACGCGATATATAGTGCTCTTGCTGACTCCTGAGATCTCCGAAACCTTTTCTACCATATTAACGTTTGAAGGATACACGTCTTCGGGCCAGGTGTTTTTGACATATTTGTATACATTAATGATAATCTCTTGTTCCCCGACCGACAAAGTGGTAGGTTTTCTCTTTTTTACTGGTGACGTTAAAGGTGCTCCAGAAGATGGGCCTGTAAATAAATGACAAAAATATACTACCATAGTACTACATCACATAAATACATATTGTTTTAGAAAATAAATACCACATGGTCACATAAAAAGAGCGCTTTAAGAAATAGAAAGGCTACGTCGTCGCATTTGTACCTATTTGTACGTACCTGCTACGTTTATTATGGGTCGGCGACGTCTCTTTCCACTTGACGTTGAAGGACCGGGTCCTTCACCAAATTCTCCTGAACTCATGTCGATTTAGTAACGACCGTCACAGTAAAACTAATATAACAGATTCAAAAAACAAAAACTTAACGATATAACAAATTTAACAGTAAAAACTCAACTAAAACAATGCAATGAATGCTATGAATTACCCGAGACATACACACGCAAGCGCTATCCGAACACGAATGAAAACAAAATGGCGGACCGGCCCAAAAAAGGTGACGCATCTCTGGCTGCCATTGTCACGTTTCTTTTAGAACGAACTGACGTAACGCGCGTTTTGTTTATTTTAAAGGGATGAATTTGCAAAAGCTCAATATGGTGATTATATTGCTTCAAATATTTTTTTAATATGAAACTGTTATTAAATGAATTGCTGCGTTACTTACCATAAATTGAAATATAAAATATAACACATTTTTCGCGATGTACCGTAAGATTTTACTATGTTTATAGGAACCACAGACAATATTATTTAAGAAACAAAAAAACAAAACATATGTGCTGACCTAGAAGTGGGAATAATATCAATATTTAAATATTGTTATCACATCTAAATTGAGATTTTGTAAGTTACGCCTTTTGACACTCGGCTCATATCTGAGGTCATTGTCCGTTTTTCTCAATCGATATGGCACATACTATAGTAACCTATATATTTAAATCTCTTTGTAGGTACATTATGTTGAGAATGTATTAAGCTACCACAGGACGCATGACTTTTTCCAAGTGAGGTAAGACATAACCTAAAAAGGTTCAAATCTAAATATCTTTTTTTGACGCCTTCTCAGGACAAAATTCTCTGACAAAGTTACTCAGGGACTGACACCTAACATTTTAAGATATTTTTAATATATAGAAATTACCATTTTTTCTCAACTAATTTTATTTATGAAAGTCTGCCGTAGTTCTTTGCGTCTTCTGGGGATTGAACTGGGCTAGATTTAGACGCCCCCAATCCGAGAGTTTGTTCAACAAAGTCTCAACTTCAGACACAAGCTTGTTCTGCTACTCCGTGACAGCACGCAGCCTTGCAGCCTTAATAGGCTTGTAATCGGAACATGCATCGTCTACTGCGACCTTGATGCTCCGATCAGCCAAACAACTGGTGATCCAATTGAACAATTTCTCGGAAAACCCATAGAAAGGAAGATTCAAAAGAAGCACTTGGATTCAAACCCGATTGAAGGCTTTCACTATGCCAAAACTAACTGCTAAAGCCTCCTCCTTGGACTCTCATGCTTATCTATTAATTCGGTACTTCAGAATATCACCAGCTGAGCGAACCCGACGGAAAACTTACTGGCGGTCACTAATCAGTTGGCGGTCCTCAAGATACTTTATGAGCTGGCAGTTTATAATGGATTCCACTATTTTGAAGAACAAGAAGGTAATAGCGATAGGTCTGTAGTTAGACGGATCTGAGCGGTCGCCTTTTTTAGGGATCGGGTGCATCAAAGCTGTCTTCCATGAGTTCAGGACTACGACTAGGAGTAGAAGTTCCAGATATGACGCGTTAAAACCGGAACCAACTTCGGAGCACACGTCTTAAGCACAATAATAGGTGGGACTCCATTAGACCTACTTGACTCTTGACGTCCAGAGCGAGGATTGCTTTGCGCATCGAGCGCTGTGTAAACAGTACATCCTGCATTGAGGCTAGCAGATCAGCTTTCTTCTTTAAGGCATGGGCCAGTGAGTCGTCCTCCTTGTGCAGAGATGGCTGACAGAAATTTATTTGGAGACCAGAATCCACGTATTCCTGAAAGAAGCCGAACTGGTTTCTCGCCCTTTCTGCCGATGTTCTGACTTTGCTTTCGCAATGACACTTTTAAAGAACCTGGAGGCGAAATTATAATTATTTTTAGAATAAATAATTTATTGTGCTAGTTGTAGGTTTTAGATATTTAACATTGTACTAGTAATTAAGTATCACCACAATCTGCCTAGATTAAGGCTACTAAAATGTAGTAATTTTAATATTCTTTGCTTAAAACATAATACAGAAAATATTTCAAATATCAATTAATTTAGAAATTAAGTTTTTAGCTCAAATAATATTTTAAGGAGTGAAAACATCTTTCAGTCGATAGTTCTAATAATTTATTCTTCATTTTTTTATTTCTAAGTCTTTTAATTTGTCAGGTAAATGATTATATATTTTTGGTCCTGGCATAAAAAAAAGGCTGTCCTATAATGTGAGTAACGGTATAATAGTAACATTATTCTTTGTTTGCCTCGGGTGCTTAGTAATGTACGAGTTAAAATAATATAAAATACTTTTGACAAATAAGCAGGCTTGATATTTATAAATGAGGGTAAATTTAGGATTATTAATTTAACAAGCAGAGGTCTGCAATTGTCTGTTTGTTTGGCACCAAACATTGCACTGAGACACTTTTTTTAAGAGCGCTGTTTCTTTCATTCCGAGAAGGTGATACATCAGCCCAGGCTCGGTAGCATTCCTGCTTATAGCGTGATGCAATTCTACAGGTGTGACCAAACTATGGCTGAGTTCTGCCTCCGATAGGCACCACAGATGATGGAATGCAAAGTTCCATTCCCTAAAGTACCACATCAGCGACAAAACCAGCAAGCACTTTAGGATCATCCGGTGAGAAGCAAGTCCGCCCACAAAGGTAGGTTACAAAGACCGCATCCTGTCACATTAGGCTGATCTAGAGTGCCAAACACGACAGCAACCTGCAGAACGCACCCGCGATAGGTGCGTGAGTGGCACCGTACTCTGAATCAGACAATGGTCTGAAGTGTCAAGATGGGCATAGATGGAGATCTGATATCCGTCCGAATGAGAGGTCAACAGAAGATCCAACAGGGAAGGACCCTCCACATCTGGGATCCGTGTAGGCGAAGTAAACACTTGTGTCAGATCATATGCTAAGGTAAAGTCATAAACAGCTTTACCCGCATGATCAATTAAACGGAAACCAAGCCATTCAGCGTGGTGGACCTGTTGTAGCACGGAGTCTGCAGCCATTCGACGTAGTTGATAACAGAGATGGCACCCATAGATACGGGAATGGTCATTGCTGTCTACGCGCAGCCATAGGGGGGACAAGTCCGTACCTTCAAGACTGCCGAGGCATCGAAAACAGATGTCCTCTCTGACGTATACGCAAACTCCAGCCCGGCGCGCAAATGAATGTTCTAATTTGTACCTCGAGTAAGAAAGATACGTAGTATCAGCCGGAGAGGACACCTGTGTCTCGGTTAGAAAGAGTAAGACTGGATTCGCCATCGCAAGATAATAGTTGATGGCGTTAAGTTTTGAATGAAGTCCCCTGATGTTGCAGAAATTCATGGTTAGTGTGGCAGGGTCGCCTATGTCTTATTGCACCGCTTGCCTTGAGCAGTCCTAGTCTTGAGCGGAATTTTACCCTTCCAGAGTACGAAGGGCAGCCTGAGCACCTAAGCTCAAGAAGAGTAGGGCAGCTTGGGCGTGCATACTCAGTGAGAGATTCTCCGTCACAAGGGGCACCCTCTTCGGGTAGTGTTTAATTTAACTCCGCTACGATGGCCACTGGCCACCTGCACTTAGCAGGTGAAGCGCAGAAGAACCTTCTTATTCACGCTGGTATTCTGTGAGGTCGTGGTACCACTCGGTTCGGGCCGGCCCATCCGTGCTACAGCAAAAGCTGCCGCGTAGCTCTACCACTATTGAACTATACTTTATAGTCGAGAGTTAAAAAAATGTACGTGAAATCTCAAATATGCCTTTGTCGATACTGGCAATGGCTGGGTGACCAGGGCGGCTGTGATACATATAGAAGTGTTCGCTTTCTTTATTTTCCTCATAATAAAAACGAAATATTTTGGTAAATCCAAATGTGCATGCCTTAAACACTCATGTGATACGTATTTTTTAAAAGGAGTTTGAATACACACAAGTATTCACTAATAACTTTATACTTCCAATTTTCCGATAATTTTATGTCAAACGTCAATAAAAAAAATTATGATGCTCATATGATCGTGAAATATGTTTAAATAAAATTGTAGTTCTATTCGTCAAAGAGTTCCAGTAGCAGTCTCCGAAGTACTCCTTCGAGTCACTCTAACAACTCCAGGAGTAAGGTTTCATCATAACTAACGAAACGGGTCCAAATTAAGCACATCTAGTTCTACTTGTCGAGGAATTTCAGTAACATTCACCGAAGTACACCTTCGGTTACTTCTCAAGTCCGGAGGAAAGAAAGGTCTCAAGATAACTATCAAAACGAGCCCAAACTCAGCACGCCTATTTCTACTCGTCAGTAGCACCGAATTAGACATTCAGGTCACTCCATAAAGTCCAAGACGTATTTAAGTATAAATTCTACTTACTTTTAGCGAAAAAAAATGTAATATTAATCTGTGATTATAAAAATAATAATATCTTACCTTGTTCAGTAAATATTTTTCATTTCTACAGCATTCTTTTTCGATGCAATTATGCGATATAGTATCCACTCCACCGAGCCTGGAGTGACAGAGTTAGACAAAGTGTATTTAGTAAAATAAATTATTACAAGGCTGCGCAAAACACCGAAACTTTCGGGTTTTCTCAGCCGAAAAAAAAATTATAACTAAGCAAAACAAACGGAAACTGCCATTTACATTCCATGGCTTCCCACATGATAGATGAAGACAATAAAAAATAGATTGAGTTGAAAATTTTATATTTTCAAAAGTTATCGTGTTTACTTCTCCATGCGGACTTAATAAATCCACACCATAAGCCACTAAAACGTTTTATATAAAAAAGCCAGTTTTTTTATTTAAAAACAGCAATTAATCGATTTGAAAGAAAAATAGGTTCAGCAATCATTTATCTTTCTGACAATGTGCTTTTTATATCATTTATATCTATACAAATAAATAAAATTGAAGTGACTGTTTGTAATGTAAAAATACCAGCATTTTACTAGATGCATATGAAAGTATATACGGTACTTATAACAAAAATACGATTTTTTAAATTTTTGTCTGTCTGTCGGTCTGTCTGTCTGTCTGTTTGTTCCGGCTAATCTCCGAAACGGCTGGACCGATTTCGACGGGACTTTCACTGGCAGATAGCTAATATTATAAGGAGTAACTTAGGAGCTACTTTTATTTTAGAAAAGGAATTAGGGTTCCGCGCAACATAATTATAACACTATATTTCACGCGGGCGAAGTCGCAGAGAACAGCTAGTGTACAATATAATTGTTAGATACGATTTCATGCGAAAAAACGTTGTAATCTTAATTTTTAGGCGCTAGTAGAACATACCTACGCGCTTCGCGCTTATGGTATGCAATTTAACTGGCATAGTCCAACAGACTAGGAAGCTGAAATGGCAATGGGCTGGCCATATAGTTCGGAGAACCGACAATCGGTGGCGAAACATGGTTCTCGAGTGGTAGCCTCGTACCGGTAGGCGAAGTGTAGGGTGGGCCCCCATTAATTGGAGTAACGATCTGGTAAGACATGCAAGAACTCGATGGATGGAGGTGGCTCAGCACCGTGCTTTGTGACATTCTTTGGGGGAAGCATATGTTCAGGAGTGGACTGGGAAGAGCTCTAATGACAATAATGAAAAACGAATTGGTAAAATATGTTCTCAACAATCTCTTAAGCTTTTTCATTAGATATATTAGTTTAATATTGTTCCATTAAGAAATCTCTATAAGGTACACAATTAATTAGCAATATAGTATTCTTTTTCTAATTATGATTTGCCTTTCTGTGTTCACACAACTCTTCTCCTTATGTTCAAATTTTATTTAATTTTACGCAAAGATTAACACGGATTCAAAAAAGTTAAAATGTATGATAATGTTCCCTTAATTATCAATCTTATACTGATTTCCGGGGATGGCCTGCAGTACCAACCGTATTTTTATTCAAATTTAGAAATTTCTTGTTATTTGAAAGATCAGAAACAGAAACAGAAACTTTTTTATTCAACATAGATTATAAATAATATGTATTTAAAGTCACTCTTTTGTATAGTTACTACTGGTACGAAAAAATCTCTGTCCTGGGAAAAAACAGCAAGAAATCCAGTGGGACTTTTTTTAACATATTTTTGAAAACGTAATTTATAACATCAGAAACAATCCTAGAAAAATTCCAAGGAAAAATACTTTTTTCAATTTTCGCTAACGATTTCTCTTCAACGCATCAACCAAGCTGATTAGATTTTTGAATTGATTGTTACATCTGCTTAAAAGTTATTTCAAAAAAATTTTTTTAATTTTTATATTTGGGATTTCACAAAATCTACCGTTTAAAATATAAAGTAAATCTAAGTTTGGTGAAGCCCTTTCGAACGCCGCCGAGTTCGTTCAAATCGGACAAGTCATTAAAAAGTTATGAGATAGTTATATACAACCACGCACGCACGCACGCACGCACGCACGCACACACGCACACGCACACGCACACGCACACGCACACGCACACGCACACGCACACGCACACACACGCACACATGCACGCACGCACGCAAGCACGCACGCACACATTCAGACATAGTGACATCCTCGCAGGAATGGTCAGAATAGCTTCCTAGGACGTCATAACGTCGAGATCTGATGAAACCTTCATTTTCGGTAACTGTGGTGAAACCAATAATTTCCCGATATTTTGAAAAACATTGATTTTCCAAGCGGGAAGTTAAAAATAAAAAGAAAAACAAACTTAATATCCGTGCGTTTGTATATGTGTGTGTTTGTCTATTTAACTTATTTTACAAATATGTCTACAGAATGTGTATAGGATTGTCGTTTAGCACAGAATCTGTAGAGTTCTTCAGTCTATTATGTCGTCGATATATCGCAAACTAGTCACGCTTTATGTAGATGTCAATAAAAGCACTTAAATGGGTCAACTTGACCAATGTAAGGCCACGTTCTCATCTTACTAGCAATGAGGCATTGTATCGCGAATCCACTAGAGTGACAATGTTAATCGGAGTCACATAAAATATTATTGTAATGAATGGTACTGAAATATACCACGGATAACGCGGCATGAGTTTATACGACATATTGTATCCATTTGCGATAAAAGTACATCTTTAGTCTTGTGACACGACAGCTAAATTGACCGAAGTTGTAATACTTTGCAGTTATTAACAAAGCAAAAGGCGAGAATAATTCACTTATCACAGCGAGTCATAGCCTTAGAAATTCTTAATCACATTCAGGGCTGTCAAACTTTGCAATTGAAAAAGTTACGCCGCTTTGATTATATTTGGGACAGCACAGATAGAAAAATATGTCCTTTTAGTCGAACATATAAATTTACCTTTGTTTTATAGACACAATTTTCCAGTATTATAATTGTAGTAAAGGGCAGAGCGTAGCATAGCCGTAACTCCGATGCGTTTTTTTTCTAACTCCTCTATATCTATTTTCCAAAATTTTATATTATTTTAATAAGATTGTTGGCTTGGATGCGTGTCCTTTAAGCCATGTCTTCATTTTATTCGTTGCGATGGCGATGGCGATGGCGTTAAGGTTTGAATGAAGTCCCCTGATGTTGCAGAAATTCATGGTTAGCCTGGCAGGGTCGCCTATGTCTGATTGCACCGCTTGCCTCGAGCAGTTCTAGTCTGGAGCGGAATTTTACCCTTAGAGTGCGAGGGGCAGCCTGAGCACCTACACTCAAAAAGAGTAGGGGAGCTTGGGCGATACCCAGCGAGAGATTCTCCGTCACAAGGGGCACCCTCGTCAGGTAGTGTTTTATTTAACTCCGCTACGATGACCACTGGCCACCTGCACTTACCAGGTGAAGCACAGAAGAAACTTCTTCTTCACGCTGGTATTCTGTGAGGTCGTGGTACCACTCGGTTCGAGCTGGCCCATCCGTGCTACAGCAAAAGCTGCAGCGTAGCTCTACCACTGTTAAACTATTCTTTGTAGTCGAGAGTTAAAAAAATGTATGTGAAATCTCAAATATGCCTTTGTCGATACTGGCAGTGGCTGGGTGACCAGGGCAGCTGTGAGACATAGAACTGTTCGCTTTCTTTATTTTCCTCATAATAAAAACGAAATATTTTGGAAAATCCAAATGTGCATGCCTTAAACACTCATGTGATACATATTTTTTTAAAGGAGTTTGAATACATACACGTATTCACTAATAATGATTTCTTATATTTACGCGAACACTACACATTTAAATAAAACTAATTTTACGGATTTTATCGCGTATATTAACTTGTTTTACATTTCCGACGTTTCAAGCACTTTACAGCAGGAGTTTTATTTAAATTCACTAATAAACTTATACTTCCAATTTTCCGATAATTTTATGTCAAACGTCAATAAGAAAAAAATGATGATGCTCATTGATCGTGAAAATATGTTTAAAAAAATTGTAGTTCTATTCGTCAAAGAGTTCCAGTAGCAGTCACCGAAGTACACTTTCGAGTCACTTTAACAACTCCAGAAGTAAGGTTTCATCATAACTAACGAAACGGGTCCAAATTAAGCACATCTAGTTCTACTTGTCGAGGAGTTCCAGTAACATTCACCGAAGTACACCTTCGGTTACTTCTCAAGTCCGGAGGTAAGAAAGGTGTCAAGATAACTATCAAAACGAGCCCAAACTCAGCACGCCTATTTCTACTCGTCGAGGAGTTCCAGTAGCACCGAATTATACATTTAGGTCACTCCATAAAGTCCAAGACGTATTTAAGTATAAATCCTACTTACTTTTAGCGAAAAAAAATATTGTAATATTAATCTGGGATTATAAAAATAATAATATCTTACCTTGTTCAGTATGTACCAAATTTGTTTTTTCGAATATTTTGCATTTCTACAGCGATCTTATTCGATGCAATTATGCGATATAGTATCCACTCCACCGAGCCTGGAGTGACGGAGTTAGACAAAGTGTATTTAGTAAAATAAATTATTACAAGGCTGCACAAAACACCGAAACTTTCGGGTTTACTCAGCCTAAAAAAAATTATTATAACAAAGCAAAACAAACTGAAACTGCCATTTACATTCCATGGCTTCCCACATGATAGGTGAAGACAATAAAAAATAGATTGAGTTGAAAAATTTATATTTTCAAAAGTTATCGTGTTTACTTCTCCATGCGGACTTAATAAATCCACACCATAAGCCACTAAAACCACTTTTTTTATGTAAAAATAGCAATTAATCGATTTGAAAGAAAAATAGGTTTAGCAATCACTTATCTTTCTGACAATGTGCTTTTTATATAATTTATATCTATACAAATAAATAAAATTGAAGTGACTGTTTGTAATGTAAAAATACCAGCATTTTACTAGATGCATATGAAAGTATATACAGTACTTATAACAAAAATACGATTTTTAAAATTTTTGTCTGTCTGTCGGTCTGTCTGTCTGTCTGTTTGTTCCGGCTAATCTCCGAAACGGCTGGATCGATTTCGACGGGACTTTCACTGGCAGATAGCTAATATTAAACTTAAACTTAAACACTCAGTACAATTAATGGGTGTGGTTTCTAAACACCCAAAAAACAACAGCAAGTCGGGAATAACAAAACTAAACCCGTTCTGCTATATTATCAGAATGTACGGGGACTGAGAACAAAAACAGCAGATTTTTATACCAGTCTTTTGGATTCTTCGTGTGATCTGTTTGCTATTACAGAGACAGGTCTCAGTAGTTCAATACATAACGGTGAACTTTTTCCGCCAAACTACACAATACTGCGATGTGACCGAGCAGATGGACGCAAACAGGGAGGCGTCCTATTAGCTGCATCTTCCAGACTGGATTTGTAACGCGTTTCCGTAGCTAATGTGGACGCGACCTTGTTTGAGATTGTTTGTGCAACGGTGCACCGTAGCGAAAAATTTTTATTCTTTTGTTGTGTCGTTTATATACCGCCAAAATGTGATGTTAAAGAATATATGTATTTATTTTATTTGATAGAAATGGAGTGTACTAAATATGACAAAGTGTTAGTGATCGGAGATTTTAACATGCCTTCTTCGACATTAGAAATACAAAACTATTTTGGGTATGTTACAGCATATTGTGGATTTCGTCAGGTAAATGAAGTGCTTAATATAAACAATCGCATTCTAGATTTGGTATTAACAACTTTGCCAGTAAGTGACGTGGAGGTATCACTATCTGGTGAGTCTTTAGTTAATATTGACGAGCAGCACCCACCTCTGAACTTAAAAATCACGGCAGTGGACGCGAGGAGTAGGCGATCCTCTTTCAGTATGACTAATGATAAACAGAATCATAATAATATATTAATTGAAAGCTCTAGTTGGAATTATAGGAAATGTGACTTCTTTGAATTATATCATTTATTAAATTCAATTGACTGGAGTTTGTTATATCTGTTAGAGGATGCTAAATCCTCCTTGTCTCATTTCTACGATAATGTTAAAAATGAGATTAGTAAATGTGTGCGTTGGAAGAAACGTAAATTAAGTAATTATAATGCGAAGTATACTTACCCTGATTGGTATACAACTGATTTAATATTAGATATAAGGCTCAAATGGAAATATCATAAATTATTTAAAATAACGGGATCTCGAACGGATTATGAATCTTTTTCACGGTATCGTGCAGTAGTTAAAAGTAAAATAAGATGTGTTTATGAGGCATATCAGTGTAGGGTACAAAATAATATAAAAGAGGATCCAAAAGCTTTTTGGAATTTCGTTAGGAGTAAACAGTCAAAACTTAATAGAACTCAAATTACTAAAGACGGGCAAGTGATTAGGGATGCGGACTGTGCAGAGTATTTTGCTTCATATTTTCAGTCAATATATAGTAAGGTGCGGCCCACACTAGATCAGAGAGAATCAGAGCGAGTAACGGCGCAAGCGTTAAATTACGCGACGAGCTCAACACGCGTTCATATCGGGCGGATAATCGCGCGGGATGTTCGAGACGCGCTCACACATTTTAAGCCCAAAAAGTCCGTGGGTCCAGATGGGATACCACCGTTCATTTTAAAAGACTCGCACAGCAGTGTTTGAATTGCCTCTCTTACATATTTTTAACCTGTGTCTAAAAGAAGGTTACTACCCGGACATATGGAAAGTGACTCGAGTGATTCCTGTGTTAAAAGGAGGATCAGGTTCCAAGGTGGATGAATACCGACCGGTAGCCGTATTGTCTGCAGTCGCTAAGGTATTCGAGTCGATTATTTATAAATATGTTTATAATCAAGTGTACCCGCAGCTTACCGAAGCTCAGTATGGTTTTCGGTCAGGTCGAAGTACGGGGAGTAATTTAATGTCTTTTATGAATTATGTGGTGCCTGTGGTGGCGCATATTTTGATTTACAAAAAGCCTTTGATACCGTTGATAACGATATTTTGTTGGTAAAGTTTGCCGAGTTAGGTTTTACACCTAGCTTACTAAATTTTTTTGCAAACTATCTTAGTGGGCGTAGACAATACGTGGATTTTAGAAGTTTTGAATCGCAACCGTACTGTATTTATTCTGGAGTGAGTCAAGGGAGCAGTCTCGGTCCTTTATCATTTATGGTAATGGTTAATGATCTTCCTACGGTCGTTGAGGAGGCACAGTGTTTGCTATTTGCCGATGATCTTAAAATTTATTTGAAAGTAAACAATGCTTCTGACTGTCAAAGTTTGCAAAGAGACATTGACAGAGTGGCACAGTGGGGTATAGAAAACAAATTGAGCTTAAATGTGAATAAATGTTGTGTCATGAGTTATGGTCGTGCAAAAGCCCCTCATAATTATGCTTACCAAATGAACGGCCTCGTAATCCCTCGAGTTACACATATTAGAGACTTAGGCGTCGAAATGGTCCCGGAACTTAATTTTCGTAATCATATTTTAAATATTTGTAAAAAAGCTTTTAGGAATCTCGGCTTTATCTTAAGGCAGTGCAGGGATTTTCGTAATGTACTTACTATTAGAATTTTATATAATGCTCTTGTAAGAAGTTAACTTGAAACGAATGCCATTATTTGGAATCCACATGAAAGCAAATATAATGTCATGATCGAAAAACTACAAAATAAATTTACACGTTTTTTATATTTCAAGCAGTACGGAATCTATCCTAGCTTTCCACTCATGTATCCGAGTCTATTTGTACTGGGCATGGTCGTTTACAGCCGCCTGAGTGTGAGGAGAGACATCGCGCTTATTAAATATGTGTGGAACGTATTACGTGGATGGATACATCACCCAGATGTGCTCGCTGCGCTAAGGCTACGGGTACCTGATAATTACGTGTGTTCTCGTCGCCGCGCCCCTTTACTCCTCGTGCCCACTGCTAGGACGAAGTTGCTACAAAATGCACCATTGACACGTGCCATACACTACGTTAATATCATCTCACGGGATATTGACGTATTTACATGTAGTCAGACGAAGTTCACAATTGCAGCATACAAATGCGTTGAAACTTGTAATTTTTTTAATTAGTTTTTTATTTTATAATCATGTTAATATTATTATTCATTATTCATTATTTTATAGTCATTGTTTATAAGGCAGTAGTTTTCTTATTTGTAGTTTAGTTATAGCATCGCATTGGTTAATATAACTGTAATGATGTTATAATTATGTAATAAATAAATAAATAAATAATAAATAAATATTATAAGGAGTAACTTACGCTACTTTTATTTTAGAAAAGGAATTAGGGTTCCGAGCAACATAATTAAAACCCTAAATTTCACGCGGGCAAAGTCGCAGAGAACAGCTAGTGTACAATATAATTGTTAGATACGATTTCATTCGAAAAAACGTTGTAATCTTAATTTTTAGCCGCTAGTAGAATATACCTACGCGCTTCACGCTTATGGTATGCAATTTTACTGGCATAGTCCAACAGACTAGGAAGCTGAAGTGGCAATGGGCTGGCCATATAGTTCGGAGAACCGACAATCGATGGCGAAACAAGGTTCTCGAGTGGCAGCCTCGTACCGGTAGGCGAAGTGTAGGGTGGGCCCCCATTAAATGGAGTAACGATCTGGTAAGACATGCAGGAACTCGATGGATGAAGGTGGCTCAGGGCCGTGCTTTGTGGCATTCTTTGGAGGAAGCTTATGTTCAGGAGTGGACTAGGAAGAGCTCTAATGACAATGATGAAAAACGAATTGGTAAAATATGTTCTCAACAATCTTTTAAGCTTTTTCATTAGATATATTAGTTTAACATAGTTCCATTAAGAAATCTCTATAAGGTACACAATTAATTAGCAATTTAGTATTATTTTTCTAATTATGATTTGCCTTTCTGTCTTCACACAACTCTTCTCCTTATGTTCAAATTTTATTTAATTTTACGCAAAGATTAACACGGATTCAAAAAAGTTATAATGTATGATAATGTTCCCTTAATTATCAATCTTATACTGAGTTCCGGGGATGGCCTGCAGGAACAACCGTATTTTTTTATTCAAATTTAGAAATTTCTTGTTATTTGAAAGATCAGAAACAGAAACAGAAACTTTTTTATTCAACATAGATTATAAATAATACGTAATGAAAGTCACTCTTTTGTTTAGTTACTACTAGTACGAAAAAAATCTCTGTCCTGGGAAGAAACATCAAGAAATCCAGTGAGACTTTTTTTAACATATTTTTTAAAACGTGATTTATAACATCAGAAATGATCCTAAAAAACTCCTAGCGGGAAGTTAAAAATAAAAAGAAAAACAAACTTAATATCCGTGCGTTTGCACAAGTGTGTGTTTGTCTATTTAACTTATTTTACAAATATGTATACAGAATGTGTATAGGATTGTCGTTTAGCACAGGATCTGTAGAGTTCTTCAGTCTCTTATGTCGTCGATATATCGCAAACTAGTCACGCTTTATGTAGATGTCAATAAAAGCACTTAAATGGGTCAACTTGACCAATGTAAGGCCACGTTCTCATCTTACTAGCAATGAGGCATTGTATCGCGAATCCACTAGAGTGACAATGTTAATCGGAGTCACATAAAATATTATTGTAATGAATGGTACTGAAATATACCACGGGTAACGGCATGAGTTTATACGACATATTGTATCCTTTTGCGATAAAAGTACATCTTTAGTCTTGTGACACGACAGCTAAATTGACCGAAGTTGTAATACTTTGCAGTTATTAACAAAGCAATAGGCGCAAATAATTCACTTATCACAGCGAGTCATAGCCTTAGAAATTCTTAATCACATTCAGGGCTGTCAAACTTTGCGATTGAAAAAGTTACGCCGCTTTTTTTTAGATTTGAGACAGTACAGATAGAAAAATATGTCCTTTTAGTCGAACATATAAATTTACCTTTGTTTTAGACACAATTTTCCAGTACTATAATTGTAGTAAAGGGCAGAGCGTAGCGTAGCCGTGATTCCGATGCGTTTTTTTTCTAACTCCTCTATATCTATTTTCCAAATTTTTATATTATCTTAATAAGATTGTTGGCTTGGATTTGCGCAAACATTCAAAACACAAAATCACACAACTTTTACGTATCAAAATCCACTTCAAACTATTATTTATTAAATAAAACCAGAGCAGCAATCAGCCGTCGGTTAAGTTCCCGCAAAAAACTCATTTGTCCGAATTCGATGAAAGTTAACACAGATATACGCATAGTGAACTGTGCTAAGATTCCTTTTTATAACTCTAGTCATTTACATTGATATAAAATCGAGTTTTTCATAAATTTAGTAACAAATTTGTATGTGTATCTAAATAAATACACAAGCATCACCTGATGTCATCTAGATTACATACCGCTCAATATAATTTAAGCGTCGAAACTTGTGTATAAGGTAATAGTAAAATGTTGCTACATGCTAATGTTTGTTTAATTTGCAAGTCCACTGCTGAACATAGGCCTCCTCCAAGGAACGCCACATAGAACGCCCCTGAGCCACCTGTATCCAACGATTTCCTGCATGTCTTACCAGGTCGTCACTCTATCTAGTGGGGGGTCAACCTACACTTCGCCTACCGGTGCAAACCTGTCACTCGAGAAACTTTTTTCCCCATCGGTTGTCGATTCTTCGAGCTATATTGTCGGCCCATTTCCACTTCAGCTTACTAATCCGTTGGGCTATGTCGGTCACTCTGGTTCTACTGGGGATATCCTAATTTCTAAGTTTATCACGCAGATAAACAACAATATAATAACCACAATACATAGCCCTCTTGAGCTTCCTCATATGGCCAGCAGTAGAGAACCACGGCTCAGATCCATAAGTCATCACTGGCAACACGCCCTAGTTGTACAGTCTCGTTTTCAAATTTTAAGGTATACCTGACGAAATTATGTGTCTGCTGCCACATAATTTCACTCCGCTGCCCATCCGAGTTAAATCCGTTGATTAACCTCTCGGTCGAAGTTGGTCTTACTTTTTTTTTTTTTTTTTTTTTTTTTCTTTTTTTTTTTTTTTTTTACGGGGGGAAATCCTCATGGACTTCCTCCGCCTGGGGAAAGGCGGAGGGGCGTGCCGGACTCTTACCGGCTAAAACCACCCCGGTGTCTCCTCGCACGTGCGCGTGGGGCCGCGGGAATCCAAATTCTTCCGCAGCCCCACACTAGTGCTGGCCCGGTCTGTCCGGGCCTCGTCTCCTGCACGGGGTAGTGAGGTGTTTAACTACCCCGTGTATCGCCTCAGGGGCGCGCGCCGACACCCACGCGCGCCTCCGCCTCGGGTCCATCGAAAAGGGGTGGCGGGGGCTTCCCCAAGTCCCTCGCCCCTGGACCTATTCATGGGGGCCGGAAAAGGGCGTTGTCCGCCCTTCTCCTGCGCCCGGTGCGCCTTCTGCGGCTGGGGAAGGGAGTCGAGATCTCCCTTTCCCGTTCCGCAGTTTCCTTCTGCGACATCACGTCCTCGCAGAAGGACACCACCGCGTTCCACGACTCTGCGCTACCGACCATCTTGCGCACTAAGGCCGGCAGCGACAGATCGCCTCCTACTTTATTTTTGAGGACACGGCGCTGCTCCTCCCAAGCTACGCACTCAGCGAGCGTGTGTTGCGCCGTGTCCTCCCCGCAATGGACGCAGTGGTGGCACCGAGCGTCCGGCTCCCTGTCTATGCGGCCCAGGTACTTGCCGAAGCAGCCATGCCCCGACAGCACCTGCGTCACCCTAAACGACAGGGAGCCGTGCCTTCTCCCGAGCCAGTCGTCGAGTACTGGCCGGATCGCCTCGACGGTAGCGAGGCCGGCGGTAGGGCGCAGAAGCCTTTGCCGCCATTCCGCCACCAAGACCTGACGGAGCACCTCTCGGCGCAGCGCGATCTGCCGCTGCACCGGCCTCGAGCCCCGTGCCTGCTCTTCCTCGCGCCATCGATATAATGACGCGAGTACTTTCGCCTCTAGGTCCCAGGGCGGGGATCCGGCCAGGACGCTAGCCGCCTCGTAGGAAATCGTGCGATACCCGCGGACGACTCTGACGGCCATCGCCCTCTGCGGTTTGCGCAGAATGGCGAGAGTGCTGGCCGTCATGTCCATCGCCCACACAGGGGCCCCATACAGGGCCATGGACCGCACGATTCCCACGTACAACCGCCTACAGGCGGCGCTCGGGCCCCCCAAGTTGGGAAGCAACGTTGATAGCGCGCCCGCTGCACCCATCAGCTTGGGCGCCAGCCGCCGGAAGTGGGGTCCGAATTCCCATCGGCTGTCGAGCACCAATCCCAGATACTTCATGGTGGACTCGACAGCTATCCGGGCCCCGCTGACCACGATGTGTGATCCCGGCGGCAAGTTGGTCTTACTTAGTCTGACTATTTGTCCTAGGTAAACATACTCGTCTACAATCCAAGCTTATTGCTCCCGACAAATACGGGCATAAATGTGACATGGACGATTTACATGACCTTTGTTTTGTCCTTGTTCATCTTAAGACCTATCCGTTAAAACGGACTATTGAAGTCATTGAGCATAGTGCTTAGGTCCTTCAACAATTCTGCTGTAAAGACTATATTGATGGCAAATCGAAGGTGACTGATGTACTCGCCATTGATGTTAATACCATATCCTGTCCTGTCTAGTAACTTAAAAACATCTTCCAATGCGGTGATGAAGAGTTTCGAGGATATAAAGTCACCCTGTCTTACACCTTTCTGCAGTTGGATAGGTTTCGTAGTCTGGTTCTGTACTCGGATAGCCCTACTGTATAAACACTTCAGCACTTCGATATACCGGCAGTAAACTTGGCATCGCTGAAGCGACTGCAGCACCGTTCATATTTCGACGGAATCAAAGGCTTTTCCTCGGCCTTCTGTACAATTTGCCGAAGCGTATGTATGTGGTCTATGGTGCTCAAGCCTTTTAGGAAACCAGGTTGATCGGGAGGCTGGAAGTCGTCGATTCTGCGTGCGAGACGATTCGTAATGACTCTCGAAAACAGCACATAGACGCGGCTCAGATTGTCGCCTTTCTTGAAGAACAAGACCACCACATTTCTGCTCCACGTCTCCGTAGTTGTGCCACCATGGAGGACGGAATTAAAGAGCTTTTGAAAGACTTCAAGTACCGGGGAGTCCCACATATTGTGCTGAAGACGTGTGCTCCAGAGTTGGCACCGGTTTTAACGCGTCTTTTCGGTACGGTCGGTCGGCTACTCCCTAGGCATAGTCCCGGACTCATGGAAGACAGCTTTGGTGCACCCGATCCCTAAAAAAGGCGACCGCTCAGATCCGTCCAACTACAGACCTATCGCCATCAACTCCTTGTTCTCCAAAGTAATGGAAACGATTATTAACAGCCAGCTCATGCGGTACCTTGAGGATCACCAGCTGATTAGTGACCGCCAGTACGGTTTCCGTCAAGGTCGCTCAGCTGGTGATCTTCTGGTCTACCTGACCCATAGATGGGCGGAGGCAGTGGAGTCCAAGGGGGAGCCGTTCGCCGTTAGTTTGGACATAGCGAAGGCTTTCGATCGGGTTTGGCATAAAGCGCTTCTTTCGAAGCTGCCTTTCTATGGGCTTCCCGAGAAATTGTGCAATTGGATCACCAGCTTTCTTGCAGATCGGAGCATCAAGGTCGTAGTAGACGATGCATGCTCCGATTACAAGCCCATTAACGCTGGTGTTCCACAAGGCTACGTGCTATCACCAACGCTGTTTCTTCTGCATATCAATGATATGTTGAAAACCAGTAACATTCATTGCTATGCAGACGACAGCACTGGTGATGCTTTATACACCGACCGTGCCAATATTTCTTGGGAAAACGTCACCAAGTACCGGAACAAACTTGTGTCTGAAGTCGAGACTTTGTTGAACAAAGTCTCAGACTGGGGGCGACTAAACCTAGTCCGGTTCAATCCCCAGAAGACACAAGTTTGCGCGTTTACCTCTAAAAAGATTCCCTTTGTCGTATCTCCTCAGTTTCAAGGCACTCCCCTTGTTGCCTCAGCCAGTATCGGTATCCTCGGTGTCGACATATCGAGTGACGTGCAGTTTCGTGGTCACTTGGAAGAGAAGGCCAAATTGGCCTCTAAAAAGCTTGGCGTGCTCAGCAGAGCGGGACAGTATTTCATGCGGGCACACCGCTTGCAACTTTACAAGGCGCAGGTTCGGCCTCACATGGAATACTGTTCCCATCTCTGGGCAGGGGCCCCCCAGTGCCAGCTCCTTCCACTTACCGCATCCAGCGCAGAGCGGTTCGAATCGTCGACGACCGAGTTCTTTCCGATCGGCTTGACTCACTGACACTGCGTAGAGAGGTTGCATCTCTTTGCGTATTTTATCGCATCTATCACGGGGAGTGCTCTGAGAAATTGTTCGGACTAATTCCAGCAGCTCAATTTCCCCATCGCACATCGCGACAGTACTTGCGATACCATCCATATCATCTAGATGATTGGCGGTCCACCACTGTGCGATTCAGAAGAAGTTTTCTCCCTCGCACAACTTCCTTGTGGAATCGATTACCACCAGCGATTTTTCCGGACCGATACGACTTAGGGACCTTCAAAAAAAGAGCCTTTTCCTTTTTAAAAGGCCGGCAACGCATCTGCGATTCCCCTTGTGTTGCAGTTGTTCATGGGCGGCGGTAGTCATTTACCATCAGGTGAGCCGCATGCTCGTTTGCCCCCTCTCCTATAAAAAAGAAAAAAACCGGTTTTCCACCCCCTTTCAGAAACTCCACTGTAATTCAATACTCGGCCAGGGATTTTCCGTTTTTAAGGTGCTGGAGAGCTATCCTAATCTCGCTCAGACTGACGTCCGGGATATCATCGGAATAGTGTCAGATAAGGCTATAAGACTTGCTGTTGGATCATTACTCCCACTTGCGTGTGGTTCCAACGATGATATGTACAACTGCCCATAGAACCCCTCAATCTCACTCAAAATCTCAGATGTCCCGAAAACCATGCTGCTATATTTGATCTTCAGCTTCAATAGTTGGCTCTTTCTGGTAGAAAAATCTCTGGCAAAGACTTTGGAGCCCTGGTTCCGCTCGATCGCTTCTTCAATACAAGCAGTATTAAAGTTGCGTAAGTCCCGCCGCATGCATTTGGAGATCTGTCTGTTCAGTAGCCGGTATGCTGTCAAATCTACTGAAGACTGCAGCTTCATTTACCGTCTAATATGAGATTGAATGTGATCGGAAAATTTCTGTGTTCTTCTGCGGCGGGTCTCTTATGTGTCATGCTAATGTTTACATTATATGATTTTGATAAAAATAAATTAAACGTGACCGTAAAACTGTGAATGTGTAGTGGCGTTGTAAAATATCCACTACCCTATATCGTGCCGTAGGTATCGTAAAAGGTGACAGAGAGAAATGTCTTCCTAATACCAACAAAAAATTAAAAAACATCGGTTGTCAACCTGCTGGCCAAGCGTGACAACTATGGAAAAATCTTCTTTATGAGGCAATCTATGGAGAAGGCTTTGTTCTGGCCTATGTCCTATGGGATGTAACGGTTATAGTATCCCAATGGTCCCTCACTTATTGCATTATAAAAGTATCACTGAGAGATGTCAGAAAAAAAAGATACTGAAGGAAATTAAAAATATGCGGTTTTCTTTTCTCAGAATCTTCGAGGATGGATAAGAGACATTTTACAAACCACTGTTTAATCGAGAGTAAAGCAAACTTTTAAAGGTAAGAAAGCTAACATTTGTAAAGTCAACATTTTGTAAATGGATAATCTGGAAAACTTGTAAATGTATTTCATTTGTTCGAGTAAATCCTCTTTGTGTAGATTTACATCGGTTCCTAATACTGAATAGGCTTTGAGAGATTTTAATATTTGTCTTACTGGAGTTGTTACAAACTTTCTACTCCTTTTAGAATATCAGTGCCTATTGAATTGTACGGTGCTCAGTAATCATTAAAATTAATCAAAGGAAATTTCGCATCTTTGACAACAAAAGCTTGCTACCCTTTCGCTGTGATACAATTTAGTAATAATTTCCAATTGACAGAGTGGTCGCAGTTATCTCGTGACGTGGTTAGAATCAGAGGCTTCTGTGGTACATATAGTTATTACTTTTAGTTACTTTAAGTTAAGTGGTTTAAGTCTTCAGGCTACATAATCTGAATATTAAATTTATACAAACAAAGCGCATAGGAGATTCGATCTGGTTAAGCTTAGACAAGTAAATTATTAATGAAAACAAAAAATACCACTGCAATCATCTATTTAATATATTATTTTACAAATTATATATTGTACTTACAAATTTAAATTGTGCTCTTTCTTTCTTTGGTAATGGACTCATGCGATTGTACTTTGCAAGTATTAAGTAATAATAAATTATCCATTATTGTAAACTTCTTCACGTTTTTGGGAGATATCGACGGCAGCTCGAACCATCATGCAGACATTATTTTGAGGTTCACTTCATCATCGGAGCATTTGTTTAACGGTTGACACTAGTAATATTTTATATGACATTTAATACACAAAATCGCACCACTGTTTCGTAACAGAATTCACTTCTAAGCATTATTTGAAGGATAATATAGTATTGCACCTGTATTATCTAAATAGCATTTTAGCCCCCGCCAAAACTATATAAGCCAAAACTAAATATTGGTTTAATATTTTTAAGTCGCAAAATTTTAACAGTTCACTTTCATTATATTTATTCTATGCTTTGTCATAAAGTCTGAGCTAGTGTTGTAAATCCATCTTTCAAAATCCAACGTCTACCTTGGAAGACGTGCTTCTCGGGGGGAAATAATAATTTGGTAACAGTGTTCTGTGTGACGGGCGGAGCGAACATTGAAACAATCATACATTCTAAGCCAAAAATAGGTAGAAAATAAAATATACTGGGTGGCGCATAGGTTATCACGTTAAATAGCACAGCAGTTAATACAATTTGATATATGTCTGTTAAAATAATAAAATATACAATAATAAAAACAAATAAAAAATGCATCTTTCAAACAAAATAAATAGCGTAAAAAATTACACGAAATATATCATACTTGATAATATTACTTTACTAATTAACCTGAAGTAACTTGTAAAAGCGGCAACATTGCGGCCAGCGATTCAGTGCTCACGCGACATCGATATAGGTAGTTATAATTCCTACACTTGCCCATACATAGATAATTGCCCATACATAGGTAAAGTAATTCCCTGACTGGCTTATTTCTATCTAACCAAGCCTGTACCTTTACGTATTTGAACGGCCGTTGCTTATTTTTTTTTTATATTCTGTTAACAGACTTGTGGTGTACACAGAATTGGCGAGCTGCTCTACGGAGACTTGACGTTGGATTACGAGCGAAATAATTTAATATTTGTTCTTCCTGAGCCACGGCGACTCGCGGAGGAATTTCAACCTGACACGGGATCAAATGTTCGCCGTCACGTAATCTTTGGACTACCCGTATAAAAATCCGTGTGACTGTAGGACATACACGTGTGGTATTATACCTCTCTCGGTATGTTCATAATGCCAGGGACGCGTTTTGGTGGCATTCTCCGTAAATCAAAACCATATCGATGTATTCCAATGACGTAAAATTGATACGAGGCATTTTAAAACTTAAAAAAGTTATACGTTAAAAAAAATAAAAGCGTCCAATTGTGCACGGGCTGTCACACCACTAAGTTAATAAATATGACTATCTATTATTAACGAGTCCTATCACAAATAAAAAATACAATACAGTAAAAGAAAGCGTCCAATTTCGCACAAACAGTCACACCACCTTCTTAACACAATTATTATTATAGTATTAACGTGTCCTATCACAAACTTATGAGACAAGCTTATAAAAATATCCATAAAATAAAAAAAAACAACAATTAAAACTTAAAATTGTTGTTTTTTTTAAATTACAACTTTAAATTAAAAGGACGTGTACGCGAAAAACTAAAATTAGGTCAAGCGACTCATGAACCATCCCCAAGGACGCCGGCATCGGATTAAACTAAGTGATTGACAGTAAATCACTTAGTTTAGTCCGACGTTACTTTATCGTCGCACGCGCCAGTCGACAACACGCACACTCCCGAGAGCCCGTCCCAATTCTTGTCACATCGCGCATAGAGAATTATGCCTTAAGTTGTCCATTTTAAGTAAATTTTTCGCTTGAATTTATTTTCACACACCCGCAGCGCGCGGACTGTTTGTTTTTAATTTCACACATAAGAATTATGCCTTATATTGTTAACGTTTGAACTACGTATATTCGCCTTCACGGGCCATGGGTCTTTGAACTTCTAGTATTCATCAAGTGATATCTGATGCATTTACATGATTTTGCTTAATATTAAAACGAAAAAAAAAACCACCGCGACTACAATGTTAATTGATATATTTTGTTTTAGCTATTGAACATTACTATACTGACGAATATAAAGTACCTATTATTAACACTTACAACACATGTAAGGTAAGGGAAAAAAAACTTGAAGAGCCTAGTGCAAATAACTATTATGGACAGCGCTTGAATAAATACATTGTACCCAGAATCTATAACAAAATAAAATGGTTAAAAGAAACGCCTCCAAATAAAAATAAAAATAAATTAAGCAAAAACTTATTAAAATCCTCTATGAAAAGGACATTGTTAACAGAGCTATGACTGACACATTACATATTGTTGCATACTTTTATTAATCGCTTTTTATGTTTGATTTGTTTATTGCTTTTGTTGTTTATTTTTTTTTAGTTTTATAATTTCTAAATATTATGAAATTGTAGTTGGTAACATTGATATAACTATCTTTTATTTTCTTTTTGTTTTTTGTAATTAATTGTGTTTGTATAGGTGATGGTGCATAATAATATATAGTTTTAAGAGCGTGTACTCGCCGACAAACTGATTGCAGTTTGGCGAGAAAATAGTAAAAATAATGTACTTACCTTTGTATGAATAAATAAATTGAAAAAAAAAAAGTTTTGTATATTTAAAGAACTTTGTGTAGGATACGTCTTTTCATTTAACGTGATAACTTCATCGTCATTTTGTATATATTTTTGGGCTTCACCAAATTCGGGTAAAAACGGGATAAGGTGCTAAATGATTTTATTAATTTTTTGGAGTTCTTAATAAGCACTTGTGGGCTAATAATATGAGGATCCATCTATATCTATACAAATAAATAAAATTGAAGTGTCTGTTTGTAATGTCAAAATACCAGCTATAAAAGTATATACGGTACTTATAACAAAAACACAATTTTTAAAATTTTTGTCTGTCTGTCGGTCTGTCGGTCTGTCTGAATAAACAGACAGACGTCTGTTTATTCCCGCTAATCTCCGAAACGGCTGGACCGATTTTGACGGGACTTTCACTGGCAGGTAGCTGATGTTATAAGGAGTAACTTCGGCTACTTATATTTTAGAAAAAGAATTAGGATTCCGCGCAACATAATTAAAACCCTAAATTAAACGCGGGCGAAGTCGCGGAGAACAGCTAGTTACAAATAAATACTCAGGTGTTTCTTCGTTTGATACATTTCTTTTTTGACATTTCCCAGGCACAACGCAAGGTAGTTGTTCTTAGTACATTTATTAGTTTTATTATTATTCGAATATATAACGCTATTAATTAAATGAAATATCACTTCCAAGTTCCTAATGAAGACTGGGTCTTCCTGTTTTTGTCAGTTTTTAAATTGGTTTTGATAGTTATATTTTGAATCTGAAAGAAAAATATGTATTACAGTGGATTTCATTTATTACGACCTTGGTTGTAGCCACCATTTGCCTATAGCGATGTTAAATCTAAGACCCTTGAATTTAAAGCATATTTTAGTACAAAATTCATGTGGCTATAACGAATTTGGATGTAACGCGGAGTTCGGGTATAGCGACTGTTTTTAATGAATCATTTGTAACAAATTCCTAGAAATCCCATGTAGATATTGCGATCGGAGTCGGCCGCCAAAGACACAAAGATTTCTTTTTTTCACAAACATTTCTTATCTTTTGTTTACATCCACAAAGATGGTCAGCAAATTTGGAGACCTTTACCTTTTGTTTATAGATATCAGCTAAGTAGGTAGGGAAGCGTGTACGTTTCGGAGTTAAATTTATGGTTCAGTTACAAAGTGATATTCTGAGAAGCAACTGTAGTGTATTAATTTTTTTTACCATTGCCTGTAACAATTTTCGGTTATAACGACGAAAATAGAGTGGTCCCTTCATCGTCGTTATACCCGAAATCGACTGTAGATACATTTTTCTCCTTACGACGCAGCCGGTCAAACCACGACACATAACAATTTTCTCGATAGAAAAAATTACTGAACTACGTTCAATTTGCAGTTTTTTTACAAAACAACTTTCGTATTAAATAAGTACTAATATTACTTTTTTTCTATAAAAATATCAATTTATATATTAAAATTAAAATGTTCAAATCAATTCCATCCGATCGTTTTTTTTTTCTTTACATTTATTAAAAAAATTATCGATTATTCAAGTGATTTTCGATCGGCACGTCGCTTCCAGTGCCAGTGTCTTGCGCTACGTTGCCTAGGTAAGACCTGCGCCAAATGTTTGCGCGAGCACTTCTTTTCGCAAATAAAATAAATTGTAAATAACTATAGTTTTATGGAACATATAGCGACTATAGTTAAGCTTTTGTTTGTGTGTTTATTTCTCATTGCGTAAATATTTGTTTATAACTTGAAAACAATATTTTTGTGATTAATTTGTAAAAATCACGATCATTTGCTGCGCGGCCCGACTCCATCTTTACGACAACCGCTTGTAATACCTAATGCGCTTGGAACACCCAGGAGATAGCTCCACACGTAGGGATGCAACGATATTATTGAGCTATCGATACTTTTACTCGATACAGTATCGGTCGTAAAGTAACGATAGTTACTCAGTATCGTTTAAAAAGTATCGATACTTACTTATATCGATCGATTTTTACTTGTAAAATTTGGAATAATATGAATTAAAACAGTAAATAGTATTGATATTCTTTATTGATACGTTATCAGGTGCAATATAATCAGAGTGGCTTTTTAAATGCTTATGCAAATTAGACGTAGACGTAGACGTCGAGCCACAAAAGCTCACGATTTTAAAGCATTTTTGCAGCTTGCGTTTTCTTATCGTTTTTTGTAAAATATCGCCTCATTCTCAATCAGTTAAAAAATTAAAACGCTTTGAACACAAAACAATTACCGACGACAGTCAGAGGTTAGGATTACAAACGCAGAATGAAAACAAAGACGACACAAACATTATGCATGTATGGCGACTGAATGGCTGACAGTATTTTTTCTCTCAGGCATAGACTAACAAACTTGCCAACTACACAAAATTAGAAAGCGTTCAAAATTTTCAAGACATCATATATAAAAAAAAAAATTTTTATTAGCATAGATGAGTGTATCTATCCATCAATATGTTAAAATAAAAGCGTGACATTGGCATACCGATACAGATACTTTGGAACGATATTTACTTGATACTCTGTTATAAAGTATCGATACAAAAAGTACTTGGTATCGGAAGGAATGTAATGTATTGAGTAAGTACTTGTATTTATTTGTATCGTTTTATTCTATCCACACGGCACATTGCGTCAGCGTTGCGTTGATGTAGCGTTGTCACTGCGTCGTTTGCTAAATGCATGCTAATAAGCATAGTATATACACGTTGCGCTGCGTTGACGCAACGTGCACACGACTGACTGAAAGCCCTCGTGACGAAGGGGAAGGGATGTACTGCTTGCGCCGCCAGAGCGGCAGCGCTCAGTTGTTTGTGCGTTGATAACACGCAAGCTAATGTCGTTTTTTCCTTAAGTTTAATTAGTAGAGTAGAATGATTACCATTGATATGGATTACTTCATTTCATTAATTCAGGAAAGAGAAGTTATATGGGACAAGTATCCTGATATTCTAATAATAAAAAGTTCATCATTATTTCTTAAAGAAATTAAGCGGCAGATTTAATACTGTTTTGTGAATTTGCGTCGATTTCGGTGGTGATATAGTAATAGGAGAAAATGCCAGACGTCTATTTCGATCCATGCTTTCAAAATAGACTGCGATGTTTTTACAAAATGCTCGCCGCAACTGTGCGTCGCCGCTGCGACAATGGAACGTTACGACTGCGGTGTGGCAACGCTGCGAAAACGCAGCGCCTGTGGTGGCCGGTAATGCGTCAAAATATTTGCGTTGCGACGACGCAACGCAACGCAACGCGCCGTGTTAACTCACTCCCAGCCTGAATTATACGCTACTGATGGCTACCGCCTTTATTCCATACAAACTTTGTACACACAAACTTTGCTGTACTAGCGTAATCTCAGCACTTCATTGTTCGCGGAAAAATTTCCTTACGGAAGTTTTCCTGTGTAAACTACGCTTGGAAAATGTATTCCTTTGAATATGTCTACGATTGTATAGTACGAGTATCTAAATGTTTTGTATTAATAATGTTTTACAAACAAAAAACACAATTTCAAAAAAGTGTATACCAAAATTTGTTGGGGAAGTTTGTCCCATGTGGCAGCAAATAATACAAGTGTAGGGCGGCCCCACAGTAGATGGAGCTCAGGATCGTGCTTTGTGACATTATTAAAGGCAGGCCTATGTTCACCGGTAGACTTGGGGTAACGATAATGATGATGATAATGTTGATTATAAAGTACCATACGTAGTAGTGCCACACTGCGTTTATATTATAGTTGTAGCACGAATAGGTCGGCTCGACCGGGATAGGACCAACAGAATATCAGCGTGAAATAGCACGTTAATGCTGCTGTGTTACGTGAAAGTAGGATCTTAGTGCTCAGAGGCGACAACGCATCTGTATTATGACTGTTAATTGAAGATAAATGTAGATGTTTATGGTTCACAACATCCATTTACTCTGAACTCTGTGTCCGTTTGTCAGCCTTATTCGATAAAAAAAATTATGATGATGATGACGAACACTAGCTTAGAGAGAGTAGCTTAGAGTTGTAATAGAATTCACTCCATACTTTTTAAAGATTAGGTGAACACTAAATTTAACCGGAGCCAGATTTTGTGATTTGAATTTTTGGCAGTGACCGAACTATTGTTTTCCAGTTCGAAGATAGAGAGAGCTATGCTCGGAGTTTCTCTGCGTGATAGATTTCGTAATGAGGATATCCACAGTAGAACTAGAGTAACCGACATAGCCAATGGCCCACTACATAGTTTAAAGAATCGACAACCGATGAGAAAGGTTCACGAATGGCAGCCTCGTACAAGAACTAGTTTTTTGAGAACAATTTATGAAGTATTGTGACTTTGTCTGTGTTTTATTTTTAAAGAAATTAATTTACGAAAAAATAACTAAACATATTAACATGGCAGTGTTCTAATGTCATTACCATTGGACAAAACAGAGGAATACGTTTGTATGAACGCAACGTCGCCTAGAAACTGTACCAGCGTGAAGTTACGCCGCACTATTGATGGGAAACTTAATTAAGGGTTTTTGAACCTTTGACGCAATAAACCTCTTAAAATTGGAACCGTTGTAACAACTTCCACGGGAACTGAATATTGATTATCGATAAGGGACTATAAAATTTTAATTGCTTCATCCATTTTAAATAAATTAAAGGGTGCTTTCTGTAAGGCGTACCTGAATAATCCTTTACAGGTTCAAAGCTCTTGAATCACAAGCACCTTCTTCTGTTTCAATTATGTTGTACTCTTTTAAGGTAAAAAACTCGCTTAAGGGTTCTTCTTACTTGTTGCCTGCTTTAATTAAATTTGAACCCAGATCTTTTATTTTCTTCAACTGTTTACTCACTTTCGTAGCTAGTTTATATTTTCATGTAAGCCGACTTCAAAAAAGGCGGAGGTACTCTTTGCGACTGTATGTTTTTTTGTTAAGTATGTGCTTAGTGATATTTTCGTCAATTTTGGACTAATGAGTTTTAATGATTTATTTGATAAATAAAATTTCGAATAATATAAAGTGAGAGTATAATATATAGTAAAGTAGAAATAAAATAAAGTGCACTCCTGCGTGGGATGAAGTTTCTAATATAACTATTGAGACGACATTACGGTTTTTAACTTAAGCTTTTGATATTCGTTGGTCCACTCAAAAAGATCAATATAAAAATAGGTTCTAAATTCGGTGCTAAGATAAAGTGTTTCAAACATTAAAAGCACCGTCTCCAGATATTGTTTTTAATAATTGCCAACAGTTTTACTAGATCTGCCAAATAGCAGTGCGTGCACTGCTATGTTCCGGTCTGAACAGTATAGAGAAGCAGTATAATTACAGGATGTAAGGCATTCCATCTTAGTTCTCAGCTTGCATCTGCTCTAGCTCTGTCTATATCTGCTCTTATATTAGTAGTATAGTTGTAGCACAAATGGGTCCACTCGATCGGGGAAGGAACACACTCTCACAGAATACCAGCGTAAAATAGCAGCTTGACACTGCTGTGTTTCATATGGTGAGTGTAGAGAACCGGAGACACATTTTACTGGGAAGGAAGCATTCCATCTTAGTCCTTACGGGTGACGACGCATCTGCATTTTGATCCTTTATTGAGGATAAATGTAGATTTCTATGGGCCGCAGTAACCACTTACAATCAGGTGGACTGTGTGCTCGTTTGTCGCCCTATCCTATAAAAAAAACAGTGTGTCCATCGACTTCCAGCATGTCTTAACATGTCGTCATTCCATCCAGTAGGGGAACGCCTTACACTTCGCCTGCGTGTACAACGAACCCGCTCGCCAAGCGTAGCAACAATGGCAATATACCCGCCATTAAAATCCTATTAATCATTTCAAGTAAGCTTAAATGATTGAGGCTCAGATTAATGTTAAGGTGAAACATACGGTCTGTTCCCGACCATATTCCCGCGAGATGGCGCTGAAGTCATAATTTTTTCGTTTATTTGGGTTTTTGTGTAATTGGAACATTATTTAGTCGTAGAAGTAGCAATCGCTATACTCGGACATTATACTTTATTTTACTAGGTCATATCATTGCCTCAAAATCCACACAATTCAACACAATGTTCAAAAATAACATCTGTCATTGAATATAGTGTCGTTTACAGCACACACTGACGTGGGTGAATTCTTAGTCCCTACCTTTACGAAAATTGAACACTAGATGGCGTGAATGAAAAAAATGTTTTCCTTTTTTTGTATGGGTAGGCCGAACTACAGAACGCCACCTGCTACGATATATATTATGTACGATTCATCATCTGCCTAGCTTTTTCCCAACTATGTATATTGGGGTCGGCTCCCAGTCAAACCGGATTCAACTGAATACCAGTATTTTACGATTATGTTGTAAAAATAAAAGTTATATTTGTAAAATGAGACGTGGTAACTCAGATAGTTAGCACTTGCTGTAAGTTTCACAGTACGCGAGAAACCCGGGTTCAATCCCTGCCGGCACCAATGAAATTGTAAATTGCAATTTTAAGTGCTTATTTACCACGTGGTCGGCGGGGAAGGAAAACATCGTGAGGAAGCCTGCATGTCTGACAAATAAGAAAAATATATATATATTTCGAAGAGATGTGAAGTTCGCCAACCACACATTGGGGTGGGGCAGCGTAGCGGACCTTTCCTTGCCCTAAAACCCTCTCAGAAATGAGAAGAGGCCTGTGCCCAGCTGTGGGACGTGTATATAGGCTGTTACTTTTTAACTTATATTTGTAGGCGTAAATAAACTATTTAATTCAATAATAATCTTGGAAAATAAATTATCTCAACACTAAGAACAATAAAACGCAATGTTTTTTTACAAACTTACACTATTGAAATTAATGATCAAAACAAGTATTTGAAGCATTATTTTTTATACAAAATTAGCATTTATTTTACACAGATAATTATTATGTAATACACAACTTTAAATTAATCTCAAAAAGACAAAAAGTGATCGTTGCGACCGGGGACTGATGCCTGGTTTCTAGAACATTATCTTAAAATTTTCTCTAAATTTGTTTAGAAAATAACAAAAGTAATTCAACCGGTAGATCGAACTCGGAATCATAGATTATTGTCTTAAAAATTCCCTTTATGAATTTACTAAGAAAAATATTGCTAAGAAAACAACAAGTTCGACTGGGGATTCGAACCCTGGACCTTAGGATTTTTCTTTAAAATTTTACTAAGCGTTTTCTTATAGTATAATTATTGCTTGATAATTTATCTTTAGAAGCTATTCGTAATTGGTAAACTAATAAATTGAAATATTGTTTATAGACGCGTCGCCAACAGTATGCGATAATTACCAGGAAGGTGAAAAAATATTTCCTAATTTCAAAACACACACAACTTTTTAAGAAAGTTGTCTTTTTAACAAAAGCTTTTAGTAAATAAAAAAAACATTTGACTTGTTGATTTTTTTATTAGATAAGTGTTAGGGCAAGAAAAGAAAATGTCCGCCGCGGTGCAAGTAACAGACTCATCAATGCCGGCTGGGCTCGAACTCGGGTTGCTTGCGTAGTGTGAAATTTGCAGTGAGCGCTAACCACTACTACTACTATTGCTCGTACACTTGTTTACCAATTTTTAGATAATATACTTACATTTATTTCTATTCTATTTTTATAAAGTTTAATATTTATAATAATTATGTTATTGATAAACATTTTATTAATAAATAAATAATTATTAATCTAATAACCATATGTAATATAATTTAAAATTAAAAATTTTGTACAGCCGACTTAAATATAAGCGACTTCAATATAGGTTATTTAAGAATAACTCAACAACCATTGGTCTGACCTTGATCAAATTCATATGGGACCACACGAGAACTATCAGTTTTCATATAAAAAAAAGAATCATCGAAATCGGTTCGCCCAGTATAAAGTTATGAGGTAACACACATAAAAAAAAACATACACTCGAATTGAGTACCGTCTACTTTTTGGAAGTCGCCAGAAAACAAAAATAATATTAAATATATAACCATTATTTTCATCTGTTATCCAAGTATAATTGTAAAGTATAACAAAACAACTAAAAAAGTCCAGGACCAACAACAAAAAAAATTAAAAAAAAATATATTCAAACAAAACACCGACTTTGTAGTTTTGTACTCAACGCCGACTCGTATGACATAGGTAATTAGTATTGTAACGAGATTTGAAATCACGGGCCAACTTGCGTTTCTAATAGGTAGGTACCACCGAAAACAAAATTGCGTATTTTGAATAATTAATTACTATACCTAAAATAAATTAAAAAAAATTGTATTATATTGGAATCAAATACATACTAGAAATATTGCAAATTGAACCAATGAAAATCATACAAAAATATAATATAAATCGCAAGAAATTCCGCGCGCAAATCCTATCCCTTGACAATCGAGATTTACTAAAGAATGTTTAAATTTTATTACAGTCAAACAAGACAAGGAAGTTTGGCATCGCTTTTTCTTCATGCATCTTTTTTAACAGTGATAGAGCCACGCGGCAGCTTTTGCTGTCGCACGGATGGGCCGGCTCGAACCGGGTTGGTACCACGACCTCACAGAATACCAGCGTGAAGTAGAGGTTTACCTCTGCGTTTCGCTTGGTTAGTGCAGGTGGCCGGAGGCCCTTTTTACTGGAAATGAGGCATTCCATCTTAGTCCTCACGGGTGGAAACGCATCTGCATTTTGATTCGCAAACGAGGACAGATGTAGATGTCTATGGGCCGCAGCAACTACTTACCATCAGGTGGACTGTGTGCTCGTTTACACCATTATCCTATAAAAAAAAATCTAGTTCAAGGTTAGGAAGTATGGCATCGTTGCATAATATCTATCCACAAATAATGGTATTTGTTGGACAACAATTTCGTTTGCACACCATCTAGCGTGCCAATGTTTAAACTATGTTTTGGCGCTTTTGCTTATCAAGTTGTCAAAATTCACTCACACCTCACACTACTAAAGAAGTGTCAAAATTTCCCTAGATTTCACTATTGTTTTTCTTAATAAATGCTGTAAGTTATAACCTAATAAGGTCAATCGCGAGCACATTTCAGTATAGAAGTGATAAAATGATTACTTTTAAACAAATTACTTATTATACTACATATTATTAGGCCCTTTTTACTAGAAATGAGGCATTCCATCCTAGTCGTCACCGGTGACAACGCATCTACCTTTTGATTTGTAATAGAGGATAGCAGCAACCACTTACCATCAGGTGGATTGTGTGCTCGTTTGTAACCCTTATCCTATAAAAATAATAGTGTCTGTGTTTAACGTATATATGAAAAGAAAAATGTATGGCGCGGCTATCGGAGGATCCCCCTTAACATAAACATTTTTTATAACTTTGGCAACATATCTATTTAGTAAAGATATATCTGTGTCAGGTAGTCATCGCTCATTCAGACCATGGTAACACATTTAAATAGTTAAAATCCTAATGTAGAGTGAGAATATAATAAAATATATTTGTATTGTTGTGCATATGTGTATGTGTATCTACGATGTGTGTGTGACGCTCGGTGAGTATATGTGTATGTTTGACCTGGTGGAGAGCTTTGTGTGGGTGCTAAGTATTTAGTTTTATAGCGTATAAGTATTTAGTTTTAATAATTTTCAGATTTGAATTAAATGAATTATATAGCAGGTCTGAGAATTTTTTTTTGTTTACTGTGTCCAAATAGCCAGTAGAGTTTAAAAAAAATTCAATAAGTAATTTCGACTACTGTAATTAGAGAAGTTGCTCTATTTGCAGCACCTGGTAACCCAGTGGCCATCATCATTAATTACTTAACTCTAGAAGGGTTGCACCGGCAATCATCAATCGCCTAACTTGGTGTTCCACGAACACTTGTTAACACGTATTAGAAAATTTACAATATTGATCTATATAACATATAACAGAATACTAATCTATCATCATAAAAACATTTCAGTATCAAGATAAAAAAAGAAATATTAAAAAATTACGTTTGGCACAAGTCCTCTTCTGAACATAAGCCACCTACATCGATCGACTTCCCGCGTGTCTTATCAGGTCGTCAGTCCATTTAGTGCGCATTCCGTGTTTTGGCGGCGTAAGGAAATTAATCACCTTGTCTCATGATATGGGTGTCACTAAAAGCGATGAAAAGGATTTTTTTTCGACCCAGGAGATGGCAGCACCATCTTCCTAGAATATCAGAATACTTCTTGAGATATAAAAAAATACGCCATCCCATAATCATTAATAATGATTTACTCTTCATGCATTAGCCTATCAAATATTATATGATACAGGGTTACTGAGAACTCGACAACTTCCTGGCAGGGCGTGATAGGGGTGATAATTGAAAAATCTTTAAAATCCGTATATCTCAAGATCTGTTCTTTTCGGCCATACATATGGGGAGGAGGGGGTCAAATTTGTAGCATTTTGACTCCCCTATCACGCCCTAACAGGCAGTTTTCGAGTTCCCAGTAACCTTGTATATATAAACGGATAGGTACATGACATGGGTAACTTTCTATTCTCCTACCGCAATTTTATTATATAGAGATTATTTATTATATAAAAATTAAAAGTGGAGCTTCAAATTCTTAAAAGGCGTACTATCATCATCATCATCATCATTACAGCCCTTCACAAGTCCACTGCTGAACATAGGCCTCCCCCAAAGAATGCCACAAAGCACGGTCCTGAGCCACCTGCATCCATCGACTTCCTGCATATCTTACCAGGTCGTCACTCCATCTAGTGGGGGGACGCCCTACACTTCGCATGCCGGTACGAGGCTGCCACTCGAGAACCTTTCTTCCCCATCGGTTGTCGGATCTTCAAGCTATATGGCCGGTCCATTGCCACTTCAGCTTACTAATCCGTTGGGCTATGTCGGTCATTCTGGTTCTACTGCGGATATCCTTATTTCTAAGTTTATCACGCAGAGAAACTCCGAGCATAGCCCTCTCCATAGCTCGCTGAGCGACCTTGAGCTTCCTCATCCGGCCAGCAGTGAGGGACCACGTCTCAGTTCCGTATGTCATCACTGGCGACACGCACTGGGTGTACAGTCTCGTTTTCAAGTTTTGAGGTATACCTGACGAGAAGGTGTGCTGTAATTTCCCAAACGCTGCCCAGCCGAGGTGAATCCGTCGATTGACCTCTCGGTCGAAGTTGGACTTACCTAGTCGGACTATTTGTCCCAGGTAAACATACTCGTCAACAACTTCGAGCTTAGTGTTCCCAACAACTACCGGCATAGGTGTGACATGGACATTAAACATGATCTTTGTTTTGTCCATGTTCATCTTAAGACCTATCCGTTGGGAAACACTATTGAGGTCATTGAGCATAGTGCTTAGGTCCTCCAGCGATTCTGCCATAAGGACTATATCGTCGGCAAATCGAAGGTGAGTGATGTACTCGCCATTGATGTTGATACCGTATCCTTTCCAGTCCAGAAGCTTGAAAACGTCTTCCAATGCAGCGGTGAAGAGTTTCTGGGATATGACGTCACCCTGTCTTACACCTCTCTGCAATTGGATAGGTTTCGTACTCTGGTTCTGTACTCGGATAGCCATCATAGCCCTACTGTACAAGCACTTCAACACTTCGTATCATGGGGGGTATATTGCCATAGTTGCCACGCTTGGCGAACGTGTTGGCAACCGCAGTTTTTTTATTGTATTTTTGCCGTTATCAGGAAGATGCTGCTACCAATGTCCTGCCTGTTTCCCTTTGTCGCCTTTTACGACACCCACGGGAAGATATGGGGTAGTGGATATTCTTAACCGCCACTACACGTTATGTGCCGTGTAGTTGCGGTTAAGGCGTATTATAGTATACTTTAATTCAATATAATTAATTTTAATATTACTCAGTGTCATTTAATTTCGTTTATACGTCTTCTTCTTCTTAAGCATCCTTTAAAATAAGAACGAGTTGCCACTTTGCGTTTAATATTATTTATTCATCGTGTGGGTAATTTATTCAATTGAGTTTTTAAATGTGTAGAGTGCACTCTACTTCTTACTAACTTAAAGTATAATTTAATACCACTTCTTACATCTTTTATGCAGTCAACGCGAGACTTATTTCTCACCACTCATTTTCCGGCTCATTTACACCGCATCTACTCTACTTCATGCGCTTTGCGAAAAAATCACGCCTCACTTCCTTACCAGTGTAATGATACTAGAACTTGACTGTGCACAGTGCATAAGCTGCAATACGTATGTACATATGACATGTTGTATTACACTCGTAAATACCTAAATAGGGTCTGCTACGTTACACATAATAAATGATACCAAAAGCTCTTTCCTGCGGTCTTTTTAATTCTTCTCCTGCGGTCGCCGAATCATTACTTAAACAAAATGTAAATGCGTGTACAAAGAATTTTACATTTCATAAAGTATCATCAAAAGATATTGTAAAATATTTTAAAACTATTGATGTTAAGAAAACTGCGGATCTGTGGGGGATTTCCGTTAAAGTTATTGCGTCTATAATAGATACAATCGCGCCTCATTTAGCTACTATTTTTAATACTAGTATCGAATCTGGTGTGTTTCCTGATTTAATGAAGTATAGTAAAGTAATACCTTTATTTAAATCTGGTAGTACATTAGACCTCGCTAATTTTAGACCTATTTCTGTACTACCAACACTTAGTAAGATTTTTGAAAAAATTATTCTTGATCAAATGTTAAATTTCTTTAATATAAATAATTTACTTCATAAAAATCAATTTGGTTTCACAAGGGATCGCTCGACAACAGATGCCGGTGTTGAGCTGATTAAATATATATTTAATGCATGGGAGAATTCACAGGATGCTTTGGGTATATTTTGTGACCTATCCAAGGCCTTCGATTGTGTTCACCATGAAACATTAATCAGGAAACTTCAACACTACGGTGTAAGAAGTGATGCTCTTAAATTAATTATTTCATATTTAAGTAAGAGAACGCAAAAAGTTGTCATTAACAGTATGAGTTCTTCCGGGTCGATGGAACAGATGGGCGTGCCTCAAGGCTCAATTCTAGGCCCCTTTCTGTTTCTTGTATACATTAATGACTTACCTTACATAGTAGGAGATAACCATGATATAGTATTATTTGCAGATGACACTTCTTTAATTTTCAAATTAAGTCGACAATTGCTAAAATATGACGAAGTAAATAATGCTATATCTAAATTAGTAAATTGGTTCAATGTTAATAATTTGCATTTAAATGGCACTAAAACGAAATGTATAAAATTTATGACTCCAAATGTCAAACAATTAAATACTAATGTAATTTTAAATGGGGAGAAACTGAGTCTTGTAGATACCACCATTTTTCTTGGAATCACACTAGACGCGAAGCTTCAATATATCAAAGAGCCCCTATATATCAAAACTAGCAAGCAGACTTAGTTCTGCAGCATATGCCGTAAAAAAGATTAGAAGTCTAACTAGTGTTGAAACAGCTAGACTAGTTTACTTTAACTATTTCCATAGCATAATGTCGTATGATATTTTGCTATGGGGACAGGCAGCTGACACTGAAATTATATTTGTTTTACAGAAGAGGGCCATAAGAGCAATTTATGATATAAAGCCTAAAGAGTCGCTGCGACAAAAATTTAAGGAAATTAATGTACTAACTTTGGCCTCTCAATACATTTATGAAAATGTAATGTACGTACACAAAAATAAAAGTAGTTTTACAAAAATAAGTGATATTCATTCTGTAAATACTAGGAACAGACACAAGCTAGTAGTACCGGTTACTCGACTCCATCGAGTCAGTAATTCATTCTTGGGGCGATGTATACGCTTTTACAACAAAATTCCAGAAAATATACAAAATTTGACCTGCTCAAAGTTCAAAAACTTTATTAAACTAAGTTTGTATAAAAAGGGTTATTATAGTATTAAAGAATTTATAGATGATAATAACCCCTGGAAATGAGGTGATCGCTACCAAGCTATTTCTAATTTGTTGTGTTGTTAATTTGTGTAACATACATGATTGTAAGCTGTTATTTTTAAAAAAAAAGTCCCGCTGGGTTTCTTGCTGGTTCTTCCCAGGACAGAGGTTTTTTTTTCGAACCAGTGGTAATTATACAAAAGAGTGACTTTCAATAAGCATTATTTATAATCTATATTGAATAAAAAAGTTTCTGTTTCTGTTTCTGTTTCTGCTCTAGAAAGCGTTTTATTATCATACAGAAAAAATAATCAAATACATTCTATAGTTTAGCCACTGAAAAATTATTTTGTAGTGATTTTCGCACACGATGTAATTTTCTTCTTCTCGACTTTGAATGAAACGAATTTTACCGGTTTTATCGCGTATAATTTAACTTATTTTTAAACCAACGTTTCGGGTGTCGTATGACATTGTCGTTTGTCGTTGCTCCGCGCGACGCCTCCGTCGCATCTCGAGTTATATAACATTCGTTTTATAACATTCAGCCTCCACGTAACTGAAACATGTTTTATAACATGTTACGTTTTATAATGTGTACGTACCGTTACATGATTTATCACATGATCACGGATGGACTCTTGCCTTAAAATTTCAACTTCGATGCTCGGTCACTGTACAAAAGGTAAAAGGAATGACACAAAGAAAATGTATATAGGTTTATTTAATTAATATAATGACCTTTGGATTTTTTTTTACATTAACTGGTATTTTAGATGTCATCAATCAAACGCTGTATTTAAAAACATTATATTCTTTGCGGAAATTGAGAGAGATTTATCGTAATGCATGTGCTATGTTCATCAGATTCCTTAAATGAAAATAAATTCAAGGTCGATTTATAAATTAGTGAAATTCAACGCTGATTATAATGATTATGATGACAATAATGGTGACACACTTGTTCTTATATCCAGAAAATGTCACTTGTGACTACAGTGACATTTTCTGGATATAAGAAGGTAATAACTATGCAGAACCCATTGTAGAGTCACAAATACAGATAAACACGCAAACATGGAATACACATACACGTTGTAAGTAGATTCAAAGCCGCGCAGAGCAATATTAAAATAACAAATATATGTAGCTGCTGCTGCTTGGGGTGCTCCTATGTGACCAAATACATGCGCAATGAAGTGCTACATGATAAGCGCGAAGCATAGAATACGGAAATGTTCTATGACGCGAAACGAACGCGATTTGTTGGTTCGATATTGACACGCGATTTTGACGTGGTTTGCAGTTTCATTTTGATTATTTCAGATATATATTATCGTAACGCGAACGTGAGGAAGTTTCCAAGATATCTCTGATGACAGTAGTTTATTACGTGGTTTATTTTATATGTGGTACAGCCATGCTGCAGTATTATTATGGTTGTAGCACGAATGGGTTGGTTCAACTGGCGAAAGACCACGCTCTCACAGAACACCAGCTTCAAATAGCAGCTTGTTTTGTATGGTGAGTGTGGAAAACCGAAGACACTTTTACTGTAAACAAGGCATTCCATCTTAGTCCTCAGGGGTAACAAAGCATCCGTATTGGATCGTTATTCAAGGAAAGATGTAGATGTCAATGGGCCATAGCTCCCACTTACCATCATGTGGACTGTGTGCTCGTTTGAAACCCTTATTTTATAAAAAAAGTAAAAATTAATCATCTACTTTCTGAGATATAGGGCTGTTAGCCTTTTGGTTGGCTGATTTGACTCAGGGCTAATGACATTATAATAATAATAATGTCCTCTAGACCCAATTTCGGTCACATCGACCAGTCCCGACAGAAACTAGCCATTTGGCCATGACAGGAATATAGTGTAAGTGTGTGCGCAAACACATGTGAAGTCTCTTTTCCCCCACTCCCACAGTCCTATGATATGTTAACATTATTATTTATGTTGATAATATATTTTGCGACTGTAGCAATGGCACCGGCCACGTACGATAGCATAGCCACGTCTAACCACTTCCTTTTCGCCATAGATCATTTAGTATTTCCATTTCTGAGTAGAGATGGTGCGTGCGATAAGATTGGAGGTATGAGGTAAAAATTTTTTGTACACAACGTGTCCCAAAATTCAACGATAAGCCAACACCGGAGGATAGACCTGCCCCGGACTAATCGGGGAAAAAAAGAAAAAAAATATATCCCAATTATATTTTAAGTTATATAAAAAAAATGAAATTCTTCAGAAATTGAGACCGTTTATGATATTTTTCACTACCATGACCACAATTTTTTAAATATTGTTTTCTTTTTTTTATAGGCAACCTGAATAGTACTGCTATCTACCACAATTCTTAAAAACTCCAGAATAACTCTTGTTTTATCACGAAAATTAATGAAACTTATTTTATTCCCTAAATTTTTTTAAGACTTTTACTTTTAACCAAATTTAACTTATCGTGGTGTAAAAAAAAAGTATGAACACTAGTATGGCAAGTTTTTTTTTAAAATTGACGCAACTAACCAACATTCCAAAATGGTATAATACTCTAGGAAAACAAGTTATAAAAAAATATGGGCCTATTATTTCTTAACAGGGGCCAAATGACGGTCGGGTGTAATAAAAGTATTAGTTCTTGAAAAATGTTTAATATTTCAAAACAAATGGTACAAACAGTTTCACGTGTAATTTATTAAGTTATTAACATTATAGCAAATGTTCGAACTGTTTGCCACCAGCATTAATACATGCACGACATCGCCTTAAAAATGATCGTTTCATTTGTCTTCCATATCTTCTGCTATTAATGTAATCAGCAGCCTGAGTGATATTTCGACGAAGCTCGTCCAATGTCACAATGGATTTTGAGTAGACCCTGTTTTTAAGACAACCCCAATAGAAGAAGTCCAGGGGGTTCAAATCGGGTGAACGGGGTGGCCATAAGATAGAACCAAGTTGCCCAATCCAACGCCCTGGATACTCTTGATTTAAATATTCTCGCACAGGACGGGCATAATGTGCTGGGCAACCATCATTTTGGAACCACATATTTTGAAGATCACTTAAGGGCACGTCGTTTAACAATTCTTGCAAGTCATTTTGTAAAAAGTTTAAATAACTATTGCCATCTAAGTTTCCTTGTAACTCAAAGGGCCCAATTACTTTTCCATTTAATATGCCGGTCCATAGGTTAACCTTGAATTGATATTGGGATTTGTCTTGTCTCATCAAGTGTGGATTTTCATTACTCCAACTATGTAGGTTGTGAAGACTTAAATACCCATCTTTCTTGCACGTTGTTTCATACGACCATAGAATTTTATCTAGGAAGTGGGGATCTTCACTGTGCCTTTGCAGAATTACACGGCAAAATGTGACCCGTAGCGGACAGTCCCGCGGTAATAACGTCTGCACACGTCTGTAGTGATATGGGTGAAGCTTGTGACGTTTTAATATTCGATGTGCAGAACTTTTCGGGATTCCTGTAGCTTCTTCTATGGCACGTACCGAAGTAGTCGAGTCATTTTCTATCTCATTGAGAACTTCTTCATCACCATCCAATCTAGGTCTTACAGCGCTTCTCCTATTGGATGGCATACGACCCTCCGAAAACGCTTGATGCACATTAATAAACACTCGATAATCAGGATAGTTTTGAGCATTTGGGTATCTTTCTCGATACAGTCTGCTAGCAGCGTTAGCATTACATTGGCATTCTCCATATATTAAATGCATATTAGCGTATTCCTTTGGTGTGCGGTTGCGGCATATTAAACGCCAAACAGTCCAAAATGCGCCAGAACTCTAAATCACAAAACACACAATCGTAGTCCAAGATAATGCCAGGTCAGTTCAGTTTGCAGATCACTTCCAGTCCAAATAATGCCAGGTCAGTTAAGTTTGCAGGTCGATTCCAGTCCAAAAAGCCAAGCCAAAAGTCGATAGTATGTACGAGGGCCACGTAAGTTGAAGTGGGAACGGTGCGCAGTAAACAAAGGAGCAGAGCGTACTGAACCGACTTGCTGAGAATAATAACAGCTTCTCTACCTGCCCTGTTGTTGTCTCCTTTTAACGTAAATATCTCTATCTGTCTATCTCTCTCTAACATCTAAGGTATTATTGCCCCATTCGAATTCCTAGAAATTGTAACAGGAACCCATTTTGGGCATGTAGTAAAAGTGATTACTGACAATTACAATTTAAGGAATTAACGATAGGTTAAATCTGGATAGGATAAGTTAAATTTGGTTAGAAGTAAAAATTTTCAAAAAATTTAGGGAATAAAATAAGTTTCATTAATTTTCGTGGTGAAACAAGAGTTATTCTGGAGTTTTTAAGAATTGTGGTAGATAGCAGTACTATTCAGGTTGCCTATAAAAAAAAAGAAAAAAATATTTAAAAAATTGTGGTCATGGTAGTGAAAAATATCATAAACGGCCTCAATTTCTGAAGAATTTCATTTTTTTTATATAACTTAAAATATAATTGGGATATATTTTTTTTTCTTTTTTTCCCCGATTAGTCCGGGGCAGGTCTATCCTTCGGTGTTGGCTTATCGTTGAATTTTGCGACACGTTGTATATGTTGACTTAGTTTAGAAAGAGAACACAAAAACTCATAAGTCAGAATACTTTAAAAGCCACGTTTTTGTCATTGTTCTATAGGCCTTCGTACAATAATACTGTAGGCATAGTTTTCTGCAAAAGTAACGAATACGTTCGAAATATCAAGCTATATCGCTCAACATTCCACTCCGTATTGCGATTTCCTAATTAAATCACTCACCTTGGTCATGAATATTCACCGTATCCTTGCTGCATCCCGAACAAAGAATATTTGGGATAAACGAGAACATTTTCATGAATATTCAAAATTATAATTTTCATGTTGCTTCAATTTTGTCTAGAACGCAATTTTGTAAATAATTTCATAAAAACACATTCAAAGTATAAATATTGGTTAGATTATCTTATTACATGTCACAAGATGAATACAGGTGATGAATTAAAAAAAAATATCTAAGTATTTTTCATCATCATCATTACGCGGTTTTAAGCTACCTACATACCGTGCTGTGGCGGTGTTAGGATATCCACTAACTCATATCGTCCCGGTTTCAAAAAAAAAAAAACAATCAAATAACAACTAGAAAATAAAAAAATGCGATTATCAACCCGCCTCCCAAGCGTGGCAACGGTGGTAAAGCAATAACCCTGATATGAAACGAACACTCGAGAACCTTTTTTCCCATTGGTTTTCGTTTCTTCGAACTATATGTTCACCCCAATATTACTTCAATATACGGATCCGTTGTGGCTGAACTCATCATTTACTGTAAGCCTATTGAAGTTACCTCATTACGAAGTATACGCAGAGAATCTCTGAGCGTAACCAGTCTCTATAGCTCGCTGACGGCCAGCAATGTAGAAACATGTCCTAAATACATATGTACACTCTTGTTTCCACGAATGACGTGAATATGTGTCTTAATCTCACGAACTCTTATAAAAATATACCTTTAATTATTACTCCAGACTGAATTCAGATCACGGCAGCCAGTTTAAACGGTGACTGGCCATCTGCGAAGGCCAGGATTATAGTGCACGAGTGTGTGCGCAAGCATTGGTGCACACTCTATTTCCTCACTCTCGTAGTCAGATGCGACGGCTGTCCGACACGACCGGAGAAAAATCAGGTACAAATAAACGGCTTTATGTATTTTACGAAGCATATTGGTTTATCACCGCCAACCACCTGACTCCAGACTGCTATTGAGAATTTCTTAACAGTACAACCCAATTACTGATGTAGGTCCGACCTGGGATTCGAGCCCTAGAACAAAACAAATATTTCCATAACATAAATTCATATAATATACACATTTCCTACAACAATAATTTTACTACGGCAAACTATTACTATATTTCACAACATTTGTGCTCATTATTTCTCGTAGAATCAGAAACAAAGAATCTTTCTGGCGCGTAATTTCTACGACAAAAGTTCTGTAAAATTTTTACGACAATAGTGGTCTACTGGGAGTTCGCTTGTAAAGAAAAGTTTCCGCACACCGTGTTCGCGTTCTAATAGAAAGCCTGTCTGCTTTTATTGATTTAGTTCTCTAGAAACGATAGATAAAACGATATTTATAAAAAGTTTTTTTTATAAATGTCGCTTACCTTTATCTTTAATATTGTTGGTGCGTAATGAATTAATGAACTACCTGCATCCATCAACTTCTTGCATCTCTTAGATGCCAGATCGTTACCAGAGGAGAGCTGCCCTACACCTACATAGCTTACCGTTATGAAGCTCACACTCGAGAACCTTTCTTTCCCATCGCTTTCCGTTTCTTTAAGCTATATGGCCCGCACGATGGTACTACAACTCATGAATGTTAACTGTGTTAGTGATCCTGTGACTTCTGAACCTAAAATGACACAATGCACAATATAACGTTGATTTAGTGCAAAAAAAGAAACTCAAGAAATCAAAGAATCTCAAGATGACATTGAAGTCTAAATTTCTAGGCCTATATAGGTTACCTTGTGGTCGAGTTTTTAATTTTTTTTATTTACACTATAAAAAATATCAAGGTGTATTAAGATTGTAACTCGTCTCGCCACCCACCGGAAAGAGTACATAAAAGTTTGGCGGTCTATCGTGATCATGTAACTTTTGGACGACTTGACCGATTAAGGTCATAATTCCATGATATATTTGTTTTCTCGAGTCGATGGTGCATAGATATGCTGGAATCCATATAAGTGGCGCTATAGTCAAAACATTAACAATTTCTATATTTTAGACTAAAATGACCCATATTCACAATATAATATAATTGATAGTGCCAAAGAAGAAAACCAGAAAATCTGTTGTCTGTCAGTCTGGTGCTGTAGTTGAGTTAGTAATAAATTTCATGCCATAAAAAACATAACTTGTAAAAAAAACAAGCCTCGCAACTCAGTTCTTCTACCGTAAAAAGTTGTGAGATCCATGTAATAGCAAGTCGGTTAATTTATTCAGTCCATACTTAAGGATCCTACTGTCTTAAGTGATTACGTAGTTAGCTAACCTAACAACATCTTATAGTGACCATGTGAATATTAAAAAAAATATATGTTTTAAATAAATAGATTGACTTGGCCATCGCATGAAAACACAATGTATCTCTAAAGTAATACATATTATATTAAATTAGATTGTTTAGTGCGATTGCCAAGTCAATTTATTTATTTAAAACATAAAAGATTTTTAATATTGACATGGTCACTATAAGATGTTGTTAGGTTAGCTAATTACGTAATAACTTAAGACAGAAGGACCCTTAAGTAGGGACTGAATAAATTAACCGACTTGGTATTACATTGATCTCACAACTTTTTACGGTAGAAGAACTGAGTTGCGAGACTTGGTTTTTTACTAGTTATGTTTTTGATGGTATCTCATTTCTAATGTAGATAGTTATATCTAGGTACCTATCTACACCTATTATTCCCTTATTTTATACATATATAGGTTCACTGATTCATTCTGCAAATGTAACTTTGTAATCCTATATGTTTATATGGGATTACAAAGTTAATTATGCAGTTGGTGTATCTCAAAAAGTGGACCGAAATTACAAAATATTTTAGTTTTTCCTTGATTTATATACTAAACAATAGTTGTATTCCAAATTTAAAGATTTTATATCTGCTATAAGTGCCTTAGAGTATTGATGATCGGTCAGTCAGTGAGTGACAAAATTAAGGAAATTTGACTACTTATAATTCTTAAACTACTTGTTCAAATTTCATTAAATTTGAAATATACCGAGTCTATACAATGCCTACTTGGTTAATGAAAATTCAGGCTTCTAGTTTTATCTACAAAGAAGTTATAGGATTTCGAAAATAGTCTGAACTGCTTCAAGAAAAGAATGGTACGGCCGTGCCGGTTTTTTGCTCAACTTGACGGGGGCACTACCGTCATAGTATAAAGAGCGGGAAGTACGTTATCTTCATGCAAACGCACTGCGCGCGGCTTGTATGTGTGCACCATAGTATCTATGAGGTGCCGCACGCACACTTAAACACAATCTCGAAACGTTTCTCACTACGCCAGTCTGGGCTAACACCGCACGAGGTTCGCGCGTTACGACTTTTGGCACCGCTAAATGAATGAAAAATGTGTGATAATCGCAGGAGAACGTATTGCTGTGTGTTTGGGTGTCTTAATAATTCATCAATTCCAGAATTGTCTCTGTTCAGATTACCTATTGAAAAGGACAGGTCACTTATTATAGCATATAATTTTTACTTGACGATGAGATACCTACTTACTTATTTTTGTTGTATTAGTTGTCTATCAGACAGAGGAAGAATAGTAACTAAGTATATAACTCTTAATATAAAGTAGTATATAACTCTTAAAATAGTATAACTCTTAATATTAGTGTACACTTCGTCACGTACTAGTGCGGTTTAAATTTTTTTTTATAATAGGTTTTAAATTAAAATCGTGAATCTTGCTGATCAAGTAGTTATATTGCGGATTGACTGTTTATTGTAAGCTGCCTATTTATGATAAAATTACTGAACATTATCAAGATTATTTGCGAAACAAGAATTGCCGAATGTTTTTCTTTTATTGCAAACAGAATCTTTGAATGCTAACCAAATGATTTAAGTGCTGTTATTGTGGCCAACCAAATTTTATTACGGCTTAAAATTTAATTAATTCTCATATTTACTTAAACTCAAGCAAAGAGGGCGAGGAAGATGAACTGCAAACATTTCCACATTAAAAATTCTTTGTGAATTCTTCAATTTAATAACGTAAGGAATTTATGAAGGTGAAAATGCATCCTGATGGATAAAATATATATGATAAAGAATATAATCAACGTAGTTGTAAATGTATCGAAACTATTGTGATTATTTTTATGTAGATCATTCTTTCTTGGTTTTTTGTTGAAATTAACGTAATAGTTATTTTGAACCAGCTGTGCATTTATTGTAATGTGTTTCTTTGTTAGAAATATTCAGGAACGCGCGCATAACTCACCAAATTTTTTTCCTAATCGGATGAATCGTAGAACGCATTTCTACGGTACAAACAAAGTATGTAGCATTCATTTTATTTATTTGGAGGATAAATAAAAATATAGCTGTAGCGATTCATTTGGGAAGGTAACGTTGTAACTATCCCATCTTAATAACTGCTACTGTTACATTGTTAATAACTATAGTACATAACAAATTGTTAATAACTATAGTATAGACCAAATGTAGGTAAATCATTTCATGTTACGTCTTTATTTTAAATTTATTTACTGAAAATGTGAGCAATGTTGTAAGGCTTTCAGGATAAATTTAATTAATCTCTTCTCCCGTTTTAAATTCAGTTTGGTTTCATTTTAAGCAGAACTGCTACACTTTAAAATTAAATAAAAGCTGTACAATGCAGTGCCAGTCAGTATCCCCGCAGTCCTCATTTTAACTTTTTTCCCTATTTCTTGGCCTGCACGGTTTGTGCGTCAGCCATGTTTTCCATTTTTCAATGTATAATTATCCTTCGTAGTACAAATGTATAATTAGCCTTCATAGTACACTTCTTCACAATATGTTGATGCGACACATTGTGAAGTCCTTGGGAGATTTTGACGGCAACTTGAGTCAGCAGACAGTTGGCAATGGTATCTCAAGGCGCCTAAGCAGACAACCTTATGTTGAAAATCACATCACCATTAGAGCACTTGTTTCACCGTTTCCACTAATAGTTCACATACGCAGACACTTAATACACAAAATCGCACCACTTTTACATATCAAAGTCCACTTCAAACCATTGTTTAAACAATAATACAGGAGCAGCATACCGCCGCCGGTCAAATTCCCGTCAAAACTCCCCTGATTTTAATTGCAAACAAGATCCTAAAGACATAATTAGGGAAGTGACATTATAATTAGTTACCGCGTAGTGGCGGTCTAGTACTGCATATCGTCCCGTGGGTATCGTAAGAGGCGGCATAGGTTAACTGAACTAGGAGATTGGCAGTAATAAATAAGATAATAAAAATTGCCAACTCGCCTGCCGAGAGTGGCAACTTTGGCCAAAATCCACCTTATGAAGCAATCTGTGAGAAGACTTTTGTTGAACAGTGTACTTTTTTAGACTGTAATGAACTAACCAACTTTCGATCTTCTAAGAGATACATTCCTTAGCATACAATTTAAGGTGGTATGGCGGTATCACAGAGGAGCTTGATTATTAAACACACACATCCGGTCGAATGGCCGCAAAATACAGCACACAGTTAAGCTGTGCACACGTAGAGGGGCTGCTGCGGGCGACGACAAGAAGTCCCGTACGTTGTCTTTTATCAGTAAATTTATAGAATAATGGTGACAAACGAGCACACAGTCCACCAGATAGTAAATGAATTCTGTGGCCCATATATACCTTTGAAACTCAAAAGTGGTCCTTGACTGCTGACTGTATGCGAAAACTCAGTCACTCAGAGTACGTTGGAAAGAGCTACGAGGGGTGGTCAAAAAGTTCGCGGAATAAAAGGGAAAGGGGGTGAAATTAAACATGAAATTATTTTTTCTTTTCGATATATTCGCCATTAACCCTAATACACTTCTCAAGCCGTTTAAATAACTTATTTATACCTTCGAAAGAAAATGTTTTGAAACCCTCAAAATACGCAAAAATTGTCGACTTCAATTCTTCGTCATCTGTTGATTTCTTTCCTCGGAGCAATTTTTTTATATTTTTGAACAAAATATGTGATCATCTGATGGGCCAAATCTGGAGTATAGTCAGGTTTGTTTAAATTTAAAGTTTCGAAGCCGCACTTGTGTAAGGAAGGCATCGCTACATGACTCTTGTGAACGGACACACCTCGAGACCACATTTCCCTTCTTTTTTCTTTAATAGTATTTTTAATTTTTCTACCGACTTCAAAAAGGAGACGGTACTCAATTCGACTGTATGTTTTTTTGTGTTACCTCATAACTTTTTACTTTTGATTTCGATGATTCTTGTTTTATTTGAAAGATGGTGCCTCACATGTGGTCTCATATAAGTTTGATCAATGCCTGACCGATAGTTTTTGAGTTATTCTTAATATTTTATATTGAAGTCGGTTGTAAAATTTTAAATTATTTAGTAACGTAGCGTAATAAAGTCGCTTTATATTGATTCCTTTATCTTTACAATCGATCAAAAAAAATCTTATCTAATCAAAAAAATTCTTAGCAACTACATGGACTCCTGCTTGGATTCAGGTTCATAGTGACGAACCCAAGTTTCATCCTCAGTCACAATTTGTTTCATAATTTCGTCAATGTTCTCACTACACAGGTCCAAAAACTAACCAAAAACAGCGTACACTCGACCCTCCGCTGTTTCTGAAGTGGTGTGAGTATTCTTGGCACCCATTTTTCACTGACCTTAGACATACCAAGATGATCATGGAGACTGTTTAAAATTGTCGTAGATGATACTCCACTAATTTCTGCGATCATCTTTTTTGCAGACGATCATCTTCAAGAACAAGTCTTTCAACTTTTTCGACAATGTCTAAGGAAGTTGTTTTAATGGGTCGGCCTGAGCGTTGATCGTCTTCAACTGAGTCTCTGCCTTTCTTTAAAATGCCACTTAGATTCATCCAGGGCAAAAGTCCCCGTAAACAAAAGAGATCTCTTGGTATTTAACAAACTTGGTATTTATAGTTGTATACTGGATACTGGAACTGATATATAATAACTGGAAACATGGGACATGAGTTCAGGAGTGGATATGTGATAGTGAATACAAAATAGCAGTGCTAAAGTTACAAAGAAACCATTGCAATCGTCAATCAACACGCCAAGCGTGACGATGCAAGTCCTACTTTTAACTGGAGAAGCTCATGTCCAGCCGTAGACTTTTACGACCCCATAAAGAAGTAGAACATAATAGATTACGTGGTAGAGCCACGCTGCAGCTATGTTATGGTTATAGCACAAATGAGTTGACTTGACCAGGGAGAGACCACGCTCCCACAGAATACCAGCGTAAAATAACTGCTGAATGCTGCTGTATTTCGTAAGGTGAGTGTAGAGAACTTGAGACCCTTTTTATTGAAAACGAGGCATTCCATCACAGTCCTCAATGGTGACAACGCAACTGCAATTTGATTCCTAATCTATACAAATAAATAAAATTGAAGTGTCTGTTTGTAATATTAAAACAGCTTCTTACTAATTGCATATGAAAGTATATACGGCACATATAACATAAACATAACTTTTAAATTTTTGTGTCTCTCTGTTTGTTCCGGCTAATCTCCGAAGTGGCTGGAGCGATTTTAATGGGACTTTCACTGGCAGACAGCTGATGTTATAAGGAATAACTTAGGCTACTTTAATTTTAGAACAATAATTACAAAAAAAAATTAAAACCCTTAATTACACACGGGCGAAGTCGCGGGAAACAGCTAGTCCAAGATAAATATAGATGTATATGGGCCACAGCATCCACTTACCATCAGGTAAACTGTGTGCTTATTTGTCAATCATATTCTATAAAAAAGATTGATAAATATATTATAGGTGTAATATTTTTTATGAGTGTGAGTAGTAATAATCACGAGATCCTAGTCCAAAGGAACAATTTGAAAAACGCAATTTTAAACAAATTACTGACGAAAATATCTAGAAGAAAATTTTTAATAACGAAACATGCTAAAGCGAACGTGAAACAAGTTTAATCTTGGTACCGTACTTCTGTATAAATGCACTAGTAAAATACTAACAGTTCTAAAATTTATTAAAAGCTATTTTTCTAAGTTAATTGCGTAAGGTATATGTCTAATAGAAATTCTTGAAAATAATAGTGATCTCTTAAAAGTGATGAAATAAACATCTAGATTGCCTCTCTTCCGTTTGCCATAGTACTTAGCTACAGTTGGTTAGAGTGTTGGCAAAAGCAGTTTTTTAGGGTTCCGAAGCCAAATGCCAAAAAACGGAACCCTTATGGATTCGTCATGTCTGTCTGTCTGTCTGTCCGTCCGTATGTCACAGCCACTTTTTTCCGAAACTATAAGAACTATGCTATTGAAACTTGGTAAGTAGATGTATTCTGTAGAAATAAAGTAAATAGAAAAAAAGCAATAAATTTTGGGGGTTCCCCATACTTATATATGATGTACATTACCATGTAAACTTCCACCGAAAATTGGTTTGGAAGAGATCTAGTAAGTAGTTTTTTTTAATACGTCATACATTGTAAATTTTGTTACTTGCTGCTACGGAACCCTTCATGGGCGAGTCGCACTCGCACTTGGCCGCTTTTTCATTATTATTGAGTTTTTATCAGGAAGATACGAGTACTATGAAGATACGCTCGTCTTCATTCGACTCTTACGTTATCCAAAGTTTCATATAGAAAAGTGATGGATTCTCTCCGCCCCGATAGGGTCATCGTTGATGCAGTGATGGTGGGCCCGCCGGGGGAGAGAAGTGATTTTCGAGAATTTATTTTAGATGAAAGTAGGGTGATGAATTTTTTTGCGCCACCACTTTACCGCACTACTCTTCATTCACGAATTAAAAATATGAATATTTTTTTATTACAAGCCTATTGTTAAAAGAAGTTTTGTCAGCTATAATAATATTATTTCGGTATATTTCACCCAGCGGCCTTTAAACTTCTCCCTACAAATCTTAAATTTTAATGTATTCGGAGAAGTAAAGACTCCTGTAAAACGAATTTCTTGCTTAAACTTTGTCACAAGAAAAGAAACTTGCAAAACAAAAATTATTTCGACGTTTCTGATTCCCGTTATAAATAAAATGATCTGGCCCCATATAACATTTATAATGTGATCAATATTTTCCTTTTTTTTTAATAATTCTAAGCGCTATAATCCCACCTGATGAAGTGGTGATGTAGCCTAAGATGGTGAAACGCACTGACTTAAACTAAAATGTTTGAAATAAAATGTTTCCCGCAATCATTCGAGCGTGACCATTCTCCGGTAGAGCCAACCCATTCGTGGTACAGCATGGTTCTACCACGTATAAGTACATTCAAGTTTAGGTTTAGAATAATGGATGAAGTTCCTTTAGGAACTTCACTGCACGTGGACCCATGGATCGATTGTCTCTACAGCAAATGCACAAATATGTAGTCATCTCTCAGAGACTCATATTTGCGCCACTTACTCAGTTCAGCTGACTTTGATGCCGCCCTGGCTCTAAACGAAGTACCCCTGAGATGAGAGGCCGCCAGAGTGTCTACGCAAGTAGCATACCACACTAGGGCTTTACCTTTCTCCCAAGGGACAAAGTCATACCGTGCCATCCTCTCTAAATATTTCACAAGACTCTAAAACCGAGGGAACATTTATAGAGACAAGAGCCCTTCGGATGACATCGTTCAAAAAACCGTGTCGTGAAAACCTACCAGCACTTTTCTTACATGAAACTCTGTGGAGCCCAAACTTGTCGACGCTGCTACCACAGGGGTACTGATGGGGTTGACAAATCGCCGCTCCTAGTCGGATTTGTACGGCGATGCGCAAGCTTTCCCCATCAAGTAATCTGCCGAGATTACTTGATGGTAAAGCGTGTAACCAGTGACTAGATTCCTTAGTCGAAACATCTAGAATGCGTGCCTTATCTTGGTCACTATGGAAATTATGAAACAAATCTTTCTGCACATTCTGTACCAACGGAATATCCCACTGTTTTTGTTGGTTAACTTCCAGTGGAACGTTTTCACCAGGACAAAGCATTTGCCATACCTGCCCTACCTCCGTAGCAAAGCACAGGTTTAATTTAAAATTATGTTACATAAGTCACTGACACTATGCACGGAAGCAAGGAAAGCGGGCAATGCAACGCTAGAAAGATTTCTCACATCAATACCACCAAATTTTATATGTAAAGTAGCTTGAGTCCAGGCTGTTGTATTTAAATTTAAATTTAGAATTTTTTTCTATAGCTATTTTAAGATTATTATAAATATCATTTAATATACCCGAACATTTCCAGAATAGACTCGAGCGAAGTAATTATGTAAATCTAGGTACAATGAGACAATATTTTAAAATAGTATGAACAATGTGTGGGTTTAATTTATACAATTTATCAACGTGGTTTAAAAACTGATCAAATTTTATTTTTAAAACAGGTTTAATACTATCGAAATGCAACCGGGCACCTAGCAGGTATAGTGATTCCGTAGTAACAGTTTTTATTCCTGGGGAAATATGATTGAAATTTTTAATTAAACTGTCTCTATGAGAAGTAGATAAATTATTGGAAAAAAAATCACACAAAACATTTGGTTCAACACATATATTTCTAAAATTTCGAAAAATATGAGTAAGATATGATAATAAATGATAAAAGATATGATATTAAAATATATTAAATGCATTGTACTGATGGAAATCTCGGCCAGTATAACAGGGCAGTTAGAAAAATTATAACCGCTATTAATCAAAGCTTTTCGTAATAAAATATTGCTATTTTATGAGTTCCAGCGATTAACGTTTAGTTAATTTATTGACTGAAGTATATAAATAATAATTTCATCATCATCATCATTACAGCCATTCATAATTCCACTGCTGAACATAGGCCTCCCCCAAAGGATTGTCACAAAGCACGGCTATGCCGGTTACTCTGATTCTATTGCGGATATCCTCATTTCTAAGTTTATCACGCAGAGAAACCCCGAGCATAGCCCGCTCCATAGCTCGCTGAGCGACCTTGAGCTTCATCATACAGCCAGCAGTGAAGGACCACGTCTTAGTTCCGTAAGTCATCACTGACAACACGCTTTGGTTGTACAATTTCGTTTTCAGGTTTTGAGGTATGTCTAACGAGAAGATGTGTCGTAGTTTCCCGAATGCTGTTCAGCCGAGTTTTATCTGTCGATTGACCTCTCGGTCGAAGTTGGACTTACCTAGTCGGACTATTTGTTTCAGGTAAATATACTCGTCAACAACTTCGAGCTTAGTGCTCCCAACAACTACCGGCATAGGTGTGACGTGGAAGTTAAACATGATTTTTGTTTTGTCCATGTTCATCTTAAGACCTATCCGTTGGGAGACACTATTGAGGTCATTGAGCATAGTGCTCAATGACCTCAATAGTGTCGGATTGAATACGGACCACATATTGAATACAGACTACGGAATTTCCATTTGGCACTATCCCGAATCACCTCCCTCGTTAATATTCAAATTCAATATTCACATCACACATAATCTTTGGCCATGAAAGAAATATTATTTTATTTTAAAATACGCTTAATTTAAATAGACGTTAGTAATTCATTTATTTGTATTTGTTAATCAATAATATAATACGTTTATCAATAATAATACACTACGAAAGGAACTTCGTTCCACTATGTTCCAAACGAGTATTCCACGACACTCACGCATGTTTTTTAATCTCTAAATCAGTATGAAAACAATGCCATTCTTTTTAAAAAAATAATTTTTCGTCAAGTGGATAGAATGTTATAGTGGCATTTCACACACATTCATTTCTACGATACAATTAAATACATGTACAAAAGATTGAATATTACTCGGTTTACCCAAATTTGTAAAGAAGCATATCGACTATAAAATAAAATAAAACCGGCAAAGTGCGAGTTGGACTCGCGCACAGAGGGTTCCGAACAAATCTGTGGGTTTATAAGTTTAAAATGATTAAAAATATTTTTATTATATGATGTAACTAAAAATTTATGCTTTTCGCAAATTTTCCTTTATCTGTGCTATAAAACGTTGCTTCGTACCAAATTTCAAGATTCTGAGTTCACGGGAAGTACCCTGTAGGTTTTGATTCCCTTGCGAATGTCGAAAATTTACGGCATAACCGGCTATCTTTTGATTGCGTTGCCTTAGAAGTTTGATTTTTTCACAGCTCTAAGGGACAATAGACTTGAGTGTTTGATGTGAATTTCAGCTTGATACCTCCACGCGTTCCTGAGAAAAAGGGTCTTGACAGACAGACAGACAGACAGACGGACAACAAAGTGATCCTATAAGGGTTCAGTATTTTCCTTTTGAGGTACAGAACCCTAAAAACACGTTATTATTTCATATAACTCAATTGAGTTCTAGCTTCGCCGTCTACACAAAGTTAATACATAATAATTTAAAATTAAAAATTTTGTACAGCCGACTTCAATATAAGCGACTTCAATATAGGTTATTTAAGAATAACTCAATAACCATTGGTCTGACCTTGATCAAATTCATATGGGACCACACGAGAACTATCAGCTTTCATATAAAAAAAGAATCATCGAAATCGGTTCGCCCAGTACAAAGTTACGAGGTAACACACATAAAAACACACACACTCTCACACACACAAACACACTCGAATTGAGTACCGTCTCCTTTTTGGAAGTCGGCAGAAAAAGGATAGTTAATTTAGTGGCGGAGTGCGCAATTAGCTCAAAAATATCGCAGAATACTGACCTACTAAAGTAACTTGAGATGCTAGCTTAATAACTTTCCTCCTGCTTACTAGTTTAAAACGAAGAGTTACTAGCTATAAAGCTAGCTAACACTAGCTTGGTATATAATTTTCATAAACTACGCATATAAACCGAGCATAAGCGCGTCTCGAATTTTTCCGTGATCTTGAATTTGGCTTAGAATCATGAATATATAAGAAGAAATCGAATTCGCGCTTACAGGCGAACTGGAAAAATGGGAAAGAGCATTGGATTCTTACACGGTGACTGAAAAGCATAAATAAATTGACTGCTTACAGTGCTGAATTTAACTTTAACGCGTATGAAATATATGGGCTGGTGGTGAAATGTCACCTGGTACCTTTAGACTCAATGGAAAGGCGTCCAAAGAGGATTCTGGATAATATTACCAGTATCGAGCACAGGCGTAAAGTAGCTAGCTTTTAGGTATTCTACACTACATGATACATTTCGGAAAGCGTGCCTAGAAATTACATGACTTAATTAAACCATGGAACAACTAGACGCTTGGCCAGTCCTTTGTTGTTGAAGTACTACGCATTTAAACCAAACGGCTTGCTTTATCATTGGTAATGCGTATAGCAAAAGATCGGAATAATTTGCCAGCAAGAGACAGTCTTCATCAGATTATTATGTAGGTTCTATCAAGGTAGTAGCGAATAGGATGTGGGTGATTTAGTGCGTTTTATCATCTTAGTCTGCATCACCACTTACCATCAAGTGGGATAGCACTAAAGCACTGGCTTATAAGAGTAAAAAAAGACGTGTAAAATTATAAGATACTAGCTGTGCCCCGCGGTTTCACCCGTGGATATCACGTGTCTGCGCCTAGGATATGCGAACTTCGGAATTTAAAAAATTAAAAATGTTACTTAAATTACACATATAAATTAACGTAATTGGGGGTTATGCATGGTACAGGTACTGATATAGCCTTGAATATGAAGTGATTTATTTGGATATAAGGACTAATGCCAAGGTACGAATAATGTGGCCTAGTTTGTACCGGCGTTACTATTGAATATTTTAACAAGAAAAAGTAGTTATTGTGACATAACTATAATTGTTAGACATACGGTATGGCGGACTTTTTTGTAGATATTGATGTCCTCTATAAAACTGTAGCACATCACTTTGCTCTATTGTGAATAGTTTCCGCAGCGTACACATTATAAGGACTTTTCGGCGTTACTATTGTATATTTTAACATGAAAAAGTAGTTATTGTGACATAGCTGTAATAGTTAAACATGTGGTATCACAGACTTTTTTGTAAACATTGACGTCTTGTATGAAGCTGTAGTACATCACTTTGCTTTATTGTCAATAGTTTCCGCAGCATACGCGATTTAAGGATTATTTTTGTTATTTTTTCACACTTTGGGTTACAATTTACATTAATGAAGTTTTATTACGGATCCCTAACTTTTTGAAAATATTCTATCAACTATGTTCATCAGGGATAATGTAGGATTTTAATGGTGAAATAATTTTTCAATTCGGTCCAGTAGTTTCGGAGCCTATTTAATTCAAACAAACAAACAAATAAATATATTGGTAAATCCAATTGGGCAACCTTAAGCGCATTAAAAAAATTACGTATAACATGATTATACGGAATTATTAAAGTAGTTTAAATACATTTCGACAGCACTATCGGCTTCAACACCCTCGAAAACCATGAAAATGACACCCATGATGAAAAAATTGATACCTATTGCAGCCGCCATCTTGGATTTACATTTCGACAGCACTATCGGCTTCAACACTCTTGAAAACCATGAAAATGACACCCGAGATGAAAAAATTGGTACCAACTTCAGCCGCCATCTTGGATTTACATTTCGACAGCACTATCGGATTCAACACCCTCGAAAACTATGAAAATGACACCCAAGATGAAAAAATTGATATCTATTGCAGCCGCCACCTTGGATTTACATTTCGACAGCACTAGCGGCATCAGCACCCCCGAAAACCATGAAAATGACACCAATGATGAAAAAAATTATATCTATCGCAGCCGCCATCTTGGATTTACATTTCGATAGCACTATCGGCTTCAACACCCTCGAAAACCATGAAAATGACACCCTTGATGAAAAAATTGGTACCTACTTCAGCCGCCATCTTGGATTTACATTTCGAAAGCACTATCGGCTTCAACACCCTCGAAACCCATGAAAATGACACCCATGATGAAAAAATTGATACCCATTGCAGCTGCCACCTTGCATTTACATTTCGACAACCCTATCGGCTTCAACTCTCTCGAAAACCATGAAAATGACACCCATGATGAAAAAATTGATACCCATTGCAGCCGCCATCTTGGATTTACATTTCGACAGCACTATCGGTTTCAACACCCTCGAAAACCATGAAAATGACACCCAAGTTGAAAAAATTGATATATTTTGCAGCCGCCATCTTGGATTTACATTTTGACAGCACTATCGGCTTCAACACCCTCGAAAACCATGAAAATGACACCCATGATGAATAAATTGGTACCTAATTCAGTCGCCATCTTGGATTTACATTTCGACAGCACTATCAGCTTCAACACCCTCGAAAACCATGAAAATGACACCTATGATGAAAAATTTTATACCTATAGCAGCCTCCACCTTGGATTTACATTTCGACAGCACTATCGGCTTCAGCACCCTTGAAAACCATGAAAATGACACCCATGATGAAAAAATTGATACCTATTGCGGCCGCCATCTTGGATTTACATTTCGACAACCCTATCGGTTTCGAGACCCTCGAAAAGCATGAAAATGTCACCCATGACAAAAAAAAGTTATACTACTTACTTTTAGTACGTACTACTATTATTTATTCTGTGCTTTTAAATATTGTAATAAAAGAATCTGTTATTATTATTATAATCAAGTATTTAAGAAATTTGGTTATTCGAATATTGTGTATTTGTATAGCGATCTTTTTGAGCCGCTAAAAACAACCAAAACAATGTCCACTTACGACGGCGACTGAAGCCGAACCACAAACTATATAGAACTATATAGAAACGCTACGCGTTCAGACGGACGTCTCTGGTACATTTAATTTGGACCGTAGAGCAAATCAGAACATGACATTTCGTTTTTTTTTTAATATGAATTGGATATAGGCAAAGGAATAATTTTATTTCAGCCTAGTATATATATATATATATACCTATATAATATTTTTGTATATATAATTTTAATTACTATTTTTATTATTATTTTATTATGAAGGAGGATTCGTAGAAATAAAATGCATTGTATATATTATTTATTATATGATTTATTTCTTTAACCTTTTTTATAATAGTTTAAGGCTTTTTTTGCATTGGTGGCAATGTACGCTTTTCGATTCTAGTGATGTCCGTGCCTTTCAGAATCCCATCTGTGGTATGTGCTATAGAGTAAACATTTAATTGCTCTCTTGCTGCTTGCACTTGAATATTTTCAGTGGAAAGGTTCTCTTCAATACATTCGATATCCAGTGTATTGAGCTGGAAAAAGGAATATTTAGATATATAAATTACAAGTTTGAATATGTGCGCTAATTGTAATTGTTGTCGTTTATAAATGTTTGCATAGAAAATGTCAAGACAAGAAGAGGCCATTGTAATCAGACAAAGTTACTTTCACATAAATCTAAGAAGCTTTCACAATTATACACAAATTTCCAATAATTTTTGAACATAATTATCATTCATACCTAAGATAATTAAGTATACTGTAGCAATTTTTGATAGAAGGTTGGGAGGATAAAAGTATTTGTAAAGTAGCCAATTATCTATTCGAATCTACATTCATGTTCTACTGCTGGGCACAGACTCTGTCTCATTTTTCAGAAGGGTATGAAATAATGAGTTGGGCAAGGTGCTTATTGGTAGACTCCATCTTTAAAATATTTTTATTCCTTGAACACGATAAAAAAATTGGTAAATCCAATTCGGCATGCCTTAAGCGCCTTAAAAAAATTACGTATAACATGATTATACGGATTTTTTTAAAGTAGTTTAAATACATTTCGACAGCACTATCGGCTTCAAAACCCTCGAAACCCATGAAAATGACACCCATGATGAAAAAATTGATACCTATTGCAGCCGCCACCTTGGATTTACATTTCGACAGCACCATCGGCTTCAACACCCTCGAAAACCATGAAAATGACACCCATGATGAAAAAATTGATATCTACTTCAGCCGCCATCTTGGATTTACATTTCGACAGCACTATCGGCTTCAACACCCTCGAAACCCATGAAAATGACACCCATGATGAAAAATTGATACCTATTACAGCCGCCACCTTGGATTTACATTTCGACAGCATCATCGGCTTCAACACCCGTGAAAACCATGAGAATGACACCCATGATGAAAAAATTGATATCTATTGCAACCGCCATCTTGGATTTACATTTCGACAATCCTATCGGCTTGAACTCTCTCGAAAACCATGAAAATGACACTCATGATGAAAAAATTGATACCTATTGCAGCCGCCTTCTTGGATTTACATTTCGACAGCACTATCGGCTTCAACACCTTCGAAAACCATGAAAATGACACCCAAGATGAAAAAATTGATATCTACTGCAGCCGCCATCTTGGATTTACATTTCGACAGCCCTATCGGCTTCAACACCCTCGAAAACCATGAAAATGACACTCATGATGAAAAAATTGGTACCTAATTCAGCCGCCATCTTGGATGTACATTTCGACAGCACTATTGGTTTCAACACCCTCGAAAACCATGAAAATATCACCCATGACAAAAAAATTTATACTACTTACTTTTAGTATGTACTACTATTATTTATTCTGTACTTTTAAAATATTGTAATAAAAAAAATCTCTTATTATTATTATAATCAAGTATTGCATGCCGAACGCAAAGCACATAGGTATGTTCTACTAGCGCCTAAAAATCAATATTCCAATGTTTTGTCGCATGAAATCGTATCTAGCAATCATATTATACATATAAATGATATAAAAAGCACATTGTCAGAAAGATAAATGATTGTTGAACTTATTAATATTTTTTAAATCGATTAATTACTATTTTCACATTAAAAAAGGGGTTTTAGTGGCTTATGGTGTGGATTTATCAAGTCCGCAAGGCTTGTAAACACTAACTTTTGAAAATATCAATTGTTTAACTCAATCTATTTTTTAATATCTTCATCTATCATCTTCATCTATCTAACACAAGGCTACCAAATCAACGAAAATTTCACCATTTTGGAGCCGATAAAAATTAATTATGGCTAAACAAAACAAAATTACACTGCCATTTACATTGTTTACAAGCCTCGCGGACTTAATAAATCCACACCATAAGCCACTAAAACCCCTTTTTTATTTAAAAATAGCAATTAATTGATTTAAAAAAATATTAAAGTTCAACAATCATTTATCTTTCTAACAATGTGCTTTTTATATCATTTATATGTATAATATGATTGCTAGATACAATTTCATTCGATAAAACATTGGAATCTTTATTTTTAGGCCATAGTAGAACATATCTTGCGCTTTCGCTTAAGACATGCAATTAGCACTTAAAATTGGAATTAACATTAATTCATTTATTTCAGTTGCGTAGACAGAGATCAGATTTGCTCAAAAATATAAACATATTACTAATCCTAATAAAATTATTATCTGAACTAAAGTTTTAGAATGGCAATTGTTTTGCAATTTAAATTTTACATGATTATTACCTTAATTTTCTTACTTCATTGGGCATCACATGTTCATCATTTAGTTTATGTAACAAGCTCAATTGAGTATGCTTGCAGTCTGTTTAGTACACGTCATCTTGCCATTTTGATACGTTTCCATCAGTTATTATGTGTTTTGACAGCAAAATTATTCCTCACATCTTTATGATGGCTGATCAAATATCACACTAAGTTTATTTGAACTGAATCATCTGAAATAAAACCATAAAAGATTGTTTGTCATTGTCATTCAGACAACCTTGATTTTGTAATTATTAAGACTAGTGGTGTGCTATTGTGGTTAGAATAATGTTGACAATTAATTATTTAAAATAATAGAATTCTATAAAAATACTTCAGCCATTAACTTAAAATTTTAATAAATTATTATTAAAAGAATTTATTATTATGTTTCATTCATCAATAATTCATTGCAGACTATCATAAAGCTACTGGTAAACATAGGCCTTTATAGGTTATCGTATAAAGTGTACATTTTCCATAGTTGTAACACTTGGCAGACAAGTTGGTAACCAGTTTATTATTATTACTAAGTTGTTATCAAAGAGATCACTTGAAATGCCAGGAATTAAGTAGTTTTATTCAATGTACAATACTCCCGTACATCTTTATTACAATTTTTTAAATTTTATATGAATACTGAATATACTGAGCAGTTATGTTTAAGGAATAATTAAATGTACATACCTTTGTCATCTTTGATGATAAACCTAACTCAACTTACTCCAACGAATAGTGTTGAGTTTATCCAACCTTTTTTAGTCTTATTAATGTCAGATTTAGCAGTATGAAACCCTTTATTCAAAAATTTTGTTACTAAGCAAGTTTCTTGAAAAGGTTACTAGAATGAAGCATACTTTTAAGTTTGTCACAGTTTATTAAGTCCAACCACTTGTTTCTTTGGCCTTCGTCAGACTCTTTTCTGTTACTTGCACAATTGGGAATGAAACACTTAAAAATACATTTTAAAACTAAAAATTATATACAAAATACACTAAAGCTATAAAGAAAACGTCCCGTCGAAATATATAACCTATTAAACAATAAATAGCCTTTCGTAAAATAGCAGTAAAATGCCAATAAAACTTTATTTATAATTTATAGTTAGTTCATACTTCATAGAAAAACAAAATAAAAATTTCCAAGAAAACTTCTAACTTGACAGCTACGCGACAATAACATGACATGACAAAATGGCGGCAGCGGGAAGGGGCAAGAGGTGGGAGGGACGAGAGAAACGTCATGTTCTGGATTGCTCACTGCATTTCATACGGTCAAAGATTTTTGTTCAAAGATTACCAGCCGTGAGCCGAACTAAACTTAATACAAAGGTACTCTGTGAACTAAACTACTCTGTGGCTGTAGATCCCCATTTACAGAAACAATTTATATACGAGGTAAACCAAATCAACGAAAATTTCGCCATTTTGGAGCCGAAAAAAATTAATTATAGCTAAACAAAACAAAATTACACTGCCATTTACATTCAGTGGCTTCCCACATGATAGATGAAGAGATTAAAAAATAGATTGAGTTAAACAATTGATATTTTCAAAAGTTATAGTGTTTACAAGCCACAGGAACATGATAAATCCACACCATAAGCCACTAAAACCCTTTTTTTTATTTAAAAATAGCAATTAATCGATTTAGAAAAATTATTAATAAGTTCAACAATCATTTATCTTTCTAACAATGTGCTTTTTATATCATTTATATGTATAATATGATTGCTAGATACGATTTTATTCCATAAAATGTTGGAATTTTAATTTTTAGGCGATAGTAGAACATTACCTTGCGCTTTCGCTTAAGGTATGCAATATTTCCTCCTTACAATATTTGTGTGGATTACAATATAATAAAATGCTGCTGGCCATCTCCTGTTTGATTCCTCTCTGTGCCCTATTACGACACGCACGGGATGATATGGAGTAGTGGATTCTCTCACGCAGCCACTGTCTCGGATCGTTCGTGTTGCTATGGGTATAAATATTTAAAGTATAAAATAGAAATACATATAATCTCATGAGATCAGACTTTCCTTAACTATTTTGACCGGCCTATACATGTTTTCAAAAGAGACAGCTAGTTTACGTAACTAACATTTTTAGCTTTCGTGCTAATATAGATGTAATTTCTTGTTTAAGTTAAAATGAAAAATAAAACTATGTATGTAATCATACAGTTTGGTTACGCACGTTTGGAAACTTCTCGTTCGTAAATAACTAAATACAGTTCCTTGATCAAAATGAGCCAATATTTAAAATAACTGCCAGTCTCATATGATGCAGAGTAGGATTTAAATCACAACCTTTATAAACATTATGGTAATAATACAATTAACCGATATAAGTAAAACGATATTACCACCTACAAAATTAAACCTGACCTCTTTTTATAAAACTGAAATGACAAATTAACTTTTAGTCCACCTGATGATAAATGGGTACTGCAGCACGTGGACAACTGCAACCAACTTCAAACAAAGGAGGTCACAGATGCGTTACCACTTCTGCGGACTAAGGTAGAATTCCTCACAGCTTGAAACTATATTGCCTCTCTATACACTTCAGCTGTGCAAATGCTACTATTTCGCAGCTGAAACAGGTAAGAGGGTAGTGATACGTACCCAGGTGGAATTTTTGGCAGAAAAGCACTCCTACCGCCTAGTCCTTACCATCTATGGCCTAAACTAAAGACACATAAAGTAACAGGAGTAACGTTTTCCGTATATTCGTCCATCTCCCCGCATCTTTTTAAGTAGTGATGGTATGATGATGGCATTATCCCATCTAAAGTGGTCCTTCAGATATTGGATTAACCTACTTCCCTGTGTGATGATTTTGAGAGTATAAAAAGAAATTATACAAATATCTCTTCGGTTCTTAACACTCTTGTTGTCGATATTCCACGCATCCTAACCAAACGGTTTGCTTCGTCTTTTGTAATACAGCAAACAAGTGGAATAATCCGCTGGCGTCTGTCTTTCAATACTTACAGTTTGGGTGTGTTACTCTAGTGAATAGGCTTTTGTTACTCTAAGAAGGTGCGATTTACCATCTAGAGCCTCATCACCACTTACCACTAGGTGAGCTGTAGCCAAGTACTGGCTCATAATAAGTAAAAAGGGTAAAATAAGACAGGCATTAAACACTTTTTAACGGCTACAATTTTCGTTACAGTTTCAAGTTTTTTTTCACGTGGCAAAAGAAATGCGTTCTCGTGCTCTTAACATTCAACTTTACTGCTCCTAGGCGTCGCTTTGAATAGCATAATATGTCGCTGTGAATGGCGTCTGGTTCACTAAGACGACGTAACGAGGTGCATTCAAACTCGCGCTTTGAATATCGAGGAGCCACAGGGCGCGGTCATGATTTTACGCAAGCAATGATAGTGAGTGAGCAATATTTACATTTAAATAAAATTAAAGTATGCGTCTGTAATATAGAGATAAATGCCTTCTGAAAAGATTTCGAGGTTATTTGCATCCTATTGTGCTAATAGGATGCAAATAACCATTCTTCGACAATCTTCGGAATGGCTGAACTGATTGTTATGAAACTTAATGGTTATCTTTAATCTGAATGGTGGCATAAATGACATTAATAGACACTACCCAGGCGAAGCCTAGGCTGATCGCTTGTATTAGATAAAGAGGTAAAATCATTGCAAGAAAAATACTCTTTTATACGTGGTAGAGCCATGCTGCAGCTATATTATGGTTGTGGCACGAATGGGTCAGCTCGACCGGGGAAGGACCACGCTCTCACAGAATACCAGCGTAAAATAGCAGCTTAACGCAGCTGTGTTTCGTATGGTGAGTGTAGAGAACCGGAGACCATTTTTACTGGAAACGAGGCATTCCATCTTAGTCCTCACGGGTGACAACGCATCTGTATTTTGATTCGCAATAGAGGATAGATGTAGATGTCTATGGGCCGCATCAACCACTTACCATCAGGTGGACTGTGTGCTCGTTTGTCACCCTTCTCCTATATAAAAAAATAGCGTTGGATCGAAGAAAGTTTTAATGTACAAAATAATGTGTCAGGAAACTTCCAAGCACAACTTTTTATACTTTCACACCTCGAAAGCGAAGCGGAGAGTTTGGGCTTTACTGTCCACCTGTCAAGGTCACGCTACCCACTCTTATTATCTGTTTTGAGTTTAGTTTAGTTAACATATGACTGTTAATTAAAAGTATAAGCTTACTTAAAATAACTAAAAATAATAAACTAATTTCCGCGTAATCGCTTCCGTAAACGTTGTAATTTTCTCCATCATTGTTAGTCTTTTGAGGTCGGCTTTAATTTTAATTTAAAGTCCAATTTTTTTATAGAATAAGGGTGGACGAATTCCACCACACACATTCACTTGATGGTAAGTAGTTTCTGTGGCCCTTAGACTTCTTTAGATCTTTTTCTTTAGATTATATTATCTCTTTAGATTCTTAACATTTCAGTTAAGAATCAAAATGCAGATTCGTTGTCACCCCTAAGGATTAAGATGGAACGCCCTGTTTCCAATAAAAAAGGTTTCTGGTTTTCTACACTCACTATATGAAACAGCAAAATGAACTGCTATCTTACGTTGATATTCTGTGAGAGCGTGGTCTTTCCCCGGTCGAGCGGACCCGTTCGTGTTAGAAACATATTAAAGCTGCAGCGTGGCTCTACCACGTATTTTTGACCTCTTTAAGTAGACTAAGGCACATAATAAGTTCGAATGTCGTCGTAGATTAAACATTTTACCCCCTATTTTTTTATCATTGGGGGTATAATTTTTCTTTAAATTTATTTAATTAATAATAAAAAAACATTAAAATCGGTTCACTATTGACGAAGGTATCGAGTGACATAAACCCAAAAAAAGATGCAGTCAAGTTGAGAGCATCTTCCTTTTTTTAAGTCGGCCAAAAATGGTATTTAGTCATTAATCATGTTGTTAGAGGCTCTTTCTCTTCGTAGCACTAGTCCTATTACAAAAGTACCGCCCTTTTTCGAATTTCAATTTTTTTTTTATTTAAAATAATGGTGACAAACGCGCACATAGTCCACCTGACGATCAGTGGATGATGTTGCCTATAGAAGTCCACATTTATCCTCGATCAAAAATCAAACTGCAGATAAGTTGTCATCCCTGAGGACTAAGATGGAATGCCTCGTTTCCAGTAAAAAGGGTCTCTACGCTCACCATACGAAACACGGCAGCATAAAGCTTCTGTTTTACGCTGGTATTCTGTAAGAACGTGGTCCCACCCTGATCGAGTCGACCTATTTGTGTTAATACCATAATATAGCTGTAGCATGGCTCTACCACGTAAGGAAAATAGTACAAGTAGGAAGTGTTCGTTGTCGACCTATGTCTGTTAGTAAGTTAAATATCGATAAATATCGTATGGATATATGTATACTAGACTTTCAACGAATATTCGGCTATTGTTCCGTATTCGGCCTATGCGGCTACTTTTATCCTATTTTGCCGAATACCGAATATCTACGAAGTACTATTCGAACGAATACCGAATATTTAAGTAAGAAGTTTTGTTGTACTCCGTCAGGTAAGTGGTAAAATGAAAATATTAATTTTCATTTTTTCATAATGTATTTTATTGTTATCATTAAAGTACTCATAGGTACGTAATCAGCTTCAGTATTATAAAAAATTACATAACTAAACTACTAATACATAAACTAATAAATAAATATCTTTCAACTTTTATCGTAACTAAAATTTAGAAGATAAAGAATATGGTGCAGAAAGACTAATTTTTCAAAATTTTCAGGCAGTAGTTTACCCTTTTTCCTTTCGTAGGCAATTCCAGCTTCAGAGAAAAGACGCTCTGAATAAACACTACTTTCTTTTTGGCCGAATACTTTTGCTTAATATACGGTTATTCGGCCAGGAAGCTCGCGGAGTGTACGGTACTCGGCGTGTGGCCGAATAAAAATATGTGTTGCAAGCAATATTGATGTACTTGATATGTATTTTGTAATATTAGTTACGAATAGTCCAACACCAACATATGTTGGTGAGTAGGTGCTTTGGCCCATAGACAACTACAACTATCCTCGGCTAAACAGGAAATTGCAAATGCGTTGTCATCTCTGAAGATTAAGATGATATGCCTCTTTACCAGTTAAGTGTCTCCAGCTTTGTGATAAAATTTAAGTGACAAGCGAACCCAAACTCCATCTGAAGGGAAGTGGCTACTGCACTGAATTAATACCTGCAGGCAACTTCAAACAAAGAAGGCTACGGTTGTGTTGTCACCTGTGAGGACTAAGATGGAATGCCTCACAACCTATAATTAAAGTGGCTCTCTAAAGCCTTTGAACCTGAACACAGCAGTTCACGCACTTGGTGGCAGATATGATTACATGACCCCCACCACCTTGTGTCACTCGAAACAGCAATATTATGCTGCTGTTTTGCCCTGGCATTCTATAAGAACATGCGGGGCGTTCACGGTTACGTTCGCGATGCACACACGCTGTCGCTTTGATATTATAGTCCTGCCTATAACTATATCTAAGTCCTATTTACACTATAAACTGGTTGGTGACCGCTCAAAATATAAAGTCACACGGCCCACTATCGCTACGACACACGCTCCATCGAAGTCCCACAGAACGTTCTCCGTTGAAGTTAAGGCTACCTAGGCTTGCTCTGAAAAGCAGATTATACTTATTCCCCTACTATAGACATAAACACTAATGATGAATGAGTTTTAATATTAATAGAAGAAAGTGTTATTATAAATTACTACACAGTCCACGCGATAGTAAGTAAATGTTGGGGTTCATAGACATCCACATTTATCATCCATTCAGAATCAAACTACACATCGTTGTCATCGCTGAGCACTAAGATGCCTCGTTACCAGTAAAAATGTCTCCGGTACTTGTCACGCACCATACAAAACACAGCTGGTTTCGTACATGATAGAGACACTACAGCGTGTTATTACTGCAGCACTTATTGGTCAGCTCGACCGGAAAGGATGTACGGCCAACCAAAATACTTAAAATAGCAGCGTAACATAGGCTCTACCACGTTTGAAACTACGTGAAACCTACGTTACTATTTAATATTTTGGCAACAAAAAGGATAGAACCATCTGATGGGATTTGCATGTCCCAGTTATCTAGCAAATCTAAATCGTCCACTTCGTATAGAAATGCAAATATTGCTTCAAGTTACAGTTTAACAACTCTTAGAGTTTCATGATATGAATTTCATTACAAGTTTCGGTTGTTCTCGTGAAATATAGACCTAACTACTAGCTACTGCATACCGGTTCCATGCATGACGTCAAGCGCCCCGCCACTCGGACCTGCAAACGTCATATAGCTTGAAATTGCCCAAACAATACAACACTGCTTGTATTGCTTTACTTGCTATATAATCATCATCATCGTCTCATTTCTTCTTAAAATAAAAGCAGTAAAACGGAAGAAATACTTACATATGACGAAACTACTCACAGAAACTACAGAGGATAATTAATAATAATAATAATATATATTGATAATAATTAATAATAATAATAATAATTAATAACAATAATAATATAATATAATAATAATATTTATTGAGACCAAAAACATTTTAACATAAACATAATTACCGTTAACGTCCGCAGTAGTCGAGGACTGATTGATTAAAAATATATACACGTGGATAAGTTAAACTAAAAAAACAGGGAATACTCATAATTCAGTTACCTTCGTGTTATGTTACCTTCAGATACACAGAGTCTGTGTATCTGAAGGTTACTATGTGATCATGACATTTGGCCAATAGACACTGAATACAGCGAATGGATTTGGTTTCTTAGATCTAGCAAGAACCCACAACTCATAGGGTAACAATCTATGAATTAAGAGCATAAATATTTTATATCAAAATGTAAGAGGTCTTAGAACAAAGACCTATTTTCTTTATCTTTACTTAAATCCTCTTGTTTGGATTTATTTGCTATCACGGAGATGGGTGCAACAAATTTATTCATAACGCGGAGGTTACACCACCCGGCTATTCCATATTGCGATGTGATAGTGCCGATGGCCGTAAGAAAGGTTCTACTTTTAGTAGCTGCACCGTAGTTTGAGATAAGAGAAGTAGCGATGTTTTGCGATATAAATATAGATATTTATAAATTCGAATTAACTGTATTATAAAAAATGGCTAAAACAAAGCAAAATTCAAACTCAATTAAGGCCAAGCCTAAAAATGAAATTAAAATGCTTCAAAATTCATTAAAAATTTAGTGAAAACCTTTGAGGTTAAAATAAAAGACCTTGAGAAAGTTTATTAACCAAACGAAAGATCATCAAATTAAAGTAAACCAAGAAGAGGTGGCCGGGGCGAGCATTTCTTGTGTGTGTGATCCTAGACAAAGTATACTATAATATTCATAATGTAACAATAGAAAAGCCGAAATTTGCAATTGGAAATACTCATCCAGTAACATTTATAGAAAGTTCCATCGAATGGTTTCGAAATATCAATAGCACAAGAGTAGTAGGTGAAGAATATTATACACGCATTAATAGTGTGCGTTGGACAACTTTTAGTGATTTTAAAGCAGACTTTCTAAGAGTATTATGGGGTTGAAATATTTTATATATATATCGTGAGCCTTTTCAAAAGGGGAAGGGATTAATTAATAAGGAATTGACTGATGTGAAGCTTATACAAGTGGAATAGGGACGATTTAACGTTCTTGACCTTATTGGGACCTGTCTTCGTGAACGGAGTTAGCTTAAAATAATTATAAGGCATCATCACCAACGGCTTTCGATTGCTCTAGTGAATATTCATTCTTCTAAGAGACACTTAAAATAACTATGTTACTAAACAAGTACAATGTAAATAAAGGTCCTAATTAAGACGATCACGCCATAAATTTATTAAACGGCCTATAACTAAACCTTTAGAAAGATTCTCGATAAAGATCAATATATAGTTATTATACCAGTCACGTAAATATTATATATTTTATAGATATAGAGTCTCGGAGCGGGGGGGGGGGGGGGGGCGTTACAATTTGTTTAATATCTGCATCGATACCGCGACCTCTCCTAATATGTGGTAGAGTCGTTCCAGTGGCGAAAGGTCGTGGAGGTCCGGAATCTAGTGACTACAGACCTGTAGCGATATTGTGCACACCAGCCAAGGTATTCGAATCGGCCAATCACCACTGATTGTATATGCAGGTAAATACTGTTGTCTGACGTGCAACGTGACTTCCTTTAATAGGGGAACTTGCTGCATTTAATGTACAAGTAGTCCCAGCAGTTGATGCAGAGATATAGGTTGATGTGGCCTATTTCAGTTTTCGGAAAGCATTTGACACGGTCGACAATGATATCCTGGTGGTGAGGTAGAGCGAAGTAGACAGCACACCACACATGTTTAAGTTCTTCGCCAGTTACTTGCGAGACAGATGTCAGTACGTTGACTATGGCAGGGACTACTCTGAGCAGTACTTTACAAGGTCAGGGGTCAGTCAAGGAAGTAATTTGGGTAAATTATGATAAACAATTTGACGGAGGTGATCAAGGAATCAACGTGCCTTTTATTTGAATCTTTTATCGAAATAAGAGATACCTTAGACCATGCTAGACTGCAGCGGGATATAAATGAGGTCATGAAGTGGAGCCGGGACAATAAACTTTATTTTAACGTGGTAACATAATCTACATTGTCATTTAGCAGAGCACGTGTTCCGCACCATCACCCGTACCACATAGAGGGAGAGCAGTTGCAGCGCGACATGAAAGTAGAATATCTGGGTGTTCGCTTCACAAGTGATTTAAATTTTCGAGAACACAAGAGGGCATACCGCAATCTCGGTTTTGTCCTGAGGCAATCGAACCGGTTCACTCACATTAGCGCAATAAAGACCTTGTATGAAGCGATGGTAAATAGTAATTTGGAGTGCAACTCTGTGATTTTGGCTCCAAATGAAGACAAGTATAATTCGTGCGTGCGTGCCAGATCGAAGTACCGAACGGCGGTGACGAGTGCGATTGCTGGAAATTTATTTATTTTAAAACAGTGTACATGCTGGCTTACAGTATGCCCAAAACGCCAGCATGCTAATTTAAAAATTACACTTTTAAATAATAAGTACTTGTATAAGATACATATCCAAATAAAATAAAAATACATGCCAAATAGATTAAAAAATACATGCCAAATAGTTTACATGTTAAATAGAGTAAGCAAAATGGCATTGTCAAATTAAAAAACCTAAGATTAAATTAATATATTACAATATGTAAAAATTGGATGTCAAAAATAGAAGGGCTTTATTACATAGTTGCGTAAAGCTATCAGCAAATAAGTCAGTCTCATAATCATGTGCGAGCATATCTCCAATAAGCTGTATAGCGCAAATAGTGGGCGCGTGAGCGCCGCACCTGGAGCGCGCCGGCGGCCGCCACAGAAGACGCCGCCGCCACCGTCCCCTCCACATCATAGCCCAGCCGCTTCGGAGCCAATAACCCCACTCTGCTAAAACTCTGGAAATGCCGCACGCGAGAACCAAATTATTACGCGAGGCGCCGCTCACCCGCGCGGTACGTACGCTCAATGCGGTGGCTGAGCGCATTAATTTATTCGGATGTTCTCTGAGCGAGTTCATAAAGGCTAACTTGTAATTTCTATGTTTCAGTTTTAATTGCTGATATACCACGTGCTCGACGGTGAAGGAAAACATCGTGAGGAAACCTGCATGTCTGAAAATTAAGAAAAAAGATATATCGAAGACATGTAAAGTTTGCCAACACGCATTGGGGCAGCGTGGCGGACATTTCCTTGCCCTACAACCCTGTCAGTAATGAGCCTGTACCCAGCAGTAGGACATGTATAGGCTGTCACTTTAACATTCACCTTAAATAAAAATAGTTTGGCACTTATTCTAGGATTTTGTACTGTCCTGCAGCCTTACATGGAGGCTTGATGGAGTGCTAACAAAACACTTTATTTATTAGATGTCGATACAGTAACAAAATGATTGAATAATTGGACCTCTGTTGACTCCAAGAGGATATCCGGGCGGCATCTTTCCGTTCTATACCATACCAGTAAGTACCTACCCTTTTTATTATATTATATTATTGAGTACACCGCCATAAGAAACTACTCATGTATATTTTGGAATGCCGTTATTCACATCTGTTCTTACAATATGTACACGAACTTGTGTTGTGCACTGGTCGGATAAGTTTATTAATTATTACCAACCAAAGTCCAAGCTCCAAACTGCACATTACCACTTATACCTGATTAAACGTTCAGAGATAGTACAAGTTGTTGATAAATTTATACATTAAATTAAAAAAAAAAAATTATATTTGATTATTTTTATATACAAAACTAATCTACTAATAGAAAGGAAAATTCGGATTTCAAAGACCTACGAAAAATAAAACATAGCTTCAGTGTATCAAAAATGTGGCCTTTTTTTTTTTTTGCGGATGGAAAATCATCAAATGACGCCTTTCGCTCTGGGTGGAGCGGAAGGGAGTGTCAGACTTTTACTGACTAAAAAACATCCGTGTTCCTTCAGTGCCCTTACGTTCCGGAGCCGTGGTATCTCTTTCGAACAGCCCGCAGCCCCGGCAGGCGTCGGCCCTTGCGGGCCCCTTCACGATGCTGACAGCTCTTTGAGGCGCGCGTGGAACAAAACACGCCGTCGACACGGCCTGTCGTCGTTAGACGGACGGACGGCGAGCTACCCATTGCTCGCCATCCACAGGCCCGCGCCTACGGTGGCCGGGGGCCACGACGTAGCCCCCGACGCCCAGGGCGTCTCCCGCGGCGGCCGGGAAGGAAAGCTGCTGCTCTCTCCTTCTCCCGCTCCGCCACCTCCTTCGCTAGCATCACTGCTTCGCAGAAGGTGGTGACGGCATCCCATTCCGTCTCGCTCCGGACCATGGCTTGATGACCAGTGCCGGACGCGAGAGGTCGCCGCCGCCTATCGCCGCTACGAGGACACGGCGGTGCTCCGCCCAAGCAGGGCACACCTCCACGGTGTGCTCCACCGTGTCCTCCGGTCGATCCTCGCAGTGGGAGCACCCGGGCGTTTCCTCCCGCCCGATTCGGTGCAGGAACCTCCCGAACACACGGTGTCCGGTGAGGACCTGCGTCAGGCGGAAGGTGAGGACGCCGTGGCGTCTCTCAAGCCACTCCTCAAAGAGGGGTCTTATCGCCGCTATAGTGGCGTGCCCAGCACGGGGTTGCGACAGTCGCTCTCTCCATGTCGCCATGAGATCACGCCGGAAGTCTGTCCGCTGCACGACAACTTGCCGCGGCAGCGGGGTTTCCCCCCGGCATAGTGCCTCCGTGCGCCATTCGTGCAGGCGCGCGATGACTATCGCCTCCAGATCCCATGGCGGCAATCCGGCAAGGAGGCACGCCGCCTCGCGGGAGATCGTGCGGTAGCCGCGAACCATTCTCACGGCGACCACCCTTTGGGGCGCGTTCAGGTGGTGGACGGCAAGCCGCGCCAAACCACGCGTCCACACCGGGGCCCCGTAAAGGGCCATGGACCGCACAATCCCCGCGTAGAGCCTCCGGCAGGAGGCGTTTGGCCCCCCAATTTTCGGCAGGAGCCACCTGAAGGCAGCCCCGGTCCGTTCCAGTTTGGGAGCCAAACGTCGGAAGTGCTCAACGAAGTTCCATCGGCCGTCGAGGACGAGTCCTAGGTACTTCATCGTCAACTCAACGCCGACGGATACCCCTCCTACCATCACTGAGGATCCCGGTGGTGGCCTGTTCCGAGGACCATGGAAGTGCATGGCCTCGGACTTGTGCAGAGCCACCTCAAGACCCAGCTGCCGGATCCTCTCAACGACTATCGCAACCCCGCGTGTCATATTTTCCGCCGCCGCCTCGTACGACCCCCCCTGTGCCAGTACCAGCGTGTCGTCAGCGTAGCAAACTACGCTGACGCCGGTAGGGAGGTCGGCGCGCAGCACCCAGTCGTAACCGATGTTCCACAGGGGCGGCCCCAGAACCGAACCCTGTGGGACACCGCACGACATCTCTCGCCGGTTCCACTCACCGTTGCGACCGGGGTAGATGACGGCCCTGTCCGTCAGATAGTCCCCGACTATACGACGGAGATAGGTCGGCACCCGGTGATACCGGAGTGCCTCCCTAATGCAGCTCCAGGGCATGGAGTTGAAGGCGTTGGCGATGTCGAGAGACACCGCCAAAACAACCCCCCCCCCTGGCCACTGCATCCCCCGTCGTGAGGGCTCTCACGCGCATGATGGCGTCCACCGTAGAGCGCCTCTTGCGGAAACCAAACTGGTGTTCCGCAAGATCCGGCCCCGTCCCCGCAAGGTGCTCGGCGAGGCGGTTTGCAATGACTCTTTCAAAGAGCTTGCCCACCTCGTCGAGCAGCACCACGGGCCGGTATGCGGACGGAGAGTCCGCAGGGCGCCCCGGCTTCCAAATGAGGACCAGCTTCCCCGTCTTCCAACGAAGCGGGAATTGGCCTCTCTCCAAGCATGCGCTTAGGAGCCCCTCCAGTCGGGGCCCGAGAGCCTCCGAGGCCAGGACCCAGGCTTTGCCAGGCAAGCCATCGGGTCCTGGGGCGGTATTCCTGGCCTTGAACCTACGTACCGCCACTCTCAGGTCTACCCCGGTCCCTTCCGGGATGTCGTCGTCGTCGTCCTGGTGGTCCGCTTCCGGCACCGCAGGTGGCGGAGCCATAGGCGGGGGCGGATGTTCCCCTCGCGCAGGGAACAGAGCGCTCACCATGTCCTCCACGAGCTGAGGCCGGAGACTCTGCGTCAGCGGGGGGGCCCAGGTGCGGAGTTTATCCCGCACCATCTTGTAAGGGCGCCCCCACGGATCTCTGTCGAGAGTCTCCAGCATCTCCTCACGGGCCCGATCCCGGGCCCGCATGACAGCCTCCCGGAGGGCAGTCTTCGCCGCTCTGTATCCCTCGTACAGCTCCGCCTCAATGGCTGCCGCATTCGGTGGACGAATGCGGAGCCTGCGATGCCTGGCGTACAGGTGCCGCGCGGCGACACACGCCTCGCGCAGAGACGTCAGCTCACGCGACCACCAATACACCTGACGTCGGGCGCTTCCTGGCCGGACGCGGGGCATTGCCACATCACATATCTCGGTCATGGCCTCCTGGAACCACCTTGCCTCATCATTGACGTCGGCAGGCCTACCCGGTGATGACACCCAGGCCTGAACGATCGAGGCTTCCAGGAGGAGCTCCCGGTCCAGCTGCTTCAGCGCCCAACGCGGACCACTCGGGGCCTGTTGGACTGGCGCGCTCGAGGGCTGGGTGGAGACGTCAAACCGGATGTACCGGTGGTCGGAGTAGGTCTCCACCCCCTCCATGACTCGCCAGTCAATGGCACGCGGCGACAGAGCGGGGCTAGCGAACGAAATGTCCACCACCGACTCGCCCCGCATCCGCACACACGTGGGGACAGAACCCCGATTTAGGACGACCAGGCCTGTCTCCAGAGCCCAGTCTTCCACCATCCTACCCCGCACATCTGTACGACGAGAACCCCAAGCCAAGTTCTTGGCATTGAAGTCCCCGAGGACAAGTACGGGGAGGGGATAGCTTCCGACGACGACAGCTCTCAGCTCTGCAATAGAGTTATGGAGCTCGGCGAGAGATCGGTTCGGGGCGAAGTACACCCCCACAACGACGAACTCCCCGAACCGTGCTGCTACGCACCCCTGACCCCTCCTGACACCTTCAAGGGTCGGGGTACCGGCGGCGGCCGAAGAAATGATGGCCACTGAGCCGTTAAGGTCCGCCACCCAGTCATCCCTAGGCCAGACGAAATACGGCTCAGCGACCACAGCGATGTTAATCGACCACTGCGCCATGCTCTGGAGCAACAGATCCTGAGCGCAGGCGCAGTGGTTGATATTCGCCTGGAGGAAGCTTAATGGGGCCGTTATAGGCATTCCATTTCAGCTTCCTCCACGGGGCGCCCCTCCGCGGGCGTCGGTGTCGCGGCGGCGGCGGCGGCAGCAGTGACAGCGGCGGCGGCGGCAGTTGCAGCTGCGGCGGTGGCCATAGAGGCGGTGGCGGCGGAGGAGGGCCCTCCCCTACCCGCGGCCTTGGCCTTGGCGGGTGGCACGCAGGTCCTGCTTCCGGCCCAGTGATCGGCTGGCTTGCCGGCCGCCGCACATGCATCACAGTGCGGCGTGGCGCAGCAGGTCGCCGATTTGTGTCCGGGCTGACAGCAGCGGAAGCAAAGGCCACTGCGGTCAACCTCCGAGGCGCATTTCACTGACACGTGGTGTCCCACGAGACGGCGGTAGCACCTCAGAGGTCTGGGCACCAGCAGCTTAACCTGCGCTGAGACCCAGCCCACCAGAAGCCTTCGGCCCTCCACTATGGCTTTGGTCGCCGTAACAGGGCAGCACACCGTGGCGGCATGCATACCCTGTTGGTCCGGGCGTATGGCGCCTGACCTGACCTGGTCAGTAGTGCACCCCCCGGACCTGGCGACGGCGGCCACCAACTCCTCCTCCGATACCGAGTCGTCCAGACCCATGATGCGCAGGTCTGCGCATCTGACAGGCCTGGACACTCGGGCCTCGTCCGCGTTCAGGGACGCTCTGAGCTTCGCAGCCAGAGCGTCCGCGGTCGCGCCACTGGATTCCCCGGGGATCTCCAGCATACGGGCCCCCGTCTGGGTGACTTTGAGCCGGAGGCCCCCGGTGATCCCGAGCTCCCCGAGATTCACCGCCTCTTTCGCCTTCGCGAGCAGATCGCGGTAGGTAACGCCCTTCTTTTCCGCGTCCGGCTGTAGTGTAATCACTACAGCTGCGGTCTTCGGGGCGCGGAGCCTAGCCGCGATCTTGCGCGCCCTGAACTGGCGCTGCCGCTCCTGCTCCTTGGCCTTTTTGGCTGCCTTCTTCCCCTTTTTTTTCCCCGACAACCTGCCAACCGGCTTCAGCCGCGGGAGGTGTAGGGAGCTGGGGGGGCGGTGGCGGCGGCGGCAGCTGGCTTGCCGCTGGCGCTGGCCCATTCGCCGTAGGCACTGGGGCTGGCGCAGCCACCACCTGTGCTGCCGCCTTGCCCTTTTTCGCCTTCGCCTTGCCTCTCTTTCCCGTCGCCGGCTTAGCCGGAGCCGGTTCAGCCGGTATCGGTTTTGCCGGAACCGGCTTTTCAGGAGGGGGAGGGGCAACTGCAGCCCCGTCCGAGGGCTGGCTGGACAGCCCCGGCCTGGATGCGGCAGCCGTGACCGCCGCGTACGAGACCGTTGCCGGCCTCGCCGTCGTCTTGTTTGCCCCTAGGGGGGGGGGGGGGCGCAGGACGATGCCCTCCAGCACGGAGAACCGGTGCTGGAAGGCAGCCAGCTCCTGCCGGACCAGGTTCAGAAGCTGGTTCTCCACCGGCACGGGCTGGCTTGGGCGCTGCATCTGGGGCGCCGCGCGAGAGGCAGGCTCATGTAGACTGGCCAGGTCTGCGCGGAGCTGTACCAATCAACAAATCAATAATTCAAAAACTTAGTTCAGATCACTGTGGACAACTGGTTTCATTACCTTATATGCACAAAAAACAGGAAATTGAGAAAATTGTGTTTGTTCCTATTAATGCAAAACGCCTGGAGAGATTTAGAAGTAATATGGTAAAAAACCTTCCATCGCTTTCTTATAAGAACAATGCAGACTTTTTATATGGAGAATTATTTACCCTTATAAGCAATGAATTTAAAAAAACATTTACTTCTAAAACATTCTCCGGAAACAGTCGCAAGGTATTTAATGAGTGGGCGACAGTGGGAATTCATAAAAGCAGACGAAGGTTATATAACCTTTACCATGAAAGATCATATAATCCTTCTGATGCTTTTAAAGAATATGTCAAAAATTATTCTAAAATGTTTAAAAAAGTTTGCTCCACAGCCAAATCGTTACATATTAGCAACAAAATTAAGACGGCTAAGAATAAAATTAAAATGACGTGGAGTATAATAAACAGCGAAACCGGTAATGAAAAACCTCGTAACTCAAACTATCAATTAAAAATTAACAATGAATTGACTAAATCAAATCAAGAAGTCGCAGCGGTGTTTGAGAAATATTTCACTGATATTCCTATTTTGACAACAGAGTCTTTGAATTCTTCTCCAACTGTCGCCGAGTCATTACTCAAACAGAATGTTAATATCTGTTTAAAAGAATTTAGATTTGAAAAAGTATTACCGCAAGATATTGTAAAATACTTCAAAACCATTGATGTAAAGAAAACCGCAGATTTGTGGGGGATTTCCGTGACAGTTATTGCCTCTCAATACATTTATGAAAATGTAATGTACGTACACAAAAATAAAAGTAGTTTTACAAAAATAAGTGATATTCATTCTGTAAATACTAGGAACAGACACAAGCTAGTAGTACCGGTTACTCGACTCCATCGAGTCAGTAATTCATTCTTGGGGCGATGTATACGCTTTTACAACAAAATTCCAGAAAATATACAAAATTTGACCTGCTCAAAGTTCAAAAACTTTATTAAACTAAGTTTGTATAAAAAGGGTTATTATAGTATTAAAGAATTTATAGATGATAATAACCCCTGGAAATGAGGTGATCGCTACCAAGCTATTTCTAATTTGTTGTGTTGTAAATTTGTGTAACATACATGATTGTAAGCTGTTATTTTTTTAAAAAAAGTCCCGCTGGGTTTCTTGCTGGTTCTTCCCAGGACAGAGGTTTTTTTTCGAACCAGTGGTAATTATACAAAGGAGTGACTTTCAATAAGCATTATTTATAATCTATATTGAATAAAAAAGTTTCTGTTTCTGTTTCCGTCCATAATAGATTTAATTGCACCTCATCTTGCTATTATTTTTAATACTTGTATCGATTCTGATGTGTTTCCTGATTTAATGAAGTATAGTAAAGTAATACCTTTATTTAAATCTGGTAGTACATTGGACCCCGCTAATTTTAGACCTATTTCTGTACTACCAACTCTTAGTAAAATTTTTGAAAAAATTATTTTGGATCAATTGTTAATTTTTTTTAATACAAATAAATTACTTCATAAAAACCAATTTGGATTTACAAGGGGTCGCTCGACGTCTGATGCCGGCGTTGAGCTTATGAAATATATTTTTAATGCCTGGGAGAATTCACAGGATGCCTTAGGTGTTTTCTGTGATCTTTCCAAGGCTTTCGATTGTGTTCATCATGAAACATTAATCAGGAAACTACAACATTACGGTGTAAAAAATTTGGCGATTAGACTTATTACTTCAAATTTAAGTAACAGAACTCAAAAAGTCGTGATAAATGGTAAAGGTTCCTCCGGATCGGTAGTATCAATGGGCGTTCCTCAGGGCTCGATTCTTGGCCCATTCCTGTTTTTAATCTATATTAATGACTTACCTTATCTGGTAGGGGACAATCACGATATAGTATTATTTGCTGACGATACCTCTTTAATTTTCAAACTCGAACGGCAGTTAATTAATTATGACGATGTAAATAATGCTCTATCGAAATTAGTACATTGGTTTAACGCCAACAATATGCTCTTGAACGGCAATAAGACAAAGTGTATTAAATTTACAATACCTAATGTAAAACATTCGAATACCAATGTGCTATTAAATGGGGAGGAGTTGAGTCTTGTGGATACCACTGTTTTTCTCGGTATTACTATTGACGCGAAACTTCAATGGGGCCCCCATATATCTAAATTAGCAAGCAGACTTAGTTCTGCAGCATATGCTGTAAGAAAGATTAGAAGTCTCACAGATGTTGAGACAGCTAGATTAGTGTATTTTAGTTACTTTCATAGCGTAATGTCTTATGGAATTTTGCTATGGGGTAATGCGATTGATATTGAAGCTATATTTGTTTTGCAAAAGAGAGCCGTTCGGGCGATTTATAACCTAAATTATAAAGAGTCCCTCAGACAAAAATTTAAAGAAATAAACATATTAACTTTGGCATCGCAATATATTTATGAAAATCTAATGTATGTACATAAAAACATAAATAGCTTTAATAAGAATAAGGATGTGCATTCTTTAAACACTAGGAACAAACATAAGCTTGTAATACCAGTTACTAGACTCCACAGAATCAGTAATTCATTTATGGGGCAATGTATACGCTTTTACAACAAAATCCCAGAACATATTCAAAGTTTATCAATAAACAAGTTTAAAAGTTTTATTAAAGAAAAACTGTACAAAAAGGGTTATTATAATATCAAGGAATACATGAATGAAAATAACCCCTGGGAATAAGGTGATCGCCACCATGCTGGTTCTATTAAAAATCATTTAAAAATTGTATAAATGAAATTATTGTTAAGTGAAATATGTTTGAAAAAAAAAAGTCCCGCTGGGTTTCTTGCTGGTTCTTCCCAGGACAGAGGTATTTTCCGAACCAGTGGTAAATAAAAAATGACTTTCAATAAGAATTATGTAATAATCAATATTGAATAAAAAAATATTCTATTCTATTCTATTCTTTTATTCTATTCTATTCTTCTCATTCTCCTACTGGAGAATCTCCATGGCGGATGTCAGGCGGGCCACGTCCGCCCGCAGCTTCGCCACCTCGTCCGCATTAGGCCCGGCTCCAACAAAGTTGGCCTCCGCAGCCGCCATGATGGAGGCGGAGGCCGCGGGAATGGCCTTTTACTTCGAGGAGGCCTTTTGCTTGTGGGCCACGACTTTGATCGCGGCCTCCACCTCCTTTACGAATCTGGCCTTACGCTCCACCTCGGAGCCGCCAGTTGCATCCGTCTCTTCGCCTGAGACCCGAGCCGTATCGTCCGGGTGGCGCCCCTCCTCGGCAAGCTTTGCCGCTCGTTCGGCCCTCTGATTGGCAGAGAGCTCCCTCCCCTTGCCTCTCAGCCCGCCCCGCCTGTTGGTGGGGATTTTCCGGGCCGAAACCTCCTCTTCACCGGATGCCGACCCCTGGTCGCCATCCCGCCTGGACCGCTTGCGGAAGAACTTGCTGATCTCCGCGGTCCCAGGTCCCACGTGTCGGGAGCTCTCTGAGCCTCCCACGCTGCTCGATGCGGCGTCGGACTCTGTCCCCGCATCGTTCCTCCTCTCCTCTACGTTGCCGTTGCCGGCGGTTTTGTTTTTTTGTATTTCATGTTCCATTTTTTGTACCCACGAGTATGGGAGTAATAAAGGTCCACCTTGGCAGAGACCCCTTACCAAGGTAAGCAGATTTAGAGGATTTATTACTCGCCAGGGGGTCTGCAGGTACCCTGGCGAGGAGCGCACTAGCGACTGATTTGTTCATACTCGTAGAACCCCGTCAGCCATCCATCCCCTCGCGGTGCGTCGCCGCTTGAGATTCGGGGTAACTTTTTATAGAGGTTTTCTCCCTCGCGGTCCGGGCGGTTAAGCCAAGACCCTCGGTTCCAATCAAAGCCGCGAGACATGATCCACGACACTTCGATACTGGGATTACGAGACCGGCGGTGACAGCAAAGGATGAATCCTTCACTGTCTGCCCGGAGGCAGGGTAAGTGCACACCGAGCCCGCCCTCACTCCTCTGCTATGCCCTCTGCTGATCAGAGGGTCACGCAGTGGAACGCACCGTTGGTCCGGGACGGACCCCACCCATGTCAGAATAATTAGCCGCGGCAGTAACCTTCCCCAAGGAGTAAGAATTTCTTCTCATTTCTCAAGGAAGATTACTGCCGCGCCCAGGGTGCACCGGCCCAGTAGCTGCTCTTCCCTCCAGACGTATCGAGAGGGACCCGCAACTACCAGGCACACGTGGAGGACTTCTGACTTCGCACCCCTCAAAAATGTGGCCTGGGTGGCTTTAATTTTTGCTTTTTAATTTTTATTAAAAGTTTAATATTGTTATCATTTTGAGAGGACTAATTATTAGTCGTCCAAACAGTTACATTAAAAACATCAATCCCTATTTAAATTTTGTTTTAATTTGAGTATGACTTTCCAATTTAATAAAATTGTCAAATATGTCGCGTAACTAACATATAAAGACATACTAAAACATGAAGTCGAAGTGACAAAAAATAACTATATGTATGTTTTATTCAAAATATTTTAAATATATTTGAAACATAGCTTATTCTTCTAACTACTGTAAATCCTACTAAATGGGCGAGGGTGGTCTTTATGTTGAATGTTCACGCGAAGGACGGTTTCAGCCATGCTTACAAGCTGTTCATAATGCCACAATCTCTTTTAAATATTATTCAAACATGAAAATTAAAAATAAATAATTCTTTGCACTCAAATATTAATGAATCAAGTTGAATTGCAGTTTCGTTGTGAACACGCTGTGCTTTATTTGTGTTTAGTATCTGTTTTCAAGTTAGTATACACATGAGTGCACTTTAACAGTTTAGCGATAGCGTACACTAATTAACATAAAGTTAAGTTTAAGTTAAGCGTAAGTTTCGAGTACTTCATAGCAGCCATGGTCACGAGTGGGGGGGGGGGGACTGAGGTGATGACGTCCCAATGTCGAAGTTAACCACGGCTACCTCCAGATTAAAAAATATGTGCAGAATCGACGCTCCAGGAAGTCTGCAGTCTGTGAACACGTACAGGATCGCCCTCGTCACTACATTAGATTTGATAGTCCACAAATCCTCGCTAAAGAACACCGATTCTTTCCAAGGATGATTCGCGAGGCTATTCAAATAAAAAAACATCCTAATTTCAATAGAGAAGATGCCTGGGTGCTACCATACCACCGTGGTTAACTATGACATTGGGACGTCATATACCTCAGCCCCCTCCCCCCCGTAAAGTACCTACTCGAAACGTTGGGAATATAAAATAAGTTAATATACGCGATAAAATTCGAAAAACTAGTTTTATTTAACGTTTTGTTATCAATAAAAATACTGATACTGATACGGACTGATGTTGATGCTATGTAGCCATTGCACTTAATGATCCTTTTTCTTCTTCATCTCTTCTTCTTCATTCTCGAGGCTCCGTCGCGGTTGCCATTCCCTTCCCTGAAATGAACTAGTTTTTTTTTCATTTTTATGAGTTTGTGACTAGGTACATGAAATTATGATGGTTACGCAAATAAATGTAGTCTTTAATTAACGTAAATTTCTGCATCTCTTACCTCTTCTAAATTGAAATTGGGAACAAAATGGCAATGGCAGTCCCGACGGATTTCTTGGGCTTGTAATTATATTACCTAATATTTGATATTATTTTGTCTATCGCTACGACAAATAAATAGGTAAGTACACAAAGGTAGACTATGGCAAGTCATAATTAGTTGCTTAATATGACTGAACTCGCTACAAAGAAAGTCTTTTTAAAAGCTTTTTATTTTTATCTTTCGTGACTTACTTCCTTTTAGTCGAGGGTTTTTAAAAAAATTATTTAATCTTTTTTCGATTACAACTTTTATATCCGTCGTGGGTCTTTTCAATATATTTTATTTTAGAGATTTAAAACATAGACAGTAACGTAGGATACTGTCTAAATATCGGTCTATCTCTCTAACTACTCAACAATTTACGAGTGGGAGAACTAAGCATGAAACAGTATGAGCTACTTTTGAAGAGGACTTATGTTCCTCTAGAGGTAAACTTTGCCGATGGGGAAGCTGTTCGGATATATTCCAACTGACAACTCGTCAACACATATAATCAGACTATATTAACAAAACTAACAATGAAATTGTACGCAATAAATGCACTAGATGAGTCTAGGGAACCAAACAACTATAAACAGAAACCTCTACCAGCTGCTATTTCAGGAGACCCAAATAACGCAAGAGGTCTAGTAATCACACATAAAGTTAGGTCCTACACTAGTGATGTTAAGAATGTACGTCAAGGTCAGCGAATGATTAGTCAATGGCAGCATGGGAGTATTTCGGCGGTTAATTAGGTTGGCCGTTACAGTGCTCAAATTACAAGACACTTTTTTCTGAACCCAAAACTTGGACCAAATCTTAGATATTGGGGTGAGCTGCCAATCATCTAGATGGTATGGATGGTATCTCGAGTTCTGTCACGATGTGCGATGGTAAAATTAAGCGGCTGGAATTAATCCAACCAATTCCTCTGAAAACTCCCCTTGGTAGATACAATAGAATACGCAAAGAGATGCAACATCTCTTCGCAGCACAACTGAGTCAAACCGATCAGAAAACGCTCTGTGCCGACGATTCGAACTGCTCTACGCTGTATGCGATTAAATGGAAGGAGCTGGCACTGGGGAGCCCCGGCCAGAGATGGGAACAGTATTCCAAGTGCGGCCGAACCTTCGCCTTGTAAAGTTGCAGGCGGTATGCCGGCAAGAAATACTGTCCCGTTCTACTGAGCACACAAAGCTTTTAGAGACCAATTTGGTCTTCACTTCCAAGTGACCACGAAAATGAACGTCATTCGATATGTGGTCGCCGAGGGTACTGATACTGACTGAGGCAACAAGAGGAGTGCCCTAAAACTGAGAAGATACAACAAAGGGGTTCTTTTTAGCGATAAACGCGCAAATAACAAGGGCAGAAAAATTGTTGAAAAAAGTTATTGCGTCTAGATATAACTTATATATAAAATGAGTTTATTTATTTTTCTATGATATTTCAAATAAAAATGTGTTTTAATTAACACCACAGAAAAAAACATTCACTTCTGGAAATATCAAATGACTTTACCATTTTAAACTATTCAGGTGTAGCCATTTACTATATTCATAATATTTTCGTATACACTTTGTAAAACTACACAAACACAAAATAATTTTATTGGAAGTTATTTTAAGGAATAACTATACTATCAGTAGTAATAAAAATAAAAGTGATATGGTAGAAAATAAGTCTCTTACAAAGAACTTCCTGCAATAATACATTATCTCAATCATAGTGCCATGTAACAGTTCCATTTAATGTTATGGTAACACTAGCTGCCGTGTAGTGGCGGTTAAGAATATCCACTACCCCATATTTTCCCGAGGGTGTCGTAAAAGGCTACTAAGGGAAACAGGCAGGAGATGAGAAGCAGCATCTTCCTGATAACAACAAACTTACAATAAAAAAACTGCGGTTGTCAAACCGCTCGCCAAGCGTGGCAAATATGGCAAATACACCCCCTATGATGAGAGTAACAAAGAAACGGCCCCCAGTCCCCGGCGGCCCCGCTATTTCTGGCTACGGTGGCGACCATGGTAACGGCGGGGCAGGGGGTGCTAAGAATCTCCGGTGTAAGTTCGGTTGCCACCTTAGACGACTCGACCTGGCAACATACAACGCACGCACCCTGAGGACTGACGAGAAGATTGTGGAGCTGGAGGAAGAGATAGACAAGTTACGTTGGCATATTATAGGATTATCTGAAGTCCGAAGAGAGGGGGAGGACACGGTAATCCTCGAATCTGGCAATTTGCTCTATCACCGGGAGGGCGACCATCTGTCCCAAGGAGGTGTCGGATTTATCGTCCACAAGTCTCTCGTTAACAACGTTGTAAAGATTGAGAGTGGATCGACAATGGTTTCGTACCTTATACTCAGAATTACCAAACGGTATTCGCTGAAGGTCATACAGGTTTACGCACCAACCTCGGCACACCCCGATTCCTCCTGGTGGAGGAAATATATGACGATAGCTATAGAGCCATACATTCCTCCTAACCCCAATATATGGTGTTAATGGGAGACTTCAATGCAAAACTAGGCACAAGAGAGAACGGTGAACTGAAAGTAGGGAAATTTGGAATAGGGCAACGGAACCCAAGATGCCAGCAGCTAGCCGATTTCATGGAGAAAGAGTACTCTTCCTTCCAGAAGCCGCCCCACAGGAAGTGGATCTGGTCGAGCCCCAACAGTTCCACAAAAAATGAGAATGACTTCATTATGACGACCAGACGACAACTGTTCAGTGATGTCTCCGTGATCGCGAGGGTGAAAACTGGTAGCGATCACCGAATGGTTAGAGGCACACTGAACCTAAACGTTAAGTTGGAGAGGTCTCGCCTAATGAAGTCAACGCTACGTCCCCCTCGTGCTCTGTTCCAAAATCCCGAAACTTTTCAGCTCGAGTTACAAACCCGTTTTCAGTGCCTAGAAGACTGCAATGAAGTGGACGGTATGAATGACAAGCTCGTGGAAACTGTCCATGCGGTCGGAGCTAAGTTCTGCAAGACCCGCCGCAGAAGAACACAAATACTCTCCGATCACACTCTCAATCTCATGGCTGTTAGACGGGAGATGAAGCTACATTCTTCAACAGATTTGACAGCATACAGGCAACTGAACAGACAGATCTCCAAATGCATGTGGCGGGACTTACGCAACTTCAATACAGCCTGTATTGAAGAAGCGATCGAGCGAAACCAAGGCTGCAAAGTCTTTGCCAGAGATCTGTCTGCCAAAAAGAGCCAACTGTCAAGGCTGAAGACCGAGTGTTGCAGCGTCGTTTCCGGGATACCTGAGATTTTGAGTGAAATTGAGAGGGTATATGGGCAGCTGTACACATCATCGTTGGAGCCACACGCAAGTGTGAGTAACGATCCAAGAGTGAGTCTTATCAGACACAATTCCGATGATATCCCGGATTTCAGTCTGAGCGAGATTAGAATGGCTTTCCAGCACCTTAAAAACGGCAAGGCCCCAGGCGAAGATGGAATTACAGCGGAGCTTCTGAAAGCGGGTGGAAGACCGGTACTTGAAGTCCTTCAGAAGCTCTTTAATTCCGTCCTTCATGGTGGCATTACACCGGAGGCGTGGAGAAGAAGTGCGGTGGTCTTATTCTTCAAGAAAGGTGACAACGCTCTCTTGAAGAACTACAGACCGATTTCCCTTCTGAGCCGCATCTACGTGTTGTTTACCAGAGTCATTACGAATCGTCTCGCGCGCAGACTTGACGACTTCCAGCCTCCCGAACAAGCCGGTTTCCGAAAGGGCTTTAGCACCGTAGACCACGTACATACCCTTCGGCAAATTGTACAGAAGTCCGAAGAGTACAATTTGCCACTATGTCTGGCGTATGTGGACTATGAGAAAGCCTTTGATCCTGTCGAAATTTGGCCGGTGCTGCAGTCCCTTCAGCGGTGCCAAGTTGACTGTCGGTATATCGAAGTGCTGAAGTGTTTGTACAGTAGAGCTACGATGACTTTCCGAGTACAGAACCAGAGTACGAAACCTATCCAATTGCAGAGAGGTGTAAGACAGGGTGACGTCATATCCCCGAAACTCTTCACCGCTGCTTTGGAAGACGTTTTCAAGCGTCTGGACTGGAAGGGATACGGTATCAACATCAATGGCGAGTACATCACTCACCTTCGATTTGCCGACGATATAGTCCTTATGGCAGAATCGCTGGAGGACCTAAGCACCATGCTCAATTACTTCAATAGTGTCTCCCAACGAATAGGTCTTAGGATGAACATGGACAAAACAAAGATTATGTTTAATGTCCATGTCACACTTATGCCGGTTGTTTTTGGGAGCACTAAGCTCGATATTGTTGACGAGTATGTTTACCTGGGACAAATAGTCCGACTAGGTAAGTCCAACTTCGACCGAGAGGTCAATCGACGGATTCTACTCGGCTGGGCAGCGTTCGGGAAACTACGACACATCTTCTCGTCAGACATACCTCAAAACCTTAAAACGAAATTGTACAACCAGTGCGTGTTGCCAGTGATGACTTACGGAACTGAGACGTGGTCCTTCACTGCTGGCCGTATGAGGAAGCTCAAGGTCGCTCAGCGAGCTATGGAGAGGGCTATGCTCGGGGTTTCTCTGCGTGATAAACTTAGAAATGAGTATATCCGCAGTAGAACCAGAGTAACCGACATAGCTCAATGGATTAGTAAGCTGAAGTGGCAGTGGGCCGGCCATATAGCTCGAAGAACCGACAACCGATGGGGAAGAAAGGTTCTTAAGTGGCAGCCTCGTACAGATAGGCGAAGTGTAGGGCAACCCCCACGAGATGGAGTAACGACCTGGTAAGACATGCAGGAAGTCGATGGATGCAGGTGGCTCAGGACCGTGCTTTGTGGCATTCCTTGGGGGAGGCCTATGTTCAGCAGTGGACTTGTGTAGGGCTGTAATGATGATGATGATGATGATAGTACGCCTTTTAAGAATTTGAAGCTCCACTTTTAATTTTTAATTCGATTTTTTACCAGCTCTATATAATGAAGGCTGTAATGATGGACACTAGCTAAAACAAAATGTCCTGTATGGCACAAAGGCCCAGAAGCCATGCCAAAGATATACATTTATAGTATGCAAATATATAATAGAGATACAATAATCTAAAAACTCTCAATTATGTAGGTAGGTACACAAAGACATTTAAGTAGTAGTAGTAACCTATATATTTAAATCTCTTTGTAGGTACATTATGTTGAGAATGTATTAAGCTACGACAGAACGCATGATTTCTTCCAAGTGAGGTAAGACATAACCTAAAAAGGTTCAAATCTAAATATCTTTTTTTGACGATTTCTCAGGACAAAATTCACTGACAAAGTTACTCAGGGACCGACGCCTAACATTTAAAGATATCTTTGATATATAGACATTACCATTTCTTCTCAACTAATTTTATGTATGAAAGTCTGCCATTGTTCTTTGTGTCTTCTGGGGATTGAACTGGGCTAGATTTAGTCGCCACCAATCCAAGAGTTTGTTCAACAAAGTCTCAACTTCAGACACAAGCTTGTTCTGCTACTCCGTGATAGCACGCAGCCTTGCAGCCTCAATAGGCTTGTAATCGGAGCATGCATCGTCTACTACGACCTTGATGCTCCGATCAGCCAAACAACTGGTGATCTAATTGCACAATTTCTCGGAAAACCCATAGAAAGGAAGATTCAAAAGAAGCACTTAGATTCAAACCCGATTGAAGGCCTTCACTATATCAAAACTAACTGCTAAAGCCTCCTCCTTGGACTCTCATGCTTATCTATTAATTCGGTACTTCAGAAGATCACCAGCTGAGCGAACCCGACGGAAAACTTACTGGCGGTCACTAATCAGTTGGCGGTCCTCAAGATACTTTATGCGTTGGCAGTTAATAATGGATTCCACTATTTTGAAGAACAAGAAGGTTATAGCGATAGGCTTGTAGTTAGACGGATCTGAGCGGTCGCCTTTTTTAGGGATCAGGTGCATCAAAGCTGTCTTCCATGAGTTCAGGACTGCGACTAGGAGTAGAAGTTCCAGATATGACGCGTTAAAACCGGAACCAACTTCGGAGCACACGTCTTAAGCACAATAATAGCTGGGACTCCATTAGGCCCACTTGACTCTTGACGTCCAGAGAGAGGATTACTTTGCGCATCGAGCGCTGTCTAAACAGCACATCCTGCATGGAGCCTAGCAGATCAGCTTTCTTCTTTAAGGCATGCGCCAGTGAGTCGTCCTCCCTGTGCAGGGATGGCTGACAGAAATTTATTTGGAGACCAGAATCCACGTATTCCTGAAGGAAGCCGAACTAGTTTCTCGCCCTTTCTGCCGATGTTCTGACTTTGCTTTAGCAATGACACTTTTAAAGGACCTGGAGGCGAAATTATAATTCTTTTTAGAATAAATAATTTATTGTGCTAGTTGTAGGTTTTAGATATTTAACATTGTACTAGTAATTAAGTATCACCACAAACTGCCTAGATTAAGGCTACTAAAACGTAGTAATTTTAATATTCTTTGCTTAAAACATAATACAGAAAATATTTCAAATATCAATTAATTTAGAAATTAAGTTTTTAGCTCAAATAATATCTTAAGGAGTAAAAACATCTTTCAGTCAATAGTTTTAATAATTTATTCTTAATTTTTTTTATTTCGAAGTTTTTTCAGGTATTATACGAATTTGTCAGGTAAATGATTATATATTTTTGGTCCTAATGCATAAAAACTTTTTGAGAAAAAGTCTGTCCTATATGTGAGCAACGGTATAGGCTCATTCCGCCGTTTCGTGCAAATTTGAACGTTCCGTGGATGAAAAAAAAAAGTCGTATTTTCACGTTTTATTTGTATATTAACAAGTTAGGTTGGTCTCTAGATTCATAAAAAGTGTGAGGCACTTTTTTAGGTCATTTAATTACTGAGAAAATAATCCTTGAAATTTAACGAATGGATGGTAATGAAAGGGAGAAGGATTGTAATGAAATCAGGGGGGATTGTAAGTAAAAAGGCTGGAATGGTAAGGAAATACGTAAAATTAGTAGAAAAAAAATCATGACTAAATATTAGTGATTTATTTATATTTAGGTAGGTAAACAATAATTTTAATTAGATGCGTATTCAAATGAAGTAATTTGTTCTATTTTTGAGAATAAAATCAGTTATAATCAGTCATACTCATATGCAAAATAAAATAAAAACTATTAAGATTATAATATCACAAGTCTCATTAATCTTTGGAAGTAAAATCACAATATGTAAAAGAAATCAACAAGTAACTACATAATACAACTCAAAAAATATTAAATTCGTCACTGTCATCTGAATCAAAAAAATTATTGGCATTGTTTTCTTTTTCTGATTTATTTGACTGAATAAATGCTTCGAATTGAAGCTGGTGCTCATTATTATTTAAATAGAGTTTTTTTTGAATTAAATTTTTCTTTGGCGTCTCGTAAAATTTACGATTTTCTCAACTCAAACGGATATCGGATAAAATCTTGACTTTTGGAGATCTTGTCTTTGTTGTAGTAGCATTCGTTATGGGTGAGAGCTGTAAGTCGATTGGGCCTGAGAGAGGTTCCAAGTCATCAAAAGTAACAGATTCGTGTATATTATTTAAAATAATGGAAGTATCTATGCTTAATGACTGATCGTTATGGGCTTCAAGGGTTTCATTTGAATCTGAAAGTGCTACCCCGTAATTTTTAAAATAAAGGAAGCCTAAATGTTTGTTATGTACACAAGGAGTGCTACAATCTTGACAGCCAAAGCAGCTAAGGCGGCGTAAATCGATGATCTTACTATGATCAGTAGTCCAAACGACTTGATGAACTTGCATCGTACCTTTAAATCCTGGAACATTGGGTGGGAATTCTTTTTCTACGATGTCACTCTCTGTAACTATCGCAAAATGTACATTTTTTAAATTTTTAATCATCAAAGTCGCAAAATCTTCGAACGAACCAACATCTCCACCATATTTCACGAAATTATCAGCAGTCCGTTTAACAACACCGCCAATGCCATCCGCGGCACCTTTGCCATGGCCAGATTCTTGGAAATTCCATGTCACTCTATTAATACTGGGGATAGTGTCTTTCAATTTTGTAATCATATAAAAAATATTCTTATTCCTGTATTGGCTAGACGGCGAATCAGATAAAAAATGTACGGTATTAAACGAAACTAGCTCATAAGCCATTTTTAAAATAGGGCATAAATGAACCCATATAGCTCCAGCGTCATGTTTTAGGCAATCACTTATTGTACAAAACGATTTTGTTTTAAAGGTACCCTGTATGTTTTTATAGTTAATAACTCCTGTATGTAAGGATACCTGTTGACGACTTCCTCCAAAGTGGTAGGATTGTATCTCCTGATTGTATTTTAAGCAGTAATTCTCACTAAAATCTATGTGTACAAGTTTATCATCATCTTTCAAATTTTGTTTTAATTGTTTGATAACCTCGTACTGTACTGTAATGTTTAGGTTGTGCTTAAGGAATGGAATTAACATTGACTCTAATTTGTAAATAACATCGCGCGGATAATCTTCAAGTCTTTTTTTTATGGTAACAATTTTAATCTTTTGTATCCCATTTTTCACTGTATATGCTTTTTTCTCTGCAATCCATTGATAAAACTTAATTTTTTTGTCATTTTTGAATTCACGATAACTTAAAACTTTACTTACGCATGCTGTGCATGTACGATCAAGACAGTTTTGCTTTATATCACAACAGAGAGTTTTAATAACGTCTGTACCAGTAGTTTCGGTAATGATTTCTGCAGTTTTAAAGCCTTAATTAAAAGATTTACGTTGGAATGTAGTTTGCACTGACAAGTTTCTCGATCTTTATTAGGAAAAACCACCCAGTAGGGTCTATATTTACAAAATGTTGAATAGCTTATGCTACTTTGCTCCTTCAAGAACTTTTCATGCAAATTTTTTAAATTATCAGTCAGGTACCGCTGCTGTTTTTTCAGGCCTCTGTTTTATAAAAATTCTTTCTTCCCCGCAGCAACTCTACTATTTGTGTCTTCTTCGAAAAAGGAATGAATGTCATTTATCAATGACTGTTTTTTTTTCTTTTGTAATTTTTTTCTTTCTTCTAACAAATGGCAACTTATGAAGTAGCTTATATTTCCTCAATCTCTCTTCATTATGAATTATCTGTCCTGCAAAATGTCTCTTTTCCTTTTTAGTCATTGTTTTATAGACGTCTTGTACGTTCTGTGATATACTTTCACTAAAAAGCAGTTGTTTTTTAACTTCTTCTTTTTTTCGGGTCGTATTACCGTTAAAACTTCTTCAATTCTCTTTTCGACACAATCATGTTCTGGTTGACCTATATTAATTTGTTTACGAAAAGCATCTTTTTCCCTCTTTAGTTTATTAATTTCATCTTTTAATTTCTTCACCGTCTTTGAATGAGTATACCGCAAATGTCTTATTGCGCTGTTGAACTTAAGTAATCTTACATTTTTAATACTCGGAGTTGAAGACGGTCCCGGTTCAGCAAGCATCAAGGGATCTGAACTAGGAGGGTCTGGGTTAACATTAGTCTTCAATTAACTCTCTGGAGGTAAATTTTCTATTAATATTTTATGTATTTCGTTTTTTTCTTCCTTCCTTTTTAAATACTTTCGAGAATTTTTTCTCCAACGTCTTCTTTGTTCTCGTTGTGCTCTAGGGGTCATTTCTTTGATACTACAAACTTTTTTCTTTTCTTTCTTTGCTAAATATCTTGTTCTCTCGTTTTCTTTATGTATAGAATACAGCTCTGGGTCGTTTTTTTATTTTTTTATATCTTTCTCTTTTACGTAGTCTGTCTTTTGCTAATTTTTCTTCTCTAGTTAATTTTTTACTCGTTTTGGCCATTTTCGCACTAAAAAAAGATAAAATAATAATATAGTATAAGGTCAGGGGCGTAGCTACCGCCGTATCAGCCGTATCAATGATACGGGGCCCCCGGGTTACAGGGGCCCCAAACGTGTGTGAGCAAAAATTCCAAGAACTTCTATGGGAGAGGAAAGGCAATTAAATCAAAAAAATCCAAAAAAAATATCACTTTTGTCTATAGAAGTAAAGCATTTAGTAAAACTGAAATCGTCTTCAGCTATGAATGCAGCCGAATCGTCTTCAGCTATGTTTGCCGAACAAAAGGCACGAAAAGTGTATATTTGATTTTAATTGTTTGGCTAGCTTAGTTCCTAGGAGTATTAATTGTAAGTAATTACTCAAAAACCCGTGTAGTGGCGGGTAAGAATACTCACTACCCCATATCTTCCCGTGGGTGTCGTAAAAGGCGACAGAGGGAAACTGAGGTAGAGGGTGGGCAGCAGCATCTTTCTGATAACAGCAAAACAACAATAAAAAAACTGCGGTTGCCAACCCGCTCGTCAAGCGTGGCAACTATGGCAATATACCCCCCCATGAAAGTAACGAAGAGACGGCACCCAGTCCCCGGCAGCCCCGCTATACTTGGCTAAGGTGGCGATCATGGTAACGGCGGGGCAGGGGGTGCTAATAATCTCCAGTGGAGGTTCTGTTGCCACCTACGACGACTCAACCTGGCAATTTATAACGCACGCACCCTGAGGACTGATGAGAAGATCCTGGAGCTGAAAGAAGAGATAGACAAGTTGCGCTGGAATATCATAGGATTATCCAAAGTCTGAAGAGAGGGGGAGGACACGGTAATCCTCGAATCCGGCAATTTGTTCTATCACCAGGAGTGCGACCATCTGTCCCAAGGAGGTGTCGGATTTATCGTCTACAAGTCTCTCGTTAACAACGTTGTAAAGATTGGGAGTGTGTCGACGAGGGTTGCGTACCTTATACTCAGAATCATCAAACCGTCTATAGGTGTCCGCAGAAGACCATGCTCCTTGCGAGCATGTCATGACAAATGCTGAGCGGAAGCCTGTTTTGGCACAGTATTGGTGTATAATAATTTAATGTTAACCATTTGTATATGCATGCAATGCTGTGTCAATAAAGTTTATTTTCTTTCTTCTTTCTTTCTTTCATACGGTATTCGCTGAAGGTCATACAGGTTTACGCACCAACCTCGGCAATCGCCGATGAGGAGGTGGAAGAAATGTATGAGGATATCTCTAGATCAATGCATTCCTCCAAAACCCACTATACGGTGTTAATGGGAGACTTCAACGCAAAACTATGCACAAGAGAGAACGGTGATCACAAAGTAGGGAAATTCGGAATAGGGTAACGGAACCCAAGGGGCCAGCAGCTGGCCGACTTCATGGAGAAAGAGGGACTCTTTATGATGAACTCTTTCTTCCAGAAGCGGCCCCACAGGAAGTGGACCTGGTCGAGCCCGGACGGTTCGACAAAAAATGAGATTGACTTCATTATGACGACCAGAGGACAACTGTTCAGTGATGTCTCAGTGATCGCGAGGGTGAAAACCGGCAGCGATCACCGAATAGTGAGAGGCACACAGAACCTAAACGTTAAGTTGGAGAGGTCACGTCTAATGAAGTCAACGCTCCGTCCCCCTCGTGCTCTAATCCAAAGTCCTGAAACTTTTCAGCTCGAGTTACAAAACCGTTTTCAGTGCCTAGAAGATTGCAATGCAATGGACGATATGAATGACAAGCTTGTGGAAACTGTCCATGCGGTCGGAACTAAGTTTTGCAAGATCCGCCGCAGAAAAACACAAAAACTTTCCGATCACACTCTTAATCTCACGGCTGTTAGACGGGATATATAGCTGCAGTCTTCAGTAGATTTGACAGCATACAGGCAACTAAACAGACAGACCTCCAAATGCAGGCGGCGGGACTTACGTAACTTTAATACTGCTCGTATTAAAGAAACGATCGAGCGGAACCAGGGCTCCAAAATCTTTGCAAGAGATCTGTCTGCCAGAAAGAGCCAACTGTCAAAGCTGAAGACCGAGTGTGGCAGCGTCGTTTCCGGGACACCTGAGGTTTTGAGTGAGTTTGAGAGGTTCTATCGGCAGCTGTACACATCATCGTTGGAGCCACACGTAAGTGTGAGTAACAATCCAAGAGCGAGTCTTATCTGACAATATTCCGAAGATAACCCGGACGTCAGTCTGAGCGAGATTACAATGGCTCTCCAGCATCTTAAAAACGGCAAGGCCCCAGATGAGGATTGAATTACAGCGGAGCTTCTGAAAGCGGGTGGAAAACCGGTACTTGAAGTCCTTCAGAAGCTCTTTAATTCCGTACTTCATGGTGGCACTACTCCGTAGGTGTGGAGCAGAAGAAGAAACAAGACCACCGTCTTGTTCTTCAAGAAAGGTGACAACGCTCTCTTGAAGAACTACGGACCGATTTCCCTTCTGAGCCGCGTCTACGTGCTGTTTTCGAGAGACATTACTCCCGAACAAGCCGGTTTCCGAAAAGGCTTTAGCATCATAGACCACATACATACCCTTCGGCAAATTGTACAGAAGTCCGAGGAGTACAATTTGCCACTATGTCTTGCGTATGTGGACTATGAGAAATCCTTTGATTCCGTCGAAATTTGGACGATGCTGCAGTCCCTTCAGCGATGCCAAGTTGACTGTCGGTATATCGAAGTGCTGAAGTTTTTTTTTTATAGTATAAGGGTGACAAACGAGCACACAGTCTACCTGATGGTAAGTAGTTGCTGCGGTCCATAGACATCTACATCCATCCTCGTTTGCGAATCACAATGCAGATGCGTTATCACCCGTGAGGACTAAGATGGAATGCCTCATTTCCACTAAATAGGGCCTCCGGCCACCTGCACTCACCAAGCGAAACGAAGAGTTAAACCTATACTTCACGCTGGTATTCTGTGAGGTCGTGGTACCACCCAGGTTCGAGCCGGCCCATCCGTGCGACAGCAAAAGCTGCCGCGTGGCTCTACCACTGTTTTATAGTGTTTGTACAGTAAAGCTACGATGGCTATCCGAATACAGAACCAGAGTACGAAACCTATCCAATTGCAGAGAGGTGTAAGATAGGGTGACGTTATATCCCCGAAACTCTTCACCGCTGCATTGGAAGACGCTTTCAAGCTTCTGGACTGGAAAGGATACGGTATTAACATCAATGGCGAGTACATCACTCACCTTTGATTTGACGACGATATAGATCTTATGGCAGAATCGCTTGAGGACCTAAGCACTATGCTTAATAGTGTACCTCAATAGTGTTTCCCAACGGATAGATCTTAAGATGAACACGGACAAAGCAAAGATCATGTTTAATGTCCATGTCACACCTATGCCGGCAGTTGTTGGGAGTACTAAGCTCAAATTTGTTGACGATTATGTTTACCTGGGACAAAAAGGTCTGACTAGGTAAGTCCAACTTCGACCGAGAGGTCAATCGAGAGATTCGACTCGGCTGGGCAGCGTTCGGGAAATTACGGCACATCTTCTAGTCAGGTATACCCAACTTGAAACTTGAAAATGAGACCGTACAATCAGTGTGTGTTGCCAGTGATGACATATGGTACTGAGACGTGGTCCTTCACCGCTGGCCGGACGAGGAAGCTCAAGGTCACTCAGCGAGCTATGGAGAGGGCTATGTTAGGAGTTTCTCTGCGTGATAAACTTAGAAATGAGGATATCCGCAGTAGAACTAGACTCACCGACATAAACCCAACGGATTAGTAAGCTGAAGTGGCAATGGGCCGGACATAAGAACCGGCAACCGATGGGGAAAAAAGGTTCTCGAGTGGCGGCCACGTACCGGCGGACGAAGTGTAGGGCGTCCCCTCACTAGATGGAGTGACGACCTGGTAAGATATGCAGGAAGTCGATGGATGCAGGTGGCTCAGGACCGTGCTTTGTCGCATTCCTAGGGGGAGGCCAATGTTCAGCAGTGGACTTATGAAGGGCTGTAATGATGATAATGAATAACTTTAAATCAATGTATAATATATATAAAATAAATAATTCATATATAATTACAACATACAATAAATACAAACATACAAAAAATACAATATATAATTCAATGCAAGCGTTTTTTTTCCTTTCATGAAATCTTTAGTCTTCATTGGGGGCCCCCCAACAAATTTTGATACAGGGCCCATCGAAGGCACGCTACGCCACTGTATAAGGTATAGTCATATAGGCCATAATTATTATAAATGTACGCTTAAAAACTGAAAAGCAACTTGTAGTTTAAAATTAAATGAATATTTTTCATTTCCTTCTAAAGGACTTCATTACCTTCCAACAATAAAATAGACGGTATGGATAGGAATGAAATGGAGATGAATGAAAATTTTCAACTATTTGCTGTGTTATCTTCATAAAAGTTTACATTAATAGACAATGGATTGTAATATAGATCAAAGCTAATTAAAAAAACGTATTTTTTGAAAAATTAATAATTTATATTTTACATTACCTTGTGGAATCGAAGGAATGTGATGAAATGATTTATGGACGAAACACTTAAAACAATGTAAAGATCGTCAATAATTTTGACAGCAATAGACATACGTCCACTCGCTCAGTGGCCTCGGCCGACTGATCGCTCTAAATATACTTTGTAATTGGTGCCCTCTCAGTAAACGCCTTCATCACGTACCTGGAGTTAAGTTTTAGGGTATGGATGGTAATGAAATTTTAATTGTGACAATTTTACATATGTTAATATTTTTAATTGTATTAAGTTAATTATTTATTTAAAATATATTATCGATAAGTAATGATTTCAGTTACAATGTAGCATAATCATTATAGCTGTTATTTGGGAGATTGACAAATTATTATTAAAAAACCAGCTGAGGTACCCCGTTGGAAACAGAGAGGAATGATTTTTCAGACAGGTTTTCGTATTTTTTTAATAAACTTAGTAATATACGTGTAATAGTAGCAATGCTACTTTTAAAGTGATTATTTTGAAACCTAATGGGCAAATAATATTCAAAATGTATACCTTTTTTCATGTGAAAATTGGTCTGGAAATGCTTTTTGCATGAAACTACGGAATGACCCTAATAGTAACATTATTCTTTGTTTGCCTCAGGTGCTTAGTAATGTACGAGTTAAAATAATATAAAATACTTTTGACAAATAAGCAGGCTTGGTATTTATAAATGAGGGTAAAAGGATTATTAATTTTACAAACAGAGGTCTGCAATTGTCTGTTTGTTTGGCACCAAACATTGCCCTGAGACACTTTTTTTAAGAGCGCTGTTGCTTCCATTCCGAGAAGGTGATACATCAGCCCAGGCTCGGTAGCATTCCTGCTTATATCGTGATGCAATTCTACAGGTGTGACCAAACCATGGCTAAATTCTGCCTCCGATAGGCACCACAGATGATGGAATACAAAGTTCCATTCCCTAAAGTACCACATCAGCGACAGAACCAGCAACCACTTTAGGATCATCCGGCGAGAAGCAAGTCCACCCACAAAGGTAGGTTGCAAAAGAAGACCGCGTCCTGTCCCACTAGGCTGATCTAGAGTGCCAAACACGACAGCAACCTGCAGAACGTACCCGCGATGGGAGCGTGAGTGGCACCGCACTCTGAATCAGACAATGATCTGAAGTGTCAAGATGGGCATAGATGGAGATCTGATATCCGTCCGAATGAGAGGTCAACAGAAGATCCAACAGGGAAGGACCCTCCACATCTGGGATCCGTGTAGTCGAAGTAAACAGTTGTGTCAGATCATATGCTAAGGTAAAGTCATAAACAGCTCTACCCGCATGATCAATTAAACGGGAACCAAGCCGTTCAGCGTTGTGGACCTGTTGTAGCACGGAGTCTGCAGCCATTCGACGTAGTTGATAACAGAGATGGCACCCATAGATACGGGAATGGTCATTGCTCTCTACGCGCTGCCATAGGATGGACAAGTCCGTACCTTCAAGACTGCCGAGGCATCGAAAACAGATGTCCTCTCTGACGTATACGCAAACTCCAGCCCGGGGCGCAAATGAATGTTCTAATTTGTACCCCGGGTAAGAGAAATACGAAGTATCAGCTGGAGAGGACACCTGTGTCTCGGTTAGAAAGAGTAAGATTGGTTTCGCCATCGCAAGATGATGGTTGATGGCGTTAAGGTTTAAATTAAGGCCCCTGATGTTGCAGAAATTCATGGTTAGCGTGGCAGGGTCACCTATGTCTTATGTCGGAATTTTATCCTTCCAGAGTACGAGAGGCAGCCTGAGCACCTACGCTCAAGAAGAGTAGAGCAGCTTGGGCGTGGATACTCAGCGAGAGATTCTCCGTCACAAGGGGCACCGCCTTCGGGTAGTGTTTTATTTAACTCTGCTACGATGGCTACTGGCCACCTGCACTTACCAGGTGAGGCGCAGAAGAAACTTCTTCTTCACGCTGGTATTCTGTGAGGTCGTGGTACCACTCGGTTCGAGCCTGCCCATCCGTGCTACAGCAAAAGCTGCCGCGTAGCTCTACCACTGTTAAACTATACTTTATAGTCGAAAGTTTTTAGTTTTAAGTTTAAGTTATAATTTATAGTTTAAAAAAATGTACGTGAAATTTCTAAATATGCCTCTGTCGATACTCGCAGTGGCTAGATGACCAGGGCAGCTGCGAGACATAGAACTGTTCGCTTTCTTTATTTTCCTCATAATAAAAACGAAATATTTTGGTAAATCAAATGTGCATGCCTTAAACACTCATGTGATACGTATTTCTTTAAAGGAGTTTGAATACACACAATTATTCACTAATAACCTTATACTTCTAATTTTCCGATAATTTTATGTCAACCGTCAATAAAAAAACATCATGATGCTCATATGATCGTGAAAATATGTTTAAAAAATATTGTAGTTCTATTCGTCAAAGAGTTCCAGTAGCAATCACCGAAGTACACCTTCGAGTCACTCTAACAACTCCAGACGTAAGGTCTCATCATAACTAACGAAACGGATCCAAATTAGGCACATCTAGTTCTAGTTGTCGAGGAGTTCCAGTAACATTCACCGAAGTACACCTTCGGTTACTTCTCAAGTCCAGAAGAAAGAAAGGTGTCAAGATAACTATCAAAATGAGCCATGCTCAGCACGCCTATTTCTACTCGTCGAGGAGTTCCAGTAGCACCGAAGTACACATTCAGGTCACTCCATAAAGTCCAAGACGTATTTAAGTATAAATCCTACTTACTTTTATCGAAAAAAAATATTGTAATATTAATCTGTGATTATAAAAATAATAATATATTACCTTGTTAAGTAGGTATGTACCAAATTTGTTTTTTCGAATATTTTGCATTTCTACAGCGATCTTTTTCGATGCAGTTATGCGATATAGTATCCACTCCACCGAGCCTGGAGTGACGGAGTTAAGCAAAGTGTATTTAGTAAAATAAATTATTACAAGGCTGCTCAAAACACCGAAAATTTCAATTTTCTCAGCCTAAAAAAATTATTACAACTAAACAAAACAAACGGAAACTGCCATTTACATTCCATGGCTTCCACATAATAGATGAAGAGAGTAAAAAATAGATTGAGTTGGAAAATTTATATTTTCGAAAGTTATCGTGTTTACCTCTCCATGCGGACTTAATAAATCCACACCATAAGCCACTAAAACCACTTTTTTATGTAAAAAGAGCGATTAATCAATTTGGAAGAAAAATAGGTTCAGCAATCACTTATCTTTCTGACAATGTGCTTTTTATATCATTTATATGTACAATATAATTGTTAGATACGATTTCATGCGAAAAAAAGTTGTAATCTTAATTTTTAGGCACTAGTAGAACATACCTACGCGCTTCGCGCTTATGGTATGCAATTTAACTGGCATAGTCCAACAGACTAGGAAGCTGAAGTGGCAATGGGCTGGCCATATAGTTCGGAGAACCGACAATCGATGGCGAAACAAGGTTCTCGAGTGGCAGCCTCGTACCGGTAGGCGAAGTATAGGGTGGGCCCCCACTAAATGGAGTAACATCTGGTAAGACATGCAGGAACTCGATAGATGGAGGTGGCTCAGGATCGTGCTTTGTGGCATTCTTTTGGGGGACTCAACAATCTCTTAAGCTTTTTCATTAGATATATTAGTTTAGTTCCATTAAAAAATCTCTATAAGGTACACAATTAATTAGCAATTTAGTATTCTTTTTTTAATTATGATTTGCCTTTCTGTCTTCACACAACTCTTCTCCTTATGTTCAAATTTTATTTAATTTTACGCAAAGATTAACACGGATTTAAAAATTTAAAATGTATGATAATGTTCCCTTAATTATCAATCTTATACTGAGTTGCGGGGATGGCCTGCAGGACCAACCGTATTTTTTTTATTCAAATTTAGAAATTTCTTGTTATTTGAAAGATCAGAAACAGAAACAGAAACTTTTTTATTCAACATAGATTATAAATAATACGTAATGAAAGTCACTCTTTTGTTTAGTTACTACTAGTACGAAAAAAATCTCTGTCCTGGGAAGAAACAGCACGAAATCCAGTGAGACTTTTTTTAACATATTTTTTAAAACGTGATTTATAACATCAGAAACGATCCCAAAAAAATCCAAGGAAAAAAACTTTTTTCGATTTTCGCTAACGATTTCTCTTCAACGCATCAACCAAGCTGATTAGATTTTGGAATTGATTGTTACATCTGCTTAAAAGTTATTTCAAAAAAAAAATTTTAATTTTTATATTTGGATTTCACAAAATCTACCGTTCAAAATATAAAGCAAATCTAAGTTTGGTGAAGCCCTTTCGAACGCCGCCGAGTTCGTTCAAATCGGTCAAGTCATTAAAAACTTATGAGATAGTTATTGTATATACACCATTATTATTGTGTATACCACGCACGCACGCACGCACGCACGCACGCACGCACGCACGCACGCACGCACGCACGCACACACGCACGCACGCGCACACGCACACGCACACGCACACGCACACACACGCACACACGCACGCACGCACGCAAGCACGCACGCACACATTCAGACATAGTGACATCCTCGTAGGAATGGTCAGAATAGCTTCCTAGGACCTCAAAACGTCGAGATCTGATGTAACCTTCATTTTCGGTAACTGTGGTGAAACCAATAATTTCCCGATATTTTGAAAATCATTGATTTTCCTAGCGGGAAGTTAAAAAGAAAAAGAAAAACAAACTTAATATCCGTGCGTTTGTATATGTGTGTGTTTGTCTATTTACGAGTAACTTATTTTACAAATATGTATACAGAATGTGTATAGGATTGTCGTTTAGCACAGGATCTGTAGAGTTCTTCAGTCTCTTATGTCGTCGATATATCGCAAACTAGTCACGCTTTATGTAGATGTCAATAAAAGCACTTAAATGGGTCAACTTGACCAATGTAAGGCCACGTTCTCATCTTACTAGCAATGAGGCATTGTATCGCGAATCCACTAGAGTGACAATGTTAATCGGAGTCACATAAAATATTATTGTAATGAATGGTACTGAAATATACCACGGATAACGCGGCATGAGTTTATACGACATATTTTATCCATTTGCGATAAAAGTACATCTTTAGTCTTGTGACACGACAGCTAAATTGACCGAAGTTGTAATACTTTACAGTTATACAGTTAACAAAGCAAAAGGCGAGAATAATTCACTTATCACAGCGAGTATAGCCTTAGAAATTCTTAATCACATTCAGGGCTGTCAAACTTTGCAATTGAAAAAGTTACGCCGCTTTGATTATATTTGGGACAGCACAGATAGAAAAATATATCCTTTTAGTCGAACATATAAATTTACCTTTGTTTTATAGACACAATTTTCCAGTACTATAATTGTAGTAAAGGGCAGAGCGTAGCGTAGCCGTAACTCCGATGCGTTTTTTTTTCTTACTCCTCTATATCTATTTTCCAAATTTTTATATTATTTTAATAAGATTGTTGGCTTGGATGCTTGTCCTTTAAGCCATGTCTTCATTTTGTTTGAAAACTTTTTCACAATATGTTGATGCATTAAATTGCGTGGTTTTTGGGAGATTTTGACGGCAGCTTGAAGCAGCATACAGATGATGTCGACAATATCTCAAGGCGCCCTAAGTAGACACATTATCTTGAGGTTCACATAACTACCGGAGCAGTTGTTTCATCATTTCTACTAATAGCTTACTTGCGCAAACATTCAAAACACAAAATCACACAACTTTTACGTATCAAACTCCACTTCAAACTATCATTTATTAAATAAAACCAGAGCAGCAATCAGCCGTCGGTTAAGTTCCCGCAAAAAACTCATTTGTCCGAATTCGATGAAAGTTAACACAGATATATACATAGTGAACTGTGCTAAGATTCCTTTTTATAACTCTAGTTATTTACATTGATATAAAATTGAGTTTTTCATAAACTTGGTAACAAATTTGTATGTGTATCTAAATAAATACACAAGCATCACCTGATGTCATCTAGATTACATACCGCTCAATATAATTTAAGCGTCGAAACTTGTGTATAAGGTAATGGTAAAATGTTGCTACATGCTAATGTTTGTTTAATTTGCAAGTCCACTGCTGAACATAGGCCTCCCCCAAGGAACGCCACATAGAACGCCCCTGAGCCACCTGTATCCAAAGATTTCCTGCATGTCTTACCAGGTCGTCACTCTATCTAGTGGGGGGTCAACCTACACTTCGCCTACCGGTGCAAACCTGTCACTCGAGAACCTTTTTTCCCCATCGGTTGTCGATTCTTCGAGCTATATTGTCGGCCCATTTCCACTTCAGCTACTAATCCGTTGGGCTATGTCGGTCACTCTGGTTCTACTGGGGATATCCTAATTTCTAAGTTTATCACACAGAGAAACCACAATATAATAACCCTCTTGAGCTTCCTCATATGACCAGCAGTAAAGAACCACGTCTCAGATCCATAAGTCATCACTGGCAACACGCTCTAGTTGTACAGTCTCGTTTTCAAATTTTAAGGTATAACTAACGAAATAATGTGTCGTAATTTCGAAAACACTGCTCATCCGAGTTAAATCCGTTGATTAACCTCTCGGTCGAAGTTGGACTTACTTAGTCTGACTATTTGTCACAGGTAAACATACTCGTCTACAATCCAAGCTTAGTGCTCCCAACAAATACGGGCATAGATGTGACATGGACGATTTACATGACCTTTGTTTTGTCCTTCTTCATCTTAAGACCTATCCGTTAAAACGCACTATTGAAGTCATTGATTATAGTGCTTAGGTCCTCCAGCGATTCTGCTGTAAAGACTATATCGATGGCAAATCGAAGGTAAGTGATGTACTCGCCATTGATGTTAATACCATATCCTTTCCTGTCAAGTAACCTAAAAACATCTTCCAATGCAGTGATGAAGAGTTTCGAGAATATAAAGTCACCCTGTCTTACACCTCTCTGCAGTTGGATAGGTTTCGTAGTCTGGTTCTGTACTCGGATAGCCCTACTGTATAAACACTTCAGCACTTCGATATACCGGCAGTCAACTTGGCATCGCTGAAGCGACTGCAGCACCGTTCATATTTCGACGGAATCAAAGGCTTTCTCATAGTCCACATACGCAAGTCATAGTGGCAAATTGTACTCCTCGGTCTTCTGTACAATTTTCCGAAGCGTATGTATGTGGTCTATTGTGCTCAAGCCTTTTAGGAAACCAGTTTGATCAGGAGGCTGGAAGTCGTTGATTCTGCGTGCGAGACGATTCGTAATGACTCTCGAAAACAGCACGTAGACGCGGCTCAGATTGTCGCCTTCCTTGAAGAACAAGACCACCATATTTCTGCTCCACGTCTCCGTAGTTGTGCCACCATGGAGGACGGAATTAAGGAGCTTTTGAAAGACTTCAAGTACTGGTTTTCGACCCCCTTTCAGAAACTCCACTGTAATTCAATACTTGCCCAGGGATTTTCCGTTTTTAAGGTGCTGGAGAGCTATCCTAATCTCGCTCAGACTGACGTCCGGGATATCATCGGAATAGTGTAAGATAAGGCAATAAGACTTGCTCTTGGATAATTACTCACACTTGCGTGTGGTTCCTACGATGATGTCTACAACTGCCCATAGAACCTCTCAATCTCACTCAAAATCTCAGATGTCACGGACACGATGCTGCCACATTTGATATTCAGCTTCAATAAATGGCTCTTTCTGGCAGAAAAATCTCTGGCAAAGACTTTGGAGCCTTGGTTCCGCTCGATCGCTTCTTCAATACGAGCAGTGTTAAAGTTGCGTAAGTCCCACCGCATACATTTGGAAATCTGTCTGTTCAGTTGCCGGTATGCTGTCAAATCTACTGAAGACTGCAGCTTCATTTCCCGTCTAAAATGTGATTGAGTGTGATTGGAGAATTTCTGTGTTCTTCTGCGACGGGTCTCTTGTGTGTCATGCTAATGTTTACATTATATGATTTTGATAAAAATAAATTAAAATTGACCGTAAAACTGTGACGTGTGGCGTTGTAAAATATCCACTACCCTATATCGTCCCGTAGGTATCGTAAAAGGTGACAGAGAGAAATGTCTTCCTAATACCAAAAAAAAAACTTAAAAAACATCGGTTGTCAACCTGCTGGCCAAGCGTGACAACTATGGAAAAATTTTCATTATGAGGCAATCTATGGAGAAGGTTTATTCTGGCCTATGTTCTATGGGATGTAACGGTTATAGTATCCCAATAGTCCCTCACTTATTGCATTATAAAAGTATCACTGAGAGATGTCAGAAAAAAAATAAGATACTGAAGGAAATTAAATATATTATGCGGTTTTCTTATCTCAGAATCTTCGAGGATGGATAAGAGACTGGTTAGACTTACAAAATGTGTTGTTCCAATTGATGAAAAAAATTGATACTAATTAAAATTTCATTGTGTTTCATAAAGGAAGTCATCCAAATATAAAAAATTAAATTGAAATTAACCCATTTTACAAACCACTGTTTAATCGAGAGTAAAGCAAACTTTTAAAGGTAAGAAAGCTAACATTTGTAAAGTCAACATTTTGTAAATGGATAATCTGGAAAACTTGTAAATGTATTTCATTTGTTCGAGTAAATTCTCTTTGTGTAGATTTACATCGGTTCCTAATACTGAATAGGCATTGAGAGATTTTAATATTTGTCTTACTGGAGTCGTTACAAACTTTCTACTCCTTTTAGAATATCAGTGTCTATTGAATTGTACAGTGTTCAGTAATCATTAAAATTAATCAAAGGAAATTTCGCATCTTTGACAACAAAAGCTTGCTACCCTTTCGCTGTGATACAATTTAGTAATAATTTCCAATTGACAGAGTGGTCGCAGTTATCTCGTGACGTGGTTAGAATCAGAGGCTTCTGTGGTATATATAGTGTGTTATTACTTAAAGTTATGTGGTTTAAGTCTTAAGACTACATAATCTGAATATTATATTTATACAAACAAAGCGTATAGGAGATTCGATCTGGTTAAGCTTAGACAAGTAAATTATTATAGAAAACAAAAAATACCACTGCAATCATCTATTTAATATATTACTTTACAAATTATATATTGTACTTACAAATTTAAATTGTGCTCTTTCTTTCTTTGGTAATGGACTCATGCGATTGTACTTTGCAAGTATTAAGTAATAATAAATTATCCATTATTGTAAATTTCTTCACGTTTTTGGGAGATATCGACGGCAGCTTGAACCATCATGCAGACATTATTTTGAGGTTCACTTCATCATCGGAGCATTTGTTTAACGTTTGACACTAGACATTTAATACACAAAATTGCACCACTGTTTCGTAACAGAATTCATTTCTAAGCATTATTTGAAGGATAATATAGTATTGCTCCTATATTATCTAAATAGCATTTTAGCCCCCGCCAAAACTATATAAGCCAAAACTAAATATTGGTTTAATATTTTTAAGTCGCAAAATTTTAAAAGTTCACTTTCATCATATTTATTCTATGCTTTGTCATAAAGTCTGAGCTAGTGTTATAAATCCATCTTTCAAAATCCAACGTCTACCTTGGAAGACGTGCTTCCCGGTGGGAAATAATAATTTGGTAACAGTGTTCTGTGTGACGGGCGGAGCAAACATTGAAACAATCATACATTCTAAGCCAAAAATAGGTAGAAAATAAAATATACTGGGTGGCGCATAGGTTATCACGTTAAATAGCACAGCAGTTAATACAAGTTGATATATGTTTGTTAAAATAATAAAATATACAATAATAAAAACAAATAAATAATGTATCTTTCAAACAAAATAAATAGCGTAAAAAATTACACGAAATAAATTATACTTGATAATATTAGTTTACTGACCTAAAGTGACTTGTAAAAGCGGCAACGTTGCGGCCAGCGATTCAGTGCTCACGTGACATCGACATAGGTAGTTATAATACCTACCCTTGCCCATACATAGGTAATTGCCCATACATAGGTAAAGTAATTTCCTGACTGGCTTATCTCTATCTAATAAAGCCTGTACCTTTACGTATTTGAACGGCCGTTGCTTGTTTTTTTTTAATATTCTGTGAACAGACTTGTGGTGTACACAGAATTGGCGAGCTGCTCTACGGAGACTTGACGTTGGATTACGAGCGAAATAATTTTACATTTGTTCTTCCTTAGCCACGGCGACTCGCGGAGGAATTTCAACCTGACACGGGATCAAATGTTCGCCGTCACGTAATCTTTGGACTGCCCGTATAAAAATCCGTGAGTCTGTAGGACATACACGTCCTATTATACCTCTCTCGGTATGTTCGTAATGCCAGGGACGCGTGTTGGTCGCATTCTCCGTAAATCAAAACCATATCGATGTATTCCAATGACGTAAAATTGATACGAGGCATTTTAAAACTTAAAAAAAGTTATACGTTAAAAAAATAAAAGCGTCCAATTGCGCACGGGCTGTCACACCACTAAATTATTAAATATGACTATCTATTATTAACGAGTCCTATCACAAATAAAAAATTCAGTACAGTAAAAGAAAGCGTCCAATTTCGCACGAACAGTCACACCACCTTCTTAACACAATTATTATTATAGTATTAACTTGTCCTATCACAAACATATGAGATATGCTTATGAAAATATCCACAAAATAAAAAAAAAACAACAATTAAAACTTTAAATTGTTGTTTTTTTTAAATTAAAACTTTAAATTAAAAGGACGTGTACGCGAAAAACTAAAATTAGGCAAGCGACTCATGAACCATCCCCAAGGATGCCGGCGTCGGACTAAACTCAAACTAAGTGATTTACTGTCTTGCTTTATCGTCGCACGGTCGCACGCGCCAGTCGACAACACGCACTCTCCCGAGAGCCCGTCCCAATTCTTGCCACAACTCTTTGTTTTTAATTTCGCGCATAATATTTATGCCTTATATTGTTAGCCATAAGTATATTTTGTGCCTAATTTATTACTTTATTTGACTACCTCGAATCTGTGCTCGAGTTAACAACGTTTGAACTACGTATATTCGCCTTCACGGGCCATGGGTCTTTGAACTTCTAGTACTTATTCATCAAGTGATATCTGATGCATTTACATGATGTTGTTTAATATTAAAACGAAAAAAAAGCCACCGCGACTAGAATGTTAATTGATATATTTTGTTTTAGTTGTGTATGTTTATAGAAGTAGGATACGTCTTTTCATTTAACGTGATAACTTCATCGTCACTTTGTATATCTTTTTGGGCTTCACCAAATTCGGGTAAAAACGGGATAAGGTGCTAAGTGATTTAATGATTTTTTTGGAGCTCTTAATTACTTGTGGGCTAATAATATGAGGATCCATTACAAATAAATACTCAGCTGTTTCTTCGTTTAATACATTTCTTTTATTGACGTTTCCCAGGCACAACGCAAGGTAGTTGTTCTTAGTACATTTATTAGTTTTATTATTATTCGAATATATAACTCTATTAATTAAATGAAATATCACTTTCAAGTTCCTAATGAAGGCTGGGTCTTCCTGTTTTTGTCAGTTTCAAAATTGGTATTGATAGCCAAATTATTATATTTTGAATTTGTAAGAAAAATATGTATTACAGTGGATTTCATTTATTACGACCTTGGTTGTAGCGACCATTTGCCTATAGCGATTTTAAATCTAAGTCCCTTGAATTTAAAGCATATTTTAGTACAAAATTCATGTGGCTATAACAACTTTGAATGTAACACCGAGTTCGGGTGTAGCGACTGTTTTAATGAATCATTCGTAAGAAATTCCTAGAAATCCCATGCAGATATTGCGACCGGAGTCGGCCGCCAAAGACACAAAGATTTATTTTTTTCACAAACATTTCTTATCTTTTGTTTACATCCACACAGATGGTCAGCAAATGTGGAGACCTTTACCTTTTGTTTATAGATATCAGCTAAGTAGGTAGGGTAGGGTAGCGTGTACGTTTTGGAGTTAAATTTATGGTTCAGTTACAAAGTGATATTCTGAGTAGCAACTGTAATGTATTAATTTTTTTACCACTGTCTGTAACGACTTCCGGATATAACGACGAAAATAGAGTGGTCCCTTCATCGTCGTTATACCCGAAATCCACTGTAAATACATTTTTCTCCTTACGATGCAGTCGGTCAAACCATGATACATAACATTTTTCTCGATAGAAAAAATTACTGAACTACGTTCAATTTGCATTTTTTTTACAAAACAAATTTCATTTTAAATAAGTACTAATACTACTTTTTTTCTATAAAAATATCAATTTATAGATTAAAATTAAAATGTTCAAATCAATTCCATCCGATCGTTTTTTTTCATAACATTTATTAAAAAAATTATCGATTATTCAAGTGATTTTCGATCCGCACGTTGCTTCCAGTGCCAGTGTCTTGCGCAACGTTGTCTAGGTAAGACCTGCGCGAAATTTTTGTGCGAGCACTTCTCTTCACAAATAAAATAAATTGTAAATAACTATAGTTTTATGGCACTTATAGAGACTATAGTTAAGCTTTTGTTTGTGTGTTTATTTCTCATTGCGTAAATATTTGTTTATAAATTGAAAACAATATTTTTGTGATTAATTTGTAAAAATCACGATCATATGATATGCGGCCCGACTCCATCTTTACGAGTTTACGACAACCGCTTGTAATACCTAATGCGCTTGGAACATCCAGGATAGCTCCACACGTAGGGATGCAACGATATTACTGAGCTATCGATACTTTTACTCGATACAGTATCGGTCGTAAAGTAACGATAGTTACTCAGTATCGTTTGAAAAGTATCGATACTTACAAATATCGATCGATTTTTACTTGTAAAATTTGGAATAAACTGAATTAAAACAGTAAATAGTATTGATATTATTTATTGATACGTTATCAGGTGCAATATAATCAGAGTGGCTTTTTAAATGCTTATGCAAATTAGACGTATTACCACAAAAGCGCACGGTTTTGAACCATTTTTGCGGCTTGCGTTTTTTTATCGTTTTTATCGCCTAAACATAGACTTTGGCGGTCCCATTTTCAATCAGTTAAAAAATTAAACGCTTTGAAAACAAAACAATCACCGACGACAGTCAGAGGTTAGGATTACAAACGCAAAATGAAAACAAAGACGACACAAACGTTATGCATGTATGGCGACTGAATGGCTGACAGTATTTTTTCTCTCGGGCAAAGACTAACAAACTTGCCAACTACACAAAACTAACAAAACTAGAACGCGTTCAAAACTTTCAAGACATAATATACAAAAAATATTTTTTTATTAGCATAGATGAGTGTATTATCTATCCATCAATGTGTTAAAATAAAAGCGTGACATTGGCATACCGATACAAATACTTTGGAACGATATCTACTTGATACTCTGTTATAAAGTATCGATACAAAAAGTACTTGATATCGGAAGGAATGTAATGTATTGAGTAAGTACTTGTATTTACTCGTATCGTTTGATTCTATCCACACGGCACATTGTGTCAGCGTTGCGTTGACGTAGCGTTGTCCATAGATAATATACTATATAGGGTATAGATGAGCCACTCTGACAAATTATTAGGTGTCGAAAAGAGGGAAGTCTCTTGAGCGTTCTTATAGATGGCGTTGGGATTATAAATTACTGAAAATTACACTAGAGGGCGCTATCACTTAGATGCAGGATTATTTCGTACATATTTCAATAAAATTAAGAGGATATGTATGTAATAATTCCTACCTAATTTGCTTTATACAACTCTTTATTTAGACTGTTTTAGGTAAGCATGCTTTAAATTTATTCGTTTATTCTTATAGAATTATTCTATATATATACCGCTGTATTTTAAAACTTCGATAGCATGATTTAGGCTTAGTATAAATAATGAATACCAGCAGTGGCGCCATCTTGTAATAAAATGTGTAAAAATATTGGGGAAAATAGTACTTTAGCTGACTATGAGATGGCAATAGTATCAACGTAAAAGCAAGCTACTGAGGACTTTCATACCCCTGGCGTTGTCACTGCGTCGTTTTAAGCACGGCGCCCACCTACGTAACGTAACACGTGATCTGACGCGTGATTTGACGCGTAACTTGTCACTCGCCTCAACATTCAAAGGGAATGTATGTAGTAACGCCCATTTGCGTGGCGTGACGCCGCATGATCTGACGTGCCATTCAGCTTGCTACTAGTGACGCATTGAAGTGGCACGTAACACGAAACTTATAGTTTTAATATTAGTCATTGATTTAGTTCATGATAAACCATGTTTATATGATTATCCTAGACCCGATTACAATAACAGGAACTCGCAAGATGCTTCTTGCAACTTGTAGGGCAAATCTATGCGAAATGTAATTCTAATTCCTTCATAAAATTGAAAGTACCACCACTTTTCAAATTTTTTCCCTTAGGGATGTACTCAAAATCTTCAGCTGGCACTTTGAATGTTTGAAATCTGTAGTAAAGCAACGGCATGTTTATCCTCTTCAGGCGAGATTTTGGCCCAAAATGAACTCTGCGACATGCTATTGTTGCACAGGTTGGTGCAAGCAGTGTCAATCGTGGTCACGTCAGAGCATCGTCCGAATCATGCTACAAGCCATGTTGAAATCATGTAGCTTAGGTGGGCGCCGCGGCTAACATGCTAATAAGCATAGTATACACACGGTGCGCTGCGTTGACGCAACGTGCACACGACTGACTGAAAGCCCTCGTGACGAAGGGGAAGGGGTGTACCGTGTACTGCTTGCGCCGCCGGAGCGGCAGCGCTCCGTTGTTTGTACGTTGATAACACGCAAGCTAATTTCGTTTTTTCCTTAAGTTTAATTAGTAGAGTAGAATGATTACCATTGATATGAATTACTTCATTTCATTAATTCAGTAAAGAGAAGTTATATAGGACAAGTATGTTGATATTCTAATAATAAAAACTGTCCATCATTATTTCTTAAAGAAATTAAGCGGCAGATCCAATACCGTCTTGTGAATTTGCGTCGATTTCGGTGGTGATATAGTAATAGGAGAAAATGCCAGACGTCTATTTCGATCCATGCTTTCAAAATAGACTGCGATGTTTTTACAAAATGCTCGCCGCAACTGTGCGTCGCCGCTGCGACAATGGAACGTTACGACTGCGGTGTGGCAACGCTGCGAAAACGCAGCGCCTGTGGTGGCCGGTAATGCGTCAAAATATTTGCGTTGCGACGACGCAACGCAACGCAACGCGCCGTGTTAACTCACTCCCAGCCTGAATTATACGCTACTGATGGCTACCGCCTTTATTCCATACAAACTTTGTACACACAAACTTTGCTGTACTAGCGTAATCTCAGCACTTCATTGTTCGCGGAAAAATTTCCTTACGGAAGTTTTCCTGTGTAAACTACGCTTGGAAAATGTATTCCTTTGAATATGTCTACGATTGTATAGTACGAGTATCTAAATGTTTTGTATTAATAATGTTTTACAAACAAAAAACACAATTTCAAAAAAGTGTATACCAAAATTTGTTGGGGAAGTTTGTCCCATGTGGCAGCAAATAATACAAGTGTAGGGCGGCCCCACAGTAGATGGAGCTCAGGATCGTGCTTTGTGACATTATTAAAGGCAGGCCTATGTTCACCGGTAGACTTGGGGTAACGATAATGATGATGATAATGTTGATTATAAAGTACCATACGTAGTAGTGCCACACTGCGTTTATATTATAGTTGTAGCACGAATAGGTCGGCTCGACCGGGATAGGACCAACAGAATATCAGCGTGAAATAGCACGTTAATGCTGCTGTGTTACGGGAAAGTAGGATCTTAGTGCTCAGAGGCGACAACGCATCTGTATTATGACTGTTAATTGAAGATAAATGTAGATGTTTATGGTTCACAACATCCATTTACTCTGAACTCTGTGTCCGTTTGTCAGCCTTATTCGATAAAAAAAATTATGATGATGATGACGAACACTAGCTTAGAGAGAGTAGCTTAGAGTTGTAATAGAATTCACTCCATACTTTTTAAAGATTAGGTGAACACTAAATTTAACCGGAGCCAGATTTTGTGATTTGAATTTTTGGCAGTGACCGAACTATTGTTTTCCAGTTCGAAGATAGAGAGAGCTATGCTCGGAGTTTCTCTGCGTGATAGATTTCGTAATGAGGATATCCACAGTAGAACTAGAGTAACCGACATAGCCAATGGCCCACTACATAGTTTAAAGAATCGACAACCGATGAGAAAGGTTCACGAATGGCAGCCTCGTACAAGAACTAGTTTTTTGAGAACAATTTATGAAGTATTGTGACTTTGTCTGTGTTTTATTTTTAAAGAAATTAATTTACGAAAAAATAACTAAACATATTAACATGGCAGTGTTCTAATGTCATTACCATTGGACAAAACAGAGGAATACGTTTGTATGAACGCAACGTCGCCTAGAAACTGTACCAGCGTGAAGTTACGCCGCACTATTGATGGGAAACTTAATTAAGGGTTTTTGAACCTTTGACGCAATAAACCTCTTAAAATTGGAACCGTTGTAACAACTTCCACGGGAACTGAATATTGATTATCGATAAGGGACTATAAAATTTTAATTGCTTCATCCATTTTAAATAAATTAAAGGGTGCTTTCTGTAAGGCGTACCTGAATAATCCTTTACAGGTTAAAAGCTCTTGAATCACAAGCACCTTCTTCTGTTTCAATTATGTTGTACTCTTTTAAGGTAAAAAACTCGCTTAAGGGTTCTTCTTACTTGTTGCCTGCTTTAATTAAATTTGAACCCAGATCTTTTATTTTCTTCAACTGTTTACTCACTTTCGTAGCTAGTTTATATTTTCATGTAAGCCGACTTCAAAAAAGGCGGAGGTACTCTTTGCGACTGTATGTTTTTTTGTTAAGTATGTGCTTAGTGATATTTTCGTCAATTTTGGACTAATGAGTTTTAATGATTTATTTGATAAATAAAATTTCGAATAATATAAAGTGAGAGTATAATATATAGTAAAGTAGAAATAAAATAAAGTGCACTCCTGCGTGGGATGAAGTTTCTAATATAACTATTGAGACGACATTACGGTTTTTAACTTAAGCTTTTGATATTCGTTGGTCCACTCAAAAAGATCAATATAAAAATAGGTTCTAAATTCGGTGCTAAGATAAAGTGTTTCAAACATTAAAAGCACCGTCTCCAGATATTGTTTTTAATAATTGCCAACAGTTTTACTAGATCTGCCAAATAGCAGTGCGTGCACTGCTATGTTCCGGTCTGAACAGTATAGAGAAGCAGTATAATTACAGGATGTAAGGCATTCCATCTTAGTTCTCAGCTTGCATCTGCTCTAGCTCTGTCTATATCTGCTCTTATATTAGTAGTATAGTTGTAGCACAAATGGGTCGGCTCGACCGGGGAAGGACCAAGCTCTCACAGAATACCAGCGTAAAATAGCAGCTTAACACTGCTGTGTTTCGTATGGTGAGTGTAGAGCACCGGAGAGACATTTTACTGGGAACGAAGCATTCCATCTTAGTCCTTACGGGTGAGGACGCATCTGCATTTTGATTTTTTATTGAGGATAGATGTAGATGTATATGGGTCACAGTAACCACTTACCATCAGGTGGACTGTGTGCTCGTTTGTCGCCCTATCCTATAAAAAAAACAGTGCGTCCATCGACTTCCAGCATGTCTTAACATGTCGTCATTCCATGCAGTAGGGGAACGCCTTACACTTCGCCTGCGGGTACGACCAACCCGCTCGCCAAGCGTAGCAACAATGACAATATACCCGCTATTAAAATCCTATTAATCATTTCAAGTAAGCTTAAATGATTGAGGCTCAGATTAATGTTAAGGTGAAACATACGGTCTGTTCCCGACCATATTCCCGCGAGATGGCGCTGAAGTCATCATTTTTTAGTTTATTTGGGTTTTTGTGTAATTGGAACATTATTTTTAGTCGTAGAAGTAGCAATCGCTATACTCGGACATTATACTTTATTTTACTAGGTCATATCATTGCCTTAAAATCCACACAATTCAACACAATGTTCAAAAATAACATCTGTCATTGAATATAGTGTCGTTTACACACACTGACGTGGGTGAATTCTTAGTCCCTACATTTACGAAAATTGAACACTAGATGGCGTGAATGAAAAAAAATGTTTTCCTTTTTTTGTATGGGTAGGCCGAACTACAGAACGCCACCTGCTACGATATATATTATGTACGATTCATCATCTGCCTAGCTTTTTCCCAACTATGTATATTGGGGTCGGCTCCCAGCCAAACCGGATTCAACTGAATACCAGTATTTTACGATTATGTTGTAAAAATAAAAGTTATATTTGTAAAATGAGCCGTGATAACTCAGATAGTTAGCACTCGCTGTAAGTTTCACAGTACGCGAGAAACCCGGGTTCAATCCCCGTCGGCACCAATGAAATTGGTAATTGCAATTTTAAGTGCTTATTTACCACGTGCTCGGCGGTGAAGAAAAACATCGTGAGGAAGCCTGCATGTCTGACAAATAAGAAAAAAATATATATATGTATTTCGAAGAGATGTGAAGTTCGCCAACCACGCATTGAGGTGGGGCAGCGCGGCGGACCTTTCCTTGCCCTAAAACCCTCGCAGAAATGAGAAGAGGCCTATGCCCAGCTGTGGGACGTGTATATAGGCTGTTACTTTTTTAACTTATATTTGTAGGCATAAATAAACTATTTAATTCAATAATAATCTTGGAAAATAAATAATCTCAACACTAAGAACAATAAAACGCAGTTTTATTTTATAAACTTACAGTATTGAAATTAATGATCAAAACAAGTATTTGAAGCATTTATTTTTATACAAAATTAGCATTTATATTACACAGATAATTATTATGTAATACACAACTTTAAATTAATCTCAAAAAGACAAAAAGTGATCGTTGCGACCGGGGACTGATGCCTGGTTTCTAGAACATTATCTTAAAATTTTCTCTAAATTTGTTTAGAAAATAACAAAAGTAATTCAACCGGCAGATCGAACTCGGAATCATAGATTATTGTCTTAAAAATTCCCTTTATGAATTTACTAAGAAAAATATTGCTAAGAAAACAACAAGTTCGACTGGGGATTCGAACCCTGGACCTTAGGATTTTTCTTTAAAATTTTACTAAGCGTTTTCTTATAGTATAATTATTGCTTTATAATTTATCTTTAGAAGCTATTCGTAATTGGTAAACTAATAAATTGAAATATTGTTTATAGACGCGTCGCCAACAGTATGCGATAATTACCAGGAAGGTGAAAAAATATTTCCTAATTTCAAAACACACACAACTACAAAAGCTTTTAGTAAATAAAAAAAAAACATTTGACTTGTTGATCTTTTCATTAGATTAGTGTTCGGGCAAGAAAAGAAAATGTCCGCCGCGGTGCAAGTAACAGACTCATCAATGCCGGCTGGGCTCGAGCTCGGGTTGCTTGCGTAGTGTGAAATTTGCAGTGAGCGCTAACCACTACTACTACTATTGCTCGTACACGTGTTTACCAATTTTTAGATAATATACTTACATTTATTTCTATTCTATTTTTATAAAGTTTAATATTTATAATAATTATGTTATTGATAAACATTATATTAATAAATAAATAATTATTAATCTAATAACCATATGTAATATATAATTAATAGAATCAGGCGTTACTTTGCGGAAATCCATTATATAAAAGCTTTTAGAAAAATTTACTTTGCAAATATCCGCGTTATAAAATAAAATGACGTGTCTTACCTAGTGTTATGTTATAGGTTCTATTATTGTGTTATATACTATTTACTTTATATTATAAGTCCTCTATACTCCTATATTGTTATTCTTATATTAATTACATTGTTTACCTAGAAACCAAACTAATTAGATTGTAATATTTAAATACTAATGTTTACTGTTCCAAAATTACCATCCTTAATTGTATCTTAGAATAAGTTAACGATAAACACAAACAAGCATAATGTTATTCCCTTATCTTTACCCCTACCTCCTAGCTTCCCGCGATCCTACACTATAAAAACCAAGTCCTTCGATCCCACAACACAATTCTATTTCCAAACTCTCTGACTCAACTTCAATATTTTAAGTTAGTTTATATTATAGTTAAATTAATTAAATAAATTTATTTTTAAAAGAGTTTTAATCTCTACCACATAATAAATTTGGCGCAGTCGGTAGGATCTCGCGTGATTCATTCGCTTAAATCGCGTAAAGACGAAGTGAACGTACCAAATTCGACGGGACAGCATCGCCCAACAAGAAAACAACGTACGGTAGCTAAAGGCTTTTGAAGAACTTCGCCGAACCATGCAGCTCCACATTTTATTGTTATTGTGGTAAGTGGCTAAACTTGTTTGTTCAAATTCCTATTTTCCATTTTTACCAAAATATTTTTCCTACATCTACCACCTCATTTTACATTATATTTTTTTATATATATATAATCATACTATTCAGTCATATACTATTATATTATACTATACTATTATATCAATTATTCATATTATTGTATTGTATTACCTGTGTAAAACAAAGAACACTAAGATGGCTTTAGACATTACCACAATACTTAAAGTAATTCCCTCATTCAACACAGACAATAACGACCAAGTGTATAGATTCGTTAGGTCATGCAATTCAGCTTTCGACCTTAGTTCAGCGGACCAGAAGTCAGTACTTTTAGTGTACGCGTTGAACAATATTACTGGTTCGGGTGCGGCAGACGTTCACAGTAAAGAACATGCTTCATGGACCGACTTAAGAACATTCCTTATCGAAAAATTCTCTAACGTCAAAACCATAGCACACCTTAATCTCGAACTGCAATCAATGTTTCAAAAACATACAGAAACACTAACTGAATATTTCCACAGAGTTGACCTTTGTCGCTCTAAAATAATAGAGAAGTTAAACGCCGAAATATGCGATAAGACATTACTAGGTCGCTTAGCCACAACGGAAGAAACGGTTCTTAACGTTTTTGTCAATGGTATTAGCTCCGATATCGGAGCAATGCTAAGAACAAAAGAATTCCCTACCCTTTGCGAAGCAGGCCGATTCGCACTTCAAGAAGACAAAATTCGTGCAACGAACAAGGCTAGGCAATCTCTATTTAAGTTAAACACAACGCGTTCACCACCTTTTTCAAAACCACCATACCATACCCATAACTACTATAATAATAATAATACAACTAAGCCTATAAATCGAAGTCATCTACCATATACACAAACCACATACAATAATGCCCATACACCGCAACAAATTACAAAATTATGTAGTTATTGTAAAAATATTGGGCATAATATTACAGAATGCCGTAAAAGAACTTATAATAATAATATAAGAAACAATCAAACCCAACGCGCACTTCCTGCACCTCCTATCCCAGTAAATCATTTAAACTGCCAAGCGACCAACGAGATGAGCAACTCGTTGGAAATCGCTTCAGTATCCTGCTCACCGATCCCGACTCAAGACATCGAGAACCTGCAGATATGAACTCTAGCAAATCCAACCCTATTTCTCAAAGGCGTCCTCGACCGCCGAACCATCGGGATCACACAACGCAAACAAACAGCGTACCTTCTAAATTACCGCTTAAGTGTCAGACAGAGTTGAAAAATGTGTCTACACAAACTAGCGACTTAAGTACTACATCACATACACATCACTCAATATTCAAAAATTCCAGTTCTCAAACGGAAACCTACGAACAGGGTAACCAGCCCCAAACCCTTGGTTTTCCAAAACATGCTATTCCTTCTACATCCACTGACTCTATTACTACTATCTCTACTAGATCTACTATCTCTACTACACCTACTGACTCTCTCGAGACTACTAAACCTACTACGTCCACTGATTCCATCAAGACAACTACACCTCCTATATCCACAAATTCCACTGTTTCCAATAAACCACGTTCGAAATCAAAACCTACAACTAAAAAGCTTAAATTAAAACATCCCAAATTCAAATGTTATACAAAATCTTTTGCCATATCTGCCTTAAACGATATACCACCCGATAACCTCTTACACTGTACATTTCACATAGAAGGCAAACCAGTGACATTTCTAATAGACACCGGAGCAGGAATATCGGTAATAAAAAGGGATAAAATAGGTTCGTCACCTTTAAATAAATTAAACATCGTGTCAATCGTAGGTATTTCCGGTAGCCAAAATTCAATTACAACCTCAGGCACCACCGAAATATCTCTAGATTATTTACCTAAATATCGTTTTCATGTTGCTTCCCTTAACATTAAAGCAGACGGTATCCTAGGCAACGATTTTATGATAAAGAACAATTGCAGCATTCATATTCATTCTAAAACAATGAGAATACGTGACAGATCATACAACCTACATTATTTGAACGAAAATCCTCAAAATATAATCGACCCTAATAACCAGTTCCTTTCTAGCCGTTCCGAGAGTGTAATTATGTGTAGAACAAATAATATAAATTCCGGGACAGCAATAATCGAAAAACAAATAATAGATAACGAAATTGTTATTCCCAACGCATTAGTTGAAGTCAAAAACAACTCATTTGTTATTACTTGTGTAAATACAAACAAATCCGATAAAGTAATTAGCATTCCCAACATCGAAGTTCAACCTTATCAACCAAATCAACAAACTAACAACATTAATAAACACTCAATTAATAATCTTAATCACACATCCGACACCAATAGACAAAAGCAAGTACTCAACCTCATTAGACGCGAACATTTAAACAAAGAAGAATCGAACTCATTAGATAAAATTGTCTTCAAATACCCCGACATATTTTTCATCGAAGGCGACTCCCTTACATTTAGCAATCATACAAAACATCAAATACCTACCACTACTGACATTCCAATTCACACGAAAACCTATCGCTTTTTTCATGTACACGAACAAGAAGTAAAATCACAAGTCCAAAAGATGTTAGACCAAGACATTATCAGACCTAGTTCATCTCCTTGGAGTAGCCCCATCTGGGTTGTTCCTAAGAAACTAGACGCATCTGGGAAACAGAAATGGCGATTAGTTATTGATTACCGCAAGTTAAATGAAGTCACAGTAGGAGACAGTTATCCTCTTCCTAATATCACAGATATTCTAGACAAATTAGGTCATTCTCAATATTTTACCACATTAGATCTTGCCTCAGGTTTTCATCAGCTAGAAGTTGATCAAATATACCTAAGACGGCTTTTAGTACACCATATGCCCATTACGAATATAAAAGAATGCCATTTGGTTTAAAAAACGCACCAGCGACATTTCAGCGTGTAATGGACTCCGTTTTGTATGGCTTACAAGGTGAAAGATGTTTCGTTTACCTCGACGACATAGTTGTCTTTGCTTCTAGCCTTCAAGAGCATGAACAAAAACTTGAAGAAGTCTTCTCTAGACTTAGAAAATATCAACTAAAGATTCAACCAGACAAATGCGAATTTCTTAGACGCGAAGTTGCTTATCTTGGCCATATCATTTCGAACGAAGGCGTTAAGCCGAACCCCGATAAAATTCGGGCAGTTCAAGAATTCCCTATTCCTAAATCATGTAGAGATATAAAGGCATTTCTAGGCCTTACAGGATACTATCGTCGGTTTATTCCTAATTTCAGCAAACTTACTAAACCTTTAACTAGCCTTCTTAAAAAGGACACTACCTTCATATGGGGTGAAACCCAACAACAATCCTTCAATGAATGCAAACATCTTCTTACTAACCCTCCCATCTTACAATATCCAAACTTCACGAAAGAATTCATACTGACCACCGACGCTTCTATAAACGCCCTAGGTGCTGTGCTATCGCAAGGCGAAATAGGCAAGGACTTGCCTATAGCATATGCATCTCGAACACTAAATAAAGCGGAATCAAACTATTCCACTATCGAAAGAGAGTTATTAGCTATCGTTTGGGCAGTTAAACATTTTAGACCATATTTGTTTGGTAGAAAATTTAAAATTGGAACTGACCACAAACCGCTAACATGGCTTTTCTCGATAAAGGACCCTGGTAGTCGGTTAGTTCGATGGCGACTTAAACTCGAAGAATACGAATATGAAATAGTATATAAGGCAGGTAAGAACAACACTAATGCAGATGCTCTCTCACGCCCGCCTATTCTCCACACGAACATAAATCATCCCACAAAAAGCGACAAAACACACAGCTCGACCCAAACACTTCGGAAGACTATTTACAATTAAACTTTCAACACTACTTAGAAATCGACTCTCACACTTTTAATACTCCAAATCTCCATATTTCCCCAGACTGCCTCTTAAACGAACGTCACAAAAACATTCTTATCCCAATCTCATGTCAACTTTCCGATAAAAATATCCTTTTCAAACAAGCAATTTCCACTTGCTCTCAAGTGGACCCATTTTTAAGTAAACCCAGAACACTTTACGAAACTGATTTATTAGTTTCAGATAAGAAACAAAATATTATATTTGGCTGTTCGAGACCCACTCACTTCGATCCTTGGGATTCTGAGAGCTATTTTAAAGTATTACTCGCTTGTCTACAAAACCATAAATCAAAATCACTTTACGTTCCGGACTTAAAAAACGACCCCACTTGTAAACTTAAAGGAAACGAACAATTACACATAACAGCTTATTTAGCCGACCTTTACGAATGCAAGATCACCATATGTGAAAATAAAGTTAAAACTCCAGCTCCAGAAGAGATAGAATCAATCCTTAAAACCTTCCATGATGATCCCTTATCAGGACATCGTGGCATTATCGAAACGACACACAAAATACGATCTGAATATTTCTGGAAAGGAATGACCGATACTATTAAAAATTATATAGATAATTGCCAAATATGTCAACGAAACAAAATTCAACGTAAGACATATAAAGCTCCCATGGTTATTACTTCTTCTTCCACTGAACCTTTTGAACGTGTAACTATTGACTTAGTCTCTTACTCAGATATAACTAACGACTTTAATAAATACATACTCACACTACAAGATGACTTGACTCGTTTCGTTCAAGCATACCCTATTCAAGATAAACAAGCAACAACAGTAGCCAAATCTATTCTAAATTTCTGTCAACATTACGGCGTACCTAAACGTTTCCATTCCGATCAAGGTACAGAATTTCTAAATAGCGTAATCAAACAATTGATGAAATTACTAGGATCCACTCACACAGTTAGTACCGCATATCACCCTCAGACTAACGGTTCTTTAGAACGATTCCACGCAACATTACGCGACCACATCCGAATGTACCACAAACGTAACCAATCTAATTGGGATCAAATCGTACCATTCGCCGTTATGTGCCATAACACATCAATAAATCAATCCACAAAATTCACACCACACGAATTACTCTTTGGCTACAAACCGCGTTCGCTTTATTCTCTAAAAGCTAATGACGACTATACAACTCATGACTACCTAAGAGATTTAAATGAAAGACTCAAAGTATCCCGTGACGTAGCTCGCCAAAACGTTGAATCAATGAAAGAAAAGGCAAAAGAGCGATATGACAGTAATATTAAAAATATAGCCCAATTTAACGTAGGTGATAAAGTTATGCTCAAAGTCCCAAGTCCAAACAACTTAAATAGCCTTTGGGACGGCCCTCATGTTATTGTTAGAATAGGTTTTAATGAAAATTATGTTATACAAAAATCTGGAAAAAACCAATTAGTACATGCGAATCGTTTAAGACCATTGCATGACTTCACTCCATCATCATAACATTTACTCTAAGACTAGATCGTAATTATTCATAAAATATTTAACTTTATTTCTATTGCAGGGTGGCTCAAATAATGGCACACCCTAATCCCTTAAACAATAAGACCCTTAGTTTAAATGAAAATCTTTTAAATTTTATAAACAACCCATATATTAATTTTACAATTTGTTCTATTATTAAATTATTACTTTACATCATTTTATACACAGTTTACTTATTTTCTAAGAATTATTATATAACTAAATTTAAAGGAAATCAAAACAATTAACTAGGATTATTCTAATTTTCAGGTACTCCACAACTTTTGTTGATGGGGATACCCACATAAAACCCATTCCCTCTAATTCTGGACTCTATTTCGAAAACAATGATGAAATACTAATATCTGAAAATTCCTGGAAACTTATCATACATCGTAACTTTGAACCTTTATTCCTAGCTCGCAACTCTATCAAAAGACTCGTAAATAACTACCAATCTCTTATCGCTACACATTCAAATTTACCCACCGTTATCACTACTAGTTCATTTATAAAAATAAACGTAAACAGAATAGACTCTAGACTCGATGAACTTAATTCTTACACTGATAACAAGCGATCCAAACGTGAAATGCTAGACGGCTTAGGTTCAGTTTTGAAATGGCTCATTGGTGTTCCAGACGCAAAAGATGCTAAACATTATAACGAATGCATTGAACAGCTAGAGAAACAACAAATATCTACTAATGATATTCTAAAACAGCAATTACAAATTATTTCTTCAACAATCACAAATTTTAATGAAACAGTACATAAAATCTCTTATGATGAATATGTTATTAATGAAAATATTAACAAGATAAATTTATATTTCGCCTCCACAAACAAACTTATATTTAATTTAACTATCCTTGAAGAAATATCGACCATTTCAATTCAAATTCTTGAAGCCATAGTTTCTTTAGAACGAGATATTGACGATGTCACCACAAGTATACTTTTTATTAAATCGAATGCAATACACCCGTCAATAATATCAACTATGCGCCTACACAAAGAATTTCTGTCTTCTAATCCCGCTAGGCTCAACAAAAACTTAGTTGCCCCAATAACATTACCTAATATACACAAAATTCTCGAATCTGCCTCTATTACTTCCTATATTTATATGAATAAAATTATATATATCTTAGAATTCCCTTTAGTTAAAAACGAAAAATTTATATTATACCATTTATATTCTATCCCTATGCTACATCCTGACTCCTCCTTATATTCCACTATCCTTCCCGAACAAACATACCTTGCCATGAGTACCACTAGACAACAATACGTCGTTATGAGCTCACTGGACAAATGCAAAGACTTTGCAACGAAATCCAAAGTCTGCAGGGATCTTCTTATCTACAACATCAACACCAGACCTATATGCGAAGTTGTCATCCTAACAACAACGAGTCAACAAGTTCCTGAAGTTTGTGATATTACTAGATTTTCAGCACATATCAATACTTTTCAAGCTCTTAAAAACAACAACTGGATATACATACTCCAACGCAAGACTCCGTATGCCTTAGAGTGCGAAAGCAAAACAACTCACGGCGAAATCTCTGGAGCAGGTATCATCACTCTAGAACAAGGATGTAAAATGTACACTGCGTTTGTTACACTCCTAGCTGAAGACACTAAAACGATCAACATCAGTCATCCTATTACTTCTGTGGATATTGAACACATTTGCCTCCCAGAAGAAATTAAACTACAACAACCAGAACTTGCACCAATCCAGCTCAACAACATCCAACTCGACTCTCTTAACTCAGTTAGAGACCAAATAAAAATACATTCAAAATTACTTAAAGAAAATAAATGTACATTCTCAGAAAAACATGCAACAAAATTTTCCATATTTGGTATGATTACTGGCATTATTATGCTAACATATTTTTGTTACAAATGTTACAAGTGCTTGCCATGGAATAACATGCCCATAAATCCACATGGCAACTGTATACAAATTTTTAATAACTGTTTTGACCGTTCTCGTCGCCAACAACACGTCGAAGTTCCCATGTCATCGGTAAACACCACTGCTACAACATCCTGCATATCAGAAGACGAAGACGAAGCTGCTGACTACATTCAAAAATCGAGCAAAACCGCTCAATCTTTGTTCTAAGGGGGGAGGTGTTATGTTATAGGTTCTATTATTGTGTTATATACTATTTACTTTATATTATAAGTCCTCTATACTCCTATATTGTTATTCTTATATTAATTACATTGTTTACCTAGAAACCAAACTAATTAGATTGTAATATTTAAATACTAATGTTTACTGTTCCAAAATTACCATCCTTAATTGTATCTTAGAATAAGTTAACGATAAACACAAACAAGCATAATGTTATTCCCTTATCTTTACCCCTACCTCCTAGCTTCCCGCGATCCTACACTATAAAAACCAAGTCCTTCGATCCCACAACACAATTCTATTTCCAAACTCTCTGACTCAACTTCAATATTTTAAATTAGTTTATATTATAGTTAAATTAATTAAATAAATTTATTTTTAAAAGAGTTTTAATCTCTACCACATAACACTAGTTTGAAGAGCACCTCCCGCCCTCCCTCAATTGCGTGCACTATCTCCGTCACCACTAATCCCTGTTGGGAGTAGCGGTGCTGGGATTAGTGGTGACGGAGATAGTGCACGCAATTGAGGGAGGGCGGGAGGTGCTCTTCAAACTAGGTAAGACACATCATTTTATTTTATAACGCGGATATTTGCAAAGTAAATTTTTCTAAAAGCTTTTATATATGTAATATAATTTAAAATTAAAAATTTTGTACAGCCGACTTAAATATAAGCGACTTCAATATAGGTTATTTAAGAATAACTCAATAACCATTGGTATGACCTTAATCATATGGGACCACACGAGAACTATCAGCTTTCATATAAAAAAAGAATCATCGAAATCGGTTCGCCCAGTACAAAGTTATGAGGTAACACACATAAAACAAAAAAAAAGACATACACTCGAATTGAGTACCGTCTCCTTTTTGGAAGTCGGCAGAAAACAAACATAATATTAAAGATATAACCATTATTTTCATCTGTTATCCAAGTATAATTGTAAAGTATAACAAACCAACTAAAAAAGTCCAGGACCAACAACAACCAACGATATGACGCGACCTTGAGCTTGGTAATACAACAAAATAAAACAAAGTAATAATAATATGTGTCTGTCTGAAACTGTTTGCAAAATACGTACAAATTTTTACGTAACCCCCCAAAACTATATTTTGCAAATTTTTGTAAAATTAATTTTGTGATTACTTTGGTGGTTTACCAATTTATAATTTTATTTATTGTTGAAAAAAATATTCAAACAAAACACTGACTTTGTAGTTTTGTACTCAACGCCGACTCGTATGAAATAGGTAATTAGTATTGTAACGAGATTTGAAATCACGGGCCGACTTGCGTTTCTAATAGGTAGTTACCACCGAAAACAAAATTGCGTATTTTGAATAATTAATTACTATACCTAAAATAAATTACAATATATTGTATTATATTGGAATCAAATACATAATAGAAATATTGCAAATTGAACTAATGAAAATCATACAAAAATATAATATAAATCGCAAGAAATTCCGCGCGCAAATCCTATCCCTTGACAATCGAGATTTACTAAAGAATGTTTAAATTTTATTACATTCAAACAAGATAAGGAAGTTTAGCATCGCTTTTTCTTCATGCATCTTTTTTAACAGTGATAGAGCCACGCGGCAGCTTTTGCTGTCGCACGGATAGGCCGGCTCGAACCGGGTTGGTACCACGACCTCACAGAATACCAGCGTGAAGTAGAATGTTTACCTCTGCGTTTCGCTTGGTGAGTGCAGGTGGCCGGAGGCCCTTTTTACTGGAAATGAGGCATTCCATCTTAGTCCTCACGGGTGGCAACGCATCTGCATTTTGATTCGCAAACGAGGACAGATGTAGATGTCTATGGGCCGCAGCAACCACTTACCATCAGGTGGACTGTGTGCTCGTTTGTCACCCTTATCCTATAAAAAAAATCTAGTTCTTGGTTAGGAAGTATGGCATCGTTGCATAATATCTACCCACAAATAATGGTATTTGTTGGACAACAATTTCGTCTGCACACCATCTAGCGTGCCAATGTTTAAACTATGTTTTGGCGCTTTTGCTTGTCAAGTTGTCAAATTCACTCACACCTCACACTACTAAAGAAGTGTCAAAATTTTCCTAGATTTCACTATTGTTTTTCTTAATAAATGCTGTAACTTATACCCTAATAAGGTCAATCGCGAGCACATTTCAGTATAGAAGTGATAAAATGATTACTTTTAAACATTTTTTTTTATAGAATAAGGGTGACAAATGAGCACACAGTCCACCTGATGGTAAGTGGTTGCTGCGGCCCATAGACATCTACATCTATCCTCTTTTACAAATCAAAATGTAGATGCGTTGTCACCTGTGAGGACTAAGATGGAATGCCTCATTTCCAGTAAAAAGGGCCTCCGGCCACCTGCACTCACCAAGCGAAACGCAGAGGTATACCTCTACTTCACGATGGTTTTCTGTGAGGTCGTGGTACTACCCCGGTTCGAGCCGGCCCATCCGTGCGACAGCAAAAGCTGCCGCGTGGCTCTACCACGATTAAATTACTTATTATACTACATATTATTAGGCCTTTTTTACTGGAAAAAAGGCATTCCATCTTAGTCCTCACGGGTGGCAACGCATCTGCATTTTGATTCGCAAACGAGGACAGATGTAGATGTCTAAGGGCCGCAGCAACCACTTACCATCAGGTGGACTGTGTGCTCGTTTGTCACCCTTATCCTATAAAAAAATAGTGTCTGTGTTTAACGTATATATGAAAAGAAAAATGTATGGCGCGGCTATCGGAGGATCCCCCTTAACATAAACATTTTTTATAACTTTGGTAACATATCTATTTAGTGAAGATATATCTGTATCAGGTATTCATCGCTCATTCAGACCATGGTAACACATTTAAACAGTTAAAATCCTAATGTAGAGTGAGAATATAATAAAAAATATTTGTATTGTTGTGCATATGTGTATGTGTATCTACGATGTGTGTGTGACGCTCGGTGAGTATGTGTGTATGTTTGACCTGGTGGAGAGCTTTGTGTGGGTGCTAAGTATTTAGTTTTATAGCGTATAAGTATTTACTTTTTAACCGACGAAAAAACGGAGGTTCTCAAGTCGACGTGTATATTTTTTTATGTTAGACCACGCATAACTTTTTACATACTAAACAGATTTTGATAACTTTTTTTTATTAGATAGGGTATACCTCGAAATTGATCCCATTAAAATTTGAAAACAAAATACCTACCCTAAGGGTGGTAAAATACGGGTGATTTATTTTTTACTCACATATTCTAATGCTGAGTTGTGTATTACTACATTACATAATAATTACATTACATTACATTACAAAAAACATCACGATGAATGAGCTTTAGATCTGTCAGTCTCCTCATAGTCTCTGCATTTCTGCTAAAGCTCGTTCATCGTGAGGTTTGTGTAATACCATATTTGGCTCTAGATCAGATAAAGCAATACCCTCAAGTGTTTTTACTCTACTCAGTGCCACATATGCCTGCCCTTTGGCAATCACTTTCATTTTCGAGGTCGATTACAACTTTATCAAGTGTCGTACCTTGTAATTTGTGAACCGTGACGGCTCAGCATAAAACGGCAACATCCTGCGCTCAATATCGCCATAACCCTTCGTACCTTGAAAATTTGCTACCACTTCACACAACCATCGCTATCTTTTAGTCTGCTTCCTATGCTTACAGTCTTTCCTCGCGATGATCTAAACTCTCCTGTTAACGTGTTAATCTAATTCTCTTTCTATTTGCTTCCAACCTTTTATTTTTCTCATTATTACATTCTCTAAATATCCCTTTCTCATTCGAGCAGCATTTTTGGAGGCCTACCCATGGTGGTATATAAAGCCTGTTTTTTTTTAAGTATTTATATTCTACAACAAATAATAGTTAAAGTAGGATTATATAACAGTTAATAGCTAAAGTAAGGTAGGTAACTAATTTGAAAGTAATCAAAAATTATACATGTAGTAATTAGTAGATTATAACCAAGAAAAATTATTAAATAAAAACTTTTTAACAAAAAAATCAAACCGCCGAAAAAACTGCAAAGCAAAAAATAATAAACCTTTTTATTTAACCTTAATAACTAAGTTCTTAAACTAATTTAAATATACCTAAGTATATATTTTTGTAATTATTTTGAGTTTTTAATAAACCTTAATAACTAAGTTCTAAAACTAATTTAAGTATACCTAAGTAATTTTGAGTCGGTGCCAAACAATCTATGAACAAATACCAGTAAATTATCTTAAAATTAAAGAAATAACCAAATCAAATCAACAATGCCGCGCATCATGCTTTACATAATTAATTAATTTGCTTGCTTGGCGCCGACTCAAAATTACTTAGGTATACTTAAATTAGTTTTAGAACTTAGTTATCAAGGTTTATTAAAAACTTAAAATAATTACAAAAATATATACTTAGGTATATTTAAATTAGTTTAAGAACTTAGTTATTAAGGTTAAATAAAAAGGTTTATTATTTTTTGCTTTGCAGTTTTTTCGGCGGTTTGATTTTTTTGTTAAAAAGTTTTAATAATTTTCAGATTTGAATTAAATGAATTATATAGCAGGTCTGAGAATTTTTTTTTTGTTTACTGTGTCCAAATAGCCAGTAGAGGTTTTATAAAATTCCATAAGTAATTTCGACTAGTGTAATTAGAGACGTTGCTCTATTTGCAGCACCTGGTAACCCAGTGGCCATAATCATTAATTACTTAACTCTAGAAGGGTTGCACCGGCAATCATCAATCGCCTAACTTGGTGTTCCACGAACACTTGTTAACACGTATTAGAAAATTTACAATATTGATCTATATAACATATAACAGAATACTAATCTATCATCATAAAAACATTTCAGTATCAAGATAAAAAAAGAAATGTTAAAAAATTACGTTTGGCACAAGTCCTCTGCTGAACATAAACCACCTACATCGATCGACTTCCCGCGTGTCTTATCAGGTCGTCAGTCCATTTAGTGCGCATTCCGTGTTTTGGCGGCGTAAGGAAATTAATCACCTTGTCTCATGATATGGGTGTCACTAAAAGCGATGAAAAGGATTTTTTTTCGACCCAGGAGATGGCAGCACCATCTTCCTAGAATATCAGAATACTTCTTGAGATATAAAAAAATACGCCATCCCATAATCATTAATAGTGTTGCCCAAATGCAAGAACAAGACGAGACTTAGCCAGTCTTGGTCTTGGTCTTGCGTCAATACACCTGGTCTTGTTCTTGGTCTTGGTATTGCGCTCTCAGTCTTGTTCTTGGTCTTGATCTTGCAGCAAGAGTCTCGCAAGTCTCGCAAGCCTATTGCTATTTATTAAACGTTACTTTAGATCTTAGAACAACTTAACACAGTAGGCACATTTTGAGCTTGAATTAACATAGCCATAGAAAGACCGACCAAATTAATAAATGTCAAAACATTTAATGAGAAATTTGAAAAATCAACTAATACCGGGTGGGGTTTGAACCCACGACCTAAGCGATCCGTGCCGATGCTCTAACCAACTGAGCTGTCTACCATGTCTCACGGCCACGGGAGTTAGTCTGTTTCTTAATAAACGTTTACATTTAATTAGCTTACATGTGCTAAAACTTAGTCAAAACATATAAAAAACAAATTAATGACATTAACTTGACTGTATTATAAAGAACATTATCTATCTAGAAAGAGATTGATAGACCCTTATATGAAATGGAATAAGAGTTATACAATTTACCATTTATTTAAATAAAAAAATAAAATACAATACAAATTAAATTACATAACAGTACACAACAGCTTTGACATTACTGTTACTTTATTAATTCTTTTGACCAAGAATTAATACAAAGTAACCATCTGGCTGACTGATCACTTAACCTATTTCTATGTTTTCTAATTACTAATGATGCTAAGGGAGTGAAATGGGAGTTGGAAGTTTGTATGAAAGTCCTACGTTTTTGAAGTTAGAGACACGAAAATCGGCATTAAAGTTATAAGTTTTCAATAATAAAATCGTGAATAAGCTGTTTTACGAAATCCTAACCCTAAGGGAGTGAAATTGGGGTAAAATGGTTACATGCAAGTCCTATATTTTTAAAGTATAGATATGAAGATCGACATTTACTTTATTAGTTTTAAATAATAAATACTTGCATAGTTAAGCTTTACCTATATAGCCTCTTTATACTTAGGTAAGACTTTTGCAGCGGGAAAATTTCAAAATCTCATAGGAAATCAGATATTGTACGCGGACGAAGTCGCGGGCGGCCGCTAGTTACATTATATATGTGTTATGTAATTGTGTGATAAGTATATTTTTTCTTACCTGTCCACTTTTTCCGGTGATTATTGAAAAGCTTGTGATATCTCCACTTAATTTTGGTTTTTCAGGAAGAAATATTTGTGATTCCTTTTTGTGGAAAGATATTAGACACTTCCTTAAGCCTGAAGTGTTTCTGTTTTTCATTTTTATTTCAAACTTTTGATGTTGGCATAATTTACACAAATAAATTTGGGATGCATGAATTATGTCGAAAAACTCATCAAATTTGCTTTTAGGTCTTTTAGATCTATAACTCCAACTCTCACTACTCCGACTAGAACTATTCGACTCTTCGTCACTCATGTCAAATTGTAAACTTTTAAATAAAAACAATTAATACATTAGACTCGAAGCAAAGGTCAATTGGGAATGACTGGAATTAAATTAAATACTACTATTTGTAAGTACACGCCGAAAGACCGACAAAGGAAAGTTCGGCATTCTTTGATAAAAATAACGATTCTTCAGAAGATTAATAAAGTAGATGCGTTGCTAGATAGGTATAGTGTGCCTACGTAAAAATGAAATGTAAGTATGTAAATAAAATTGTGTATATTATGTTCTTCTTGTGATTGAATTAATCTGCGTTAATTACATTAAATTTGCCTTCACTTGTTTGAAATTCAAAATTTAAATATGTTTTATTCAAGTAGGCATTAAAAATACACTTTTGAATAGTCATATAGTCACAGTTTTCCCCAATTTTTTCTTTCCCATGTCCAGGGGTCCTGATTCTACTAAGAAGAATCATGGAAGAAAGTAAGAAACTCAGTAGTTGCTCTTTTCAAAATATTTTTACAATAGTACTATAATTATGTAAAGCGATAAGTCAAACATAAAATGTCAAATGTATATGTAGATACCAAATCGGTTTAGAAATTTCTAGTTAGTCCTGTGTAGTACGAGAGGTCAGTTCCAAGCATTTTTGTCTGACTTAAATTGAAAAGGTGAAAGATCTAACATTTCTTTTGGAATCTTATTATAAAAGCGTATATCGCTACCCAAGAAGGCATTATATACTTTGTGTAACCAGAAAGCAGGTATTGTGATTTTATTTTTATTTCTACTATTAAAATTGTGCAAATCACTAATATTTACATCAAGTCGATGCAATCAATTTCTTTAAACGGTTCTCTAAGATATACTCGGGTTCCTAAAAAGTACATAGATCTTATTTTACGCTTTTTATTTAATATGCACACTTTTTATATTATTAGATTAGCATTGAACAAAATGTTTACACGTTTCAAGTGTGTTAAAAGTATCTACAATATTTATCAAATGGGTGACGACATATTCGAACACTTTGTGTTCAAAAACACACACTTCCAAAAATTGAGATTTGCAGTGAACTTATTGAACATGTTTATCTATTAGGTAATAATAATAATAGTAAGTAATTATTATAAACCCATATAGTTAATATTATAATAATTACTTACTAGAATAAATTATTATGGTATCTACCTATCCTTACCATTATCTAATTACAATATTCCTTGCGAGATCAGCATAATGCATTCGTGTCCATTCTGAGCACCCGGAAACTTATTTTATTCTTTGGAACATGTACTCTGTGGCGGCATTCAAACAGTGTCATGGCTCCAGTACACGTTGGCCGAGCGCGCTTGGCGAGCGCGCTCGGCAGATTTTCGTGGTGCCGTTCACACGTTGGCGTGTTTCATTCTGCATTGGTAGTTAGATGATGATAGACGTTAGGGCGATCGCGGCCGCGGCAATATACTTGTACAGCGCTTTCAAATTTTATTTAGATGTGCACCAGAGAAGAGTGATTAAAAAAAGATGGCGCAAAAGAAGATGGTGGATGCTGAGTATTCTATATGTATATACACTACACATACAACAATAATCCCAGTTTGTCCTTTTTAGGGTTCCGACCTCAAAAGGAAAAAAGAAACCCTTATAGGATCTATTGGCTGACCCGTGCCCGCTTGGCTGGGCGTTTTTCAAAATAAAAGATAGCCTAAAAGAAGCCCCTAAGCTACATTATCCCTGATCCCTTTTGCATACCTTAAGCGAAAGCGCAAGGTAATGTTCTACTATCGCCTAAAAATTAAAATTCCAACATTTTATCGAATAAAATCGTATCTAGCAATCATATTATACATATAAATGATATAAAAAGCACATTGTTAGAAAGGTAAATGATTGTTGTACTTATTAATAATTTTTTTAAATCGATTAATTGCTATTTTTAAATAAAAAAAAGGGTTTTAGTGGCTTATGGTGTGGATTTATCATATCCCTGTGGCTTGTAAACACTATAACTTTTGAAAATATCAATTGTTTAACTCAATCTATTTTTTAATCTCTTCATCTATCATGTGGGAAGCCACTGAATGTAAATGGCAGTGTAATTTTGTTTTGTTTAGCTATAATTAATTTTTTTCGGCTCCAAAATGGCCAAATTTTCGTTGATTTGGTTGCCTCGTATATAAATTGTTTCTGTAAATGGGGATCTACAGCCACAGAGTAGTTTAGTTCACAGAGTACCTTTGTATTAAGTTTAGTTCGGCTTCAGTCGCCGTCGTGAGTGGACATTGTTTCGGTTGTTTTCAGCGGCTCAAAAAGATCGCTGTACAAATACACAATATTCGAATAACCAAATTTCTTAAATACTTGATATAATCAATCATAATAATAAGAGATTTTTTTATTACAATATTTAAAAGCACAGAATAAATAATAGTAGTACGTACTAAAAGTAAGTAGTATAATTTTTTTTGTCATGGGTGACATTTTCATGCTTTTCGAGGGTGTCGAAACCGATAGGGTTGTCGAAATGTAAATCCAAGATGGCGGCCGCAATAGGTATCAATTTTTTCATCATGGGTGTCATTTTCATGGTTTTCGAGGGTGCTGAAGCCGATAGTGCTGTCGAAATGTAAATCCAAGGTGGAGGCTGCAATAGGTTTAAAATTTTTCATCATGGGTGTCATTTTCATGGTTTTCGAGGGTGTTGAAGCCGATAGTGCTGTCAAAATGTAAATCCAAGATGGCGACTGCAAAATATATCAATTTTTTCATCTTGGGTGTCATTTTCATGGTTTTCGAGGGTGTTGAAACCGATAGTGCTGTCGAAATGTAAATCCAAGATGTAAATCCAAGGTGGCGGCTGCAATAGATATCAAGTTTTTCATCTTGGGTGTCATTTTCATGGTTTTCGAGGGTGTTGAATCCAATAGAGCTGTCGAAATGTAAATTCAAGATGGCGGCAGAAGTTGGTACCAATTTTTTATCTCGGGTGTCATTTTCATGGTTTTCAAGAGTGTTGAAGCCGATAGTGCTGTCGAAATGTAAATCCAAGATGGCGGCTGCAATAGGTACCAATTTTTTCATCATGGGTGTCATTTTCATGGTTTTCGAGGGTGTTGAAGCCGATAGTGCTGTCGAAATGTATTTAAACTACTTTAATAATTCCGTATAATCATGTTATACGTAATTTTTTTAATGCGCTTAAGGTATGCCCAATTGGATTTACCAATATATCTTTTTTTTTTATTGTGATAAGAATCAATGAACCTAACTATTTCCTCATTAGTCCATGTCGCCATGTTCGTGAAACAATTTTATTAAGCCGACACTACAGTCTACTTCGACGCGTAACTATGAACTGAACACTCGGCCAACGTGTGAACACTGTTTGCGGCTTGCGCCAAATTTCTTTGATTTGTGCACGAAAAACCGACACTATACGGCTTGTCGGCGAGTGTTGTACGCAAACGCCAAATATATACAAAACGGCCCAGTACACGTTGGCCGAGCACGCTCGCCAAGCGCGCTCGGCCAACGTGTACTGGAGCCATCAAATGTAGTACGTGCGGCAGGGCGGCGACGATTGAATGCGATATCAATAGAAGCCGCCGGCGCGTGTATCTTGACCTTGTACTTCCGAATAGTTGCAAAATTTCTTTGACAGGTCCGTATTCGACCTTTGATGATGCCGACAACAAGACGCCGCGCACTATCAAAGTGCCGATGGTCAAAACTAGGGATGCACTGTTTTTTCTTTTAATGGATATTTTCATCCGCTATGTATGTTTATGGTATTGTTCGTAATGCGCATAAGTTTTATTTTCCAAATTTTTTAAATATCTTTTTTGCGTCTCATAGACTCCCTAAGCGTATACCCGAACTCCTATACTCCCTGAAACGACACTCATTCCTAACTGCAAGACGCAAGAGTCTCGCAGGCTTAGTCTTGTTCTTGCTCAAGTCTTGCACGGTCAGTCTTGGTCTTGGTCTTGCTAAAATTAGGCGGTCTTGTTCTTGGTCTTGGTCTTGCAAAAATGCAAGAACAAGACCAAGACTGCAAGACCAAGACTGATTTTGGGCAACACTAATCATTAATAATGATTTACTCTTCATGCATTAGCCTATCAAATATTATATAATACAGGGTTACTGAGAACTCGACAACTTCCTGGCAGGGCGTGATAGGGGTGATAATTGAAAAATCTTTAAAATCCGTATATCTCAAGATCTGTTCTTTTCGGCCATACATATGGGGGGGGGGGTCAAATTTGTAGCATTTTGACTCCCCTATCACGCCCTAACAGGCAGTTGTCGAGTTCCCAGTAACCTTGTATATATAAACGGATAGGTACATGACATGGGTAACTTTCTATTCTCCTACCGCAATTTTATTATATAGAGCTAGTAAAAAATGGAATTAAAAATTAAAAGTGGAGCTTTAAATTCTTACAAGGCGTACTATCATCATCATCATCATCATTACAGCCCTTCACAAGTCCACTGCTGAACATAGGCCTCCCCCAAAGAATGCCACAAAGCACGGTCCTGAGCCACCTGCGTCCATCGACTTCCTGCATATCTTACCAGGTCGTCACTTTATCTAGTGGGGGGACGCCCTACACTTCGCATGCCGGTACGAGGCTGCCACTCGAGAACCTTTCTTCCCCATCGGTTGTCGGTTCTTCGAGCTATATGGCCGGCCCATTGCCACTTCAGCTTACTAATCCGTTGGGCTATGTCGGTCACTCTGGTTCTACTGCGGATATCCTCATTTCTGAGTTTATCACGCAGAGAAACTCCGAGCATAGCCCTCTCCATAGCTCGCTGAGCGACCTTGAGCTTCCTCATACGGCCAGCAGTGAAGGACCACGTCTCAGTTCCGTATGTCATCACTGGCAACACGCACTGGGTGTACAGTCTCGTTTTCAAGTTTTGAGGTATACCTGACGAGAAGGTGTGCCGTAATTTCCCGAACGCTGCCCAGCCGAGTTGAATCCGTCGATTGACCTCTCGGTCGAAGTTGGACTTACCTAGTTGGACTGTTCGTCCCAGGTAAACATACTCGTCAACTACTTCGAGCTTAGTGTTCCCAACAACTACCGGCATAGGTGTGACTTGGACATTAAACATGATCTTTGTTTTGTCCATGTTCATCTTAAGACCTATCCGTTGGAAAACACTATTGAGGTCATTGAGCAGAGTGCTTAGGTCCTCCAGCGATTCTGCCATATGGACTATATCGTCGGCAAATCGAAGGTGAGTGATGTACTCGCCATTGATGTTGATACCGTATCCTTTCCAGTCCAGAAGCTTGAAAACGTCTTCCAATGCAGCGGTGAAGAGTTTCGGGGATATGACGTCACCCTGTCTTACACCTCTCTGCAATTGGATAGGTTTCGTACTCTGATTCTGTACTCGGATAGCCATCGTAGCCCTACTGTACAAGCACTTCAACACTTCGTATCATGGGGGTATATTGCCATAGTAGCCACGCTTGACGAGCGGGTTGGCAACCGCAGTTTTTTTATTGTATTTTTGCCGTTATCAGGAAGATGCTGCTGCCCATCTCCTGCCTGTTTCCTTTGTCGCCTTTTACGACACCCACGGGAAGATATGGGCTAGTGGATATTCTTAACCGCCACTACACGGCATGTGCCGTGTAGTGGCGGTTAAGGCGTACTATAGTATACTTTAATTCAATATAATTAATTTTAATATTACTCAGTGACATTTAATTTCGTTTATACGTCTTCTTCTTCTTAAGCATCCTTTAAAATAAGAAAGAATTGCCACTTTGCGTTTAATATTATTTATTTATCGTATGGGTAATTTATTCAATTGAGTTTTTAAATGTGTAGTGTGCACTCTACTTCTTACTAACTTAAAGTGTCATTTAATACCACTTCTTACATCTTTTATGCGGTCAACGCGAGACTTATTTCTCGCCACTCATTTTCCGGCTCATTTACACCGCATCTACTCTACTTCATGCGCTTTGCGAAAAAATCACGCCTCACTTCCTTACCAGTGTTATGATACTAGAACTTGACTGTGCACAGTGCATAAGCTGCAATACGTATGTACATATGACATGTGTATTACACTCGTAAATACCTAAATAGGGTTCTGCTACGTTACACATAATAAATGATACCAAAAGCTCTAGAAAGTGTTTTATTATCATACACAAAAATTAATCAAATACATTCAAAAGTTTAGCCACTGAAAATTTATTTTGTAGTGATTTTCGCACACGATGTAATTTTCTTCTTCTCGACATTGAATAAAACGAATTTTACCGGTTTTATCGCGTATAATTTAACTTATTTTTAAACCAACGTTTCGGGTGTCGTATGACATTGTCGTTTGTCGTTGCCCCGCGCGACGCCTCCGTCGCATCTCGAGTTATATAACATTCAGCCTCCACATTACTGAAACATGTTTTATAACATGTTATGTTTTATAATGTGTACGCATCGTTACATGATTTATCACATGATCACGGATGGACTCTTGCCTTAAAATTTCAACTTCGATGCTCGGTCACTGTACAAAAGGTAAAAGGAATGACACAAAGAAAATGTATATAAGTTTATTTAATTAATATAATAACCTTTGGATTTTTTTTAGATTAACTGATATTCTAGATGGCATCAATCAAACGTTGTATATAAAAACACTCAAAATCCGCAAAATCCTTTGCGGAAATTGAGAGCGATTTATCGTAATGCATGTGCTATGTTTATCAGATTCCTTTGATGAAAATAGATTCAAGGTCGATTTATAAATTAGTGAAATTCAACGCTGATTATAATGATTATGATGACAATAATGGTGACACACTTGTTCTTATATCCAGAAAATGTCACTTGGGACTACAGTGACATTTTCTGGATATAAGAAGGTAATAACTATGCAGAACCCATTGTAGAGTCACAAATACAGATAAACACGCAAATATGGAATACACATACACGTTGTAAGTAGATTCAAAGCCGCGCAGAGCAAAATTAAAATAACAAATATATGTAGCTGCTGCTGCTTGGGGTGCTCCTATGTGACCAAATACATGCGCAATGAAGTGCTACATGATAAGCGCGAAGCACAGAATACGGAAATGTTCTGTGACGCGAAACGAACGCGATTTGTTGGTTCGATATTGTCACGCGATTTTGACGTGGTTTGCAATTCTTTTTTATTATTTCAGATATATATCATCGTAACGCGAGCGTGAGGAAGTTTCCAAGATATCTCTGATGACAGTAGTTTATTACGTGCTTTATTTTATGTGTGGTACAGCCATGCTGCAGTATTATTATGGTTGTAGCACGAATGGGCTGGTTCAAATGGCGAAGGACCACGCTCTCAGAGAACACCAGCTTAAAATAGCAGCTTGTTTCGTATGGTGAGTGTGGAAAACCGAAGACACTTTTACTGTAAACAAGGCATTCCATCTTAGTCCTCAGAGGTAACAAAGCATCCGTATTTGATCGTTATTCAAGGAAAGATGTAGATGTCAATGGGCCATAGCACCCACTTACCATCATGTGGACTGTGTACTCGTTTGAAACCCTTATTTTTATAAAAAAGTAACAATAAATAATCTACGTTCTGAGATATAGGGCTGTTAGCCTTTTGGCTGGCTGATTTGACTCAGGGCTATTGACATTATAATAATAATAATGTCCTCTACACCCAATTTCGGTCACATCGACCAGTCTCAACAGAAACTAGCCATTTGTCCATGACAGGAATATAGTGTGAGTGTGTGCGCAAACACATGTGAAGTCTCTTTTCCCCCACTCCCACAGTCCGATGATATGTTAACATTATATATGTTGATTGGATGTAGATATGTTGATTGGAGTGCTTTTAGCCGGGATGGAAGATGTGATTTAGATGTGGACAGGCGTGTCGCTGCCGGGAACAAAGTCAATGGTGCCCTGACTGCGTTAGTCAAAAGGCAAGGCGTAGTGAAGAGTGCACGCCTTGCAATACATAACGCAGTGTTGGTACCGACTTTGTTATATGGCAGCGAAACCTGGGTGTGCCAGAAGAAGCATAAAAGCAAGTTGAATGCAGTGGAGATGCGATCTCTTCGTAAAATGTGCGGCGTTACCATGGCCGACCGAAAGCGAAACGAAGAGATTCGCAATATGGCAGGTTTGAAAGATGACCTTATCACAAAAATTGATAAGGGCGTGCTTCGATGGTTTGGGCACGTTGAGCGAATGAGTGAAGACCGAATGGTGAAGAAAATATATAGCGCGAAAGTTAATATTAAAAGGTGTCGAGGTAGACCGAGACTAACTTTCGAAGACCATGTGAGCAAACTGCTCGAAGAGGGGAGGGTCAAGAGTACTCGGATACCTAGACGTGCATGTATGAAGAAGATAATGAATCTGAAAGAAGCGAAAGAGGTATGTAAGGATCGTGACACTTGGCGATCTGTTCTCTCTGGCTACCCCGTCAGGGATTGTGCGTGAAGATAAGTAAGTATATATGTTGATAATATATTTTGCGACTGTGGCAATGGCACCGGCCACGTACGATAGCATAGCCGCGTCTAACCACTTCTTTTTCGCCATAGATCATTTAGTATTTCCATTTCTGAGTAGAGATGGTGCGTGCGATAAGTTTGGGGGTAAGAGGTAACAATTTTTTTGTATATATGTTGACTTAGTTTAGAAAGAGAACGCAAAGACTCATGAGTCTGACTACTTTAGAAGCCACGTTATTGTCATTGTTCTATAGATCTTCGTACAATAATACCGTAGGCATAGTTTTCTGCAAAAGTAACGAATACGTTCAAAATATCAAGCTATATCGCTCAAAATTCCACTCCGTATTGCGATTTCCTAATTAAATCACTCACCTTGCTCATGAATATTCACCGTATCCTTGCTGTGTCCCGAACAAAGAATATTTGGGATAAACGAGAACATTTTCATGAATATTCAAAATTATAATTTTCATGTTGCTTCAATTTTGTCTAGAACGCAGTTTTGTAAATAATTCCAAAAAAACACATTCAAAGTATAAATATTGGTTAGATTATCTTATTGCATGTCACAAGATGAATACAGGTGATGAATTAAAAAAAATATCTAAGTATTTTTCATCATCATCATTACGGGGTTTTAAGCTACCTACATACCGTGCTGTGGCGGTGTTAGGATATCCACTAACTCATATCGTCCCGGTTTCAAAAAAAAACAATCCAATAACAACTAGAAAATAAAAAAATGCGATTATCAACCCGCCTCCCAAGCGTGGCAACGGTGGTAAAGCAATAACCCTGATATGAAACGAACACTCGAGAACCTTTTTTCCCATTGGTTTTCGTTTCTTCGAACTATATGTTCACCCCAATATTACTTCAATATGCGGATCCGTTGTGGCTCAACGCATCATTGACTGTAAGCCTATTGAAGTTACCTTATTACGAAGTATACGCAGAGAATCTCTGAGCGTAACCAGTCTCTATAGCTCGCTGACGGCCAGCAATGTAGAACCATGTCCTAAATACATATGTACACTCTTGTTTCCACGAATGACGTGAATATGTGTCTTAATCCAGCCAGTTTAAAAGCCAGTTTAAACGGTGACTGGCCATATGCGCAGACCAGGATTATAGTGCACGAGTGTGTGCGCAAGCATTGGTGCACACTCTATTTCCTCACTCTCGTAGTCAGATGCGACGGCAGTTCGACACGACCGGAGAAAAATCAGGTACAAATAAACGGCTTTACGTATTTTACGAAGCATATTGATTAATCACCGCCAACCACCTGACTCCAGGCTGCTATTGAGAATTTCTTAACAGCACAACCCAATTACTGATCTAGGTCCGACCTGGGATTCGAGCCCTGGAACATAACAAATATTTCCATAACATAAATTCATATAATATACACATTTCCTACAACAATAATATTACAACAGCAAACTATTACATGATTTTAAAACATTTATGCTCATTATTTCTCGTAGAATCAGGAACAAAGAATCTTTCTGGCGCGTAATTTCTACGACAAAAGTTCTGTAAAATTTTTACGACAATAGTGGTCTAAGCGAACTCCCAGTCGCTTGTAAAGAAAAGTTTCCGCACACCGTGTTCGCGTTCTAATAGAAAGCCTGTCTGCTTTTATTGATTTAGTTCTCTAGAAACGATAGATAAAACGATATTTATAAAAAGTTTTTTTTTAAATGTCGCTTACCTTTATCTTTAATATTGTTGGTGCGTAATGAATTAATGAACTACCTGCATCCATCAACTTCTTGCATCTCTTAGATGCCAGATCATTACCAAAGGAGAGCTGCCCTACACTTAGCTTACCGTTATGAAGCTCACACTCGAGAACCTTTCTTTCCCATCGGTTTCCGTTTCTTTAAGCTATATGGCCCGCACGATGGTACTACAACTCATGAATGTTAACTGTGTTAGTAATCCTGTAACTTCTGAACCTAAAATGACACAATGCATAATATAACGTTGATTTAGTGCAAAAAAAGAAACTCAAGAAATCAAAGAATCTCAAGATGACATTGAAGTCTAAATTTCTAGGCCTATATAAGTTACCTTGTGGTCGAGTTTTTAATTTTTTTTTATTTACACTATAAAAAATATCAACGTGTATTAAGATTGTAACTCATCTCGCCACCCACCGGAAAGAGTAAATAAAAGTTTGGCGGTCTATCGTGAGTTGATCGTCTTTTGGACGACTTGACCGATTGAGGTCATAATTCCTTGATATATTTGTTTTCTCGAGTCGATGGTGCATAGATATGCTGGAATCCATATAAGTGGCGCTATAGTCAAAATATTAACAATTTCTATATTTTAGACTAAAATTACCCATATTCACAATATAATTTAATTGATAGTGTCAAAAAAGAAAACCAGAAAATCTGTTGTCTGTCAGTCTGGTGTTGTAGTCGAGTTAGTAATAAATTGCATGCCATCAAAAACATAACTTGTAAAAAAAAAATAAGTCTCGCAACTCAGTTCTTCTACCGTAAAAAGATGTGAGATCCATGTAATAAAAAGTCGGTTAATTTATTCAGTTCATACTTAATGATCCTACTGTCTTAAGTTATTACGTAATTAGCAACATCTTATAGTGACCATGTCAATATTAAAAATCTTTTATGTTTTAAATAAATAGATTGACTTGGTCATCGCATGAAAACACAATGTATCTCTAAAGTAATACATATTATATTAAATTACGAGTAGATTGTTTAGTGCGATTGCCAAGTCAATTTATTTATTTAAAACATAAAAGATTTTTAATATTGACATGGTCACTATAAGATGTTGTTAGGTTAGCTAATTACGTAATAACTTAAGACAGAAGGACTCTTAAGTAGGGACTGAATAAATTAACCGACTTGGTATTACATGGATCTCACAACTTTTTACGGTAGAAGAACTGAGGTGCGAGACTTGGTTTTTTACTAGTTATGTTTTTGATGGTATCTCATTTCTAATGTAGATAGTTATATCTAGGTACCTATCTACACCTATTATTCCATTATATTATACATATATAGGTTCACTGATTCATTCTGCAAATGTAACTTTGTAATCCTATATGTTTATATGGGATTACAAAGTTAATTATGCAGTTGGTGTATCTCAAAAAGTGGACCGAAATTACGAAATATTTTAGTTTTTCCTTGATTTATATACTAAACAATAGTTGTATTCCAAATTTAAAGATTTTATATCTGCTATAAGTGCCTTAGAGTATTGATAATCGGTCAGTCAGTGAGTGACAAAATTAAGGAAATTTGACTAGTTACGAGGGTGGATTGAAAAGTACTCGGCCTAACACAGATCCATTCAATTGTAAAAATCAAATCTACCCACATTATTTAGTTCAGTTCAGACTAGTTCATTGTGTGAAGTTCGAAACGTGTGCGATAATTAGTTGTGATTTTATAAATTTATTAACAAAGTAATCGGACATAATTTCCGCGAATGGAGCAAATCGAGCAGCGTGCCGTCATTAAGTACCTCCATAAGAAGGGGCTATCATCAAAGCCATCCATGATGACACGGTCAGAACATTAGGTGATTGTGCTCTGTCATATCCATCCGTCAAAAAATGGATAGCAGAATTTAAGCGTGGTAGAGAGAGTGTGAAAGATGAACCCCGCTCTGGAAGGCCTTCGACGTCAACTACTGACGAAAATATTAAAAAAGTACTTGATGTAATAATGGGAGACCGCAGATTAAAAATTAGAGAGATAGCCGAGATTATAGGCATCTCTTATGAACGAACTCAAAACATCATTGTCAACGAGTTGGGTTTCCACAAGGTGTCTGCGAGGTGGGTTCCGCGACGGCTTTCAGTTGAACAAAAAAGGACGCGATTGACTATTTCACGCGACTGTTTGGAGTTATTTGAAGCCGATGCAGATGATTTTTTGAATCGTTTTGTTACTATAGACGAAACATGGGTTCATTACTGTACACTGGAAACAAAACAACAATCAAAACAGTGGAGAAGACCTGGTTCACCACCACCTAAAAAGGCTAAGTCGATTTTGTCGGCAAATAAGGTGATGGCTTCAGTATTCTGGGACTCGAAAGGTGTGATTATGATTTATTATCTTGAAAGGGGTCAGACTATAAACTCTGGTTACTACTGCACCTTACTACGTCGTTTACGAGAGGAAATAAAAGAAAAACGTCGAGGAATGCTCAGAAGAAAAGTCCTGTTTCATCAAGATAACGCCCGTGTTCACACGTCAGTACAGTCAATGGCTGAAATTCACAACTGTGGCTTTGAACTGTTACCGCATCCGCCGTATTCACCTGATCTGGCACCATCAGACTTCTTTCTGTTCCCTAACCTAAAAAAGCACTTGGGAGGTCAAAGATTTTCGACAAACGACGAGGTCAAAGCAGCTGTAGACGCATATTTTGACTCTAAGGAAGAATCATTTTTTTTCAACGGTCTAAATGCTTGGAAGGGGAGGTGGCAAAAGTGTATTGAACTTGATGGTGATTATGTAGAAAAATAAAAATATAACTGATTTAGTATGTTTATTTTCTTGGTTAGGCCGAGTACTTTTCAATCCACCCTCGTATAATTCTTAAACTACTTGTTCAAATTTCATTAAATTTGAAATATACCGAGTCTATACAATGATGCCTACTTGGTTAATGAAAATTCAGGCTTCTAGTTTTATCTACAAAGAAGTTATAGGATTTCGAAAATAGTCTGAACTGCTTCAAGAAAAGAATCAAATGGTACGGCCGTGCCGGTTTTTTGCTCAACTTGACGGGGGCACTACCGTCGTAGTATAAAGAGCGGGAAGTACGTTATCTTCATACAAACGCACTGCGCGCGGCTTGTATATGTGCACCATAGTATCTATGAGGCGCCGCACGCACACTTAAACACAATCTCGAAACGTTTCTCACTACGCCAGTCTGGGCTAACACCGCACGAGGTTCGCGCGTTACGACTTTTGGCACCGCTAAATGAATGAAAAATGTGTGATAATCGCAGGAGAACGTATTGCTGTGTGTTTGGGTGTCTTAATAATTCATCGATTCCAGAATTGTCTCTGTTCAGATTACCTATTGAAAAGGACAGATCACTTATTATAGCATATAATTTTTACTTGACGATGAGATACCTACTTATTTTTGTTGTATTAGTTGTCTATCAGACAGAGGAAGAATAGTAACTAAGTATCTATTTACGGTTATAAAATCGTAATTAATTATATTTGCAAAAGTTATTTATAAGGATGCGGATATATTACACATTAAAGTTTAATAACAAGTCGTTTCGTAATAGTCGAAACCGAAGAAAGTATTTTTCTGTAGCTAATTTGTAATTTTGTAATAAATGTGTGATTCAATATATATATATATATATATGCTTGTATTAATTAAAAATAAATATTAATATGGTCCTTTATGTGTGCAAATACTATATTATGCCTATTAAAAATAAAAAGTAACTAGAATATACTAAGTAAATAATTTAAACACGAGCTCACACACCGCCCCGCCGGTTTAGTTTATCCCTTTTTTCTGCCGACTTCCAAAAAGGAGACGGTACTCAATTCGAGTGTATGTTTTTTTTTTTTTTTTTTTTTATGTGTGTTACCTCATAACTTTGTACTGGGCGAACCGATTTGGATGATTCTTTTTTTATATGAAAGCTGATAGTTCTCGTGTGGTCCCATATGAATTTGATCAAGGTCAGACCAATGGTTATTGAGTTATTCTTAAATAACGTATATTGACGTTGCTTATATTGAAGTCGGCTGTACAAAATTTTTAATTTTAAATTATTATAAATAATACTGCTCTGAATCTTAATAAATTTCTGTATTTGTTAGGAAAACCATTGTTGAACTTTATCGACTAATGATCACTGAATTAGTTATACAGAGATGTATTGGCAAGGGCCGGGCTTTAAACTAATGATTTGGTGACAATGACAACCCTGAGACAGTAGGCAATTATATCGCGGATTGGGCCGGAGACAGCCTACTTGGTGTCTTTATACTATGCTACCGTGCCCCCAGATATTGAAATTAAGCTCATCGCACCACCTACCGAAAACGACAGGACAACGTATGCATAGTCAGCTTCTTCTGTATGCAACACAAAGAGGAAACAATGTATCAAATTGTTTTACATTTGTACTAAGATTTAAATCACTCAATTTACTTCTAAAGTTTAACACTATAGTTGGTAGGTCTCTTTTTCTGCGTGGTAGACCATCTTTGTAGGTGCCTGTTTACCTCACTGTTACTGCTTCCAAATAGCAGTGCCTGCACCGCTGTGTTCCGGTTAGAAGGGTATAGGGAGCCAGTATATTTGCAGGGTGTAGAGGAATCCATCTTAGTTCTGAAAAATGACAACGGATTTGTAGCCATTTTTATTTGAATCGATCGAATCGATTCCATGTACTGCAGTGAAGTAGAATTATTACGCAAAAACAATTGGCGACAGTTTTTTATAAAACTTTTACATGGGATTGTGTATCTAGTTTTTTATTAGTGAGCGATGACTGGAATAGATCGTTCCATTAATATACACTAAAAGTATAAATATAAAAGAAGAATTTAAAAATTCGTAAAATTCTTTAATCTATAAAAGAAAAGAAGAGTCAGAGATTAAATTTTAAAACAATTTTTTCTCGTATCTCTGAAGCAGATTTAAGGTTAATTGCAACTTAAGACGAATTTGTAAGAGCTATTGACCTTCTTCTTAGAAATAACATGAAGAAAATATCTCTTCAAAAAAATAGCTCTTCAGTCAATTGCACTAAAGAAATATGAAACAAAGTCTGTTTTTTGTTTATATTAAGATTAATTATTTGTATTTTTATTTATTATTATTTTGGGGTATTTATAGAGTATTCTCATCTGGTGTGGCTGAATAAATATATTAAAGAAAATAATAAATAAACCTAAATATGTATTTAATATACTAACACAAATAAATAAATAATAGGTAAACAATACCAATGTTGGCAATCCCCCAATAATTGGCAGTGTGCTATTTTAATCTGAATATTAAGAACATTTTCTTTTATCTATATCACAGCAACACAGATGTTGCTAGAATATATAATTTCTTATAGTAACAACTCATATCTATTTTTAAACCGTGAACTATTATCGGCCGTTATAAAAATGTGTATGAACAAAACCGTTAAAATTTAACCAACAGTTAAGGTTTTATGGCTAGATTTTGAGACAAAAAGTGATTTTTAGGTAAGTTTATATGCAAATTTCTATCAATTATTTTTCGTCATTAAAACATATTAAACGTTATTTTATCGTTGTGAAAAGAAGCATCGGCTTCTTTAATTGTGCCAATAACTATACTTTAATTTATTCGACAACATACGAGTAAGGATTGTCATATATTAAATGAAACTAATTTTTACGGATATTATCCCGTTTAATTTAACTTTTTAATTCCCGACGTTTCGGGTGCTTTACAGCACCCATGGTCACGGGGGGTAGCCCCCCCCCCCGACCATGCTCCATGGGTGCATGGGTGGGTTAAATTAAACGCGATAAAATCCGTAAAACTTAGTTTTTTTTTAATGTATAGTCGTCGCGTAAATATAAGAAATGATTGTCATATATGTCAATCACTTTACTTTCTTCCTTTTGTCCAAAATCCATTCTTGACACTGCCAATGACTGCATCCTTTAAGTAGTGCCAATGATTATGACTTAAATTTTTCATGTTTTAGATTGATGAAGAATATCGATAGTTAAGAGCGGGCACTTTGGAAGCTATACAAATGGTATGGAAAAATAACTGCCGCACTAACATTTAACATTCCATGCGCGAATTTACAGTTCTCGCTAAATAAGTAAAGTCAAAAGAAGCTGTGAAGGCCGACTCGGTCCTGACACAGTTTTCAATGTCATAATAATGTCAATGGTTTGGGGATATTGAATAAAACCCCATACCAAACGTCTATAAGGTGGATCATGCCTAATCAAGCACCTTTGAGGTGAGGTCTTTGTGGCAGCACTTGTTTCAGTTTGTAGAATTGTATACATATATATATATATATATATATATATATATATATATATATATATATATATATATATATATATATATATATATATATATAGAAACAATATATATATATATATATATATATATATATATATATATATATATATATATATATTGTTTCTGGAAATAACTCTGTAGGTTCTACGTTATTGGCGATATTTGCATGAGTTAAGCTACTCCTTCGTTTTTCAATATTTAACGGTGTAGACATGTAAAGCACTTTTTCGTTTGTATTTATGTTAACATCCCCATAATTCACCTTTAAAAAGTTAATGACCATTTGCTGTTCCCTGTTTTTATCTTGTTAACGTGTTAGAGCCATGGTGCAGCAATATTAGTAGTATAGTTCTAGCACGAATGGGTCGGCTCGACCGGGGAAGGACCACGCTCTCACAGAATACCAGCGTAAAATAGCAGCTTAATGCTGCTATGTTTCGTGTGGTGAGTGTAGAGAACCGGAGACCCTTTTTACTGGAAACGAGGCATTCCATCTTAGTCCTCACGGGTGACAACACATCTGCATTTTGATTCGTAATCAAGGATAGATGTAGATGTCTATGGGCCACAGCAACCACTTACCATCAGGTGGTCTGTGTGCTCGTTTGTCACCCTTATTCTATTAAAAAAAATTGTTGTTTTTATCCGTTTCAAATTATTTATCTCAGAACTATAATTATTTTAAGTTTGTAGGAAGTTGCTGATGCCCATCTCCTGTTTGTTCTGTCATCGTTGTCGTTTCTTTTGTTAAGGGGAATACCCTCTAACGCCTCTCAATAACTCAATAATAATAATGAAATTTCCAAAACTTCGGCCAAGCATAGCAATTATGGCAAATATCTCCTTTAGCAGTGGACTTTCTATGGGCTGTAATAAGTGAATACTGAAAGAATTGTTGATAGTTGGTTAAAATTATCCAAAAATGTTTTCTATTACTATGACTTATAGAACGTAGATGAAGTACGGGCTGTCATAATTAAAATTACACCATATTTAGTTGACCATTTACATGTAAGCAATGTAAATTTTAACCATATCTAACTTTGTATAATAAATAGTTATCACGAGTTTTATAAAATATACGAGCAACATGATTAAATGATATTCGTCTGATCGAATATTTCAAAGAAAATCGAACACGTGCCATAGATAATTTATATATACTAGACACCTCGGCTAGAGACATGCGCGTACGGAATTTGAAAAAAGGGTATTCGAAGGTTCGAAGTATGAATACGTAACACGTTGTCAAAAGGTCCGTGAAATATTTTTTTGGATTACATAACAAAAATCAACCTTAGAATACAAATATTAAGGTATATGACAATGACATTAAAGATGCACCTAAATGGCTAGGCTTTGTTGAGACTGGCCCTCGTAACCGAAATTCGATACGAAGGACATTATAGAGACATTGATAGAATCAGGCGTTATTTTGCAGAAATCCATTATAATGGGGTTGTTATAAATTAATTTGCTAAATTCCGCGTAAAGAAAGAAAAAGATGTGTCCTGCTCAGTTTTAAGGGGACCTCCCACCCTCCCTCAATCGCGGGCACTAAACCTGTCGTCGTCAATCCCAACACTACCATCCCCATCATTCATCATCATTTCATCATTACAGCCTTTCACAAGTCCACTGCTGAACATAGGCCTCCCCCAAGGAATGCCACAAAGCACGGTCCCGAGCCACCTGCATCCATCGACTTCCTGCATGTCTTACCAGGTCGTCACTCCATCTCGTGGGGGGTCGCCCTAAACTTCGCCTACCGGTTCGAGGCTGCCACTCGAGAACCTTTCATCCCCATCGGTTGTCGGTTCATCGAGCTATATGGCCGGCCCACTGCCACTTCAGCTTACTAATCCGTTGGGCTATGTCGGTCACTCTGGTTCTACTACGGATATCCTCATTTCTAAGTTTATCACGCAGAGAAACTCCGAGCATAGCCCTCTCCATAGCTCGCTGAGCGACCTTGAGCTTCCTCATACGGCCAGCTGTGAAGGACCACGTCTCAGTTCCGTAAGTCATCACTGGTAACACGCACTGGTTGTACAATTTCGTTTTAAGGTTTTGAGGTATGTCTGACGAGAAGATGTGTCGTAGCTTCCCGAACGCTGCCCAGCCGAGTTGAATCCGTCGATTGACCTCTCGGTCGAAGTTGGACTTACCTAGTCAGACTATTTGTCCCAGGTAAACATACTCATCAACAACTTCGAGCTTTGTGCTCCCAACAACTACTGGCATAGGTGTGACATGGACATTAAACATAATCTTTGTTTTGTCCATGTTCTTAAGACCTATCCGTTGGGAGACACTATTGAGATCATTGAGCATAGTGCTTAGGTCCTCCAGCGATTTTGCCATAAGGAATATATCGTCGGCAAATCGAAGGTGAGTGATGTACTCGCCATTGATGTTGATACCGTATCCTTTCCAGTCCAGAAGCTTGAAAACGTCTTCCAATGCAGCGGTGAAGAGTTTCGGGGATATGACGTCACCCTGTCTTACACCTCTCTGCAGTTGGATAGGTTTCGTACTCTGGTTCTGTACTCGGATAGCCATTGTAGCTCTACTGTACAAACACTTCAGCACTTCGATATACCGACAGTCAACTTGGCACCGCTGAAGGAACTGCAGCACCGCCCAAATTTTGACGGAATCAAAGGCTTTCTCATAGTCCACATACGCCAGACATAGTGGCAAATTGTGCACTTCGGACTTCTGTACAATTTGCCGAAGGGTATGTATGTGGTCTATGGTGCTAAAGCCCTTTCGGAAACCGGCTTGTTCGGGAGGCTGGAAGTCGTCAAGTCTGCGCGCGAGACGATTCGTAATAACTCTCGAAAACAGCATGTAGACGCGGCTCGGAAGGGAAATCGGTCTGTAGTTTTTCAAGAGAGCGTTGTCACCTTTCTTGAAGAACAAGACCACCGCACTTCTGCTCCACGCCTCCTGTGTAATGCTACCATTGAGGGCGGAATTAAAGAGCTTCTGAAGGACTTCAAGTACCGGTCTTCCACTCGCTTTCAGAAGCACCGCTGTAATTCCATCCTCGCCTGGGGCCTTACCGTTTTTAAGGTGCTGGAGAGCCATTCTAATCTCGCTCAGACTGACGTCCGGGATATCTTCGGAACAGTGTCAGATGAGACTCGCTCTTAGATCGTTACTCACACTTGCGTGTGGCTCCAACGATGACGTGTACAGCTGCCCATAGAACCTCTCAATCTCACTCAAAATCCCAGGTGCCTCGGAAACGATGTTGCCACACTCTGTCTTCAGCTTTGACAGTTGGATCTTTCTGGCAGACAAATCTCCCTTCAAGTTCTTCTCCCTCCTTCCCCCCAAAAGACCTTCAGCGAATACCGTTTGGTTATTCTGAGTATAAGGTACGCAACCCTCGTCGACACACTCCCGATCTTTACAACGTTGTTAACGAGAGACTTGTGGACGATAAATCTGACACCTCCTTGGGACAGATGGTCGCCCTCCCGGTGATAGAGCAAGTGGCCGTATTCGAGGATTACCGTGTCCTCCCCCTCTCTTCGGACTTCGGATAATCCTATAATATGCCAGCGCAACATGTCTATCTCTTCTTCCAGCTCCACGATCTTCTCGTCAGTCCTCAGGGTGCGTGCGTTGTACGTTGCCAGGTCGAGTCGTCTAAGGTGGCAACTGAACCTCCACCGGAGTTTCTTAGCACCCCCTGCCCCGCCGTTACCATGGTCGCCACCGTAGCCAGGAATAGCGGGGCCGCCGGGAACTGGGAGCCGTCTGTTTGTTGCTTTAGTCATTGGGGGGTATTTGCCATAGTTGCCACGCTTGGCGAGCGGGTTGGCAAACGCAGTTTTTCTATTAAAATTTTGGCTATTATCAGGAAGATGCTGCTGCCCATCTCCTGCCTGTTTCCCTTTGTCGCCTTTTACGACACCCACGGGAGGATATGGGGTAGTGGATATTCTTGACCGCCACTACACAGGAACTAGCATCCCCAGCACCACCAAACTAGGCACGACACACCACTCTCTAAAATACGTTTACGTATACGTGTTTCGCCTCTTAACGAGGCATCCTCGTGTAGAGGCTTACTAGAGATTACGCGGGATTAAGCAAATTAATTTATAACAACCAATAATATATATTATCTGCATAATTAAAATTAATTATAATAATTGACTGATCCCTTTTCTTAATGTAGCTGAATTTTAAATTATAGCTTTGGGTAATATAGTAAAGTAATTAATTTAAACAAATATATAATGTGCAAAAGGAAACATTTCCTAAATATTAAGCTATCCTAAGTTCAATTGTCCTGTTATAAAAAGAATACGAAGGGGTGCAAGTACACTGCAGTCTTCTCATTGTTATCATGTATCAATCACATGATAAATAAAAATGATTCAAAAAGTTGGAAAAAATTACTTACTATTTCATATCGTATACTGCACGTTCCTAAGGAAGGCGTAGGCAATTGCATCTATCCCACACAAAAAATAAAAGATAATTGTTTTAGGTCAGTAAACTCGCACGACAGTACTAATCCATAAGAGGAGTTTGTCAGTAAAATTAGTTACAATTTAATTAAAAAAACTGAATCAAAATTGAATGATGGCGATTTGAAAGGTGCAGCTTGCCTTCTTTTCTCAAGTGAAATTTAACATTGCATGATGGGTCATGATACCCCGGAGACTGTATTCCGTGAGGGCTAAACATCCTCTTCCATAGGCTGCCTTAAATTTACCAGATGCTTCTCACCCCTCTGAGCGTACACCGGAAGCCACTGCTGAGAAGGTACAGGCTGCGATAATTTCCTTTAGTAATGCATCGGCCAGTGGTTTCGATGGTCTCTCACTTCAACATTTAAAAGATCTCCTATCAGGTGCTACGGGAAACACTGGCCGAGACCTTCTAAATATTTTGATGCAACTTGTAAATTTAATCCTTTCCGGAAAAGTCTGCCCAAATATGACGCAAGTAGGGCAAACCTGTACGCCCTTAAAAAAATGGATGGGAGTGTTCGGCCCATAGCTGTTGGTAACACAGTTCGGCGCATTGTTTTAATGGTTTGCTGCATATATATCCAGCCAGACCTCGCAGCAATATTACAGCCTGGGCAGCTAGGTTTCGGGATAAAAGGCGGATACGTAGGGGCTGTACATGCAGCGCGCACCTTTCTGAAACACGGCGGCGGTGAGACCTGCTGAAGGTGGATGTTGAAAGTTAATTTAACTCAGTAGACGGAGGCGCTCTGCTGACAAAGTTAAAAGAAAATATCCCGTCCGTTTACCACTAACTTCGGCAATGTTATAGTATACCATCTACACTCATGTATAATGAACACCAAATTTTATCGTCTATCGGTTGCCAACAGGGTGACCCGCTTGGTCCGACAATTTTTAGTTTGGCAATACATCCATTTATGTTCGTTCTCCTATTTAGATTATGGGACACTAGGAGGCGTAGCGAACTCAGTGCTTTTTTTTCTCTCTTTATTTGGATCACCAACAGATGATACACAATACTAACAAAAAATATAACTTAACAATGCGACTACATGCTATGTGTTCATCTTCTTACAGGTAACCACAACTTACATAAATAGCGAAGTGATTTAAAAAAAAATAGAAAACAGATAGTTATATGATAATAAATATACATGGAAAACCAGATTTGATATAGCTACAGTTTGTGGATTTCATGCTTACATTCTATATATAATATTGATATTAAATTAAATCTACTAATTTTATTACACATTTTTAAAATGTTTATGGATCAAATACTTAAATCTAGACAACGGTGTATACATTATATCTATTTCTATGGAATTTGGTATACGGTTGTATAATGACATCATTCTGGTAAGTGGGGAGTTACGACCTAAATTACTTTTACAGAGACGCTCTTTGAAGAGCTTGTAAGCCTTAAAGCGCGGTAACTTATTTGGCACAGATATATTTATTTTACTTAAAAGTTGCGGGCAGTCAATATGGTTATGTAATAATTTGTGCAAGAACATAAGATCTAGTTTTTCCTTCTATTGTTAAGTGTTGTCATTTTAAAATATTTAAGTTTTTTATGATATGAATTGAATAAATGTGATTTCTTTGTGTGGTGACATAAAAAGCACAAAAAATGCTTGCATGCTTGATGAATTAACCAGTCTTATTTCTTCTTTCAGTTCTATCGGCATCAATTTTTTTTTAAATGTGAGCTTTTCCTTCATGAGAATTTACCCACCCCCGAAAAATATCAAATCGCTAGCAAAGGAGAAGGAGACATCTCCATACATTTTTGGGCCCAGATGTTAACAAGATGAAAGTCGGACCATTTGAAAGCTTATATATAAACAATTCATACCTGAAAATCTGGCTAGATTTGTCAATCTAGGAGCTGAGTTATTGAAGAATAAATAAAAGTGATTTTATGTATTACCTACACTGTAACAGGCGATTTTTCACTGTAATAACACTGTAACAGGTTATTTTTCACTATAATTATTTAAAAATATAAAAGCCGGATCAGTATAAAATCACCAAAGAAAAGCTGTGGTTATCTAGGAAACAAAATAGTGAAACGATTAACGAAAATTAAAACAACAACAACTAATTGAAATGAATATTAGAAATACCGATCTGAGATCGATTACTTAAATTATTGTTGTTACTGTTATTTGTTGGCATGTTGATACTTTGTATTTTTTCCATATTATTTTGTAGATATGTTTTTTATCTGCCTAGTTAACACAGATAAATAATTAAAAATAGATATTAAAATGCTGGATTTAATCGAGAATCGATTATATTGCACACGTTTCAAATCAAATCGAAAATTGGTCTCTTTTTTTTTCTATTAAGTGAATAGTTTTGAAGTTTGACTTGTCAAAACAAACTAATAGAAATTACTAGTGGTAGGTAGTGTACAGAAAAGAGAATTTCACAAGTGTATTCTTTATGGTAATCGACTTATTTCCATAAAATGTTAATTTATTTTTTCCTTATGCGAATAATAATATACTTTATTTCCAAATGAATATATCATATCAATATATCAGCTTTATCATTTAATTTTTTTGGATCCGAATAAATATAAAATCGATTGCATCAAAACAAACGATTTTCTAACTTATTTATTATTTTATTGTATTTTCGAAATCTAGATTGTAAAATGAGCTAGTTTTTTGTATTTAACTTTAGAAAAAAATAGCCAATTTTTTAAAGTATAAACCAATTAGTTAACTTCAGGCCCAAAAATCCCATTCTCAGATGAGTACCTTTCAAAGCTTTGTCAGTACCAGATTGTAAAATTTGAGCAGACATCCAGTCTTATGAAAGAAATTAGCCCACACATGGCATATGCCAAGGAAGCCTGAAAAAATAAAATCAGACTTTCCGACAAAACCACCTGCTGTTGCCGAGTCTAACAAGCGGCACAAATATGCAGCCATCGAAGAGGCATATATGTTTGTGCCGCTTGGTGTAGAAACGCCGTAGGGTTCTCAAGCAAGGCGTTTGCACAAAAACATCTCATCACGCCTTATCAATCTCTGTGGTGACCCAAAAGCTGGTAGATATTTTGGGCAGCAGATCAGCCTCGCAATACAGCAAGGCCAGTCTTCGGGGCACACTACCAACAGACGGCGATTTAGCGAATATTTTTTACTTAAGCTAAACTTTACATACTGTAATTTTTTTCTTTTTTCCTTTAATTTATTTACTATTTTAATCAGAAATATTTTTTTATTAGAATTTCAATTGTTTATAAGTTGTATTTTATCTAAGTTTGTGTTCAATATTATACCATACATCAAGTATTTTAAAATGAAATTTTCTAACAACGTTTTTGAGGGAGCATTTTAGGTAGGATAGTTTTTAGATATGCCCTCTCTCTCACTCTCCCGGCCAGCATACGGGCTATCTGGCTGGCGGTGGAGGTTGAGTATATTAGTGCGCATCGTACCTGTAGAGCTAAAATAATAATTATTAAAATTATTTTAAGAAGGATTTCTTACTTATTATTATATTTATTTATTTTTCCAAAACATAAATATATTCTTGCCAGACATTTTTATCATTGCGTACCAGATGTTAATTTTAATTTTAAATAAAATTTTCAAGGTTGTGGCAGAAGAAGCACGAGAGTAGAATAAATGCTGTAGAAATGCGGTCATTACGTAGTATGCTAGGGCTGAATCTGAATGACAGGGTGAGTAATAGTGTGATAAGAGAAATGTGTGGTTTGCAAGATGATGTTGTGACTAGGATTAAGAAAGGAATGCTTCGGTGGTTTGGTCATGTAGAAAGAATGAATGAGGAAAGAGTGACAAAGCAAATTTATGTTGCAGAGGTGAATGGCAGAGTCGGGAAGGGTCGCCCTAGGCGAAAGTTTATCGACCAAATAGGCGATATATTGAAAATGGGCCAAATTAAGAGTACCTTTAACCGACGAGCGTGTATGCGTAGGTATATGGATGTGGAGGAAGCGAGAGAGGTGTGTCAGGATCGTGCCAAATGGAATTCCATAGTCTCTGCCTACCCCTCTGGGTGACAGGCGTGAGTGTTTATGTTTATGTATTATTATGTAAAATTTTCAAAAATGTTTTAGTATGGCTTAAATTTTAATACATTGTTATTTAAGTATACACAATTCCAAAATTTATTTGCCAAATAATTATTCTAACGTTAAACTATCAGTTAGACCGATTTAAAACTGAAAAGTGATGCGATATTATTTTGGTTGACAAAGAAGTAGTTGTCAAATAGATAGATAGTCGTATGTACGGAGTTCGGAATTCTTCAAACGTCAACGACATTCGATTTCATCTGTTTTCAATTATTCACCGGTCTAAAAACTCCAATGACAATTTTGAAAAAACTTCCGTAATTTTGACTCATCAAGCGCCATGCGCACCATGTAAAGCTGAATTTTATCAACACTTACTACGAGTTCGTTACGTCACAGAGTTTTGGAGAAATGCTCATTTAAAACATCCGACATTTTACCACCTCAAGCTTCCGGTTGGACCATAAGCGATGATAAATATGATTTTATATGGTTCGTTGGAGAGCAATTATCAATAACAAAATTGAATCTATATAAATATCAACTAAAGTCGTTGGTTGTAAGTAAAAAATACAAATAATGTTTAATGATCATAATTAAGGTGCTGCAGGTATTCTACTTCTAATTTCATTCTACATGACATGTACATACAATCCTTGTACTGGCACCAATGAATTTGTTATTTACAAGTATGCTTGCAGATTTGCCACAATTTTGTCAGTGATGAAGCAAAACATTGTGACAAACTAGCAAACTGTCAATCTGATAGTAAATGAATGTTGTTGCCAATAAATATCCGTATAAGGTCTCGTCTCTCGTCACTAGACACACGAAACACAGCAACATTATGCTGTTATTTCACGCTGGTATTCTGTACCTTGGTCGAGCCAACTCATTCCTGCTGCAGCTATTTTCTTTTTATCAATCTTTAAATTCCACTGCTAGAATTGGGCCCCCACTTACGGCAGGGGATTTGACAATACCATATACCTCGTACATTACGAGGATATCCGAGCTTTTTGTCCATACAAAATTATTCCTTCGCTTTGTTCCTAGGTAAAGAAACTAGAGCAGTTATTTTTTTTATAATATCAAATTTTAAATATCACTACCATGTTTTGTTTCATAAATAATTTTCAAACCTCTGCTTCTAAAACTACTAAAATTATCCAGCTATACCATCGTTTTTATTCATCCAGCAAACATACAAATATAGCTACTAACCTTCTTATATTCTTCAAATCGGTCCAGTTTTGATGGAGGAAATAAGTGAATACGAAAGGATGATATCATATATTTTACATTGATAATCATTTTACTCTACTACTGTATTCTTTCGCTCGGTAATTAGGGCACGGTGCGCGTGACAGCAATAGATTGTTAAAACCACTTACTAATATGATTAAATCCTATTCCTAAAATTTCTTAAAGTCTAGATATCCTATTCAAAACCGCTACCCCATAATGCCGTTTTAAGTATTTGACATTTGGAGTAAACGATATGAGTATACCGCTTTTATTGGTAAACAATGGATTGTTATGGAACTTCTTTTAGTGGCCTCTTGCAACAACTGCGGGATGAAATGAGGTGATGAAATTTACTCTTAACTCGCTACCGTACGTCACTCAGACATACACTAACAGGTAGTGTGCGTAACTATGAAATGAAACATATTTCAAAGACCCTGTTAGATTATGAGCTGACCACGCAAGAAAAATCGCAGTCATTTTGTTGGATCATCATTTAAAACACATTTTTTAAATTTAAAATCATGGTATCGGACATCTCGCGTCATTGACGGTGTTGCCTATCGCTGTACGTAGTAATTTACATCTAGATTATGATTTTGTAATTTTCTAGTGCCTCGACTTAAAATTTATATTTGGAAAAATTTCAAAATTAGAAAACATGAACAAGCTACCATTTTAAAAAAGTTAGGTTCCACCGAGATTTGAACTCGGATCGCTGGATTCAGAGTCCAGAGTGCTAACCGTTGCACCATGGAACCGGTTAACATACGATACGAAAGTATTATTTGGTTATAAATTTCTATTATTTAAAGTAACCGTGGTCATTTAAGAAAGAAAGAAAAGAAAGAAGAAAAAAAGAAAAGAAAGAAAAGCAGGTTTTCTTACAAATTTTTACAACAACGCGGAGCATGTGGTAAGTAAATCCACCCATCCATTACAGCCCATAAAAATCCACTTCTGAACATAGGTATCACCCATTGATTGCCTTATAGGTGGGATTTTGCCATATTTGCCACGCTTGGCAGACGGGTTTGCAACCACAGTTTTTTATTACTTTGAGCTGTTATAAGGAAGACGCTGCCGGCCATCTCCTGTTTTAAGTTCCCTCTGTCGCCTCTACGACACTCACGAGACGATGTTAGATGGTGGATATTCACCAGTATACGGTACACAAAAAATTATATTGATCATTCATTGGTACTAGCGGCGATCGACCCCGGATTTTTTTACTAATAAAAGCCAGTGATTGACTACGCCCTACATGATAAAGCGGACTGATTTAGCTTAACAATAGTCTGTTCACACTTGAGTGTGTCTATTTACACATTAGGTATAACCGGTTGGAAATACAGATGCTGGCAGATTATTCCACTCCCTTGCTGTACGAATTATGAACGTGCAAACAAACTTTTTGTTTCGTGGTATGTTGATAACAAAGGGACAAGATCAGCCGAGAGTTTGTTTGTGAGATGATGGAATGGAGAGGGAGGAATTAAGTCATATAAGTATATAGTATTGCCATACCTTTGCAAGGAGATCTAATTTCCTGTTGTTGCTCGCGTATTGTGTTTACGGCAAGCGCTCTTAAGCTGCCACGGCTATTTGTGTGCTATTTACATGCACAAAATGAAACACAGCTATTCAGTTTTCATATATAGTAATGATAATTTGAAGGATAATAAATGCACGATGACAATGAAAATTACTGTTGGTAGAGCCATGCTGCAGCTATATTAGTAGTATAGTTGTAGCACGATTGGGTCGGCTCGACCGGGGAAGGACCACGCTCTCATCGAATTCTAGCGTAAAATAGCAGCTTAACGTTGCTGTGTTTCGTATGTTGAGTATAGAGAACCGGAGACCCTTTTTACTGGAAAAGAGGCATTCCATCTTAGTCCTCACGGGTGACAACGCATCTGCATTTTGATTCGCAAACGAGGATAAATGTAGATGTCTATGGGCCACAGCAACCACTTACCATCAGGTGGACTGTGTACAAAAGATGTCACCCTATCCTATACAAAAAATCCACTACCCCATATAATCCCGTGACTGTCATAGGCAAACAGATCAGGAGGTGGGCAGCAGCGTCTTCCTAATAACGACTAAAAGAAGAATAATTGCCGAATGTTCTTTTTTAAATGCTGTTTTTTGTGGCTAACCAAATTGTATTACGGCTTAACATTTAATTACTTCTCATACTTAAAGCTTAAAAACGTATTTCATGTTTGAGTTAAACTCAAGCGAAGACGGCGAGGAAGATGAACTGCAAATATTTCCATATTAAAATTTCTTTGTGAATTCTTGAATTTTATAACGCAAGGAATTTATGAAGGTGAAAACGTATCCTGATGGATAAAATATATATGATAAAAAAGTTAATCAACGTGTTTGTAAAAGTATCAAAATGACTGTGACTCTTTTTATGTAGACCATTCTTTCTTCTTTTTTAGGTTGAAATTAACGTAATAGTTATTTTGAACTAGCTGTGCATTTATTGCAATCTCTCTTACAAAGCAATAAGGACCGTGGCCGAGCTCACTTGACTACTCTAGAGCCATCTATTATCTATCTACGGAAGCGGTTGCGATGTATATCGATATGAAAATTTGACGCGCTAAATACATCGTTCTTTATTTAATACATTTCCATAGATGTCGCTACATGGTACCGCTAAGTAAGATTGACGAAGTCATTGGGCTCTAGTATATGTACATTGCAATGTATTTCTTTGTCAGTAATATTCACAGATGCGCGCACAACTATTCACCTAATTTTTTTCGTAATCACATGAATGGTAAAAGAACGCATTGCTACGGTACAAATAAAGTAACATTTATTTTAATCAGGAGATGGGCAGCAGCGTCTTCCTAATAACGACTAAATGCAAAAAACTACGGTTGTCAACCCGCTTGCCAAGCGTGGCAACTGTGGTAAACTCCTATATATAAATGAGGCTATCTATGGGGAACGCCTATGTTCAGCAGTTGATGTTAATATGCTGTAACAGTAACGGTGGTATAGTCATTCATCCGTTTTTATAATCAACAAGGATATTTGATATCTGCAATAAAGTGTTAATATGTAATACGAGTATTGGCGTGAGCTATGGTAGTACAGGTGGCAGTCTGGCATCATTGGAATTGGCCACAGCATCCCCTTACTATCAGGTGGACTATATGATAGCTTGTCATCTTTGTTTCAATAGAGCTATGCTTCATCGGTCAGAACCACCGGAAAAAAACACGCGCTCTCAGAATACCGGTGTGATATAGTAGCACAATGCTAAAGCTTAGTGTGGTCAGAGACGAGAATCTGACTGATAATAAAATTTAGATTCTTAATTTGTTTTTTTTTTTTTAAATTCTTTCTTACGTTGCTAGTTTGCTCTGTTTAGTTCGAACACGTGGAATGTCAATAAAAAGGCGTCGAGACTCGCCGAACGTCTGGTTGTCTGTTGGAAGGGGGTGGGAGAAATTAATTCATGACAAAAAATGCGCAAACTCTCCAAAATGAATCCTACATAACTTATGTGGAGACTAAGATTATAAGATAACAAAGTAAATCTGGTTATTTCCAGAAAAACTCATTCAAAGGGCTAATATGAACTTACAGGGTTGCATTGGTGATTTTAATGATAATAATTCTGTAAACAAATAATCTCTACGGTCGCGAATCATATTTTGTTAAATATACAACCTAACTCTGACCTGCAAATTCCAAAAAACGCAAGAAAAATTGAATTTCACGGGCCACCCTGGAGCTTCCACCTTAAGTCGAATATTGACTTCAAGCGTGTTTAAACGTGTACTTAACGTTTTAGATATCCTACTAAAGTTTGTCACAGACAAAGACGAATTGGAATATACTTAGCGTTCATCTACTTTTATCGGGTGTGGGTTTCTAAATGCTATCAGGCCACCCCTAACTCTATGAAGAGACTAAAAAGGTCTTTAGATAATATACGTGAGAAGTTTGTTAGATTATTTGAGCTTCACTGCGTCTTTTGGCCAGAATATCGCACCCTTACTTAGGTAATTATACTGTTTACCATTTTTTTATATAAACAAAATAAAAGATTTTGTATCCTTTCGTTTATAATCACCTCGGACATGTATTAAAATTACCAAGATCGGAGACCAAGTGGTCGGCAATCTACCTCCTAATTATTGCATGCGGAGGTCCAGGTTCAGCAGTAGATTTATTACTGGTTGATGAATGTCATCTCACATTAGAATGGAAACAGTCGCTCATGAGAATCCCATAAAAGTTATACTTTGAAAAACAATGCATTTGAGTTTTTAAAATTCCATATTGCAGGCTTTGAACATTCCCCCCAGAACGGGTTCCCGCCTAGTCGTGGCGGGGGGGCTTAGTAGCTATGGCTTGGTCACCCACGGTAAACAAAGAGGAACCCCGTGGCTGGCCCGTGGTGTAGGGTCGGCCCAAGGTGGCTACTCCGAGTGGGCTTGGCGAGCCCACTTCGGATGTGTGTCAGTGGGCTGCGGTGAGAGGAGTGTCCGCGACTCTGGCGGGGCCGCACCGTCAATTGATGCGGTGGTGGTGGGGCTGTGGGAGGGAGAGGAGTGTCGGTATTGCGAGGCGCCGCTCTCCCTACCCTCCGCAGCCGAATCTTGGTTGGCGGTGGAGCCATGGACCAGATCCGCCGCAGGGGTCAGGAAGGCTAGTGCTTCTGAGTGCTAGTTTTTCCTGGCCCCATGGCCTTTGCGCATCGGAAACGGGGGCGTCCGTTGCGCATGTGAAATTGGAGGTCAAGGAGGAGGGCGCGCCATGTATTCTGGTGCGCCTTACCTGAGAAGGAGACTGGGGAGGAGTAGTCCTCTCCCAAGGAGAAGCCGCCATGGGGCGGCCAGCGCAGGTGGAGCCGTGGATGTGTGCGAAAGCGTTCCCGTAGCCCTGCCAATATGCGACGAAGGTGAAACACCATGGGATTTTAGTCGGTGCAAGTCCGACATAACCCGTCCTTGTCCCCGCGAGGCGGGTATGCGTAGGCATTTCCCCATGAAAAAAAAGGCTTTGAACTTTACTAGGCTCATTAAAGGCGAGGTGGGGGAGGCGTGTCTGGTATTACATTACAGTGCACTGCTCTGAATAATTACTGTAATTACGATAAAATGTATTAATACATAAAACTGCATAAACTAATTTAAAATAGTGTAAATCACCCGTAGCTAATTATGCGAGTAGGTACAAAATTAAAGTGTTACTAGTACCGGCGGCACATAATAAATCTTCCTTTTAATTACTAAATGGTCGAAAAATGAGTATAGCCATTAGTTGAGCAAACATGGCCACGAAGGAGCAATAAATCGTTTTTAACTTGACTTAACTGCAGCCAGAGTATTGCTGAGTTGCCTTCTCATAAAGTTCTAAGTGACTTACTTCCATGGAACTTGTACAAAGATTAATAACTTAATTATTTAGTCATAGTTAGAACAAGAATTTAATTATAGAATAATAAAACTTAACTGTAGCGATTCAAAATTCATAAAATGAGACGTTCGTTAGAATGCGCTTCAAGCTAGTGCTATCTAATGAGCGAGAGAGCGTCCTATTGATTATCTTAAATAGTATTTTGTGACACTCCATAGATAACGAGCATTTTAAATCGGTCAAACCGAAAAACACTCATTCGTAGGCAGACATACAGGCGAAAAAACATAAATCCTTTCTGAGGCAGTGCGGTAAACAAGTATGACATAATTTAGATCTGGTATTCAGAGATGATTTGTAATAACCTTTGGGCTAACGACTGATTTCATTGAAATCGATTGACAAACTAAATAAAATAAAAAAATAAATAATATGTCAATATTTATGTGAATCTCTCGCGCTCAATTTGACGTTCATAGTTCGGAAGAAAAAGCGTATATAAATTTCCATATGCGACGGCATCGCACTTACCATCAGGTGGTCAAAAAACCCGGGATCACCTCTCCGCCGGTACCAATAAATGGTCGATTGTAAGTTTTGTGCTGATTTACTTTTACCACTATCCACTAGGAATATACACACAGAGGGACACTTAAAACAGGAGATAGGAAGCAGCATCTTCCTTATAAGAACTCAAATTAATAAAAAATTGCGTGGCAACTATGGCAAAATCCCCTCTTTAAGGCAATCAATGAGGTCAAGCAATCAACCTATGTTTAGCAGTGGACTTTTATAGGCTGTAATGGATGGTTGGAGTCACTAACTACATGCTCCGCGGTGTTGTAAAACATCGTAAGAAAACGTGAATGTCTGAGGAATAAAAATATTTCGACGACGGAAAGTCCGCCAGCAAACACTGAAGCAGCATAGCCGACTAATTGCTTCATATCTTTCATAACTGACTCTGAAATGAGAACAGTACATGTCCATGTTTAGGATAAAAGTAAAAATTACTTTAAATAATACAAATATGTCATATTTTCGTATAGAATGTTGAGCGGTTCCATGGTGTAACGGTTAGCACTCTGGACTCTGAATCCAGCGATCCGAGTTCAAATCTCGGTGGAACCTAACTTTTTTAAAATGGTAGCTAGTTCATGTTTTCTAATTTTGAAATTTTCCAAATATAAATTTTAAGTCGAGGCACTAGAAAATTACAAAATCATAATCTAGATGTAAATTACTACGTACGGTGATAGGCAACAGCGCCAATGACGCAAGACGTCCGATGTTTTAAATGATGATTCAACAAAATGACTGCGAATTATCTTGCGTGGTCAGCTCATAATCTAACAGCGTCTCAAATATATTTTTATTTCACAGTTACCCACACTACCTGTTAGTGTGTGTCAGAGTGCCGTACGGTAGCGAGCACAGAGTACTTTTTTATTGGTAGCGAGTTAAGAGTAAAATTCACCATCATCTCATTTCATCTCGTAGTTGTCGCAAGAGGTCACTTAAAGAAGTTCCATAAAAATCCATTGTTTCCAATAAAAGCGGTACAATCATATCGTTTACTCCAAATGATAAATGCTTAAAATGACGTTATGGGGTAGCGGCTTTTAATAGGATAGCTATAGGCTTTAAAACATTTTAGGAATAGAATTTAACCATATTAATTTCTGGTTTTAAATGAGCGTTTCTCCAAAACTTTGTGACGTAATGAACTCGTAGTAAGTGTTAGTACAATTTAGCTTGACATGGTGGTACGCTTGATGAGTCAAAATTACGGAAGTTTTTTTCAAAATCATCATTGGAGTTTTTAGACCGGAAAGTATCAGAAAACAGATGACATCGAACGTCATTGACGTTTGAAGAATCCCGATCTCCGTACATATATTTGTCTATCTATCTATTTGGCAACTATTTCTTTGTCGACCAAAATAATACCGTATCACTTTTCAATTTTAAATCGGTCTGACTGATAGTTTAACGTTAGAATTATTATTTGGCAAATTAATTTTGATATCGTCTATACCTAAATAATATTGTATTAAAATTTCAGCCATACTAAACATTTTAAAAAGTTTTAATTAACATTAAAATTAGCGTCTGGTACATGGTAAGCAATGATAAAAATGTCTGGCAAGAATATATTTATGATTTGAAAAACTTAATAAATTTAATGAATAATAAAAATACACTTCTTAAAATAATTTTAATAATTATTATTTTAGCTCTCCAGGTACGATGCGCTAATGTACTCAATCTTTACCGCCAGCCAGATAGCCCGTATGCGGGCCGGGAGAGTGAGAGAGAAGGTATATCTAAAAACTAGCCTACCTAAAATGCTCCCTCAAAAACGTTACTATCACTTAGACCATTACAAGCTATTGAAATTTTTAATTTTTAAGACATGTTGGTTTTCTGACGTATTTTCCTTCAATGTTAAACACGGGATAAATCAGCACTTAAAATTGCAATTAACAATTACATTAAAGCCGGCGGAGACTAGGATCGATCCCCGCTACGCGTACATTTTAATTTACGGCGAGTTAAGCTACCATTGTAATTATACGTAAATCATTATTACATAAAAGCAAATTTAACAATCATTAAATTTCAACTTCATAGAAATCATTATGATGTATATATTAAAGCTTTTATTAATTTCACGGATTTAATTGCATTTTACATAACATAACATAAACACTCACGCCTGTCACCCAGAGGGGTAGGCAGAGACTACGGACTTCCATTTGGCACGATCCTGACACACCTATCTCGCTTCCTCCACATCCATATACCTACGCATACACGCTTGTCGGTTAAGGGTACTCCTAATCTGGCCCATTTTAAATGTATCGCCGATTTGGTCGATAAACTTTCGTCTAGGGCATCCCTTCCCGACCCTGCCGTTCACTTCTGCAACATAAATTTGCTTTGTCACTCTTTCCTCTTTCATTCATTCTACATGACCAAACCACCGAAGCATTCCTTTTTTAATCCTGGTCACAACGTCATCTTGCAAACCACACTTTTCTCTTATCACACTATTTCTCACCCTGTCATCTAGATTCAGTCCTAGCATACTCCTTAAGGACAGCATTTCTACAGCATTTATTCTACTCTCATGCTTCTTCTGCCAGACCCAACTTTCACTACCATACATTAGAGTAGGGACTAACACAGCACTATGAATTGCCATACGTGCCTTATTTGACATATTCTGACTCCTCATAATAGCGTGTAGAGCCCCATTCACTCTATTTCCTGCATTCACTCGTCGTTCTATATCCTTATCATATCTACCATCCCTGCTAAATAAACATCCCAAATATACAAACTCATCCACTTGCTCAATCAACTCCCCTTCTATTCTTATTTCGCATAACGTTTTACTCTCTTCTCTTTCAAAAACCATCACTTTCGTCTTACTTGCGTTCACTTTCATACCCCTTTCTTTCAATGACAAGTTCATTAGAGTAACCATCATTGGCAATTCGACCGCCGACGATGCAAATATGACTTGATCATCGGCGTACAAAAGGCATTTGACGGTTAACTCACCCATTCTCAACCCACATTCTTCAACTTTCAAAGTTTGCAAACAACTGTCCACATATAGGTTAAACAGCCACGGGGAAGCTACACATCCCTGTCTGACACCTTTATGTATGCCAAACCAGTCCGAGTAGACCCCGTTGATCCTGATACAAGCACTAGAGTCCATATAAAGGGACCTCAATGCCTGTATCAAACCAGCGCTCAACCCAAATGAGTTCAGTGTTTGCCATAACACATTCCTGTCCACTCTGTCATAAGCCTTTTCCAAGTCCATGAACGCACAAAAAACTTTCTGGTTTTTGGCCAAAAACTTCTCCGCAATCATGCGCATGGAAAAGACTTGGTCCGTACACCCCATCCTCTTTCTAAATCCAGCTTGCACATCCCAAATGTTTCCATCAGTTTCTTCCATAACTCTTTCAATTAACACCTTAGCATACAGTTTACCCACAATGCGAAGCAAGCTGATACCACGGTAGTTTTTACAGTCCTGCTGTGAGCCCCTTCCCTTATATATTGGGACTATAACGGCTTTACACCAGTCTTCCGGTACTCGCTTCAGTTCCCAACATAAACTAAACAAGGTGCACAGCAGGCCTGTAACCACACCCTCTCCAGCCCTTAGCATCTCGAGTGATATTCTATCATATCCGGCTGCCTTACCTGCTTTCATGCTTTTCATTGCTTTCATTATTTCATCTACACTTATCTCCCTACCTCTCTTCACTTCTTCCGGAATTTCTATTACACTTACTTCAGACGACTCTTCACTCTTAAACTCGCTTTCAAAATATTCCTTCCATCTCTTTAGATTCGAAACTTCATCATTCAGCATGCAGCCATTCTCGTCTCGTATAGCATTCATTCTAGGCTGTTTTGAATTTCCCCTGGCAGTTCTTACGAGTTTCCAGAACATTTTAATATTTGCCTGGAAATTATCAGATATCCTTCTATCATTCTTATCCATCCTTTCTTGCTTTTTCCTTTCAACAACTTCTTTTACTCTTTTATTTATACGTTTAAAATCTGCCTTTTTTCTTTCAATCTCATCATTCATACCGCTAGAATTACCAGCTTTGGTTGCTAGTAAATCTAGCCATGCTCTCTTCTTTGCTTCAACTTCCATCCGTACCTCATCATCCCACCACAACGTATTACTTTTCCTTTCATTCTTTCTCTTACATACACCACATACCTCGGTGGCTGCATCCACCAAAACTTTCTTAACATTATTCCATACAGTCTTCAAGTCTAAATCACTCATACATAATTCATTCACATCACTTATATTTTCCCTCAGTCTACATTTATACTTCTCTTTCACACCTTCATCTTGTAGCCTCTCTATTCTTATACGCTCTAACGCAGTGGTAGACACAGATGTCCGATGCCGCCAACGCCTGAATAGACCATTAATTCGGCATACGACCAAGTAATGATCCGTTCCTACGTTGGACCCCCGGTAAACCCTTGTATCTAACACTGCGCTCCTCATTCTTTCATCCACAATTATGAAATCTATCATGCATCTATCATCCCCTCTTTCCCATGTATACATGTGAATCCTCTGTTGACGAAAGAAAGTGTTCGTCACAAAAAGATTCTTTTCCACACATACGGTGAGGAGGTCTTCACCATTCTCATTTATACTTTCATCACCAAACGTTCCTAATATCCTTTCATAACCAGACCTCCTCACCCCAACCCTTCCATTAAAATCTCCTAACATAATAATATTTTCATTTTCCTTGCATTTCATTAGCACCAACCTTACCATGTCCCAAAACTGCTCTCGGATATAAGTGGGCTTAGACATATCTGGGGCGTACACCCCTATCACAAACAACTTCTTTAAGCCCACTTTCATTCGTATCCACAGCAGCCTTGGGCTTACACATTCATACTCTTTCACACATTGACCCATTCTTTCTAAAAGGATGACACCGACTCCCTGGCATGCCCGCTCGGTCTCGTCTACTCCAGACCAGTAAGCGGTATACATGCCATGTGCAGTGACATCACTTCCCTTTCGTTTTGTCTCGTTTACACATAACACATCTATTCCTCTATCATTCATCATTTCGCATACTTCATCCATCTTATCATTCATTGCTCCACATACATTCAGCGTAGCCAGACGGGCCTCCGCAATCCACTTTTCGCCCCTCCGGGAGACAGGACGTGACGGGTGGCGAACCTCGTCGCCGGTTTTCCTCCCGGAGATTCTTCGCACCCCTCCCGGAGATTCTTCGCACCCGCAATCCTTCGCACCACCCTAATTGCATTTTATTTTACCTTATTTTAAAATTAACAATAGTCATAGAAGATGAAAAACTACTAGTAGCTTGATTGGACATTTCTTTTTACAATATTTGATGGATGGTAACGTTGAACACAAACTTAGATAAAATACAATTTATGAACAAATGACATTAAAACATAAATATTTCTGATTAACATAATAAATTAATTAAAGGAAAAAAGAAAAAAATTACAGTATGTAAAGTTTAACTTAAGTAAAAAATATTTGGTAAATCGCCGTCTGTTGGTAGTGTGTAAGACTTGCCTCGCTCTATTGCGAGGCTGATCCACTGACCAAGATATCTGCCAGCTTTTGGGTCACCAGAGACATTGCCAAGGCGTGATGAGATGTCTTTGTACAAACGCCTTGCTTCAGGACCCCACGGCCCAAGCCTTTCTACACCAAATGGCGCAAACATATATCCCTCGCAGAGGGTTGCATATTTTCGCCGCTTATTAGACTCGGCAGGAACTGGGTTTGTCGAAAAAAGCTGATTCGGCTTAGTTTAATGAGGGCTAATAATCTTCCACTCACCAGATGTCGCTAGTTGTAACTGAGATAAAGTTTTTTGTTACACAGTGTCAGTTAATTGAGAAATTAGTTTTAAATAATAGTTTATCATTATCTAGAATATTATATTAATACACAACAGAATGCGTCAGTGGTGTGATTTTTAATTTTTTGCACATTATAACTCTTTTTTTAAAAAAACGGTTTTTAGTTATATTTTATAGTTTGGTTTATTCATTTCTAATGTAATTAATATAAAATATAACTAATAATACAGAAAGAAACCTTAAAGATTACATTTTCCTAAGAAATTATCATCCCCGCTATGAAATCTATCAAATATTTTACCTCACTATAAAGTGGCGCCGCCCTGGTGGTAGAAAAAGTCGTGGATGCCCTCATTGTTCCAGGCTCTCTTGGCCTCGAGCATGAGACTTCTACATCGCCGAGTGATTGGTAAATGAAATAAATGGTAAATGGAACTGTTCTAATAAGGTCGGACGTGCTATGAACTGAAGACAAGAAAGCCGGAAGTGCTACGCTGAAAACTCTTCGGTTACCTAGACCACCAAATCTAACAGGAAGTGTGGCCCGAACCTAGGAATTTTCATTTAATAGATAATTTAAAATTTCAATCATAGCTTTCCTAATCATATAATCAAGACGATTTAAAAATGGAACGTGCATATAAAAAGTTGAACAGTGTACCACGTACGTAAAATTTGGCACAAAAAGACAATATTTTAGTATGGTATATGTCATGTGTGGGCTAATTTCTTTCATAATACTGGATAACTCCTCAAATTTTAAAATCTGGTCACTGACAAAGCATTAAAATGACTCATCCAGAATAGAAGCACCTAGAAGGCGAATTGCTGTCAATTGTCTGTATATTTGGGGCTAAGGAGTTAAATTTGCTAGCGATTGGATCTTTTTCGGGGTGGGTAAATTCTCATAAACGATTATATTTGAGGCCAATAGAACGAAAGTAGAAATAAGACTGGTTAAATCATCAAGCACTAAGTTTGCTTCGCCTCCTAGTGTCCCATAATCTAAATAGGAGACCGGAAATAAATGGATGTATTGCCAAACAAAAGCTTGCCGGACCAAGCATGTCACCCTGCCGGCAACCGACAGAGGATAAAGTTTGGTGTTATTTGTACATGAATGTGTACAAAGAACACCAAATTTTTGTATTATATAAATATAATTGTGTGTGGTGTACTGTAACATTGCCAAAGGTAATGGTAAATAGACGGGATATTTTCTTTTACCTGTGTCAGCATAGCGCCTCGGTCTACTGAGTTAAACGAATTTTCAACATCCCCTTCGTATCCGCTTTTTATCCCGAAACTGAACTGCACAGACTGAAATATGACCGCGAAGTCTGACTGGATTTATTTGCAGCAAACCTTTGAAACAATTGTGTGAATTGTGTTACCAACTACTATGGGTCGAATACTCCCATCCATTTTCTAAGGGTGCACAAGTTTGTCCCATAAAGTACTTGCGTTATGTTTGGGCAGACTTTTCCGGAAAACATTAAATTTACAAGTTGCTTCAAGACATTTAGAAGGTCTCGGCCAGTGATTCCCGTAGCACCTGATAGATTTTTAAATATTGAGATGAAAGACCATCAAGACCACGGGCCTATGCAATACTAAAGGAAATGATCGCAGCCTGCACCTTCTCAGCAATGGCTTTCGATGTACGCTCAGAAGGGTCAGGAGCGTCTGGTAAATTTAAGGCAGCTCTTAGAAGAGGATGTTTTGCCCACAGGGAATAAAAAGTCTCCGAAGTACCAGAGGTCATCGTATCACTAGAGAAAAGGAGGCGAGCTGCACCTTTCAAATCGCCATCATTCAATTTCGATTCAGTTTTTTAAATCAAATTGTAGCTAATTTTATATACAAACTAGTTCGTTCGGTTAGTACTGTCCAACGAGTTTACTGACCTCAAACAATTATTATCTTTTATTCTTTGTGTGAGAGAGATGTCATTACCTACGCCATCCTTAGGAACGTGTGGTATTCTATATGAATAAATAATTAATATTTTCCAACATTTTGAATCATTTTTATTTATTATGTAATTGATATATTATAACAATGAGTGGGCTACAGTGTTTCTTGCATCCCTTGGTATTCTTTTTATAACAGGACAATTGAACCTGAAATTGCTTAATTTTGAGATAATGTTTCTTTTTGCATATTATATTTTTGTTAAAATTATTTACTTTACTATATTACACGAAGCTATCTATACATATAATAAATCTGTAGAAAAGCCGTGTCTGTAATTGTAACATATTTTTGAAAAAACAAGTCCATATTACTAAATAAAGTGTGCTGAAGCTAAATTAGTGGTTTTTAGAATTTTCGTCTGTCTGTCTGTCTGTCTGTCTGTGTGTGTATTACCGATTCACGCAAAAACTACTGGACCAATTTCCATAAAATTTTATATGTAGGTAGTTAGTACCCCGGGGCAACTTATAGGCTACTTTTTATCCGATTACGAAACTTAAAAAAGAAGGTTAAGTATTTTTCTTCCTTTAGATGTTAATTTTCTATTATATATGGTTATTTTAGTTAATAGGCGGGATGACGGGTGTTTTTAAAAGAAATATTATATTTGTAAATTTAGTTTAAATTAGTTTTAACCTTTGCATAACAATTTGAAACTCCGCTGACGATATACGTTTTAATTACCAAAACAGCGCCATCTATCATCAAATGAAAAAGCTTTCATTTTGCCTTTAGTAACTAATAAATTATATAAATTAATTACATTCATATGTTTAAATAATTACATTAATAAAATTATTTTAAAATCCTAAGTCTTAATTTAATCGTTATTTCATTTAAAAGTGCAATAATTAAAATTTAAAAAATAATTGATAAAAGTGACATCTATTATCTAAAAACATCATGACATCATCTTTCAAACGTATGAACATTTATATTATTTTGAACTAAAAAACATATCAATTTTCATACGTTTAATACTATACCTGTATGTAAACTGATTAAAACTGGTCCGTCCTGCAATTATTGCAAAATTCTCATGAAATCATTATTTCGTGAAATGGTGTCATTTCATGATATTTATCACTGTTTGTTGACCATTTCATAATATAGCTTAGCCAAACAAAGAATAGAGATCGTTTAACGATATCACTAACTTAACACAATATTGCTATTTCATGACAATAACTTCATATCGTCAAATAGTTTACCATCGCTAGCGGCGCTGATAGCGTGTTTTTTAACGGAAACAGATTTTTAACAGAATCAACATCACTTATTGCCTTTTTTATATAATAAACTAGCTGACCAGGCAGACGTTGTTCTGCCCTTTCCGAACGACCTTTTGCTTTCCCAAAAAAAAACTCAAACTGAAATTAGCAATAAAAAAATTGACGGTCACTTATCGGAATAAAAACTATTTTATCTCTCAAGTTGGACCAAACTCCACACAGTCTGCAATTTTTTTTTGAAATCGGTTCTATTTGTTGAATACTTACAGCAACACGTGGTGGTTATACTACTAAATTGTAGCTTATATTAAACGTTTGAATTTTTAATATAGCGCCATCTATTAAATATTTACTCAATCCAGTCAACAGATATCGTCATCTGACAGAATCGTTTCGAATCGTCAGATAATTGTGACTGTCAAATAATAGAAAAATAATTTTCAATAAAATAATATTGTATTGCGACTATAAATTGAGATGTAAGCTATTCTATCTTTTAAGTTGGACCAAACTGCACATTGACCAAAAATTTCATTGAAATCAGTTCAGTAGTTTAGGAGTCCATCGCGGACAAACAACGTGACACGCACTTTTTATATATAAAGATAAAGATAAATGTTCCCGGTTTTGGGGTGGCTCTTGAGCCTTCTTTCTTCTATAGCCGATATTACTAGATAGTATAGTTTTGACTTTCATAGTATTAATGTAATATAGCGCCCTCTACTTTCTTATGAATTCTTATTCGTGCAGCATCAAAAATTGTCACACTTAAAAATATCTAGACCGGTGGTCATTATCGGGATTATTTACCACAATAACCACGTTTGGCAAAATGGCTAACAACACTGTTGTACACAAAACTGAGATTAGGAGAGAAGCTCTTTAGTTCAATATATTGGTTGTCTATGCCGACAGGTTTCATTTTACCTACTTCATATGTTATTTTACCTACTTCATATGTTATTACGTTATCTGATGTAAATAATTGGAAATTAAGTGCACTGTGTGATTTTATCTCTATTTGATGGAATAGTTCGTGGTATCGTTGGGTTTCTAATTACTCGGTAGATATAGTCAACAATGGTACAAATGCTTTTTTTCAGTTTTTATGAATTTTATTTAAACAAATACGAGAGCCATGTAGCTCGCCGTGAGATTTCACCACGGCAAGGGAGCAAAACGTGTACGAGTCCTTTGAGAACAAATGAATCTGTTATGAGAAATTTTACGTACTGATTTTCTACATAGGTACCCAGTGAAGTGGTGAAGAAAAACATCGGGGGCAAACTTAAATGTCGGAGTAGTAGTTGAAGGATTGCAGCAAACTCTTTTCTGCTCACAAACACTATAGGTAATGGGGAGCCGTGTGCACAGTAGTGAGACGTATGTAAGCTGCTACTTTAGTTTTTATACCTTTAATGAGACTTATAAATCAGTTTGTTGTATTTTTGTATTTTTGAGTTTTCATATTATCAGACAAAGCAAGATTTTTGTGACAGTAGTGGTTTCATAGCTCACATTAGATATGGAAATGAACAGGCTGTTGCGAAAAAAATACTTTAAATATCGAAGATTGCAGATTTTACTTAAACAAAGATATTTTTTATTTTACTTGTCAAAGGCAAAGGTAAATTTCATAGTACATAAGCATTATTATATATATGTTAAATGCAATTTGAAGTGTCGATTTACCACGTTCTCGGCGGTGAAAGAAAACTTGAATATCTGAGAAGTTCCCCAGCTGAGGTGATCCAGCGTTGGCACTTGTTTTGGCCAAAAGCTCTGTGGCCTGTGCCCAGTAGTGACATGTATGTAGGTCGCTACTTTTTTAGTTTTAATGGGGCAATTATGCTGTTTTTATATCATTTATATTTTCGGAGATGTTACGTTTTTGTTTTCATACTACCGTAAATATTAACAGTAGCAAAGATTCAAAAGAATAGAACTTATCACCGTTATCATTACAATCTATCAAAAGTCTACTGAACTGAACATAGGTCTCCCCCATAACTTGTCAAATAGGCTGGATTTGCTATAGTTGCCACGCTCGGCAGGTAGGTTGGCATCCGCAGCATTTATTATTTTGAACTGTTGTCAGGAACATGATGTTCCCCATCTCCTGTTTGTTTTCCTCTATCGCCTCTTAGGACACACACGGAACGATATGAGGTGGCGGATTCTCTTTTGCCGCCACAATAAGGCGAATATGTTTGTGCTTTCGATCATGAGTGTAGTTCTATCTACGTTCACTGCGAATAAAACTTCATTTGCAATAAAAGTAATCATAAGGATTTTAGCGTGTTTAATTTTAACTTTTATAATTGATGATCTTTCGGGCAATATACAGAACCCATGGAGAGGGGGGCGGGGGCTTATTTGTTGTCTATCAGATCTGATATAATGGTTGGGATGATACTCAACATATTGACACACTTTCAGACTTCTCGGAGCGTCGGTGCTTCACATCAGCAATACGTTGTTTTACGCAAATTTTTATGGAACTTTCTTCCAAAGATGTGTTTTGTACAACCCGCTTAAATAGAAGTTAAAATGTAAAGTGATTTATTACAATTCGTTTTATCATATGTGTAGTATTCATCATTATCAGAACTGCATTTATGAAATATTGAAGTCTACTCGAACGTAGAAATAAAAATCAGAATCTATTTTATGGTGCCAATCAATATTAAATGGAAACAATAGTATGAATCAAATATCGCATATAAGACTGAATATAATATTACTTATAAATTATGAATGAATGTAAAGAGTAAATAATAATAGTAAATTTGGATTCCAAGACTATTTATCTTTATTATGGATAGATACATCGGAAGACAGGTCCAATATAAAAAAATTGTAGATATTTCTAGACATATGATATTAATGCAATTCTGAAAAACTTATTTCTGCACGTGTCCCTCAATCATCTAGGTCCAATAGTCTTTGGGAATTAAAAAAATTCTTTGAAAAACTGACATAGATACACAGACACCGACTTGACTCTAGAAGTGATCGAACTTTACTAAATATGGCATGGAATACATTTAATGATGTTTCTAAAAAAGAAGACAAAAAAGAAGGTGAAGAAGAGAAGGTAAAAAGCTAGTAATTTATTATTTAGCTACATTAAAAAAAGGAATTACTTAACGAAAGAGGTTGAGGTTAAGTTTCAAGACAATTATTGTGATTAATTTTAAATAAGCAGATAATACTAAAATAATAAAATATATAATAATAGATAAACTCCCATGCACAAAATGTTGAAGAATCTTTTTTACCGTCCTGAAAGGTGTATCTATAATGTCCTCCAGACCGAGTTTCAGTCACGGGGGCCAGTCTCAACAAAGGCTAGCCATCTAGGTGTATCTTTAATGTCAATGTCACATACCTTAATATTTGTATTCTAATGTTGATTTTTGTTATAAATGTAGTCTAAAAAAATAAATCACGGACCTCTTGACAACGTGTTACGTATTCATACTTTGAACCTTCGAACACCGCTTTTTCAAATTCTGTAGGCGCATGTGTCTAGCCGAGGTGTCTAGTATATATAAATTATCTAAGGCACGTGTTCGATTTTCTATGAAATATTCGATCAGATGAATATCATTTAATCATATTATATTCTATCAAACTAGTGATATTTTACCATTTATATGTAAGCAATATAATATATTTAAAATTTACATTGTATACATATAAATGGCCAATTTTAGTTACAAAAGCCCGTACTTCATCTACGTTTTATAAGTCATAGAAATAGAAAACATTTTTGGATAATTTGGTCATCTATTAACAATTCTTTCACTATTCATTAATTACAGCCCATAGAAAGTCCACCGCTAAAAAATATTTGCCTTAATTGCCAGCCATACTTGGCCAACGTATTGGAAACTTCAATATTTCATTATTATTATTAAGTTGTGGAGAGGCGATAGAGGGTATTCCCCTTAACAAGAGAAACGACAACGATGACAGAACAAAACAGAGATGGGCATCAGCATCTTCCTAATAACAACTTAAAATAATAAAAAAACCCGCTATTACCAACCAAGTCAAGCGTAAGTGTCCATATAAGGTAATCTATAATGCCTCATCCACACAGTCTAGCCCAGTCAGGCCCAAAATCAGTAGCGGACATTCGATAGGCTGTAATAAATAAATAAATTAATGAACTGATTTAAGAATAAGGAAGATCCTGCTGCCCATGTCCTACTTCAGATCCTTAATTCCAAGTCAAACTAAAACTATTAAAGTTCAAAGCGGTCAATCGTTCAAGTCGGAAACATTATTGCAGTTTGCATTTGTATAATTGGTTATCAATGAATAAAAACTAACCTCAACTAACGGGGTAGTGGCGATGTAAGAATATCCCATATTGTCATTTCGTGGGTGTCGTAAGCGGCATCGAGGGAAATGAAGCATTACATTTACAGCAGCTTCTTCCTAATAACATCTCAAAATAATTAAAAAAAAGAGGTTTCCATAGTTACCCGCCTGTGCAGCGTGGCAACTATGGCAAATATCCCCCTACGAGGCTAACTATGGGCCTATGTTCAGCAGTGGTCTTTGTGTAGGCTGTAATGATTGTGAATAAAATATGTGATTACGTATTTTTCACTTTTATATTCTCACAAACTACAATTGTTTATTTCTCAAACCTACTGATGATTCTGTATCTATAAGATAACTATAGCATTACCGCTTTTTTTAATTTTTTGCTTCGTCATCTTCACCATTATCATAACATCTCATCTCAAGTCAACTTGAATGCCAAGGATGTCACACAACACAAAACTAGAAAACAATATTTTACAACCAGTGTTTTCTAAAATCTTGCTTTCGAGTGCTGGACATGAGGAAGCGACCTCGCTCGCTTAGCAATCTACGAAGATGGCTATGCTTGGAGTTTCTCTGGATCATTGACTTAGAAATTAGAATATCCGTAGAAGAACCAGAGTAACCAACATAGCTCAACATTTCAGTAAGTTGAAGTGACAATGGTCTGGCCATATCGCTCGAAGAAACAACAATCCATGAGAAAGAAAGGTTCTCGAGTAGCAAGTTCGTACCGGTTAACAAAGTTAAACCTGGTTAGGTTAGATCTGGTTAGTTATGCAGATAGTCGATGACGATAAATGCAATGAATGCAAAAGTCTTTATAAAAAATGAAAATTACTTTTATCGAGTCCCGTAAAATATTCAAACGAGTCCCGTGAACTATTCAAAAGTCGGTTAAAATGGTGTTAACGAAACCAAGAACAATTGAAAATGGACATCTTAACACAGCATAGGGTGGACAAAAACTTTAAACAGTTTTGGAAGGCTACCAAGAGATGTGATATTAAGCCTGGCCTCCCGGTGAGTGTGGCTGGGAAGAGCGAGTCGGTACATATTGCGAATATTTTTGCTCAAGATTTCAAAGTGCATTTCCCACTGGGGCCCTTAGTATCTGTGAATAGTGCTAAGACCGGATGTCAGGGAGTACGTGCCACTGTGCGCGTTACTGCAAAGCAGGTTTGAGAGGCTTTAAAAAGAATGACCGATGACAAGTCTCCCCAGTCATGACGGTATTATTATAGACTCTCTGAGGCCGGGCCTCGGGCCGGCGGGGCCTCATCTACCGAGAGTGCTGGCCCTGTTCTTCTCAATATGTAGAGATCACTCTTATTTACCACGTGACCATATAAAGACCATCGTAGTGCCCATTTTTAAGGACAGGACCGGTGACATCTCGAGCAGGGGGAACTACCGCCCTATATCACTTGCAACAACAACTGCTAAGATGTTGTACAGTATGTTTGACTCGGAATTATATAAGTATGCAAACATACATGACGCGCAGTTCGGGTTCCGACCTGGACTTTCTACTGAAAGCGTAATTCTGAGCCTAAAGCATACCAGTTTAACAGTGGTAGAGCCACGCGGCAGCTTTCGCTGTCGCACGGATGGGCCGGCTCGAACCGGGGTGGTACCACGACCTCACAGAAAACCAGCGTGAAGTAGAGGTTTACCTCTGCGTTTCGCTTGGTAAGTGCAGGTGGCCGGAGGCCCTTTTTGCTGGAAATGAGGCATTCTATCTTAGTCCTCACGGGTGACAACGCATCTACATTTTGATTTGTAATAGAGGATAGATGTAGATGTCTATGGGCCGCAGCAACCACTTACCATCAGGTGGACTGTGTGCTCGGTAGTCACCCTTATCCTATAAAAAAAAATACCGTCCAATACTACACAGATTGCAAGACGTCGGTGTACGTGTGTTTCCTTGACCTCTCCAAGGCCTTTGACCTCGTGTCCTATAAGGTACTTTAGCGAATGTTGTCGGGAAGGCGTGTACCGACTGAGTTGCTGGAAATGTTTAGGTTTTGGTATTCCAACCAAACCAAATTTGTAAAATGGGCTGATTCTCTGTCAGAAGGATACGTGGAGTGTGGGGTGAGACAGGGGGGTTGACGTCTCCCAAGCTCTTGAACTTATATATGAATGACCTTATTGTGGAGTTGAGAAGCATGCGCGTCGGATATCGCAAAGATGGCGTTAGCATTAATAATATAAGTTACGCTGACGATATTGTGCTGCTCAGCCCAACGGCGAGAGGTCGCTGGTAAATGTCACAATATTGCAGATAATGTTACCCTTAATGAGATAAACGTGAAACGTATCACTAAATTTAAATATCTGGATATTACTGGTGACCTTAAGGATGATGTTGACATCGAAAGGGAGCGCAGGGCTCTAGCGGTTAGAGGTAGTATGTTGGCTCGCAGGTTTTCCCGTCGTACAAAACAAATTAAGATTACGCTTTTTAAAGCATACTTCCATCGTATACATTGGGAGCCTGTGGGTCAAATACACCAAAATATCGCTTGAAGCCCAACGCATCCAATATACTAATATATTCAGGATGCTGTTGGGACTGCCTCGTTTATGTAGTGCATCAGGGATGTTTGCTGCATTTTTTTTATAGGAGAGGGGGCAAACGAGCATGCGGCTCACCTGATGGTAAGTGACTACCGCCGCCCATGAACAACCGCAACACCAGGGGAATTGCAGATGCGTTGCCGGCCTTTTAAAAAGGAGTAGGCTCTTTTCTTGAAGGTCCCTAAGTCGTATCGGTCCGGAAGAATCGCTGATGGTAATCGATTCCACAAGGACGTCGTGCGAGGATGAAAACATCTTCTAAATCGCACAGTGGTGGACCGCCAATCATCCAGATGGTGTGGATGGTATCGGGAGTTTTACCGCGATGTGCGTTTGTGAAATTTGGCGGCTGGAATTAACCCGAACAATTCCTCAGAGCACTCCCCGTGGTAAATACGAAAGAAAATGCAAAGAGATGCAACATCTCTTCGCAGCGCCAATGAGTCGAGCCGATCGGAAAGGACTCGGTCGTCGACGATACGAGCCGCTCTGCGCTGGATGCGGTCAAGTGGAAGGAGCTGGCACTGAGGAGCCCCTGCTCAGAGATTCGGAACAGTATTCCATGTGAGGCCGGACCTGCGCCTTGTAAAGTTGCAGGCGTTGTGCCGGCATGAAATACTGGCCCGCTCTGCTGAGCACGCTTAGCTTCTTAGAGGCCAATTTGGCCTTCTCTTCCAAGTGACCACCAAACTGCACGTCACTCGATATGTCGACGACGAGGATTCCAATACTGGCTGAGGCAACAAGAGGAGTACCTTGAAACTGAAGAGATACGACAAAATGATTCTTTTTAGCGTTAAACGCGCAAACTTGTGTCTTCTGGGGATTAAACTGGACTAGATTTAGTCGCCCCAAATCTGAGACTTTGTCCAGCAAAGACTTCAGACACAAGTTTGTTCCGGTACTCGGCGACGTTTTCCCGAGAAATATTGGCACGGCCGGTGTATAGAGCATCACCAGTGCTGTCATCCGCATAACAATGAATGCTACCGGTTTGCAACATATCATTGATATGCAGAAGAAACAGCGTTGGTGATAGCACACAGCCTTGTGGAACACCAGCGTTAATAGGCTTGTAGTCAGAGCATGCACCGTCAATAACGACCTTGATGCTCCGATCTGCAAGAAAGCTAGTGATCCAATTGCATAATTTCTCGGGAAGCCCACAGGAAGGGAGCTTCGAAAGAAGCGCTTTGTGCCAGACCCGAAGGCCTTCGCAATGTCCAAACTAACGGCCAATGCCTCCCTCTTGGACTCTACTGCCTCCGCCCATCTATGAGTTAAGTAGACTAGAAGATCACCAGCTGATCGACCCCGACGAAACCCGATTGGCCGTATTGGCGATCACTAATCAGCTGGTGATCCTCAAGGTACCGCATGAGGTGGCAGTTTATAACGGATTCCATTATTTTGGAAAACAAGGGGGTGATGGCGATAGGCCTGTAGTTGGACGGGTCTGAGCGGTTGCCTTTTTTAGGGATCAGGTGGACAAAAGCTGTCTTCCATGATTTCAGGACTACGCCTAGGCAGTAGGAGTACCGGAAAAGACGCGTTAGGATCGGTGCCAACTCCGGAGCACACGTCCTCAGCACAATTGGGGGGATTCCGTCAGGTTCACTCGACTTGTGGATGTCCAGGGAGAGGAGTGCTCTGCGAACTGAGCGCTGTGAGAACCGCACATCCGGCATGGAGCACTCACACCGCGGGATGGTCGGCGGTGTGTTCCCCCCGTCATCAACAGTCGAGTTGGACGCAAAAAGGGAGCCTAAAAGGTCGGCTGTCTCTTTTGCGTCGTGGGCCAGTGAGTCGTCCTCCCTGTGCAGAGATGGTAGTGATGGCTTACAGAAATTCCCTTGGACAGCCTTGGCAAGAGACCAGAATGCACGAGTTCCCGAAGGAAGGCAAACTAGTTTCTCGCTAATTCTGCCTATGTGCTCTGACTTTGCCTTGGCAATAACTTTTTTGAAGGACCTGGAGGCGAAGTTATACTTCTTTTTAAGTATGCTGGCGTTTACATCCCGAGTCGCCAAAGCCGCAGCCCAGACTTGACAACACTCCTGCTTACTGCGTAATGCAGTCTTACAGGAGCGACCAAACCAAGGCTGAGAGATCTCAGCCTCCGATGGGTACCACAGATGATGGAATAAATAGTTCCATTCCCTGTAGCACCACATCAGCGACAGAGTCAGCAACAGCGCTGGGATCATCCGGCGAGAAGTAAACCCGCCCCCATGGGTAGGAAGCAAAGAAAGGCCGCATTCCGTCCCAATCCGCCGACCTGTAATGCCAAACACGGCGGCAACCTGCAGAATGCAACCGCGAGGGGAGCGTGAGTGGCACCACACTCCGGATCAGACAATCGTCCGAAGAGCCGAGAGGGGCATCGACGGAAACCTGATATCCGTCCGGATGAGAGGTCAGCAGAAGGTCCAACAGGGAAGCTGTATGATCCTCAACATCTGGAATCCGCGTAGGCGATGTAACCAGTTGTGTCAGATCATATGCCAAGGCAAAATCATTAACAGATCTCCCCGCATGATCGGTTAAACGTGAACCGAGCCATTAGGCGTGGTGGGCGTTAAAATCGCCAAGGATCACGATCTCTGCGGATTGGACCTGTTGTAGCAAGGAATCTGTAGCCATTTGAACGTGGTCGATGAGTCGGTCTGTTTCGGCATTACCGCTATGGGACCTATAGAGGCACCCGTAGACGCGCGGATGGTCGTCGCTGTCTACGCGTAGCCAAAGGATGGACAGGTCCGAACCTTCAAGACTGCCGAGGCGTCGAGAACAGATGTCCTCGCTGAAGTATATGCAAACTCCAGCCCGAGGCACAAAGGAGTGCTCCAATTTGTACCCCGGGTATGAGAGATACGAAGTATCAGCCGGAGAGGACACCTGCGTCTCGGTCAGAAAGAGCAAGGTCGGCTTCGCCGTCTCGAGATGGTAGTGGACAGCGTTTAGGTTTGAGTAAAGTCCCCTAATGTTGCAGAAATTCGTGGCAGGGGTCGCTTTGGTCATGTGGCTCAGTTTGCCCCGAGCAGTTATTGTATTGAGTGGAATTTTGCCCCCCCCCCCCCCCCCCCCCAGAATACGCGAGGCAGCCTGAGCACCCACGCTCAGGAGTGGAATAGCATGGTCGTGGATGCTCAGCGAGGGATTCTCCAGGGGTGCTGGTACCCTCCTGGGGTAGTCTATCATGTAATTCCGCTACCATGTTGATAGGAGGGGGGGGGGGGGGTAATTGGGCCTCCGCTCACCTGCCCTCACTAGACGAAACGCGGAAGCAGAGCTTCCACTTCACGCCGGTATTCTGTGAGATCGTGGTACTAACCCGGCTCGAGCCGGCCCATACGTGCAACAGCAAAAGCCGCTGCGTGGCTCTACAACCGCATCCCTTATTAGCAGCGTACGAGCCAGTCCCACCAGCATTCTGAGGACTGTAGCGGACAGATGTACATCGCCGCTGTGGCAATGTCTTGTGCAGAGACTGATCACTGGGCCCTATTCACCCCTATGTCGGTCTTCCGGCAACTTATTGTATTACAGGCATTACTTTTCTGCCGACTTCCAAAAAGGAGACGGTACTCAATTCGAGTGTATGTTTTTTTTTTTTTTTTTTTATGTGTGTTACCTCATAACTTTGTACTGGGCGAACCGATTTCGATGATTCTTTTTTTATATGAAAGCTGATAGTTTTCGTGTGGTCCCATATGAATTTGATCAAGGTCAGACTAATGGTTATTGAGTTATTCTCAAATAACCTATATTGAAGTCGGCTGTACAAAATTTTTAATTTTAAATTATGTTTCCCTCAGGTTAAGCAAACCATTGTTTTACTAACCCTTGTTATTATTATTATTATTTTTGTATTACTAAGCCACATATGGATTTTAAATTATCTGAAATAAAGAAATTTTATTTATTTATTATTATTATTATAAGTATTAATTTAAAAAAATAATATTATTCAGTGAAGTAATCGAACTCTTAATAAAAAAAATAAAAATGAAAAGGAAGGTCTTGCCTTTCTATATTAATTAGACAGAATTTTAATTCCCTAACAACCAAACTCTCCATCTTTAATTAAAAAACCCGTTCAGGTTCAGATTATCTTCAATATCCTTAAGTTCAGAAATTATTTGGGATTAACACAACTTTTTAGTGACTGGAAAAGATAAAATGATTGGTGCGAAATCCTGTGAGTAATGGTGGTGTACCTAATATTTCCCAGTTAAATCTCATAACTGTACTGTAATATTTACACACATGTTCTCGGGCACTGTCATGGAGATAATAAACGTAGTCGTTGTGGACGCTTTTCCCAAATATATTCATCTAAACACTGTTTGCTCGTAAATATAGTTGCGCAGTTAGCGTCTGATATTTACGTGTCATACTTGTGATTAGGTGCTACTTTTGGGAGTTGGCCTGCTCCAGTTTGCTACACATATATTAGCTTAAAATTTATATTTTTCTTTTGTTTTTGAACATGTTTTGATTACCTATAGGATTACTTTTTTTTAATTTTGAAGAAGAATATTATATAATTGGCCTTCAAAAATGACAAACAAGAGAATAACTGCGGAGATTCTTTCGCCGTTTCCTCTTCAGGCAGGGGAACCTCATTTTGAAACGGTATCAGATTAAAAACATGTTGACGTTTGTCAAATGAAACTTTTATTTCTTACTTCGAACATAAATTTTTATTTCATATTTATTTTGTTGTCATGTTGTTATTGCACTTTTGCTTGACTTGGTTTAGGAGTAGTTTTTGTGGTTTTGTGGTGTTTTTATTCAAACATTATTTTAATTTTGCCTGTAGCGATATAACGCGGATAAACTATTTATCCAGCTTGTAGTTTAACGAAAAGGCAACTGCATACAGAAGTCAATGCGTAACTGCTAATAGTTACGTGTTGATTTCTATATGCAGTTGATCTGAATATCTATGATTAGATCTGAATCTATTCCTATATCATACAAGTATACGGAACCACGCTCTCACAGAATACTAACGTAAAACTGTAGTTCAATGCTGCTGTGTTTCATATGGTGAGTGTAGAGAACCGAAGAACCTTTTTCTGTCGTCATGGTGACAACGCATCTGTGTTTTAATTTTTAATCCAGGCTAGATGTAGATATCTATGGGCTACAGCATCCACTTACCATCGCGTGGACTGTGTGCTCGTACCGTTACTCTATTAAAAACACCCAATAACTTAATTTTTATACCTTTCCTAATGCAGCTAGATGTCGAAATATAATGTTATGCTAGTGTGACCAACGCCTAGCATACTTTCTTATTATTGAGTTTTAGGATATGAATTTTCCTCGACAAGCTGAGGCAACCTGCCGTCATTTAATAAAACAGAGGAATGAACTCACCGAGTTTCGTTTTCGAGCTTAACACATCTTCACCGAATGCTTGGCATTTTCTCTTCAAAGATTCTGTATCCGATCCAATATCAATGTTTCCTTATTACTTTTATAATATTTTTATAATCTTGTAATACAAAAATTAACAATATACATATTATTAAAAATCATATATGAAAGAAATTCAAATCATGGGTACTACTGATAAGATTACAGACTATTATAATTAACTAAGCTCATTAACAGCAAAATAGTTAGATAAATTTAATTAATCGACCCTTTACAACGACGTCTTTCGGACGTACATTATAAATGTTTTAGGAAATACTCTTCAAACTAACGCTTTTCTATACTTAGGAATAATAACAAAATGAATGAGACAACCTTGGATTATGAAGATTATTATGATTCAGTGCCCGAAACTATCATTGGTGAAATCAACGATTTAACTGACAATGAAATTAAATTTTTAAATGTGTTAGTGTGTGGTACAATTCTAGCTTACATAGTGTTTCTGACTCTAACGTTCATGCTTCGATCTTATAGAAAGAACGATATAGAAAGCTATCTACTAGTGAAACATATTATTTTTGGATTGTTACATCAAAGTATTATCACGATGTCTTTTATGTTTTTCAGTGCTAAAGTATTCCAAGAAGTGATAAAACATTTTGAAAATTATACAAAGTTGATAATACCATTTTGGACATTATGTTTCTCTATAAAAGCTTTCTTAAATATGTTTTTATCAAGAAATGTCTATACAGCAAAAGAAATGTCAGTATTTTGCTATTGTTCGGCTGCAATTATTCATTTGTATGAAGAACTGCTGATTTACATATTAGGGGATGCTACGATATATGATGGTGTGAAAGTACTCGAGGCTATAAGAATTACGTCCGTAGCTTTAGTAATGTCGGCGTCGATGTTTATATTTTTCATTATATTATTTTACTTATTTAAACAGTCTTCGGAATTTCCCATGGCAAATGGTATATTAGTGCTTTCAAATATATTTTTGTTAATAATTTTTGATTCGATTGTTGTTGCATTTGCTATTGTATCAATAGGAAAAGATACAGTTTTAAAACTACTGATAGCGTTAGTTTTATGTGTTCGATTAATTTTTGAAACGTTTTGGGCTGTTGTATTCAATTATTGTAAAATAAAAATTGCAGGGTGAATTTTATGAGGAACATATTAATGAAATGTAAATTATACCTTTTAATTAAAATAAAAGGCTATTAAATAATTGTTCTTTTCTCTTGATAAGCTATAAAATACCTTAAAGCTTCAGCGGGGCCCCTATATAATATATAAATTAGCTAGCAAACTTACTTTTGCAGTATATCCATGCTCAGCGCCTAATTTAGAGTTGTTTCAGCTCTAAGCTAATACTAAGTATGCACACGCACACGCACAGGCAGTACAGGCCTGGGAGGGGCCAGGCCTGTACTGCCTGTGCGTGCCCAGCCCACAAATATATCTACAAAATTTATGTTTTACTAGCTTTTTATTATTATTATGTAAAGATAAAGTGTTTAATACATAATTATATGATTGCTGATTCTATAAAAAAAACAGCGTGCGACTCACTTCATGGTAAATGCCGACCTCCGCTTATGAACAACTGCAACACAGGAGAATTGCAGGTGTTTTTCTGGCTTTTTAAAAAGGGATAAGCTCGTTTATTTAAGTTATCTAAGTCTTATCACCGGTAGCAAACGAATTCACAAAAAAGTCTTGCAAGGAAGAAACCGCTCCTCTTAATAAAACGCTCACTGGGGGAACGCCAAGCATCTAGATGTTGAAGATGGTACCAGGAGTTTTGTCCCAATATGTGTTGGTGGAATTTGGCGGCTAGAATTAATCCGAAAAATGACTCTGAGCAATCCTTGTGGCGAATGCGATAAAAAATTATAACTCCAATAACTGATTTTCGCCAGACCCGGGATTTGAACCCGGGCCCTTATGAGCAACAACTGCATATTCAACCACTAGACCAACGGTGCAGACAGATAAAATAATAACAGCATGTGAAATACATGCCTTGCTGAGCAGTAGTAAAAACACAATCACATATTTCAGAGTGAGTTCAATAAGAAGTAACTAAGAAAATTTTGTTACAATATAACATAGTTAATTCAGTATGGAACAAAGTGCGAAAACGCTAATAAATTAAAATAAAAAAATTGTACAACCGACTTCAGTATAAATTATTATTGATAACTCAAAAACTTACTTACTTATCGTCACGCACAATCCCTGACGGGGTAGCCAGAGAGAACAGATCGCCAAGTGTCACGATCCTTACATACCTCTTTCGCTTCTTTTTTCTTTTCTGGGACAGCTTTCATCTGCTGTGCAATTTGTGCTGGCGGACGGGGGATGTCCCGGATGATTGGCGATCCGCAGTCATTGTGCCTTTATATAAAGGTAAAGGTTCACATTTTGACTGCGGGTGCTATCGGGCGATCAGCTTGACCAGTTTAGCAAGTAAAGTTTACTCGAAGGTTTTGACACGTAGGATGCAAGAGAAATCGGAAAGATTTCTATGGGAGGCACAATGCGGATTTAGACCTGAAAGAGGATGCACGGATCAAATGTTTTCTCTCCGCATGGTCACGGAAAAGCTTCTGGCTGCTAACCAGAGGATTTTCTGTGCTTTTGTGGATCTTGAGAAAGCATTTGATAAGGTTGTAAGGAAGAAAATGTGGGAACTGTTGCCGGGGTATGGTGTGGATGGTCGATTGCTAAGGGCTGTGCAGTCACTTTACTGTGACTGTAAAGCCTGTGTGCGGGTAGGGCATGACCTGTCACCCATGTTTAGCGTCCAAACGGGCGTAAAACAGGGTTGTGTCATGTCTTCCTGGCTGTTCATACTGTATCTCGACAGCTGTTTACAGAAGCTGAAAGATAGCTGTTTGGGTGTGAAATTGGGTGACATTAAAGTAAATTGTCTGCTGTATGCTGATGATGCAGTGCTTATTGCACCATCAGAGGCAGAACTGCAGGCATTAGTCACGTGTATGAAAGAGGAATGTGAAATTAAAGGTCTCCGCTTGAATGCTAATAAAACTAAGGTTCTGGTATTTGAAAGGGACGAAGAGAGAACGAAGTGTGAAATATGGGTAAATCAGGAATGTCTAGAACAGGTAAATGAAATTGTATACTTGGGGAGTGCTTTTAGCCGGGATGGAAGATGTGATTTAGATGTGGACAGGCGTGTCGCTGCCGGGAACAAAATCAATGGTGCCCTGACTGCGTTAGTCAAAAGGCAAGGCGTAGTGAAGAGTGCACGCCTTGCAATACATAACGCAGTGTTGGTACCGACTTTGTTATATGGCAGCGAAACCTGGGTATGCCAGAAGAAGCATAAAAGCAAGTTGAATGCAGTGGAGATGCGATCTCTTCGTAAAATGTGCGGCGTTACCATGGCCGACCGGAAGCGAAACGAAGAGATTCGCAATATGGCAGGTTTGAAAGATGACCTTATCACAAAAATTGATAAGGGCGTGCTTCGATGGTTTGGGCACGTTGAGAGAATGAGTGAAGACCGAATGGTGAAGAAAATATATAGCGCGAAAGTTAATATTAAAAGGTGTCGAGGTAGACCGAGACTAACTCAAAAACTATTAGACATATATTGATAAAATTTATATGGAACCACATGTGAAGCAGCAGCTTTCAAATAAAAATAGAATCATCGAAATCGGTTCGCCCAGTTAAAAGTTATGAGGTAACACACATAAAAAAACATACAGTCGAATTGAGTACCGTCTCCTTTTTGAAGTCGGTAGAATATATGGAACGGCCAGTGAAATGTTTCCATTGCGTTGTTAGCGACGTTTTTCGTTTTACGTGAAGTATGATTATACAGCGCGGAAGATAGATAATTACCAAATCCACTCCTATTTAGAAGGCCGGCAACGCACCTGCAATCACCCTGATTTTGCAGTTGTTCCTGGGCGGCGGTAGCCACTTACCATCAGGCAAGTCATATGCGCGTTTTTCTTCTATAAAACATAATTCTGCTATTCTGAATAAAACTTAGTTTCGAAAATGATACTAAATTATATGTCATATCAATTGTGGTGTCCTTCCCGTCCATTTTACTGTAGAGGTATTTGCAGATTCAATTAAAATATAACAAGGAAACAAATGAAATAAAAAAGTGTTAACCCACAGTAGGATTTTCTCCTGTATCATGATGGCGTTTAACATAGGTACATAAATTGCACATGGCAAACATTAATTATATCTGTAACATTTATAGACCCGGACCATTCTTTGTAAGCCCTACAAACTTAATACATATACGTATATATGTACGTAATGAAATTTCATATTTCAGTTCTCACCTACTTCCGGAGGTCTGAATAATCTAGAATTTTGCAGAAGTAATTAGAATCGATGAGAATACAATAACTTCATGACTATGATTTAGTATTGATCATGATCACGTCGTGTTGTTTAAGTTATTTAAAAACTATAATATTTATAATATTTGAAATATTATATGCGTTGATCGTGTGCCTAAAATGGTATTAACGGCAAAACTTCTTCATTTGTTTAGTCTACTGCTTGGACCAAACGCCATATTGTTTTACGACTTTTGTATTGACGTCGCAGTTACAAAATAAAATGTAACCGGTCTGTGTGACACTTCGGAGATGAAGAAGAATCTTACTTCAAAATCCGTCAAGCTGTTTAGATTAGAATAGGTCGTCAACGTAAATATATATGTACTTAAATACATGTGAATACATGCATGCATGCATTTATACACGTTATATACTAAATTTTAACATATATATATATATATATATATATATATATATATATATATATATATATATATATATATATATATATATATATATTCAAAATAGTTTATAACAACACGAGGTGTTTTGTATTTCGTTCTTAAATGCAATTATGATTGCTGCAGCTGCAATAAATTGGGCAGTCACGCAATCTTCCGGAAATCCGGCCATATGTTGATTTATTACAGATTCTGCCATTCCGGAAGTATATATGTATCTGACTACGAATGCATTAACACGGCACATAATTTCGAAAGGCTATGTGCGATTATTCGACAGATAAAACTATAAATAACTGCGAACATTACATCTGTTTTTTTAAATAATTTATATTTAAGCGACCGTCTTGTGTATGTGTGTGTTGCGATGAATGTTGAAATTTGATAAGTTAGTTGCAACCGTCCATGGGTTGCAGTAGGCACTAACCATCAGACAGATTGTAAGTAATCATCTTGAGAACACCTGCATCACTAAGAAATTAAAAAATATTTCGATGACGTGAAGTCCGCAAGCATTGGGGCCACGTGGACACTTCCTTGCCGTAAAATCTTATCACAAATGATAGGAGGCTTGTGCAAACTGTGGGACGAACATAGGTTTTAACTCTAACTCTCATATTATATAAAGTGAAATTTGAAATACAAATTTCTGGTCGGCGTTGCTTTATATTCCTTTTGAGCCGACTAGTATAGAATAATACAATAAGGATAATTTTAGTATTAAATACCATAACACAAAGAATCGCGAAAGAGTAATAACATAGGTGTTTCAATCTTGAACAAACATAGTAAGAAAATACTTTTTCGTCGTTAATTTCTTTCCTAAATCGCAACTCAATTTCTTCAACGGAAATGAATTTTTAGATACCATTATTTGATTGATGACAACTCGAATCTTATTCGTAACGTAGGTTTTTCATAATCTTTTTTGAGTAATATTCTGTTTGTATAAATTACTCTATAATTTTAAAGTACATTATCGTTAATATTGTTTTTATACAATTCAAGGGACAAACAAATCCACAGTCCACCCGTAGGCAAATGACCACTGCAGCATATAGACACGTGCAACCGTTCCAATAAAAAAGGCTACACATCCGTTGTCACTTTTCAGAACTAAGGTGGATTGCTCCATACCCTGCAAATATACTGGCTCTCTATACCCTTCTAACCGGAACACAGTGGTGCACGTACTGCTATTTGGAAGCAGTAACAGGGAGGTAAACAGGTACCTACACAAATGGTCTACTACGCAGAAAAAGAGACCTACCAACTAGAGTGTTAAATTTTAGAAGTAAATTGAGTGATTCAAATCTTAATTCAAATGTAAAAAATCTTGATATATTGTTTCCTCTTTGTGTTGCATATAGAAAAAGCTGCCTATGCAGACGTTGTTCTGTCCCTTTCGGTAAGATGATGCCATGGGCTTCATTTCGTTATGAAATTTGTAACTAACTCGACAATATCGCTAGACTGGTAGACAACAGATTTTTCTATGGCACTATCCAATAATTACATTGTGAATATGAGTCGTTTTAGTCGAAAAATATAGAAATTGTTAATATGTTGACTATAGCACCACTTACATGGGTTCTAGCATATCTATGCACCATCGACTCGAGGAAACAAATACATCGTGTAATTATGACCTCAATCGGCCAAATCGTCCGAAAGTTACCGCCAAAATTTTTATACCCTTTACGGTAGGTGGCGTGACGTGTTACAATCTAAATACACCTCGGCCCATTTTACAGTTTAAATAAGAAAAAATAATAAGAACTCGACCACAAGGCTACCTATATAGTAGGTCTAGAATTTGAGATTTCGATGTCATCTTAATTTTTTTTCGCACCAAACCAACATTATATTGTGCATTGTGTCATTTTAGGTTCATAATTATAGAACTTGTTACTAACATGACTACAGCGTTACCTATCGGATCCTATCGTAGCTACAAACCACCGTCTCGATAAAACCAAGTATATTAAGTAAATATGACCTCAATCGGTACATTGGTTCAGACGTTACACGATCACTAACAGACCGTACGGGATTCGTAAGTTGTAGTAACACTGGGCGGACCGTTAGGTCAAAGAAACGAAAACCGATGCGAAAGAAAGGTTCTCAGCAACGAACTAGCACTTACGAGATACAGGAAGTCGATGGATGCAGTCCTCAATTCATTACGTACCAACAATATCTAAAGATAAAGATTAGTGGTATTTATAAATAACTTATATTTTCTAGTGAACTAAATGAACAAAAGCAGATAGACTATCTTTTATAACACGAACTCGGTGCGCGGAAACTTTTCTGTATCTACTAGCGGACTCCCAGTAGACCAGTATTGTCTTAAAAATTTTACAAAACTTTTGTCGTAGAAAGTACGCGTCAGAAATAATCTTTGTTTCCGATTCTGATAACGTGCATACTCGTAAATCTTGTGAAACATAGTAATAGTTTACCGTAGTAACATTACTGTTGTAGGAAATGTGTATATTATGTTGTAGAAATATTTGTCTAGTGGTTGTAACCGCGACGGCTGTCCATGTTATGATCCAGGTTTCGAATCCGATGTTGGCCCTAAATCAGTAATTGAATTTTCTATCAAGAAATTCTGAATGACTGTCCGAAATAAAGTGGTGATTAATCCATGTACTACGTAAAATACGTAAAACCGTACCTGATCTTTCTTCGGTCATGTCGGATCGCCCTCCCATCTGACTATGAGAGTGAGGAAATAGAGAGTGTCCTAATGCGCACACACTCGTGCACTATAATCCAGACCTGCGTGGATGGCCAGTTACCGTTTAAATTGACCGCCGTGATCTAAATTCAAATCGGAGGTCATTATAATAATTATAGAAATATTTTTATAACAGTTAGGGAGATTAAAACACATATTCACGCCATTCGTAGAAAAAAGAGTGTGCTATGTATCTGAGACATGGTTCTACACTGCTGGTCGTATGAGGAAGCTGGTCGCTCAGTGAGCTATAGATAGAGGCAACGCTCTGAGATTCTCTGCGTATACTTCGTAATGAGGATTGTTACGGCCTGCAACTACCTATCCCAGCAGTAGGGTCCTCCGCGGCCCATAGACGAAGAACCTACCAGCAGGTGCAGGTCGGGCGTCCTAACGCCAAGGGTCAAAAGTTTCTAATTACAATAAACAATCTGGGGGGAGCGTTCTATTCTATAAAACGGAGCTTACTTACCTCTATCCAAGGCGACTGGTCCCTCAGGATTCGGTCAGGTCGCATGTGGTTGTATAGTGCTAGGAAAGTAAGGGTCGGTGATGTGTATCTGGGTGTGGCTGGTAGTGTTATTGACCTTATTAGACCGTTACCCTCTGCAGCAGTTCGGACCTCAGCACCTCTCCACCTCACGTCACTTTCTTCGTTAGTCACGATGACGGTCCAGTAACTCTGTCGTACGATCAACTACCTTACAGAAGCCACTAACTCTTGTTTGTTATAACGCCTAACTCGCGAAACGAACACAGAACGTACGGATCAAAGGTCGCTGCCGTTTCGCGTGGCCACAGTTATTTCTAGAATATCAAATACCGCACTAGTAGCTAATACAGTCGAATCCACTTATACGGACTCAGCGTTGAACCTAAAGTCCCGGGTGAAGTTCTCAGCAAGGAATACGCGCTACAATTCTCAGTCAGTATATTTACTATACGCACCTACCATTACGAATTCCCGACAAAAATGGACCGCGTGCTATCTATCGCAGCGATGAATTTGGACTCTCAATTTTACTAGCGCGTTCTCGACACCCACCGTTCAACACGCTTGGACGAACTTCATCCCGTATCGCGCCGAGCCGAGTGCCATCTAGCGTCGATGCTTGACATTAGCGCTTTTGCGCGAACAAACCCCCGTCCCGGACATAAGGATTTAGGTCCGCGAGCAAACCGGTCAGCGGGACAGGGTCGCGACGGCAAGTTGCAAGACCGAATCTACAACCAAACTAGGCCACCTTACGCACCCCATCAGATGTTGCAACCCTAACCAACGCCTCAAAATTACAGCCCCAACGTGGGCTAGCCGGAGGGTTGAACTGGATGTCCTTCCTGGGCATCACAGCACATAAATAAGTCCTATTCCTAGACAGAAGTCCGACGACCTCCTTCAAACACCTATCTGCGCTCCTATGATTAGTTCCGCAATCCGACCGGTCTGCAAACAGCGACGTGAAACGAAGCGGCCCAGAAGGACCTCCTAAGCTTCAGTGCAGAGCGCACCCCCAAATTCCCCATGAACGTCGTCTGTGGAGAGCCGAACGAAACGCATAGATAGTCCCTAGTATGAATTTTCAAACAAGTAGGCATAACCAAGCCATCCACCTATAATCATTTACCAAATGGTGCGACAGCTGATTTCTGATAATCTACAAACCAGATAGCCCTTTAGGCAGGTAGTCCTATGCTCATATTTCAACAAATTTTTCAAAAGCATCAATGTTCAACTACAGAATTAATTAGGACAAAATAATTACTGATGCACATAGGTCAACTTGACAAAGTAAACAAAACAATAAACGTAAGAAACAGCCCTATTTCTCATTTCAAATAAATATCTTAGACAGTGCCAACAAAATGTAAACCAAAAGAGAATTGACTCTTATTCCCTTCGGTACAAATAGGGTTATCCTTTTCACAAAGTAAAATGATTAAACACTATCACAAAACATATACCTAATTTTCCAAATCGCGTCATTCAATTTCAAATGAATTCAAACCTTCCTTTCAGCAAACAGACGCAACAATCAAATACAATTACAAAGCATACGCACAAGCATTCAAAAGGGCACGTAATTCAATTTCAATTTTCCGTGCAACAACAAACACAGTGATCAGGTATATTTACAAAACATATGCAGCAGCATTTAAAGGAGTATTTAAAATTCAATTCTTTTAATCACAACCTCTTAAAATATGAAAATTTCGCGGAAAACGCAAAGCCTTTTTTAATTTTCAATTTAAATCGTCGTTAATTAAGTACTCGACCAAACCCAAATCTAACACCCCCTGACAGCGTGATTCAACGCTCCAGGGGGGCCCTAATCTTCCCACCACCAAGTGGAGGCCACACCGCGTGAACCCGAGCCCAATAGAGCGCAAACCGCTAACAGTCGACACGGGTTGTACGCCTTCACCGAGGCCGTCGGCAACAGAACATTTTGACAAGCGGACTGTTGACGGCTTAAGGCTCAGTGGAGGCGGCCATGGTGGGAGCTAAGGCGGCAGCTAGCTAGGGCCGCCTCCATCAAATGGGGAACAGTGGTACACCCGTCGCGGCCACTCAGCTAACGGGAGTGAGAAGGGTCCAGCGGACTGATGAGTGGCCGTGAAGTTCCTCTCCGCACGCTGAGGGGGGGGGGGGTGATGACACCCCCGCCCCTGGGGGAATTACCCCCCGACTGGTCGGGGGAGGGACCCCTTTCAAACCTAGGGGCCTGGTGGCTAGCCAGCGGGCGCCAAGCGTCGCCCGTCAGAGGGCGTGGCGGAGCCCCCCCGCCCGTGGGGGTCGAGGGCATGGCAGAGCCCCGAGAGGAGACGCCGTTCGCACCCAGGCACAGAACGGCATGGTGATTGCCCTGGCAATGCAGACAGGGCAGCCGGTGCGGACAGTCTCGCTGGAGGTGCCCTTTCAAACATGAGTAGCACCAGCGGCGCTCCTTGGCGATAGTTCGCCTAGCCAGAACCGGCTTACCTAATAATTTCGGGCAAGACGTTACCCGGTGATCAAATGATCGACAATAGGAGCAGGGGGGGGGGTTGACGACGGCTTGCCCAGCGGATTCTGCCTCTCACTGGACACGCCTCGTAAGTCGTCGATGGTGCCAGCCGCGTGCTCGATCTGTCGGCACTGCTCCTCCAAAAACCGCAGCAGGTCATAGAAGGGCGGAATATAGGAGGCCTCGTCCCCGCCGTATCTCTCCTCAAAATGTATTCTAAGGTCGAGAGGTAGGCGGGACAGCACGATGCGGAGCAACAAAAAGGCCCATTCGCCCACTGGTAAATCCAGCCGCCTCAACGTATTACAGGCCACCAAGACTGGATCCAACAGGTCCGGCCGTAGTCTGGCCCGGTCACTAAGCAGCGGGAGGCTCAGAAGCTGCTTAACATGTTCGTCCGCAATTAGCCGGACGTTGGCGTATCTTCTGGCTAGAAGATCCCGAGCAGTCTGGTAGGCGTCGTCCGACAATCTCAAATGGCCGACGACGCTCAGGGCCTCCCCCTGCAGTGAGGCCAGGAGGTACGCTATCTCCTGGCTCGGGGTCAAGTCACTCCGGGCGTCCACTAGGCTGTCGAAAATACCAACGAAGGTCAGCCATTCGGAAAGGACCCCGGAGAACCTCGGCAAGTCCAGAGTTGGGAGTCGTCCCAACAGCTCCGGCTGAGGCTGCTTCCGAAAGGACTCGGGCAGGCCGCTCAAGTATCCGTTGAGCTATAACGGATCCGAAAGTGGAAGTTTTAATTTTTTTTTGTAATTAAGCGCTACTCCTACACTAGGATTTTATCCTATATCTTGGGGGCAGTTTACATACATAAATTTCACAAGGATAAATATCCAGATCCGGAACATTTATTTGTAGGCCATATAAATAGTTGTTCCATGGGGGACTGAAACCCGCGGCCCTTAGCGCAGCACAAGCAGCTCATTGCTAAGCCACTTCGCCACGGAGCCCTCAAAACAACAACAATGTTACTTACATTGGAATGACTAAAATGGTTGAATATTCAAAGAAATGAAAACCGATGGAAAAGAAAGTTTGTTGGGTGTTCGTTTCATATCGATAAACGAAGTGTGGCACAGCCCTCCTTTAGATGGAATGACGACCTGGTACCTAATAGATGCCAGAAAGTCATGGATGCAAGTAACTCATTCATTCAGCCAATCTAATTCCACTGTTGAACTTAGGCCATTCCATAGATTAATTGTAATGGGATTATCTTTCCACAGTCGCCACGCTTGTGAGTCGGATTGACAGTCATAGTTTTTTATTGTCTAGTTGTTATTGCATTGTTTTCCTCTGTCGTCTCTTACGAAACTGGTATGATATGAGTTAGTGTATATTCTAACCGCCACGATACGGGATACAGGTAGCTTAAAACGTGCAGTAATGATGATGATGACGATGATACAGAAAAATATCTTCCAGCCAAAGCTACGCTGCTTGTTACAGCACGAATGGGTTGGCTTAATTAGATTGTTGAAAGAGCCATGTGTTTTTTTAAATTAGTATAGAGATTCGAACACCGTTTTTACTGGTAACCGAGGATTTTCATCTTAATGAAGTGTAACAATGCATTCTGTTCTGTTCTCATTTGTTTGAGTTCGTTATCCGTAGTAATAAAAAGGAAAATTAAAAATTTTGAGAAACCCACGACGGTTGTAAACGTTGTAATCGAAAAATTCTTAAATTCATCACCTATATTCATTTTGTGCCGTGTAGTGGCGGTCAAGAATATCCACTACCCCATATCCTCCCGTGGGTGTCGTAAAAGGCGACAAAGGGAAACAGGCGGGAGATGGGCAGCAGCATCTTCCTGATAATAGCCAATATTATAATAAAAAAAAAACTGCGGTTGCCAACCCGCTCGCCAAGCGTGGCAACTATGGCAAATACCCCCCAATGACGAGAGTAACAAAGATACGGCCCCCAGTCCCCGGCGGCCCTGCTATTCCTGGCTACGGTGGCGACCATGGGAACGGCGGGGCAGGGGGTGCTAAGAAACTCCGGTGGAGGTTCAGTTGCCACCTTAGACGACTCGACCTGGCAACGTACAACGCACGCACCCTGAGGACTGACGGGAAGATCATGGAGCTGGAAGAAGAGATAGACATGTTGCGCTGGCATATTATAGGATTATCCGAAGTCCGAAGAGAGGGGGAGGACACGGTAATCCTCGAATACGGCCACTTGCTCTATCACCGGGAGGGCGACCATCTGTCCCAAGGAGGTGTCAGATTTATCGTCCACAAGTCTCTCGTTAACAACGTTGTCAAGATCGGGAGTGTGTCGACGAGGGTTGCGTACCTTATACTCAGAATCACCAAACGGTATTCGCTGAAGGTCATACAGGTTTACGCACCAACCTCGGCACACCCCGATGAGGAGGTAGAGGAAATGTATGAGGATATCTCTAGAGCCATGCATTCCTCCAAAACCCAATATACGGTGTTAATGGGAGACTTCAATGCAAAACTAGGCACAAGAGAGGACGGTGAGCTGAAAGTAGTGAAATTTGGAATGGGGCAACGGAACCCAAGGGGCCAGCAGCTGGCCGACTTCATGGAGAAAGAGGGACTCTTTATGATGAACTCTTTCTTCCAAAAACGGCCCCACAGGAAGTGGACCTGGTCGAGCCCCGACGGTTCGACAAAAAATGAGATTGACTTCATTATGACGACCAGACAACAACTGTTCAGTGATGTCTCCGTGATCGCGAGGGTGAAAACCGGCAGCGATCACCGAATGGTTAGAGGCACACTGAACCTAAATGTTAAGTTGGAAAGGTCTCGTCTGATGAAGTCGACGCTCCGTCCCCCTCGTGCTCTAATCCAAAGTCCCGAAACCTTTCAGCTCGAGTTACGAAACCGTTTTCAGTGCCTAGAAGACTGCAATGAAGTGGACGATATGAATGACAAGCTCGTGGAAACTGTCCATGCGGTCGGAGCTAAGTTCTGCCAGACCCGCCGCAGAAGAACACAAAAACTCTCCGATCACACTCTTAATCTCATGGTTGTTAAACGGGAGATGAGGCTAAATTCTTCAACAGATTTGACAGCATACAGGCAACTGAACAGACAGATCTCCAAATGCATGCGGCGGGACTTACGCAACTTCAATACAGCTCGTATTGAAGAAGCGATCGAGCGGAACCAAGGCTCCAAAGTCTTTGCCAGAGACCTGTCTGCCAGAAAGAGCCAACTGTCGAAGCTGAAGACCGAATGTGGCAGCATCGTTTCCGGGGCACCTGAGATTTTGAGTGAGATTGAAAGGTTCTATGGGCAGCTGTACACGTCATCGTTGGAGCCACACGCAAGTGTGAGTAACGATCCAAGAGCGAGTCTTATCCGACACTATTCCGAAGATATCCCGGACGTCAGTCTGAGCGAGATTAGAATGGCTCTCCAGCACCTTAAAAACGGCAAGGCCCCAGGCGAGGATGGAATTACAGCGGAGCTTCTGAAAGCGGGTGGAAGACCGGTACTTGAAGTCCTTCAGAGGCTCTTTAATTCCGTCCTCCATGGTGGCATTACACTGGAGGCGTGGAGCAGAAGTGCGGTGGTCTTGTTCTTCAAGAAAGGTGACAACGCTCTCTTGAAGAACTACAGACCGATTTCCCTTCTGAGCCGCGTCGACATGCTGTTTTCGATAGTCATTACGAATCGTCTCGCGCGCAGACTTGACGACTTGCAGCCTCCCGAACAAGCCGTTTTCCGAAAGGTCTTTAGCACCATAGACCACATATATACTCTACGGCAAATTGTACAGAAGTCCGAAGAGTACAATTTGCCACTATGTCTGGCGTATGTGGACTATGAGAAAGCCTTTGATTCCGTCGAAATTTGGGCGGTGCTGCAGTCCCTTCAGCGGTGCCAAGTTGACTCTCGGTATATCGAAGTGCTGAAGTGTTTGTACAGTAGGGCTACGATGGCTATCCGAGTACAGAACCAGAGTACGAAACCCATCCAATTGCAGAGAGGTGTAAGACAGGGTGATGTTATATCCCCGAAACTCTTCACCGCTGCATTCGAAGACGTTTTCAAGCTTCTGGACTGGAAAGGATGCGGTATTAACATCAATGGCGAGTACATCACTCACCTCCGATTTGCCGACGATATAGTCCTTATGGCAGAATCGCTGGAGGACCTAAGCACTATGCTCAAGGACCTCAATAGTGTCTCCCAACGGATAGGTCTTAAGATGAACATGGACAAAACAAAGATCATGTTTAATGTCCATGTCACACCTATGCCGATAGTTGTAGGGAGCACTAAGCTCGAAGTTGTTGACGAGTATGTTTACCTGGGACAAATAGTCCGACTAGGTAAGTCCAACTTCGACCGAGAGGTCAATCGACGGATTCAACTCGGCTGGGCAGCGTTCGGGAAGCTACGACACATCTTCTCGTCAGACATACCTCAAAACCTTAAAACGAAATTGTACAACCAGTGCGTGTTGCCAGTGATAACTTACGGAACTGAGACGTGGTCCTTCACTGCTGGCCGTATGAGGAAGCTCAAGGTCGCTCAGCGAGCTATGGAGAGGGCTATGGTCGGAGTTTCTCTGCGTGATAAACTTAGGAATAAGGATATCCGCAGTAGAACCAGAGTTACCGACATAGCCCAACGGATTAGTAAGCCAAAGTGGCAGTGGGCCGGCCATATAGCTCGAAGAACCGACAACCGATGGGGAAGAAAGGTTCTCGAGTGGCAGCCTCGTACCGGTAGGCGAAGTGTAGGGCGTCCCCCCATGAGATGGAGTGACGACCTGGTAAGACATGCAGGAAGTCGATGGATGCAGGTGGCTCAGGACCGTGCTTTGTGGCATTCTTTGGAGGAGGCCTATGTTCAGCAGTGGACTTGTGAAGGGCTGTAATGATGATGATGATGATTCATTTTGTAACATGCAATAAGATAATCTAAGCAATATTTATACTTTGAATCTGATTATGTAAGAATCATGACATTATTTATAAAACTTTTAGAAAATTGCTTTCCAGATAAAATTTAAGCAAATATGAAACATAAGTTTGAATATTCATGAAAATGTTCTCGTAAATCCCAAATATTCTTTGGTCGGGACGCAGCAAGGATACGGTGAATATTCATGACCAAGGTGAGTGATTTAATTAGGAAATCGCAATACGGAGTGGAATTTTGAGCGATATAGCTGGATATATTGATCGTATTCGTTACTTTTGCGGAAATCTATGCCTATGGTATTATTTATTGTACAAAGATCTATAGAACAATGACAATAACGCGACTTTTAAAGCCGTCAGACTCATAAGTCTGCGTTCTCTTTCTAGACTAAGTCAACATATATGCAAAGAAATTGTTATCTCCTACCTCCAATCTTATCGCATCATCTATACTCAGCAATGCAAATAGTGAACGTTCTATGGCGATGTGGAAGTGGTTAGACGTGGCTATGCTGTCGTATGTTGCCGGTGCCATTGCTACAGCCGCAAAATATATTATCAACGTATATAATGTCAACATATTATCGGACTGTGGAAGCGAGGGAAAAGAGAGAGCACCTGTGCTTGCGCACACACTCGGTCAATATAATCCTGTCCTGCTCAAATGTTTATTATTTATTATTATGTTTGTTATATTGAGTCTACGTTGAAACTGGTCACAGTAACCGAAATTATTATAATTATATTATCAACAACGCTGAGTCAAATAAGCCTGTGAAAGCCAAAAGACTAACAGCACTACAACTTCTGAGTTGTAACTCATGTTCTGACATAGACGATATATTGTTACTATGAAATGAGGGTTTTAAACGAGCACACTGTCCACATGATGGTAAGTGGATGCTGTGGCCTCAATCAACATCATATGTGATATCAACATCTATCCTCGATTAAGGAACAAAACTGTCCGACTAAGATGGAATGCCTCGTATATAGTAAAAGGGGTCTCCGCTTTTCTATACTCACCATACGAAACACGGCAGCATTAAGCTGCTATTTTGAACTGGTGTTCTGTCAGAGCGTAGTCCTTTTACAGTTGAATCATCGTACTATTTGTGCTACAATCATAATAATACTGCAGCATAGATCTACCACATATAAAATAAATCACGTAATAAACTACTATCACCAGAGATATCTTGGAAACTTCCTCCCGTTCGCGGTACAATAATATAAATCTGAAATAATCAAAATGGAATTACAAACCACGTCAAAATCGCGTCAATATCAAACCAACAAATCGCGTTCGTTTCGCGTCACAGAACACTTCCGTATTCTGTGCTTCGCGCTTATCATAAAGCACTTCACCATTAACTTCGCAAGCATTTGGTCACTTAGGAACACTTCAAGAGGCTGCACCTATTTCATATTTTAATTTCGCTTTGAATCTACTTACGACGTGTATGTGTATCCCAGCGGCACTGAAAATTTCGGGAATCAAGGAAGTGACACAACATTACTATTTAAAAATGTATTTATTGCTTTTCGAATTATTCTCCGCGAAATTTGACACATTTTTCTATACGGTTGGAACCAATCATTGAAGCAACCATTCCATTCAGAAGTTGGGGTCTCCAAAATGGCCGTTTTGTAGGCGTCCACAGCTTCTTCAGGTGATGAAAATCTCTGTCCACGCAATTTATTCTTTATTTTAGGGAAAGTATAGAAATCATTAGGGCTTAGGTCGGGGCTGTACGGTGGATGGTCTAATAATTCTATGTTTTCTTGCTCTAAAAACTCTTTTGTTCTGTGTGCGGTGTGAGAACTCGCATTGTCGTGATGGAGAATGATGCGGCGGTTGCAGTTTACGGAGTTCAGAAACGACCTGTGACAAACAAATGCTAGCATACCATTCTGCATTAACCGTTCTTTGTCCTTCAAGAGGAATAGTCGTAACATGGCCGGTTTTGGAGACAAACGTGGCCACCATTTTTTTGCAACACTCCGTGAACGAACAATTTTTGTTGGCTTTAACTTATTTTCGAACACCCAAACTCGTGACTGGTTTTTTGTTTCGGGTTCGTACGCATATATCCAGGATTCGTCACTTGATACAATGTTGTATACAGCATTTGAGGATCCTGCGTGGAATCTTTCGAGAGTTCTGACGCACCAAGTAACGCGAGCCGCTTTTTGCTCTTCACAGAGCGAATGCGGTATCCATCGGGAAAACAACTTTTTTACACCTAATTGTTCATGCAAGATTATTTGTATTTGACTCATGCCAATGTCTAAGTTGGCTGAATTTTGCGGTATGTCACATGTCGATCTTCCTCAATCAGCTTACGCACAGCATCAACGTTTTCTTGGGTGACTGAAGTTTTTGGACGACCTTGACGGGGATCATCACTGAGCTTGACACGTCCACGTTGAAATTCAGCAAACCAGCGATAAATTGTGGTTTTAGATGGGGTTTCATCACCAAATGCAGAAATCATCCGGTCAACACACTATTTTTGTGTTATAAACCACTTTTAAAGTCATAATAAATCATCGCTCTTGAATTTTCTCGAGTCAATTCCATTTTATCAACGACTAAACAAGTTTGACAAAACCTTGTGACAAGACCGAGAATCTTTTTTTAAATAAATAAATGGTATTCGATTTTTAAAACCAAGTTTTCAATTAAAAAGATTTTATTATGACAGGAACAATGGAAATATTCCATTCCCGATACTTTTAGTGCAGCCTATGTATGTGCGTGTTTATCTGTATATGTGACAATACAATGTGGCCTGCATAGTTATTACCTTCTTATATACGTAAAATGTCACTGTAGTCAGTGTCACCATCACTGTCATCATTATCATCAGTGTGGAATGTCCCTGATTTATAAATCCACTTTGAATTTATTTTGATCAAAGGAGTCTGATAAACATAGCACGGGCAATACGATAAATCTCTCTCAATTTCCGCAACGGATATAACTTTTTTTGAATTTGAATTTTTTGAATTTTTTTGTTTGATTGATGACATCTAGATTACCAGTTAATGTATAAAAATCCAAGTGTTCAATTATCTAAATTATCGTTTTTTCAAATCACAACTTATAATTTATGAAAATACTTGTCAATCTTATAATTTATTGACACTGTTCATGTCACGTTGTAGTGTTATACTACTTACATTTCATTGTACACTAATTCTTCATTCTGTTTTGATATTCTGCATTCATGTTTTGCATCACTTTATACTATTTTTTTTTCATTCTGTTTTTGATTTTCTGCATTTATATTTTGCATCACCTTTATTTCTATAGGATCCTGTAACGTTTTTACACAATAACATATCATTTTACTTCGTATTTTCACACTATTTATCACTTTTAAAATAGCTGTCAATGAAGTCTTACCTTTTATGGTATTTTATTGAATTCTCTGTAACTCTACAATTTCAGGCTTCATGCACGCAGCCGTGCATAAGTTTTTCCTATGTGAATCATATCTCAATTCATACTTAAATGTAATAATTTCTTAATAAAAGTCCAAAAACCAAAAATTGGTTTTTATGACAACTACTATTTATACCGTTGTCATGGCAATTTTTATTCAAATTCGTTACCGATATAATGTTTTATCTCGATATTTTCACATAAATACTCTTTTGCTCTAGGTCATTTACAATAAATTTCCTTTTAATTTAAATAATTTTTCCGTTCTCTCTAGAAAGATATAAAAGCCGAACAATCGGTGAAGAAATTGAGTCTTGCTTCAGTTCTCGTACCGGAAGCATCTTCTAAAGGCCTTATCCCGGGGCCGCTCAGCCCCGGGATCCTGCAAGCCTCTATCCTGCCTGAAACCACTGGACTCTACGACCCGTTGCTCTGCCTGAAGTCGCCGGATCCTACAAAACGTTGCTCTGCCTGAAGTCGCCGAGATCCCACAAGTCTCTACTCTACCTGGAGTCGCCGGAACCTACAGACCTCTGTTCCGCCCGAAATCACCGGAACCTACAAACCTCTGTCCCGCCTGCAGTCACCGGATCCTGCAGGCTACTGCGCTGTCTGAAGTCGCTGAGGATCCTGCAAGCTCCTGTCTGGGCTGAAGTCGCCGATCCTGCAATCGCCGCATTCACCTGAGGTCGTCCCCTAGAGACGCCCACGCCTACCCACCTACGCCGTGCGTGCTCGTTCCAGGCGCTGAGAGCACGCTTGGGATCTTCGGACTCAGCTACGACATAAATCTTTTTTTTATTACCTTTTTTTTTTAAAAAAATAATTTGTAAATCACATCATCCATCCTCACATTCATACTCCATTTTTGATATATAAAATTGTAAATACTCTTTTAAAAACTTAAATATATTATTGTCTTGGTCTATTTGGTTGTTTTGCTGATCGTAGGTTAGGTTTTCCTTCTCTTTTAATTGTCGCTTCACGACAGTTTAGGATCCGGCGACTTCAGGCAGAGCAACGGATCGTAGAGTCCAGTGGTTTCAGGCAGGATAGAGGCTTGCAGGATCCCGGGGCTGAGCGGCCCCGGGATAAGGCCTTTAGAAGATGCTTCCGGTACGAGAACTGAAGCAAGACTCAATTTCTTCACCGATTGTTCGGCTTTTATATCTTTCTAGAGAGAACGGAAAAATTATTTAAATTAAAAGGAAATTTATTGTAAATGACCTAGAGCAAAAGAGTATTTATGTGAAAATATCGAGATAAAACATTATATCGGTAACGAATTTGAATAAAAATTGCCATGACAACGGTATAAATAGTAGTTGTCATAAAAACCAATTTTTGGTTTTTGGACTTTTATTAAGAAATTATTACATTTAAGTATGAATTGAGATATGATTCACATAGGAAAAACTTATGCACGGCTGCGTGCATGAAGCCTGAAATTGTAGAGTTACAGAGAATTCAATAAAATACCATAAAAGGTAAGACTTCATTGACAGCTATTTTAAAAGTGATAAATAGTGTGAAAATACGAAGTAAAATGATATGTTATTGTGTAAAAACGTTACAGGATCCTATAGAAATAAAGGTGATGCAAAATATAAATGCAGAAAATCAAAAACAGAATGAAAAAAAATAGTATAAAGTGATGCAAAACATGAATGCAGAATATCAAAACAGAATGAAGAATTAGTGTACAATGAAATGTAAGTAGTATAACACTACAACGTATGATATTGTTCGTGGACACGTAGACTGCTCTGAATTGGTGGCGAGCATAACATACAACGTACCGTCGGCCGCCCCTTTTATTGAATGTGTAATTAATAGCGAAACTGGTAAGATCAACTCTCGCAATTCAAACTACCAGTTAAGTGTCAATAACAAATTAACCGAATCAGATCAGGACGTTGCAATGGTATTCGAGAAATATTTTACTGATATTCCGATATTAACCACTAAGTCACTGAATTCTTCTCCTGCGGTCGCCGAATCATTACTTAAACAAAATGTAAATGCGTGTACAAAGAATTTTACATTTCACAAAGTATCATCAAAAGATATTGTGAAATATTTTAAAACTATTGATGTTAAGAAAACTGCGGATCTGTGGGGGATTTCCGTTAAAGTTATTGCGTCTATTATAGATACAATCGCGCCTCATTTAGCTATTATTTTTAATACTAGTATCGAATCTGGTGTGTTTCCTGATTTAATGAAGTATAGTAAAGTAATACCTTTATTTAAATCTGGTAGTACATTAGACCCCGACAATTTTAGCCTACTATTACTACTATTTCTGTACTACCAACACTTAGTAAGATTTTTGAAAAAATTATTCTTGATCAAATGTTAAATTTCTTTAATATAAATAATTTACTTCATAAAAATCAATTTGGTTTCACAAGGGGTCGCTCGACAACTGATGCCGGTGTTGAGCTGATTAAATATATATTTAATGCATGGGAGAATTCACAGGATGCTTTGAGTATATTTTGTGACCTACCCAAAGCCTTCGATTGTGTTCACCATGAAACATTAATCAGGAAACTTCAACACTACAGTGTAAGAAGTGATGCTCTTAAATTAATTATTTCATATTTAAGTAAGAGAACGCAAAAAGTTGTCTATAACAGTATGAGTTCTTACCTTACTTTCCTCTTCTTATGTGTACGCTTTTACAACAAAATTCCATAAAATATACAAAATTTGACCTGCTCAAAGTTCAAAAACTTTATTAAACTAAGTTTGTATAAAAAGGGTTATTATAGTATTAAAGAATTTATAGATGATAATAACCCCTGGAAATGAGGTGATCGCTACCAAGCTATTTCTAATTTGTTGTGTTGTTAATTTGTGTAACATACATGATTGTAAGCTGTTATTTAAAAAAAAAGTCCCGCTGGGTTTCTTGCTGGTTCTTCCCAGGACAGAGGTTCGAACCAGTGGTAATTATACAAAAGAGTGACTTTTAATAAGTATTATTTATAATCTATATTGAATAAAAAAGTTTCTGTTTCTGTTTCTGTGCCGTTTGCTGGCACCAAATGAAAAAAAAAATTATGCACGTAATGCGCCCATAAACCGATTGCTCAGGACATACAATAAGATCTTTAGTGATATAGATCCCTTTGTTTTTATTAAACCAGCCTGTAAAGCTAAAGCCATTAAAATTGTAAATGAGATGCAAAATGAGCAAATCATTTTGATTTACTTAATCACGATGATCATCATTACAGCCCTTCACAAGTCCACTGCTGAACGTGGACCTCCCGCAAGGAATGCCACAAGGCACGGTTCTGAGCCGCTTTACTCCACCTAGTGTGACTTCCTGTACAAAAATAAATAAATAGTAAAATCAACTCTATTATAATATGAAAATGAATTCATACTTTGCATCATTTAGTATAATCATTTCTTAATTGATTGTTTATCGTTTATGGCATTAGTGGTGTAAATTTAACATAAGTGTAACGGTATAGAAAAATAAATGAATAAACAGGTGTGATATTTCATTAAATTAAATTACTTAAAATAATGTTAATATTAAGTTGCATTTAAACGTTTTGCAGAGAAATAAATAATACAAATATTACTTCTACATACACAAATACAAAAGTGTAATTAGTATAAACATTTAGTTACATATCTGTGAACATATATATAATTAGATTAATACATACACATTATAATAAATCCAAAGAATACTTAAATTATACCGTCCATAATATATTTTGTTTATATAACTAACTAAAACCTTTAATAGGCCTTACATTTAAGCTGTATACTTTAAGTCCTTAAAATTGTTAAATCGCTGTTGTTTTTTTAACAAATAAAATAATAGTGTTATTATATTAGTTAAATAAAATTATATAATTTTTATTGTGTCATTCCTTTTATTCTTCATACAATGACCGAGCATTGAATTCGAAATTTTAAGGCAAGAGTCCATCTATGATCATGAGATAAATCATGAAAGAAAGCTGTAAGCTGTATAGCACCTGAAACGTCGGATTAAAAGTAATTAAAATTAAACGCGATAAAGCCGATAAAATTCTTTTTATTCCAAGTCGAGAAGAAACTTTAAACATTTGTAATAAATTATAAAAGCGAAAATTATATCACGTTATAGAGAAAAGTAAAAAAAAAAACAGTGTGGATTTATCACACAGTCACAATGTATTTTAGGACTTAACATACACTTCAACAAAGTTTTATAATTGTTGTTATAACGTTATATTAGTGAGCGTTAACCTTTGTTTTTATAATCTCGGCTTAACAATCGCTACTGTTTTAATTATTGACGTAAAATTTCTTTGTATCCTTCATAACCATGGGCGCTGCAAAGCATTCGCAACGGCCGGAATTTAAAAATGTAAAACGCGATTAAATCCCTCAAAATGTTAAAGTGTGTAAGATATTCAATGTGTTGTATTCACATAAAATAAATTATTTAATATATATAAAGTAAAATGTCATAGGCAAAATTAATTTACTTTAAATACAATCAATAAAAACTGAGTCGTAACTTGTTTCAGTATTTCGAATCAGTTCTGTTCTTATGTCCGGATTAAATAAGCTAAAATTTACAAACAAAATAAATAATTTATTATACCCTCGTGAAAAGTGATGTATATTTACATCGTGTGCAAAAATTGCTACGAAATAACTTTTCTGTGGCTAAACTTTTGAATTTATTTGATTGGCTTTTGTGAACAATAATAAAACATTTTATAGAGCTGTTGGTATCATTTATTTTGCTTAACGTACCAGCACACTATTTAGGTATTTAGGAGTATATTACAGCATGTCATATGTACATACCTATTGCAGCTTATGCACTGTGCACGGTGAAGTTCTAGTATCATTACACTGGTAAGGAAGTGAGGCGTGATTTTTCCGTAAAGCGAATGAAGTAGAGTTGATGCGGTGTAAATGAGAGCACTCCGGAAAATGAGTGGTGAGAAATAAGTCTCGCGTTGACCGCATTAAAAATGTAAAAAGTGGCATTAAATGATATTTAAGTTAGTAAGAAGTAGAGTGCACATTTAAAAAAATAATTAAATAAATGAACCAAACGATGATTAAATAATATTAAACGCAAAATGGCAATTCTTCTATATTTTAAGGGATATTGAACAAGAAGACGAATATACGAAATTACATGGCAGTGAATAATACTCAAATATGAGCGGGAACTAAAATATATTGTAGTAAGTCTTCTAAGAATTTGAAGCTCCGTTTTTAATTTAAAATTCCATTTTTTACCAGCTTTATATAATAAAATAGCGTCCAGGACAATAGAAAGTATATACATATTTTCTATTGGCCTAGACGCTGTGTATAGTGGACTTTTGACAGGATGTAATGAATGAACGCATGAAGAGTAAATCATTATTGATAATAGTGGAATGGCATATTTGCAATATTTGCCACGCAGTTTTTATATCTCAAGAAATATTCTGATATTCTAGGAAGATGGTGCTGCCATCTCATGGGTCGAAAAAATATCCTTTTTATCGCAAAAAGTGGCAACATGATGTGATAAGGTGATTACGGCGCCAAAACACGGAATACCCACTAGATGGACTGACAACCTGATAAGATACTCGGGAAGTTGATGGATGCAGGTGGCTTAGGATCGTGTTTCGTGGTTTTTCTTGAAGTAACCTATGATCGACAGTGAACTTGGGCCAAACGCAAGGAGGATATAATAATTCCTCTTTTTTAGTATTTATTCCTTTATCTTGATACTGAAATGTTGTTATGATGATAGATTAGTATTCTATTAAATATTTTAAAGATTATTATTGTAATTTTTTCATACGTCGTTAACAAGTGATTGTGGAACACCAAGTTAGCCGATTAATGATTGCCAGTGCAACCCTTCTAGAGTTAAGTAATTAATCATTATGGCCACTGGGTTACCCGGTGCTGCAAATATAGCAACTTCTCTAATTACACTATTCGCAAATTACTTATTGAATTGAATTGAATTACTTAGTTTTTAAATGTACTGGCTGTTTGGACACAATTAACAACATGAAAACTCTTAGAATCTGCCATATAATCTATTTAATTGAAATCTGAAAATTATTGTGTAAGACTAATGTAATATAGATCGAGGAGAAAGTTTCTTCGAATTTTGTTTGTATAAAATTGAAGAAAAATCTCTTTGTTTGTTCTGTTTGTATCTGACTTTTTAACATCAATACATACAGGACATTAAGAAAAAGGAAAAAAAAGTAAAAACACTTTCCCGCCATTATTCAATTGTTTTTCTGTCTGCCAAAATGAGTGAATCTAAGGAAGAAATTCGATACATTCTGAAGATTTATTACTCAAGACGCAAAAAAAATGTTGACCTAATGCAGTGTCACAAATTTGAAGAGTAGCACAAATTTGGTTCAAGCGTTTTCAGTCCGGGAATTTTGACGTCAAAGATGCAGCTCGCTCTGGTCGCCCTCATACATTTGATAAAGTCTGGCTATACAAAAAAGCTCGATATTTGGGTACCACACGAGCTCACTCAAAGAAACCTAATGAATCGTGTACTCATTTGCGATTCCCTATTGAAACGTAGTGAAACCGAACCATTTTTGAAATGATTGATCACTGGTGACACCTACACAAGAACCTACGACAAGAAGGTGCGAAAAAGATCACGGTCAAAGGGTAGTCAAGCTCCACAGACTGTAGCGAAACTCGGATTAACACGCAATAAGGTGATGCTGTGTTTATGGTGGGATTAGAAGGGCATCGTTTATTATGAGTTATTACTGCCGGGTAAAACCATCGATTCGGATCTCTACTGAAAACAACTAATAAAACACAAGCAAGAAATTGAGAAAAAACGGCCTGAATTGATCAACAGAAATGGACAACTTGTCGCAATTTTTTGACCAAAAAGTCCAAGATTTCTACAGCATCTGGATTATGTACTACGTACTACGTAGTACTAGCTACAAGATGGCAACAAGTTGTCAAACAAAATGGCTCATATATATTATAATAACTATAATAATAAAAAAACTAAAACTAGAAACTTAATTATCATATAGTCCTACTCCCCGCGGTATCGTGCCAAGAACGCTGGCTGCGCTTCCCCGCTGAATGGCTATACTTAGTCTTTGAGCGAGAAAAGAATCAGCTCTCTTATCACGGCGCGGATGGAGTTCCTTTAGGAACTTCACCACACGTGGACCTCACGGACCGATAGCCTCTACAGCAAATGGCACAAATATGTAATCATCTCTCAGAGACTCATATTTGCGCCACTTACTCAGTTCAGCTGCCTTTGATGCCGCCCTAGCTCTAAACCAGGTACCCTCGAGATGAGAGGCCGCCAGAGTATCTACGCAAGTAGCATCCCACACAAGGGCTTTACCTCTCTCGCAACGGACCAATGTAATACCGTCGGGTCTCCTGCCATCGTCTCTAAATATTCCACAAGGCTCCAAACTCTATTATAATTAAATGTAATTAAACTTTTAAAAAAATTTCTTCATTCTATACATCTTCTATACATGTATAATAAAAATGTAAAAAGCAGACGTCTGTACATTTTATATTTTTGTAATAAAAGTGATTGAGAGGTACTAAAAATAAGTAACTAAATACATTTCTACCATTTTAAGAATTTTCTGTCTGTCTGTCTATCTGTTTGTTTGTTAACGTGTCACGTATAAAGTACTAATTTATATCATAAGAATCGTTAAGGAAAATATAAAGTGTATCTTCATGTGACATTTAGTCTTTATTTTATTAAAATCAGTTCATTCTATCAAAAGTTATGATAAATATTCTGAAGTATGTGGACGAAGTATAGGTACAAATGTGTTCAATGGTGGCGATGGTTGAGTCATCAAGTGCATTTTAAACTAATATCATATCATAAATCATAATTAAATTATGTAAAATAATGTTCTATAATGATATACTTATATCTAAAACGCAGTAAACAAAAGTATTAAAGAACGTATTAAATAAAATATACAAAAATATATTATAACCTTATTAACTAAATCTAAAGTACAATAGTTAACCAATTTCATCGATAGATGGTGGTATGGTGCAAACGTAATATAAAAAGGCAGGTTCTGGTTTTTCTTGTAGATGAGTTTTCATATTTACTGCTAAGCTTTATATTACTCGCTGCCCTACCGCGTGTTAACAAACTCATTTATTCTTTACTGCCGAGTACTCTATGTGGTAAATCAAATTTTAAAAGAGCTATTAACAATTGCGTTGGTTTTGGCGAGAATCAAACTTTCTTTTTTGCTTGCTATGCAGACACTGATATATAAGTTCTTTTATGTTTTATATAATGTATCAATCGCGTCAATTAATCCCTTTTATTTTTAGAATTGATGTTAGCAGCGCCATCACTCTTTAAATATATACATATAATAAAAATGATAACATGTCTGTTTCTGTACATCTACATATCATACATATCTGTATAGAATATTTGTCACTAAAATCATTATGGGGAAATGAAAATAATTAAATAAACACATTTTTTAATTTTTAGAATTGTCTGTCTGTCTGTTTGTTTATGAACGCATCACTTCTAAAGTAAACATCTTTTTTTTTCAAGGAAATCGTTAAGAAAATCATAAAGCGTATCTTCAAGTTATATTTAATTTTTAATTCGTTTGGTTAATTCTATCGAAAGTTATGATTGTTATTTTGAAATGTAGGTCCGAATTTGTTCAATTGCGCGATAAAATCTCAGAAAAAGTAATAAAAAGATTTGTGTGTAATAAAAACGTTCTATAATAATATATTTATACTTAAAACACAGTAAACAATAAAAAAAGATGTTTTCCTTAAATTAAAAAAGTTTTCTCACAAAGAACGTAATGGATGGCGTTGTACAAACTACATTCTTTTCTGCATTGCGGTGTTAAGATACTAAGAGTCGTATTGAGACTTATTGAAGTGCAGTTACAGTCTCACAAATAATACCCAGAACCAATATACCATTTTTAATAAAAAATATCTGCTCTGCAATTTTATTCGCACCTGTTACAAGTTAGGCATAATCGTTTTGCATATCTGCAAATATTTCGGGGGTTGTTATTGTTTAACCAATTTATAGTGGACATGTATGCGAAAATAGAGACGGAGCGCTTAGTGTATATACGCACTAACCAGAGACGTCTGCCCGCTGAAGAATATGTCCATCTGCGAGACGCCATGCAGATAGACAGTAACACTCAAAACTTAGGGAGACCACCATATAGCTTTACCGGAGGCCTGCGGTATATGCAGGAAAAAACGTAAGATGCGTTTTGTTGCATTAGAAAATATGGCCGACCGGATCTTATTATTACGTTCACTACCAATCCAAAATGGAGTGAAATATCAGAACAACTTTTTGAAGGACAGGTGTCTTACGATAGAAATGATATAATTGCTAGAGTTTTTAACTTAAAATTAAAATCAATAATCCGTCTCCTTACAAAAGAAAAAGTTTTCGGTGCTGCTCTTTGTTTTATGTACAGCATTGAGTGGCAAAAGCGTGATTTGCCGCATGCTCACATACTCTTTTGGCTGTAGGAAAAAAATTGTCCCAATGCTTTTGACAATGTAATAAGTGCTGAATTTCCTAACTACAAAGAGGATCCAATTTTACATGACTTTGTTAAGACTCACATGGTTCATGGACCATGTGGCGCATTAAGCAGGAATTTTCCATGCATGCAGGACGGGCATTGCTCTAAAAAATATCCAAGAGCGCTCCTTGAACAAACGATGTCAGGGGAAGAAGGGTACCCGTTGTATCGACGAAAATCACCCTTGCAAGGTGGTTCTACAGCTACTCTCAGATTGCGTGGGCAAGAAATAATATTAAATAATACATTTGTAGTGCCTTATTCACCGGTACTATGTAAATAATTTCAAGCTCACATAAACGTCGAAATGTGCAACAGTGTCGAGTCTATCAAGTACATATGTAAATATGTCAATAAAAGAAGTGATCAAGCTGTGATCGCACTGAGAAATAAAGAATATGATGAAGTCAATAAATATCAATCTGGCCGATACATTAGCTCTTCTGAGGCAGTTTGGCGTATTTTAAGTTTTCCCATCCACGAAAGATATCCTCCACTCATATACCTTGACGTGCACCTAGAATGCGGCAAGCGAGTGTATTTTGATCCGCAAAATGTAACAGAAAGGTTGGCTAACCCTAGACAAACCAGTTTGTTGGAATTTTTTCGACTCTGCGAAACAGATAGTTTTGCGAAAACTATTTTGTATAATGAAGTGCCGTCTTATTTTACTTATAACAGGAAATAGGGTATTTTTAATCGTAGCAGACGTGGAACAGCTGTGAACCGTGAACCCAGTATTTTCAAGGAACATGTGATCGGGAGAGTACACAGTGCACCCAAATAATTCGGAGTGCTATTATTTAAGACTTCTTCTACATACGATGCGTGGGCCTACATTATTCACAGAAATCCGAAAAATAAACAATATTGATTATCCTACATATCAGGCTGCCTGCTGTACGCTTAATTTATTAGATAGAGATCAGCACTGTGTTGATACTTTAGCCGAAGCATGTCTCAGCGATAGTCCACATCACCTGCGTAATTTATTTGCCGTATTACTGACGTTTTGTGGATTATCGGATTCTGCACAGCTGTGGCAAAAATATCGAAATCACATCTCTGAAGATTATTTGAGATTGTTGCACCAAAATAATGATACTGAGATTCTTGATAGGTAACGTGAAAATTGTTTTAATAAATCTTTATTGGCTAATCAAGATATAGTCACGAGTATTGGTGGCAACAGTCTCATTCATTATGGCTTGCCCGCACCAGTAGCCGTTGGTGAACCCATAAACAGAGAATATGCATCTGAAATTAATTACGATCCCGTAGAGTTAGCTGAAATAATGGAAAATGGAATCTCAAATCTGACGATGGAACAGCGAACAGTATTTGATCGAGTATGCAGTAGTGTAGATAATGATTTAGGTGAAATTCTGTTTTTAGACGCTCCGGGTGGAACAGGTAAGACACTTCTGACCAACGTTATCTTGACTCAGATACGAAACCAATCTAAAATTGCTCTTGATGTTGTCTCATCGGGCATTGCAGTCACTTTGTAACCTGGTGGCAAAACTGCACATACAATGTTTAAAATACCTATCAAATTTGATCATACAAAAAGCCCGGTTTGTAATATTTCAAGAAATAGCGATAAAGCAGCAGATCTACGCGATTGTTGCCTTATAATTTGGGATGAGTGCAGTATGGCAAATCGCAAAGTAGTGGAGGCAGTCGACAGAATTTTACAGGATGTAAGGCAAAATAACCGCTCAATGGTTGGAATAACGGTGCTTTTGTGTGGAGATTTCAGGCAGACTCTTCCAGTTATACCAAGGGCAACACGGACAGATGAAATTAGAGCCTGTCTAAGAGTTCGATTCTATGGTGCAGTATAGTATCAATTAATTTAAGCGTCAATATGCGTGCGCAATTAGGAGGGAGCTTTAACGCATAAGTATTCTCCGACCTGTTTTTGAAAATTGGAGATGGCACTTTTGCACATGAAGAAAATAAAATCATTATAACAAACAATTTATGTTGTTTAGTTCCATCACTGAAAGATATAATTTCATCTGTGTATGGCAATATTATAGAAATAACTTATCAAACAGTTTCATGGCTATGCGAAAGAACTACTTTGGCCCCTCGGAACGACCAAGCGGTGACTATAAATTCTGAAATATTGAGCCACGTTCATGGTGAAAGTTTCGAATACACGTCTATTGAAAATGTCATTGAAGAAGATGACGCTACCAACTACCCGGTAGAGTTTTTAAAATCCTTAAGCATGCCTGGTCTTCCAGCACATAAAATTACTTTAAAAGTAGGCGTCCCCATAATCTACGTCCACCTAAGCTTTGTAAAGGAACTCGACTAAAAGTAACAAAATTGCAACAAAATGTCATTGAGGTCGAAATTTTAACAGGTTACGGTGCCGATGTTATTGTTTTTATACCCAGAATTCCTCTTATACCAAATAAATTTCCTTTCAGTTTTAAGCGTGTTCAGTTCTCAGTCAGCGTGAGTTATGCGATGACCGTAAATAAAGCGCAAGGTCAAACTTTACGCGTTGCAGGAGCAGACCTGAGTACTGACTGTTTTGCACATGGCCAACTCTATGTTGCTTTTTCCCGCGTTAGTAGCCCCCGTAACCTTTTTGCGCCCCAGCCCCAGCTAATTCTACTTCTAACATCATTTACACAAAAGCTCTATCATAAACGACATAGCACTTTGAGGATAACGAATTATTTTGTTACCACTTATTGATACAGTAGTGATATAAATGGTTTAATATTCTCTTACCTAAACGTCAAATTCTGTAAGTAAAACCTATATAAGCGAGCTACGCCGCGGGCACAGCTAGTTTGTATATAAAATAAAATAAAATACTTATAAGCCATAACACTTAATATTTAGCAATCACAAAAACCTCTCCACCACACACAGGTCAAAAATACTTTAACACACATATACATGTACACACATATACAACTATTTTTTTGTTATATTCTTACTCTACATTAGGATTGTGTGTCACCACGGTCTAATTGAGCTATGACTACCTAACACAGATATCTGTTGACTATATAAGTATATTACCAAAGTTATAAAAAGTAGTTAAGTTAAGGAATAATATATTTTTTATGTGAGTCTGAATCATTTAAGCTTACTTGGAATGATTAATACGATTTTAATGGGGATTATATTGATGTAGTTGCCACGCTTGGCGAGCGGGTTGGTCGCACCGGCAGGCGAAGTGTAGGGCGTGCCCCCACTAGATGGAATGACGACCTAGTAAGACATGCAGGAAGTCGATGGATGCAGGTGGCTGTGAACCGTGCTTTGTGGCATTCCTTGGGGGAGGCCTATGTTCAGCAGTGGACTTGTGAAGGGTTGTAATGATGATAAATGTTAATAGATTATATTTTATAAATTCAAATGACAAATGAACTTTTAGTCCACCTGATGTTAAATGGTTACTGCAGCGCTTGGACATCTGCAACTAAATAGAGGCTAGAGCAGAGGCAGGCTGAGAACTAAGACGGAATGCCTTACAGTCTGTGATTATACTGCTTCTCTATACTCTTCTGATCGGAACACAGTAGTGCTAGCACTGGTTTCTAGCGGCAGACCTAGAACAACTGTTGGCAATTATTAAAAAGATATGTGGGGACGGGGCTTTTATTATTTGATGCACTACATTTTAGAACTGTCTTAAGAAGCTATTTTTATTTTTGACCCATTTGAGTGCACTAACGAATATCAAAGGCTCAAAGGAACAGCTAGAACTTCGTCTAAATATTTAGTTATATTAGAAACTTCATCCTATTGTGGCGTGTAGCCACATAATTTATGTCAAAAATTAAAAATATAGTTTTTAACTGTCAACTGCCCTATGCGTCATTGATATCGTTGGTTTTTCTCATATATAAAATCTAGTTGCTAAATTAGTATTAGATTGCATTAGCCTTCTGTTTATATATATATTTTGTGTGTTGTCATAAACTATAATTAAATTGTAATCTGTGAAAATTGTGAATTGTAAAGCTGATTTATAAAAAGAGTAAACATTATAACAGTGAACAGTGAATTATTTCTTATCACCAATTTCACTACACTGGTGACCCCGGAAGTTTGGACGCTAGATAAAATAGTACACCAACAGCTCATAAATAGCAATGGCAAACACCAACGACAATAATAAAGCAGGAGAAAGTAGCTCATTTTCACCTTCCGACGTTTGTCGCGTCGGAGTACGCCTGCCTCCGTTTTGGCCAGAAGAACCAGGCGTATGGTTTGCCCAAATAGAAGGCAATTTTGCACTTTCTGGAATAAAAGATGATGACACCAAATATTTTTATATCATCTCACAACTGGATCATCGTTATGCAGCTGAAGTGAAGGACATTATTGTTTCACCGCCGGCAAAAGGTAAATACGAGAAATTAAAGACCGAGCTGATAAAAAGATTGTCAGCATCAAGAGAAAAGGAAGTAAAGCAACTATTGATGCATGAGGAACTTGGTGATCGCCGCCCGTCTCAATTTCTGAGGCATCTGCAACATCTAGCAGGTCCTAATGTTCCTGATGATTTTATTCGAACAATTTGGACTAGTAGGTTGCCAAATAACCTACAGACTGTCATAGCGTCACAACCAGACTCAACGCTGCAAGCACTAGCAGACTTGGCAGACAAAGTTCACGACCTCGTTCCTACTGTGCCACAAGTTGCGTCAACAAACGCAATATCGGTTGATATTTTAGACAAAATGACTCAACAGATAGCTGAGCTCACTCGTCAGGTTCAAGCCCTATCAGCTAGGGACAGCAGGAGTAGATCCCGTTCAAGAAACCGTTATAGTCGAAGCCAACACAAAAATAGTAGGTCTCGTCGGTCCCAATCTAATTATAAAAAATTTCCAATTTGCTTTTACCATCACAAATATGGTGACAAAGCAAGAATATGCCTCAATCCATGCGACTATAAACAGGAAAACTCTCAAGGCGGTCGTTAATGGCGACAGACGATTGCCTTAGCTTATCCGGTCGCCTGTTTGTTTCGGATCGACGATCAAAAGTGCAATTTTTAGTCGACACAGGTAGCGACATATGCGTTTTTCCCCGCTCCGCAACAAAGCAGAGACGACCGCAAACGACGTACGAACTTTTTGCTGCCAACGGAACGCCGATATCTACTTATGGGTTCGTACACTTTAATTTAGACTTAGGTCTTCGGCGAGATCTCAGCTGGCGATTTGTAGTCGCTGATGTGAATAAAGCCATAATAGGTGTTGATTTTTTATCATTCTATCACATAATTATTGACTGCCGGAATCGACGTCTCATCGATAGCAGTACAAATTTATCAGCTTCCGCCACATCAGCTCTTTCATCAAACGCCATATCATCGGTAAAAACGATTTCCGGTGAATCTAAGTATCATACTCTTTTGCGCAACTTCCCTGATATAACTCGACCTTCAGGCACGCATAAAGTTCCTAATCATAATACTCTCCATTATATTAGGACAACTCCAGGACCTCCAGTTTCTTGTGCACCAAGGCGATTAGCTCCTGACAAATTGAAAATAGCGAAAGCAGAATTTGAAGCTATGCTCAAAAATGGAACAGCAAGACCTTCAGAAAGTCCATGGTCATCTCCACTACATCTGGCACCTAAAAAAGATAACGGGTGGAGACCATGTGGCGATTACCGGCTATTAAATGCACGCACGATACCTGATAGGTATCCTATACGTAATATTCAAGATTTTACGTACAATATATCAGGATGCAAAATATTTTCAACCATTGATTTAGTTAAAGCATATAATCAAATACCGGTAAATCCAGAAGATATTTCAAAAACGGCCATAACGACGCCCTTCGGATTGTATGAGTTCCCGTATATGACGTTTGGCCTGCGAAATGCCAGCCAAACGTTCCAAAGATTCATGGACGAGGTGACGAGAGGACTCGATTTTTGCTACTCTTATTTGGACGATTTTTTAATTTTTTCAAAAGATGAACAAACACACCTTAAACATCTCCATCAAGTTTTCACAAAATTGCAAGAGTATGGAATGGTAATAAACACGTCCAAATGTGTATTCGGAGCCTCCACTGTATCCTTCTTAGGCTACACCGTTTCACCCGAAGGCGTCAAACCCTTGACCTCAAAAGTACAAGTCATCAAAGATTTTCCAGTGCCAAAGAACGTGAAGGAATTGAGAAGATTCCTGGGAATGTTAAATTTCTATCGCAGATTTGTCCCAGGAGCAGCAGAAACTCAAGCTCCATTAAATTCACTCCTAACCGGAGCGGTAAAGGGTTCACATCCAATAAATATTACAGGTGACGCACTAATTGCGTTTGAAAAATGCAAAGAAGAATTATGCAATGCAACCCTCTTGGCCTACCCTGATTTAAATTCCAAACTGGGAGTAGTGACAGACGCTTCAGACATAGCGATTGGAGGAGTTCTGCAGCAATTTAAAGATGGTGAATGGCAGCCTCTGTCCTTCTTTTCTCGCAAATTGAGTCCTTCACAGAGAAAATATTCACCATACGACCGAGAATTATTAGCGATCTATGAAAATATAAAATATTTTCGGCATATGCTTGAAGCGAGACATTTCACCATATTTACTGATCATAAGCCAATATGCTACGCATTTCAACGTCGAAAAGAAAAATGTTCACCACGGCAATTTCGCTATTTAGATTACATATCCCAATTTACAACGGACATACAACATATTTCTGGGAAAGAAAATGTCGTAGCTGACACTCTTTCACGAATAGAGGAATTATCTAAGCCCGTCGACTTAAGCACACTCGCAAAAGCGCAGTCAGAAGATCCTGAGTTAAAAAAATTAATAAATAGTCAAACATCGCTTCAACTAATTAAAGTTAAAATACCGGGTACACTAGAAGAATTATACTGCGACAATAAAACGCAAGTAACACGCCCTTACGTGCCCCAGCAACTTCGACGGCAAATTTATGCAACACTGCATTCACTGAGTCACCCAGGCGCTAATGCTACCGCAAAATTAGTAGCACAGCGTTATGTTTGGCCCGGTATGAACAAAGACTGCCGAGTATGGGCTAAAGCATGCCACGCCTGCCAGACCTCAAAAATTACCCGACACGTGTCATCGCCGCTACATACATTCGAATTGCCACGTGCCCGATTCCAATACATTCACATAGACATAATTGGACCTCTTCCACCATCAGAAGGTTTTCGGTACTGTCTGACAGCGGTAGATAGATTCACACGTTGGCCAGAAGCAATTCCATTAATAGATATAACTGCGGAATCCGTTGCAAAGGCCCTGCTACTAGGTTGGATTTCGCGATTTGGATGTCCTGCGGAAATAATAACTGATCGGGGAAGGCAGTTTGAATCATCGCTGTTCAAATATCTTTCAGATTCAATAGGTTTCAAACACAAGAAAACAACTGCTTATCACCCTGCATGTAACGGAATGGTGGAAAGAATGCACAGGCAGTTAAAGTCGGCCATAACTTGTCATAGTAACCAACACTGGACTGAAAGTTTGCCACTAGTACTATTAGGTATGAGAAGTGCTTTAAAGGAAGATCTACAAGCATCGCCGGCTGACTTAGTTTATGGTGAATCGTTAAGACTACCGGGAGAATTCTTCTATCCTTCCTTGAAAACAACTACTGATGTGACGGATTTCACTGCACGCCTACGTGCTAACATGGAAAATATACGTCCATTGCCAGCGTCACGGCACAGTAAATACAAGACCTTTGTTTTCAAAGACTTGCCAACAGCTACGCACGTGTACCTGAAAGATGAAACAAAATCGCGAGCATTTCAACCATCTTATACAGGGCCATACAAAGTCATACAAAGAAATGATAAAGTTTATAAACTTCTAATTAGAGGCAATGAAGTCACAGTTTCTATAAATCGGCTAAAACCAGCATACACAATTCAGGAAAACACTGAACTCCAAGGTACTGTCATTATGCAGCCGCCTGAAAGTAAAGAAGACACAAAAATTAAAAAAACACGTTCGGGACGAAGTGTGAGATTCCCAGATTACTATCGCCCGTCATGAGACGGTCTCTGGGGGGGAGTGATGTGGCGTGTAGCCACATAATTTATGTCAAAAATTAAAAATATAGTTTTTAACTGTCAACTGCCCTATGCGTCATTGATATCGTTGGTTTTTCTCATATATAAAATCTAGTTGCTAAATTAGTATTAGATTGCATTAGCCTTCTGTTTATATATATATTTTGTGTGTTGTCATAAACTATAATTAAATTGTAATCTGTGAAAATTGTGAATTGTAAAGCTGATTTATAAAAAGAGTAAACATTATAACAGTGAACAGTGAATTATTTCTTATCACCAATTTCACTACACTATGTTATTGCGCTCTTAGTGGTGGAAATTTAAAATTGTAAATACTTAGCAAAGTTACAGCTTATGTACGTACAACTGCTGGACACCTCCTCTGACTTCTGAGAGGGTTTCGGTCATGGAACTGTCCGCTGCGCTGACCCAATTCGTGTTGGCGAACTTTACATGTCTTCGAATTTTTTTTTTTGTTATTAACAGACATGCAGGTTTCGTCACGATGTTTCCCTTTATCGCCGAGTACATGGTAAATCAGCACTTAAAATTGTAATTAACAATTTCATTGGCGCCGGTGGAGATAGAACCCGGGTTGTATTTATTAAAAAAAGATATCATTAAAATCAGTTTTAAAATTGACGAAAATATCGCGAAACATACTTAACAAAAACTCATACAGTCGCATTGGGTATACACATATCATCCCCTTTTTGAAGTCGGATAAAACAGTTCACATTAACACATTTAAGAAAATATAAACGTGCAGAATTAGACAGTTGAAAAAAAATTCTATGTTCAAAATTAATTAAAGCCGGCTATACTGAGAACAACCCTTAAGCGAAATTTTTAACTTAAAAGCGTACAACGTAATTGAAAGAGAAGAAGGTGCTTAGAAACCAAGGGCTTTTAACCTATAACGGAATATTCAAGTGCGCCTTACAGAAAGCATTCTTTAATTTTTTTTATAAAAGAAAATACTAGTAATGCTATTAAACATTACTAATATTACCTTTACCCACTTCTGGTAAGTTTAAAATTCTTGTGTTAGAAGTGGTTTACGACAGTAGTCGAATGGCGGGTTCGGACCCACGACCTTTCAAGTTCGCGGTCCGCGCCCTGCCATTAGCCTACGGACGCTTTAAACTGGGTGAAGCAATTAAAATTTTATAGTCCCTTCTTGATAATCAATATTCAGTTCCCGTGGAAGTTGTTACAACTGTTCCAATTTTAAGAGGTTCGTTACGTCCAAGGTTAAATTAAGCCGTCACTAAATTATGTAAGTGTCCTATGAAAAGTGCGGCGGAACTTCACGCTGCGCAAGTTTACGGGTTGTGTTTAGTCCACACAAATGTATTTCTCTGTTTTTTCCCAGGATAATGACACTAGAATATATCCATGTTTCTATATTTTGTTATTTTTTCATGAATTTAATCGATTAAAAACAAGGGACCTTCTAAAATTACTTAAATCTGCACAGCTATACTGCCGTTTTGAGACATCCAGAAAACAAATTGAATGAACGTAAAAAATTTGAAAACACGCAGTCCAGTTTTGGAGGTGGAGGCAATGAATTACGACATCATTATTTGTTCAGTTTTTCATATGTATAAATAATCCAAGCGCCAGTTATTACCCTGGTTTATCTAGCATGATCGTTTGGACAGAGCGCGGCAGCAGTAGATTGTTAAAAACATATTATTTAAATTTCTTGCAGCTCAGATATTCTCTGTGGAACGATCATTTGCTTCCAGCCGTAATGGTAGGGTGCGAGAGCTGAGAGGCCATATTGCGCAGTTATTACGCTCTTGTAACAGGTTAAGGTGCGGGAAGGCGCTGCTATACACGAAGAAAGAATGCAGAGCTTCTGCACCACAATCCATCGGGGTTGAAAACTATTGATATTTGTACAAGAGAATAATGATAAAAATTATCTCTTTACATTATCGCTTAGTCAACACTTACAAAAGGGATGAATTGAAATGAAACTAACCAAGTATATCAATATCGTTCAAATAATAAAAATATATTTACTCACTCAATCTAGTAGAGAGATGCCCTACACTTCGCTTACCAGGAAGAGGCTGCCACTCGAGAATCTTTCTTTTACATTGGTTGTCGGTTCTTTGAACTATATGATCGGCCTATATCTTACGGCTTACTGATCGGTCTGGGTATGTCCGTTACTCTAGGTCTGGTTCCACTGCGGATATCCTCATTACAAAGTCTATCACGCAGTGAAACTCTGAGCATATCATCGTAAATAACTGAATCGCATTACGTCATCGTCAATATAAACTGTTTATTCCCTTCAGGCCGAAATTTTCACTGGTTCGGTCACTGATATTTGGTGGCAGCAATAGGTTAGCGGGTGGTACCTATCCAGACCTATTCCTAGACAGAAAAGAGTCCTACCACCTAATTATACGTAATGAATGTTAGTTTAGCACCAAAAATGAAAATCACAAAATCTTGCTAGATAGGTGGCGCTGTCATTAAGTAAATATTAAAGTTTACATTTACGCTGTAAAAAGTTCGGAAATCGAGTGAAGCTCATCGTACCACCTACAAGAAAGAGCAGAACAACGTGTGCAGCTGTTATTATTCATCACCATCATCACCATGAAACCTAGACGGGTGTACATACTAATGTAACGTGTTTTCAAAGAAATACTGTAAATCTGGGGGAACGGCAGTGCCCCCATCAAGTCGTGCAAAAAAGCGGCACGGCCGTACCATACATTTCACAGAGCAGTTCAGGCCATTTTCGACCCCCTATAACTTCGTTGTGGATTAAAATAAAAGCCTCAATTTTAAGAAACCAAGCATGCATTGTATATACACTATATATTTCAAATTTAATTCAATTTGAACCAGCAGTTTAAGAATTATAACTAGTCAAAGTTTCTTAATTTTGTCACTTAATGACTGACCGATCACCAAAACTCTTAGGCACTTTTAACAGACGTAGAAGCTTCAAATTAAGAATACAATTAGTGTTTAGTGTATAAATCAAGGAAAAACTAAAATATTTTGTAATTTCGGTCCAGTTTTCTAGATACACCAACTGCATAAATAACTTTGTAATCTTATATAAATATATAGGATATATCCTATATAAATATATATTACATTTGCAGTGAATGAATTAGTGTACCTGTATATGAATAATTTAATGGAATAATAGATGTAGATAGGTAATTAGCTATAATTATGTTCAAAGGTAACTTGTAAAATGGTGAACGGAATGAAAAAGCAAGAATAGGACATGTCTTATGAAATTGTACCAAAATTCCTGAAAGTATTAAATTGCCCGAAAATCCGTAGTTGATATTTAAGAAGTAGATGGTATCGGAAAAGAAAAAAAGTAGGACTATCTACAAAAAACATTAATTGTAAATAAACTGAGACTCTCAACTCATTTCTTCTACTGTAAATAGTTGCGAGATCCATGTAATACCAAGTCGGTATATTTTAAGGGTTCTTCTGTCTCATGTTATTACGTAATTAGCTAACCTAACAACATTTTATAGTGAACACATCAATATTAAACATCTTTTATGTTTTGAATACATCGCCGACAATGGTCAGTTTTGATGTTCAGCCACTATTTACATGTTTACCTATTGAAGACTTCGTCTCAATTGTAACCTAGAAAGCTAGCTAGAAGAATACAACATGCCTACAGAATATGCGTGTATTACTTAAACACTGCCTTAAATCTGGCTATCTATTGTCGAAGGAAGAGTTCTACAAGTAAGTATATGGTGTGGCAATGGGCTCACCTGTATCTCGCATAGTCGCCGATGGCTTTGAGGAGAAAGCCTTTCTTACTACTGCTTCTGTAAATTCAAGACGCCATTAAAGACATAACATGTAAAAAAACCAAGTCTCGCAACTCAGTTCTGTTACCGTAATAAGTTGTGAGATCCATTTAATACCAAGTTGGTTAATTTATTTAGTCCCTACTTAAGGGTCCTTCTGTCTCAAGTTATTACGTAATTAGCTAACTTAACATTATCTTATAGTGACCATATCAATTTTAAAAATCTTTTATGTTTTAAATACATAGATTGACTTGGCCATTGCCTGAAAACACAATGTATCTCACAAGTAATACAGATTATATTAAATTAGATTGTTTAGCTAGAAGCCAACAATTCTTTAGCTTTCCTAGCTGTTTTAGTCATCCGAACTTGATAACACTATTATTCACACTGTGTATAAGAAAAAAACCCATACCAACCGATATTTAAGTGGTGAATCGCACCATCATCCATTCAGCAACCAGTTATATCCAGTTGGCTACCGTGGGAAAATCTTTATTTCAGAGAGCACGAGGGATCTGTGACAGAAAACATCTGGCCGCCGAGCTTCAGCACGTCGAGCAAGTATTGCAAGACAACAAACTTCGGGTCCCGCGCCTACGTCACAGTGACCGAGTGAAACTGGCCACATTCGAGCGTGTACCAACTGTACTACCCTATGACAGAGGAGTCACAGACATGGTTAGCTTCATCTTGAAGGGAGCTTCTATTAAATCATACGAGTACTTCAAGACGCCGAAGAAATTTAGTCAATTTTACCATCCGTTAAGAGTAATATCCCTCTATAAGATACAGGAGTGTACAACAAACAAAAACACTGATGAAAACCCGCGTGAAAGAACATATACCTGACGTGAGGCACCGACGCTCTAGGAAGTCTGCAGTCTGTAAACATATTCAAGATCGTCCCCGCCATTACATCAGATTTGATAGACCACAAATCCTCGCAAAAGGACTCCGATTCCTATTTAATTTATTGAAATGCTATTGAAATTAAAAATATCGTAATTTCAATAGAGAAGATGTATGGGTGCTACCATTTGCTTGGGATTTTATAATAATCATCATCATCATTACAGCCTTTCATAAGTCCATTGCTGAACATAGGCCTCTCCCAAGGAATGCCGCAAAGCACGGTCCTGAGCCACCTGCATCCATCGACTTCCTGCATGTCTTACCAGGTCGTCACTCCATCTAGTAGGGGGTCGCCCTACACTTCGCCTACCGGTACGAGGCTGCCACTCGAGAACCTTTCTTCCCCATCGGTTTTATAATTAATAAAATTAAATAAGCAAGCCAGTGCATACCACTGCAAGACTTCAAGATACTGTAAACTCATTCTGCGTAGATCGAACCAAAAATTAATATTCAAAAACTGAAGGTAGCCGTGCTAATTGTGACATCGGGATGTCAAACATCTCAGTCCCTTCCGTGACCATTGTTTGTTGTAAAGCACCCGAAAAGTCGAGAATTAAAATAAGTGAATTAAACGCGATAAAATTCGTAAAAACAGTTTTATTTAATATTTAGTGTTCGCGTAAATATTAGAAATCATTACTATAAGATTGTAGATATACTTGAAGGAACATATTTCCATAGCTAAAGTTCCGTAAAGAAATTTTTCCGATAACAATGAAGTGCTGAGAGTACAGCAAAGTTTGCGTGCACCAAGTTTGTATGAAATAAAAGAGGTAGCCACCAATTGCGTCCACTTCATTAGGAACTTTAAAGCTATATATTATTTAATGCATACCGTTATATATTCGAATAATAATAAAACTAAGAAATCTACTAAAAATAACTACCCTGTCTTATGCCACGGGACTGTCAATAAAATAAATAAATAAATAAATATTTATTTCATTTCCAATTACACATGTTTACATACAGGAACAAATATGATTAAAATTAAATAAAGTAAAAATAAGTCTAACAAAAATAACATGCTATGATAAAATTAAAACTATGTGTAGGTTAATAATATAGAATCTACAAAAGAAAAAAGAAAAATCAAGTTTATAATATTAGCTACCTGCCTGAACTAGGTTGAGGACCTGTGTTTCAGACATCACTTATACAATCGGTTTAATAATGTAGGAAACTAGATATTTAAATAATTAAACTATATTATATAATAAATAAAATAACTAAATAACAATTATTGTTACTTACAATTAATGCAAACTATTTTAGAATTTCTAACAACTTCTCTGTGTCTTCGTAATTTAATTTATTTAGAAATTCCCTTACACTTATATTACAGTTCTTATAACTTAGACTATATACCTTTAGTGACTTGTTGAGCTTGTTATATAGAAAGGGTCCTAAAAATTGTTAAATTTGTTCACAAATGCGTGTTTGGTTTGAGGGTTTACACAAACTAAGTCCATTCTTCTCCTGTCTATGGATTTAAATGGAAGTTCGCTATGCTGTTTTAATATGATGTTGAGGATAAACAACTGATGGACAGTTAGTACACTACATGCCAAGAACAGTTGATGTGTAGGAAACATGAATGGACGGAAAGTGGCTACCTTCAGAACTGCTCTCTGAGCACGTTCTAGTGGGAGCAATATTGTTTTAGAAGCACCACCCCAGGAAGTAATGCCATAAGTGAGTATGGATTGACACAAAGCCAAATAGACCTGCCTTATCAATTTGAAGTCAGCGATATTACGAAGATTCACTTATTGATACAGTAGTGATATAAATGGTTTAATATTCTCTTACCTAAACGTCAAATTCTGTAAGTAAAACCTATATAAGCGAGCTACGCCGCGGGCACAGCTAGTTTGTATATAAAATAAAATAAAATACTTATACGCCATAACACTTAATATTTAGCAATCACAAAAACCTCTCCACCACACACAGGTCAAAAATACTTTAACACACACATACATGTACACACATATACAACTATTTTTTTGTTATATTCTTACTCTACATTACGATTATGTGTCACCACGGTCTAATTGAGCTATGACTACCTAACACAGATATCTGTTGACTATTTAAGTATATTACCAAAGTTATAAAAAGTGGTTCAGTTAAGGAATAATATATTTTTTATGTGAGTCTGAATCATTTAAGCTTATTTGGAATGATTAATACGATTTTAATGGGGATTATATTAATATAGTTGCCACGCTTGGCGAGCGGGTTGGTCACACCGGCAGGCGAAGTGTAGGGCGTGCCCCCACTAGATGGAACGACGACCTAGTAAGACATGCAGGAAGTCGATGGAAGCGGGTGGCTGTGAACCGTGCTTTGTGGTATTCCTTAGAGGAGGCCTATGTTCAGCAGCGGACTTGTGAAGGGCTGTAATGATGATGAATGTTAATAGATTATATTTTATAAATTCAAATGACAAATGAACTTTTAGTCCACCTGATGTTAAATGGTTACTGCAGCGCTTGGACATCTGCAACTAAATAGAGGCTAGAGCAGAGGCAGGCTGAGAACTAAGACGGAATGCCTTACAGCCTGTGATTATACTGCTTCTCTATACTCTTCTGATCGGAACACAGTAGTGCTAGCACTGCTTTCTAGCGGCAGACCTATAACAACTGTTAATATATAAATATCTGGGGACGGGGCTTTTATTCTTTGAAGCACTACATTTTAGAACTGTCTTAAGAAGCTATTTTTATTTTTGACCCATTTGAGTGCACTAACGAATATCAAAGGCTCAAAGGAACAGCTAGAACTTCGTCTAAATATTTAGTTATATTAGAAACTTCATACTATGTTATTCCGCTATTAGTGGTGGAAATTTAAAATTGTAAATACTTAGCAAAGTTACAGCCTATGTACGTACAACTGCTGGACACCTCCTCTGACTTCTGAGAGGGTTTTCGGGCATGGAAATGTCCGCTGCGCTGACCCAATCCGTGTTTTTTTTTTATAGAATAGGGGGCATACTAGCATGCGGCTCACCTGATGGTAAGTGACAACCGCCGCCCATGAACAACCGCAACACCAGGGGAATCGCAGATGCGTTGCCGACCTTTTAGAAAGGTGTAAGCTCTTTTCTTGAAGGTTCCTAAGTCGTATCGGTCCGGAAAATTCGCTGGTGGTAAATGATTCCACAAGGAAGTCGTGCGAGGGAGAAAACTTCTTCTAAATCGCACAGTGGTGGACCGCCAATCATCCAGATGGTATGGATGGTAACGCGAGTTTTGTCGCGATGTGCGATGGTGAAATTGAGCGGCTGGAATTAGTCAGAACAATTCCTCAGAGCACTCCCCGTGATAGATGCGATAAAATACGCAAAGAGATGCAACATCTCTACGCAGTGCCAGTGTATCGAGCCGATCAGAAAGAACTCGGTCGTCGACGATTCGAACCGCTCTACGCTGGATGCGGTCAAGTGGAAGGAGCTGGCACTGTGGTGCCCCGGCCCAGAGATGAGAACAGTATTCCATGTGGGGCCGAACTTGCGCTTTGTAAAGTTGCAAGCGATGTGCCGGCATGAAATACTGTCTCGCTCTGCTGAGCACGCCAAGCTTTTTAGAGGCCAATTTGGCCTTCCCTTCCAAGTGACCACGAAACTGCACACTATTCGATATGTCGACGCCAAGGATTCCGATACTGGCTGAGGCAGTAAGGGGAGTGCCTTGAAACTGAGGAGATACGACAAAGGGGTTCTTTTTAGCGGTTTGTTGGCGAACTTCACATGTCTTCGAATTTTTTTTAATTATTTCTCAGACATGCAGGTTTCGTCACGATGTTTCCCTTTACCGCCGAGTACATGGTAAATCAGCACTTAAAATTGTAATTAACAATTTCATTGGCGCCGGTGGAGATAGAACCCGGGTTGTATTTATTAAAAAAAGATATCATTAAAATCAGTTTTAAAATTGACGAAAATATCGCGAAACATACTTCACAAAAACTCATACAGTCGCATTGGGTATACACATACCATCCCCTTTTTGAAGTCGGATAAAACAGTTCATATTAACACATTTAAGAAAATATAAACGTGCAGAATTAGACAGTTGAAAAAAAATTCTATGTTCAAAATTAATTAAAGCCGGCTATACTGAGAGCAACCCTTAAGCGAAATTTTTAACTTAAAAGCGTACAACGTAATTGAAAGAGAAGAAGGTGCTTAGAAACCAAGGGCTTTTAACCTATAACGGAATATTCAAGTGCGCCTTACAGAAAGCATTCTTTAATTTTTTTTATAAAAGAAAATACTAGTAATGCTATTAAACGTTACTAATATTCCCTTTGTGTGCTTTCACCAACGCTGTTTCTTCTGCATATCAATGATATGTTGCTAACTGGTAACATTCATTGCTATGCGGATGACAGCACTGGTGATGCTCTATACACCGGCCGTGCTAATATTTCTCGGGAAAACGTCTCCGAGTACCGGAACAAACTTGTGTCTGAAGTCGAGTCTTTGCTGGACAAAGTCTCGAACTGGGGGCGACTAAATCTAGTCCAGTTTAATCCTCAGAAGACACAAGTTTGCGCGTTTACCGCTAAAAAGAACCCCTTTGTCGTATCTCCTCAATTTCAAGGCACTCCCCTGGTTGCCTCAGCCAGTATCGGAATCCTCGGCGTCGACATATCGAGTGACGTGCAGTTTCGTGGTCATTTGGAAGAGAAGGCCAAATTGACCTCTAAAAAGCTTGGCGTGCTCAGCAGAGCGGGATAGTATTTCATGCCGGCACACCGCCTGCAACTTTACAAGGCGCAGGTTCGGCCTCACATGGAATACTGTTCCCATCTCTGGGCAGGGGCTCCCCAGTGCCAGCTCCTTCCACTTGACCGCATCCAGCGCAGAGCGGCTCGAATCGTCGACGACCGAGTCCTTTCCGATCGGCTCGACTCATTGGCGCTGCGAAGAGATGTTGCATCTCTTTGCATTTTCTTTCGCATCTACCATGGGGAGTGCTCTGAGGAATTGTTCGGATTAATCCCATCCGCCAAATTTCACGAACGCACATCGCGGCAGAACTCCCGATACCATCCACACCATCTGGATGATTGGCGGTCCACCACTGTGCGATTTAGAAGATGTTTTCTTCCTCGCACGACTTCCTTGTGGAATCGATTACCATCAGTGATTTTTCCGGACCGATACGACTTAGGGACCTTCAAGAAAAGAGCGTACTCCTTTTTAAAAGGCCGGCAACGCATCTGCAATTCCCTCCCTGGTGTTGCAGTTGTTCATGGGCGGCGGTAGTCACTTACCATCAGGTGAGCCGCATGCTCGTTTGCCCCCTCTCCTATAAAAAAAATTAAAAAAAAAAGAAAAAAAAAGCCACTTCTGGTAAGTTTAAAATTCTTGTGTTAAAAGTGGTTTACGACAGTAGTCGAATGGCGGGTTCGGACCCACGACCTTTGCGCCCTGCCATTAGGCTACGGACGCTTTAAACTGGGTGAAGCAATTAAAATTTTATAGTCCCTTCTTGATAATCAATATTCAGTTCCCGTTGAAGTTGTTACAACTGTTCCAATTTTAAGAGGTTCATTACGTCCAAGGTTAAATTAAGCCGTAACTAAATTATGTAAGTGTCTTATCAAAAAAGCGGCGGAACTTCACGCTGCGCAAGTTTACGGGCTGTGTTTAGTCCACACAAATGTATTCCTCTGTTTTTTCCCAGGATAATGACACTAGAACACATCCATGTTTCTATATTTTGTTATTTTTTCATAAATTAAAAAACAAGGGACCTTATAAAATTACTAAAACTTCACAGTTATAGTGTCGTTTTGAGACATCCAGAAAACAAATTTAATGAACGTATAAAATTTGAAAACAAGCAGTCCAGTTTTGGAGGAGGAGGCAGAGAATTACGGGATGATTATTTGTTCAGTTTTCACAAGTATACAAAATCCAAGCGACAGCTATCACCCTGGTTTGTCTAGCATGGTCGTTTCGACAGAGCGCGGCAGCAGTATTGTTAAAAACATATTATTTAAATTTCTTGCAGCTCAGATACTCTCTTATACAACGCCAAATCGATGACATTTGGTAACAGTATTGTGGAACGATAATTTGCTTCCAGCCGTAATGGTAGGGTGCGAGAGCTGAGAGGTCATATTGCGCAGTTATTACGCTCTTGTAACAGGTTAAGGTGCGGGAAGACGCTCCTATACACGAAGAAAGAATGGAGAGCTTCTGCACCACAATCCATCGGTGTTGAAAAATATTGATATTTGTACAAGAGAATAATGATAAAAATTATCTCTTTACATTATCGCTTAGTCAACACTTACAAAAGGGATGAATTGAAATGAAACAAACCAAGTATATCAATATCGGTCAAATAATAAAAATATATTTACTCACTCAATCTAGTAGAGAGATGCCCTACACTTCGCTTACCAGGATGAGGCTGCCACTCGAGAATCTTTCTTTTACATTGGTTGTCGGTTCTTTGAACTATATGATCGGCCTATATCTTACGGCTTACTGATCGGTCTGGGTATATCAGTTACTCTGGTTCTGGTTCCACTGCGGATATCCTCATTACAAAGTCTATCACGCAGTGAGACTTCAGAGAGAGTATGCTCAGGCATATCATCGTAAATAACTGAATCGCATTACGTCATCGTCAATATAAACTGTTTATTCCCTTCAGGCCGAAATTTTCACTGGTTCGGTCACTGATATTTGGTGGCAGCAATAGGTTAGAGGGTGGTACCTATCCAGACCGATTCCTAGGCAGAAAAGAGTCCTACCACCTAGTTATACTTAATGAATGTTAGTTTAGCACCAAAAATGAAAATCACAAAATCTTGCTAGATAGGTGGCGCTGTCGTTAAGTAAATATTAAAGTTTACATTTACGCTGTAAAAAGTTCGGAAATCGAGTGAAGCTCATCGTACCACCTACAAGAAAGAGCAGAACAACGTCTGCCGCTGTTATTATTCATCACCATCATCACCATGAAACCTAGACGGGTGTACATACTAATGTAACGTGTTTTCAAAGAAATACTGTAAATCTGGGGGAACGGCAGTGCCCCCATCAAGTCGTGCAAAAAAGCGGCACGGCCGTACTATACATTTTTCGGAGCAGTTCAGGCCATTTTCGACCCCCTGTAACTTCGTTGTGGATTAAACTAGAAGCCTCAATTTTAAGAAACCAAGCATGCATTGTATATACACGGTATATTTCAAATTTAATTCAATTTGAACCAGCAGTTTTAGAATTATAACTAGTCAAAGTTTCTTAATTTTGTCAGTGTTCAGTTTCTTAATTTTAACAGTGGTAGAGCCACGCGGCAGCTTTTGCTGTCGCACGGATGGGCCGGCTCGAACCGGGGTGGTACCACGACCTCACAGGAAACCATCGTGAAGTAGAGATTTACCTCTGCGTTTCGCTTGGTAAGTGCAGGTGGCCGGGGGCCCTTTTTGCTGGAAATGAGGCATTTCATCTTAGTCCTCACGGGTGACAACGCATCTACATTTTGATTTGTAATAGAGGATAGATAAGATGTCTATGGGCCGCAGAAGCCACTTACCATCAGGTGTACTGTGTGCTCGTTTGTCACCCTTTTCCTATAAAAAAAAATACTGACTGACCGATCACCAAAACTCTTAGGCACTTTTAACAGACGTAGAAGCTTCAAATTAAGAATACAATTAGTGTTTAGTGTATAAATCAAGGAAAAGCTAAAATATTTTGTAATTTCGGTCCAGCTTTCTAGATACACCAACTGCATAAATAACTTTGTAATCTTATATAAATATATAGGATATATCCTATATAAATATATATTACATTTGCAGTGAATGCATTAGTGTACCTGTATATGTATAATTTAATGGAATAATAGATGTAGATAGGTAATTAGCTATAATTATGTTCAAAGGTAACTTGTAAAATGGTGAACGGAATGAAAAAGCAAGAATAGGACATGTCTTATGAAATTGTACCAAAATTCCTCAAAGTATTAAATTGCCCGAAAATCCGTAGTTGGTATTTAAGAAGTAGATGGTATCGGAAAAGAAAAAAAGTAGGACTATCTACAAAAAACATTAATTGTAAATAAACTGAGTCTCTCAACTCATTTCTTCTACCTTAAAAAGTTGCGAGATCCATGTAATAATACCAAATCGGTATATTTTAAGGGTTCTTCTGTCTCAAGTTTTTACGTAATTAGCTAACCTAACAACATCTTATAGTGACCACATCAATATTAAAAATCTTTTATGTTTTAAATACATCGCCGACAATGAAACTATGGTCAGTTTTGATGTTCAGCCACTATTTACATGTTTACCTATTGAAGACTTCGTCTCAATTGTAACCAGGAAGCTAGAAGAATACAACATGCCTACAGAATATGCGTGTGCTACGTAAACACTGCCTTAAATCTGGCTATCTATTGTGGAAGGACGAATTCTACAAGTAAGTACTTATATGGTGTGGCGATGGGCTCACCTGTATCTCCCATAGTCGCCGATGGCTTTGAGGAGAAAGCCTTTTTTACTGCTTCTGTAAATTCAAGATGCCATTAAAGACATAACATGTAAAAAAAACAAGACTCGCAACTCAATTCTTTTACCGTAATAAGCTGTGAGATCCATGTAAGACGATTAATTTATTTATTCCCTACTTAAGGGTCCTTCTGTCTCAAGTTATTACGTAATTAGCTTAACATTATCTTATAGTGACCATGTCAATATTAAAAATCTTTTAAGTTTTAAATACATAGATTGACTTGGCCATTGCCTGAAAACAAAATGTATCTCACAAGTAATACAGATTATATTAAATTAGATTGTTTAGCTAGAAGCCAACAATTCTTTTTTTTTATAGAATAGTGGGCAAACGAGCATGCAGCTCACCTGATGGTAAGTGACTACCGCCGCCCATGAACAACCGCAACACCAGGGGAATTGCAGATGCGTTGCTGACCTTTTAGAAAGGTGTAAGCTCTTTTCTTGAAGGTTCCTAAGTCGTATCGGTCCGGAAAATTCGCTGGTGGTAATTGATTCCACAAGGAAGTCGTGCGACGGAGAAAACTTCTTCAAAATCGCACAGTGATGGACCGCCAATCATCCAGATGGTATGGATGGTAACGCGAGTTTTGTCTCGATGTGCGATGGTGAAATTGAACAGCTGGAATTAGTCCGAACAATTCCTCAGAGCACTTCCCGTGATAGATGCGATAAAATACGCAAAGAGATGCATCATCTCTACGCAGTGCCAGTGTATCGAGCCGATCAGAAAGAACTCGGTCGTCGACGATTCGAACTGCTCTGCGCTGGATGCGGTCAAGTGGAAGGAGCTGGCACTGGGGTGCCCCGGTCCAGAGATGAGAACAGTATTCCATGTGGGGCCGAACTTGCGCTTTGTAAAGTTGCAAGCGATGTGTCAGCATGAAATACTGTCCCGCTCTGCTGAGCACGCCAAGCTTTATAGAGGCCAACTTGGCCTTCCCTTCCAAGTGACTACGAAACTGCACACTATTCGATATGGCGACGCCAAGGATTCCGATACTGGCTGAGGCAGCAAGGGGAGTGCCTTGAAACTGAGGAGATACGACAAAGGGTTTCTTTTTAGCAGTAAACGCGCAAACTTGTGTCTTCTGGGGATTGAACTGAACTAGATAAATTCGGCCCCAATCCGAGACTTAAGCAAAGACTCGACTTCAGACACAAGTTTGTCCCGGTACTCGGCGACGTTTTCCCGAGAAATATTGGCACGGCCGGTATATAAGGCATCATCAGTGCTGTCGTCTGCATAGCAATGAATGCTACCAGTTAGCAACATATCATTGATATGCAGGAGAAACAGCGTTGGTGATAGCACGCAGCCTTGTGGAACATCAGCGTTGATAGGCTTGAAATCAGAGCATGCACCGTCCACCAAGACCTTGATGCTCCGATCAGCAAGGAAACTGGTGATCAATTTGCACAATTTCTCGGGAAGCCCATAGGAAGGAAGCTTCGAAAGAAGCGTTTTGTGCCACACCCGATCGAAGGCCTTCGCTATGTCCAAACTAACGGCCAATGCCTCCCCTTTGGACTCTACTGCCTCCGTTCATCTATGAGTTAAGTAGACTAGAAGATCACCAGCTGATCGACCCCGACGAAAACCGTACTGGCAGTCACTAATCAGCTGGTGATCCGCAAGGTACCTCATGAGCTGGCAGTTTATAATGGAATGCTAGCAGAATGTGTCAAATATCAAAGGGAAAGGGAGAATCCGGTGGAAAAATTTAATATCTATTTGAGTAAAACGGGTTGGTTTTTGAGTATACTTGCAGAGCCACACTCAGTGGTAGAAAAATCATTCATTTCAATGTTCTTACCACATTGATTCCCCCTTTCTAAATAGCATTTGTGTTACACGAATAAGTTAGGTTACGATAAGGCTGACATATCCTTGTATGATAAAAGCCTTTTTAAATAAAGATAGATACTAAAAAAATAAAAAATTACTATGATCCAGTATTGATCATGATCAAGGCGTGTTGTTTAAGTTATTTAAAAACTATAATATTTATAATATTTGAAATATTATATGCGTTGATCGTGTGCCTAAAATGGTATTAACGGCAAAACTTCTTCATTTGTTTAGTCTACTGCTTGAACCAAACGCCATATTGTTTTTACGACTTTTGTATTGACGTCACAGTTACAAAATAAAATGTCCATATAAAAAAAAAACCGGTCTGTGTGACACTTCGGAGATGAAGAAGAATCTTATTCAAAATCCGTCAAGCTGTTTAGATTAGAATAGGTCGTCAACGTAAATATATATGTACTTAAATACATGTGCATATATGCATGCATGTATTCATTCACACGTTATATACTAAATTTTAAATTATATATATTCAAAATAATTTATAACAACACGAGGTGTTTTGTAATTCCAATAATCCTGTCCTGCTCAAATGGCTAGTCTACGAGACTGGTCACTGTAACCGAAATTATTATAATTATATTATCAACAACCCTGAATCAAATAAGCTTGTGAAAGTCAAAAGGTTAACAGCACTACAACTCAGAACATAGGCGATATACTGTTACTATGAAATAAGGGTTTCAAACGAGCACACTGTCCACATGATGGTAAGTAGATGTTATGGCCCATTGACATCAACATCTATCGTCGATTAAAGAACAAATTTGACGGACTAAGATGGAATGCATCTTATATAGTAAAAAGGGTCTCCGCTTTTTTATACTCACCCACAGTGGTAAAGCCACGCGGCAGCTTTTGCGGTCGCACGGATGGGCCGGCTTGAACCGGGGTGGTACCACGACCTCACAGAATACCAGCGTGAAGTAGAGGTTTACCTCTGCGTTTCGCTTGGTGAGTGCAGGTGGCCGGAGGCCCTTTTTACTGGAAATGAGGCATTCCATCTTAGTCCTCACGGGTGACAATGCATCTGCATTTTGATTCGCAAACGAGGATAGATGTAGATGTCTATGGGCCGCAGCAACCACTTACCATCAGGTGAACTGTGTGCTCGTTTGTCACACTCATCCTATAAAAAAAAATACTCACTATACAAATCACAGCAGCATTAAGCTGCTATTTTGAACTGGTGTTCTGTCAGAGCGTGGTCCTTTTACAGTTGAATCGTACTATTTGTGCTACAATCATAATAATACTGCAGCGTGGGTCTACCACATATATAATAAACCACGTAATAAACTACTATCACCAGAGATATCTTGGAAACTTCCTCCCGTTCACGGTACAATAATATATATCTGAAATAATCAAAATGGAATTGCAAACCACGTCAAAATCGCGTGTCAATATCAAACCAACAAATCGCGTTCGTTTCGCGTCACAGAACATTTCCGTACTCTGTGCTCCGCACTTATCATAAAGCACTTCACCTTTAACTTCGCAAGCATTTGGTCACTTAGGAACACTTCAAGAGGCTGCACCTATTTGATATTTTAATTTCGCTTTGAATCTACTTACGACGTAAACGTCTATGTGTATCCCATATGTGCGTGTTTGCTGTTTATCTCTATATGTGACACTACAATGTGTCCTGTATAGTTATTACCTTCTTATACACAGAAAATGTCACTGTAGTCAGTGTCACCATCACTGTCATCATTATCATCAGTGTGGAATTTACCTGATTTATAAATCCACTTTGAATTTATTTTGATCAAAGGAATCTGATAAACATGGCACAGGCAATACGATAAATCTCTCTCAGTTTCCGCAACGGATATAACTTTTTTAAATGCAGCGTTTGATTTATGACATCTAGATTACCAGTTAATGTAAAAAAATCCAAGTGTTCAATTATCTAAATTATCATTTTTTCATATCACAACTTATAATCTATGAAAATACTTGTCAATCTTATAATTTATTGACACTCGAAAACAGACGTAAATTAATGGACGTGTGTTTTTTATATGATATTGTTAGTGGACACGTAGACTGCTCGGAGTTGGTGGCGAGCATAACATACAACGTACCGTCGGCCGCCCCCTTTATTGCATGTGCCGTTTGCTGGCCAATTATGCACGTAATGCGCCCATAAACCGATTGCTCAGGACATACAATAAGATCTCTAGTGATATAGATCTCTTTGTTTTTATTAAACCAGCCTTTAAAGCTAAAGCTATTTATATTATTAGGGGATGAGTCGCTCGCGTCCGTAGGCTTCGACCACCTAATCCTAGGCCCACCCTACACGTGTCCCCAGGGTGGTGCTAAACAAGCGACAAAGCCGAAAGAACTGACTCGGCTCCTCGCCGTGTGGTAGCGGCGGAAAAAAAAATACCACACCCTACTTTCGCACCATGAGGCACAAAATTAAGGAAATGGCCCCGAGTTCCCGGCGCCCCTTTAATGGGGCAGGGGTGCGAAGAATCTCCGGGAGGAAAACCGGCGACGAGGTTCGCCACCCGTCACGTTCTGTCCCCCAGAGGGGCGAAAAGTGGATTGCGGAAGCCCGTCTGGCTACATTGAATGTATGTGGAGGAATGAATGATAAGATGGATGAAGTATGCGATATGATGCATGATAGAGGAATAGACGTGTTATGTGTAAATGAGACGAAACGGAAGGGAAAGGATGTCACTACACATGGCATGTATACCGCGTACTGGTCTGGTGTAGACGAGACCGAGCGGGCATGCCAGGGAGTCGGTATCATCCTTTCAGAAAGAATGGGTCATTGTGTGAAAGAGTATGAATGTGTAAGCCCGAGACTGCTATGGATACGAATGAAAGTGGGCTTAAAGAAGTTGTTTGTTTTAGGGGTCTACGCCCCAGACATGTTTAAGCCCACTTATATCCGAGAGCAGTTTTGGGAGTTGGTAAGGATAGTGCTAATGAAATGCAAGGTTAATGAAAATATTGTGATATTAGGCGATTTTAATGGAAGGGTTGGGGTGAGGAGGCTTGGTTATGAAAGGATATTGGGAACGTTTGGTGATGAAAGTATAAATGAGAATGGTGAAAGCCTTCTCGCCGTATGCGTGGAAAAGAGTGTTTTTGTGACGAACACTTTCTTTCGTCATAAGAAGATTCACACGTATACATGGGAAAGAGGTGATGATAGAAGTATGATAGATTTCATAAGTGTTGACGAAAGAATGAGGAGCGCGGTGGTAGATACAAGGGTTTACCGGGGCTCTAACGTAGGGACGGATCATTACTTGGTCTTATGCCGAATTAATGGTCTTTTCAGACGTTGGAGGCATCGGACATCTGTGTCTACCACTGCGTTACAGCGTATAAGAACAGAGAGGTTACAAGATGAAGGTGTGAAAGAGAAGTTCAAATGTAGATTGAGAGAAAATATAAGTGGTGTGGCTGAATTGTGTATGAATGATTTAGACTTGGAGACTGTGTGGTATAATATCAAGAAAGGTTTAGTGGATGCAGCTACCGAAGTATGTGGTGTAAGTAAGAGAAAGAATGAAACGAAAAATAGCACGTTATGGTGGGATGATGAGGTACGGATGGAAGTTGAAGCAAAGAAGAAAGCATGGCTAGATTTACTAGCAACCAAGGCTAGTAATTCTAGCAGTATGAATGGTGATATTGAAAGGAAAAAGGCAGTCTTTAGACACCTAAATAAGAGAGTAAAAGAAGTAGTTGAAAGTAAAAAGCAAGAAAAAACGGATAAGAATGATAGAAGAATATCAGATAACTTCCAGGCAAACAAAAAAAATTAAAATGTTCTGGAAACTCGTAAGAACTACCAGGGGACATTCAAAACAGCCTAGAATGAATGCTATACGAGACCAGAATGTCTGTATTCTGAATGACGAAGTTTTGAGTTTAAGGAGATGGAAGGAATACTTTGAAAGCGTGTTTATGAGTGATGAGACGTTTAAATTAAATGAAATAGAAATTCCGAAAGAAGACGAAATAGATAGAGATGTAAGTATAGACGAAATAATAAAAGCAATGAAAAGTATGAAAGCAGGTAAGGCAGCCGGTTATGATAGAGTATCTCTCGAAATGCTAAGGGTTGGAGAAGGAGTGGTAGCAGACCTGCTGTACACCTTGTTTAATTTATGTTGCGAACTTAAGCGGGTACCGGGAGACTGGTGCAAAGCCGTGATAGTCCCAATATATAAAGGAAAAGGATCACAGCAGGACTGTGAAAACTACCGTGGTATCAGCCTTCTTAGTATTGTGGGGAAACTGTATGCTAAGGTACTAATTGAAAGAGTTATGAAAGAAAATGATGGAAAAATTTTGGATGTGCAAGCGGGATTTAGAAAGGGAATGGGATGTACGGATCAGGTCTTTTCCATGCGCATGATCGCGGAGAAGTTTTTGGCCTAAAACCAAAAAGTTTTTTGTGCGTTCATAGACTTGGAGAAGGCTTATGACAGAGTGGATAGGGATGTGTTATGGCAAACACTGAACTCATTTGGGTTGAGCGCTGGCTTGATACAGGCATTGACGTCTCTATATAGGGACTCTAGTGCCTGTGTCAGGATCAACGGGGCCTACTCGGACTGGTTTGGCATCCATAAAGGTGTCAGACAGGGCTGTGTGGCTTCCCCGTGGCTGTTCAACCTATTTATGGACAGTTGTTTGGAAAATTTGAAAGTAGAAGAATGCGGGTTAAGAATGGGTGAGTTAACCGTCAAATGCCTTTTGTACGCCGATGATCAAGTCATACTTGCGTCGTCGGCAGCCGAGTTGCAAATGATGGTTCCATTAATGAACAGGACATTAAAAGAAAAGGGTATGAAAGTGAACGCAAGTAAGACGAAAGTTATGGTTTTTGAAAGAGAAGAAAGTAAAACGATATGTGAAATAAGAATAAAAGGGGAGTTGGTAGAGCAAGTAGATGAGTATGTGTATTTGGGATGTGTGTTTAGCAGGGATGGTAGATATGATAAGGATATAGAACGACGAGTGAATGCAGGAAATAGAGTGAATGGGGCTCTACACTCTATTGTGAAAAGTCAGAATGTGTCCAAAAAGGCACGTATGGCAATTCACAATGCTGTGTTAGTGCCTACTTTAATGTATGGTAGTGAAAGTTGGGTGTGGCAGAAGAAGCACGAGAGTAAAATAAATGCTGTAGAAATGCGGTCATTAAGGAGTATGTTAGGCATGAATCTGAATGACAGAGTGAGAAATCGTTTAATAAGAGAAGAGTGTGGTTTGCAAGATGATGTTGTGACCAGGATTAAGAAAGGAATGCTTCGGTGGTTTAGTCATGTAGAAAGAATGAATGAGGAAAGAGTAACAAAGAAAATTTATGTTGCAGATGTGAACGGCAGAGTCGGGAAGGGTCGCCCTAGGCGAAAGTTTATCGACCAAATTGGCGATATATTGAAAATGGGCCAAATCAAGAGTACCTTTAACCGACGAGCGTGTATGCGTAGGTATATGGATGTGGAGGAAGCAAGAAAGGTCTGTCAGGATCGTGCCAAGTGGAAATCCATAGCCTCTGCCTACCCCTCTGGGTGACAGGCGTGAGTGTTTATGTATGTAGCTATTAAAATTCTAAATGAGGTGCAAAATAAGTAAATCATTTTGATTTACTTAATCACGATGATCATCATTACAGCCCTTCACAAGTCCACTGCTGAACGTGGACCTCTCCCAAGGAATGCCACAAGGCACGGTTCTGAGCCGCATGCGTCCGTCGACTTCTAACATGTCCTACCAGGTAGTTACTCCACCTAGTGGGACTTCCTGTACAAAAATAAATAAATAGTAACATCAACTCTATTATAATATGAAAATGAATTCATACTTTGCATTATTTAGTTTTATCATTTCTTAATTGATTGTTTATCGTTTATGGCATTAGTGGTGTAAATTTGACATAATTGTAACGATATAGAAAAATAAATGAATAAACAGGTGTGATATTTCATTAAATTAAATTACTTAAAATAATGTTAATATTAAGCTGCATTTAAACGTTTTACATAGAAATAAATAATGCAAATATTACTTCTACATACACATAATTATACAAAGGTGTAATTAGTATAAACATTTAGTTACATATCTGGGAACATATATATTTTTTTATAGGATAAGGGCGACAAACGAGCACACAGTCCACCTGATGGTAAGTGGTTGCTGCGGTCCATAGACATCTACATCTATCCTATATTAAAAATCAAAATGCAGATGCGTTGTCACCCGTGAGGACTAAGATAGAATGCCTCATTTCCAGTAAAAAGGGTCTCCGGTTCTCTACACTCACCATACGAAACACAGCATTTTACGTTGGTATTCTGTGAGAGCGTGGTCCTTTCCCGGTCGAGCCGACCCATTCGTGCTACAACTATACTACTAATATAGCTGCAGCATGGCTCTACCACGTAAAAAACGTATATAACTAGATTAATACATACACATTATAATAAATCCAAAGAATAGTTAAATTGTACTGTCCATAATATATTTTGTTTATATAACTGAAAAAACCTTTAATAGGCCTTACATATAAGCTGTATACTTTAAGTCCTTAAAATTGTTAAATCGCTGTTTTTTTTTAAACAAATAAAAAAGTGTTATTATGTTAGTTAAATAAAATTATATAATTTTTATTGTGTCATTCCTTTTATCCTTAATACAATGACCGAGCATTGAAGTCGAAATTTTAAGACAAGAGTCCATCCGTGATCATGAGATAAATCATGAAAGAATGCTGTAAGCTGTAAAGCACCCAAAACGTCGGATTAAAAGTAAGTTAAATTAAACGCGATAAAGCCGATAAAATTCTTTTTATTCCAAGTCGAGAAGAAAATTTAAACATTTGTAATAAATTATAAAAGCGAAAATTATATCACGTTATAGAGAATAGTAAAAAAAAACAGTGTGGATTTATCACACAGTCACAATGTATTTTAGGACTTAACATACACTTCAACAAAGTTTTATAATTGTGGTTACAACGTTATATTAGTGAGCGTTAACCTTTGTTTTTATAATCTCGACTTAACAATCGCTACTGTTTTAATTATTGACGTAAAATTCCTTTGTCTTCTTCATAACCATGGGCGCTGCAAAGCATTCGCAACGGCCGGAATTTAAAAATGTAAAACGCGATTAAATCCGTCAAAGTGTTAAAGTGTGTAAGATATTCAATGTGTTGTATTCACATAAAATAAATTATTTAATATATATAAATTAAAATATCATATGCAAAATTAATTTACTTTAAATACAATCAATAAAAACTGAGTGATATTTGTTTCAGTATTTCGAATCAGTTCTGTTCTTATGTCCGGATTAAATAAGCTAAAATTTTCAAACAAAATAAATAATTTATTATACTCTCGTGAAAAGTGATGTATATTTACATCGTGTGCAAAAATTGCTACGAAATAACTTTTCTGTGGCTAAACTTTTGAATGTATTTGATTGGTTTTTGTGTACAATAATAAAACATTTTATAGAGCTGTTGGTATCATTTATTTTGCTTAACGTACCAGCACCCTATTTAGGTATTTAGGAGTATATTACAGCATGTCATATTTACATACCTATTGCAGCTTATGCACTGTGCTACTAGTTCTAGTATCATTACACTGGTGAGGAAGTGAGGCGTGATTTTTCCGCAAAGCGCATGAAGTAGAGTTGATGCGGTGTAAATGAGAGCATTCCGGAAAATGAGTGGTGAGAAATAAGTCTCGCGTTGACCGCATTAAAAATGTAAAAAGTGGCATTAAATGATATTTAAGTTAGTAAGAAGTAGAGTGCACATTTAAAAAAATAATTAAATAAATGAACCACACGATGATTAAATAATATTAAACGCAAAATGGCAATTCTTCTATATTTTAAGGGATATTGAACAAGAAGACGAATATACGAAATTACATGGCAGTGAGTAATACTCAAATATGAGCGGGAACTAAAATATATTGTAGTAAGTCTTCTAAGAATTTGAAGCTCCGTTTTTAATTTAAAATTCCATTTTTTACCAGCTTTATATAATAAAATAGCGTCTAGGCCAATAGAAAGTATATACATATTTTCTATTGGCCTAGACGCTGTGTATAGTGGACTTTTGACAGGATGTAATGAATGAACGCATGAAGAGTAAATCATTATTGATAATAGTGGAATGGCATATTTGCAATATTTGCCACGCAGTTTTTTATATCTCAAGAAATATTCTGATATTCTAGGAAGATGGTGCTGCCATCTCATGGGTCGAAAAAATATCCTTTTTATCGCATAAAGTGGCAACATGATGTGATTACGGCGCCAAAACACGGAATACCCACTAGATGGACTGACGACCTGATAAGATACTCGGGAAGTTGATGGATGCAGGTGGCTTAGGATCGTGTTTCGTGGTTTTCCTTGAAGTAACCTATGATCGACAGTGAACTTGGACCAAACGCAAGGAGTTATATAATAATTCCTCTTTTTTAGTATTTATTCCTTTATCTTGATACTGAAATGTTTTTATGATGATAGATTAGTATTCTATTAAATATTTTAAAGATTATTATTGTAATTTTTTCAGACGTCGTTAACAAGTGATTGTGGAACACCAAGTTAGCCGATTAATGATTGCCAGTGCAACCCTTCTAGAGTTAAGTAATTAATCATTATGGCCACTGGGTTACCCGGTGCTGCAAATATAGCAACTTCTCTAATTACACTATTCCCAAATTACTTATTGAACTTTTTTAAATGTACTGGCTGTTTGGACACAATTAACAACATGAAAACTCTTAGAATCTGCCATATAATCTATTTAATTGAAATCTGAAAATTATTGTGTAAGACTAATGTAATATAGATCGAGGAGAAAGTTTCTTCGAATTTTGTTTGTATAAAATTGAAGAAAAATCTCTTTGTTTGTTCTGTTTGTATCTGACTTTTTAACATCAATACATACAGGACATTAAGAAAAAGGAAAAAAAAGTAAAAACACTTTCCCGCCATTATTCAATTGTTTTTCTGTCTGCCAAAATGAGTGAATCTAACGAAGAAATTCTATACATTCTGAAGATTTATTACTCAAGACGCGAAAAAAATGTTGACCTAATGCATTGTCATTAAGAGTAGCACAAATTTGGTTCAAGCGTTTTCAGTCCGGGAATTTTGACGTCAAAGATGCAGCTCGCTCTGGTCGCCCTCATACATTTGATAAAGTCTGGCTATACAAAAAAGCTCGATATTTGGGTACCACACGAGCTCACTCAAAGAAACCTAATGAATCGTGTACTCATTTGCGATTCTCTATTGAAACGTAGTGAAACCGAACCATTTTTGAAATGACTGATCACTGGTGACACCTACACAAGAACCTACGACAAGAAGGTGCGAAAAAGATCACGGTCAAAGGGTAGTCAAGCTCCACAGACTGTAGCGAAACTCGGATTAACACGCAATAAGGTGATGCTGTGTTTATGGTGGGATTAGAAGGGCATCGTTTATTATAAGTTATTACTGCCGGGCAAAACCATCGATTCGGATCTCTACTGAAGACAACTAATGAAACACAAGCAATAAATTGAGAAAAAACGGCCGGAATTGATCAACAGAAATGGACAACTTGTCGCAATTTTTTGACCAAAAATTCCAAGATTTCTACAGCAACTGGATTATGTACTACGTACTACGTAGTACTAGCTATAAGATGGCAACAAGTTATCAAATAAAATGGCTCATATATATTATAATAACTATAATAATAAAAAAACTAAAACTAGAAACTTAATTATCATATAGTCCTACTCCCCGCGGTATCGTGCCAAGAACGTTGGCTGCGCTTCCCCGCTGAATGGCTATACTTAGTCTTTGAGCGAGAAAAGAATCAGCCCTCTTATCACGGCGCGGATGGAGTTCCTTTAGGAACTTCACCAGACGTGGACCTCACGGACACGGACGGCACAAATATGTAATCATCTCTCAGAGACTCATATTTGCGCCACTTACTCAGTTCAGCTGCCTTTGATGCCGCCCTGGCTCTAAACCAGGTACCCTCGAGATGAGAGGCCGCCAGATTATCTACGCAAGTAGCATCCCACACAAGGGCTTTACCTCTCTCGCAACGGACCAATGTAATACCGTCGGGTCTCCTGCCATCGTCTCTAATTATTCAACAAGGCTCCAAACTCTTTATTATAATTAAATGTAATTAAACTTTTAAAAAAAATTCTTCAATCTATACATCTTCTATACATGTATAATAAAAATGTAAAATGCAGACGTCTGTACATTTTATATTTTTGTAATAAAAGTGATTGAGAGGTACTAAAAATAAGTAACTAAATACATTTATACCATTTTAAGAATTTTCTGCCTGTCTGTCTGTATGTTTGTTAACGTGTCACGTATAAAGTACTAATTTATATCATAAGAATCGTTAAGGAAAATATAAAGTGTATCTTCATGTGACATTTAGTCTTTATTTTATTAAAATCAGTTCATTCTATCAAAAGTTATGATAAATATTCTGAAGTATGTGTACGAAGTATAGGTACAAATGTGTTTAGTGGTGGCGATGGTTGAGTCATCAAGTGCATTTTAAACTAATATCATATCATAAATCATAATTAAATTATGTAAAATAATGTTCTATAATGATATACTTATATCTAAAACGCAGTAAACAAAAGTATTAAAGAACGTATTAAATAAAATATACAAAAATATATTATAACCTTATTAACTAAATCTAAAGTACAATAGTTAACCAATTTCATCGATAGATGGTGGTATGGTGTAAATGTAATATAAGAAGGCAGGTTCTGGTTTTTCCTGTAGATGACTTTTCATATTTACTGTTAAGCTTTATACTACTCGCTGCCCTACTGCGTGTTAACAAACTCATTTATTCTTTACTGCCGAGTACTCTATGTGGTAAATCAAATTTTAAAAGAGCTATTAACAATTGCGTTGGTTTTGGCGAGAATCAAACTTTCTTTTTTGCTTGCTATGCAGACACTGATATATAAGTTATTTTATGTTTTAGATAATGTATCAATCGCGTCAAATAATCCCTTTTATTTTTAGAATTGATTGATGTTAGCAGCGCCATCACTCTTTAAATATATACATATAATAAAAATGATAACATGTCTGTTTTTGTACACCTACATATCATACATATCTGTATAGAATATTTGTCACTAAAATCATTATGGGGAAATGAAAATAATTAAATAAACACATTTTTTAATTTTTAGAATTGTCTGTCTGTCTGTTTGTTTATGAACGCATCACTTCTTTTTTTTTCAAGGAAATCGTTAAGAAAATCATAAAGCGTATCTTCAAGTTACATTTAATTTTTGTTAATTAGTTTGGTTAATTCTATCGAAAGTTATGATTGTTATTTTGAAATGTAGGTCCGAATTTGTTCAATTGCGCGATAAATTCTCAGAAAAAGTAATAAAAAGATTTGTGTGTAATAAAAACGTTTTATAATAATATATTTATACTTAAAACACAGTAAACAATAAAAAAGATGTTTTCCTTAAATTCAAAAAGTTTTCTCACAAAGAACGTAATGAATGGCGTTGTACAAACTACATTCTTTTCTGCATTGCGGTGTTAAGATACTAAGAGTCGTATTGAGACTTATTGAAGTGCAGTTACAGTCTCACAAATAATACCCAGAACCAATATACCATTTTTAATAAAAAGTATCTGCTCTGCAATTTTATTCGCACCTGTTACAAGTTAGGCATAATCGTTTTGCATATCTGCAAAGATTTCGGGGGTTGTTATTGTTTAACCAATTTATAGTGGACATGTATGCGAAAATAGAGACGGAGCGCTTAGTGTATATACGCACTAACCAGAGACGTCTGCCCGCTGAAGAATATGTCCATCTGCGAGACGCCATGCAGATAGACAGTAACACTCAAAACTTAGGGAGACCACCATCTAGCTTTACCGGAGGCCTGCGGTATATGCAGGAAAAAACGTAAGATGCGTTTTGTTACATCAGAAAATATGGCCGACCGGATTTTATTATTACGTTCACTACCAATCCAAAATGGAGTGAAATATCAGAACAACTTTTTGAAGGACAGGTGTCTTACGATAGAAATGATATAATTGCTAGAGTTTTTAACTTAAAATTAAAATCAATAATCCGTCTCCTTACAAAAGAAAAAGTTTTCGGTGCTGCTCTTTGTTTTATGTACAGCATTGAGTGGCAAAAGCGTGATTTGCCGCATGCTCACATACTCTTTTGGCTGTAGGAAAAAATTTGTCCCAATGCTTTTGACAATGTAATAAGTGCTGAATTTCCTAACTATAACGAGAATCCAATTTTACATGACTTTGTTAAGACTCACATGGTTCATGGACCATGTGGCGCATTAAGCAGGAATTTTCCATGCATGCAGGACGGGCATTGCTCTAAAAAATATCCAAGAGCGCTCCTTGAACAAACGATGTCAGGGGAAGAAGGGTACCCGTTGTATCGACGAAAATCACCCTTGCAAGGTGGTTCTACAGTTACTCTCAGATTGCGTGGGCAAGAAATAATTTTAAATAATACATTTGTAGTGCCTTATTCACCGGTACTATGTAAATAATTTCAAGCTCACAAAAACGTCGAAATGTGCATCAGTGTCGAGTCTATCAAGTACATATGTAAATATGTCAATAAAAGAAGTGATCAAGCTGTGATCGCACTGAGAAATAAAGAATATGATGAAGTCAATAAATATCAATCTGGCCGATACATTAGCTCTTCTGAGGCAGTTTGGCGTATTTTAAGTTTTCCCATCCACGAAAGATATCCTCCACTCATATACCTTGACGTGCACCTAGAATGCGGCAAGCGAGTGTATTTTGATCCACAAAATGTAACAGAAAGGTTGGCTAACCCTAGACAAACCACTTTGTTGGAATTTTTTCGACTCTGCGAAACAGATAGTTTTGCGAAAACTATTTTATATAATGAAGTGCCGTCTTATTATACTTATAACAGGAAATAGGGTATTTTTAATCGTAGCAGACGTGGAACAGCTGTGAACCGTGAACCCGGTATTTTCAAGGAACACGTGATCGGGAGAGTACACAGTGCACCCAAATAATTCGGAGTGCTATTATTTAAGACTTCTTCTACATACGATGCGTGGGCCTACATTATTCACAGAAATCCGAAAAGTAAACAATATTGATTATCCTACATATCAGGCTGCCTGCTGTACGCTTAATTTATTAGATAGAGATCAGCACTGTGTTGATACTTTAGCAAAAGCATGTCTCAGCGATAGTCCACATCACCTGCGTAATTTATTTGCCGTATTACTGACGTTTTGTGGATCATCGGATTCTGCACAGCTGTGGCAAAAATATCGAAATCACATCTCTGAAGATTATTTGAGATTATTGCACCAAAATAATGATACTGAGATTCTTGACAGGTAACGTGAAAATTGTTTTAATAAATCTTTATTGGCTAATCAAGATATAGTCACGAGTATTGGTGGCAACAGTCTCATTCATTATGGCTTGCCCGCACCAGTAGCCGTTGGTGAACCCATAAACAGAGAATATGCATCTGAAATTAATTACGATCCCGAAGAGTTAGCTGAAATAATGGAAAATGGAATCTCAAATCTGACGATGGAACAGCGAACAGTATTTGATCGAGTATGCAGTAGTGTAGATAATGACTTAGGTGAAATTCTGTTTTTAGACGCTCCGGGTGGAACAGGTAAGACACTTCTGACCAACGTTATCTTGGCTCAGATACGAAACCAATCTAAAATTGCACTTGTTGTTGTCTCATCGGGCATTGCAGCCACTTTGTAACCTGATGGAAAAACTGCACATACAATGTTTAAAATACCTATCAAATTTAATCATACAAAAAGCCCTGTTTGTAATATTTCAAGAAATAGCGATAAAGCAGCAGTTCTACGCGATTGTTGCCTTATAATTTGGGATGAGTGCAGTATGGCAAATCGCAAAGTAGTGGAGGCAGTTGACAGAATTTTACAGGATGTAAGTCAAAATAACCGCTCAATGGTTGGAATAACGGTGCTTTTGTGTAGAGATTTCAGGCAGACTCTTCCAGTTATACCAAGGGCAACACGGACAGATGAAATTGGAGCCTGTCTAAAGAGTTCGATTCTATGGTGCAGTATAGTATCAATTAATTTAAGCGTCAATATGCGTGCGCAATTAGGAGGGAACTTTAACGCACAAGGATTCTCCGACCTGCTTTTGAAAATTGGAGATGGCACTTTTGCACATGAAGAAAATAAAATAATTTTAACAAACAATTTATGTTGTCCAGTTCCATCACTGAAAGATATAATTTCATCTGTACTGTTTCATATGATATGATTCAGTTGTGTATGGCAATATTATAGAAATAACTTATCAAACAGCTTCATGGCTATGGGAAAGAACTATTTCGTCCCCTTCGAAGGACCAAGGGGTGACTATAAATTCTGAAATATTGGGCCACATTCATGGTGAAAGTTTCGAATACACGTCTATTGAAAATGTCATTGAAGAAGATGACGCTACCAACTACCCAGTAGAGTTTTTAAAATCCCTAAGTATGCTTGGTCTTCCAGTACATAAAATTACTTTAAAATTAGGCGTCCCCATAATCTTGCTCAGAAAGGACATTGCTCTGCGTCCTTACATTGTTCGCCCTGGAACCAAGAGTATCGGAAAATTGCGTGTTTTATTTTCGATCATTTGTAAATTCCTATATGATCTTATTTTTTTATATATGATATATGATCTTATTTTTTTAGGTATGCAGTTTTTGTTCTAAAACCTAAGTATGTAAGTGCAACGTATACATGCATAGAATCTAGTTAACAAACCTGCTTTCTTAGCATTGGTTTTGAAATGAGAGATAATGTTTGTGTATTAATGTAAAAATAAAAATGTATGTATGTATGTATGTATGTATATAATGACTGTTAGCATTCAGATGTTGTCATTAGCATATACGGTACGGTAAGATACCTAGTACCTAAATGTATAAGGACTTAGGTTGGTTTTAGTCACACCGCTAGACATGCCGTCGTACAGCGAGCGTATCAACCACGGTTTCAACCAAGTTTCAACAGTGCGCGCTTGAACAGCGTGAATATTATCGACTACTATCTAGTGCATTTACAAGCGTGTGCGTCTGGACGGCGCTGTTAAAACGTGTAACTATGAAACCAACAGTGGTATTTAAACAGTGGTAGAGCCACGCGGCAGCTTTTGCTGTCGCACGGATGGGCCGGCTCGAACCGGGGTGGTACCACGACCTCACAGAAAACCAGCGTGAAGTAGAGATTTACCTCTGCGTTTCGCTTGGTGAGTGCAGGTGGCCGGATCCCATTTTACTGGAAATGAGGCATTCCATCTTAGTCCTCACGGGTGACAATGCATCTACATTTTGATTTGTAATAGAGGATAGATGTAGATGTCTATGGGCCGCAGCAACCACTTACCATCAAGTGGACTGTGTGCTCGTTTGTCACCCTTTTCCTATAAAAAAAAAACCACCCTTACCACCTTAGTACCTAATTGGTAATATAAGTTTTTTTTACACCTACATTAACTTATTATGTTTGGATTAGAAATAAAACACAGATTAATTTCATGTTTATTGTTCATCTTCTAAATTGGAAATTAGAATATTGTCTAAAAACTGTGCAGGGATATCGATATTATTTTGATACCTCGTAAAGCTCAAGTACCAAATAATGGTCATAACATAGCCGCAGCAACCGATGGTTTTGCGTACAACGATGCAATTACAGCAATATTGAACGATTTCTTCTCTGTTTATCTTTAAACAATATTGAACCATCAGCAGAGTCGCAATTTACACAAAATACACTTTCCGTTGCGTATTCGTAAGTCCATTTATGAATTGATAGGTTATCGTTTGAGCGGTACACAGTTCCGAAAATCACAACAAGGTAAGTCGTTCTTGAAAGCAATCAGAATCCGTTAAGTCAGGTCATAAGTATTGTCACACAGTAAAAACTTTTTTTAGAATGCTGGCCACAAAAAAGTTTATTGAATTCGAATTTCGAATTGTTCATAAAAATAAAACTGTATACTTTTTAGAATTTTACTCATTTTACTCAAATATGGAGTGGACGCTTAAAGAAGACCGTGTTGCAGTTATTGCGTTGCATCGTTGCGGTTACGCGCCAATTCAAATTTTTGACATACTGAAAAATTTGAATATAACCAAAAGATTCGTTTATCGTACCATCAAACGATACAATGAAGACTCTAGTGTAGATGACAGGTCAAGAAGTGGTCGCCCTCGGTCTGTTAAGACACCAGCAGTGATAAAAGCTGTGAAGGCGCGAATTCAAAGAAATCCCAAACGTAAGCAGAAACTGTTGGCCCTTCAGATGGGGTTAAGCAGAACCACGGTGAAAAGGGTGTTAAATGAAGACTTAGGGCTTCGGGCATATCGAAAAAAAAACAGGACATCGTTTGAATGCTCGTCAAATGGACCTGAGACTGAAGAGATGCCGCGCTTTGTTGAAGCGGTACGCGGGAAAAAAATATCGGGAAATTCTTTTTTCGGATGAAAAAATTTTTACCGTAGAAGAGAGCTACAACAAACAAAATGATAAGGTGTACGTACACAGTAGTGAAGAAGCGAGCAACCGTATTCCGCGTGTCCAACTCGGTCATTTTCCATCCTCGCTCATGGTATGGTTGGGAGTTTCTTATTGGGGCTTAACAGAGGTACATTTTTGTGAGAAAGGTGTAAAAACGAATGTAGTTATGTATCAAAATACAGTCCTGACGAACCTTGTGGAACCTGTTTCTCATACCATGTTCAATAACAGGCACTGGGTATTTCAACAAGATTCGGCGCCAGCTCATAGAGCGAAGAGCACACAAGACTGTCTGGCGGCGCGTGAAATCGACTTCATCCGGCACGAAGACTGGCCCTCCTCCAGTCCAGATTTGAATCCGTTAGATTACAAGATATGGCAACACTTGGAGGAAAAGGCGTGCTCAAAGCCTCATCCCAATTTGGAGTCACTCAAGACATCCTTGATTAAGGCAGCCGCCGATATTGACATGGACCTCGTTCGTGCTGCGATAGACGACTGGCCGAGCAGATTGAAGGCCTGTATTCAAAATCACGGAGGTCATTTTGAATAAACTTTAGTGTCATAAGAATCTATGTTTTGTTAAGTTCATTTTGGTATGTAAATGGTTACATAATGAATAAACTTGTTTCAATTATTTTATATTAAACATGTGACAGAATTTATGACCTGACTAGGTATAGTCCCGAAAGTAACCAAAACACCGATACAATTACAAAGAGCAAAAGACGCCAACCAATGTAATTTTGACAGAGTGAGAGATGACAGTGACATTACAAAGTAGACATGCCGATTTGAAATCGTTTAATCGATTGTTTATAGTAAAATAATCGATTTTCTATATATAGATTTAGATATTTATATATAGATCTGAAAAATCCTTTTCTGATGTCCTGATATCGACTTAGAACACTCCATCAATTAACTGAATCGATCCAAAACCCCTCGAATCGGATTTAATCAAGAAATAGCTATATTTCAAACAATTCAAGAAATACTTTTGCATAGTTGGAACATCTGTTCCTTGGACAAGTCAGAAACACTGTTCTGTTCTGGATTTGATCCCACGGGAGGGCAAATTATTATTTAGTTTTTATGACTTGAAGTTCCCAATAGTAGCACGGAGTCTGGATTTGTGCCCAGTGTTTGGCAATACGGGCCCCCCTATTACATGGTACGTATAACATAACAGTACTACACACCTCTACCTACTCCTTCTAGGAAATACAAGCGTGATGTTCTGTTTATTAATTAATTGATGTTTCTTTACAATTACTTGTATTTACGGTAAATTATCGTCAATAATGTTCTGTGTCTATATTAGGCATGTTTGAAAATGTCACGATTGATCGAAAATAGATCTGTTAATGCCTGATTTAATCGAGAATCGATTCTAGTATGTTCGATTTGAATCAATTTGGAGATCGTATTTAGTAGTATATATATTCGAAATAAATTGAAAATGTAATTCAGAATAAAAAATATGCAACAGTTCATTAAAAATTCAAAAATCGATTACAATCAATTGGGCATCCCTAATCATTTTTTGACACCACATGATGTTTGGCGAAGATGGCGGCGATTAATGTTATAGTCGAGTAGAATACTTTTTAATGTTTATTTTGGCATGTAGCTAGTCCGTGTTATAAAAATATTTGCAACTAATATAATAAAATAGACACTTAATTATCGTGTATATCCGATGTTTTTATTACACAGGGCGATTTTGGACATTGTCCTTTACGTCCACCTAAGCTTTGTAACGGAACTCGACTAAAAGTAACAAAATGTCAATACCAAAATTTTAACAGGTTACGGCGCCGATGATATTGTTTTTATACCCAGAATTCCTCTTATACCAAATAACTTTCCTTTCAGTTTTAAGCGTGTTCAGTTCTCAGTCAGCGTGAGTTATGCGATGACCGTAAATAAAGCGCAAGGTCAAACTTTACGCGTTGCAGGAGTAGACCTGAGTACTGACTGTTTTGCACATGGCCAACTCTATGTTGCTTTTTCCCGCGTTAGTAGCCCCCGTAACCTTTTTGTGTACGCCCCAGCTAATTCTACTTCTAACGTCATTTACACAGAAGCTCTAACGTTGCTTTTTCCCACGTTAGTAGCCCCCGTAACCTTTTTGTGTACGCCCCAGCTAATTCTACTTCTAACGTCATTTACACAGAAGCTCTAACGTTGCTTTTTCCCACGTTAGTAGCCCCCGTAACCTTTTTGTGTACGCCCCAGCTAATTCTACTTCTAACGTCATTTACACAGAAGCTCTAACGTTGCTTTTTCCCACGTTAGTAGCCCCCGTAACCTTTTTGTGTACGCCCCAGCTAATTCTACTTCTAACGTCATTTACACAGAAGCTCTAACGTTGCTTTTTCCCACGTTAGTAGCCCCCGTAACCTTTTTGTGTACGCCCCAGCTAATTCTACTTCTAACGTCATTTACACAGAAGCTCTAATGTTGCTTTTTCCCACGTTAGTAGCCCCCGTAACCTTTTTGTGTACGCCCCAGCTAATTCTACTTCTAACGTCATTTACACAGAAGCTCTATCATAAACGACATAGCACTTTGAGGATAACGAATTATTTTGTTACCACTTATTGATACAGTAGTGATATAAATGGTTTAATATTCTCTTACCTAAACGTCAAATTCTGTAAGTAAAACCTATATAAGCGAGCTACGCCACGGGCACAGCTAGTTTGTATATAAAATAAAATAAAATACTTATACGCCATAACACTTAATATTTAGCAATCACAAAAACCTCTCCATCACACACAGGTCAAAAATACTTTAACACACACATACATGTACACACATATACAACTATTTTTTTGTTATATTCTTACTCTACATTAGGATTATGTGTCACCACGGTCTAATTGAGCTATGACTACCTAACACAGATATCTGTTGACTATTTAAGTATATTACCAAAGTTATAAAAAGTGGTTAAGTTAAGGAATAATATATTTTTTATGTGAGTCTGAAACATTTAAGCTTACTTGGAATGATTAATACGATTTTAATAGGGATTATATTAATATAGTTGCCATGCTTGGCGAGCGGGTTGGTCGCACCGGCAGGCGAAGTGTAGGGCGTGCCCCCACTAGATGGAATGACGACCTAGTAAGACATGCAGGAAGTCGATGGATGCGGGTGGCTGTGAACCGTGCTTTGTGGCATTCCTTGGGGGAGGCCTATGTTCAGCAGTGGACTTGTGAAGGGCTGTAATGATGATAAATGTTAATAGATTTTATATTATAACTTCAAATGACAAATGAACTTTTAGTCCAACTGATGTTAAAAGGTTACTGCAGCGCTTGGACATCTGCAACCAAATAAAGGCTAGAGCAGAGGCAAGCTGAGAACTAAGACGGAATGCCTTACAGTCTGTGATTATACTGCTTCTCTATACTCTTCTGATCGGAACACAGTAGTGCTAGCACTGCTTTCTAGCGGCAGACCTAGAACAACTGTTGGCAATTATTAAAAAAATATGTGGGGACGGGGCTTTTATTCTTTGAAGCACTACATTTTAGAACTGTTTTAAGAAGCCATTTTTATTTTTGACCCATTTGAGTGCACTAACGAATATCAAAGGCTCAAAGGAACAGCTAGAACTTCGTCTAAATATTTAGTTATATTAGAAACTTCATCCTATGTTATTGCGCTCTTAGTGGTGGAAATTTAAAATTGTAAATACTTAGCAAAGTTACAGCTTATGTACGTACAACTGCTGGACACCTCCTCTGACTTCTGAGAGGGTTTTCGGGCATGGAAGTGTCCGCTGCGCTGACCCAATCCGTGTTGGCGAACTTCACATGTCTTCGAATTTTTTTTAATTATTTCTCAGACATGCAGGTTTCGTCACGATGTTTCCCTTTACCGCCGAGTACATGGTAAATCAGCACTTAAAATTGTAATTAACAATTTCATTGGCGCCGGTGGAGATAGAACCCGGGTTGTATTTATTAAAAAAAGATATCATTAAAATCAGTTTTAAAATTGACGAAAATATCGCGAAACATACTTCACAAAAACTCATACAGTCGCATTGGGTATACATATACCATCCCCAATTAAAATTTTATAGTCCCTTCTTGATAATCAATATTCAGTTCCCGTGGAAGTTGTTACAACTGTTCCAATTTTAAGAGGTTCATTACGTCCAAGGTTAAATTAAGCCGTCACTAAATTATGTAAGTGTCCTATCAAAAGTGCGGCGGAACTTCACGCTGCGCAAGTTTACGGGTTGTGTTTAGTTCACACAAATGTATTTCTCTGTTTTTTCCCAGGATAATGACACTAGAACATATCCATGTTTCTATATTTTGTTATTTTTTCATAAATTCATTTGATTAAAAACAAGGGACCTATTAAAATTACTAAAACTGCACAGCTATACTGCCGTTTTAAGACATCCAGAAAACAAATTGGATGAACGTAAAAATTTGAAAACAAGCAGTCCAGTTTTGGAAGAGGAGGCAATGAATTACGACATGATTATTTGTTCAGTTTTTCATATGTATAAATAATCCAAGCGCCAGTTTTTTGGTTTATCTAGCATGATCGTTTGGACAGAGCGCGGCAGTAGTAGATTGTTAAAAACATATTATTTAAATTTCTTGCAGCTCAGATACTCTCTTATACAACGCCAAATCGATGAGATTTGGTCACAGTATTGTGGAACGATCATTTGCTTCCAGCCGTAATGGTAGGGTGCGAGAGCTGAGAGGCCATATTGCGCAGTTATTACGCTCTTGTAACAGGTTAAGGTGCGGGAAGACGCTCCTATACACGAAGAAAGAATGGAGAACTTCTGCACCACAATCCATCGGGGTTGAAAAATATTGATATTTGTACAAGAGAATAATGGTAACAATTATCTCTTTACATTATCGCTTAGTCAACACTTACAAAAGGGATGAATTGAAACGAAACAAACCAAGTATATCAATATCGTTCAAATAATAAAAATATATTTACTCAATCTAGTGAAGAGATGCCCTACACTTCGCTTACCAGGTAGAGGCTGTCACTCGAGAATCTTTCTTTTACATTGGTTGTCGGTTCTTTGAATTATATGATCGGCCTATATCTTACAGCTTACTGATCGGTCTCGGTATGTCGGTTACTCTGGGTCTGGTTTCACTGCGGATATCCTCATTACAAAGTCTATCACGCAGTGAAACTCTGAGCATATCATCGTAAATAACTGAATCGCATTACGTCATCGTCAATATAAACTGTTTATTCCCTTCAGGCCGAAATTTTCACTGGTTCGGTCACTGATATTTGGTGGCAGCATTAGGTTAGCGGGTGGTACCTATCCAGACCTATTCCTAGACAGAAAAGAGTCCTACCACCTAGTTATACGTAATGAATGTTAGTTTAGCACCAAAAATGAAAATCACAAAATCTTGCTAGATAGGTGGCGCTGTCATTAAGTAAATATTAAAGTTTACATTTACGCTGTAAAAAGTTCGGAAATCGAGTGAAGCTCATCGTACCACCTACAAGAAAGAGCAGAACAACGTGTGCAGCTGTTATTATTCATCACCATCATCACCATGAAACCTAGACGGGTGTACATACTAATGTAACGTGTTTTCAAAGAAATACTGTAAATCTGGGGGAACGGCAGTGCCCCCATCAAGTCGTGCAAAAAAGCGGCACGGCCGTACCATACATTTCACAGAGCAGTTCAGGCCATTTTCGACCCCCTATAACTTCGTTGTGGATTAAACTAGAAGCCTCAATTTTAAGAGATCAAGCATGCATTGTATGTACACGGTATATTTCAAATTTAATTCAATTTGATCCAGCAGTTTAAGAATTATAACTAGTCAAAGTTTCTTAATTTTGTCACTTACTGACTGACCGATCACCAAAACTCTTAGGCACTTTTAACAGACGTAGAAGCTTCAAATTAAGAATACAATTAGTGTTTAATGTATAAATCAAGGAAAAACTAAAATATTTTGTAATTTCGGTCCAGTTATCTAGATACACCAACTGCATAAATAACTTTGTAATCTTATATAAATATATAGGATATATCCTATATAAATATATATTACATTTGCAGGAATGAATTAGTGTTCCTGTATATGAATAATTTAATGGAATAATAAATGTAGATAGGTAATTAGCTATAATTATGTTCAAAGGTAACTTGTAAAATGGTGAACGGAATGAAAAAGCAAGAATAGGACATGTCTTATGAAATTGTACCAAAATTCCTGAAAGTATTAAATTGCCCGAAAATCCGTAGTTGATATTTAAGAAGTAGATGGTATCGGAAAAGAAAAAAAGTAGGACTATCTACAAAAACATTAATTGTAAATAAACTGAGACTCTCAACTCATTTCTTCTACCGTAAATAGTTGCGAGATCCATGTAATACCAAGTCGGTATATTTTAAGGGTTCTTCTGTCTCATGTTATTACGTAATTAGCTAACCTAACAACATTTTATAGTGAACACATCAATATTAAACATCTTTTATGTTTTGAATACATCGCCGACAATGGTCAGTTTTGATGATCAGCCACTATTTACATGTTTACCTATTGAAGACTTCGTCTCAATTGTAACCAGGAAGCTAGAAGAATACAACATGCCTACAGAATATGCGTGTATAACTTAAACACTGCCTTAAATCTGGCTATCTATTGTCGAAGGAAGAGTTCTACAAGTAAGTATATGGTGTGGCAATGGGCTCACCTGTATCTCGCATAGTCGCCGATGGCTTTGAGGAGAAAGCCTTTCTTACTACTGCTTCTGTAAATTCAAGACGCCATTAAAGACATAACATGTAAAAAAACCAAGTCTCGCAACTCAGTTCTGTTACCGTAATAAGTTGTGAGATCCATTTAATACCAAGTCGGTTAATTTATTTAGTCCCTACTTAAGGGTCCTTCTGTCTCAAGTTATTACGTAATTAGCTAACTTAACATTATCTTATAGTGACCATATCAATATTAAAAATCTTTTATGTTTTAAATACATAGATTGACTTGGCCATTGCCTGAAAACACAATGTATCTCACAAGTAATATAGATTATATTAAATTAGATTGTTTAGCTAGAAGCCAACAATTCTTTAGCTTTCCTAGCTGTTTTAGTCATCCGAACTTGATAACACTATTATTCACACTGTGTATAAGAAAAAAACCCATATCAACCGATATTTAAGTGGTGAATCGCACCATCATCCATTCAGCAACCAGTTATATCCAGTTGGCTATCGTGGGAAAATCTTTATTTCAGAGAGCACGAGGGATCTGTGACAGAAAACATCTGGCCGCCGAGCTTCAGCACGTCGAGCAAGTATTGCAAGACAACAAACTTCGGGTCCCGCGCCTACGTCACAGTGACCGAGTGAAGCTGGCCACATTCGAGCGTGTACCAACTGTACTACCCTATGACAGAGGAGTCACAGACATGGTTAGCTTCATCTTGAAGGGAGCTTCTATTAAATCATACGAGTACTTCAAGACGCCGAAGAAATTTAGTCAATTTTACCATCCGTTAAGAGTAATATCCCTCTATAAGATACAGGAGTGTACAACAAACAAAAACACTGATGAAAACCCGCGTGAAAGAACATATACCTGACGTGAGGCACCGACACTCTAGGAAGTCTGCAGTCTGTAAACATATTCAAGATCGTCCCCGCCATTACATCAGATTTGATAGACCACAAATCCTCGCAAAAGGACTCCGATTCCTATTTAATTTATTGAAATGCTATTGAAATTAAAAATATCGTAATTTCAATAGAGAAGATGTATGGGTGCTACCATTTGCTTGGGATTTTATAATAATCATCATCATCATTACAGCCCTTCATAAGTCCATTGCTGAACATAGGCCTCTCCCAAGGAATGCCGCAAAGCACGGTCCTGAGCCACCTGCATCCATCGACTTCCTGCATGTCTTACCAGGTCGTCACTCCATCTAGTGGGGGGTCGCCCTACACTTCGCCTACCGGTGCGAGGCTGCCACTCGAGAACCTTTCTTCCCCATCGGTTTTATAATTAATAAAATTAAATAAGCAAGCCAGTGCATACCACTGCAAGACTTCAAGATACTGTAAACAGAATGCTGCGTAGATCGAACCAAAAATTAATATTCAAAAACTGAAGGTAGCCGTGCTAATTGTGACATCGGGACGTCAAACATCTCAGTCCCTTCCGTGACCATTGTTTGTTGTAAAGCACCCGAAAAGTAGAGAATTAAAATAAGTGAATTAAACGCGATAAAATTCGTAAAAAACAGTTTTATTTAATATTTAGTGTTCGCGTAAATATTAGAAATCATTACTATAAGATTGTAGATATACTTGAAGGAACATATTTCCACAGCTAAAGTTCCGTAAAGAAATTTTTCCGATAACAATGAAGTGCTGAGAGTACAGCAAAGTTTGCGTGCACCAAGTTTGTATGAAATAAAAGAGGTAGCCACCAATTGCGTCCACTTCATTAGGAACTTTAAAGCTATATATTATTTAATGCATGCCGTTATATATTCGAATAATAATAAAACTAAGAAATCTACTAAAAATAACTACCCTGTCTTATGCCACGGGACTGTCAATAAAACAAATAAATATTTATTTCATTTCCAATTACACATGTTTACATACAGGAACAAATATGATTAAAATTAAATAAAGTAAAAATAAGTCTAACAAAAATAACATGCTATGATAAAATTAAAACTATGTGTAGGTTAATAATATAGAATCTACAAAAGAAAAAAGAAAAATCAAGTTTATAATATTAGCTACCTGCCTGAACTAGGTTGAGGACCTGTGTTTCAGACATCACTTATACAATCGGTTTAATAATGTAGGAAACTAGATATTTAAATAATTAAACTATATTATATAATAAATAAAATAACTAAATAACAATTATTGTTACTTACAATTAATGCAAACTATTTTAGAATTTCTAACAACTTCTCTGTGTCTTCGTAATTTAATTTATTTAGAAATTCCCTTACACTTATATTACAGTTCTTATAACTTAGACTATATGCCTTTAGTGACTTGTTGAGCTTGTTATATAGAAAGGGTCCTAAAAATTGTTAAATTTGTTCACAAATGCGTGTTTGGTTTGAGGGTTTACACAAACTAAGTCCATTCTTCTCCTGTCTATGGATTTAAATGGAAGTTCGCTATGCTGTTTTAATATGATGTTGAGGATAAACAACTGATGGACAGTTAGTACACTACATGCCAAGAACAGTTGATGTGTAGGAAACATGAATGGACGGAAAGTGGCTACCTTCAGAACTGCTCTCTGAGCACGTTCTAGTGGGAGCAATATTGTTTTAGAAGCACCACCCCAGGAAGTAATGCCATAAGTGAGTATGGATTGACACAAAGCCAAATAGACCTGCCTTATCAATTTGAAGTCAGCGATATTACGAAGATATTTAAAAATCTATATTAATTTACGAACTCTAGCACAAAGTAAATCAATGTGCTTACGGAAATTTAAATTTGAGTCAAGCGTGATACCTAGATATTTTATGTTGTCTGTTTTTGTTAATGCGGGACATGCACATGCAGTGTCATCATACGAGTTACAATGATGAGCGTAAATATTTAGGTGAGTAGGTATGTGTTATTATTTCTCATTAAAAATAACGTATATTGTGTTTTATCAGCGTTTAAACGTAGGAGATTATTAAGAAGCCAATTAGATACTATAATAAAGCCTTGCTGAGCGTATTTATAAACCTCATCTCGTGATTTAGCTGAGAATAACAGGGCTGTATCATCCGCATACGACATTATGACACCATTTTGAAGTTGAAGATTGCATAAGTCATTTATATAAATTAGGAATAATGTATGCCCCAGGATACTGCCCTGTGGGATTCCGTAAGACCTAATTTGTAATTCAGTACTTGTATACTCACCAATTTTTACACATTGAAAGCGATCATTGAGGTAATCGGAAAAAATTTGTAGGTGAGTTCCCCTTATGCCAAGTGTTTCAAGCTTTTGCAATAGTATAGGGCAAGATATGGTATCAAATGCTTTGGCAAGGTCTAAAAAGATCCCAATTGAGTGCATACCATTGTCAAGATTACTTGTGACATAATCAGTCAATTGGTGCAAGGCATCATTACATGATCTCTTAGGCCTAAAACCAAATTGTCTGTCTGACAGCAAGTTATTAGTTTCCAGGTATTGTACATACATACATACATATAATCACGCCTCTTTCCCGTAGGGGTAGGCAGAGACCACTTCTTTCCACTTGCTACGATCCTTACATACTTGTTTCGCTTCGTCCATATTGGTCCGGTATTGTATTAACCTGGTATTAATGATCTTTTCTAAAATTTTAGATAAACCAGATAAAACTGAAATCGGCCTATAGTTATTAACTAAGTTTTTATCACCAGCTTTGTAAATAGGAAAAACCACTGCTTTTTTAAGCACTTTCGGGAAAATACCATTTGATAGGCATAATTGAAAGATATGTGTTAACGGGGCGGCCAGTAAATGTTTAAATCTTTTGAGTATGCGATTAGGTATATTGTCCCATCCAACTGCACAATCTTCTTTTAAGCCAGATATTATACTTAAAACCTCATCAATATCGGTATTCTGATGTATTCTGGGTTGTCTGGAAGAGATTGCTATGTAACAATAAGACCGCCCTTTGTATTTACCTCAATAGTTGTTATTTTTTATATTTGATGTTTTACTTTTCTTGATGTATAATAAAGAGTATTGTATTGTATTGTATTTAACAATACAAAAGATTTTAACTTAGAAAAGGATGTGGGCATAAAAATCGGATTACGAGTGTTGCTTAATTTTAAAGTTGTCTCTGCTATTTTTTTGCCAACATTAATAAAATAATTATTTACTTAATTGGTTGCTTCGTATGGGCTTTTGTCTAGTGACAGTAGATCAAGTGGGGGTCCAAGATTTTTTGAACTGAAGGTATTATTTTTAATGAACTTCCATACAAGTTTACTGTTTTTACCGGCGTTTTGTAAAACATTTTTATCATATTGTATTTTGAGGTTTTTTTAATAGCTTATTGCAAAAATTCCTATATCTTTTACAAGTAGCAGAAAGTATTAAATTATCAGGAGAAAGTTTAGATTTTAAATGAAGTTTGTCTCTATTTCTTATACAGCGGACGAGACCAGGTGTTATCCAAGGTTTAATATTATAATACTTACGTGACAGTTTTATTGTTGATGTATTATTCATTATTGCGTATTGTAAAGAATTTATAAAGTAACTCAAGGTCGTATTTGCATCGTCAGAGCAATAAACAACTACGAATGTCATTTTCAAGGTTCGTCATATGGGCTTTAGTGTAGTTGCGTATGCAGATTTTCCTAGGTAAGGTTAATCGTAATGTTAGTAAAATTGCTTGATAATCAGTAAGCGAGGAATTAGTAACTAATGTGAAAGAAGGTTTATTTGATTTAATCACAAAATGGTCTAAACAAGAGCCGCTTTGATGTGTAGGGTGGTAATGTGTTGGTAAGAGTCCATGAAAAGAGCAAATATTTAGGTAGTTATGTGCATGGTTATTTGTTTTCCCAGGGGTAATGTTAATATTTATGTCACCGGTTAGGATTATATTTTTATACGTGCTAAGTTTATTTAGGGTAATATCAAGGGACTCTAGAAATCTACCAATATTTTGTGAAGGAGGTCTGTAAATGGCGATAACAATCGTCTCGGAATTAATTCGAATGATTAAGCAATTACTATCCTGGAATGTAGGTTTTGTGACAGTTACTTTTAAATTATTACTAACATAGATTACTAAACCGTCATTTTGATTAATGTTTTTCTCGGTCAATAAAAGAAATGTATCAAAAAATCGCACAGCCGAGTATTTATTTGTAATGGATCCTCATATTATCAGCCCACAAGTGTTTCAGAGCTCCAAAAAATTGATAAAATTATTTAGCACCTTATCTCTTTTTTTACTCGACTTAGGTAAAGCACATAAGTTTATATATTTCTTCCTATTTTTGGCTTAGAATGTATGATTGTTTCAATGTTCGCTCCACCCGTCACACAGAACACTGTTACCTAACTATTATACTCCACTGAGAGACACGTCTTCCAAGGTGGATGCTGGATTTTGATAGATGATATTAAGTGAATCTATTAGTCATAAATGGGCGGTTAACATCCATTATAGCATGAAATAAATATGATGGAAGAGAACTGTTAAAATCTTGCGACCTAAAATGATTAAAGCAATATGAAGTTTTGGCGGAAGCTTAAATGCTATTAGATTACTGCTTCGGTATTATCGATGCTAAGAAGTGAATTTTGTTACAAAAAAGTGATACGATTTTGTGCATTAAATCTTTATATATAACAATTACGTGTCACGTTGTTTGTCCGCGATGGACTCCTAAACTACTGAAATAATTTCAATGTAATTTTGCACACTGTGTGCATTTTGGTCCAACTTGAGAGATAGGATAGTTTTTATCCCGATAAATGACCTTCAAAGTGTTTTATTGCAAATTTAAGGACTTTTATAGGAAGGGTCGTCGGAAAGGGCAAAACAACGTCTGCCTGGCCAGTTGGTATCATTTTTTTATTTTATAGGAGAGGGGGCAAACTAGCATGTGGCTCACCTGATGGTAAGTGACTAACGCCGCCCATGAACAACTGCAACATCAGGGAGGGAATTGCAGATGCGTTGCCGGCCTTTAAAAAAGGAGTACACTCTTTTCTTGAAGGTCCCTAAGTCGTATCGGTCCGGAAGAATCGCTGATGGTAATCGATTCTACAAGTAAGTCGTGCGAGGAAGAAAACATCTTCTAAATCGCACAGTGGTGGACCGCCAATCATCCAGATGGTGTGGATGGTATCGGGAGTTCTGCCGCGATGTGCGTTCGTGAAATTTGGTGGCTGGGATAAATCCGAACAATTCCGAACAGAGCACTCCCCATGGTAGATGTGAAAGAAAATGCAAAGGGATGCAACATCTCTTCGCAGTGCCAATGAATCGAGCCGATCGGAAAGGACTCGATCGTCGACGATACGAGCAGCTCTGCGCTGGATGCGGTCAAGTGGAAGGAGCTGGCACTGGGGAGCCCATGCCCAGAGATGGGACCAGTATTCCATGTGAGGCCGAACCTGCGCCTTGTTAAGTTGCAGGTGGTGTGCCGGCATGAAATACTGTCCCGCTCTGCTGAGCACGCCAAGCTTTTTAGAGGCCAATTTGGCCTTCTCTTCCAAGTGACCACAAAACTGCACGTCACTCGATATGTCGACTCCAAGGATTCCGATACTGGCTGAGGCAAGAAGGGGAGTGCCTTGAAACTGAGGAGATACGACAAAGGGGTTCTTTTTAGCGGTAAACTTGTGTCTTCTGAGGATTAAACTGGACTAGGTTTAGTCGCCCCCAATCCGAGACTTTGTTCAGCAAAAACTCGACTTCAGACACAAGTTTGTTCCGGTACTCGGCGACGTTTTCCCGAGATATATTGGCACGGCCGTTGTATAGAGCATCACCAGTGCTGTCATCCGCATAGCAATGAATGTTACCAGTTAGCAACATATCATTGATATGCAGAAGAAACAGCGTTGGTGATAGCACACAGCCTTGTGGAACACCAGCATTAATAGGCTTGTAGTGGAGCATGCACCGTCTACAACGACCTTGATGCTCCGATCTGCAAGGAAGCTGGTGATCGAATTGCTCAGTTTCTCGGGAAGCCCATAGGAAGGGAGCTTCGAAAGAAGCGCTTTGTGCCAAACCCGATCGAAGGCCTTCGCAATGTCCAAACTAACGGTCAACGCCTCCCGCTTGGACTCTACTGCCTCCGCCCATCTATGGGTCAGGTAGACCAGAAGATCACCAGCTGATCGACCCCGACGAAAACCGTATTGGCGGTCACTAATCAGCTGGTGATCCTCAAGGTACCGCATGATCTGGCAGTTAATAATGGATTCCATTATTTTGGAGAACAAGGAGGTGATCGCGATAGGCCTATAGTTGGACGGGTCTGAGCGGTCGTCTTTTTTAGGGATTGGGTGGACAAAAGCTATCTTCCATGAATTCGGGACAACGCTTTGTGAGTAGGAGTACCTGAAAAGACGCGTTAGGACCGGTGCCAACTTCGGAGCACACGTCCTCAGCACAATTGGGGGGATTCCGTCAGGCCCACTCGAATTCTGGATGTCCAGGGAGAGAAGTGCTTTGCGAACCGAGCGCTGTGAGAACAGCACATCCGGCATGGAGCACTCATACCGCGGGATGGTCGGCGGTGTTTTCCCCCCGTCATCAAGAGTCGAGTTGGACGCAAAAAGGGAGCCTAAAAGGTCGGCTTTGTCGTTTGCGGCTTGGGCCAGTGTGTTGTCCTCCCTGTACAGGGACGGTAGTGATGGCTTACAGAAATTCCCTTGGACAGCCTTGGCGAGAGAATAGAATGCACGGGTTCCCGAAGAAAGGCGAACTAGTTTCTCGCCAAAATTGCCTATGTGCTCTGACTTTGCCTTGGCAATAACTCTTTTGAAGGGCTTGGAGGCGAAGTTATACTTCTTTTTAAGTGTGCTGGTGTTTACATCCCGAGTCGCCGAAGCCGTAGCCCAGGCTTGATAACACTCCTGCTTACTGCGTAATGCAGTCTTACAGGAGCGACCAAACCAAGGCTGAGATCTGCCTCCGATGGGTACCACAGATGATAGAATAAATAGTTCCATTCCCTGTAGCACCACATCAGTGACAGAGTCAACAACAGCGCTGGGATCAGCCGGCGAGAAGCAAACCCCCATGGGTAGGATGCAAAGAAAGACCGCATTTCGTCCCAATCCACCGACCTATAATGCCAAACACGGCGGCAACCTGCAGAACGCAACCGCGAGGGGAGCGTGAGTGGCACCATACTCCGGATCAGACAATGGTCCGAAGAGCCGAGAGGGGCATCGACGGAAACCTGATATCCGTCCGGATTAGAGATCAGCAGAAGGTCCAACAGGGAAGGTGTATGATCCTCCACATCTGGAATCCGCGTAGGCGAAGTAACCAGTTGTGTCAGATGATATGCCAAGGCAAAGTCATAAACAGATCTCCCAGCATGATCGGTTAAACTTGAACCGAGCCATTCGGCGTGGTGGGCGCAGCCTCGTACCGGCAGGCGAAGTGTAGGGCGTCCCCCCATCAGATGGAGTGACGACCTGGTGAGACATACAGGAAGTCGATGGATGTAGGTGGGTCGGACTCGTGCGTTGTGGCATTCCTTGGGAGAGGCCTATGTTCAGCAGTGAACTTGTGAAGGGCTGTAACGATGATGATGATGATGATGAATCAATATATATTATAACAAACAATCTACTCAATAATATAACTCTTCAGTTCAGGTGCGATTACCCATCATAAAGAGGGAGCGGAATAATGATTTATACAGTAGCACTTGACAACAGATGTAAATGTTGCCAAAGATCACGATCTCTGCGGATGGGACCTGTTGTAGCAAGGAATCTGTACCATTGGACGTGGTCGATGAGTCGGTCTGTTTTCGCATTACCGCTATGTGACCTATAAAGGCACCCGTAGACGCGCGGATGGTCGTCGCTGTCTACGCGTAGCCAAAGGATGGACAGGTCCGAACCTTCAAGACTGCCGAGGCGTCGAGAACAGATGTCCTCTCTGACATACACGCAAACTCCAGCCCGAGGCACAAAAGAGTGCTCCAATTTGTACCCCGGGTAGGAGAGATACGAAATATCAGCCGGAGAGGAAACCTGCGTCTCGGTCAGAAAGAGCAAGGCCGGCTTCGCCGTCTCGAGATGGTAGTGGACGGCGTTTAGGTTAGAGTGAAGTCCCCTGATATTGCAGAAATTCACGGATAGCGTGGCAGGGGTCGCCTTGGTGTTGTTGCTCAGTTTGCCCCGAGCAGTTATTTTTTTGGGCGGAATTTTGCCCCCCCCCCCCCCCCTCCAGAATACGCGGGGCAGCCTGAACACCCACGCTCAGGATTGGAATAACATGGTCGTGAATGCTCAGCGAGGGATTCTCTAGGGGTAGTCTATCGTGTAATTCCGCTACCATGTTGATTTGGGGGGGGGGGGGAGAATTGGGCCTCCGGCCACCTGCACTCACCAGATGAAACGCAGAAGCAGAGCTTCTACTTCACGCCGATATTCTGTGAAGTCGTGGTACCAACCCGGCTCGAGCCGGCCGATACGTGCAACAGCAAAAAACTGCTGCGTGGCTCTACCACCGTTATCATATAAAATATTACTAGTGCAAACGGTGAAACAAGTGCTCGGATGGTGGTGGTGTGAACACTTGAGATACTATCGCCATCAACTGTCTGCTGGTTCAAGCTGCCGTCGATATCTTCTAAAAACTTTTGAATGTGACTGTGAAGAAGTGTACATAAAGGATAATTTCTTATTACTTGATACTTGCAAAGTACAATCACACGAGTTCATTACCAAAGAAAGAAAGAGTACATTTTATATATGTACAATGTACAATTTAGAAGATAATATAATAAGTACTGCACTGCACTGCAGCTGTATTTTTGTTTTCTATACTAATTTACTTGTCTAAGCTTAAATAGATCGAATCTACTAAACGCTTTGTATGTACAAATTTATTATTCAAATTATGTAGCATTGAGAGTCAAACCACATAACTTAGACTAATAACACACCATATGTACCACAGAAGCCACTGATTCTGACAATGTCACGAGATAATTGCGACCACTCTGTCAATTGGAAATTATTACTAATTTATATCACAGCGAAACGGTAGCAAGTTTTTGTTGTCAAATATGCGAAATTTCCTTTGATTAATTTTAACGATTTCTGAGCACCGTACAATTCAATAGGCACTGATATTCTAAAAGGAGTAAAAAGTTTGTAAGGACTCCAGTAAGACAAATACTAAAATATCTCAATGCCTATTCAGTATTAGGGACCATTGTAAATCTGCACAAAGATGATTTACCCGTACAAATGAAATAAATTTATCCATTTACAAAATGTTGACTTTAAAAATATTAGCTTTCTGACCTTTAAAAGTTTGCTTTACACTCGATTAAACATTGGTTTGTGAAATGGTTTAATTTCAATTTAAATTTTTATATTTAGATGAGTTCCTTTATGAAACAGACAGAAATTTTTAATGAGTAGCCATTTATCGAATGGAAAAACTCATTTTGTACGTACAACCAGTCCATTATCCGTCGTCGAAGATTTTTAAAAAAGAAAACCGCATTTTTGAAGTGAAAACTTTGTGATTTGAAACTCGATAAAATGAAAAAGCGACACTAAAAAGAGACAAACATACATCTATAGGATTTAGCTTGCGAGAGAATGAGATTTTTTATAGGACAGAGGGAAACGAGCACACGGCTCACCTGATGGTAAGTGACTACCGCCGCAACTGCAACACCGGTGGAATTTCAGGTGCGTTGCCGGCCTTTTGGAAAGGAGGAAGCTGTTTACTTGAGGGTCCCTAAGTCGTATTGGAACGGAAAACCGTCGGTGGTAAATTATTCCACAGAGAGAAATACTGTCCCGCTCTGCTGAGCACGCGAAGCTTTTTAAGGCCAATTTGGCCTTCTCTCCTAAGTGACCACGAAATTGCACGTCATTCGATATGTCGACACCGAGGATTCCGATACTGTCTGAGGAAATAAAGGAACTGCCATGAAACTGACAATGGGGGTCTTTAGTAGTAAACGCGCAAACTTGTGTCTTCTGGGAAATAAAATTGGACTAGACTTAGTCGCTCCAATCCAAGACTTTATTCGGCAAATACTCGACTTCAGACACAAGTTTGTTCCGGTGTTCGGTGACGTTTTCCCGAGAAATATTGGCACGGTCAGAATATTTAGAGCTTCACCAGTGCTGTCATCCACATTGCAAAGAATGCAACATATCATTGATATGCAGAATAAACAACGTTATTGATAGCACGCAGCCTGGTGAAACACCAGCATTGCAATCGGAGCTTGCACCGTTTACTATGACCTTGATGCTCTGATCTGCAAGAAAGCTGGTGCTTAAATTGCACAATTTCTCGGGAAGCTTATAGGAAAGGAGCTTCGAAAGAAGTGCTTTGTGCCAAACCCGATTGAAGGCCTTCGCTATGTCCAAACTTACAGCCAATGCCTCCCCCTTGTACTCTACTGCTTCCGCCCATCTATGAGTCAGGTAGACCAAAAGATAACCAGCTGATCAAACCCGATGAAAACCATATTGGCGGTCACTAATCAGCTGGTGATCCTCAAGGTACCGCATGAGCTGCCAGTTTATAATGCATTCCATTATTTTGGAGAACAAGGAGGTGATGGCGATAGGCCTGTATTTAGACGGTTCTGAGTGATCGTCGTTTTTAGGCATCGGGAGGACGAAGTCCGTCTTCCATGAATTCAGGACTACTCCTAGGGAGTAGGAGTACCGGAAAAGATGCGTTAGAACCGGTGTCAACTCTGGAGAACACGTCTTCAGCACAATTGGGGGAATTCCGTCAGGCCGACTAGATTGTGGGTATCCAGTGTGCTTTGCGAACCGAGCGCTGTGTGAACCGGACATTCAGCATGGAGCACTCACACCGCGGGAATGTCGGCGGTGTGCTCTCCCCGTTATCAAGAGTCAAATTGGACGCAAAGAAAGAACCTAGCAGATCGGCTTTCTCATTTGTGTCATGAACCAGTGAGTCGTCCTCCCTATGCAGAGATGGAAGAGATGGCTGACAGAAGTTCCCTTGGACAGCCTTAGCGAGAGACTAGAAAGAAAGAAAAAAGGCGAACTAGTTTCTCGCCAATTCTACCGATGTGCTCTGACAATGCCTTGGTAATGAATTTTTTGAAGGACTTGGAGGCGGAATTATACTTCTTTTAGGGGTGCTGGTGTTTACATCCCGGGACGTTGATCCGTCAGCCCATACTCAGTAGCACTCGGTCTTATGTCGTGATGCTATTTTACAGGGCCGACCAGACCATGACTGAGATCTGCCTCCGATGGGCACCACAGAGGAAGGAATAATAATTTCCATACCCTGAAGTACCACATCAGCGGTAGAAATAACAACAACGTTGGGATCGTCCGACGAGAAGCAAACCCAGCCCCAAGGGTAGGATGCAAAAAAAGACCGCATCCTATCCCAATCGGCTGACTTATAGTGCCAAAACGATGCAGAATGCAACCGCGATGATAGCGTGAGTGGTACCACACTCCGGAGTAGACAATGGTCCGAGGAGCCAAGAGGGACGTCGACGAAGACCTAACATCTGTCCGAATGAGTGGTCAGCACATGGTCTAATAGGGAAGGCATGATGAACATCCATATCTGAAACCCGCATAGGCAAAGTAACCAGTTGCCAAAGCAAAATTATGAACGGATCTCCCTGCAACTTAAGGTGAGCCGAGCCGTACGTCGTGGTGGGCGTTAAAATAGACGAGGATAATGATCTCTGTGGACGGGGTCAGCTGTAGCAAGGAATCTGTAACTATTTGGACCGTTTTGGTCCGTATTGGCATTACCGGTATGGAACCTATAGAGGCACCCGTAGACGCGCGGATGGTTGTCGCTGTCTACGCGTAACCAAAGGATGGGCAGGTCCGCATCTTCAAGACTACCGAGGCGTCGAGAATAGATGTCCTCTCTGACGTAAACGTAAACTGCAGCCCGACGCACAAAGGAGTGTTCCAATTTGTACCTCGGGTAGGTGAGATACGAAATATCAGCCGGAGACGACACCTGCGTTTCGGTCAGAATACTTGATAGACAAAGGACAAATATACCATACAGCCTATATCGATTTTATACTTTGTGTAATCGATTTATTTTAGTCATTTACTTTTTCATAAAAATTAAATGACACGCTGATGAGGCGTGCACTTTTAGATTTTCCAAACTATTGATCTACTGTACCGTTACACACCATAAAACATAGGCCATAACACAGGCCATATACTGCCTCATAGTGGGGATTTTTCAAATAGGAGCCACGCTTGGCAAGCGGGGACAACCGCAATTTTTTTATTATTTGGTAGTTATAGGAAGACGCTGCTGCCCTTCTCTTGGTTCATTTCTCTCTGTGGTTTCTTACGATACCTACGGGTCGAGATAGGTAAGTATATATTACACCGCCACTACACGGTCACGGTAAATTAATTTTTATCTCAATAATGTAATGTAAATATTAGCACGTGTCATATTTTAGCATTAGTTGATACACAAGTTTCGATGCTTAAAATATATTAAGCATTATGTAATGTAGATGACATTAGGTGACGCTTGTGTATTTATTTACATTTTTATTTCCCTACATACACAAACAATTGCGAGTAAATCTCAATTTTTATATCGAAGTAAATAACTAGAGATATAAAAAGAAATCTGTGCACTGCTCACAATCTGTGCTTGTTTTCATGGTATTTCCATGAAAACAAGCACAGATTGTGAGCAGTGCACAGATTTCTACTTCTGTGGTTTCTTACGATACCTACGGGTCGATATAGGTAAGTATATATTACACCGCCACTACACGGTCACGGTAAATCAATTTTTATCTCAATAATGTAATGTAAATATTAGCTCGTATCATATTTTAGCATTAGTTGATACACATGAAGTAAATACTACATGACATACATGAAGAATATAACTAGAGATATAAAAAGAAATCTGTGCACTGCTCACAATCTGTGCTTGTTTTCATGGAAATAAGACAATTAGTTTTAAATGAGTTAGAAAACAAGTGATGTTTTTTTATTTGTAGGTACTAACAAAATAATATAACACGTTTTTTTTTCATATTCCTACATTGTCATCCGATTCTGAGCTATATTCAAATCTCTAGCTCATTGAGAAGTGCTCGAAATTTAAGCTGCAAGATTTCACCCGGAACTACAGACAGACACAGACTAACAAGAAAGTGACAATAAAAACGTGTAAAAAAACACCGGAGTCACGGAGGCTACGCTACGTTCAGCTTTTTAATACAACTATAGTAATTTTTGTAAAATTACAAAATTAAATTTATATGTTCTACCAGAAGGACATATTTTTCTATCTGTACTTTCCCAAATGTAATCAAAGCGGCGTAACTTTTTCAAACGCAAAGTTTTGACAGCTAAATGTGATTAAGAACTTCTAAGGCTGTGACCTGCTGTGATTAGTGAGTTATTCTCGAATTTTGCTTTGTTAATAACTGTAAAATATTACAACTTCCGTCAATTTAGCTGGCGTGTCACAAAGCTGAAAATCTTTTATCTCAAATGGATACACTATATCGTGTCAACTAATGCTGTTATCTGTGATATATTTATTAATCATTACCCAGATTAGGTTGTAATTTCCAATTTGAAAAATTAAATAAAAATTTATTCTCTAAATTTAAAAATACCTATGAGAAAACATTTCATAAATTTTCCAATGAAACCTTAGATATACTTTTATCTTTAAGTAACTTAAGTGTGCCAAGAAACCACTCATCGTAAATTAATTCCCATGCTATTGCACCGAGTTCTTATCTTACTCAGCTTTTAGCTTTATTCAGATAAATAGGATTGAACTCAGCAGATTTTTAAACATAAAATAAAAGCGGTGAAAAAGCTTTGAAAAAAATATTATTTCAAAATTTTACTTTAAATTTGGCATTGTTCTAATTTATTTGTAGAAGGCTACATTAGGCTATCGAAGTTCCCAAACTACTCAGGTATTCTTTCAAAATATAAAAATGAATCGTTGAATGTGTTGCTAAGCGCAAATCTCGAGAGCAGCTGAACCGATTTCGCTAATTCTTTTTTTTATAATATTCCTTGAAGTACGAAGACGGTTCTTACGGAGAAAAAAAAATTCCTGAAAAAGTCTAAAAACAATACTTTTCTATATTCCCATACAAAAGATTCGTAATAATAATTAAAAGTCAATTTAAACTTTGATACCATACCATACAGTTTAAGTATTAGTGGAGGGGATCCGGGAAGGCAAAATAATTGAGTGACGTTATTATCGTTTAAATATTAATGTCAATATTTGTCAATATTTATACCATGGTAACATTACTCAAAAACAAATTGTGCTTAGAGCCGTATTGACGGCTTCGCCGCGATAGTTAGGAAGCGGTGTGCCCCCGCGCTGACCCGTTTGCGGAACAGCACCTTGCGGTATTCGTTGATCGGTGGGACTTGCCACTTCTACAAGCGTGGGTCCACACAACAGTGTATAATATATTGTTGTGTGGATCTATCTTACAAATGCTTGAATTTTTCTGTTTTGTTTATATGTATTTTTAATAACCCTAGCTATAATTTTTTTTTTAAACTCATATGGGCTCTGCCTGAAAGAATTAAAAATGTAAATGTCTGTGGTAAAATTTCACTTGGAATGTAAACGTCTCTTTGCTGTGCATCTATAATAATTAATATTACATAATCTAAAAGCCACAATATAAAATTAAAAAAGTATTGTGTGTGTTTGTAACTTACTTTTAAACTCACTTAATTTGCCAGGACTGCCGCCTCACAATCTTCAATTAAAGGTTGGATCTGTAGTTATAATTTTGTGAAATATTAACCACCGGCAACTTTGTAACGTCACACGATTAGCGATAAAAAAAAATACTGAATAACGTAATAGAAGCAATCAAATTGAAAGGAAATTATAAAGGAGAAATCGTTTTGATACCCCGCATCCCAATGATTCCGACTGACGTACCATCCGAGTTTAAACGACTACAGTTTCCAGTACGGCTTGCTTTCGCTATGACTATAAACAAATCCCAGGGGCAGTTATTAAGTGTTTTTGGTATTAATCTGGAAAACCCATGTCTCTCACATGGTCAATTGTATGCCTGCTCCCGTGTTCGAAAACCATCTGCTCTGTTTGTTTACGCGCCAGGTAATCAAGCAAAAAATATCGTGTACCTTAAAGTACTACAATAAAAATGAAACCTAATTTAGAACAAGTAAAAATAAAATGAAATATAATAAATAGGTATCATTATAAGAAATCGGAAATTGTAATTTTCATTGTGATTTTAGTGACTATTAAAAGAATTTTAAGTGTTTTATAATTTTTATTTTTTGACATAGTGTAATTGTTGACTTATCAACTTTCTTTTTTCTTTTTTTATCTTACTACCTGAACCCCGTGTCGCGAATAGCAGAATAAATATTACAAGAAAATTAAAAAATTGACTGTTAGGCGGTACGAAGTTCGCCGGATCAACTAGTATATATATATATATATATATATATATATATATATATATATATATATATATATATATATATATATATATATATATATATATATATATATATATTGCAAGGCAGTCTTCAGCTCCTTCAAGTCATCCCAGCTTTAAAAGTTTCATCGCAGCATTGGAATGACGTTTAATCTTTCTTCTAGCTAATCTCTGCGCCTCAGTGTTCGGCACGGCTCTGAGTCGTAACTGCTCGAGTGTGTGGTGTGATGTGGTGGCGCCGTCATCGTGCCACAAGCGGAACGAACCGAAAATGGAAAAACACAAGTTTTAAAGCTGAGTAATACGACACGGAGCGTTGGCTATACCTGGGATAAATACCTTGGCCCCTTTTGTAACCTGTAGGTTACCTATCTTCTTTATATATAAAAAGTACGTGTCACGTTGTTTGTCCGCGATGGACTCCTAAACTACTGAACTGATTTCAATGAAATTTTTGGTCAATGTGCAGTTTGATCCAACTTAAAAGATAGGATATCTTACATCTCAATTTATAGTCGCAATACAATATTATTTTATTGAAAATTATTTATCTATTATTTGACCGTCACAATCATTATCTGTTAGCTCCAAACGATTCTGTCAGATGACGATATCTGTTGACTGGATTGAGTAAATATTTAATAGATGGCGCTATGTTAAAAATGCAAACGTTTAATATAAGCTACAATTTAGTAGTATAACCACCACGTGTTGCTGTAAGTATTCAACAAATAGAACCGATTTCAAAAAAAATTTGCAGACTGTGTGCAGTTTGGTCCAATTTGAGAGATACGAGTAGGATAGTTTTTATCCCGATAAGTGACCCTCAATTTTTTTATTGCTAATTTCAGGAGTTTTTTTGGGAAAGCAAATGGTCATTCGGAAAGGGCAAAACAACGTCTGCCTGGTCAGCTAGTATGTATATAAAATTAAAGTAACAAACCAACTTACAGACCATCCGACGGTAAAAATTGAAATAAAGGACACTACTTAAATGTTTTCACCTTTGAGAACTAACATACGATGCCTCACAGTAAACCCCCCCCCCCCCCTCCCCAAACGGGATCCCGCCTTTTCGTGGCGTGACGGCTTAATAACCGTGGCTTGGTCACCCGCGTTGAACAAAGAAGAACCCACATGGCTGGTCCGGGGGGAAGGGCTAGCCCGAAGTAGCTACTCCGAATGGGCTTGGCGAGCTCACTTCAGATGTATGTTGGTGGGCTGCGGCGAGAGAGGTGCCCCCCCCCCCTACCGCTGCAGCCGAGGGGGAGTCGCGGAGGAAAAGGAGTGTTGGTAAGACGATGCGCCACTCGCCCTATCCTAGGTGACTCTGACGGGGCCGCACCGTTGATGCGATGGTGTTAGGGCTGCGGGGGCAGAGGAATGTCGATATTCCGAGGTGCCTCTCTCTCTACTCTCCACATCCGAATCTTGGTTGGAAGCGGAGCAATAGACCCGATCCACCGCTAGGGTCAGGAGGAAGACTAGTGCTTCTAAGCGCTCGTTTTTCCTGTCCACAAGGCCTTCGCGCATCGGACACGGGGGCGTTCGTTGCGCAGGTAAAGTTGGAGACCGAGAAAGAGGGCGTGTCATGTATTCTGGTGCACCTTACCTCAGAAGGAGATAGGCGAAGAGTATTCGTTTTCCGAGGAGGGGCCACCAACGAGCGGCCGTCGCTGATGCGGCCGCGGATGTGTGCGAAAGTATTCCCGTGGCCCTAAAAATATGCGACAAAGGTGGAACAACATGGAGTTTTAGTCGGTGTGTGTGATGTATGAGTCGATATGAGTAGAATAGGTAAAGGGGTAGTATTTAGACAGACGGTCTCCTAAAAAAACTACTTTTTTATTGCAAATATTGGAAACAGTGACACATACACCACATTATTTATATTATTTTAGTGAAATATAACTTCCTGGTCATTATTACGACATAGAGCCCATCACCAGTCCATTGCTGAACATACTCCTCACAAAAATTGTCCTGATTCCTGCATCATCAGGTGGATATATCATCAGGAAATTTACAAAATATTTTAAAGAATAAGTCATGCAATAAATTGTAATTTCTGCGAGGGATAAAACTAATTTATATTAATACTTTCACTGTCCGGTTTGCAGACATAATAGTAAGACAATAGCAATGACCTATATGTAGTGCACGGGACAGCGAAAGGGTTAAATCAAATAAAACTTGATTTCAAAAACCACAATTCGCTTGATGCACAGCTTTCGATTAAAAGTGTGAATATCGAAACAATACTTTACATATTGTTCACACTAAATGCGATATTTAGTACGCTAATTATTCAAAATAATCACATAATTTATTTTGAATAATTAGCGTATTATTAACTAAATCTAGTAATGAAACAAATCAATAGAATATAATATGTTTTGATAAATGCAGCAATAACTAAAACTTATTTTGTAACTATTAAGCGACTATTTTTAAGAATCGATAAGTAAAATGTATTTAATATATTGTTTTTATGTATATCGGACAGATTTATGGTGTATAGAGGTTCGTAATAATAATGATTATTTATGATTTTTTATCAAGTTATACCATAGATTTTTCTCTGAAGCACTATACCTAATATCTGTAAGTTAATTACAATAGTCCATTCCATTACATCCATTCGTTCCACATCCATTCATCGACGTACATCAATGCAATCAAATCAAACAAGAAATCAAATGTTAACTCAAACTCCACCGATCAGAAAACATTAACTACTAAGGCTCGAAATTAAAGCGGTCAAATCCGCGGTGTTAAACAATTTCATGTGGAATTTTCTTTACAAGGCCGATTCTATTAACAAGTTATTTCTAACAGCTTTCGTGTTTTGCGTATCATGATGTCAGGCATAAACTGAACAAGCGACTAACAAAAGGCATTCTAAATCATTATACTTAATGGAAGTTGAGTTAGCAGTAACAAGCATTCATGCTTTGACAAAGCCTTGTTATTTTGCAGAATCATTTCATTCTTATTAGGCTTAACCAGTACAAATATTTAGTGTCATTCAAAAACGACCAAATTATTATAGTATGAAAAATAACTCTTCTAAACTCGGTCCCAACACGATTATAGCAAAGTATTAAATTAGCGATAGTGTACATCTCATTAAAGACAAATATTAGATTATATACGTAGTAGAGCCATGCTGCAGCTATATTAGTAGTATAGTTGTAGCGCGAATGGATCGGCTCGACTGCAGAAGGACCACGCTTTCACAGAATACCAGTGTAAAAATTACACCGCTGTGTTTCGTATAATGACTGTAGAGAACCGGAGACCCTTTTAACTGGTAAAGTGGCATTCCATCTTAGTCTACATGGGTGACAATGTCTCTGAATTTGACTCTTTATTGAGGATAGATGTAGATGTATATGGGTCACAGCAACTACTTACCATCAGGAGGACTGTGTGCTCGTTTGTCACCCTATCCTATAAAAACCTACGATCAGTGACGGAGAGCAACGACAATGGTGCAATACATCTGGTACTACGATCGTCAACCTGATTGCAAAGTCAAATCCTCCCCACAACGGAGGAAACCCATATGCAGCAATTGAGTATTACGAAGTTATAATAAGAATTTCAAATAAAATCGCTGTTCTTCTACGTAAAAAAATCTGTATCAGTTTAAGCCGTTAAAAAAACAAATTGTTTTTGAAAGACCTCGTCGATATTATCCTCCAGACGATCACGGCGCCCAGTCTTAACGGAAACTATCCATCTACGCAGGACGGAATTATAGCAGCCGAGTGCGCAAGCACAGGTGCACACTCTATTCCCTCTATGTAAAATGGGACAGAAATCCAACTTAGCCGGAGATAGATCAGGCACAGAAACAAAAGTTATGTGCTTTTCGAGGCACATAGGTAATGCGACTTCCTGACTCCGGGCTGCTATTGAGTATTTCTTGACAGTAAAATCCAATGATTTATTGTGGCCTTACCCGGCTTTGATCCCATAATCAGTAGATGCGCTAACAACTACTAGATCAATGAAACAGAACCAGTTAACGATGTTGAACATACTACGTGAAATATATCAAATCATCAAATAAAAATACGAGTAAAACAACTGGTAAAGAAAACTTTTCTTGTAGCATACAGGATCCTAGTTTTTGAATCTTACCTCGGAGTATTGAAACAATCACATTTGTGTTTTAATATTTCTATCAATGATGAGAATGATGTCAAAAACTACTAAAGACGCCATTATGTATTATGCATTCATGACAACATCGACTGCACGAGATGCTACTGCTAACTACCGGTTAAAGTTCTGGTGACCGTTTATTGGTAAAAAAAATCATCTTAGAGCGCTGACACCAAACAGGCTTATAATTGGAGCGAAGTTACTAGAGCTACAGTTCCAGCTCCCAAAATACCACCCCACCAACCCACTGTAGTGAATATCAACAAATAGATGTAGATGTCTATGGGCCGCAGCAACCACTTACCATCAGGTGGACTGTGTGCTCGTTTGTCACCCTTATCCTATAAAAAAAAAGATTTGCAATAATAAATTAAGAAAAATTCATTTTCCTAACGAATTTTTAGAGTGTGGTGATAAATTTTGTAATAATTCATATCATACAATTTGTTTGGATAAGTTATATAATATAATTTTTATAGAAGAGGGGGCAAACGAGCATGCGGCTCACCTGATGGTAAGTGACTACCGCCGCCCATGAACAACCGCAACACCAGGGGAATTGCAGATGCGTTGCCGACCTTTTAGAAAGGTGTAAGCTCTTTTTTTGAAGGTTCCTAAGTCGTATCGGTCCGGAAAATTCGCTGGTGGTAATTGATTCCACAAGGAAGGTGTACGAGGGAAAAATCTTCTTTTAAATCGCACAGTGGTGGACCGCCAATCATCCAGATGGTATGGATGGTAACGCGAGTTTTGTCGCGATATGCGATATGCGATAGTGAAATTGAGCGGCTGGAATTAGTCCGAACAATTCCTCAGAGCACTCACCGTGATAGATGCGATAAAATCAAGCCGATCAGAAAGAACTCGGTCGTCGACGATTCGAACCGCTCTGCGCTGGATGCGGTCAAGTGGAAGGAGCTGGCACTTGGGTGCCCCGGCCCGAGATGAGAACAGTATTCCATGTAGGGCCGAACTTGCGCTTTGTAAAGTTGCAAGCGATGTGCCGGCATGTAATACTGTTTCGCTCTGCTGAGCACGCCAAGCTTTTTAGAGGCCAATTTAGCCTCCTCTTCCAAGTGACCACGAAACTGCACACTATTCGATATGTCGAAGCCAAGGATTCCGATAATGGCTGAGGCAGCAAGGGGAATGCCTCGAAACTGAGGAAATACGACAAAGGGGTTCTTTTTAGCGGTAAACGCACAAAATTGTGTCTTCTGGGGATTGAAATGGACTAGAATATATAGAATATAGTATATATAGAATATACAGGGTCATTTTTAATTTACTAAAAACCTTTTGGGAATATATTGGTTACATCATTACAAACAATTTTAGCGAGATCACTCTTTACAGAATATAATACATTTAAGAAAAAACTACTTTTAAGTGTTTGTTGTCATGTCTGGCTCCTTTTAAGTCTGTATTTTGTAGTAAATAAACAATGTCAGAATAAATCGTTAAAGAAAATGCCTTATTTATTTAACACTTGATATCAGTATCACACATTGTGTTGAAATCATTAAACATAATTAAATAAGCAAATGACATTCAAAAAAATCACAAATATTAAAATTTATAATAGCCGGGCCGGTCGACGCCCGCGCTCAGCTGATTGCGTTGCGAGTGCCTACTAAACCATTCATCACTGTGCCTATTGCACCAGGGCGCTACTTTAAATAAAATGACTATATTAACTTTTCATATACTTCTTTATTTTGCATAAAGCCATTTGATGAACTATTTGATTCTTTTATTAATTTTTTTACGAATTAATAGACATTCTTTAAAAGACATTTAGGTACTTTTTTTTTACGAATACTTTTTGCTAGCAACGCTTCAACGTCGCACATGCAGCGGCCCAAGGCCAAGCCAAAGGTATATTATGACGTCGACACAGGTGTCATTGACATCAAAAGCGCCGCCTGCGCTTTTCGGTTTGCAGCCATCGATTTGGTGATCGATGTTTTGCAGCACGTGCAAATTAAATGAATATTATTAACTATTTTTTTTATTTAATGTAAGTTGTATTTGAAAATTGATGCAGGTTAAAATTATTACAAATATAACAATAAAATATTTATAATGATTACTACAAATTAACAGTAATTGAATAAAGATATTAAGTTATAATGGTTCAATAAAAATTATAAAATACAAATTTAAAAATTAGACTTACCTAGGTACTTGTCCGCGGATGGCGGTGAGTATCGCGCACATGCGTTCAAAATAATCACATCCACATTCTATGCATAGGTGACACCTAAAACTTAACTGTTCACCGACACGAGATAATACTTGATGATTCATTTTGACACGGGTTTCGAATGCGCGACCAGTATACACTAATGTCTTTACATGCCCCCACAAATAAAAATCCATTGGTGTGATATCTGGCGATCTGGGAGGCCATGCACTAGCCCCGTCACGACCGATTCAGTGACCAGGGTATTCTGTTTAAATAAAAAGTTAAGGAACTTGGCGAGCATAGTGCGCCGGCGCCCCGTCATGTTGGTAATACATATTGCGTAGAGATGCAAGTGGTATGTCCTCCGTAGGAGTAATAGTGTTCTGTGGGTATGTCCTTTAATAACTCTGGCAGCGTGTCGTAGCGTAGCTCGGTGCACGTGAGTTGGGAAATCGCCTTGAATATTCAGGGCAGGCTTCACTAACGTTATCATTGCAAATTGCTAAAATTCGCACTATTTCGGTATACTCAACATTTGAATATCGGTAATCCCGATGGCTTACCGATACTAAGGTACAACGTGCGTTCGCGATATTAATCTCACAACGGAAGGAGAAACGTCGCGGGCGCACCAAAGCCAAAGGCGACTGACGACACAGGTAATTAGGTCAAGTTCAAATGAGCAAGCGCCGCCTCCCACACCCCTCCACCCCTATCCCGCCACGCGCTTTCTTTTGCTAACTAGGGCTATTGCCGTTTAGAAGGTCCAATTAAAATATTTTTATTTTTGTATGAAAATATAAATTGAGGAAATATATTTTTTTTTTCTTACAGATGTTATTGTTATGATGTAAATAATATATTCCCAAAAGGTCTTCAATGAATTAAAAATTACCCTGTATATAGAATAAAGTCGGCCCCAATCCGAGACTTTGTTAAGCAAAGACTCGACTTCAGACACAATTTTTAATGAGGGCGTGTTTAAGTGCTAGTTTTGGTGAATGACATTGGCCACCTGGTTGTTCCTGTGGGTGTAGTCGGTCTGCGTCAGAGCTGTGCATGCGCCTGATATATGTTGGATGGTTTCTGGGTGGATGTGGCATTTGCGATATTTGTCATTAATTACTATAGGATCTTTTATTGTGTATTTTCTGTAGTTTTTTGTGTTTATGATTTGATCTTGAATAGCTATTATGAATCCTTCTGTTTCTGGAAATAAGTTGCCTATTTTCAGCCATTTATTTGAAGCTAACTTATTTATGTGTGATTGCTCCAGGTTATGAGGGTGCCTACCGTGGAGTACTTTCCTCTTCCAATCTTCAATTTTTTGTATCTGCTGGCTATCATTGGTAGTGTTTTGGGTTTCTATTTGATTGCTAAGGTTAAGTGGAGTGTAGTTAATATCATTTGTTACTATGGCTTTATGTATATTACTAGTGTGAGATTTTGTATAAAAGAACGATTTTAGTCGATCAACTTGTTTCTGCCTTAGGTGCTGAATATTTATTATGCCTCTCCCTCAATGTTCCCGTTTTATGGTTAATCTTTCTATGGCGGACTTAGGGTGTAGGTTGTCATGTTTCGTAAGTGTTGTTCGTGTAGTACGTTCTAATTGTTCTGTGTCAGTTTTGGACCATTTTATAACCCTGAATGAGTACGTTAATACGGGGATGGCGAAGGTGTTTATTGCTTTGATGAGATGTTTACCTGAAAGTTGTGTTTTACAAACGGGGTTAAGTCTTCTCTTGTATTCCGTATTTAGTGAACTTTTTATTCGTACGTGGTCAAGACCTTTAAGTTGCACATACCCTAAATATTTATACAAGTCACTCGATTCCATTGCTGTAATAGCATCCGTGTCATTCACTACATAGTCGCCGGGTCTTACTTTGCCTCTTACGATGTGAAGTGTTTTACATTTATCCAAACCAAATTGCATATTAACATCGTTACTAAATTTTGCTGTAATATCTACTAATTTCTTCATATCTTTTTCTGTTTTTGCGTATAATTTGATGTCGTCCATGTATATAAGATGCGATATTGTTGTTTCGTCTGTATTGTTTTTGAGACTATATCCTGCCCCACAGCAAATGAGACAGAGGATTTAGGGCGAAACAGAACCAGAGTGGGCTTAGAGAGTCACCTTGGTAGATGCCTTTTTTGATGGAAATATGTCGTGTTGTGATAGTATTTTTGTCACAATTTATTTGTAGTGTTGTTTTCCATTGTTTTTTTTATATAGGAGAGGGGGCAAACGAGCATGCGGCTCACCTGATGATAAGTGACTACCGCCGCCCATGAACAACTGCAACACCAGGGAGGGAATTGCAGATGCGTTGCCGGCCTTTTAAAAAGGAGTACGTTCTTTTCTTGAAGGTCCCTAAGTCGTATCGGTCTGGAAAAATCGCTGATGGTAATCGATTCCACAAGGAAGTCGTGCGAGGAAGAAAACATCTTCTAAATCGTACAGTGGTGGACCGCCAATCATCCAGATGGTGTGGATGGTATCGGGAGTTCTGCCGCGATGTGCGTTCGTGAAATTTGGCGGCTGGGATTAATCCGAACATTATACGGCGTAAGAAATCTATTATTTTCGGGTTTATTCTGTAAATCTCTAATATTTGTAACAACCAAGAATGAGGAACACTGTTAAAAGCTTTTTTATAATCAATATAGGTGCAATGCAAATTTCTGTTTTTAAAAGTGGCATGTTTATGAATAGTGTAATCAATAATCAGCTGTTCTTTGCATCCCATGTGGCCCTGTCTACATCCCTTCTGTTCCTCTGCTATTATATTGTAGTGTTCGATGTGTGAGTGAATTTTCTTTGTAATTGCAGATGTCAATATTTTGTAAATTGTGGGTAGACATGTAATTGGTCGGTATTGGGAAGGCTGAGGTGATTTTTTTGTTTTAGGTAGCATGTAAGTAATTCCTGTTGCAATAAATTCGGGCGAGTTCTGTCGTCCTACTATAATATCTGTTAAATATTTTGCTATAGATTTGTGTAATGAGGTTAATTTTTGTACCAGAAATTATGTATTTTGTCTATACCAGACGATTTCCAATTATGTAATCTAGCTGTAATGTGTGTAATGTCTGACTCTGTTATCTCTGCGAATTCCATCTCGTCAATATCTCTCCATTTTGCTTCTTCTTTCAATATCCAAAATGCTTTGTCGTTGTGTTGTTTTTGCTCTTCCCAAATACTAGCCCAATATGCTTCTAGTTGTTCTTTTGTAGGTAGGTTAGATGTGTTTGTGGTATGTTCATCAATTGTGTCTGTTTGTGGTTTTTGTAGGTTCCTATAAAACATTTTTTCATTTGTTGCAAATGTGGTGTTATCTTTTTTTCGTTGTAGTGCCTTTTTGTATCTTTTGAGCCTGTGATATTTGAGTGCTAGTTTTTGTTTTAAGGTGTCTAGAAATTCTTCAGGTCTTGTGTTACTTTTTTCGTGTCTGGTATGCGTGGAATTGTTCCTAAATATGACCTCAACTTTTTTTACTAATTTAATAGATCTACAACCGTTAATATATTGAATGTGTCTGCCTATGTTTGCCCGTATTTTTTCAATGTCATTTTCTAGTCTCTGTTGCCATGCTGGTTCTATATTTTGCCTTGTTCTTGTCGTTTTTATGTGGTCTGTGATTTTAAAGTTCATTTCTTCAGATATTACTACCGCTGTGCAATATATAAGTAAATGTATGTCTATGAGTTGTGTGTCATCAGATATATATCGTGTGAGTATAGTTTTATTAAATAAATTTATCAGACGAAATAGTTTAAGCGAGTATTTAAGTTTGGGTAATCTTGGTCGCGCTCCTGGATCCATCCCAGAGTATTGTGTTATTATTGTTCTAAATTTCTCAATTCAATTTCTTGAATATATGTATCTCTTGTTAAGTGTTGATCTGGAACAACTATGGTCTCATTGTCATTTTCTAGTGTTAGTATTATTGATTCGGTTTTTGTGGATGTGTGTGATGTTTGTATGTAGGCTTGTGAATGGTTGTATGGCTGAGGTTGTGCATAAATGAGTTGTGATTGATTAAGCGATTGTGGTTGTACATGATGATTATTTTCATTTGTGTTTTGTTTGGTATTATTAGTATCTACATAATTATTAACCACTTCTTCTTCCAGTAATTGTATTCGTACTTCTTCTTTTAATTGATGTATTTCTTCTTGAGATAGAAGTTTATTCCTAACTATGGTTCTTCTTTGGTCTGAGATTCTTTGTTCTGAAACGGTAATTTCTGGATATTGTCGAGGAAAAAGTGCATGTAATTGTTGTCTATAGACGGTCATATCAGTCTCTAATTTAGTAATATATAGATAAGTTCGAATGATAAATAGATTCACTTCTTTAGTCCATTTAATGCGAACTCTTGCTTTTCCAGCCTTGGTGGACGCGGGTAAGAAGGTAGATAACCCCCGCGCAGCATTCAAGGTCGAAGTGGGTGGAACTGTATTTAAACTAATGATGGGGGTGATGAAAGTGTTGGTGACGATGGTATGGATGGTCTTGAGGGTGTGTGTGATACTGTGCTTGGACTATACTTACAGGGGTGTCCGTCCCGTCCGCCAGTCTGTCACCATCGTCAATGATTTCGGCTGTAGCATCTTTGCCGGTGGGAGCCCGCCTGTTCAACCCCTCACCGCTGACGGTTCGCATGCTGAGACACCCAGCGTCAGCTCCAGGTGCGCCCCAGCGATCGTCCCCGGGCAGCGGCCCTATACGTTTACTTTTAGAACGAGTCTCCATTTTTATGGGTTTCCAGAGCCACGTTAGTCACGCCAGTAATTTCTCTTTCGTGTGTCCGCCCCCCACGTGATTAGAAGGTCAATCAGGACGTGTGGTTGTTTAGAGGGCTTATTATTATTATTGTTATTATCTTGCTGATTATGTTGGACTAAACATAACGTGATGTAAACATTTTATAATAGAAATTAAAATCTTGAGTTCTTTCACAAATCGGTAAGATCTCAAGCAAATCTCGAGATACTTTATATAGTGATTTCTTATATTTACGCGAACACTACACATTGAATAAAACTATTTTTACGGATTTTATTGCGTTTAATTAAATTATTTTATATTCCCGCCATTACATTAGATTTGATAAACCACAAATTCCCGCGAAAGAACATCGATTCCTGCCAAGGATGATACGTGAAGCTATTGAAATTAAAAAAACATCCTAATTTCAATAGAGATACCACCTGGGTACTACCACCTGCTTGGGATCCTGTAATTCATAAAATTAAAACTAAACCCAAGCATACCACTGCAAGACTTCAAAACACAGTTAGTTCATTTTGCGTAGATCGGACCAAAATTATTAATTAAAAAAGCTGAAGGTACTTCGGTTTAACTCTGACATCGGGACGTCAATCACCTCAATCCCCCGTGACCACGAAACTTCGGGAATGTAAAATAATTTAATTAAACGCGATAAAATCCGTAAAAATAGTTTTATTCAATACTTTATATAGTATAAATACGATTTACGTTAAAGCAATTATCTCAGTTAAAAGAAAACTTCTTATACGTAATAAAATGACATAAATATTTTTGTATTCCGACGAAATATTTAATATTGAGTGAGGGCTAAATCTTTACTTATCTAATAATCCTACTTACCTCTTGAAACGAGCCTTCGTTCAATGAAAACGTAAAGTAACAATTGCCCTGAGCATTTAATTTTAACCTAAACTTGTTGATATTAGAGTCGGAAATTGATTTGCCTAGTTGCTGGTGAAGTATGTAACTAGATTATTGTGTATTAAAAATTCATGTTTTCATTTTTTTTAGTTTAACTAGAGGCTTGATATCCGTGCTAGATTTTATTTCATGTACCATAAGTTCTGTCGCCCTTAAAATATTGATATTTCGAGGAAACATTTATAAACCTGATGAAGAGCGATAAAAGTGCGTGACTATTAGGCAGCATAAGATTTTTTTTTATATGAGAGCAAAGAGCAAAGGAGCATGCGGCTCACCTGATGGTAAGTGACTACCGCCGCCTATGAACAATTGCAACACCAGGGGAATTGCAAAGATTGATCAATAAGCAACATTAGTGTACTTTAACCTTTATTTTAATCTCTGTAAATCCGCTTAAATGTAATTTTTGCGTAAAAACAAAATCATTTAATAGAAATTTAACATACGGACTAGGGTTTTGTAAAGACAGAAAGCCAAATCATAACTTAAAAAAAATTAAATCGCTATTTAAACGATTACCTTACAGAGATTCCTTAATGAAGCCGTGTTAAACTTATTCACATAATGAAAACGCCTATTGTTTTACAATTTTTTTAAGCAAAAGTAAACAAATTCGAACTGGTCTTGGTCTCGCGTCCGCCCTGGCAGCCTCGACACGGCCAGGGCCGAGACATATTTGAGACTTGACGTAATCTTTTTTAATTCTTGACGATTGGTACTAATTTATACAAAGAATGCGAGGTAACGTTTCCTATCTACATTTTGTACTACAAACGCCTTTTACTCACCATTACAGCTTATCAAAGGTTCTTTGTCAAAGGTCCACTGCAGAATTAAGGCGCCCCCCATAAATTGCCTCATAGCTCACAGGGGTATTTGCCATAGTTGCCACGCTTAGCAAGCGGGTCGGTAACCGCAGTTTTTCAAGAATATGCTGCTGCCCATCTTCTCCTCCGTCTCCTGTTCCATTTCCCTGGTTCCATCGCCTCTTACGACGCGCACGATTAGCTAACGGCTAGTAATACGCCGCCTCTACATGACCTTATGGTCCAAGAGCTCATGACGCGTTTTTCATGAAGTATTTGATGCATCATGAAACTTTGTTGAAAACTATTAGTCCACTCACGCATATAATTTCATATGCGTTTCGAAAAAGCTGTTATTTTGACATTACAAACAGACACTTCAATTATATTTATTTGTTTAGATTTTTAAATTATTAACCCCCGGAGAAACAGTCTGCCATTTTGTGAAAAAAAAATTATATATAATAAACATGGCAAATTAAAAATGGCAGATTAAATCAAACACATTTTTTTGGATTTTGAAAATACAACTTTGGGTAGTTTGCCCCCGTGTCAATAGTGTCTGCCATTTTTTTTTCTTGATTCTTTATCAACTTAGCTAACGGATTGTCATTATTATTATTTGAATCAAACACTTTTTTGGGTAAATTTTTTTGCGACTTACCTGTATGCGCAGTACTAAGTGTACCCAGGTAGGCCAGGCGAAAAGTCACATACCTGCTTATTGAGTGGAAGTGATACTTTTCAACAAAGTTTCATGCTGCATCAAACACTTCATGAAAGATGCGTCATGAGCTCTCGGACCAAAAGTTCGGCTTATATGGTTCTTAAGTTATAAATTCTTAAGGCTGTCTTATGAAACTGACGCTTACTCTACATAACTTCACATTTTCTAACATGAAAATACAATAAAATATAAACCAACTTAAATTGTTAAAAAAATATCACAAACTATTTTTAAAACGCGTTTACGTGAGTTATCGAATACATTTTCTCTCAGTGCCTTTGTAAAGCGAAGCCTTTGAGACTTCCAAAACATCCTCGGATTATATTTCACGACAAATATGTGCCTAAGCATGCGTGAAGCGAATTTCAGCGCCGAACTCGAGCAAATGCTATTTCAGTGGATTTTACTTTTATGGGATTAAATTATGTTACGTGTACTTTGTTGAGTATAAGATAAGTTATACAAAATGTTTGAAACATTGTGTGCATTCTGCGAGAGTTTGTTGTAATTTCTTTTTTAATTGTGCCAATAATTAAGAGTACATAAATATAACAAGAACAAGTTTTCGTGCGATTTAAATCTTTCTCTTATTTTTTTGGTAAATATAAAATTATTCCTATTAAATGGTTTGGTGCTATTATGATCGCGTGAACTTTCATTTCACCATGCAACCAAACGATGGTATTCAAATGCTCATCAATCATGCATTTTCATTAACATTTGGCAGTATTAGCGGAATGAAATGAAAACAAGCTTTTAATTGCTATATTCAGACTTCTATTTCAATTTTAATGTTTAATTTTCTTGTAATCATACTGTTTGTCTGCAAGGATTAGCTAAAACTTCGTTGAGAAGTTACATAAACCAGTAAAAACGTTATGAATTAAAGATAATTTTTAATTAAAAAACTCCATATTTTTATGAAACTCAAAATAATAAAAAAAATCATTATTTATTTGTTTTCAATATATTTTTTTACTTGTGAATGATAAAAAACACTAGGGAAATACAATAGCTTTTTTTACAGGAAAGAGCCTCGCTGTAGCGTAACATAGCTGCAGCACGGACGGATCAGCTCGACGAGGGAAAGACCACGTTCCAACATAATAACATTAGAAAATAGCAGTTAATATTGTTGCTGTTTCATATGGGAAATGCAAAGAATTCCATCTTCTTCTTCATCAGCCCATAAAAATACAGCTGGACATGGGGCTATTTGTAGGGACGATTCATCTTAATCGCTAAGTTTCGCGATTACAATACCAGACGTCTCATATCTCGACACCACTCTCCGTCTCCAGTCTGGGTATTTTGTTTCCGACCGATAGACGATTCGCATCTTACACGATGTTTCATACCACATATCTGAATATGGACCCGAATATACCGTATAGTAAGTACGCTTTTGCTGATAATATCATTCAATTAATTTTTTCCACACCCCTTGAAGTATTACTATGTGGTAAGTTACCGTTTTTAAAAAAATCAATACTATTTAATCAAAAGTTTAAATTAACTTAACTTTTCGTGTCAATTGTTATTGGCAGATGCTCCATTTGTCGATGGCATCCCGCAGTGTTAACGCGTCAGTGGTTAGTTCCTCAGTTGAGTTGTGGTATTCGACGAAGTTTACCGGCCGCATTGTTCGACTGTGGAGTTCACGGTAAAATAGTTTCAATAATATGTTTTATTAAATCGTGTTTCTATTCTATTACTCTTTTCTGAAATGCGTGGAAAAATCCTGCAAGCATGTAAAATAAGCAATGCCAACATGCACTGGATCCATAGCCTCTAAGATATGCGAAAAAAGCCTGTGCTCTGTGTAGGTGGGTCAGAAGGCACAAAGTCGATACATTTTCACTGGTAGATACTTTTGGATGGACTTTCAATCTATCGGTCGCCAGGATTTCGTCCATCAGTTGGAGGTGTACACCGCATTCAGGTGACTTTGACATTTAGAGCAAAAGTTAGCAAAAACCCCTAACACCCCTGGATGCAGACACATTCCAGAAAAAAAAATCTTTATTATTCAACTTTATAGGTGCTTGAAAATCTTATTTATAAATTGTGTATTTGAAATTCAACTGACACACAAGTGTTGTCAAAACAAACATTTCCATAGAGACCAGGGTGAGGCAACTTTGTATGAAAGCTGAAAAATCTGCACACAATCATGATTTTGTCCATATGCGTGTTGGGCTTGTTAAAATAAAGCGAGATAAAATATCGCTGTCTCTTTCTTTAATTTTGTTTTAGATTGCCATTTTAAAAACTAGATAAATAAATTCATATTATATGGAAAGAAAATAAAAATATTAATTCGGTGTTAAACTTTTATTGGTTTGCTTTTTAAAGTATAATTACATACATATTACTCTGAGATTCGCACAATTAGTTTACCTATTAATTGATTTAAATAAAATTATTAAATATTAGCAGAATTTATCAAAAGAAGCCATGAATTAATAGAAGAATAAAAAAATGACATTTGTTTGTCAACGTCTTTCATATTGAAAATATTTTCTGAAATTTATAAAAATTTATTTCATAGGTTTAGTTTTTAATATTTATTATTCATTTTTGCTTAAATTCAGTTAGATGGACTTAATTTTCGTATGTACGCAAATATACAGTCATAATATCGTCGTGAATGTACAGTGAAGATTTTTTTGTTAGATGTTAATTCTGTATAAGATATTGACTATAAATGAATTCATTATTTCAAAGTTTTATGCATGATTTGTGATCATCATCGAAAGTAAGTTAAGTGTTGTATAAATAAAAAGCACAAAATCATCTGATCACATCACATCACATTTCGAATTTATTGGCCGTTATTTGTAGGGTTTATAACTATATTGACTCGAATTGTATCTGTTTCAGATCACGTATTTGGGCTGAGTAAAGTTTTCATCATGAGAATTTTTCTGATCTAAATTTACGTTAATGTTCTGTGAAGAATAACTCTCTGACAATAACATGTGTTATATATTAGTAACGTGCGTGGAAATATTACGTGCAAAAGCAATAAAAAACATCAATAATAATGTGTAGTTTATAAAACAATCTGTCTTCCAGAAAATAAAATTACATAACTATACTTATTTATAGTTTTATTTTATCCCACATACTAATCTAAATTATATTCGAGTAATTTTGGTGCAACCTCTCAAATATATGGGAATTTACCCCATAGGTTTGTGAGGCTTGAGCCAAAATTACTCGAATAAGCCTTAAATAAAAAGTTTTAAGTTACAAAACACAAAGGTTTGAAATTCCCGCTAAAAAAGTTTTATATGGGCGTCCACCGTAGCGCTTTTCGTATACAAACATAAACACATGTTTCCGTTTTTTAGTATGAAGTTGGCGTTCTTCTCTTGATAAAGAGTAATTGTGTTCTGTGATAGAGACGGTATGATACATTAGTTTAATGTCGTCATAGTCATTATAGTCAAATTATCATCCTATTTTAAAAAGTTTAATTCTAATATAACATTAAATCGGGAATTATTCAAGTTTTAAAACACTACTAAATCTAGAGAAACCAAATTATATGATGTAGTAATTTATTAATGATGGCGTAGTCAGCACACTTAGTAGTTGGGTAGTTAACCCAATTACTGTGCTGATTACAGGAAATCCTGGCAGATAATACATACAAAGAGATAAATAGAAATGAGGGTAAAACTCGACACCCCAACTCGTATTAATTTTGACATATGCAACGTGCTGATTGATTTCGTCAATCATTCAGTATCTTCTTTATCGTGATTCTGTCGTCCTAAATCTTACCAGTACAACATCGTGACAAGCAGTGCTATTGTAAATTTGCATACTTACTCTTTTTGGTGTTATCTTGTAATTATTCTATACGTGGTACGCCTCAACCGGGGAGGGACTACACTCTCACAGAATACCAGCGTAAAATACTTAATGCTGCTGTTTCCTATGATGAGTATAGAAAACCGGAGACCCTTTTTAATGGAAGGCATTTCATCTTAGTCCTTAGATGTCCGTGCAGATGTCTGTGGGCCACTATCAAGTGGAATGTGTGCTCGTTTGTTACCCATATTCTATAAAAAAAAACGAGCTGGAGTAGCTCTCGGATATGAGAGGAGTATTGGAGGAGACAACGACAAGTTGTAACTCAACTGTTTTGGTGATTAAATGATCTTGTTATGTCCGATTTTAACAACTGTACCTTTCCAGCTAATCAAAAGTCTGCTGCTAAACATAGACTTCCCCCATAGATTGCCTCATAGGATGGAGGGTATTTTTAGTTGCTATGAGGAAGACGCTGTTGCTCATTTCCTGGTTTATTTCCCTTTGTCGCCTTTTTCGGCACCGATGGGAAAATACACTACCACTATACAGCAAACATACGGCCAAATATAGATAACAAATAAAGATGTCGATGAAATAACAAAACGTTTTTTTAACAAATTACTTTATTTCAAAGCCAGTTTTTACCGAGGAATAGTGAAAAAAACCTAAAGTATTACTTATCTATATAAATATCGTATCTATATATAACTATAGATACGATATTTATGAGAATGTTTTCTCTATTTATTTATACCAAGCCACATACAGCTTCAACAAAAATGAGATTTAAAAATAATTTTTAACAATAATATAAATCACAAACAACCATTTATATGATGATAAATGGTTAAAAAGAGTAACTGTCGAGAAATCGTAATAAAATTTTAGATCAATAAGAAACAATTAAAATTTTACCATACTTTTTACTATACGCAACACAGTAGCATTAAGCTGCTATTTTACACTAGTATAGTGTAAGAGCGTGGTCCTTCCCCTGCGAGGTGACCCATTCCCTTCAACCATAATATAGCTGCAGCGTGGCTCTACCACCTAAAACGAGCGTCGGCGGACTGCACATCCCCTCTATTTATTTCTTTACCGCCGATCACATGGTATTTAGCAATTATAATTGGACGTAATTAAGCAAAAATGATTTAATAAACTGGATTAAAAACTGGATTAAAATGAGTTTAAAAAATCTAAAACAAACTTTGGGGTTAATCTATACATCTATACAAATAAATAATATCGAAGTGTCTGTTTGTAATCTAAAAAAAAAATCTTTTACTAAATGCATATGAAAGTATATGCGGTACTTATAACAAAAACACAATTTCTAAAAATTTTGTCTGTCTGTCCGTCTGTCTGTCTGTCTATTTGTTCCGGCTAATCTCCGAAACGGCTGGACCGATTTCAACGGGAATTTCACTGGTAGATAGTTGATATTATGAGGAGTAAATTAGGCAACTTATATTTTAGAAAAGCAATTAGGGTTCCGCGCAACATAATTAAAACCCTAAATTACACGCGGGCGTAGTCGCGGAGAACAACTAGTACTTTCATATAATTAAATACCGTAAGAGAAGGACGCAATTCTTTGAAAGTAAAATTACAAACAATTCGAGGGGCGTGCAAACATTGACTATACTGTTATGTAAACTTCAAACATCACACTTTAAAAAATATTATTATAGAAAGTATGTATTTGTGAGTTGGATCATTTTTTCCATATAATTCTTACTTATTATGCAAAAACAATATCAGTATTTAGACTGCTTGCAAGGATGTTAATAAATTTCCTTTGATAAATTTTACTAATTGCTTAGATTCGCCCAATTTAATACCGGTGTTCAATAAAAGGGTAGATAATTTAGAAGAGCTTCAGTAAGACAAATATTTGACTTTCCTGGCGTCTGGAGTATCAAGTACCAATAGATTTATTGATGAAACAAGTTAACTAAATACGTTAACAAAATACCTTGACTTCTATTCAAATTAACTTGGGCACATTAATCTATGTCAGAAAATTTAAAAACAAACATTTTATTATTTTATTTTGATTTTTTAAGTAAGTAAGAGTGACTAACGAGCCCTTAGTCCACTTGATGGTAAGCGAATGCTGTGGCCCATTGACACCAACAGACTTGTAGTACAGACTAGCTACCTACTACATCCTCAATTAAGGGTCAAAATTTGCTTATGCGTTTTTACCCCTGATGGCTAAGACGTATTGCCTCCCCGGGTCCCCGGTTCTTGTAACTCATCATGCGAAACACCGTTATCGTTCCCGTTACAGGAAGGAAATTTTCCATATTTGCCACGCTTGGCAAGTTGGTTGGCAACCGCAGTTTTTTTTATTTTTAGTCATTACTGCCCATCTCCTGGTTTGTTTCCCTCTGTCGCCTCTTACCCTACCCCATATATGCGAGCGATATGGGGTAGATAGTAGATATTCTTACACCGCCACTACTCTGTACATGCGAAACACAGTAGCAATATTTTGCTATTTCAAGCTGGTATGCTGTGCGAGCGTGATCCTTCTCTGTTCGATGATTTGACCCATTTGAGCATCCATAATGCGCAGCAACGGCTACCAAGTTAGAAAAAATCACTTGCTCACTACAGCCCACCACAAGTTCACTGCTGAACATAGGCCCCAAAGATTGCCACAAAATACGGCCGTTAGCCACGTTAATAAATACAGGAATAATAAATTACAGTGAATATTTATCATTTTAACAAATGACACAATTTAACACAACATGTTCACATTTGTTTTGGAGATGAGTGCCTCCGCATATTTTTTTAATGTGCGAGAGCGGAGCCCTTTCCTCTTCGGCTTCGGTATATGTATATAAACAATATGAGCCTTTTCCAAGTGGGAAGGGATTAATTAATCAGGAGTTGACAGATGTAAACCTGACACAAGTGCAATAGGTACGTTTTAATTAGCTTTAACCTTTTGATACCTTTCTTCATGAACGGGTTTCCAACGGTTTTCGATTGCTCTAGTGAATACTCATTCTGACAAGAGACACCTAAACACAACTTATATAAGAGTTCGTATACTTTTAATTTTTAATATATTTTTTATTGGCTAAATAATAACATCTGATAATACCGGACGAGGGTCTAAGATCGACTGATAGTAGAAAATCTATTTGAAACACGCTAAACCAATATTTCACAGACTGTTGATGGGTATCTATACAAATGGGATACATAATTATAAATTTGTGTGTAATAAAGAGGAATAAAACATGAACTAACAAAGTTTCCATAGATTAATTAACTTATTAAATAATCAACATCAATAATTAGTTCCTTAATAGATTGACTCTGCGAGAGTGTCAGTTCTGACCGCCTGCACAACGTGGGAAATATAGCAAACACTTCCGAATTCTCCTATGTCATAATATGGCACATTCTTAAAAAGATATCAACGCTTGAAATATAGAGGTCAGTGTTGAAAGGCAATACCAAGTGACATGTTGGGCGATATTGTGTTATATACATTGAAATCAGCAAAAAATATGCTGCGTCGACATGTCATACATATTACCGCTAAGAAAAGTTTTGTTGTCGCTTGGTAACTTAAAAAAATTACATTTTCACAGTTTTCGGTGACAAAGCAACTAAAGCGAATAACTTTCCGATTTATGAATGATTTTCACTTGGTAGGTATTCGGTTTTAACTTTATAAACTTAGTAATTTTTGCCTTGACTCAAATTAATGCGGCTAAACATAAAGTATGTTTTTCCTTACGGTATCTAGGGTATAAGCATTACTTAAGAAATTTTACCGGATTAAATAATTTTATTTCGCGTAATGTAAGACTTTTTAATACACCTTAATTATGTATTTTTTTTTTCCTAAATACAACGGACTTAAAGAAGTAATATAGTAGTATTTTTACTGCCTAAAAAGGATATATTTTGTCGTTTAGTAATATTTTACCTGCCCTTTTTCTTTTACTGATTTTGTTACTTCGATAACTATTTCTGATTAGAAATTTGTATAAAAATGAGCTTATCCCTTTTCTGTGTATTTTATTTTGTCGCTTATACGCACTGTAAAGCAGATTTTGAGTGGCTGTTGGTAACAAAATATCGATTAGTCTTCACCGAACTGTCGCATAGGCAAAAGTAACTAAAACTCTAAATTGTTAGGACTTAATCTTGTGTTATTTAATTGACAGTTTACCAAAATATTTTCATTCATATTGTTTTGATTGTGAAACGTTTTTGTAATTTTAGAATATTTTAAAACGTTTATTGCAATTTTCTTCTTAGTTGAAATTGTGTTTTACCTACCTATACTAATTTTGAAATTACTTATTTTAGTAATAGTATTAGTATAATAGTAATTATTTTAGTTTATTTTTACAAACAGTTGATTTAAGCTATCTTGAATATTCAACGACAGCCCACAATCTTTATAAGATTAGTTATCCACTTTTTGAGAGATTTGTCTGCAATATTCGTATGTTCCAGGCTTATCTGGCAGAAAAGTCTTTTGATTTCTATTTGGATCATTTTACCTATACATATGTCAAACATGCGTTACTTCTGGATGCGTCATTTTTCTTCAAACACAATGATAATGTAATGAGGTATAGTTAATTTTACTTGTTTAATAATAAAAAGTTGATGTCGATAAGTAACTTTTACCTGTTTGTGATTTTGATGAAATTATTATTAACCGGACACTATTTCATAAAATATGGAGAAAATTCAAAATCTTTAATAGGCAACTTATTAAGCCTTTAATATGCATCTAAAATTTGTTAGAATCGAGTAGTTATGACTAATAGACAATTTTTTACAATTTTTTTTCCAAAAAAAAGAAAACTAGAATGCTCTAGTCTTAAGTTGTCAACATGTCGCTTGGTAATTATTGCCTTTCAAGCGTCGATATGTATTGTTGTCTTTAAAATGTTGTTTTTGTGATGTGAATAAAAGTGTACTAGACGTATATTTACTTGAGAGAAAGAAACAATAAATTGCATCTAATTTGGGTTCTCCAATTATTATTACCTTACCTATGTAAAACGAAAACTGCCACGGAAAGCATATGAAGCAGTTGTCTTGCGCCTGATTCTTTCCGATCGTGTTGCATTGCCGTCCAATCAGACTGTGAGAATAAAGGAACAGAAAGTGCTCCTGTGCTTGCGTGTATATCAGGCACTTTAATCCTGTCTACGCCTATTTAATCCTGTCTACGCCGATGTCTAATCTCCCTTAAAACTGACTGCTGTGACTTAAATTCGGTCTAGAGGATATTCATCATCATCATTACAGCCCTTCACACGTCCACTGCTGAACATAGGCCTCCCCCAAGGAATGCCACAAAGCGCGGTCCTGAGCCACCTGCATCCATCGACTTCCATCATTCATCGACGACATCCTGCATTTCTCAACAGAACGTCACTCCATCTAGTGGGGGGGTCGCCCTACACTTCGCCTACCGGTATGAGGCTGCCACTCAAGAACCTTTCTTCCCCGTCGGTTGTCGGTTCTTCGAGCTATATGGTCGGCCCCCTGCCACTTCAGCTTACTAATCCGTTGGGCTTTGTCGGTTACTCTGGTTCTACTGCGGATATCCTCTTTTCTAAGTTTATCACGCAGAGAAACCCCGAGCATAGCCCTCTCCATAGCTCGCTGAGCGACCTTGAGCTTCCTCATATGGCCTGCAGAAAAGGACCACGTCTCAGATCCGTAAGTCATCACTATTAACTATGAAGAGTTTCGGGGATAAAACGTCACCCTGTCTTACACCTCTCTGCAGTTGGATAGGTTTCGTACTTTGATTCTCTACTCGGATAGCGATTGTAGCTCTACTGTATAAATACTTCAGCACTTCGATATACCGACAATCAACTTGGCACCGCTGAAGGGACTGCAGCACCGCCCGAATTTCGACGAAATCAAAGGCTCCACATACGCAAGACAAAAAGGCAGATTATACTCTTCTGTGTTCTGTACAATCTGCCGCAGGGTATGTATGTGGTCTATGGTACTACAGCCTTTTCGGAAACCGGCTTGTTCGGGAGGCTGAAGGCCGTCAAGTCTGCGTGCGAGACGATTCGTAATGACTCTCGAAAACAGGACGTAGACGCGGCTCAGAAGGGAAAACGGTCTGTAGTTCTTCAAGAGAGCGTTGTCGCCTTTCTTGAAGAACAAGACCACCACACTTCTGCTCCACGCCTCCGGAGTAGTGCCACCATGGAGGACGGAATTAAAGATCTTCTGAAGGACTTCAGGTACCGGTTTTCCATCCGCTTTCAGAAGCTCCGCTGTAATTCCATCCCCGCCCGGGGACTTGCCGTTTTTAAGGTGCTGGAGAGCCATTCTAATCTCGCTCAGACTGACGTTCGGAATATCATCGGAATAGTGTCGGATAAGACTTGCTCTTGGATCGTTACACACACTTGCGAGTGGCTCCAACGGTGATGTGTACAGCTGCCCATAGAACCTCTCAATCTCAGTCAAAATCTCAGGTGTCCCGGAAATGATGCTCCCACATTTGGTCTTCAGCTTTGACAATTGGCTCTTTCTGGCAGACAGATCTCTGGCAAAGAATTTGGAGCCTTGGTTCCGCTCGATCGCTTCATCAGTACAAGTTGTATTGAATTTGAGTAAGTCCCGACGCATGCATTTGGAGATCTGTCTGTTCAGTTGCTTGTATTCTGTCAAATCTGTTGAAGACTGCAGCTTCATATCCCGTCTAACAGCCATAAGATTAAGAGTGTGATCGGAGAGTTTTTGTGTTCTTCTGCGGCGGGTCTTGCAGAACTTAGCTCCCACCGCATGGACAGTTTCCACGAGCTTGTCATTCATATCTTCCACTTCATTACAGTCTTCTAGGCACTGAAAACGGTTTTGTAATTCGAGCTGAAAGGTTCAGGGACTTTGGAACAGAGCACGAGGGGGACGGAGCATTGACTTCACTAGAGGAGACCTCTCCAACTTAACGTTTAGGTTCAGTGTGCCTCTAACCATTCGGTGCTCGCTACCAGTTTTCACCCTCGCGATCACGGAGACATCACTGAACAGTTGTCGTCTGGTCGTCATAATGAAACCAATCTCATTTTTTGTTTAACCGTCGGGGCTCGACCAGGTCCACTTCCTGTAAGGCCGCATCTGGAAGAAAAAGTTCATCATAAAGAGTCCCTCATTCTCCATGAAGTCGGCCAGCTGCTGGCCCCTTCGGTTCCGTTACCCTATTCCAAATTTCCCTACTTTCAGCTCACCGTTCTCTCTTGTGCCTAGTTTTGCGTTGAAGTCTCCCATTAACACCGTAAAAATGTATGAGGATATCTCTAGAGATATCCTCATACATTTCCTCCACCTCCTCATCGGGGTGTGTCGAGGTTGGTGCGTAAACCTATATGACCTTCAGCGAATACCGTTTGGTGATTCTGAGTATAAGGTACGCAACCCTCGTCGACACACCCTCAATCTTTACAACGTTGTTAACGAGAGACTTGTGTACGATAAATCCGACACCTCCTTGGGACAGGTGGTCGCCCTCCCGGTGATAGAGCAAGTTGCCGGATTCGTGGGTTACCGTGCCCGCCCCCCCCCCCCTTTCTTCGGACCTCGGATAATCCTTTAATATGCCAGCGTAACTCGTCTATCTCTTCTTCCAGTTTCACGATCTTCTCGTCAATCCTCAGGGTGCGTGCGTTGTATGTTGCCAGGTCAAATCGTCTTAGGTGGCAACCGAACTTCCACCGGAGATTCTTAGCACCCCTGCCCCGCCGTTACCATGGTCATTACCGTAGCCAGAAATAGCGGGGCCGCCGGGGACTGGGGGCCGTCTCTTTGTTGCTCTAATCATTGGGGGGTATTTGCCATAGTTGGCACGCTTGGCGAGCGGGTTGGCAACCGCTGTTTTTTTTTATTGTACTTTTGCTGTTATCAGGAAGATGCTGTTTCCCTTTATCGCCTTTTACGACACCCACGGGAAGATATGGGGTAGTGGATATTTTTAACCGCCACTACACGGCAAGGGTATTAGTGCAGTGGATGGAGGATATTAGTTTTATCTAAAATGGAACATGCCGTGTTGTCTTATTATCGTGTGTCTCTCCCCATTCAGTTCTGCGAGTGTCGTAAGTGCCAGAAAAATCTTATGGCTTCCGATATATAGCGCTATAAGTACTGACTGCCGCTCAGTATAGTAATCGTGAGCGTAACTGCAGATCATGTGGTCCCAAATTCGCATCCCGGGTCGAGCTTAAATCTGTAATTAGGTTTTTCTGTCGGGAATTTATCAGTGGATCGGCAAATTTGCGCCCAATTTGTCTCCGTTCGTGTCGAATTGCCGTCCCATCGGACTTTGAGAGTGAGGATAAATCGGTATAAAGCGCTTAACGTCGTTACAGATTTATTTTTATAGAACTAGGGTAACAAACGAACACTCAGTCCACCTGATGATAAATGAATGCTGTGGCCTATAGAAACTTGCATTCATCCTTGTTTAAGAATCGAAACGTAGGTTGTCACCCCTGAGACCTATTATAGAATACCTCGCTACTAGTAATAAGGGTCAAAATTCGTTTTGGAAATCATTATTATTATTATAGCCATCTCAATTCAACAAACGTAAAAGAATTTAAAACTGGTAGCAGATCCTTAAAAGTATTACAATGATTACAGATTTTTGGCACAGCAAGCGTCAATCTCTTGCCAAGCGTGGCGAAGAAAACCAATCCTTCCTACAACGTATCAACGTGTCCAACATTGGGCTTTTACAGGCCCATAAAAAAGAAAGAAAAGGCATTTTATCCGAACTTACTAACAAAAAACTATGGTTTAAATTATCTGCGCAAATCAACATTCATTTATTCAATGCAGTAATTAAAAAATAAAAATCATTTATTTCGTAATGTACTGTACTCTGCTATAAAGCACTTAGTGCCACGTTAACGTACGGAGGCTATTTAATATATTTCCTTGCAGCGATACAAGTGGAATTTAAACTTTGACTGAAAAAATAAGCAAATCAGTTGACAATCCTCTTGCTTGTTACCTTCATTTATGAAAGGCAAAAGAATATACAAATTTTAATAAAATTTGAATTTAATTCAAATTTCTGTTACAAGTTTTCATAGAATTTTTTACTAGGTGGTACTCTTGTGGCGTGACGACACCGCCGCCACATCACTCCCCTGTTCAGACCGGAGGTCGATAGTGCAGTCTAGATGTCGATAAATGTGCATGTGTCAAGTAATTGCCTTGTAGTCTGCGGTGAGTCGAGAAGAAGGCAAGTAATCTGCGAGAGTTCCGTGAAGCAGAGGCGAGTAGTAAGGCTCAGAGCCATGCCGAACAATGTAGCGCAGAGAATAGCTTGAAGGAACAGATAGCATTATTATTCCAGTGCTGCGATGAACCTTTGTAAAGCTAAATGGCTTGCACAATGTGAAGACTGCAGACAATATCTGCTCGGGAGCGAACGAATGGGGTAACTTAAGGACGATGACGAAGGTTTGAAGCTGTAGTTTCCGAAGGTTGTTGGTTGCGTGTTCATATCACATCGATTAATCACCACGGTTGCCTGTGGAAGGAAAAGTGGAGATGTCTCGCCGGGCAAGGTGATCGGCCCGGGCAGGGGACAACATTCCGTGTGGTGGTACGAAGCTATTCTATATACATATACTTCGGAACTTTGACAGCGCGATTTAGGCCTCGATGTGTTTCGCTTGTGGCGCGACGACAGCGCCGCCACACTTTTTTTTCTTCCTAGAAGTCCGTCTGAATAAGTACCACCATCTTACATATATCTGCCACCAAATGACACAGTACTTGCACTGCTGTTCCGATCTGAAGAGTATAGAAACCCAGTACAATAATGGACTATGAAGCATTCCTTCCAATACTCAGAGGTGACAACGCATCAGTAGCCTGCTTTGTTTGAAGTGGCCTGCAGATGAACTGCAGTAGCCACTTACCATCAGGTGGGCTGTAAGTTCTGCTGACCACATCAAGCTTTTTAGAGGCCAATTTGGCCTTCCCTTCCAAGTGACCACGAAACTGCACACTATTCGATATGTCGACTTCAGACACAAGTTTGTCCCGGTACTCGGCGACGTTTTCCCGAGAAATATTGGCACGGCCGGTATATAAGGCATCACCAGTGCTGTCGCCTGCATAGCAATAAATGCTACCAGTTAGTAACATATCATTGATATGCAGGAGAAACAGCGTTGGTGATAGCACGCAGCCTTGTGGAACACCAGCGTTGATAGGCTTGAAATCAGAGCATGCACCGTCTACTACGACCTTGATGCTCCGATCAGCAAGGAAACTGGTGATCCATTTGCACAATTTCTCGAGAAGCCCATAGAAAGGAAGCGCTTTGTGCCAGACCCGATCAAAGGCCTTCGCTACGTCCAAACTAAAGGCTAATGCCTCCCCCTTGGACTCTACTGCCTCCGCCTATCTATGATTTAAGTAGACTAGAAGATCACCAGCTGATCGACCCCGACGAAATCCGTACTGGTGGTCACTAATCAGCTGGTGATCCTCAAGGTACCTCATGAGCTGGCAGTTTATAATGGCTTCCATTATTTTGGAGAACAAGGAGGTGATGGCGATAGGCCTGTAGTTGAACGGGTCTGAGCGGTCGCCTTTTTTTGGGATAGGGTGGACCAAAGCTGTCTTCCATGAATTTGGGACTACGCCTTGGGAGTAGGAGTACCGGAAAAGACGCGTTAAAACCGGTGCCAATTCCGGAGCACACGTCTTCAGCACAATGGGAGCGACTCCATCGGGCCCACTCGACTTGCTGACGTCCATGGAGAAGAATGCTTTGCGGACCGAGCGCTGTGTAAATCGCACATCCGGCATGGAGCACTCACAGCGCGAAATGGTCGGCGGTGTGTTCCCCCCGTCATCTAGAGTCGAGTTGGACGCAAAAAGAGAGCTCAACAGATCGGCTTTCTCCTTTGCGGCATGGGCCAGTGAGTCGTCCTCTCTGTGCAGAGATGGAAGAGATGGCTGACAGAAGTTCCCTTGGACAGCCTTGGCGAGAGACCAGAATGCACGGGTTCCCGATGGAAGGCGAACCAGCTTCTCGCCAATTCTGCCGATGTGCTCAGACCTTGCCTTGGCATTGACGCTTTTGAAGGACCAGGAGGCGGAATTATACTTCTTTTTAAGTGCGCTGGTGTTTACATCCCGAGACGTTGATGCGTCAGCCCAGGCCCGGTAGCACTCCTGCTTATAGCGTGATGCTTTTTTACAGGAGCGACCAAACCATGTCTGGGATCTGCCTCCGATGGGCACCACAGAGGATGGAATAAAAAGTTCCATACCCTGAAGTACCACATCAGCAACAGAATCGGCAACAACGCTGGGATCTTCCGGCGAGAAGCAAACCCGCCCCCAAGGGTAGGATGCAAAAAAAGACCGCATCCCGTCCCAATCAGCTGACGTATAGTGTCAAACATGGCGGCAAGCTGTAGATCGTAACTGCGATTGGAGCGTGAGTGGCACCGTACTCCGGATCAGACAATGGTCCGAAGAGCCCAGAGGGGCATTGACGGAGACCTGATATCCGTCCGGATGAGAGGTCAGCAGAAGGTCCAACAGGGAAGGTACATGGTCTTCCACATCTGGGATCCGCGTAGGCAAAGTAACCAGTTGTGTTAGACCATATGCCAAAGCAAAGTCATAGACAGATCTACCCGTATGATCGGTTAAACGAGAACCAAGCCATTCAGCGTGGTGGGCGTTGAAATCACCGAGTATCACGATCTCTGCGGATGGGACCTGTTGTAGCACGGAGTCTACAGGCATTTGGACGTGGTCGATGAGTCGCTCTGTGTCGGCATTACCGCTATGGGACCTATAGAGGCACCCGTAGACGCGGGGATGGTCGTCGCTGTCTACGCGCAGCCATAAAATGGACAGGTCCGTACCTTCAAGACTGCCGAGGCGTCGAAAACAGATGTCCTCTCTGACATACATGCAAACTCCAGCCCGGGGCAGAAACGAGTGTTCTAATTTGTACCCCGGGTAGGAGAGATACGAAGTATCAGCCGGAGAGGACACCTGTGTCTCGGTTAGAAAGAGCAAGGCCGGCTTAGCTATCTCCAGATGGTAGTGGACGGCGTTAAGGTTTGAATGAAGTCCCCTGATATTGCAGAAATCCACGGTAAGCGTGGCAGGGGTTGCCTTTGTCTTCTTGCTCCGCTTGCCCCGAGCAGGTTTCGTCTTGAGCGGAATTTAGCCCCCCCCCCCCCCAGAATACGCGGGGCTGCCTGAGCACCCACGCCCAGGAGTGGAGTAGTTTGGTCGTGGATGCTCAGCGAAGGATTCTCCAGGGGTGCTGGTACCCTCCTGGGGTAGTCTTTTATTTAATTCTACTACCATGTTGATTGGGGGGGGGGGGATTGGGCCTCCGGCCTCCTGCACTTACCAAGCGCAACGCAGAGGTAAACCTCTACTTCAAGCTGGTATTCTGTGAGGTCGTGGTACCACCCCGGTTCCATCCGTGCGACAGCAAAAGCTACCGCTTGGCTCTACCACTATTACAGGTAAACATACTCGTCAACAACTTCAAGATTAGTGCTTCCAACAACTACTGGCATAGGTGTGACATGCACATTATACATGACCTTTGTTTTGTCCATGTTCATCTTAAGACCTATCCGTTGATAGGCACTATTGAGGTCATTGAGCATAGTGCTTAGGTCCTCCAGTGATTCTGCCTTAAGGACAATATCGTCGGCAAATCGAAGGTGAGTTGATGTTAATACCGTATCCTTTCCAGTCTAGAAGCTTGAAAACGTCTTCCAATGCAGCGGTGAAGAGTTTCGGGGATATAACGTTACCATGTTTTACACCTCTCTGCAGTTGGATAGGTTTCATACTCTGATTCTATACTCGGATAGCTATCGTAGCCTTACAGAAGTAGAATAGAAAGTAGAAACACTTCAGAACTTTGATATACCGACAGTCAACTTTACACCGCTGAAAAGACTGCAGCATTGCCCATATTTCGACTGAATCAAAGGCTTTCTTAGACAATACAACAAATTATACTTACAAGACATAGTGGCAAATTGTACTCCTCGGACTTGTGTACAATTTGCCGAAAAATATATATATATGTGGTCTATAGTGCTAAAGTCTTTTCAGAAACCGACTTGTTTGGGAGGCTGGAAGCTGTCGAGTCTGCATGTGAGACGATTAGTAATGACTCTCGAAAATAGCACGTAGTTGCGGCTGAGAAGAATCGACCTGTAGTTCTTCAAGAGAGCGTTGCCGCCTTCTTGAAGAACAAGACCACCGCACTTCTGCTCCACGCCTCCGGTGTGGTGCCACCATGTAGGACGGAATTAAAGAGCTTCTGAAGGACTCCGCCCGCTTTCAGAAGCTCCGCTGTAATACCATCATCGCCCAGGGACTTGCCGTTATTAAGGTGGAAGCTGGAGAACCATTCTAATCTCGCTCAGACTGACGTCCGGAATATCATCGGAATAGTGTCGGATAAGACTTACTCTTGGATCGTTATACACACTTGCGTGTGGCTCCAACGATGATGTGTACAGCTGCCCATAAAACCTCTCAATCTCACTCAAAATCTCAGGTGTCCCGGAAACGACGCTGCCACACTCGGTCTTCAGCTTCGACATTCCGCTCGATCGCTTTTTCAATACGAGCAGTTAAAATTGCGTAAGTCCCACCGCATGCATTTGGAGATCTGTCTTTTCAGTTGCCTGTATGCTGTCAAATCTACTGAAGACTGCAGCTTTATTTCCCATCTAACAGCCATGAGATCAAGAGTGTGATTGGAGAGTTTATGTGTTCTTTTGCGGCGGGTCTTGCAAAACTTAGCTCCGACCGCATGAACAGTTTCCACGAGCTTGTCATTCATATCGTCCGCTGCATTGGAATCTTCTAGGCACTGAAAACGGTTTTGTAGCTCGAGCTGAAAGGTTTTGGGACTTTGAATTAGAGCACTAGGGGGACGGAGCGTTGATTTCATTAAACGTGACCTCTCTTACTGAACTTAACATTTAAGTTGTGTGTGCCTCTCACCATTCGGTGATCACTGCCGGTTTTCACCCTCGCATGTGAAATCACTGAAGAGTTGTCATCTGTTCGTCATAATTTAAATGAAGTCAATCTCATTTTTTGTCGAACCGTCGGGGCTCAATCGGTTCCACTTCCTGTGGGGCCGTTTCTGGAAAAAAGAATTTCCCTACCTTCAGCTCATCGTTCTCTCTTGTGCCTAATTTTGTATTGAACTCTCCCATCAACACCGCATAGTGGGTTTTGGAGGAATGGATGGCTCTAGATATCATCATCATCATCATCATTACAGCCTTTCATAAGTCCACTGCTGAACATAGGCCTCCACCAAGGAATGCCACAAAGCACGGTCCTGAGCCACCTGCATCCATCGACTTCCTGCATGTCTTACAAGTTCGTTACTCCATCTAGTGAGGGGTCGCCTTGCACTTCGCCTACTGGTACGAGACTGCCACTCGAGAACCTTTCTTCTCCATTGGTTGTCGGTTCTTCGAGCTATATGGCCGGCCCACTGCCACTTCAGCTTATTAATCCGTTAGGTTATGTCGGTTACTCTGGTTCTACTGCGGATATCCTCATTTCTAAGTTTATCGCGCAGAGAAACCCCGAGCATAGACCTCTCCATAGCTCGCTGGGCGACCTTGAGCTTCCTTATACGGCCAGCAATGAAGGACCACGTCTCAGATCCGTAAGTCATCACTGGCAACACGCACTGGTTGTACAGTTTCGTTTTCAGGTTTTGAGGTATGTCTAACGAGAAGATGTGTCGTAGTTTCCCGAACGCTGTCCAGCCGAGTTGAATCCGTCGATTGACCTCTCGGTTGAAGTTGGACTTACCTAGTTGGAATATTTGTCCCAGGTAAACCTACTCGTCAACAACTTCGAGCTTAGTGTTCCCAACACTCTAGATATATCCCCATACATTTCCTCCACCTCCTAATCGGGATGGCCGAGGTTTGTGTGTAAACCTGTATGAGCTTCGCGAATACTGTTTTGTGATTCTAAGTATAAGGTACGCATCCCTCTTCGACACACTCTCAATCTGTACAACGTTGTTAACGAGAGACTTGTGGACGATAAATCCGACACCTTCTTGGGACAGATGGTCGCCCTTCCGGTGTTAGAACAAGTTGCCGGATTTGAGGATTACCATATCCTCCCCCTCTCTTCGGACATCAGATAATCCTATAATTTTCCAACGCACCCTGTCTATCTCTTCTTCCAGCTCCAGCATCTTCTCGTCAGTCCTCAGGGTGCGTGCGTTATATGTTGCCAGGTCGAGTTGTCTTAGGTAGCAACCGAACCTCCACCAGAGATTCTTAGCACCCCCTGCTCCGCTGTTACCATGATAGCCACGTTCCACCGCCGGGGACTGGGGGCCATCTCTTAGTTACTTTAATAATGGGGGGATATCGTCACCGTTACCACGCTTGGCAAGCGGGTTAGCAACCGCAGTTATTTTTTGTTGTTTGGTGTTATCAGAAACATGCTGCTGCCCATCTTCTACCTCAGTTCCTCTCTGTCGCCTCTTATGGCACCCATGGGAAGATATGGGGTAGTGGATATCCTTACCCGCCACTTCACGGGGAAACTGTAGATGGGAAGCAGTATTTATCTGATAACGACCCAAAATATAAAAACATCTCTGAGATGGTGGGTCCAGTATAAGGCAGGAAAACCTTTTTCCATATCCTATAATAGCCTCTTACGACACCCACGGGACGTAACAGGGTAATGGATTCTCTTATACCGCCACACATACCACTACATTCATGTTCATTCAATGATAAGTTTAGTATCAGGGAATGCGACTACTCATCATAAGGCGCCGGGTTCAAATCGCAGATCGTGCCAAAGTCAGATATTAGATTTTCCTGTCTGAGAATTCTCAATGGCAGCCCGAAGTCACTGATTTTGCGGTGTTTCACTACGTGCCTCGGAAAGCACGTAAAACTTAATTCTCTCCGGTCATGCCAGATTACGGCCCTATTGAATTTTAAGATTTAAGGAGTTGAGTGCACCTGTCCTCATAATGCACTAGCGCCCAATAATCCTATCTTGCGCTAGTCTCCGTTAAGACTAGTCACCGCAACTGAAATTCGGTCTGGAATACATTAATACATAAGCTTATGCATTTTACATTTACTTTGCGACAAAATAATTGAGGCACTCCATCTTAAACCTCACAGGTGACAAGATGGAGATGCCATCTTATTCTAAAGGTGGCTACTGACCTGCCTGCCGCAGGGGCAATCAAGGAAGCACAGCGATCGGAGCAATATCAGAGCTGTCTCTACACACACGCCTGCCGTTCAGTATGAGAGTGTACGTCTCGCTGGACGCACGCGTTGAGAATGGCGCTCAGGGGTATGAAAGTCCTCAGTAGCTTGATTTTACGTTGATACTAGCGCCATCTTATAATCAGCTAAAGTACTATTTTCCCCAATATTTTACACATTTCATTACAAGATGGCGCCACTGCTGGTATTCATTATTTATACCGAAGCCTAAATCATGCTATCGAAGTTTTAAAATACAGCGGTATATATACAGAATAATTCTGTAAGAATAAACAATTAAATTTAAACCATGCTCATCTAAAATAATCTAAATAAAGAGTTGTTTAAAACAAATTAGGTAGTAATTATAGTTATTTCCTCTTAATTTTATTGAAATATGTACGAAATAATACTGCACCTAGTTGATAGCGCCCTCTAGTCTAATTTTCAGTAATTTATAATCCCAACGCCATCTATAAGAGCGCTCAAGAGACTTCCCTCTTTTCGACACCTAATAATTTGTGTAATTTCATCTATACCCTATATAGTATATTATCTATGATGGCGCTAGTTTTATCGAAATATCAATGAATCGGTATATATATCCTTGACACTTTTTTATATAGAATAAGGGTGACAAATAAGCACAGTCCCTCTGATGGTAAGTGGACACTGTGGCCCATAGACACCGACATTTATCAATAAAACAACTAATTAATAATTACAACCATAATATAGTGCTTATAAGCTGCAGCATAGCTCTGCCACGCTATTTTTAGGCTATCAAAGAGAATTAAATATGACTAACTTCACTCGTCAGAATTTAATATAACCAATTTATTCTGTGATATAACTTAATTAACTAGTGCTTAGTAACTATAATTTAACTTGTGTTACAAATAGCCGGATAGTTTTCTAATGATGAGTTTTAATAAATTTAATCAATAAAATTTGTATTTTTGTTTAATTATTTAGTTAATGATATTTTATTCATATTCCAGCAATTTTAATACTATTGGAATATTTTCTTTCCCATACTAGCCCTTATGATAAGTTAGGTAACAAATCCCAGATGTTACTTGTAAGTTACAACGTTCAAATAACGTTCTTTCTGCGGTTCTGACTTGTACTCACACGGGTGCTCCTCGCGAAAGTCGCAACGAACTGAACGAAATTGGCCTAATTGCGCTACACACGCAACAGCGGCAGGGCCGATCTAGGAAACAAGGAAGGTCTTGCGCTCCTGCAGTGTTGCAAAAGTGAAAAATAAAAACTCGGTAGATTTGCCAGCTAAAAATCTGGAGAAATCGGGAGATTTTCATTTACATCCATGGGTTTAGAAATGTAACATAAAACGTTCTTTTAGATGTCGTTCTTTTTCGTTTCATTTTTTTTTTTGCGATCAAAATAATGTCTTTATAATTGAAACTAAAATTTTATGATTATATATTTTTGCTACTCACGCTTCTCCAAAATTCTTCTGTTTCTTCACTGAGTGATTTAATTTCTTTCGTATTTAGAAGCAGACGCCATTCTAAATAAATTTTTTGCTACCTAACAAATTTGGACATAAAGCACAACAGTTCTCAACAAAACAGAAGAAGGCTAGTAATTAGTGAATGTAATTCTATGAACGAACAACACTATACGTACATGGCCTAAGCTACCTAATTCGTAAAACAACCCGAACAAAGTAATCTTTAGGGGTCTCCCCCGTACACTTACCAGACAATAATGAACTCTATTTTAAGATGTATCAGTGCAATATGCTTTAACCATACCGCGAAGTTAAAAACCTAATAAGGTTATAGGTATAGGTCCCATAGGACGTGGTGCGAGCAATTTCGGGAAGTCCCCGTACAAAGATTTTGTGTTAAAAGTTCATTTTAGTATTTTGATTATTACTTTTCAATTTTATTTATGATTATTATTTTACATTAGTTGAAAATGTAAAAAAATCGGGAGATACGTTCGCTAAATCGGGATATCGGGAGATACTAATTAAAATCAGTAGATCTCCCGATAAATCGGGAACTTTTGCAACACTGCGCTCCTGCCGCCCTGCCGCAGGGCCGACTTAAAAAATTGCCCCTGCTTGCCTACACACATCACAATTAAGGAGGCAATGGGAGCTAATAATCTTCCACTCACCAGATGTCGCTAGTAGCGACTGAGGTAGTAACCGAGGTGAGGTTTTTGTCAGTTAATTGAGAAATTAATTTTAAATTATAGTTTACCATTATCTAGAGTATTATATTAATACACAACACAATGCGTCAGTGATTTGATTTTTAATTTTTTGCACTTTATAATTCTTTTTTAAAAAATCGGCTTTTAGTTATATTTATAGTTTGGTTTATTCATTTGTAATGTAATTAATATAAAATATAACTAATAATACAGAAAGAATCGTTAAAAATTACATTTTCCTAAGAAATTATCGTCCCCGCTATGAAATCTGTCAAATATTTTACCTCACTGTAAAGTGGCGCCGCCCTGGTGGCAGAAAAAGTCGTGGATGCCCTCATTAAAGGTCATCCCGACTCCTACATCCTAGATTGCCCCTGCGGCAGGCAGGTCAGTAGCCGGCTTTAATCGAGGATAGATGTAGATGTTTATGGGCCACGGCAACCACTTACCATCAGGTGGACTATGTGCTCGTTTGTTAACCTATAAAAAAACGTTAAAATTCCTGAAATGTTATACGTTCGTTTGAAAATTTAATATGTAGACTACCACTATCTATTTACCACTAGTCGGCCAAGTATGTATTTTTTTATGAGAGAGGAGACAAACGAGCATGCGTCTCATCTGATGGTATGTGATCGCCGTCACCTATGAACATCCGCAACACCAGGGGAATTGCAGATGCGTTGCCGGCCTTTAGAAAGGAGTATGTTTCTTTCCCGTTTGGTCCCTAAGTCGTATCGGTCCAGAAAAACCGCTGGCGAGAGTACATTCCAGTGTTTGATCGTGCGAGGCAGAAAATTTCGCATTTCTCGCACAGTAGTGGACCGCCAGCCATCAAATTGATAGGGATGAAATTTCATGTTCTGTCGCAGTGCCTCTATGATGGAAGAATTTAAGAGTTGAAATTAATCCAATCAATTCCTCTAAGCACTCCCGTGATATATGCGGTAGAACATGCATAGTAGTCACCGCACTAGTCACCGAAATTCGGTCTGGAATACATTAATACAAAAGCTTATGCATTTTACATTTACTTTGAGACAAAATAATTGAGGCATTCCATCTTCGACCTCAGACGTGAACACGCATCTTCATTTTATTCCTAATCCAGGACAGATGTAGATGTCTATGGGTCACAGCATCTACTTACGAGGTGGACTTTGTGCTCGATTGTCACCCTTATTATATAAAAATGAATTATCTAATCATGATAATATATCGCGTATGCTTTGACTGATCATTGATCCAATGACTAATATTTTTAAAAACTTACTTTTATATTCCATATTTAGTAAATAATATACGGTATAAATAATATACGGTATGATGTAAATAATATTCTTAACAGTGGTAGAGCCACGCGCCAGCTTTTGCTGTCGCACGGATGGGCCGGCTCGAACTGGGGTGGTACCACGACCTCACAGAAAACCAGCGTGAAGTAGAGGTTTACCTCTGCGTTTCGCTTGGTGAGTGCAGGTGGCCGGAGGCCCTTTTTACTGGAAATGAGGCATTCCATCTTAGTCCTCACGGGTGACAACGCATCTATATTTTGATTTGTAATAGAGGATAGATGTAGATGTCTATGGGCCGCAGCAACCACTTACCATCAGGTGGACTGTGTGCTCGTTTGTCACCCTTATCCTAAAAAAAATGTAATAATAATATAACGGTGTCGTTATCAGATATTAATACATTTACGTAACGAAGCGCATTATAATGCAATTAATGAATCTTGTTACAGGCACTGCAAAACTGCATCGCTACGCTGCGAGAAATCAAGAGCACTCCTCTATTACAAGTGTTCTCGAGGCAATGTTAATAAATAGCATTGCATAATAAACAGGAATTGTTGCTTAATAAAAATTAAAAAAGATACAACATCTGGAATGATCCAAGTACGAATATGGTCATAGTCATAAAATTACTGTATTGTTTTTTGTTTTTTGTTTTTTTGAGTGAGTTTTTAATTTAATAATTATCCACACTACACTCCACACTACAATACGTCAGCAGAATTTTAGATTATTCAGACTCTTGAAAGTGGACGAAAGCTGAATTTGTTTACATAAAATCATTGAAATATAAACAATATTAATAAACTGTAATAATAAAAAGAAACTTATAATATCACATAGAGCTACTCCCTGTGGTATTGTGCCAAGAACGCTGGCTGCGTTTCCTCGCTGAATGACTGACTATACTAAGCTTTGAGAAAAAAAAACAGCCATCTTATCACCAGCAGCTACGACCAGTCTCGGATACAGTTACTTTAGGAACTTAACCGCACGTGAACCCCACGGACCGATAGTCTCTACAGCAAATGGCACAAATGGGCATCTCCAGAGACTCATATTTGCGCCACTTACTTAGTTGTAAACTGAATTATATTTAACTAAATTTCACTGGTCTCCGGTTCTATACGCGTACGATACGAAACAAAACACCATTTTTTTTGCGGATGGAAAATCATCAAATGACGCCTTTCGCTCTGGGTGGAGCGGAAGGGAGTGTCAGACTTTTACTGACTAAAAACCATCCGTGTTCCTTCAGTGCCCTTACGTTCCGGAGCCGCGGTATCTCTTTCGAACAGCCCGCAGCCCCGGTAGGCGTCGGCCCTTGCAGGCCCCTTCACGCTGCTGACAGCTCTTTGAGGCGCGCGTGGAACAAAACGCGCCGTCGACACGGCCTGTCGTCGTTAGACGGACGGACGGCGAGCTACCCATTGCTCGCCGTCCACAGGCCCGCGCCTACGGTGGCCGGGGGCCACGACGTAGCCCCCGACGCCCGGGGCGTCTTCCGCGGCGGCCGGGAAGGAAAGCTGCTGCTCTCTCCTTCTCCCGCTCCGCCACCTCCTTCGCTAGCATTACTGCTTCGCGGAAGGTGGTGACGGCGTCCCATTTCGTCTCGCACCGGACCATGGCTTCGACCAGGGCCGGACGCGAGAGGTCGCCGCCGCCTATCGCCACTATGAGGACACTGCGGTGCTCCGCCCAAGCAGGTCACACCTCCACGGTGTGCTCCACCGTGTCCTCCGGTCGATCCTCGCAAAACAAAACACCATTAAACTGCTATTTTACGCTGATATTCTGAGAGTGCGTGATCCTTCCCCGGTCGAGCCGACTCATTCATCCTAAAACAATAAGCTACCTAATTGCTTTACCACGTTTAGAATATTCATACAATATATTTGTTTTGTTGAAATAATGATTTATTTACAGAGATGAAACTTATCTAAGATATACATAAGTATCTGAAATACAGATACAAGATATTTATTTTCATCTTGTAACTATAGAACTTTTTTAAAATTCATTTCGTATCTTGTATTTAAATTTAAATACCTTTTGTTTAGTATCTTAGTATTTTATAGATACTATGTTTGCTAAAATACTTTTAGTCATAGAATTATTACCCATATTATATTATTACGTAATAATTCTTTGTTTTTAGTAATAGATAACAGATTCTATTGTGACATTTTAAGTGACATTAATTTTAAATGTAAATATTATCGTAGATAAAACTGAACGCGCCATTGAATCTTTAGTCTGGGGCCAAATTGATAGATGGCATGGCAATAATTTTTTAATGAGGGCTAATAATCTTCCACTCACCAGATGTCGCTACTAGCGACTGAGGTAAAGTTTTTTGTTACACAGTGTCATTTAATTGAGAAATTAGTTTTAAATAATAGTTTATCATTATCTAGAGTATTATATTAATACACAACACAATGCGTCAGTGGTTTGATTTTTAATTTTTTGCACATTATAACTCTTTTTTTTTAAAAGTCGTCTTTTAGTTATATTTATAGTTTGGTTTATTCATTTCTAATGTAATTAATATAAAATATAACTAATAATACAGAAAGAAACCTTAAAGATTACATTTTCCTAAGAAATTATCGTCCCCGCTATGAAATCTGTCAAATATTTTACCTCACTCGAAAGTGGCACCGCCCTGGTGGCAGAAAAAGTCGTGGATGCCCTCATTACCCAAAATGTCATCGGCTATGCCCCTTGACTCGTGTCATTTTTAATTATTCCGCATAATAGTCTGTGTTTTAGGAAGACACATAAAAGTTTGACCGTATGAGAAGCCCTTGTGGAGCGACTCTTCTCATTTGGGGGCATGGTCATGAGGCCTCGTCGAAAAAAAAATTAGTGATAAACTGTTTGGTGAACTGGTTTTACTTAAGTCTCAATTAAAACCTTTAAAATATTATATTATGTTGTGTCACGTTTGAGCGATCAACGCGATTTACATGTAAAAAATAAACTTTCATTAAAAAACAATCTTTTTTTACAAAAGTATTTTATCTATAAAAAGTATTCAAAAGCCACGTATTTTATATGTAGTATTTCCGATACCATTCTAGAAAGTTGTTTATGCATCTGGTATCTGAAATACTTAATTTTAAAGTATTTTGCATTTTGTATTCCAGATACTTTATTAAAGGTATCTTATACATTACTGTTTATTTAGTTAGGATTACGTAACGAACGCGTGATATTTACATCAATGTAGATGTTGAAAAATTTTGATTAGGTCATTGAGCTATTATGTACTACGTAGTACATATAACTCAATGGATTAGGTAGGTACGTATTTTTGAATTGCAGCCCCAACTTCAGAAGTTATTAAATTATGTGAATATTATTTTTTCTTTTTAGGATTTTTAAATGCGTTTGTTACTTCTTTTAAGTTTAATTCTGCAGACACAATATTATGCATAATCAGTTATATTCATAGAGCCAATAGCAGAGCTATAATACTGCGATTTTTAACTCTTGACGTAAACAGAGGGGTGTTATAAGTTTGCACTGTGTATATCAGTGTGTATGTCTGTAGCATCATGGCTCTTGAACGAATGAACGATTTTATTATTTAGGTTAGGTTTTTGTGTTTCTAAAAATCTGTTTGGCCGTTTGAAGATCATCAGCTCTTTTTTTTAATTTATTATTATCATAGCAATTTGCAGCGACGTTAAAATTATACGCCGAATTAAAAAGCAAATGGTCCAAGGTTATTCAAAATTTATGAGCGTTTGAAAGTTTAAAGCGTTGCGCAAAACTTGATTAGGCAGTGACTTTGTTACGCTTAAATCATAAATGCTCGTAATGTTAATTATTGATTCCTTCTTAGTTAAACGTCAGTGAAGTCCATCGATCTGTTTACGTCATACCTGACTGCGAAGTCAGGTTCGAGTTTCGAATTCCAAGCGAAGTTTTGTGTAAGAATATGTGAACCTTTTGACTTGCATGGAATGTCCAAACAATTTATTTAGCAAGCTAAGTCAGTGCGTCACCACGTACCATCAGATGGGATAGCAGTCAAGCATTTAGGAAAGTGTCTTAAAAATATAAAATTGTCAGTCTATACTGTTTTATTAATTTTTGAATATTATTATACAACGCGTCTGTAGTAATTATACAATAATTGTAGTACAAATTCGAGTACCTTCAAAAAGTCTGTAAGCTCTAACCTCTGAACGTATTCTGTCAACGTTCTTAACTGATTGACGTTTCAGTAGTTCCACAGATTGAGTTACGAGTGTCGACAAGTATTTCAGGACCTAACGATAAACTGTTATTGACTGCATGATAGATGATTTACGCTTCAAGAGGCGATTTATGGCATTGATTAATTAATACACGTTTTGATAATATTTAAAATCTCTTCATTTTTCGGCGAATGAAATATAAATTACTAATAGTTATTTACTTTTCACTAATAACCATTTTCAGGATTTTTCTAAACACCTACATGATAGGTAAGAAAGAAGATTTATATTTTGGCTTTAAAGTTACCTCATTTCTGCATGCATGTAACTAAGTAATTATTATAACTAATAATCATTGAGTTATATGTACTACGTACTAGAGAAGCCATTCCAAACAAAAACTGTGTCCTACTCTATGTCTTCGCGCATGCGCGGTAGTAGTAGTCGCGCATGAGCGAAGACTTTAATTTGATATAAAATAAATATAAGAATTTATTATAAAATATCTTCATTTAATCTAAACAAACATATTTCTAAATAAAATGTAATAATAATTATTTTATGGAATAAACAAATCTTCAATTTACACAATATTTAGTTTGTATGGACTGTAGGGACTGCACTACAGTTCAGTTGAACATAGTCAATGTTCGGAATGGCTTCTCTAGTACGTAGTACATATAACTCAATGCTAATAATTATTTTTAGGCTCTTTCGAAATTCCTACACGATAAGGAAGAAAGGGGTTTTATATTTTCACTTTAAAGTTGCCTTATTTCTGCATGATGAAATATTTTTAGTATTCTTCGAAATTCCGCTAGTATAGGATAACAGACGCAGCCTTATAGTTTATTTATGGAATATATTTACGTATTTTATATAGCTGTTAAACGACCCGGTCCATATGCAGTAATTTAATAAGTCTATGGATACACGAGTAGACTTTGTCCAGTCAGCAAACACGGTACGGTACACCCATCCTAAAACAATATTGTTGCTTAGGGAGCAACTTTAAAAAAATTGCAAGCAGAGTTTACAAGCGGAATACTTTTCTCCTCAATATCGTATACTTCTGCTCTAAGTAAATCAAATATCACGAGGAAATCTCAATATCGCTAATTGTCATATCTTATCTGAAAATTTACAGTACATATCTTCTCCTCCACGTATCTCTACGATAGAGAAAACCAGGAAATATTTGTACCCACCTATGTTTCGGGAAGTTAATAAATTTTTAATTAACTTGATAACCAACTGCCCAGATAATTTTTTTTAGTGTCGATGTATATTTATCTGTTTGGCTGTTTCTTTCTCATTAACTTAGAGTTATTAACAAAACCATATCAAAAATAAAATTACTATATTAAAAATAAAATTAGTGAAATGGTCGTTCGTGACCATTGCCTATAATTATATATTTTTTTTTAAATTAGGTTATCCTTCTCATGCGTCACGCTTACGCATGATAAGCGAGCACATAGTCCCCATAATGGTAAGTGAATCAAACTATCCGCGATTACAAATCTAAAATAGATACGAAACACAGCAGCTTCTGCTGGTTAATGCTCGTATTCTGTGAGAGCGTGGTAGTTAGACTGTGGCGTGGTCCTCTACCCCAGTCGCGCTGACCTATTCGTGTTGCAGCTATGTATATAGCTAGCAATTCTACAGCGTACCTCTACCACGTGAAAATAGAAAAAAACTTATAATATACTTAAAAAGATTCCACGTTTCGCATCTACTTAAGTCGAAATCTACAGGCTATTTGATCAAAGTTAAAATTCTTGGTAAGAGAATTTTATATTCGAATAGAAATACCCTTAAAGCCGGCTTGGGCACGTTTTGTTAGAAAACATTTTTCAAACGGTTTTTCGGATTATATGCGGCGTAACATATTTCGTTTAGCAAGAGAATCGTTCTCCTGAATTTATTTATGACAGCTAAGTTGCCAATATTTCTGAAAGAGATTTCGTCCTTTACTTTTTACATGTAGAACGTTGTTTTATTTGTTTAATAGTATACTACATGGCCCAACAATAAAATGATTTCTGTCACAAAGAAAAGTTCATTTTTTCATATTTACCTGATAATATATATTTTATTTAAAGAATCGTAACCCCCCAACTATTATACCTATTATAACATTACGTTCTATAATGGTACAATATTATTGTAATGTGTAGTACATTACATTGGAATTGCATTATTATAAATTTCATTTCATTAAATATGCACCTAATCTAAATCAATTGTGACGGTATGCGTATACATAATAATAATTTCCCCATCATTTCGTATAAGTTCAATGCTATCTATAAGGCAATCTACGAGGGAGGCCCAATGATATTATAAAGGATATACACATATATAATATCATTGAGGAGGCTTATGTTCAGCAGTAGACTTTTATACGCGGTAATGGTAACGATAACTGTAACGGTATACGTATACAAAATAATAATTTCCCCATCAGTTCGTATAAGTTAACTGCTATCTATAAGGCAATTTATGGGGGAGGCCTATTGTTCAGCATACGACTTTAATAGACGGTAACGGTAACTGTAACGGTAACTGTAACGGTAACTGTAACGGTATGCCTATACATACATAATAATAATTTCCACATCAGTTCTGTTGTAATAAGAAAGGTCGTAGCCATCGCACTTCGCAGAAAGATTGAAGATCATAGTAATTGACGACCAGGCGTCTCGCAACTTTAACTCACATGAAACGCTTGAATATTCATCACATTTTTTTAGCAAATACTCTTTTACAATTATAAAATTCGATACATTATGATATCGATGTCACCGTAATCAAATCCACAAAATAATATTAATTTTATCTGTCATGCCATCTTTAACCTTATTCCGTGACAGTTATTGCGTCCATAATAGATTTAATTGCACCTGATCTTGCTATTATTTTTAATACTTGTATCGATTCTGGTATGTTTCCCGATTTAATGAAGTATAGTAAAGTAATACCTTTATTTAAATCCGGTAGTACATTGGACCCCGCTAATTTTAGACCTTTTCTGTACTACCAACTCTCAGTAAAATTTTTGAAAAAATAATTTTGGATCAATTGTTAATTTTTTTTAATACTAATAAATTACTTCATAAAAACCAATTTGGTTTTACAAGGGGCGCTCGACGTCTGACGCCGGTGTTGAGCTTATATATTATTTATATATTTTAATGTCTGGGAGAATTCACAGGATTCCTTAGGTGTTTTCTATGATTTTTCCAAGGCTTTCGATTGTGTTCATCATGAATCATTAATCAGGAAACTACAACATTACGGTGTAAAAAATTTGGCGCTTAGACTTATTACTTCATATTTAAGTAACAGAACTCAAAAAGTCGTGATCAATGGTAAAGGTTCCTCCGGATCGGTAGTATCAATGGGCGTTCCTCAGGGCTCGATTCTTGGTCCATTTCTGTTTTTAATCTATATTAATTACTTACCTTATCTTGTAGGGGACAATCAATATATAGTATTATTTGCTGACGATACCTCTTTAATTTTCAAACTCAAACGGCAGTTAATTAATTATGACGATGTAAATAATGCTCTGTCGAAATTAGTACATTGGTTTAACGCCAACAATATGCTCTTAAAAGTCAATAAGACAAAGTGTATTAAATTTACAATACCTAATGAAAGAGATTCGAATACCAATGTGCTATTAAATGGGGAGGAGTTGAGTCTTGTGGATACCACTGTTTTTCTCGGTATTACTATTGACGCGAAACTTTAATGGGGCCCCCATATATCTAAATTAGCAAGCAGACTTAGTTCTGCAGCATATGCTGTAAGAAAGATTAGAAGTCTCACAGATGTTGAGACAGCTAGATTAGTGTATTTTAGTTACTTTCATAGCGTAATGTCTTATGGAATTTCGCTATGGAGTAATGCGACTGATATTGGGGCTATATTTGTTTTGCAAAAGAGAGCCGTTCGGGCGATTTATAACCTAAATTGTAAAGAGTCAGTCAGACAAAAATTTAAAGAAATAAACATATTAACTTTGGCATCGCAATATATTTATGAAAATGTAATGTATGTACATAAAAACATAAATAGCTTTAATAAGAATAAGGATGTGCATACTTTAAACACTAGGAACAAACATAAGCTTGTAGTACCAGTTACTAGACTCCACAAAATCAGTAATTCATTTATGGGGCAATGTATACTCCTTTACAACAAAATCCCAGAACATATTCAAAGTTTGTCAATAAACAACTTTAAAAGTTTTATTAAAGAAAAACTGTACAAAAAGGGTTATTATAATATCAAGGAATACATGAATGAAAATAACCCCTGGGAATAGGGTGATCACCACCATGCTGGTTATATTAAAAGTCATTTTAAAAATTGTATAAATGAAATTATTGTTAAGTGAAATAATATGTTTGAAAAAAAAGTCCCGCTGGGTTTCTTGCTGGTTCTTCCCAGGACAGAGGTATTTTCCGAACCAGTGGTAAATAAAAAAGACTTTCAATAAGAATTATGTAATTATCAATATTGAATAAAAAATTATTCTATTCTATTCTTAAAAACTTTTGGAAAGTTATTCAAAGATGTTAAAAAGTATTATTGCTAAGCGAAAAATCTTGTTAAAAGCGTCGGAGAAAATACAGGGGATTTGCAAAACATAATCTAATTTCGAATGAATTTGAATTTACTTCACCGTGATCCTTCGTCAACCAAGTGAAGGATGACCTTCATTGTGTATATTAACACTCCACGAGAAATACTTGTTATTCAGTTTTTTTAAGATAATTAGCAGTATCAGCCGTTGCTTTGCGGAAATCTGCGGATATTTATGATGTTAATCAGCTAATAAAATAAATGTGTCTTGCCTAATTTAAAGAGTTCAACGAAGTAACCTTAGGACACCCATTTTTTTTTAACAAAAAAAAATCCAAAAAAAATACATTGGAAGTTTTATATTATAACAAATGTTTGATTTCTAATGTATGACTTTTCGTAACTTATATATATATATTCATATATTTTTTGACTTATTCTTTATTGCATTAACCATTACAAAAGAATACAAAGAATGATTTTATAGTGACAACTTGCCTAATAGTTCGCACCCGATGCTGGTTAAAGATCTTCAGAAATTCTTTATCTTATTTTACTTACCGAATGAGCAAACTTTTCAATTTATTAAATATACGAGTAATTCTATATTCAGCCTGTAGTGGGGGTATAAGACCGTCCACTGCCTCAAATCATTCCACTGCTGCCGTAGTGGGAATGATATAGTAGGAAACTAAAACAAAAGATAAGTGTGGTATCATCATCGTCATCATCATCATTACAGCCCTTCACAAGTCCAGTGCTGAACATAGGCCTCCCCCAAGGAATGTCACAAACCACGGTCCTGAGCCACCTATATACATCGAATTCCTGCATGCATTACCAGGTTGCCACTCCGTCTAGTGTGGAGTCGCCCTATATTTCGCCTTGGTAGTACGAAGCTTTTTACTCAAGAACCTTTTTACCGGCTATATTGTCACTTTAACTTACTAATCGGATGGGTCACTGTCGATCACTCTTGTTCTACTGCGGATATCCTCACTTTGAAACCCCGAACATAGCCTTCTCAACATCACACTGAGCGACCTTGAGCGTCCTCATACAGCCAGCAGTAAACCACCACGTCTCAGATTCATAAGTCATCACTATAACACGCAGTGGTTGTACAATCTCGTTTTCAGGTTTTGAGGTATACCTGAGGAGAAGGTGTGTCGTAATTTCCCGAACGCTGCCCAAACGAGTTGAATCCGTAGATTGACCTCTCGGTCGAAGTTGGACTTACCTAGTCGGACCATTTTGTCCCAGGTAAACATACTCGTCAACAACTTCGAGCTTAGTGCTCCCAAAAACTACTGGCATAGGTGTGACATGGACATTACGTATGATCTTTGTTTTGTCCATGTTCATCTTAAGACCGATCCCTTGGGAGACACTTTTGAGTTCATTGAGTATAGTGTTTAGGTCCTCCAGTGATTCTACTATAAGAACTATATTGTCGGCAAATCGAAGGTGAGTGATATACTCGCCATTGATGTTAATACCTTATCCTTTCCAGTCCAGAAGCTTGAAAACGTCTTTCAATGCAGCGGTGAAGAGTTTCGGGGATATAACGTCATCCTGTCTTACATCTATCTGCAATTGAATCGGCTCAGAAGGGAAATCGGGCTTTAATTCGTCAAACCAACCATACTTATGCTGCAACCCTCCGGCGTAGTCCCACCATGGAGGACGGAAATAAAGAGGTTCTGAAGAACTTCAAGTACCTGTTTTCCACTCGCTTTCAGAAGCTCCGTTGTTATTCCATCCTCGTCTGGGGCCTTGCTGCTTTTAAGGAGCTGGAGAGCCATTCTAATCAGCTCTTGGATCGTTCCTCATACTGGCGTGTGACTCCAACGATGACGTTTATAGTTGCCCATAGAACCTCTCAATCTCACTCAAAATCTCAGGCGTCGCGGAAACAATGCTACCACACTCGGTCTTCAGCTTATATAGCAGATAAGAGTGGTAATTATGGCAAATATGAGGCTATGGGGAGACGTATGTTAAACACTAGATTTTGATAATGATTATTTAGATATCGCAATAATTTAAAATACGTAATTCGTTGGAGATTATTTTCTTGCAGATGCAAAAGCTTGCTTCAATTTAATTAAGTTAAGGGAGCTAAGTCGTTTGCTGGTTTGCACGCTCCTCAATTTCACATTGCAGTCGCGCAGAGATTATTTAAAATAGACTCGTTCGTTATTAAAACCGATTCCTTTTCATGTTTTTAACATTAGAGATTTTATATTTGAAATTATTAATAAGAGTAATCATTACAAAGACTTCTGGAATAAATATTGTTAGTATGTATAGTTTTTTTTATTTATAACCTTAAAAATACCAGCTTTACATTGGTAAAAATTGGAATAATACAAAAAATTGTTGATTTTACCGTGTATTAGGATGGTCCCCGTGTCTTTTCGCTGCGTTATTACACTCACTGAAGCGTTTTAGAAAGATAAATTTCACATGGAGAAACAGAACCGACACAGTTACTTGTAGGGTATTCAAATACTTGTTTATTTCAGAATCGAACCCGCAACCAAACGTTTAACCACCTAAACATTACGTTAACTAATGTTAACGTATTAAGGTGATCACAACCGAATGGACTCATGTCCGTATTCACAAAACTACTTTCATTAGTATATGAGCAACGCTGTATAAATAAGGTGTTTCTCAGTGCGTTCGATTTGGCAAGACATTCATTTCATACACACTACTCGTACTAAAATTACTCCTTGTTTTTTGTTTGCAAAGCGTCTAGAGATTGGTTAACGCTGTGATACAATTTCACTCAAGTTTAATGACTGATTAAACAAACGTCAAATTGTCAAAACTAAGGTTATCATTAATTGAATTCTTTATTGATAATACTAATTAAGCTTAACGTAGTGATTTATATATTCTTTATTCATCTTTTGAAAATCTTTAGTGACATTCAATTTCATCGGCACTATAATAATCGAAAGGATTTTAAATCATCATCATGTCAGAAAAGTGATAACTGCATCACTTTTCTGACATGATGATGGATCACAGAATCCATCGCAATTTTTCAAACAAAACAAATTAGAAGAAAATATAACAACAGTTCAAAAGTAAAACTACTTACACGGATTTTATCGCGTTTAATACTAAATAGTTATTTTTAATTCCCGGCGTTTCGGGTGCTTTGCAGCATCCTAGGTGACGGAAGACTTAGATGGTTGAGGTCACGATATCAAAGTTAATCCAGATTTCCTTCAGCTTTATTATTATTACTTTTGGTTCGATCAACGCAAAATGAACTTACTAATGTGTCTTGAAGTCTTGCAAGTGTCAGTTGCTGTGTCCCAAGCAGGTAGTAGTACCCAGCCTCCTTCACTATTGAAATTAGGATGTTTTTTAATTTCAATAGCCTCACGTATAATTCTCTGTAGAATCGATGTTCTTGCGGGTTTGTGGTCAATCAAATCTGATGTAATGGTGGGGGCCGTCTAAGATATGATCACAAACGGCAGACTTCCTGGGGCGTTGGTATTTCACGTCGGGTATTAAAAACAAGTAGAACTAAACCAATTAAAATTCGTAAAAGTAGTTTTATCAAATATATAGTGTTCGCGGAAACCATTAACAGTTCAAACGAGTTTAAAATCACTGAGGCAATCAACAAACGAAACCAAAAACCAGTTTGACATTTGTGTTGATTTGTCGCACTAGCGAGTTCCAGTAGGGTAATATTGGGGCTGCTGCATTACTCACATCCGTTCGCGATGCAGTTCGCCCCAATATTACACTAAACGGCTCTATATTTCCATTTTGACGTGATAATGTCTTATAATTCGATGAAGCTAGCTGCACGCACGAAAAAACATGACTCATGCGGCGTTACCTCGCTCTTAGGCGTTCCATTTAAAGTGCAAGCGAGAGCGCGGAACGAGCGACAAAGAGGCACAATCGGCCTCCGCGTTCGGCATGTCCGCATGGACAGCTGCTATATAATAATACATTTACATGTTTTCGTCAATTATGAAGTGCAGTGAAAAGTGAATCTGGTGTCAATTGTTCATAGCAACGATAATTGCGGCGATAAAGGTAATGATTCTTTCGATATTAAATATTTCTTATGACGTTGTCACGTTCAACTATCGTCAGTAAACCGACTTTACAGACAACCGATTTTTTTTATGTGTGTTACCTCATAACTTTGTACTGGCTGAACCGATTTCGATGATTCTTTTTTTTAACTAAGCAGATGTCTTCTCAATTCTGTGTCAGTCTATTTAACTCACAGCGATTTACCATACTCTTTCAAACATTTAATTATATAATCTTACCCTTTCACAGCGTTCACATAAAAACATTGAGGATAATGTAATGTGTGTTGCATCCACGGATCATCGTAAATCTCCCAATCTCTAATAACTCCTCCACAGGAAAAACAAGCAGCTGTATCATTTATGCTATCGCCAAAATCAAAAGAATCCCGCATCAGACATTTCACTCACCACTGCTTCTCTTAAATCACTCATTGCCCAATAATGGTTAAATGAAAATAAGCGTGTTCTATATGAATCATATAAACTATATCGGGGTCTGTATTCGTTTTGAGACATGTCCCTCATGCTTTGTGGAGGTTTGATCTTGCTGGTTGCAAGAGTATATTGAAGCTGCAAAGCTGCGCTGATTCCTTATAAACATTTTTAAAAAGTTGCTGGTGGAGAGATTTTTATGAAATAAAATAAAGAATATTTCAAATGTTATTATCAGAGCACCATTTATTTAAACAAAAAACATTTTTCAAAGCACATACTTAGTCATGATTAATACAACTATACAAATCTTTACAATCTTTATATCGATCATACAGATTTAACAAACTAGTACACAGCCTTTATCTTCTAAATTAATTATACTCGTATTATCATTTTGTAAGATGGATTTTAATCATAAAACTTTTTCTAAACCTTTGACGTATATACATTTATCCTTTATATTATCTGCAATCAAATTCTGATAATTTAAATAACTCCCTCACACCAAAATATCTTTCTATTATGTTGAATCCAATTTACATGTTTCTTTTCTTTTACAGTCAATTTGTAAAAAGGAAATGGTAGTTTGATTAAAAGACGTTGTATTTTATTATTACACAATATTGCAATTTCTTTCACTATGACTTCATTTCTTTCTGTTTTGAAACCTTGGACATCTACGATAGCAGTCATGTCAACTTGCGCACTATGTTACTTAAAGGCTTATATTCCACAAGTTGATCGTTAATGATTAAACAATATCCAGTGGTCTTCTCTGGTATTGCTATTGTACATTCAATCTCCAAACGAACATCTACGGGTCCCGTTTTTAGACTGTCGTTTTGTCTTGAACAATCTATCACAAATAGCGGAGCCTTCTCCTTAAAACTACTTATGGGTCTGCGGGACAGTTGTAGTACGACTGGCGAAATTCACATACATTTCGTATAATATATTAAATTCGTTTTCGGAAAACTTTAAACATAAGGGCTCGTATGGGTAATATTGTGAATTCAAAAACAATGTCACATTTCTCACTCCACAGTGATCAAATACTGAACACTTTCATTTTTTGATTTTTTCTGTTTGTTTGTAAACAAAAAATTACATATCAAGGTTTCTCTAATTGTGACACAGTTTTAATAGACCAGGAATGCTTAGTTTCTGTAGGAGGTAAAGGGTATTCATATAAATCCCAATTTCTAAATGCCATCTGCATAGGTTTATCTCTTTCTAAATGTTTAAGAAGTTTCAGTCGTTCACGATCTGATACTTTCACATGTGGCACTCGCAATTGTATTCTTTGTATGTCTATTTGAAAATGTGCAACATCTTAAGTTATTATAATACTATTTATGTTAGAATTACTTCTGTTCAGTATAAGTTCATGTTTACAATTTATTACAATTTTGGCATAATCTTCTACAAACCCTAAAATCTTATTTAAAGGTACAGTAGCACTAAAATCACCGTTTTCACTTCTAAATCCATCCATATCCCAATCCCACAAAGCTGCTACTTTATTTTCTGCTTCATTTATTGAAATGTATGATTTCATTGTTGACGTTATACCAGTATTTTTAATATGATCTATTTCGATTCCATTTATCTCATACCTTATGTCTTGAAACAAGAATATAATAGGATTATTACTGTACGTAACAGGTTTTTTAATCTGGTTTCCATCTTTGCTGAAGAGCTATGCACGACCTTCGATGTAAATTGAACTGGCTGATGGTAATACATATATGTCTTGCTGATGTATGGGAATTCTTATTTCATCGTTTTCTCTAAAGCTATTATTATATGGATTATAAGAATAGACTTCATAACTTTCAATAGAAGTATCGAAGTTTAGTAAGTCATTAATGTGTAGTATATTCATACTTTAAATCCTAAGGACTTTAGAAAATCTTTATTATTTTTACTCAAGGTCTTAAATTTTTTCTCACGTCTTCGCACCTTAGTGAGAGTAGAAGTAATAGGGCGTTTTAAGTAGACTGTAGGATTTTTATAGCGCAATATCATTTTAGTTTCCTCAAATGGAGACGAATTTCAATATATTGTTCTTTGAAATTAATTTTGTAGCGAAATTTATCTAAAACTTTAATAGTTATAGATGTAATATTATTTTTATTCACTGGGAAGTAAATAACGTTCTGAGGTATTTCTATGTATTGATTATCTGCAGCAGTTTTAGATACAAATTCGTAAATAATGTGAGTAGGTAACCCGTTGCAATATGAGCCGTATATGAGATCACATTCGATTCTGATCACAGATGGGAACTTGCTATCAACATAAGAATATTTTGTTGTTGAGTTTATTACTGAAAAATATAGTAAACCGCACTCGTATTGACCTGATAAACTCAGAGGCGGTTGAAAGTAGGAGTCCAATTCTGATTTATTTCCTGAGATAGAAACTGCTATAGACATGCTTGTATACTGAGAAATTTATGACGTTCTTGTTTATTTTATGTCTTGATTGCGCCAAAAATTCTCCAAAAAAAATCAAACAAAGATGTCCACAATTAAAAGGATGATCACGCTGTATGTTATCATAATTATAGTGGACTTTAGGACCTAAATATTTTATCAATTCCATTGGAGGTTTAAAATTTCCATAACTGTCGAAATATTCAACATAATTATTAAATTTTACATAGGCTACCCAATGAGATCCCGGATTTGAGGAAATATCTAAATTTATAACTCCACATTCTTTTATAAAAGGGTGTGTTGGGAGCTCATCTCTCATAAAGGCACCTCGAAAATAGGGAATATTTTTTCCATACTTTAAAATGTCAATCTTAGTTAAGGCGCGTTTGGGTGGCCTATATTCTAGTTTTTTTATTTCTTTAGATACAAAAATGCCAAATCCATTTTTATGAGGCTTAAACTGTAACCCATTTCCGATACAAAGAGTTTCCATTTTTTTATTGTGTCTCTTCAATTCAACTAATTGTTTTTTAGCTATTTTGATTTCATTTATAGCTTTAACTATACCAGCTGCACCACCTGCTATGGCTCCCGTAGCCGTTTTTGGTATAGGAATAATGCGAGGAAATTTTATAACAGAATTATCAACTAGTTCTCTAGCAGCAGATATAGCTAGCTCAATTGCTGCTTTCTTGCATTTTGGTTTTAATTTTTGCATACGTCTTTTCGTTTTTGTAATGACATTCTTAAACTTATTTTTAAATTCATTCCCCAACTTTCTCGGAGACATTTTATTACTATTGCCATTATTAAGGCCAGCCCCAGTTTTAATTTTTGATTGCATAGCTTTGCTTACTATCTTACTGCCAACTTTTCTCCCAAATTTGCATCGGGAGCAATCTCTTGTGTTTTTGCCATTTTTACCAAAACTAAATCCGCCTTATGTCGATCCTTTAAGTTTGAATATTTGTGATACGCAATGTCGTGTTCTTTACAATATTCGTCTAATTTGTTTCTAACTTTGACTCCACGTAAATTACATCCAAGCTTTTCTTCGATTTTTTTATATTTGATTAAGGTCTCGGAAAATAATGGTTTAATTATTTTTCGATATTTAATTCCCTTATCACCTCTTATTTGACCTCTAGGGTTAAAGTCTCTCTTATGAGCGTTAGTATGGTGTAGAATATCTTTGTACACGAGTTTATCAGCACTTGATACTAAATTCAAATCAGGTTTTTTTTCTAAGTAGAAGTTCTCTTAACCCAATAGTTAAATTGTAAGATTAGTCCCCAATTTTTACTAAAAATACAGTTTCGTTATCCAAACTGTCAATTTTAGAAAATGTAACTTCTGAATTTCCCATCATGTAAGTTTTTTCTTTTCTTTTCTTATCCCAAATATTATATTTAATTTATCATCGTAAATATCATAGATATAATTCCGATCTAATGAAGCCTCTAAATTGTCTTTAATTTCATTTTTTGGGGACTCTGCAGAACTCAAGTCAGCATTGTAATAGTTCTGAAATTCCGATTCAAATGATCCAGCAGAACTTGCGCATGATAAATTATGGTCTTGATTTGGTTTTTGCTTATTTACTATGATTTTAAGGGGCTCTGTAGCAGGTTTTAACATTTTATCTAGGGATAAGTTCAGTCTATGCTCATTATTTTCCATTTTTTTAAATTCTTTATGGAGTACACACACACATTCATTTTAATTTTCTTTTCCATAATGCTTTACAATACTTCATTCTATCGCGGCTACAATAAAACTAAATAGTTTTATCTAAAAATTCGTTTATATTAGTTTATTCTAGGTTAAAAATATATCAAAATTCTTTCTATACCTGCCATTGTTTAACGGAGAGTCTTTGTTAATACAAACACAATGTATAATTTTCAAGGCTTACTCCAAACTATATCACAAATATTTTAAATTGATTCCATGACATATCAGAACTAACATGTTCTTCATAAATATGTTTTAATTTCACATTATCTTGTTTTAATATTACAATAAAGTTGGCATTGTCTCGTAGCAATTGTTTCGGAATTTTTGAGTAGCTCTGAGATAAATAAAAGCAATCGATTTGCTTATGCCTGCCCATAGAAAAATAATTACGAATGTTGATTTTAATTTCCCAAGCAACATCATCAAAAATAAATACAGAATTGTTTAAAGCGTCACTTGGACCTATAACGTCTTTGTTAGCATTGAACTCATAAAAGGAAATATTAGGTACTCTCTTAATTACTTCTCGTAAAGAACGATATTTTGGTTGATAGTTTTTTAATACAAGTAAAGATTTTGAAAGGAGAATGGGATTTTTGGGTCTGAAGTTAACAAATTGGTATATACTTCAAAAATTGTTTATATTTTTCTGATTTATCTTTTACAATCTAGAATTTGAAAAAACATTAAAATAAAAAATAATTTGGAATATCGATTATATTAATACAATCGATTTTAAATTTATTCGGACTAAAAATAAATATTAACTAAAATGCTACTAAGTAGTACTAAGTAACTAACAAAATATGTTATTTGCATAAGGAAAAAATTAAATAAACATTTATTATCAATAAATCGATTAACATATAGAATCGATACACTAGTGTAATTCACGTTTTGGAGCGATACATAGACTAACGTCTTCCAAATAGTTCGAAAGGCTTTTCTTTTTGACACTTGACAGTAAATTATTTACATAATGCATGTCAATTTGTCCTGAAAAGGGCAATATATAGTAATATAATAGGCAATATAATAGGGCCGATTTTCGTCAATTTTGGCCAATCGCAATATCATCGATTCGCGACTAAATTGAGCATTTTAACAAAAGCTTGGTGTTCCAAATTATAATTAATAATTAATTTTTAAATAGCTGCCAAAGATAGTAACCTAATATATCAATGATAATGAGAACTTTCGACTGTGTAAAAAAAAGAATTACCAATATTGATTCATGATATTGATGAAGATATCGACTAACATATATAAAAACAGACTTTTCTTCTTTTTCTGTCGGTTAAATGATTACTGAATGAAAGAAATATTACATTTATGTATTGCATTTATTAATCACATAAAATACATAGGTGGCATTTGAGAAGCCCTAGTGCCAAATACTTTACAATTAACTTGTCTTTTCGTTTTGGCTTTGTACTAAAAAGTAACGGCATCTGTTATTTGATAATGAAGCTAACTTTGTCGATAATAAAAAGTACAGATACGTTTAGTTCATTCTCAGATTATGGCACATTTTTAAATAAAGATGATGTATTCGAAAACAGCATAAGTAGACATGCGTGATAAATAACGTCACGGTATAAATATCACCGTGACTTTGTGACTTTTTTTAACTATTTAAAAGTTCCAAATCTAAATCTTTGAGGCATAGTTGGAGAAACTAACTATATTCCTACGCGCAGCCTCCCTATTAGGTACATTGTTTTAAATCAGTGACAGGAGTACTGCTGCGTTACTCCTGTCACTGATTTAACCAAACAATAGGAACCACGCGTATGTACTAGAACGGTACACCAACGACAGCAAGGTTAGGTGAAATTCGTATATTAAAAAAGGTCAGGTAAGGAAGGTAATAAAAAAACGACCTGAAATAAAACCTAATAAATTAAAATGCTTAAGTAAAGTCACGTTATAAGTTTTTTTTAATTTATTTGTTAATGAATTTATGATACAGTGGTGTTGCTTAATTCTATTCTGTCTTCTATTCTGCTTAAATCGATTCTGTGAATGGATCCAAAGAATTGAAAATCGATTCCTTAACTCTAAATAATCGTTTTTTTTATTAATCGATCTCAGATCAACATGTCAACTATTACTTCACTATAGCTTGCTCGTATTTATTAATCTGTGCGTCACTTGTCACTCGTTGTTTCGACTCGTTTCGTTTTATTGTTATCCACGGCTTTATTTCGCGATTTTACTTACTTATACTGCTTTTGATTGACCCTTGCTTCGTTATTGAACACCGATAATCTTACTTATACGACTACCCATCCTTGTCAAGTTCTTTTCCAAACGTGTTGTGTTCTAAACAATAAGTATCCAAAATGACAATTTGAACGATTTTCCCGGCTTTCTTATAGTGAACTTATATTAATTTCATTAGGTACATACCAATTGAAACAGGCACGTTCTTAGTATGGTGAACACATAAGAGCAAATGATGTTTATATAATTGAAGTGTGCAGGGAGGCTAGCAGCAGTCTATTGCGAGAGCTGTCTGTTTCAAATACCTAATGATTGCTTAGAGGAAGAATAAATTCAAGGCACATTAGCTGCAAAATATACTTTGTATACATATTGGTTGACAGCTCTCGCAGCGGCTGAGAATCTATTCTTCAATATTATTGTAGAACTAGCTGTTCTCCGCGACTTCGCCCGCGTGTAATTTAGGGGTTTATTATGTTGCGCGGAACCCTAATTTTTTTTTCTAAAATATAAGTACTAATATAAGTTACGGTACGACTTTCCATTGACGTCAGTGGAGTTTGGTGTTGATACGTATTTTTACAGAAAGATTACACTATTATAAGCACACACACAAAGTCTCAATATACGGAAACGCGTAATTTTTGAGAAAAGAATAATTGAAAATCAATTATTCTTGCAATGTTTATGTCTAATCTGCTAATAAACTGGCGCCATTTTGTAATGTCATTGTCGACGTCAATAGGGATGTCGATTCTTTCCGAAAAAGGTCGTTTTTTAAATCGATTCAAATCGTAAGCTGATGTATCGATTCCTAAAAAATCGATTTCTAAAATATCTATATTTTTTTCATGTTTGCATTTATAATGTAAATATATATCCATTTTATGAGAAAAAAATCCCCTTCATCATAAAATATAGGGGGACTGATTCAGAAGGATTTCTGTATCTATTTTGAGACTGCTACCTCTCCGGCGCTGCGGGAAGAGCAGCCTCTACGCCTTAGCGTAACAAATCGCAGGCATCCCTCCTCGCCTCCGCAGCTTTGGCTTGTTGGTCGCCTTCGGCGACCAGCCTCAGCCGCTCCGGCTCGTCCGATGCCTACGATTTGTTACGGCAGGCGGAGGCTGCTCCCCCTACGCGCCTCCGGCTCTATAAAACCACTCTAGGGGTAGGACAGACTCGTACCAGGTGGAGTCGGGGTCAATCAATTCGGTTCTTTGACATAAGTTGAACCTAACCTATTTTATTTATCTGCCCTAATAGGTACTGTTAAATAAAACAAATTTCAATAAGAGATCATTTATCATGGTATCTTTCTTGTTTTTCATAAAATGGGTTTATATTTACATTATAAATAGAAACATTAAAAAAATATAGACATTTTAGAAATCGATTTTTTGTGAACCGATACATCAGCTTACGATTTGAATCGATTTAAAAATCGACCTTTTTCGGAAAGAATCGACATCCCTATTGACGTCGACAATGACATTACAAAATGGCGCCAGTTTATTAGCAAATTAGACGTAAACATTGCAAGAATAATTGATTTTCAATTATTCTTTTCTCAAAAATTACGCGTTTCCGTATATTGAGACATTGTGTGTGTGCTTATAATAGTGTAATCTTTCTGTAAAAATACGTATCAACACCAAACTCCACTGACGTCAATGGAAAGCTAAGCCTAAGTTACTCCTTATAACATCAGCTATCTGCCAGTGAAAGTCCCGTCGAAATCGGTCCAGCCGTTTCGGAGATTAGCCGGAACAAACAGACAGACAGACAGACAAAAATTTTAAAAATTGTGTCTTTGTTATAAGTACAGTATATACTTTCATATGCATTTAATAAAAAGCTGGTATTTTGACATTACAAACAGACACTTCAATTTTATTTATTTGTATAGAGTATATATAGATCAATTATATGGTACCTTAGTTGGGCAAGGTATCAGGACAATATAGTGCCACCTGCACAGTCCCTTGACGATATTTTAATAATTATTGAAGACGATTAAAATACCAAAATAAAATGTTTGTTGTTTAATAACCAACACATCTGGCTGAATTCGGTAGATATAGAGAATTAGGTAATTAGGTAGGTTGAGACAAATTAAAAATGTGTGCTTAAAAAACCCTATCAAACTCAGAGGTGTTTGGTTCGATTCCTAGTTATCTTTTTCGTATAAAAATTGATTGATTGGGATATTTGTGAGAATAAACAAGTTGACTGAGTGTACTCGAAGTGTAGCCAGCTTGGTTGAATATTTATTTACCACTTGAATTACAAGAAAGCTTGGAACAGTTTATAATATGAGCTGATGTTATTTGAGCAAAACATTACAGGCGAAGTAAGTAGGCATTTACCTCCATTTACGCTGTGAATATGAGAATTTATTAATATAATTATTCCTTAAAGCTTTTGCCCCCTTTAACACTTGAAAAATATTCATTTAATAGTTAAATAACTATATTATCTATAGATAGAAATCGCCTGTTACAGTGTAGTTAAAATATAACCTCACTTTTACTTAATCTTAAATAACTCAGCCTAGATTGACAAATCTTGCCAAATTTTCAACTATGGAGTGTTTATATGTAAGCTTTCAAATGATCCAACTTTCATCTTATTAACACCTGGGCCCAAGAATGTATGGAAACGTATTCGTCTCCTTTAAGCTCATTTTCATGTAACAATAAACTTATTACAACGTTTGTTTTACCGCAATTAGAGAGACCGCATATTATACAGCGAATGGTATTTGGAAAGAGAATCCTATGTCTGATCTTGTGAGCAGAGTGATCAATATTAATATTGCTAACGCTTACCTTCATCTAATAATATTGCTAACTTCATCGTGCTTATTGAATGAGTTACTAACCTACAAACATAGGTATATATTTAAATTTTGCATGAACAATATTTGAGAGAAATGCATGTCACATCATTTCTGTTCTACTAAATGTTTTCCTATTCTCGTGTTACAAATTTCTTAGTAGATCTATGCTTACTTTGCAAAATAATGCTATTCTGATCTTACAAATCCTGAGTATATTATGCTTATTCTGTAAATTATACAATTCTCATCTTACAACACGCGATCACGTCATTTCGCTACAGTACTTTCTATAAAGAGCACGTTTGTTTCTTTAGCTAAAATTTGGAGTAAGTACTTTAAATGAAATATTTGAATAATAAAGTAACTTATTCTATTTTCTATTGTAATTATAACTCTTATAAATGTAATAAAATATGTAACTTATATTCATTTTTGTTTTTCATAAACATGTCACATACACCATCTTAAAGTCCTGTTTTGGATAGCTTAGAAAATATACCTGAGGTAAGTTACTATTTAGTTTATATTATTTTTAATTGATTTTAAATTCATGGGTAGTAATTAATTAATATTTAATTGTATATTTATATCTGGCTTTCAGAATTTGATAGAAGACTCAAACCCAATTACTAATCCATTTTACTGTGCTCAAGATTGGCAAGGCTGGTATAATGACGTGGCGACAAAGACGTGCGAGCAGAGCCGTCGCCAAAAATCGGAGGAAAAAATAAAAAAGCAAAAAATGGAATCAAATTCTTTGAAAACTACATCATTTATCATGCGAAAGGAAACGGGTGATGTACGTCATTTAATAAAAATTATAATACATGATTTAGATGGTCTTAATATTGATGAAATAAATACTGAATCTGGAAATGCAGATGTGAACGTGCAATATCTAGTGAAAAGTGCATATGATGACATCATGGATGAGACAGAACATTTAGTTTGTAAAGTGGTAAAAAAACTAAGCAAATCTAGTATTTAAGTTTGAAATGAATTAATAAAATTTATGTTAATAAAATGTCTATAAATAAATAATTAATTTTTTCGACATGTATAACTCTGTTGTAAAAGTTAAGTGTATTTAAATCTATTGTTTTATGTAATATTTAGTATATAAGGATCTAATGGGATGATAAATAAAACAAAATATGATTATGATAATACAGTATTTTTATTTCAACTTACATATAAAGGTTTTTATATTTTAGCTAGAGTTATAATTACGATATACTAGTTACAATATAGACCATATTTGCAGTAAAGAATATTCAAAATAAAGTAATTTGTTTTCATTTGCATATTATGTTTTATAAATTACTATTACTTTGTTTCATCATTTAATCCTTCATTATTTCATATTTCATCATTAGTTAAAATATAATGCTATTTAAAATAAATTATATATATATAATGTCCCCAAGGCAAAGTTTTATACATATCTTCACATATTTGTCGCTTATCATCATTGCCACTAAGAATGTGCTTATTTATTTTTTGCGTATAAAGTATATGATTCTTAAATCGTATTACGTCCATAGTGTCTCTATGGGTTTTCTTAGAATTTAAAATATCTCTATACTTTTCAATAGTAAATTTTTTTGTAATATGCTTTTTCACACCTTTTACTTTTTTAATTGCGGACTTTAAAGTATTAACGCAGTATAATTTTGCTTTCAAGCCCATAAACTCTGTTAAAATATCACCACCTAATTCATTTTTAAAATACCCTGGTATTTGTTTATTCGCTTTTGGAATATGTTATATATTATATTTTCTGGAAAATTACTTGTATCAAAGTACTTAATATTATCTTTCATATCTTTATAGAAGTCTTCAGTGTAAATTAAATACAAAACACTACCTGTATCTGTTACGGCCCTCAGTTGCCCCAACAGAAGTCAACTGGACTAGGGCCCATGAGTAGCCCACTCGACGGGCAACCAGAGGGTTGGGGCCCAAATGGCCTATGGATAATTATTATGTAATGGCTGGATAAACAAACACAAACTTACCGAGTTCCGGAGGTAGGGTCGACCACAAGGTACCGTCAGAGGTAAATAGGTGGATGTAAGTGGTGTGAGAAAGTGTGTAAATGTAACCTGACGTCACCGATGTAATCGGGCAGCAGACCCACATGCGCTGTTCTGCTCCACAATGTGCGAGCCCTCCAGTGGGCATTCACCTTTATGTGAACTCAAGTCTAACGTCACTTAGCACAAAATTATAATCGAAGACGAACGCGATCTCCTCTCAGGTCACAAATTTTTAGCGTTCTAACCGACAAAAGAAAATGTCTTCGTACGATATTAAAATGCCACACAAGTAACTCGTCGACGCAAATTAATGGCAATCGAAGTTAAGTTAATCACTCAAAATTCAAGAAAAGCCTCGTTGTCACGTAAACGCACGAAAAAGACAACGCAATAAGAGGCAGTCGTCACGCGACTTAACGATTCAAGCGTATCTTGAATACACTTCCGGACACGGTTGCCGCGGGCAAACGACTGGCCGCCGGAGCTAGCCGTCAAAACACGTCAGGCGACCGAGACGAGTGCCCCGAATGCAAGTTTCAAATGTTAAGATTTGGCCTAAACAGTATCAGTGTAACAAAGTTTGATATTATAATTTGATATTATTAGTTCCAAAATAGTAAAGCTCACATATATTGGGCGATCCAAGATCACTTTTGTTGGTCGGAGTTCAATGGCTACGAGGCTATCAAAAATAATTGTAAAATTTTTGAAATTAGGCGCCATAACATATTTTCGGCACCACAGACTTTATTTGTGTTATTAAAATTATCTTTCCACACATTTACTAGCTTAACATCGACTTGTTTTCTTTTGTTCTCTATAGTTTTTCCAAAAATTTAATTGTTTTGTTTTTTAAAAAGTCTCTTTCAAAATCAGATGTAGCATTTTGTCTTAAAGATGTATTTAGGGAAATATATGGTTCTAAAAATGCTTTCTGATTGAAAGCTAAAATCCTATGAATCTTCAATAAAACAAGTCCCTTTCTTAGGCATTCTTGTAAATGACGGTAATGGATAACATATTTATATTTATCATAGAGATTCGCAACCAATTTCTTATTACTAATGTTTGATGATATTGGAACTGTTAACTTTTCTGCTGCAAACGGTAAGTCAGAATGTTCATCATGAATATTGCGTGGATATTGCATGTCAACTTCGAGTATATATCCTTCATTACTATTAGAACTAATAGAGTTAATATAAAAACTTCTTAATCCTTTTTATTTTAAAAACCGAACATTTTTATAAGGTAGTTGCTGCATCATAGCATAACCATACAAATTTACACAATCTAAATAAACTAAGAAAGAATTTGGATCTTCTTCATTAAAATTTGGTAAGTATTTGTTATTAATCTTTGCATACCTTAACGAGCATTGAGATAGCCCTCCTCTTATACCATTTTCTAAAAATTGATAAATTTGTATATCAGTAATTAAATCCAACTCAATACTTGTCAACAATAGCATAGCATCCCAACTTAGTGAAGGTGATGAAACATAATGACAAGGATCGAGACTATAATAATTCAAACTCATGGATCTAAATTTCTCAAAAACGTCGCAAAGTAGTAAGACATCGCATTTCAGATATAACTCGGTATATTCACCTAAGTTTTTAATACCAAAATTTTGCCACACAGTTAACGCATGATTATAATCTTCGCTTGTTATAGATTCTGATGTTAATTTATTATAAAATTTTGATTGCTCTGGGTAACTGAGTTTCTTTATACTTTTCCCAAGAATCTACATAGTCATAACAATATACACCCTTCCTAAGACATAATCGGAATAAATTTTCATCTGGAAAGAATGTTCGAAAATGTTTTAAGTCTTCAGGATTTAGAGTATGTGCTAAATGAAACTTAAACTCAGGAAATTAAAGGAGTCTATAAATTTTAATTGCGTTGACTTCTGCATATCGATTGGAAAAAACTTTGTAAAAGAAATAAATTTCTCTTTATTTTTTGGAATTATATTTATACGACCGCATACACTTGCAAGTTCTTATATAAATAAATGGCAATCATATCCAGAAAGATTATGAAATATAATAGGAATGAAATTACATTTTCTATTGTTTAAATTACATGAATTATGAGCTGGACCTCTGTATTTACCTGTGAAATGGTCATGATCCTTTGTAATCAGAAAAACAAAACTTTTTTCACAAATATAACACACTTCTGCACTATTAAGAGAGCTCTGCTCTTCACTATTAAGCGGATTCATGTCTTTGGAAATATTTAAAATTTTATATAATCTTTATATATCCTTATAAATTGAATTTACAAAATTTTTTTGAGCAATTAGGCCCTCGATAAGAAACAAATTCATTCAATTCGGGATTGGATTCATAGCATATGTGATAAGCAAATAAGTAGCTTCATGAATCTGAACATTTTGTTCATGTTGACTTCTATTTTTGTCAGAATATTCTCTAAGTAAACTTTCAAACTCACCATAAATAACAATTGGAATTCTTTGAGACCTTTCTGGATTAGAAAATCGTAGCTTTAAATTCGTTTCTGGGAGGGTAGTTTGCTTGCGAGCACAATCAAGTAACTCTAACTTTGTCTCAGAATCAAAGTAAAGAAAACATTCATCACATAAATGAACTTTACATTTGTGTTTCGTAAGTTGTTTATGTACGAGCTTTTCAAAATGTTTGATTAAAACAAAATGAGTCTTGTTTTGTTTATTCAAAAGCAAAAAGTTTACATGCAATAACTTTCTTTGTGATGTTTTATACAAAGGTCCTGTTACTATATTTTTTTTTCCATATATATTGACACTTATGTTTGTATTCTGTTTTTCAAAGCGTTTTATATCTTCAAATGTCGGTGGAAAAGACATACCGAACAAATTTAAAACTTTAGAATAGTGTGGATAAGATGTAACTCGATTTGGATTACATTTCGCTGGATACATGGCTGGATACGGGTGCTATGATACACCAAAGGAAGCAGTGACTGTCTGTATTATGAATATTAAGACATAACTTTGTTCTGACAATACTTTTTGGTAATGAAATAAAATGACCAGCTCTTAGCGGATTATATTTAGCTATATTTAGTTCTAAATGGTTAATTGACTCAATTGTCCACCCAGGTTCAGATAATTCAAACTCCATGCATTTGCTGATTAAATTCTTCGAGTATTCTTCAAAAAGAAACTTTAAATCAGTACTTCGTAATATATGCGTATATTTAGTATTAAAGCTATTTAATGATATTTCATAATTCTTTGAAAGCTTGTACAACACAAATAATTCAAAGTTTACCTTGATCGATTTGTGCGTGGTTAGTAATGTTTTAATTATATTGCAAACAGTTCTAGAAATACTAAATAAGAATAACTCTGACATAATTATGTCACTTGAATCTGGATTTACTCTATAACTTGCAATCCTATTCTTGAAAGCAGTAGCTATTAACTGAACATTATCAAACTCAGTTCTAACCCTTATCCTATAAAAAATGTGATGAATGATTTGATGTATGTGCATTACAGTCCTGGCAGAATTTCATTTTCAATCATATATCTATTATCGACGTTTAGTGTAATACTGCTCAAAACTTGTATTTCAATCTTTATTTATATTTGTCTTATAGTTTTAAATTCTAATAATTACTTTGTCTAGATTCTTGGTATTTCAAAATTTAAGTTTCAATTCAGCTTTTTGTTCTTTTAGATTCAGATTTTAGTTTTTTTTTATTTTTCGCTGCTGTAGGGAGAGACACAGTTTTGAAAATAATATGGTATATCGCACAGTAATATATTTGTTACGGACGGCGAGGGGAGCCGCCGCCCCGTCGCCCCTTCACACCCCGTTGCGCCCGGGCACCCCGCACACCGCCACTGATCACGCGATGTCGCCGACCAATAAGCGCGCGGCATCGCCTCACGACGCTACTCACATACTGAGACGATATCTTACGAGGTATAAGAAGGGCGTTCTGGTCTGTGAGCTGTTCATTTCGGAAGCGGTACTCGAAGACAACAGCAAGCGAAGAAATCAAGAGAAATCAAGAGATACTCCATTGAAGGTTGAAGAGTGAAGACTCCCCTCTGTATATATATAATTATATAGTTTATTAGTGCCGCACTGTAAATATTTGAATACAGTATAGTCTACAGTACCATCTTTCATTTAAGCAGCCCCTAGCGTAGTATACCTCAACATCAGTCAGTTAATTAATCAATACAGTCCACTTGCAACAGTAAAATCATACAGTCCACTATAGTCCCTAATATTCTTGGTCCATCGCCGCCGGATAGAAGCCAGAAGAAAGAAGGTAATTACAGAAGAAATAAAATAATCATAGAAGAAAGAAGATCTTCAAGGAAGAAAGAAGTTCGTCGACGAAGAGAGAAGATCGTCGGTACTAACTTCTTCTCTGTTTCTTATTACGTCTACGTCATATACGTCTATTGTCTGTTTCCAGACAATTTCTTGTTTCTTAACCGCGTTTACGCGGCCAGGTGGTTGCTCCCTAACGGTGCCAAACTGTGACCATCTGGTAACGCCCTTGTGGCGGGAACGGCGTCCAATACGTGCGCCTTTTTGAAGACGATCTGAAGCCGCAACGTGTGACGTCATGAGGAAGACAAGAAGCCAGAAGACACGTAATGACGACAAAACGCCGGTAGGAATGCGGATATTCGAGGAAGCACCCATGTCTCCGTCCGATTATCTCGCGTTGGCACAAGCGCCCTCCGCCACGCCCCAGCCCCCGCTCGCGCCTGCATCTATGCCCACGCCCGCGCCGCCGCACCCCGCTATGTCCGTGTCCACAACCGAACGCTTAGGAGAGGTTAGCACATCCGCGCCGTGTACAGAGACGCTCGCCGCGATTATAGAAGATCTTCCGGTAACAGAGACTAGTTCGATAGTGCGTACCGTCGCGCCTGTAGCAGACGTTGTACATAGACCCGCGCCCCGCTCCCCGTCAGTCCGTTCAGTCCGTTCAGCCTGGTCGACAGCTAGCGCGATAGCAAAGTTAAAACAAATCGAGTATAATACCGCGGAGGAACTAGCTGCAATTAGAAGGAAGCAATTGCAAATCGAAGAAGATCTCATCAAGAAGAAATACGCTAGGGACGTCGCTCAACTGCAAGAAGAAACGGATAGGGATAGTTTAAACTAAGATGATTTAATTGAAAATAGGGTACGCGTTGATAGGTGGTTAGAGAACGTGGAGACTGTGCGGGGGGAGCCGTCCTACCGCCCGTCTCAGCCCGCGCCCCGCATTGAGATAGAGCAGGCCCCGCCGAGTAGGGGAACCGGTTACGAACACACTGAAGATGCCCTGGGGAGGTCGGTCGCGAATAACGATCAACCACGTCGCGTAGATACGATACAGAGCGACAATGGAGTCGCCGTAGAAATGAACCAGGTGGATCGCCGTGTACGGGTTACGTCCGTTCGTGGGTACGTCCAACGCCGCACTCTATCGCCTATACATAGATCGCCATCGCCACATCGCCACGCGGATCGTAGATTACCGTCGCCGTGTTACAGAGATGTAGGTGTACATAGGTTGCCAGCGCCACAGCGTAGGCTAGAGGGAATTAGGGATAGAGATAGGTCGCTCACCCCGCGAGGGAAAGATAGGGGTATAGAACGATTAGCGGAAGCCTTAGAAGGCGTGATAAGACCTAGACCAGCCGCCACGAAGCAGACACAGGAGTTGCCTATTTTCAACGGCTCGGCCGCGGAATGGTTGTCGTTTAAAGCCGCGATGTGGGAGTCCACGCGTCTGTATGGATTCACCAATACGGAAAATATGGCAAGGTTGAGGAACTATTTCCGTGGTGAGGCTAGGGAGGTAGTATCGGCGCTGCTGTTTACCGCAAAGGATCCAGCAGGCATTATGCGGACACTGGAGCAGTGTTTCAGCCGCCCGGAAGTGATAATTGATCGTGCGTTAGATGATTTAAAACGCCTTCCGCGCCCGGGTCATTCCGCCCAGGAATTAAATTCGTTCGCTATTAAGTTGCAAAATATAGTGTGTATTATGCAGAACGTCGACGACAAAGGATATTTACAAAATCCGATGCTAACTAGGGATGTTACGAGTAAGCTTAGCCCTCACTTACATTCGAGTTGGTGCGATTATGCGGAGCACTACGGAAGTGCGGACGAACCGGACATTGTCACACTATCCCGGTTTATGATGAGAGAGGCTAACCGTGCGCTAAGTCACGCCTACACGTCCGTAACGCCGACTAAGGAATCGCCCGTAAGACGAGAAGCGCCTCCGTCGAAAAGGATAGTATTGACACGCCGCGTAGAGGATAGGGCTCGCGACGTAAAGACGTTCACCGCCCAGGAGGACACCGGTAGTGCCTCGTGTATGTGTTGTGGGGGTGAACACCCTATTGCCAAATGTAGGAAGCTGGCGCAAATGGGTTTGGACGACCGGTGGAAGTGGGTAAGGGAAGATGGGGTGTATTTTAGGTGCTTAAGCAGCAAACACCGACGCCTACGTTCTAAAGCTAGGAAGTGCGGCGTCGACGGCTGCAACGCCCCCCACCACGCCCTCCTTCACGCCCGCAAGGCCCGCACGCCTGAAGCGTCGGTTAAACCGGACGAAACCGTGCTCATCGCGTCGAGTGTTAATAGTAGTGCGTCTGTGTTATTGAAAGTGTGCCTCATTACCGTGCGCGGACCGCGCGGTAAGGAAGTTGATACGTATGCGGTACTTGACGAAGGCTCTACCATATCGTTAATCGACGACGACTTAGCTCGCGAGTTAGGAGCGGAAGGACCGATAAAGCCGCTCAATATTAGAGGCGTAAATAATAGTCAACGTGAGGCCAATAGTAGGTTAGTAAATATAGGGATACGTGGCAAGACGCGCAGTGAGATGTTTAATGTAAGCGCGCGAACAATAGCGGATTTAAAGATAGGCTCGCAGTCTGTGAGTAGGAAGTGCTTACGGTTGAAGCACTTACGCGACTTGCCAAGTTCAGTATGTTACGACGACGCGAAGCCGAGATTATTATTAGGCGCCGACAACTGGCATTTAATAATCACCCGTAATTTGAGAATAGGACGTCGAAGGCAGCCCATAAATGCACGTACGTTGCTAGGGTGGGTAATTCAGGGAACCGTGCCGCGGTTAACGTGTAGGGAAGACGGCGAGACCGTATTATACGTAGCAAGCACTAGCGGACGGCCAGATAGGGACATCCGAACGTTTGCCCGTCAGGACGAGGAGCTAACGGAACTCCTCAAACTGCAGTATGAGATAGATTCTATAGGTATCTCGCTAAAGAGTAGGCCGCGACGGGAAAAGGAGCGCGCTGTCGACATATTCCAGCGCACCGTCAAGAAAGTCGGCGAGCAATACCAAGTTGGACTGCCATGAAAGAACGACAACGTGCGGATGCCACCCAGCTATGAAATGGCAGCTCGAAGACTACGGACGATTGAAAGGAAAATGGACCAGTCACCGGAGTTTCGGGGCGAAAGGATACGCAAGGGAAGCCGAGGGGATGGAGAGAGAGGATCCCAAGAGCTGGTACCTGCCACACTTCGCAGTACGGAACCCGAACAAGCCGAGGAAGACGAGAGTAGTGTTCGACGCGGCAGCGCGCGCATCCGGTAGATGTCTTAATGACTATTTACTCGACGGCCCCGACTTATCACGGAACCTACCAGGCATACTGTTTAGGTTTAGAGAAAATGAGATAGCCGTGTCCGCGGATATTAGGGAAATGTTCTTACGTGTGAAAACCGACCGTCGCGACCAACCCGCGCAATTGTTTCTCTGGCGAGGAAACGAGCGACACAGCCCACCGCGGGAGTACGTTATGACGTCTATGATTTTCGGCGCGAGGAGCTCGCCGTTTCTCGCACATAGTGTTAGAGATTATTACGCGCGCGCACACGCAGAGACATACCCGTTGGCGCTTAACGCTATCGTGCGTAGTCATTATATGGACGACTATTTAGACAGTTATGCAACGGTAAAGAAGCGGTAAATACGGCGAGGCAGGTTACGGAAGTGCACCGGAAGGCCGGTTTCACCTTGGCAAGCTGGCATTATAATCACGCAGCCCTATTGGAAGACAAGCCGGAGGAACTACTGGCGAGCAAGCCTAAGGAGGTGGGCTTGAGGCAAGACAGCCCAGGCAGAACCCTAGAGTTGTTATGGATGGCCGACGAAAACGCCCTAACCTTCAACACCTCGATGAATAGGGTGCCGCAGGAAGTAAAGGCGCTACAGCGACCATCGACCAAGAGGGAAGCATTAAGCGCAGTCATGTCTGTGTTTGACCCGCTCGGACTGCTTAGCTACCTCACCATCACCGCCAAGATCCTGCTACAAGACCTATGGCATATGAAGAAGGTTGGATGGGATGACGAACTACCCGAGGAGGCAGCGGATGAGTTCCAGAGGTGGCTGCGAGTCGTCGAGGAGGTGTCACGACTGCGACTGCTAAGGTGCTATGCTCCTACAGGGCGAGTGGTAGAGCGTCAACTTCACGTGTTTAACGACGCAAGCGGACGTGCGTATGCATCTACGGCATATTGGCGAATACGATACAGTGACGAAACGGTTAGGGTACGATTAGTGGCGGCCAAGGCGAAAATCGCTCCGATTAATGCGCACAGTATACCGCGACTAGAGTTACAGGCGAATTTGATAGGCGCGCGACTCGCGGAATTCGTGCAGGGTGAACACAGAGTGGTAGCAGATAGGGTCGTATATTGGACAGACTCTACTACGGCACTCCACTGGATACAAAATGATACGGCGCGTCATACTCCATACGTGGCTCATCGGTTAGGGGAGATAGCTGAAAAGACATCACCCGAGCAATGTAGGTGGATACCGACTGCGGAGAACATAGCAGATCAGGCAAAGCGCATGAACTTCGTGACCAAAGAAGAAAGCGACCAATGGTTCACAGGACCGTCATTTCTTTACGAGGATGAAGACAAATGGCCTCACCGGCAGGAAGAAAAGGCAGGGGATGATGAAGTGTTGGAGGAAATCGTGGCGCACCAGAGCGACACCAAGGACGCTCCACACCTGCCAGACATAGAACGATTCTCTTCCTACGAGAGATTGATCAGGGCCACAGCACGAGTACTGCAGTTCGTCGATGCCATACGAGGAAGGGCACAAGGACTGACATTGCAGCACATCCAGAGGGCAGAGCGGATGTGGATAGAACATAGCCAACGTGAAAACTTCGCTGAAGACATCGGCCGCCTTCAGTGGGGAAAGAACCTAGCCACCGGCAGAGCACTGAGGAAGCTCGACCCCATATTGAAAGATGGAATGCTACGAGCCAGGGAAAGAATTGACGCAGCCGACGTGGACGGCCAGATAAAAAGACCCATCATACTGAATGGACGCCACCAATTTGTGAAGCTGCTTGTAGAAAAGGCACATCAGGAAGCAAGCCGCGCCAACAGAGAGAAGGTGGTCAACGACCTAAGCACCAGGTTTCATATCCTCCGATTACGACCTACCGTACGAGAAGCGGAGCGGAGATGTCTGCGATGCAGGGTACCTAAGGCGACACCACGGCCTGCGGTTACAGGAAACCTACCACCCGAACGGTTAGGGGCGTTCGCGCGACCATTTACGTACACCGGAGTCGACTATTTCGGGCCTCTGATAGTTAGCATAGGACGACGGCACGTAAAACGGTGGGTAGGACTATTCATGTGCTTAACGACGCGCGCGGTTCATTTAGAACTAGTTTACTCCCTGACATCGAACTCGGCGATATCGGCATTACGGCGCATGGCGGCTAGGCGTGGGTGGCCACGGGTCAAATACTCCGACAATGGCACCAATTTTCATGGGGCAAATACTGAACTGCAACGGGCGATGGAAGAGTGGGCACCGCAGCTAAAGGACTACCGCACCGGGCACGCCTAACCAGGGAGGCGCATGGGAGCGTCTCGTGTGCTCAGTGAAGACCGCACTCGAAGCCACTCTACATCAGAAGAGCCCACGGGAGGAGACGTTAGCGACGCTCCTGACAGAAGCAGAAAATACAGTTAACTCTCGACCGTTGACGCACGTACCGGTCGACATCAACGATGAAGAGGCGTTGACACCCAACCACTTCATCATGTTGGGACCATCGGGCCTACCAGTCACCGCGCCGGGCACACCCATTGATCGTCGGGCATGGAGAGCGGCGCAGGGGCTCGCCGACGAGTACTGGAGGCGCTGGGTGAAAGAATACCTGCCGACGCTGGTCGCGCGCGAGGACTCCCGAAACGGTCAGCAACGCCAAATTCAAGAAGAGGACCTCGTCGTGGTTGCGGATGGCAACCTACCAAAGAACGTGTGGCCGCAGGGGGTCGTCACGAAGACATTTCCTGGACCGGACGGCGTGGTGCGCAACGTCGAGGTCAGGACCAGGTGCGGAGTGCTGCGGCGACCCGTCAGGACGATAGCCGTCCTCCCGAGGGAAGCTTAGGCTCGCAGGCTACGCCGGGGAGAGGATGTTATGGACGGCGAGGGGAGCCGCCGCCCCGTCGCCCCTTCACACCCCGTTGCGCCCGGGCACCCCGCACACCGCCACTGATCACGCGATGTCGCCGAACAATAAGCGCGCGGCATCGCCTCACGACGCTACTCACATACTGAGACGCTATCTTACGAGATATAAGAAGGGCGTTTTGGTCTGTGAGCTGTTCATTTCGGAAGCGGCACTCGAAGACAACAGCAAGCGAAGAAATCAAGAGAAATCAAGAGATACTCCATTGAAGATTGAAGAGCGAAGACTCCCCTCTGTATGTGTGTATATTTCTGTTTCTGTTTCTGTTTCTTGCAACAGTAAAATCATACAGTCCACTATAGTCCCTAAGAATAATAAATGATTCACAAATTTAAATTATAATTACTTTATCGAGGTATTTAAAAAAATCTAACTTTCAGTATCTGGCATTTTTGTTTTAGATTCAAATTTTTAGTTCTTAGTGTTTCGTTGCTGCAAGGAAAAATAAATGCAATTTTTGAAAATAAATACTTCATTCAGGTATTTTAAAATTAAACTTTCAATATCTGGCTTTTTGTTTTTTAGATTCAGATTTTAATTCTTATTTTTTCTTTGCTGTAAGGAAAATACATAAGTTAGGAAAACAATGTGCTACAAGTCAATAACATTTAATATTAAGTTATTATGAGCGCAATTACTTTATTATAGGTGCCTAAACAAAGTTAGAAAACATTAACCGGGTATAAAATTGGCTGTATAGCAGCGTACTCATCCTTTGCCGCTGCTACTAACTTTGTCACAGCTGTCCACGTAAGGCTGTTGTCTTCTACAGCAGACTTCAGAGTGACGAGCGAACGCTTCCACCGATCGGAGCCAAGCTTTTCGGCTTCTTTCGTGTTGCACACACGCAGCTCTACATAGTAGTCGCCCGTCTTTGCAGGATCTGCCCTCTGCAGCGTGTAGCCCGAACCCGCACGCCGCGATAAAAAACTTCTCAGCGCCGCCGCTCTAATGGCAACTCGTTATCTCCCTGTAATTATTTCAAATATTAATGTCAGTATTGTCTAGAAAAATAGGCTCATAATATTTATAACTAAAAAATATTATAGTGCCGTTTGATATCGGTAAGAAATAAAATATTGGTGATGGCGATCTCGATGATAATATTCAAAACAAGGTTTTTTCAAAAGCACTAATTACTAATATGAATAAACTAAAATTGGTTAAATAATTACATGAATAAAATAAAAACGACAAAGATCCATGACATGAGTACAAATATTTAACTGTGAAATAAATATCTGCGTCGACCGGGACTCGAACCCACGGCCCTCAGCTTGGCAATTTGGGTCACTGACCAAGACGAAAATTATATTAATAAATTTAAATTGAACTTACCTCTAAATCAAATGCAAACGAAGACCTCTTAAGTCTTTTCTTTTTTATAGACTCAGCTTTCGATTCGCTATCTGAATCCAGAACGACTTTCCTCTCCTTAATATTACTATCTCCACAAGACTTTTTCAACGTTTCATCCGAGTCAAATGGGTTGACAATTTTGCTAGTCAACGTCCTGAAAATCAGTGATTCTATAGTTAATATAACAGGTCATAGATCACTGGTACACATATTATTTTATTACATATTTATATACATAACTAGCTGACCCAAGGTTTCATAAAAAAAGGTCCAGCCGTTTGATCACTAACACTGTGACACGAGAATTTTATATATTAGATTATATAGCATGAACTCAATAAAAAGGATAAAAATAATAAAAAGACGCATACATACTTACAGGTTTGATGAACACGTTCGCGTCACTTCAATTAAAAAAGAAAATTAGGAATGAATTGCAGCGCATTCTAGCTCTCCTTATATATGCAGAATTCTAAAGCCCATTACACAATAATACTTTAGGCAAAAACTAATTATTATGTTTTCTTAAGTCACATTTATTACCATTCCTATGAATGCTCTGTATAAAGTCTAAAATCCATTAACTAAAAAATTATCAATGTGTCTACACCTTAACCTAATAATATGATACAGCTTACACTGCAGACGCCACTCTATCGCAGATATTTGAGATCAAAATTTGTTTAAGGAAGGTGCATTCATAAGAGGGTTCTTATTATATTAGTGTCTGGTTTTGTGTTATAAAAACCGATAAACTTTCAGCTATCTAACTTCTGATTTTCTTTTAAGGTGTTTTTACATTTTTTTAGCTACTACAAGTATTACTTTTATTCTGATTAGATAACCAGATAAAACATTATTCATTAAAAAAAATAATTTTGAAAGAAATAAAAACATGACTGCTCAATTTATGATGGATTTTGTAGTTTGAACTTAGTAACCAAATACATTTGAGCTATCTAGTATGCAACAGGCTCCTACAGGTTAACTTAAAATCCATTTTTTAACTTTCTGAATGTTTGAAATGAAAACTTTTCTATGCTCATCCATGCTTGATTTAGGTAAAATATTTTTTATATACATATACTGTTTAAATAAGTTACATAAGTATTTTACGCCTTTCAGTCTACTTGGTATGTAATAACATACTTATATTTAGGTACCTACCTACCTACATTGCAAAATTCCTTTATTGTGAACCAGTTTTATTGCAAAACGAAAGTATTGTATAATTGCACCTATCAAAAAAACCTTTATATCGCTGGATTTGGCTGCAAGAAATAAAATATATGACATAAGTTAAGCTCAGATATATAAAATGTGTCAAATATCCATCTCTAGTACGCAAGTCCAAGAATAGATAGGATATTAAAAACGACTGCACGTAGCGATTGCTTCTAGACAACCAATTGACTAATATAAAAGAAATATCCCTATCGTCCTATAATTAATAATATGGAATACCTAAATGCTAGCACACTAAATACTATAATAATTACCCTATATAGATAAGGTAAGTTTAAATAATTATGTTATTTAATATCTTAATTAATAGCATGCATAAATACTTGCTTTAAAAAAACCATCGGAAAGGTTCTTATTCATTCATAATTAATTCAAAAATCATGAAGACTTAACACAATGCTATTTTCATATGGGCAAAATATGTTATTTGCTAGGTATGTTTGTATATCTGCGCAAGCGAGCCCTAGGGCTGGTCTCAATTGATCTACCATGGTAAAGTCTCCCTGAATCATATGAAAAAATCCAACATCGTTATGTTAATCTACCTATTAAAGTATTGGTCTACTAAAAACTCAACAATCAAACATGCATGACAATTGCAATCGTCAATAATATTGATCGAGATCAAATACAATAACATGAGCGCTGCGTCCATACGTGTTTTAGAGTAACCAGCTATCTCAGCGAGAATCAGATTATTGAATCCCACACCGTCGCGCATCGTGTCTGGGAATGTAGAGCTGTTTAGTGTAATATTGCGGCGAACTACATTGCGAGTGGAGGAGTGATGCAGAAACCCCAATAATATTGGGGCGAACTGGCGGCCGCAATATTACCCAACTAGCTCCATTAACTGTACGTTCATTTTATTGAACGCATAATGTCGTCATTTCTGATTGTCTTACTACAAAGAAAAGTATATATGTCGCATCCAACTACCTTAATAAGTCGTTCAATTAACAACCTAGCATTTTTACTAAACGGCGCCGTTCAACTAGCGGCCTGAATGATATTCAGCAGATTTTATACTATACAATTACTATATATATTTCAGAGGTTATAAGACCTTCTAGATTCTTATAAGTCGTCTCTTACGATACCTACTGGATGACTAACAGAGTGGTAGAGCCACGCGGCAGCTTTTGCAGTCGCATGGATGGGCCGGCTCGAACCGGGGTGGTACCACGGCCTCACAGAATACCAGCGTGTAGTAGAGGTTTACCTCTGCGTTTCGCTTGGTGAGTGCAGGTGGCCGGAGGCCCTTTTTACTGGAAACGAGGCATTCTATCTTGGTCCTCACGGGTGACAACGAATCTGCATTTTGATTCGTAATCGAGGATAGTTGTAGATGTCTATGGGCCACAGCAACCCCTTACCATCAGGTGGACTGTGTGCTCGTTTGTCACCCTTATCCTATAAAAAAAATTATGGTTACCCTTATTTCGATGTATGAGATGTAAAACAAAAGAAAAAATATTTAATTACAACTTATAGCAGACAAAAATGCCAAAAAAAAACAAAGATGATTGAAATTTTCTCCCTTAAAATGTTAATTAAACTTGTTGTTTACACGTTGGTAATGAACACTGTGGGTAGTTAAAATTTTTAGGCTTTTGACATAGCAAGGGTGGGATTGAATTTTGTACTTAAGTTACCCGCGGCATGGCATGAGGTAATGGATTCTCTAATATAGCCACCACACGATGGCACCAACCTTGTAAGAACATCAACCTGTAATAATAATAATAATAATGTCCTCCAGTCGAATTTCGGTCACGGCGGCCAGTCTCAACGGAGACTAGCCATCGGCGCAGGACAGGATTGAGTTCCCAAGTGCATGCGCAAGCACAGGTGCACTCTCTATTCCCTCACTCTCAAATTCCGATGGGACGGTAAACCGACACGACCGGAGAGAGATCAGGCGCAGGACCAACGGATTTACGTGCTTTCCGAGGCACGGGGGTGAGACACCGCCAACTTCCTGACTCCGGGCAGTTACTGAGAATTTCTTGATGGAAAAACTCAATAACTGATTTCTTGGCCCGACCCGGGATTCAAACCCGGGACCTCATGACCAGCAGTCGCACTACTACAACCACTAGACCAACGAGGCAGCCTGTAATAATCCACTGCTGAATATGGTCCTCTCCCGCTGTAGGAAAAATTTGCCTTTATCGTCATCAACGGCAGAAGCGGATTGACTATCGCAAAACCAACGCAGCATTATTATACCCTATCTATCGGAAACCATAAGAGTTTTCTGACTTTTCCCATAGTTGACTCTTACAAGAAACTCGGTTTACGGCATGTCTCTACGTATGCGAATACGTAGAAGTATTGGAGAGAATATAAATGGAGATAGCAATACCACTACCAAACATTAGCAAAAACTAAATGTAAGTAATTAAACAAATGTTAGTAGAACACAGATAAATCTTTACTCAAACACTTCGTTGCTATTTAATTTGTAATTAAAAGAGATTTACCTAACGAGGTTTTTCGTTAACGATCCTAGAAACTTAACTAAGTGGAGCAGTTATAAGATGTATAAGCTGTTTCTATTCATTGAGTAGTTCACACTCCCTACTTAAGACGAATTTATAAAAGAGCCTCGAAACTATTTACAAAGGACTTTGTAAATAAACTTGGAAAAAGAAACGTGTCTTGTGATTAATTAATTATATACTTACATAGGTATACACGCGGTTAGAAACGCTTGACGTCTTTAACTATCATATTTTATTATATTTTTATATAATATATAACTAAGTTATTCTTCGTGTTTCAAATACTTTTTGCAGTGAAAACTTCTTTAGCATTGTTGTGATTTGAAACAAGTGAAACTAAAAACTGACACTAAAAAGAGACAAATCAATAAATCTATAGGAGGGAATAAGAGAGATTCTTTACTAATATAATAAATCGAATGAGGTTTTTTAGTTGTTTAAACACGCTAATCTCTAGAAATATCATTCTAATTTGATAAACACTCTATTCTTCTATCTAGAATTAGGTTACAATTTCAGCTAGCCTTAAATATTGATTTTTGTTAAGCCAGTCGGAAGAAAAGCGCTCCCAAACTGCTTAATCTGCGTGCGCTGGCGTAATGTTTAGTGATACGTAAATACTATGTTCTACAAAAATAATGATCTTTTCTCCATCTAATAAAAGTCCGGGATGTCATAGCCTAATTCATTCATATATTCATAATACATAAGCCATAATAAAATATTTTGTGGCAAAGAAATGTAGAAAAATATCGTCAGGGTCGTCAGGGGGTTTTCATGCTGGTCTACCTTTCCGGTGATCCTGTTATGGAATACGGGTACGCGACCCCGGCTCCCCGAGCTACTGTTATTCTCATACCTTTCCTGCCGAGATAACAGTATCCTTACACCTATGCTCCTACCCCCTTTTTCCTTTTCCCAAAATGGTAGCTTCCTCTACCAACAATAGCATAAGAGGGCTGGTGTCAGGCAGGCGGCCGACTGTAAAACTTCTGCCAAATCCCATGCAGTAAATGAATAGTACGAGTTGTGGGATATATGACAGGGCTAGGGCGTACCCCGCAGGCGACGCGCAGGGGCAGCACCCGGCTCCTGTGGGAAGTGGGCAAGGGTTGTCGCACCTTACGGAGCGGGTGCGACGTAAGAGGCGAGCCCGGAGAGAGAAGAATGTCAGAGTGAGGTTTGCAAGCTGGAATATAGGTACGATGACTGGAAGAGGAAGAGAGTTAGCAGATGTTTTGAAACGACGAAGAGTGAATGTTGCCTGTTTGCAGGAAACAAAATGGAAGGGCAATAAAGCAAGAGAGATTGGGGAGGGATACAAGTTTTATTATTGTAGAAGTGATGGGAAGCGAAATGGAGTAGGAGTTGTGTTAGATAGTGGAATGAAAGAACGAGTGACAGATGTGAAAAGAGTAAATGACAGAATGATAGTTGTTAAATTAATGATTGAAAACAAAGTGGTGAATGTTGTAAGTGTGTATGCTCCGCAAACAGGCTGTGAAGAGAGTGTGAAAGAGAAGTTTTGGGAGGAATTTGATTGTATGATGATGGGAATACCTGAGCGTGAGGATGTTTATATGGGAGGAGATTTTAATGGACATGTAGGGAGAGTGAATGACGGGTATGAAAGAGTACACGGTGGATGGGGGTACGGAATGCGGAACCGTGAGGGGGAAGTTTTTCTGCAAGCAGCATGTGCTTTCGACCTGGCTGTAGTAAACACGTGGTTCCAAAAACGAGATCAGCATCTTGTTACTTATAAAAGTGGCCACCACGCGACACAGATCGACTATCTTCTGATAAGACGGAACCAAATCAAGAGTGTAAAAAACTGCAAAGTGCTTCCAGGTGAAGACTTAGTATCCCAGCACCGAATTCTGCTGGCTGACATCTGCTTAACTGTTCGCCTCAACAAACATAAGGATCGTCCCCCACCCAAAATAAAGTGGCATTTGTTGCATAAGGAGAGGTATGCAAGTGAATTTAGAGAGCTAGTTGTAAACAAGATGATAGAGATGGGTGATATGGAAGGAATGAGTGTGAATGAGTGCTGGAAGGAAATGGCTGATTGTATCCGAAGTGTGGCAAGGAAGGTGTTAGGAGAAACAAAAGGGAAGCGTATGATAGATAAGGATGGGTGGTGGTGGAGTGAAAGTATTAGAGAAGTTTTGAGAGAAAAGAAAAATGCCTTTAAAGAATGGCAGAGCGTAGAAGACCAGAATGAATCCATAAAAGAAAGTAAGAGAGGGGCGTATAAAGAATGTAAGAAGAGAGCGAAGAAGGAAGTTGCTATTTGTAGGGCAGAGGCGCAAGATAAATTATATCGGTCCCTTGAAAGCCCCGAAGGTCAAAAACGACTTTTTCAAATTGCAAGAGCGAGAGAAAGGAATGGAAGAGATGTTTCACATGTGAAATGTATAAAAGATGATTCTGGAAGGATTTTGACTGACGATGAAAGTATAAAGAAGCGATGGAAGGAGTATTTTGAGAAATTGTTGAATGAGGAGAATGAATGGAATGGTATGCTTGAAAACCCACCAATGAATATGGGCTTAGTGAGAGAAATTAGTGTGGAAGAAGTAAAAATGGCTGTTAGGAATATGAAGAATGGGAAGGCCCAGATGGAATACCAGTAGAAGTGTGGAAGTTGCTGAGGGCGGATGGATGGAAGTGGTTGAGTTTATTTTTCGGTAAATTGTTGCAGGAAGAACAAATACCTGAGGAATGGTGCAGTAGTATACTGGTCCCCATTTTTAAAAACAAAGGAGACGTCCAAAACTGCAGCAGTTACCGGGGAATAAAACTCATGTCACATACGATGAAAGTCTGGGAAAGAATAATAGAGAGAAGAATGAGAGAAGAGTGTGAGATAACACAAAACCAGTTCGGATTCATGCCCGGTCGAGGTACGACAGATGCCATTTTCGCATTACGCCAATTGTGCGAAAAGTACAAGCGCGTGCATAAAGATCTGCACATGGTTTTTGTCGACCTTGAAAAGGCGTATGATCGGGTTCCCCGTGAGGTTTTGTGGTGGGCGTTAAAGATGAAAGGTATGCCTGGGAAGTATGTGAGGTTAGTCCGTGCTATGTACAGAGCATCCCGTACATGTGTACGATCTGCCGCGGGAACTACGGGCAGTATCGATGTGGCGGTAGGGCTGCACCAAGGGTCGGCATTGAGCCCTTACCTCTTCCTACTGATTATGGACGCTTTGACGTCGGACCTGCAGGATGAGGCACCCTGGTGCATGCTCTTTGCCGATGACATCGTGCTTGTCGGGGAAGAAGGCATCGAGGTACAGAGCAGACTGACGGGGTGGCAACGGAGGCTGGAAAGTGTTGGCTTGAAGATCAGCAGATCCAAAACCGAATATCTGTGCTGTGATTTCGGCGGTCTTTCCAGTCCTGTACCCATGTCGTTGGATGGCGCTATACTGCCTATCTACTCAGATGTCAAGTACCTCGGTTCCCTCATTCAAGGCGACGGCGGAATAGATAGAGCTGTGCAGCATAGGATTAACGCAGGGTGGATGAAATGGCGACAGGTCACAGCCACAACGTGCGATCCCCGAATGCCAATAAGGCTGAAGGGGAAAATTTACAAATCGATCATCCGACCTGTCGTCATGTATGGAAGTGAATGCTGGGCCGTCAAGAAGAAGGATGAAAATAGACTGCATGCGAATGAAATGAGAATGTTACGATGGATGTGTGGTGTGACAAGGATGGATAAGATAAGGAATGAGTATATAAGAGGAAGCCTGAAAGTAGCGCCAGTGGTAGAAAAGGTGAGAGGAAGCAGATTGGCATGGTTTGGGCATGTGATGCGGAGCAATGAAAGTCATGTCACAAAACGAGTGTTGAATATGAATGTGGAGGGACACACGGGCAGAGGAAGGCCGAATAAAAGATGGATCGATTGTGTGAAGAGTGATATGAGAATGAAAGGAGTAAGTATGGAAATGACGGCTGATAGAGAGGAATGGAACAAAAAGATTTACTGCGCCGACCCCAGATAATGGGAAATGGTTTAGAGAATGATGATGAAATGTAGAAAAATAAAGTGCTTTATTAGCGTTATTATTAGGCATAGTAGAATAATTATCTTTACAAACAAAGTTACTTCATCATCAAGACAATTTTATGTAGATAAACTTTACTTTTTATACCATGTTATTTGGACGCATAATTTAAGAGATAATGAAAAACTAAAACTAAATAATAATAAAGTAATTCAACAAGGCTCGGCGCGCGAACAACGCCTAGCCACCCGATAAGAACCGAAAGTGAATAAGCCAAAGACATTTAAGACCTATATATTTAAATCTATTTGGAATAAGCGTTGTCATGTCGCGCGCAGAGCGTGATATACACGGGTGATACCGCGGGGAACAGCTAATTCAGTATAAAGTGTTTCCTATTATCTCGGCCTTCTCTGTGTGTGGTACTTTAAGATATAATAGAATAAAGAATAAGAATAGATATAAAGAATTAAAAAAGTACAAATTTATTATTAAGTAAATAAAATTAATTATATGGAAGAAAATTATCATAACCAAACCATTCTTAACAATCCAAGATTCCGTATCTTACCGATTTATATGAAATTAGTCTACTATACGGACCACCTTGAGAGTCGATCAATTTTTATTTCCTTGTTCGGTAAAATGATTTTGCCTATTGAATTCATTGTATAGGTAAAATCGTTTTATCGAACAACAATTGATTGACTTCAGCAAATGTCGCTATTACAAAGCAATTTTAGTCGAAAGAAAATATTCTTTAGATTTAATACACTAAAATTTGGCTCTACATATCTAACAATAAGGATTGTAACATTTATTTACTATAAAACTTTTATGTCATATTTTATGCCGCACTTTTGAATGAAAATTATCAAATTGAATAAATTATTTGCTGTGAATTGTTTTTGTTTTATATTTCATTTCATTTGAAGATTTCACTTCTACCGCGTGTGAACTGCACACATGCTATTCTTCTTTAATTATCAGTTATGTAAATTAAAACAGCTTCTGTTCTAGTATTCCTTGAAAAGCTTACTACCGAATCTTGTGACAAATATTACCTATAGAATCGCGACGTAGTTTTTCACTGCTGGGCCGCATATAGATCGTATATAGAGATGGTTAAAACCGTTTAGTGAGTTAGGAAGCGAAGAGGGGTATACTCGGAGATTCTCTGCATAATAGAGGAAGGTGGGGCAAGACGGGGCAAGGGGCAAGATGAAGCAATGGTTGAATGTTGTGATACGAACTGACCAATCAGAATCGAGCATATGCGTGCTGACGTGCTGTCACCGCTGCCACCAGTGTACGGAGAGTCACCGAAACGAGTGGCCGAGTGACAAAGTTATAGCGCTATCTGCCACATGCACGATAATCTTAACATTTTCTTAGTTTTACTACGCGTTTAAAGTAAAAAAAGTAAGGTAACAGCCTATATAAGCCCCACTGCTGGGCACAATCCTCCTCTCACTTCTGATAGGGTTTTAAGGCACTTCCACTTGTACACACTTCCAGTGTTCGCCGCCCTGCTCCAATGCATGTTGGCGGACTTCACATGTCCATTTACCCTTTATGTACATTTTTTAACTTACTACAAAAAACTTAAGTTAAAATATATAATTAATGATATACCGTTATTGATATCACCTTATTGATGATGATGATAATGATATAGCCTATTTTCAAAAACTACGAGTAAATAAGGCTTCAACTTTGATTTAAAATTATCCCAAAGTGTATATGATTTATAGGCAACAACGTTTTTAGCTACAGATCGACCCTTACAAATGTGTGTGTGCGCAGTAAAATCACTTAAAATAATACATTACCACGCATTTTGAATTTAAAAGATAAAAAGGACGGAATTTTTGTGATTTTTTAAATTATTTTTTTTCATTTGCCTATATTACTTATTCCGAACCTTCTCTGCAAATTTGACCGGTTATAGCAAAATAACCCGGTATAAATAGTTCATACACAAAGATAGTACGTTATTATGAATCAGTTACTTAACATCGCAACCATTAAAACTGATTATACATTTCATGATTCAACACATATTAAACGTAATTAAAATGTGTAGACATAATATAAAATAATGTCTGGGTGAAAATGTTATCAGTATCACAACTTCAAACTGGCTGACAAAAAAAACAACACGCTTTAGTTACTGTCTTCTCATGGTTAAGTCACGCGAGGTTAGCCAATATTTATCAGAGTCTATTCATAAATCTAATTCTAAACTATAATTCTATAAACGTAAGGACTGGCATTTTGGGAGATCAATGAAATGAAAAGAAAAGTACGATAATCTACTACCGTTTCAAAATGAGGTTCCTATGACAGGAAAAGAAACAGCGGAAAAGAAAATCTGTATGACCGTGCTTCTACGTGGTTGTGGTATAACCTGTGGTGCTGTTTGCGTGTACATTTGTCGCACAAAATATCTCTTGCACACTTGATAGCTTCTAACAATACTTGAAAGTTGCTACTGAGATCAAAATCGGCCAGAGGACATATCGCCAAAGATAAATAAAAATGTGACATAATTTTATCAAAAATAAACGTCTGTTAAACATTCGTTTGAAAATTTACAATGTAGACTACCACTATCTATTTACCACCAGTCGGCCAAGTTTGTATTTTTTTATGGGAGAGGAGACAAACGAGCATGCGGCTCATCTGATGGTATGTGATCGCTGATCGCCGTCACCTATGAACATCCGCAACACCAGGGGTATTGCAGGGGCAATGCCGGCCTTTTAGGAAGAAGTATGCTACTTTCCCCGTTTGGTCCGCTGGCGGTAGAACATTCCAGAGTTCGGTCGTGCGAAGCAGAAAATTCCGCGTAAATCGCACAGTAGTGGACCGCCAACCATCAAATTGATGGCCTACGATGGTAAATTTAGCAGTTGAAATTAATCCGATCATCCTCTATATGCGGTAGAAGATGCATAGAGATGCAACGTCTTTTCACAAAGCTAGTGGATCAAGCCTATCTAAAAGAACTTGACCATAGACGATGCGTCTGTTAAATATGGTCAAGTGGAAGGAGCTGATACTGGGGTGCCTCGGCCCAAAGATGAAAACAGTATTCCAAATGTGACCAAACCTGCGCTTTGTAATGCTGCAAGTAGTGGGCACACCAAGCTTTTTTGATGCCAGTTTAGTTTCTTCCGTTTTCTTCCCTTCCAAATGACTGCGGAAATGTCTCTCGAAATGTCGACGCCAATTATTCCGATGCTGGTTAAGGCAACGGGAAGAATACCTCGAAATCGAGGAGATACGACAAAGGGATTTTTTTTTGTGGTAAATGCGCATGTTTATTAATTTTTGGGGTTAAACTGGACTAGATTTAGTCGCCTCCAATTCGAGACTTTGTTCAACAAAGACTCTCTGTCGTCGTCTGTCGTCTGCATAGTATGCAACATATCATTGATATGCAGAAGGAACATGGTAGACGGTAGCAAGCAGCCTTGTGGAATACTAGCATTCACAGGCTTGGAGGCAGAGCATGCATCGTCGACTGCGATCTTAATACTCCGCTGTAAGAAAGCTGGTGACCCAATTGCATAATTTCGCGGGAAGCCCATAAGAGAGAAGCGTCGAAATAAGCGCTTTGTGCCAAACTCGATTAAAGGCCTCGCCAGGGTTTTTTTTTTATAAGAGAGGGGGCAAACCAGCATGCGGCTCACCTGATGGTAAGTGACTACCGCCGCCCATGAACAACTGCAACACCAGGGGAATCGCAGATGCGTTGCCGGCCTTTTAAAAAGGAGTAGGCTCTTTTCTTGAAGGTCCCTAAGTCGTATCGGCCCGGAAAAATCGCTGGTGGTAATCGATTCCATAAGAATTCCGCCCATCGGTGATTCAGGTAAACAAGAAGAGCACCAGCTGAGTGATCTCGACAGAAACCGTATTGACGGTCATTAATCAGCTGATGCTCTTCAAGATACCACATGAGCTGGCAATTAATAATTGATTCCATTATTTTGGTGAGGTGATGGCGATAAGTCAGTAGTTGGACGAGTCCAAGTGGTCACGTTTTTAGGGATCAGGTGCAATAATACGTCCATACGTACCACGTGCATACGTGGTTGAGCCATGCTGCAGCTATATTATAAGTATAGTGGTAGCACGAATGGGTCGGCTTGGCCGGGAAAGAACCACGCTCTCACAGAATACCGGCGTAAAATAGCAGCTGAATACTGCTGTGTTTCGTATGGTAAGTGTAGAGAACCGGAGACCCTTTTTACTGGAAAAGAAGCATAGATGTAGATATACATGGATCGCAGCAACCATCAGGTGGGCTGTGTGCTCGTTTGTCACCCTACCCTATAAAAAAATAAGGCCGTCTTTCATTAACCTGCAATGACGCCTAAAGAGTAAGATGACTAGAAAAGATGTGTAAGAACCGGTGCCAGCTCTGAAGCGCACGTCTTCAACACTATTGAGGGATTCCATCAGGCCCACTCAACTTGTTAACGTCCAGGGACAGTAGTGCTTTGCGCACCGAGCACTGTGTAAACAGCACATCCGGCACATCGGAGCACTCACACCGATGGCAGGCAGTGTGTTCCCCTTCTCGCTGATGAGGGTCGAGTTGGATGCAAAAAGAGAACTTAAAGGATCGGCTTTCTCCTTTGGGCCAGCGATTCATCCTCCCTGCTCAAGTTAGTTAGTAATGATGGATTACAGAATTTCTCTTGGGCAGCCTTGGCGAGGGACCAGAACGCACGAGCTCCCGAAGGAAGGCGAACTAGTTTCTCGCCAATTCTCCCAATGTGCTCCGACTTTGCCCTAGCGATAACTCTTTTGAAGGACCTGGAGAGAGATTTGTACTTCTTTTTGAGTGCGCTAGTGTTTGCATCCCAGAACACCGATGCGTAAGCCTAGGCCCTCTAACACGTCTGCTTTTACTTTGACGCAATTTTTTTTAAATTTATTCAGAGCTACAAACAATTACATAATAATGCTTAAACCAAATAACATTTTATAAATAATAGTAGTCATTATATAACCAGCACCATTTTGCAGGAACGTCCAAATTAATGCTGGAATCTATCACCCATAGGCACTACAGATGATGAAAAGTTTCATCCCCTAAAGCACCACATCGGCGACAGACTCAACAACGATTTTGGAATCATCCAGCGAAAATCAAATCCACTCCCATGGGTAGGATTCATAAAAAGCCCGCATCCCATCCCGATCCGCTGACCTATAGTTGGAACTATAGGTCAGCGACGTAACGTATAGTTGGCAATACAGGTCGTGTCTGCAATGAGCATGTGATGGACTCCATACTCCAGGTAAGGCAGTGATCCGAAGAACCTAGAGAGGCATAGAAGAAAACCTGGTAGCCGTCCAGATAAGAGATCAGCAGAAGGTCCAACAGGGAAGGTGTATGATCCTCCACATCTGGAATCCGGGTAGGCGAAGGGATCAGCTGTATTACACCATATGCCAAGACAAAGTCGTAAACAGATCTCCTCACAAGATCGGTAGTACGAAAACCGTGCCATTCAGCGTGGTGGGCGTCGAAATCACAAATGAGCACAAACTGCGCGGATGAAATTTGTTGTAGCACGGAATCTATAGTCATTTGGAAGTGGTCGATGAGTCGGTCTGTCTCGCCGTCACCGCTTTGGGACCTATAAACTTACCGATAAACGCGGGGGTGGTCGTCGCTATCTATGCGTAGCCACAGGATGGACAGATCTATGCTTTTAAGACCACCGTGATTCTGACTGACACACAAATTCTGACTCGAGGCAGAAAGGAGTGTTCCAGTTTGTAACCTGTGTACGATAAATGAGATATATCAGCCTATCATCAGCCTTGTAATTGGAAATGAAGAAGTATAAATTCTTATACTTCACGCTGATATTCCGTGAGGCCGCGGTACTATCCTGTTGAGCCGGCCAATTCGTGCAACAGCAAAAGCTGCTGCGTGGATCTACCACGTATAACTTGTATAGGCAACGTAAAATTGTATAAGAAAATGGTAAAGAATTGGCAGTGCGTTTTCCATTTAGGCAACATTAGAACTCCCCATAGCTAGATAACGATGAGAACTACACACTTGTTATAAACAACTAATAGTATATTAAAGTAAAGTAACAGCCTATATATGTCCCACTGGTGGGCACAGACCTCCTCTCACTTCTGAGAGAGTTTTAGGGCACAAAAGTATCCGTCATTAGCAGACTTCACATGTCTCTGAATTATTTTTTTCTCAGACATGCAAGTTTCCTCACGTTTTCCTTCGCCGCCGAGCACTTGGTAAATCAGCACTTAAAATTGCAATTAACAATTTCATTGGTGCTTGCGCGAAACGAACTCAGTTTTCTGTTTCAGTTTCCCTCTGTTACCTCATACGACACCCACGAAACCAGCGTTGCAAAATCTACGGATTTTCCGTGGGTCTACGAAATTTTTTTATCGTCTACGGAACTACGGAATTTTATTTTCATGTTAATTTTGTTTTGCACTTCACAGTCCTTTCAGAATAATTAGATTTTTAATAACTTAACAAAATTTTTATCATGAGTGTGAACTTAGCCGACCATTGACAATCGAAAATGTTAACAATCGAATAAACTTTTCAGTATAACTATCCACAAATATTTAAATGTTAGTTATTTTATTTGCTTTTTACTAAAATTAATTTAATTAACAGAAAATAATGAATTTTTAATCAATTTTTTATGGAACATTTTTCTTGTAATATGTGCAGCAATGATTTGATGTTTGTTATATGTACTTTATATTTCACCTTACAACAAGAATTTTACATGACAGAAAGAATTACCCCAAAAAAAAATTTTCTATTCTATGACAAAAACAAAAATGTTCGATAAACTTAACGCAGATCTACGAATATTTTGAAATAGCATCTACGGAATTCTAAGAAAAATTTTATACCAATCTATGGATATGTAAAAATTAGAGTTGGTAACCATGCACGAGACAATATTATGAGGTAATGACACTGACCTCTATATATGGACCGATTTTCGCCATTTTGGCCCTGACAGCAGAAGCAAACGTCCATGGAACTAATAATAGCGATAAGACGGTGTGACAAAATATATCGATAAAATTTTTATACCCAGGCCTGCCCTTAACTTCCATTCTTTTTATTTATCATATTAATAGATATAATTTCATACAATAAATAAATGTATCAATTAACACCTAGGTCTTAGACGCAAGCTTTATAGCTCATATAAAACCAAGGTCGACGCTGCGCTGGTCTATCTACGTTTTTATTTGTAACTACAGAACGGATTTTGTTCCGGGTTTCAAATGAGGAAATGCTACGCATCGCGGGGGCGAAATTACGTCGGAGTCGCATCTTCTAAAACCCTATGGTGTTCCACCTTCGCCACACATTGACAGGGCCACGGATACGCTTTCAAAGACATCCGCGGTCTCACTAGCGAGGACCCCTCCTTAGTTGAGGACTTCTCCTCCCCCTTTTCCTTCTCAGATAAGGTGCACCAGGAACACAAGGCACACTGTCCTTCGTGGCCACTTACTCCACCTGCACAACGAACTCCCCGACCCCGATATTTGGAAACCATGGAGGCAGGGAAAAACTCAGAGGTACCAAGTAGTACAGCTCCCCCAAAGTCGCGGAGGATAGTCGTGTAACGCATCGCCATACCAACAATACTGTTCTCTTGCGACTCCACTTCGGCTGCAGCGAAATAGAGAGAGGACTTTCCTCTAGCTGCAGCCCACTCAGAGTGGCCACCTTGGGCCAACATTATTTTTAGAATTAATTACAACAGATTTAACAAATTTACGTCTAATAAACACAAAGTCATCATCAAGCGACCTTTCTACACTTGGCTATGGCCGAAATAAAATAAGGAGAAAAGAAATAATAAACATTCGAAATAATAATCTAATACTTTTACTTTTTTGCTACCAGAGAATATTGTGGGTATACTGTACTTTGTCAAAGTGGTGCGTTTCTCATATCTAATAAAACAGTCGTCTGTGAAGTGTTTAGAACGGAGGTAATCATTTTTTTTCGGACGCCAATGTGCTCTTTAGCCATAATTTTAGTCTAGGTTCAGTTGGAAACCTGTTAATAAATAAACATTTCATAATTATATGTTGTCGATGACTTTGATTGTGAACAGATATGGGTAGAAAAGAACATCGATAACTATTATAGACAAGTAACTCGACAACCCTATTGAATGTTATTGTTTATCAAAACTCAGTGATATAAAGCCAAACATGTTGGTAATTACGATATTAAGATAAGTAACAAATGTTTAAGTACCTATATTATCAAATAGTTTTAATTTGCTTAATATTAGCTGCAAATTCACTTACTTGGGGAATGTCATCCCACTTTCATTTTGGTAAAGAAATTTACAAATTTCGCACACTCTCATTATTACTAATAATTATTATTATTATGTAACTAAGGCAAACGTAATCAAACCACATAAAATACTTACATTTTTTAGTTTAAAAGTTCAAAATACAGAGATACAATTTAAATAACACAATAGACTTTGGCATGTTATGTCAATTTTAGTTCCCGGTACGAACAATGAGGGCGCTTCAAATCGGCATAAGCATTTTGTATGGTATAGCCAGTCCAGCGTACTTGTATGTATAGAGGTCAGTAGGTAATGGGTATTCTTACACTGCCACTACACGGTGTTATTACTTATAGCCCCAAATTAAATAATTATTTGTTCAAAAACACTGGATTATCATTTATATGGCCCCTCGTATATTATCATAGCCCAGATATTAGCCAGTGTTCATTTTGTTACGAGTACGTTCATTACAGAAACGAAAGTAATCGGAAATTAAGCCATTCCACACAAAAAGGACTGAGGCTCCCATCAAATTGTCATCAATCAGATATTATCCTTCCAAAAAGTTATTATCTGCGAAGGAAGTTATCTTTGACAGCTATCAGTGCTGCCATCAAATGTCGATGAAACTTGCAAAATGGATAGCGTATTTGTGTTTCCGATACACTACAAAAGACATGTTTCAAGTGTTTATAGAAATTATGCACATGAAAAAACTGTCTACTTGATTTTCCTGTTTCTTTTTAAACAGCCTCTCTTAATCCACTGTTAGATATACATCTCAATAATTTGCGATTCGGTAAAATATAGGATTATAAAATTAAATTTATTTATTAGAAATCGTATGCCGCCATACTAGTTCAGTCACTTTAGCGTAAAAAAGGGGCAAACTCGCAATGAGAGATAATAAGCTGAATTTTCGTATATACTTTTATTTTGGCGTTCTAAAAGTTGTCTCAAAAGTCTCATGAAATCTTGTGTATGCGTCGTTAAGTTATTCAACGTCAAAGGAAACAAATACTGTTTTTCGTGATTATCTCGGTTTATATTGCTTCATGGCATTAACATCTATTATAGAACTTGTAGAACATAAAATTTAGACAAATTTTAGTTGAAAAATTTTTTCATGGCAGTGAGCGCGAAGCGTGAGCGCTACTGGCCCTACAATATTTATAATAAATGTAAATATCATTGAAGCTATAGAAATAGAGTTAATCGCGAAAAACTGGTTTTTTTTTACCTTTAACCTTGAATAAGTTACGACGCAGATAATAAATCTAATGAGACTTTTGAGACTACTTTAAGAGCGCCAAAATGAAAGTAAATACTAAAATTCAGCTTATTATATCTCATTCTGAGGTTGTTCGTAAATTGACTAGTTTATACGTCTTACGCTTATCTTTTGCTGACTTAATTACTATATGAAGATTATATTTTGAATTTTTATAATAGCTCTATTTAAAACTAACTGACTTAATATATACACATATTTTTTGTCCATTACTAAATTAAATATTTGTAAATCACTATTATCGTTAAGACTTCATGCATGTCATGCAAGGTTATCACTCCATAATTTAGCCACCCTTAGGGGTGGAATATTTTCTTCAATTTATATAAGACCAAGTATAAACTGATTAATAAATAAAAACCGGCAAATTGCGAGTCGGACTCGCGCACCGAGGGTTCCGAACAAATCTGTAGGTATATAAGTTTAAAATTATTAAAAATGTTTTTATTATATGATGTAACTATGAATTTATACTTTCCGCAATTTTTCCTTTATCTGTGCTATAAAACGTTGCTTCGTACCAAATTTCAAGATTCTGAGTTCACGGGAAATACCCTGTAGGTTTTGTTTCCCTTGCGAATGTCGAAAATTTACGGCATAAACGGCTGTATCTTTTGATTGCGTTGGCTTAGAACTTTTATTTTTTCACAGCTCTAAGGGACAGTAGACTTGAGTATTTGATATGAATTTCAGCTTGATACCTCCACGCGTTCCTGAGAAAAAGGTTCTTGACAGACAGACAGACAGACAGACGGACAACAAAGTGATCCTATAAGGGTTCCGTTTTTTCCTTTTGAGGTACGGAACCCTAAAAAGAATCAACAATTCGGTTTGCGTAACATACAAACAAAAAAAGGAAGACATACAGTTGAATTTTCAACCTCCTGCTGTTTTAAATGTTGGCTTAAAATAACAAATAAGTTGTATTTAACTCTACAACAATAAAGTTTAAAAATACTTTAACAGTAAATTCAATCGATTTCGAGTGAAAGCCATCGTATCTTTGCACCGTTAGCTGGCTTCGTTCCATGAGACTATGTTTTGGACCTTGTACCCATCCAGAGCGTCACATCATAACTTTCTCTTGAATTTTATTTGTCAAATAATACAAGTTTTCCTCAAATTGCTCTTTATTTTCTATTCTTTTTATTACCTTCTAACTACTGAGAACTTCTAGACAGGAAAATCCAATGACCAGCAGCGGATTAAATATCGACATTGCCATAGTCAAGTGCCTCATCTGCGCCCCTCTAGGGGCCATATGTTTTAATTATTACTTTTTTTATAGGAAAAGGGTGACAAACGAACACACAGTCCACCTGATGGTAAGTGGTTGCTGTGGCCCATAGACATTTAATCAAATGCCTCGGTTTAATTAAAAAGGGTCTCCGGTTCTCTACACTCACCATACGAAACACAGCAGCATTAAGCTGCTATTTTACGCTGGTGTTCTGTGAGAGCGTGGTCCTTCCCCGTTCGAGTCGACCCATTCGTGCTACAACTATATATACTACTAATATAGCTGCAGCATGGCTCTACCACGTAAAATAGTATTGCATTTATTATATTATTATTACTACTGCAAGACTTCAAGATACTGTAAGTTCATACTGCATAGATCGGAACAAACATTATTAGTTAAAAGTTGATTGTAGTTTTCGTAAACATCAGGACATCGAACAACTCAGCCCTCAGCATGAAGTTTTTGAGGCATTCCATCTTAGTCCTCACGGTTGACAAAGCATCTGCATTTTGATTTGTAATAGAGGATAGATGTAGATGTCTATGGGCCCCAGTAACCACTTACCATCAGGTGGACTGTGTGCTCGTTTGTCACCCTTACCCTATAAAAAAAAGTTCTATTCGCAGTGAACGAGAGTAGAACTACACTCATGATCGAAAGCAGAAAAATGTTCGCCTTGTGACAGACAGACGGACAGACATGCAGACAAAAATTCTAAAAACCACTAATTTGGCTTCGGTACCCTTTATTTAGTCCCCCGGACTTGTTTGTTCAAGAATATATTAGAATTACAGACACGACTTTTCTAGACTTATTATATGTATGCATGTGATCTACGCAAAACACTGTAGTTTGCTTTTCCTTGCGTATAATCGAGAGTACGCAAAACGTTGGGCATCCTAAGATATCTTTTACCAGATTTAATTGTTATGTTAATTAGTGGAAAAATATTCTTGTTTACTGATTTTTTGTGGCTTTTTAATGCTCTACCACGTTGAAAAATGATTAAATTATAACTGCTCATTTTGCAATTATATATATATATATATATATATATATATATATATATATATATATATATATACATAGATAGGTAGATAACTCTTTATTGCATTTATACAAAGTGGTTACAATTACGGAAAAACTTAAGAACTACAAACGGTGGTCATATCGCTTTAAGCGATTTCTACCTGACAAACCGAACGTAAAAGGGACAATGTAATATATTTTGATGGATAGGTGCCACGTGCAATATAAAATAAAACTGAGGACAAAAACTTTTTTTATAATTAAATAAGATTTATATAAATAAATGAATTATAAAATATATAATAATATAATATTTAATAAACATATATAAATAAATATATGTTATATGTATATATAACATACATATATGTGCAAAAGAAAATTAAACAAAAAGAAAAAAAGCCTAATAAAAAGAGGAAATATATATAACTTATTATTATGACGGGCAATTAAAATAATACTCCTTTAGTTGTTTTTAAAAGCCTGTAAAGATTATATATATATATATATATATATATATATATATATAAATTACAAATAGCTTGGCTCCTTTTTAAAAGGCAATGAAACCGCGGGGTAGACATTTTTAAAATCTATTTAATATACTGGTGGTCTCAGCAATCACAGACGGAGCAGGCCGGTGGGGGGAGTATATTCATAGTTAGCCTATGGCTGTTGGAATTCTAAACGAACCACTGGCTGCAACTGTACATCACCAAAACTTTGTATCTGTAGCACTTTAACTTTTCCACTAACTTAAATCTGAATCGATTTTGATCACTTTTTTATATACATAGTTAATTAAGTGGGGTACATATTGCAGATCAATTTATTGTGTTTTATAAGTTATAAGCCATTTTATAAAAAATTCGTTACCATTCGTGTCCCTTTTCCCAATTTTCAACCATTATGATAAGAAAAATTAAACGAAACCTTCGAAGAATAACATTTTTTTCTTATTATTTAGTAAATATAATAGTTAATGTATAAACTGAAATAAAATATATGATTCTATCATCATATAGAACAGTTTCAGTTAATTTTATAACAATTCAAAAATTGTCCTACCCTTCGTACTACTTACCGATCGCGAATACTGACAGTGAAATAGAATTGTACCCAATGGTAAATGTAATCGTCACGACGACTCCCCACCACGACCTCTGTGCCCGCTAGCAACTTGAGCAGATCACACGTCTTAAAGAGCGATTTGGCGCCAACGAAAAATTAATAATCTACAAAAAATCGTCCAGATCAAAATAAAATCTCCTTACTGTTCGTGTCTTCTAAAGGAAAGTTATTTGTTCAGATTAATTTAATTAAGGATCTAAATATTTGCCATAAGATTATTTCTCGTCTGATAACGTATTTAGTCTCGTAAGTCTAATAAATAATGCAACGTACAGAAATGTTTCCAAATATCTACTTACCATTTTACTGTTTACCATTTTTCCCATTCACATTTTACCCGAATGGTAAGGAGCAAGCTGGAATGGTAAGTAGGTACTTTTTCTATTTAAATGTAATATTGTTTCAATACATGCTACATTTAAACTGCCGTATAAATTACTAAACCACTACAGATTTCAGATTCAAGAAAAGCGCAAAATAGCTTTAAAATTCTCTTTTTAGCATTTGTAATTTCTCATTACCGTTTGCACAATAATTTCAGATCCAAATTGTGACGTATAAAGGCTAATTTTTTGGTCACACGCATTTTTTTGTATGTGTATGCTATCAGCTTTGCTTTAAATATCTAAAGAACAGTTTTGTAAGTACTATTTTTTCATTCTTTAAAATTGTCTAATATGTTCATTTGCAAATATTCACTCATTTATGATATACTCGTGTAATCTTCAAGCCAGAATCATCCCTAAGCTCTAGTTCAGTCGAAGCAATATGTTTCAATCACGCTAAATAAAATTCACTAATTGATCACTAAATCTTAAAATAGAAATCACATGTCAAAAGCAAACAATAATGGTGTTTTCGAGTGAAGGCTGATAGCTTTAATTCAGGCTAGAACCCTCCCAATACAAGGGCTAAATCTCCAATAAGTCACTATAGTTTTTTTTTCTTAATTCACTTATTTTCATTAATTCCTGTCTAAATTTTGACATCATAATATTTAGAATATCGTTAAGGAGGATTTACAGGTGGACGTGAATGAAAAATGTGAAGACAGAGTAAGTGCAATGTGAAGGTAATCTATAGACGATATATCGTCGCTTTGGTAGTGAAGAGAGTCAACCCACACTTTACAAGTTTTGAGATAATGAGCATTTAAGATGCGATACTATACAAAAAATAATAATTAGTGCACAACTTCAAAACTATTGGACAGATGATATAATTTGGCAGATAGATCTCTTCACCATCGTATAAATCGTATTCTTTTGATTATGCTAGAGTATTAAACTCAATATGAACAAAGTTGTGGCTTGACTCTCTTCACCACCAAAGCGACGATATTTTTTTCATTTAAAAACTTCCGCGTGCACCCCTTTTTAACTTTGCGCCCCAAGACACGTGCCTAGGCCACTGCCAATAACTGATCTTGACCCGACCCGGTATTTAAACCCATTTACGAATACTAGACCAACGAGACCGTCAGCGTTGCAGCTTTGCAACTATGTATAGCTAGAATAGCTGCAGCGTGGTTCTACCACTTAAATTCAGGTATTTTTTGTATAACTTCTTTTTCAACAGATGTAAAATACTCAGACTGACGTAAAGAATCAGTCGACATCAACGAGACTTCTGCTATGATCATCAATCTACCGGTCAAACCAGATAGTTATGGCCAATCCTCTATGCGGATAAAAGGTCCTATATCAAGCAGTAAACTGTTGCTGGTTGTTGAAAAAAAAAGAAGAAACAGACCTGCCCCCTGATTATGAATTTTCTATCACATCGAATTCGTATCACAATCGAGAGACTGTTAAATTTTCAACATTAACGTTTTCGTATTGTCATCGACTAGAATTATATGGAAATATGAACAGCACCCCTGAAAACATTAATGCGCCATGGAACTTTTTTAACAGTGGTAGAGCCACGCGGCAGGTTTTGCTGTCGCATGGATGGGCCGGCTCAAACCGGGGTGGTACCACGACCTCACAGAATATCAGCGTGAAGTAGAGGTTTACCTCTGCATTTCGCTTGGTAAGTGCAGGTGGCCGGAGGCCCTTTTTACTGGAAATGAGGCATTCCATCTCAGTCCTCACGGGTGACAACGCATCTGCATTTTGATTCGCAAACGAGGATAGATGTAGATGTCTATGGGCCGCAGCAACCACTTACCATCAGGTGGACTGTGTGCTCGTTTGTCACCCTTATCCTATAAAAAAAAAACTATTTTTGTCATACAAAGTCTATGTCATACTCCTGCTTTCCTTTAAATCTTAACATCTCGACGAGTATCAATGTAAACTTTTCAACTTAGTAGAGCTACGTTGTGCAATTATGTTATCTTTGTAGCACGAGTGGGTCGGCTCGACCGGGGAAGGACCACGCTAACACAGAATATCAGAGTGCAATAGCAACTCAATGCTGCTATGTTTCGTATGGTGAATGTAGAGAATCAGAAACCCTTTTACTAGATACGAGACATTCCATCTTAGTTCTCAGGGGTGGCAACGTATCAATCAGCATTTTGCTTCTTACTCAAGAATATATGTAGATGTCTACGGGTAACAGCATTCACAAACCCCCAGGTGTACTGTGTCAACCTTATTCTATAGAAATGTAATTTTCGAAAGATTTCGACTTAAAATAAAGAAGGAGAATATGCAATCATCATCATAATCATCATTACAGTCCTTCACAAGCTCACTGCTGAATATAGGCTGCTTAATAGCATACCTAGAACAGGATGACCTCCTTAGCGACCTTCTAGCATATGCCACACACGTATGGGGCGAGGCACTCGAGAACAGTGGGGAAGTTTTTTAACAGTGATAGAGCCACGCGGCAGCTTTTGCTGTCGCACGGATGGGCCGGCTCGAACCGGGGTGGTACCACGACCTCACAGAAAACCAGCGTGAAGTAGAGGTTTACCTCTGCGTTTCGCTTGGTGAGTGCAGGTGGCCGGAGGCCCTTTTTACTGGAAATGAGGCATTCCATCTTAGTCTTCATGGGTGACAACGCATCTACATTTTAGAGGATAGATGTAGATGTCTATGGGCCGCAGCAACCACTTACCATCAGGTGGACTGTGTGCTCGTTTGTCACCCTTATCCTATAAAAAAAAGCACTTGCTGTTTCCCTTTGACGAAGGCCTTTGACAGAGTTTGGCACACTAGCTTTTTGGGTAAGCTTCCAGCGTACGGCTTATCCCCTGGCCTGATTGAATGGGTAAAAGGATTCTGATTGAACGGTCTCTCCGGGTCGTGGTCGATGGCTGCTCATCCAATCCTATGGCGACTAACGCCGGTGTTCCTCAGGTGTCCGTTCTCTCTGCAACTCTTTTCCTACTGTATATTAATGATCTGCTTATGCCCAGTATCTATGAGTATGCAGACGATAGCACAGTTGTGGAAGGATACCAACCAAATCCTCGGGCCAGTCGGGATCAAATCCAGTCCGAAAGAGAATCTATGGTAGTGCGTGTGAATCTCACACTACAGACACACTACGACTTAGAGACCTTCAAGAAAAGAGCGTACTCCTTTTTAAAAGGCCGGCAACGCATCTGCAATTCCCTCCCTGGTGTTGCAGTTTTTCATGGGCGGCGGTAGTCACTTACCATCAGGTGAGCCGCATGCTCGTTTGCCCCCTCTCCTATAAAAAAAAGACAGTCTTCGAATGGGTCGATGCCAATCTTGTGAAATTCAACGCCTCCAAAACACAATCGTGTCTCTTCACTGCAAAAAGGAGCCAGCTTATCTTGGCTCCTTCTTTCCGAAATGTATCACTGAAATATACCGACCGCCTTCAGTTGTTAGGGTTTGAGATATCCTCATATCTGAACTTCGGGCGGTTCATTGACTCCAAGGTTGGGCCTCAAGCTGCAAGGAAGTTGGGAGTCCTTGCAAAGGTGCGGCGATACTTCATGCCGGGACAGCTGTTTACTTTATATAAAGCGCAAGTCCAGTCGTGCATGGAGTATTGCTGCCATATATCGGCTGGTGCTGCAAAATGCCACCTAGCAACTTTGGACTCAATGGAAAGGCGTGCTAAGAGGCTTATTGGTGACCCAAATTTGGTTAAAACCAATTTTACCAGCCTCGAACACAGACGCAAAATAGCCAGCCTTTCGGTTTTCTACAAGATGCATTTCGGAGAGTGTGCGCAGGAATTGCATTATTTTATTCCTCCTTCTCCTTTCCACCGTCGGACAACCAGACGTTCGGCCAGTCTCCACCCTTTCGTTGTTGACTTACCACGCATTCGAACCAAACGGTTCGCCACGTCGTTCATAATGCTTATAGCAAAGTTATGGAATAAGTTGCCAGCATCTGTTTTTCCATCCGATTACAGGGTGGGTGTCTTCAAGGTAAGAGTGAATAGGCTTTTATTAAGTCAGTGCGCTTCACCATCTTAGACTACATCACCACTTACCATCAGGTGGGATCGTAGATAAGCGCTGGCTTAGTAGAATATATATAAAAAAAATCCACAAATCACGTTCCTGAGCCACCTGCATCCATCGACCTCATGTCTTGTCAGGCAGTTACTCCATTTAATGGGTGGCGCCCTAAACTTCGTCTATTTGTTCGGGGCTGTAACTCGAGAACCTAGAAAACGCAAATTAAAATATATTGGTAAATCCAATTGGGCATACCTTAAGTGCATTAAAAAAATTACGTATAACATGATTGTACAGAATTTTTAAAGTAGTTTAAATACATTTCGACAGCACTATCGGCTTCAACACCCTCGTAAACCATGAAAATGACACCCATGATGAAAAAATTAATATCTATTGCAGCCGCCATCTTGGATTTACATTTCGACAGCACTATCGGCTTCAACACTCTCGAAAACCATAAAAATGACACACAAGATGAAAAAATTGGTACCTACTTCAGCCGCCATCTTGGATTTACATTTCGACAGCACTATCGGATTCAACACCCTCGAAAACCATGAAAATGACACCCAAGATGAAAAATTGATATCTATTGCAGCCGCCACCTTGGATTTACATTTCGACAGCACTATCGGCTTCAGCACCCTCGAAAACCATGAAAATGACACCGATGATCAAAAATTGATACCTATTGCGGCCACCATCTTGGATTTACATTTCGACAACCCTATCGGTTTTAACACCCTCGAAAACCATGAAAATGTCACCCATGACAAAAAAAAATTATACTACTTACTTTTAGTACATACTACTATTATTTATTCTGTGCTTTTAAATATTGTGATAAAAAAATCTCTCATTATTATTATAATCAAGTATTTAAGAAATTTGGTTATTCGAATATTGTGTGTTTGTACAGCGATCTTTTTGAGCCACTGCAAACAACCGAAACAATGTCCACTCACGACGGCGACTGAAGCCGAACTAAGCTACTCTGTGGCTGTAGCTCCCCATTTACAGAAATAATTTATATACGAGGCTACCAAATCAACGAAAATTTCGCCATTTTGGAGCTGAAAAAAACTAATTATAGCTAAACAAAACAAAATTACACTGCCATTTACATTCAGTGGCTTCCCACATGATAGATGAAGAGATTAAAAAATAGATTGAGTTAAACAATTTATATTTTCAAAAGTTATTGTGTTTACAAGCCACAGGAACATGATAAATCCACACCATAAGTCACTAAAACCCTTTTTTTATTTAAAAATAGCAATTAATCGATTTAAAAAAATTATTAATAAGTTCAACAATCATTTATCTTTCTAACAATGTGCTTTTTATATCATTTATATGTATAATATGATTGCTAGATAAGATATTATTCGATAAAATGTTGGAATCTTAATTTTTAGGCGATAGTAGAACATACCTTGCGCTTTCGCTTAAGATATGCAAAAGATTTACATATATCTACCATTCATCACACAGTTTTCATCCCTTTCTCAATTTGATTAATGTGCTCAATCATTTAATTTAATTTAAATATTGAACGGACACAGTTTTTAACATGTATGGGTTCAGCCCGTTGCGTTAAAGTTTAAAAACAGATATATCTTGTTTTTCAGTCTTGGCTTCGAGCATCCATTTAAATATAATAGGATTATTTAAAAATA